>CANTUZ010000008.1:2255805-3638305 GCA_947846985.1 Fratercula arctica | reverse complement strand
CTTTATTAATCTAATTGATCGTTTGGTTCCAAATGCATATGCAAGGTCTTTGGAAACCTTTTAGACCCCTGTGGTTCAATATCAATCTCAAAATATTAAAAGCATCTTGTGGAAAATTAGAAAGCAGATGAGACACTTCGGGACTGGAGATGCCGTAGAAACCGAAACTTTTAAAGCAGCATTGTCACAGTTATTGAATGCTGCCATTGCTCAAAAGGGCTTTTTATTTTATTGGTTCTTCTGTAATTGTTTTGTACTTTTATTCTATCTGTGAAACATGGCTGCCAGGAATTCAACTTAAATGAGAAACAACGCTTAGATGAAACCCAATGAAGCCCCACACCTTGGAGTTTTTGTTTCAATCTTCTTTTTTCATTCCCATTTACCAGGCCGGGTATTGTGCCATCTGAACTTCTTGGAGCATTTTTTTTGTCATCTGAGAACAAAATATTTCAGAAGTAGGAGCTCTCATTCCCAACTGATTTAAAAAACCCTTCGGAAAACACAAACACACAAAAACGGAACACAGCTCTCTACAGTGTGGATCGCTTCACTAATTCCTACTCGCTGACACAACTTTTCCCCTAGATTTGAAGCATTCTGGGGAAGGGGCTTTTCTCTTGGTGACTTCGTAGCTCTTTGGGAAGCCACTCTTGCCGGGAGGGAGAAGACTGCGTTCAGCACCGTACAGCATGCAGAGTCGTGACTGCAGGTGGCATGATTGTTCCAACTGAATTAACGTAACAAACACTGTTATCAGGATTCTTGGCAAAGATAGTAGCTGTTTCCTCAAGAAAAGCAAGGCAAAATTTTCCTCTGCTGCTACTCCTTTGCTTAGCTTTTATCAATGCGCACACTGGAAATGAAATTAGTTGAAAGGAATCAAAATAACCACTCATTCTCACGGAATAAAGCAAGAATAAAACTCGATCCGTATCTCAAAGAATTTTGTTCCACCCATAAGAGATGGTTGTTGAATTCGAAACACCTTCACAGTATCTTACTGAAACAATTAGTGTTCTGAAGTGCCACAAAGCAACACAAAGTTTAAATTAACGTGGAGCAGCGTGAGCTACCAGGGCATTTTGAGAGTACGGGGGTAACAGTCAAATTGAGGATTTTCAGCCAACTTTTAGAGGCAGACTTCAAATTTTTAAAAATGTTCAATGGAGTTAGGAGACTTTTACAATACATAACAATAATAAATACAACATTGCAAGTGGCTTATTAGGAAATGCAAGCAAAATGACCTTAAAAGCAATATTTTGTCTGAAATTATTTGCTTAAAGATTTGCACAGTGAGATCGGTAGTAAAAAAAACCAAAACGCACACCACAAATACAATCATGTTAATATCAACAAAAATTCTCAAGTTACAATTACCAAAAATGAAATTTCCCAGACAGCATTTGTTAAAATTAATCCACACTTTTAAATGGTTTCTTTTATAGGGGTTTTTCTGTCTGTATCCCAAATGATCTGAATTTAAAAGTGGAGGACATTGTGCAGAGGACCCCCGTGAGTCCTCTCACTTTTGCCCTGGGATCAGGAAATGTTACTAGGGTGAATGTTATGGACACTAGCAAAGACGGTAATAGGAGGATAAATTAGAATGAAATGAGGAAATTAGGAAAACTAAAGAAGTGTTCAGAAGAGTAAACAATTCACAGAATAAAGTAAATTGTGAGACTTGGCATCATTTATTTGAAATATTTTCTTTACTACTTTTTTATTCTACTTCTTGTTTTAGAGAATTCAGTCATGCAACTCAATATATCTTATACTTTTAAACTCCCTCGGTGCGTAAATGGCTAACACTAAGCAAGTCCTCCATCTCCAGGCACCTCCAACAAAGTTTTCATGAAACCTGTCATTCTTCATTGCGCATCTACAGAACTCCTCCCATAAAAAGTAAAATATATAATGGTGTATAAGAACTAGGATTACATTTACCAGCAGATGAGCAGAAAGACAGAAGATGCAGGCATCAGCTGAAAAATAGTTATGTGAAGGCCGCAGCTGTCTGCCTTTATCTAATTTAGAGTTAGCCTTAGAAAAGCAAAAGGCTACCTGACAACACAATCCTAATTCAGCAAAGGAAAAGCAGTCATAAAGGAAAAATCATCTGCCTGCCGTGATTGTAAAGAAAAAGAAATAAGACTGGTTTTATATAGGGAAAATATAACTTAAAACAAATACACTCATCACAGCAGAAAGACGTACAAGAGGCAGATTGCAAACCTCTGAGAAATCCAGCTTTTATTACTCCGATTTTACCAGTTATCTATTTCAGCTCAATAAAGAGCTAACGGATAAAAACCATTCAGCGTGAACTTTTTTTTCCATCGATCAACATACTTTTCAGTCTACGTTCAAAAGCTCTTTCTTTCCCATACCTGAGGGCTACAACCTCTGCCCATTGCCTGATGTTTATATAGCAAGACTGTTTACTCCTGAACTATCCTCCCACCGCAGCCATTGACGACATCAGGCTGTAACTTACTTAACTCCACCCCGTTAATTGGCAACTGCCCCACCCAGTTGACTCTCTGAGTTGGCTCAGCCACCTATTGGCCATCGCCATATTATACCTAAACCATCTGATTTTTTTCCATTCAAGACCCCCACCCAGGAAAACCCACAAAGCCTCTGTTGTGTTCACAGGTCACCAATGGCAAAAGCCATTATTTCAGCAGTGATTCATGAAACCGTGATGACACCTCCCCTTTATACCTCCTTGCAAGGATGCTGGATAAGACCACAACTGGATAATAAGATAAACTTTCCCAATAAATCCTGCCTCAGTGTCACTCCGCAGCAAACCACAGCATCATTCACCCGTAAATCAATAATGAAGATGTTAGATGGATGTGATTTGCCCACTAAAGAGTACGAAGAAGCCAGGAGCTGCTGCTAAATAAGCTTTTTCTCCCCTGCCACCTGATAACCTGAGGTCTGGGCAAGGCTCACTTACTGATCTCCTGATCTCTAGGATCAACACATTATCTGCAAATTTGGATATCCACCTTGTTCTCAATATCTCCAGTCAATTGCAATTGAAAAGACTCCTATTCTTCCATTTGCTGCGACATGTCAACATTATGATCCAGGCAAAGGTCATAACGTTCCAATATCCAAAATCCAGTTAATTGATTCCCTCTGGGTATCAAATCCCTCCAGCACTGCGGTTATTGCTGCATCAATCATATTGCTATTCATACCAAAGAATTAGAAGGATGTCCAAAACACTGAAATCTCTTGCTGCTCCTGTCCTCAGCTTCTCCTCCGGCCATTTCTAAGCACACCAATTTTCTTGATAACACATTTAAAATTCAGTTTCCCTCAAAGGATTTGATTGTGACTATAAATCTGAGCCTGGCCTCTGATCAGATCCCCAAAATTGTTCAGACCCCAAATTACTCCAAAATTCCTGCCATACTCTCATTCATTTTTATCTATATCTTAACAAAAGACCATCTTTACCATCTGTTTTGGGTTTACCGTGTCCTAGAACCACTGATAACTCACACCAACTTTTTCAAAGTCGTTCAGATCTCCTTTAGCGGTATATAACATGCCTACGTTTTAAATCTGACTTCCGATTATGTCAATTTTTGTGGTTTTTTCCCTGAGAGACTACTAACAAAGATACAAGACTCTCACCCACAAGGTCTTCTTTGTTTGATCTTTTTTCTTTTTGTTTGTTTTTTTTTTTTTTTTTCCCAGTAAATAATAAGTCCATTCCAATAATAAGGTCCTTCCAAGACAACATCTCAGTTACCTGCCCAAGCAATAGCTGCAAGTTTGCTGCTCACAAAGCGTACACTCAAACACAAGCAAATTCAGGTCCTTCAGCATTACCTTAGACCTGAAAAAACTGACTTGAAATGAGACTACACATTCAAATATAAACAGGGATCAATACAGTCATTTGCTGATGAATTTCTGTGGTCAAATATAATACCAATAAACTCTGAGTTTGAGGGATGGAGACCTTTGAATGGATAGTTGCATCTTCAGCAACGGTAAGTTGAAGGACCCAGCCTCCCTCTCAGCAGTCCCTTGCATTGATTTCCTTCTACTTAGGGATATTTGTCCTCACCCTTTAGGTGATTTTAATTTTAGCATCACATTACTATTAAGTATTCTCCCACTAGAAGAGGATTGCTGGAAACCTGATCCCTACAGAGGGACCTTGATATAAGCCAGGGAGAGCTGACTTACCTTGGGCAAACCTGCGACGATCATGACCTCTCACAACAAGCACCAAAAAGAAAAGATGAAGAAGGGACCACCCATTCCCATGTGATTTTCAGCAGTTCAGGATGAAAGAAGATACTACAAGATACCCATAAGCCTTTTGTGGAGGCCGGTGGAAGGATTGGTTAAATGGTAAAATGTGGTTAAGATGGTAACTAAGTCACGGCAGCTGGGCAAAGCAAAAATCTCTTGGCCTTAGAGGCAATGCTTTTAGGCTGAGGTCACAGGTGGCCAATCCACCGACAGAATGGTCACCAGTTTGGGTCTAATGCCTGTTGTTTCCATCCTGTCTTTTACATTCAAACACATTTCTTGAGCTGTTTGCAAAGATGCTGAAAACCAGTTCACTGCAAAAGATGCAGTTTCTGAAGAAAAAACCCCGCAACCACGGAATTTAGAATTGAAACGTTTTCCAATCACCTGGTATAAAGTATGTCACTGACCTTTCATTGACTAATTAGAGAAGCTCTTCAAGCTGGGGATTGTGCTTTCCTCCCCTGAGCACAGCAATAGCATCAATAAATAATAATAATTGCAGGGTGGATTCATCTACAGCTTTTTTATTGCTGAGGAACTCAAACAAATAATGCCTGTACATCTATCAAAGAGAAAGCAACACAAGTTCACCCAACCATCCTAACCGTGTGCATTTATTTAAAATAAAAATTATATGTAAATGCATATGCAAATTAGGTGTGGCCCTCAAGCTCCTGGAAAGTTGCCAAAAGAGCCTTCAGTGTTGCAAAGTTGAGCATCCTATCTACCATATGGTAGTACCTATCAATCGTGGAAGGGAAAAGATACCAGCTCCTCATACAGATGGCACCCACCACGGTACCTGTAAAAAGTTTGGGGATGTAACAATGAAATGGAGGCCTTTTCAATGTTATAAAACTCACAGTTTAACCATCAATACCACAGCAATACGATGTAAAAGGTAATACTAAACTATAGCTAACACACCAAAAATTCTTCTAGGAGGATTTATTAATCAATGATAGACAAATAAATTATTTACATAGACATTTCCTCATTAGTTCATGCATTTTAACAGGAACCTGCATCCCTGGGATAGAATAGGTACATCTACATCAACGAGTTAGTTCAGATCCCCAGTGGTCCCTGCTGATTGCTCCTCGATTCGCATTAATAATATCAAGGCTCCAAATAAACTGGATTTCTTCTTTATAAAACTAAACCAGTTTCTGAAATGTCCAGAAATACTTCAGTACTGTGGTTTCACTCTGCGTGTGGGGTCCCACTGCCCCACGCTATGGTGGATGTACGTCTACCCAGCAGCAACACGGGATCTAGAGCTGGCTTTCCTGCGGCCAGCGCATGGGTGCTGCAAACCATCTCAACTTTTCTCCGTAGTTTGGGGGTTCTCACTTCTCTGAAACAGAGTTTGGAGAGATGGTTTTTGCTTTTGATATTGAGCAGTCATGCCAAAGAACGTTCCCGTTCTCCCATGCATACCATTAGCACAGTGTACATCTGAAAAAATGTATTTATATATCTCAGAATGTGAAGTGCTGTGTAATTAGGAGTTTAGATGAGAAATTATCGCGGAGAAACAGGACTTGGGAGTTCTATCATCTGTTCGGTGCATTGCTCGCACAGCTCCGCGAGGAAGTTGCACGTACGCTGTGCGGCGCTTTCCCTATTTATAAAGCGCCGAGAACATCGCCGCTCTGCTGCGAGGCCCACTCAGTCAAGCTGCGTGAATATTTCATAATGAATAACTCATTTGCAAGATTTTGACTCTTTGTCTGTTTACATATTGCTATTTAATGGCAAGGTTCTTATTCCCGCGGTCTCTGCTTGAGCAAATCGTGCGCTGGAGCAGATGGGAGTTTCCACTGCTACGGGCAGACCATGGATCTTATGATTTGGCCCGGTAGGAGCTGAGGGTGCCCAGAAAGATCATACTTTCAGGAAAGGAAAACAGTTAAGATTGCGTTGACAATGAGCCTTACTTTGATACGTTGCCAAACAAGATGTATAGATTTTGGGTAGTGTTGCCTGTAATCAACCGACTGTGGTATAATTAAGGGACTGGTTTAGTTCAGATATAAGGAATGAACTCTCTTGCTCAAATGCAAAATTGGTCAAGGGGTTGGTTGTGGGGTGGTTTTTTTTTTTTTTTTTTTACTCGATCTTATTATCTTGCAAGCGAAGAGAACATTTAGAATTTCTGTTCTTTCTGTTGTAAATTGCGCAGCGCCTAAAGTTAAAAAATATCTGGCAAGCACACTTTGCATATTGCACTCCACATGATTAGTACGGGTCCGTTGGTAACATGAAATCAGTTCAAACAATGGATAAAAATAAATCATTACTAGGTACAGTAGATTTGAGATGGAAAAGGCACTAATGGTTGTTAAATGAGGTATATTGCATAGAAGGATTATATTTTGAATGGTATTAAAATTGCTTTGGGAGTGAATATTCTGACTAATAATATTATTTGTATACTTGAACTGTGGCATGATGGGGTCGTATTCCTGAAGAGAGTTTATGAAAAGTACAAATAGATTATCGATGCCTTTTTTTCCCGTTTTACATTCTGAATAATACGAGGGTAAACTACACTTACAGTGTACGAACTGCAGCTTTATCTATTTCTCACTATGATTCAATCACGTCAGGAATTTTCTCAGACTTTTTTTTTTCATCAAAACCTGTTGTTCCATCAATACCAAAGGATTTAATAAAAATGGATTGATCCCTATATTTTAACAGAACAGTGTCTCAGATTGAGATGGAATTTGGGGAAGAGAGGAGGGGATTCAGAGGGAAAGACCTTCTCATGCCACGAGTCAATATTTCAGGAAAATTCTATTTCCCCAAAACCAGAAAGAGAATTTTTTATTGCAAGAATGCAATAAAACAGAGAGGGCTGGGGTTCTTTGCAGCTGGAGACAGATTGAGATCTGTCTCTTTTCAGAAGCCCCCATGACCCGAGATGATCTCCTAGAACACTTCCAAGTCGCGATGTAAATATTTGGTAAAAATTTACATACGGTTAAAGCTTAACCCCAGACTCCCAAGTACAAGCTGGTTGGGTATTGACTTAAAGTCTTCATAGTAGCTACATGCCTGGCTTAACTATGCTTTACAGTAAGTCCTTGTGGCCACTGTGTAGGGGACACAACCCCAACCTCTGGCTCTTGCCACCCGCCGGTGCTGTACCCATCTTTTCCCCCCTCCAGGGGCTCTGCCAAGGAACTTGGACACAAACATTTTGCTCCATCCTGCAAAAGATGCTGCAGGAGATATCTTACCGGCTTCTTATCCTACCTCCTCTTTCTGCTCTTTTGTTTGGTTGCGGGGTTTTTGTCCACTCTTACCTTTTCAGTTAGAAATTATTTCTAAAACGTGATGCTTTTCTCCGCTGTATGTCTTAGTTTTGGTACTGTGCCATTGTTGAAGGCAAGCTGGCAGACTGTCAGATTGTTTTCAGTAAGTTATGCCGCATTCAAAGTTAAAATGGGACCATTTATCCATGTTTGTATTTCTGGGATCATGGTTTGTAGAAACAATTCGTTCCAGGAATGGAACTTTTGTTATCGTTTTCAGAGGAACATTTGGCAGGATAGACCCATTAAAAAAAAAAAAAAAAAAAAAAAAAAAAAAAAAACACCAAAAAAGTCTTGGAAAAAAAAGAGAAAAAGATACTACTGTGCTTTTTTTCAATTCTCCCATATCCGGGTTATCAATGAATACAGCTAATGCTGCCCTCATAGTCTGATAAAATAGATCTTTTCCTTTCAGATCCACCTCCACTTTCACTATAGCCACTCTCAAACATAGGTGCGAGTAGAAGCAAAGATTACCTAATTTTTTTCTGTGGTTTAAATCTGTTTAGGATAAAAACAGTGGGGCGATGATATAGCATCAGGCTAAGACTGAACTAGTGTTTGCTGGATCCCCCCTGCATGAGGGCACCTGGAAGTTCTGAAAGGCTTCAACTGGCGTATTAGGACCGGGGAAAGGCTGTAACTTATCTCAGATCACAGGCTGTAAAATAACTCAGAATTCAAACTTGCTCGCAAACAGGTTCCTTTTTATTTGCCTATCAGCTAAATGACGGTTGGTTTGTGGTTCTCCCCCCAACCCCAAGTAGAGAGGATGAAGTTTTTTATCTAATTACTAGTACATTTCAGACACAAAAAAAATTAAAAATTCTGGGAAGTAATCTAATCACAAATTCAGATCTCATCTGACAAAAAGGACCACAAGAAGGAGATTTTTCTCAATATTTGTTTGAAGTGCAATGTGTTTCAGAAATGATGCGTTTTGTTTTGACACTTTCAAAGTGAAACTTCTGTGTTTTTATTTAAGTGACATTTGAAAAGAAATGGATTCAGAGAAAAGTAAACTGTTAAATAATTCAGAACTAATCAAAACATTTCACCTTGGTCAATTGTATCAGGTGAATTTAGGTTTTAATAACCCAAAATTATTAGTAAGTCTTATTATCCTTTTTTTCTTTCCTTTTGTCCACAAAGTCCCTGTCAAATCTTGTTTAACTTGACCCTTTTCAGGTTTCTGCTAATTTTTGCATCCTCACCTGAAACAGAACAAATTAATTATTTGCCTAGCTCTATCACAGATTAATGAGCTCATGAGGGAGGGAACTGCAGTAAGTCCACAGACTGTTTCCCTTTCTTTCAGCCAAATTTCACAAATTCGCCTGACTAATCATTTGCATTAAGCCTGCTACATATTTTCTTTCAGTTGGATTAGAAATTGTTAATATCATTTAAAATTTTCAGAACTTTCAATGGTAGAGTTATCTGACATCCTGAAAAGATTCAGTACAAAATTCAAGGTCTGTTAACTCTCCCTTGGTGCAATATTTGCACCATAAAAATTGCCAATTTTTACTTGCACAGAAGAATCTTTTTCGTGCAATTTTTAACTTTGATAGCAAAAGGATGTGATTTGATATAGTGTTTTTATGTCATTGTTTCTCATCAGTTATATTTCCCTGCAATTTAATGTAATCAACAAAATTTGAAAACTTGCTTTCAGTAATATATAGTACCCTGTAATTTTTTACATAAACATCTGTGGACCTAGGATAATTTCCGATATATCCCACCACTAACCTTCCTGGCTGGTACAGGGTCTGTTGATTGCTGGTGTGCTACACTTTGTTTTGTGTTTTTTAGCCAGTTTTAAATCCATTAAATCCAACTTTCCACCTACTCTGTGGCTCCACATCTTAGAGTTAACCTCTTCTAGGAAACCCTGTCAAAGGATGTCTGCAAATGTAAGTATAGGATGTCTGTTGCATTGCCTCGTCTATCCCGGCAGAAATAATAATGATAAAGGATTCTAGTATTTCTGTCAGACACTAGGACTTTCCTCCCCTCAAATTAAATTTGCTTTCTCTAATCAGGCAGTATTTGTCCCACTGTACCTTTCATTTGATTCCTCAAAATGTTATCTAGGACATTCTCCACAGTTTATGCCAGAAGATACATTCTTTCCCTATGTCCCTGGACCATTTTTAAATGATGCCTTTCTATTAGATTTTGCCAGTCTTCAAGGATCGAAAATTTCTAATAAAGAGTCTCCAATTTCCCTTCTTACTTCCTTTGGCTCTCATGGATGTATTTTATCTGATTCTGATGTCCTATCAGATTTTAAAAGCCTCCAATCTTTTAATAGCCAATTTGAGTGATATCTGCAATCTGCATGCTTCCTAATTCCTCATTTTCAAGCTCTTAAATCTGGTGTCGGATTTATTCAAATGAAAGGGACAGGTGTACAGAAATTGTCTCAGAAAATTTTACTTTCTTTTGTTTCTCCACTTTATTATGTCTGAGAATGCTTCGAGTTTTTAATAATGCAATCATTATAGTCAACCTTAAAATACCTTTCAGATACTTTGTAGAATATTTCTAGTTTAAATTTAATTTTGTGTGCCTACACCATATTTATGGTATCGCAGTGGTGCCCACTAACCTTGCTGGAGTTAAAATTCTGCCAGCATTTCCATCCGAAGCCAGTGCTGCGGTTGTAACTTAGCTGTGAAAACCAGCCCCAGGCTAAAATAAGGCATTGAAAGTTTTCTCCAAAGACTGTTTGTTTGGGATTTTTTTTTTTAATGGTCTGCATTAAAGAGAATGAGGCTTTTTTTAGTATATGCTTAATTTGAAAAAAATAATAATAAATAAATAAATAAAAAAGACTTCATAAAGAACTTATGCAGACCATTAATCCATAATGTGGACCAGGCTTTGTATATGTATGTATCTTTTTAAACGATTAACTGCAATGTGAAATTATTAGGAACAAAAAAATTGGCAGAAGTAATTTTTTTTTTTTTTTAAAGAACAGTTAAATGAGCATGGATTTTTTTAAAAAACAAACAAGTCAGCCTTCGTTAGATTGAAAAGCTGTTCCTGAGTCAGTGAAATTCTTGCAAAAAGCCAGAAGCACCCCACAAGGTGCAGTAAAAGGGTCTCTGCTGTGACGTGCTCCTGTTTTTGTCTCCTGTTCTGCACCCATACCCTGCAAAGAAGACATGTCAGCTTTGACCAAGCCATCAATGGCCTCAAAACACCAGAGCCAGGAACCAAGAACCACCAAACCCATCTCATGGATGGGGTTAACAATGGTGCGCAGATGACAGTACCTTTATCTGTTGCATCTTTAGTCCTGTCATGTAGGGTGCCCAGTCTCTACAGTCTGCATCCCGTAAAGGGGACACAGAACGCAAAGTTCTGCAGAAGTTGTGCATCCAGATTTCAAATTATGGTCCAAAGGAAAACCTCTTTCAGCTGGCCCTAGACTTGTCTCAAGGCTTTAGATGCTGGCAGATTGGGACAAGACTCATTTCGCCTCCCGAAACACAGTCACCATAGATCAGCAAGTGCTACTTTTATTCAGCTGTTCAGGTCCTCTCCATTCCTCTCCTAAGCCATGGGTCAGCCTTCCTCCTCAGATGTGTAATTTTAGTATTTTTATATTGCAATGAGGTTACACAGTGACAAAAAGCGAAACAGAAATAAAACTGTTAATGCTTAACAACTGCTAAGAAGCAATAAACCCTTAACCTACAAGAATTTTGTATTTCCTCCCTGTTCCTACTAACCTCAAAGAAGTCTTGGTTCCCCTACCTGCCCCATCGTACAGGGCCAGATAAGAAAATCAAGGAAAGAATGAAATCCTCTGCTTTAGATATATATAGTGTATATAAATATATACAGTGTATTTATATGTATATTATAAAATGTGATGTCGCTTTCCGTAAAAATGCATATTCAGAAATCAGGAATTAAGAGGGGAGAGCTGAAAATTTCCAACACACTCAGCATTTCAGGAAGTTTGTCGGGTGCAGAGGACTGAGTAGCCATGCAAATAACCCCAAACCAAGAAGTTCCCATTCCTAAGCATTGCCATTACTTTGTCAATAGGTGATAAATAAAGGTATGATCTACACAAATTCAACAGCTGAAAACTCCATTTCTGAACTGTTCTATATGGTGATTTCCATCCCGCCAAAACCAGCCTCTTCACCTCCAGGAACTTACGTCAAGCAGAAGAGGCACAGACCTGAGGGCACATCACCTTGCAGTGTGAATGGCTTCTCAATAAAATCAGTACATATTTTTTAAGTCAATTTTTTAAACCACTTCAGAAAATGAAATTTGTGTGTCCATTCTTCTATTTCCATGTGCCTGTCACGTCTTCCCTGGTGCCATTGGTTGCGAACAGCAAACTTCAGCTAACAAAAATCGTTAAGTCTTGATGAGAGTTTCACAGCAGGTAACACTATGCTCCGATCCCAAAAGCAGTCACGCCACAGATTTAGCAGATCAGACCTCAGGGAAAACCATCGCCCCCAAACCCCTTATCTGCAGAGCCCCGAAGGTTGGAGCAGCTCCTGAGAAACCTCCTGAGCTCAAACCTCCAGCCCCAGTGTCTCCATGAAAGAATCTGACTCCTGAGACTGGCCCCCTGAAACCTTCTTACTGAGCTTTCCTACATCAAATAAAACACGTTTATTAGGTGAGGGAGCTTGTTTAACAATCAGGTTGCATTCGCTCACAGTCACCTGGGGAACGTAGGTTGCCGACCTTGATATAATAAATCATTATCAGGATTTTGAACACTTTTGAACACATGGGATGTTTTGCCCCATGCTGTGTTTTATACAGAAAGACCTGAGCAGTTTGCATCTGGGTCTAAATTGCCTTTAGGTTTTTCGGAATATTTGTAACTGCTGTTTCAATGCATCTCTAATACACAGCTCTCTCACGATCTGCTTGGGCAGCACCGAGATTTGCTTCCGAGCCATCTGAAGTGTATAGATTTATAAATGAAGGCACTTAATATTAGCATAAAGAGAAGAACCGGATACACAGACTAACGCACAGAAGTGAGGACACCGAAAACTGTAGGTGATGCCACGGTGCTTCATTCATTCAGACCCGAACATCACAGATCAGATAAAACCAGATTTATATTTAAAAACAAGCCAACATTTAACATTGTTAATCTAAGTCACGCTCCAAGGTAAATTTCTCAAAATGGCCTAAAAGACCCCAGGTCCCAGTAAACTTTGGTCACTTGAAAATGCTGCCTACAAAATACTAACTATATTCTTCAAAACACAGAGCAGATGTAGCTGTCACTTGCTGTGTGGACTTGGCCAAACCTCTCCATGCCGCAGGCTGCTTATTTTGAAATAAGGGGTTTAATAAAGAATAATAGACAAACAGACAGACAAGCTTGTTTACAATCATTACATATGTAAAGTCAGTTCATAACACTGAAAAGAAAGTTTTTGGTTCTATTCTTTTACCCGGACAACTAGGGATTGTAGTCACAAGGACATTTAGATTTTTTATGTGTAAAATGTACTGAATTCTATCATTTTGTTGCCACCTGCTCCAAGATTAGCTACAACATGTTTCTGCTTTAAGAAGAAACACATCACACAATGTCACAGCGTTTTCCAGAGAAATTTCAAGTAACAAAGTCTGTGTTCTTTAAAAAAGGAACCAACAGGGTCTGCAGAGGTCACAGGCATCCACCCAGTTACCCACCTAAATCATATAAATTTACGCCTTGGAAAGTGTAAATAGTTGAAAGCAAATCTGTTGTTGCTGCAACAGTGGAGTATGTTGTTAATAGGTATGACAAAGCAGTAACAGCATACCAGCGTTTTTTGTATTTCCACTTCAAACAGCAAATCCGACTGAATTTACCTAATACTTCAATAATCCAATTATAACACTTTACTAGCAGAAATCATCAGCGCATAAGCCTCAGAGTCTGTTAAATTAGGACTGTGTCGAGCTGCTCACCCAAGATGCATTTCAAACTCTGGCGAGTAAGTTCCTCCAGGATGGTCGGGCTCAGCTGATGCCATCGCGTTGGCTAGAAGGAGCAAGCACAAAAGCACCTCTTCAAACACCGGGCTACCGAACTAACGAGAAATCCACGCTGACTAAGGCAGTAATGATAGGCACAAGACACCAAGTGACATGTTAAAGCTCACAGTTTTCAAATCAAACTATAGAGTACGGCCAATTTCTCAGTTTGTGACTTGGTAGAAATGGTACGTTTTGGTGTCAACCTCAGAAACTGCTGATTTATCGATGAAAGTCCATTTATACTAAATACTACGTGTTCTAAACACAAATAGCCAATGTTTTTCAATACTGGAGGATTTAGTGCCCATAAGCGTAATTTCATTTATCTTTTCACAGTCATATCACTTCTCTTTACTCCCTTACACCATAAATCTGCACTCAGTGATTCCGGTTCTTGTATATCAATCTAACGCCTTTTTTCCCCGCATGTAGTATTTATTTAATGGATCAAGGGAACTATCCTTCAAACAAAATGGGATATTCTATTCACAGCTAGAACGTTAATATGTCAGTAAAGTTACTTGCCTTCAAAGTAGGAGAAAATAAATCTTGACGGCTTAGATTCACACAGGCCTGTTAATTGAGCAGTGATGGTGGGATTCTTCAAAAATTACGTGACCTGGTCAATTCCTAAAATTTAGACAAGAGTTTCAGTCCGTATTTTAGTAATTAGAGCAGAAATACCTTATAAGATTATGATAACAAAGAGCTTTCTGGATGTCGAGTGTTCATGAAATGTACCTTGTTACTCGGGGAAGGCTTAGAAACGCGCGACGCACTACAACTGGAGAAAGCCTCGTATCAAAGTTAGTTCCTAGTCCTAAAAAGTAAAATTAAACCACAGATTAAATATTACCCACAGAGTAAATACTATTCTGCTTCCACAAACTGGTGCCTCTATGCAGATCTGAATCTTCTGAAAGCATGAGATATTCAAGCCAATAATTGAGCTGGGTCCACGTCTCATTTTTTCAGAGAAATGTATGGTTAAATATCAACTGCAATTAATAGAGTGTTTTGAAAGATAGATTATTACTGTAATTTCTACTGACATTTTCTGTGCGGTATGTTTTTCTTTACTAATTAAATACTGTGAACTATTTTCTGAGGGTTAATACATTTCACAAAATTTCCAATTTATAAATAAGTCAAATTCAGAATATTTATCTGCAGTTACGTGACAATATAAACCAGAGATGGGATAGAAGAGGTAGACCGGATAAAAAGAAACATAGATTTTATCTACTCCATGTTTGGCAGTTGGCTGTGGAAAATATAATCCTGCCATAAATCGAAAAACTAACCCTGAATTTGTATTGCATTTTTTTAAAAATAATTGCAGCATTTTCACATCCCCTAAAATGTGCCATAAATCCATAAAAATTATCCATATGTTATATATCTTGGAATGAATTAATTACTTTTCACTGTACTGTAAAACACAGATAAAGAAACTCTACCCAGAAAGTTAAAAATGCCTTTAATAGATGCTTTTCCGTATGCATAATAAGGAATTATTGCACTAAGGGATTATCTAAAAACTGAATTCATATGGCAAACAGTTAAAATGGGAATTTAAACTGATGCTTCTGTCTCTGTAAGGCGTTTGGGTGCTCACATCTGGGAACAGATGTGGACATGGAGAACAAGTTACCTGTGCAGTCCAAACCTGATGAAAAGCCCTAATCTGGCTCATCTTTCCATAGGAGAGCTTTTATTAAGTCCTTAAAGGCAACCCATAGCGACTTTTAAAATATTCTTCCAATTATTTAGGATGGCAGCATGGAAAGCCTCTGTGCACCCTTTTGCCACGTGGATGAAGAAGGCAAGACCTCGGAGAGGGAAGAAAAGCAATGAAAACGAAAAATCACTATGGAAAAAATGAGTTTGTTGTAACAAAACCCTTTTCAAACTCATTCATTCTTTGAATATTAAGATATTGGATAGCCCTGTCCAGTAGGGTTTCTAAATATCAAATAGAAAATATATATAAAAAAGCAAACACAAAACTGGAATATGTCTTTAAAGACAATTAGGACAAAATCAAATCTTCAGGTTTGCCGTAGCTCGTCTATTTAACCACATATTCCTCTAGTTACCGTTGCCCCGGCCCTGGCCATCTAATGCTTTTGCTATGCTAATTTGCTAAAAAGGATATCAAAGCGGTATGCGAGAAACTGCGACTCGGAGCGAGCCTGGCTTCTATCAGCTTGTCGTGCCAAGGCCGATGCCTGGAGCCCCCCGGCCGCAGCGGAGCTCGGGGAAGGGGACACGCGGGGGTGCGGGTCGAGGCGATCATTCACCCGCAAAGGGCAGGAAAACGGCGAGGAAGGGAGAGCAAAGCAGTTAAGAGCCCCAAAGTTTAGACGCTGAATATCTGGAGGACAGCTGGAAAAGATTTAAGCGGTGTTTCAATCTCTCTCCAGGCAAGGGGTGCCAGCAAAAAACAAACGTAGCTCTCTCTCTCTCTATATATATATATATATTTTTCGTGACAAAAGCTGATTCTCAACTTGTGGATGTTTTTAATATTTAGACAGAAAAACCTAACTCTGAAAAGATATTCCAGAAGTGTTATGAAAAGGGAAGACTGATACTTCAAAAAGCAGAAGGGACAAAGTAACGTGAAATCACAGCAGAGCTGTGACTGGTCCAAGACTAAGAGCCACCCCCCCTCCCCAGTCCTGAGATTCCCGCTAAATCTCAGATATGGATGAAGCTGTGGTCATGCCCTGAGACAAACATTCCCAACTAATCCTTGCAGAGCAGTTAAAGTTTGCAAAGGAAGCACCAAGGCCAGGGTGAAGCAGGGAGGGTGAATGCCCCTGCGGTGGCGTGGATGGGTTTGGGAACACCCGGTATAACAAGAAAGGGCCGAGGTGAAAATGTTGCAGCACAGAAAGTGAGAGACACGAAGAAAACAGCACATAGGAACGCGCATGCTGTGACAAACAACTTGTGTCGAGGAAAAACCCAATATTCAGAAGAAGGCACAAGCTTCTAATGGATTACCCTGCTTGGGAAGAGATTTTAGCCAGACATAAAGAGCGCACGGTGTGAAGAAATAGGACAAGCAGCATCACTGCTTTGGAGAATTTTTTCCAGAGAGCCTATAAGAGTGAAGAAACAAACCACTGATGTGTAACATCTATTAATTCTGCAGTGAGTACCTATATCAATAAGGTGCTAGACACAGACAAGGCCAAACTAGTCAGCAAGCATGACTTGGGCTGGGAGATGCTGCCAGCACTTCATATGTGCTTAGTACGGCATAAAAAATCTTGGGCAGAGACAGTGCTACGACATCTAGACCTCCAGTTACCAACTTACGGGAGTATCAGGTCTCCTGAAAGAAGTTGTACTACAGCTTTACCCCAGATTTTTATATTGAATCAGGATTTTAGGGGCTGCCGATGGAACGTGCACATCATGCAGGGGTGACACCTCAAACTCCTTGTACGCAGAGCCAGACCTGCAAAGCTCTTACAGGAGAAACAGCATTTCTGGGGGCGAAAACCAGCACCTGGGTGGGAACAGCATACAGCTTCACAAACACCTTTAAATTGATATAGTTTCATCTCTACTATAGCTTTCGCCGTGACAGCAACTCTTGCAAGATGCTCTGTGAGCAGATCCTGACATCACCACTGAAACCTGTGATTTTTCTCTATCTAGAGACCATTTTCTTTAATGGTGTGTTTGCACAGTGCCAAGCCTAGCTGAGGTCTCCTTGGTTGGGACCTTTAGGATCTTTTTGCGGTACAAAAAAACAAAACACAAACAAATAGCTAAAAGCAATCTATCACATCTAAAATCCAGCCAGTAATCACTCTGTGGTGCAGCCCTGCCTTTTATGTGGTTTGTTAAATGTCTCGCATAGCGTGTGGGTGTTGCATAAGTAATAAATAATAATAACTAATATTTGTAATGCTCTTATAACAGTGGCTGAACCACTAACATGCTGACTAATACTGTCTCATCGGCTGCCTATGCTGCCTGCAATCTATCTGCATTCATCTTGGCTCCTACACAAAAAGCTAACAACCCGAGTGTAACGCCGGAGAGGCCCTCCTACAGCGAGGTGATCACGAAAATGACAAGTTAACGATATTAATAATATCTTCATGTGGACACGTACATTTTACAACAGGACACGGTTTCACAATCGACCGTGCCTTTGCACATGTGCTACCTTCATCTGTCCCTTCCAGAGACGGATCCCTGAGATTATTTAGCCAAGGAGTTAAACGCACACTTCACCTTAGAAAGGCAGGAGCCAGCCCATGGATGGGCATTTAGGATTATGCTTTCATTTAACCCATTTGTGCTTGTATCTGATCCTATTTTCATGAATCTGCTCTTCCTCGAGGAGTCAGGGGAGCTGCTCCTCTCCTGGGGCTGCCCCGGCTGGAGGGTGAAGTAGATGTTGCCTCAGGGTTGGGCTTCTGCACGTGGACTCCAAGAGCACTGAAAGCAAAGTGATAGAGGGGAAAACACAGAGGGAGTTGAGGTACAACTACTATTTATATCAACAGAGGGATGCGGAAAAGTAAAGAGGTCTCTTACTATTCTGTTGGTCAAGAGTTTTGACAGTCAGAAAAGAGCAGGTGGGATGGAGGGACGCACCTCTGACTCCTGCATCATTGACAGGTCCTAAAGGATCTGTCAAAATGCTCTAAATACATCTTTTACTGAGCCAGTCTTTGCGAGACTGGAAATGAAAGATAAACCATGATCTGATTTGACACCTCTCTTTATCGCGGGTGGAACCAGGCCCCAGATTTTTAATACTAATGCTTTGGGACATTTAAAAACCACATGTGAGGCTTGGCGCTCTCTCTGCTGTTTACATGATAAAGTGACATTCTGATTCAGTCCATCTCATCAAATTCATGATTTCAGAAGTTCCTTTAAACATGTCTGCAACATCACGCTAACTTTTCGATACCTCCGTGTCAATACACGCCAGTTGCTTAGGGTTATTTTTTTCCCCGTTGGAAAGAAGGTCAAAACAGCAATGCAAATGTATTAGGGGGGAAAAATATGCATTCAAATAACGTTACTTGTTTCCGGACTCAAGATGCCAGTCCCTCTTTAAATCACGCAGTTGAGTATTCAATTCACAAATACAATGAGGGTACTTTTAAATTTTAACTGTCATATTCTGTTATGTTGCCTGATGTTAAGTTGCATTGTACTAGCACTGAATGGGATAGGACAGAACATAATTCACCGCATTATAAACAGCATAACATAACTTGACAACTGGAATTTAAAGGGAGGAAATTCTTAACCGTAGGATCATATTGTATGTTCCTATACGTTTATGAAGCCAGCAGCAAAAGATCCAAGCATAAAAGCCAATAATACACCTATTGCCAAGAAACAAATGTTGTCTCATTTGTGTGGCGTGCAAATAACTGGGCGTGGTTTTCATTACATTTTAATTTCCCATCTGCAGAGCCGCCACTTTCCCTGCTACTTAGGGAGGTACTTGGTGGCGGTGTCATCTGAAAACTTCTTTCATACCTAAGCCGCAGAGCAGCATTCGCTTTTACGGAAGCTGTTTTGTTTGCTCTCCTGGGCTAAAATAAAGAATGAAGTAACACATTTCTTCAACATGAATATGCTAACAGCCATAAATCTGCTCCCTGGCATTACTGTAGAACAAACCATAGTAAATGTTTAAAAATGGGCTCCTAAAATAAGCCCTGACTGAGCTTTGATGTCACTTTATTTAATTCACATTGGCATTGCATACACAGCTCAGTTTACCAGAGAGGATTCATTCTTTACTGAAGCATAATTACATTATCAGATATTCAGTAGAGGCCATAAACCACAAAATGGAAATTAGACCGTCAATGGCCATTTTATACTACAAGGATTATTGTATTTTAACGTTTGTGTTGTCAACCACTGTGCTGGCAATCTAGCATGTGGACCCCAATTTTCAACATCACTCTAACCTGAATAAAATTTAAATATATGAACACCAAATTGAACAATCAATAACAATCTTTTAAGCTATATCAGCTTCTGACTGACAGCAAACTAAGCAATAGCGCAGAGCCAAATCAATAAGGAAGCTCTCTTTTCCTTTCTAGTCCTATGCATTTCAGGCAAAGGGAAACTTATTTTGGTGCATTTTTTCCTGATTTTCAATATATATTTAAACAAAAAAAAAGAAAAAGTGAGCTACAGTTTTTTCTTCATTGCCCACTCAGATTTGTAAATGGAATTTATTGCACGCAATGTCCTCTTATAGATTAAATTAATGTTATTGTAAAGAGGTTTAATGCTCAAAGATATTTATGACTCATGCTGAGAAAGAAGCTGTACTCAGTTATGATGATTAATATAATTTTCCCAAGTTCTCACAGATGAAATTGCTCCATGTGCATATTTTGAGTACAAAACAGATAACCATAATTCTAAGACAAGGCAGCCATGATTGTGTTACTGATGCATCATTTGGAATTAGCAAGTTGCTTGCGGAGCGCGTGAAGTGTTTTTCTTGGATTTGGTTTCTGCTTTGACGGGCAACGGGAGAAACAACGTTCACATCATCACAACCTGTGTTTGTGTTTTGATCTTCCCATAATGAAAGTTAGTGCTTATAGATAGTTAGCTATTACGGCCAACCACTAATAAGACAGGCTGTGATTTAAAACTTATATCCTCTGTCCAGAATGAAAACCAAAGGAGATAGGATTTGACAACTTATATCGAGAAACTGAAGATGTACTAACTCCTCTGGCACACGGGTTTGAAAATGGTGCAATCTCTACATTGCTGCAGTTAAAGCCTAAAAATGGATCGCACGTGTCTGATTAGAAGAGCTCGCCAACAGTTTTGCAAGGTCAGTGAAGACTAAACTGAGCATCTCTGCTCCTTACCTTTTGAGGGTCAGCCCTCACTAATAATAAAGATAACAAATGTTCATTTAACGTTCTGCCTATTACGGACTTAACTCTGCCATGATTAGATTGAAGTGCTGTGACCATTACACAGTCCAGTGCCAAACCGTGAATTTTCCTTTCAGACTTTAGCTGACCTTTTTGTTGTCGTGTGAGAATAGCAAACCAGGGTCTGTGAAGAAAAATGGAGAAATTCTGAAAAACTAATAGACTGCAATAATCAAAAGAAAAAAATAATTTCCTGCAACACAGATGTGTTCATTCCTAGTATTTTTCCTTCCTCTTGCATTTCTTCATATTATGCTTAAGAGGCTGGTAAACTTGCTAATCTAGATAAATCAATGTTAACTATTACCTGAGTTGAACAAATTTTACAATCTAAGTTGGGATGACTGTCTGTGCACTGGAGAACATAAATGTTATAGATATTAGGGACTCAATACCCTGTCTACCAAAGTCAAAGATTTCCCAACCTGGGACAAAGAGGACTGAACTTGATCTGAAAGTGCAGTGAACAATGTATAACAATAAAGGGACTCACAATATCAATTCCTGCTATCGATGGGACTGATGTGGATTATAAAATAGCACAGTTACACGAGCTGACAGAAGTGCCAAAAAGAGAGTTTCTCCAAATTTTTCGTACACTTCTAGTATAACAAAAGTGAAGGAAGCCAATTTTTCAAGAAAGGCTTAAAGTGAAGGACTCCCACCTCTGTAGGTCCCATTGAGGTAAGAGCTTAAGGTTACACATGCCTTGACCTGACGGACTTTGTTGAGGCTCAGACGAAGGCAGGAGTAAGGGTATAAGGCACAAATGTTTTGTTAAATGTTACTTCAGTGAATAGCGAATAGCTGATGTTAAATCTGCTGCTTAAACCTTCTTTTCTTTTCTTTTCTTTTCTTTTTCTTGAAGTAATATTTAAGATTATCTTTATAAACAGCTTTGGAATAAATGTTTCTCAGAGGAAATACAAGTGTATTTCTTTCTCACTTCATCGTGTCGTTGGCCCCCTGTTTCAATTTGCAGAGCCCCTTTGAAAACCACATGCCATAAGTTAATTGGTTTAATCTGGTTGTGGGAGTTATCTATTTTTTACCTGCAGTTATATATGAAACTATTATATATGAAATATTGATCGTTCATTAATGCGGGGCATATCTCCTTTAATATATTTTGCAATAGTTCAGGCTGTTAGAGCATAGTACCTCCGGGGAGGTTTAGGGAATTTCAACTAGCTTTTAAAGTTGTAAATGGTATTTCAAATTGCTTGGCATCTGAAGTCAATATGAAGGTGTTATATACCCCAAAAAAAAGGGCATAAAAATGCATCTAAAGAAAAGAGCAATGTCACTGTATTTATACATGTTATAATACATACAGATATTCCTTTCAATTCCTAGTTAAAATGAAAAGAATGTCCTACTCTTTACAAACGCGTTCTCTTTCTCTTGGCTTGTCTGGAAGCTGGTCTGTATTAGGAATGCTCCTGTTTCTACATTGCTCCAAATTAAAGAGTCAAATCGGTTATGGTACAGGTATTAATAGCAAAACCCACGATTTCTACAATGATATAAAGGAATACAAACATCCATTTTAGAATAAGAGATAGCAACTACTGCTTCAGAAGTCCAGAAAATTCTCAACTCCCAAATCACTTCTGTCTGAAGGCTGAATACAAAAGTGTAGAAAATACAAACCAGGTGGAACACAGTTCTCCGAAAGCAATGAGATAATTTGTAATAACAGTGCAGTTTATTGCATTATCTATAGCTAATGCAAACACTTAAATTTGTTTGCTGAGAACCATATGACGTACCGATACAGGTATCGTGCTTCGGGACAAATCTCGATCACAGTGGGAATTCTAACACTTCGCTAATACACAGAGATTCCATCCTTAGCAACAACAATTTACAAGATTTACAAAATCAACACACTACAACTATGACTTTTAAAAGGGGAACAGTGTGGAATGGTTTAAGTTCTCCATGGATAGTATATCCAAACTCAAACCCACTCAGCCTAAAAACCCTAACCCCCACCACTTACAGTCTTAGGTGCCAAATTCCCTTCAGTCATAAAAAATCCTGCCCGTCATGCTGGGTTTTCTTCACACTAGCTGATACTAGGTGTTTGCAGAGGTTAAAAAGTTGGTTTTTTTTTAAGAGCCCTATTTAAAACAGATTGAATTTCTCCAAAAGGACATTTGAAAAATGCGAACAATGCACGTTCTTCCAAACTAATACATAACCTGATTGTCATGGAAACCCATGCAATATATCAAATTATCAGAAATCTATACATCGCATCCACCATTCTTCTGAAGACTTGCTATGGAAGATTCTAGTCCAAAATATTTCCCAGAAATCTTTCTCCACTCAACAATTTATTCCAGTTTCCATCCTCCTCCCTCTTTACGATAGCTCTTGTCAGCTATCATTATAAGTGAACAACACAAAGGCTTAAAGACATACCCTCTGGTTAAAAATAAAAAACAAAAAACATCCCACAGCTTTCAAGTGTGAACCGGATTAATCACACATAATAATTATACAAAGTGATAACACTTATTATAAGATCACATAAACACCGTTAAACGAACAGTGGCAGTAACCTTTAGGAAGGAAAAATAAAGCCACCAAAAATAATACAAATCAAAGTTTCTATTGGAAAGACTTTCTGAGTAAGGCTTCTCTGAAACCCTTAATGAAACGAATGTGCAGCATTTCAAAGCAGATTACAGTCACAGCTGATTTAAAAGTTCCATAGATCTTCAAAATGCAGTATAAAAAACATATACAAAATACGGGTGGGGAAAAATTACTGGTCCCCAATCTCTCATCCTTCAGCAGTCCTCAACAACTTAAAAACCTCTTTTTCTAAGCTTGTTTTCTAGATCGTCAATGTAATTATACAACAATTCATACTCTCCATATTAGCAATTCTTTGTTGAGCTTCATGCAGTTCTAAACCAAGGCTTTCAAAGACTTTTTAAATTTATTTATTTTTTTTTATTGCATTAGCTGTGGCTTCAAACCGATCAGCCTTTTCCTTGAAATTGCTTTGTTTTTCTTAAGAAACTCCACTCTGTTGAAAGTTTTGTTTTGATCTCATATTATCACTCCTTTTTATAGTTCCCACTAAGTATCCGAGGAATAGTTTCCAAGAAGTTCTTCATGGACGACCATACATTTTTTAAGCACAAGCAAATCCTAGTGAATTCTGGTACCAAGGAGAATATTTGTTATCCAAAATCACTGGGTGAGCAGAAGGATTGAGAGACACTTCCACAGTGGCAGAATATGCTCCAACATGGGACCTTTTGGATATGAGGATACTGCAGCCCACAAACCCGCTATGGCTTCCGCATTCCAGGTCGATCCATGTTAGAAGTTTTCCAAATGTGCATGAGCAGTTGTGGAGGGGATCAAGGTCAGGCAGGTAAAGGTCAGTCAGAGGGGAAAAGCAGGGGGAAGATGCAGAGCAATATATAAGGTACAGAAGTTTAAGGAAGATGAATTATAAGAAATTTTTCTATACAGGCAGATAGAAAGACAAAACGTCTTGAAATTTTTGAATCTCTAAATGTATTCATTGCACAAAACCACAAGGTTAGTAAGCATTATTGAGAAGACAGACTTAGGGCATGACGACGACTATATGAAAGTACTGAGAACACCAATTACGTATGTGTTAAAATAAAAGCAAAATAACTAGGGAGGATACAAAATTCTGCAGGTCATGACCAGAATGGACTTCAGGCAATTTTCTTAGTAGCAGAGAGCAGAAAGCAGGCATGAAGCTGAACGGAGGTTGCATAGTTCCCAGCGTCACAACAAGAGGTGTGATGGACATCGGTGAAAAGGGAGGTGTCTGAGCTGATGACAGAGCCTCTGACATGAGAGACTGCAAAGAAATCGCAGAAATTCTCAGAGAAATCTTCACCTTGCAGAAATTCAGACTTGAAAGATCACCTGCCCATTGCTAAATGTACGTATAATTATAGCACTAAAATGTTTAATCTTCATAGTAATTAACAGCATGTAAGTAGCTACTATAAGAAAAATAATTGCAAACGTAAGAAAAGAACAGCTTGTTCACAGAATTTTTTTCTCTCCTCTTTCGAACGAGTGACATTTTGCCTATTGTCCAAGGAATCGTTTGGGATCATTAAATATATAAGGGGCTCAGATATCTATATTTTACCTTTATGTCAAATATTTACATGTCATACATAAGACCTCACCAAGGAGTTGTTGTGATTAGTTGCCAAGAAGCATCAAGAATCAAATACAATTGTTAGTGTTTAAGGGTTTTCCTGTTTATTTCTACAAACACACAGGATAAACACTGTCAGTCCAAAGTAAACTACAGAGTACACATTTTTTTCCAAAACTAATACCCTACAAAAGCCTAGGATGGTTGAAAACTACATTTAAACCAATTCATTCTGGTGACTAGTACCATGTGTGAAGACTCAAGGATATTTCATAACCCAGAGACCTTGTTAACTAGTTAAAATTATGATTAAAAAGCTACCCTAGGTTTAGACCTAACAGTCGACGAAGATCCTCCAAAACACACCAAAAAATGTGGTCAACATTTGGATCTGATCAAAGTAAGTAAACCAGATACGGGATATAGTTTTAAGAAACAAAACCTCAAATTCAGCTTAGATTTAAAGAAAAAAAAACAACCCAGCAACACATATGTACAGTATCATAAAATCTAAGCCACCACGCCAGGGACTGAATTTTGAGTGACATTCAAAAGATTTTCATTAAAGCATCCATTTGTTTCAGTCATTTGAGAACTATTTAGTCGCTTAACTCTCCCAGCTGAATTTTTTTCAGATGCCAATTGACAGAGGAAATTCATTCCAACTAAAGATAAATCCCTACTTTCACTGCCAAGAGTTTTCCTGCCATAGACAATTATTGGTCTAGAGGGGACTTTTTCTTTCTTCTTGAAATTTAGCTCCTTCTAAGAAACCTATGTAAAATTAAGTACTTCATTAAACTGACAATCTGGTAAGTCTACCTTTGTGCTTTGTTTCTTCTAAGGCAGAGTTAAAGAACATATGAAATGGAAGAAACATTCATATATAGAGCTCAGTAAAGAATTTGTTCTTCAGTAGCTAGAATGGTAAAACAGGGGAAAAAATAAGAAAATACAGTTTATGTCAAACAGGCCCTCATTTTCCTAAAGGTTTAAAAAAAGAGAAAAGCATTCAAAACTGAAGCCTTTATTTCAAAACAGACCACACACAATTAGTTTCAAAATTAATTAGCTACATTAAACCCTTATATTACTTGTTTTTAATTTTGTCTCATTCCATGATATCTCGTATTCTACGCTGGATATACTTTTTTCTAAGTATGCGTGGTCTTTGAAATCTCTGGGTGTAAATTTATATTTTAGAGGTAACGCTTCCATGAGAGCTCATGGCATCAAGCATCTGTTTCATTATGATGTTTTTAAATGAGGAGAAAGCTCTGAGTTTACTAAAGGTTTTCAAATGAGTTGTAGGAAATAAGTCAGTTCACTTGTGGTCATCAAGGATCGGGATGATCCTACTTTTCATCAAGTAAGAGCATTAACAGCAACGTCACTTATTAGGTGATGTTCCAGACAAGCGAATTTTTCATATTTGGAGAAATCCAAGTTTTTTTTCTATTTCTTTCTAATCCAAGTTTCTGTCTATTATATCTCCTGTCATTCTGTTAGTTGCTGTACTACTAATTACTACCTACTGTTACCAATTAAAGCATTGTGTTCACCCCTGTTTGCCTTCTGTGCTCTGCCCTGGTGTGTTGTAAGCAGACGAAAAATTATGAAACATCTGAAATTTTCCTCTAAAATAAATGACAGGAAAAAGGGCAGAGCAGAATGAGAAAGTTCATAATTTTAAACACTTAAAATCAGAGTGGCAGAATAAGAATAAGGGATCAAAATTGCTTAAAATTAGGTCCAAAGGAGACAGACCTCAGTTAGCTGGGAAGTTTTCAGAGGATCATCATATTCTTGAAGAACAGGATAGTCCAAGCAAAGAATAAAGCTAAAGCAGTGAAGGAGAAATTGTAGGGGTTTTTTTGTGTGTGTATGGTTGGACTCGGTGATCTCAAAGGTCCTTTCCAACCATGAAGATTCTGTGATTCTATACTAAGTGCAGGTAGAAGCTTGGTTAAATAATATCCGTAATGTAAGATATCTTTCAGTGAGGACTAATTTAAAGGTAATTTCAAATATATGGTGATGGCTTAAAAAATGTGTTATTTGAAAACTGTAAGAAGGAATTTGAAAACCAGGTTTTGCTACGTTCATTGTTCACAATTACGCCGAGGAACACTTGGTCACTGAGGTGATATGAGGAAAAAAAATAATGGTTACATAGAGCAATAGCCCGTCTGCCCCATGGCTGGACAGCATACAATGAAACAGAACTATGGAGGTTCATGAGATGCATTTCCTTTTCCCAAGATGGTTATGGCACAAATATAGGCTTTGGCATTTGTGATCTATTTGATTTTGAATTATTATATATCAGAAAATTTTCAGTAGGCCTGCATTTTGTGTTGATATCTACATTTTACAAACTACTCACCACATCGTAAGAAAAGAGCCAGCAGAAAAATTTGAGATTGTTGCGTGCTTTGCTCCAGCTGCTGCTCCACTGGCATCACACCGATGTTGTATCTCAAAGAGGAAGGGGTGGGAGGGTATTATTTTGCTCATTAATTGCATGAAAACGGTTCCCTCAAAACCAAATTCTGAGAAGTTCAGTGGCTTTGTCCATTTGTTGGCTTGGAAAGGTTTGTTCCAGAAAGCAAAAGGAATGGTGGTAGGCTGCTAGTTTAGATGACACAAAAAGAAGTCTTGAGAGGTCAATGTGAACACCTATGACAGTCATGGGAAAAACCCATTTTGTCATCGATGGTCTCCAGGTGATATTCAAGGGGACCAAAGTCAGTCAACATCACCATGGGACACACACAGCCCGTGTCCAAACACCGAGCGGCTGCTGGAGCTTGTCTCTCCATCTGAGAAGGGGCTCGTTGTGCGTCCTGCCATATTTAAGAATTGCCATGAATGGATAGCTTCATTTTTCTCATAGTCAAGGAAAATAGATTAGAAGTGCGAGAAAAAAAAAAAACCTGAAGACTAGTAAGATTTAAAGCAAAAATAGGGTTCAGCCCTAAATCCCTCACGTGCCTGAAAATCCCACTGCACTCTTCCCATTTTGGTGCTCAATAATTAGTCATTAACTCCCATCCTGCGATGAACAGAACACACTCATCTACCACTTACTTGACAAGATCAGGCTCATGTTGATTATTTTAACAGACTAATTTAATTCAGGTTTCCGTAGTTTCTCTAGGAATTTGCCAAGCAGAAATTTATCAGATTCCATATAAATCTATGTCAGGGGGAACTTTAATGGAAATGACTACATTAAGAATTCAGGATTGGGCCCTTAATAGCTGCTATAATTTATCATCTTTTTAATATGGAGAAATCAGTAAAATGAAATATTCTAAAGACATAAAAGTAATAACCCAATCATTTAATATGAAAGAATAACTAGACAATACTGCCCCGAAGAACTATAGATAGCCTGCCGGAAAGGCACTGAATATAAAAGCCAGAAAAGCATCAGTATTAATTTTGGGGAAATATTGTATTCATGTAAAAAAAATACTAGAAAAAAGAAAGCAAACCAATCAGTTCTTCTATATCCTTGGTACCCTTTTGGAGGCCTTCGGACACGGCTTTAGAACAACGCTAGCAGTGGTGGCATGATCGCAGACAGAAATCATTGTCCTTGGCTCATTGTGTGGGAGGGAGAAGGAATATCCCGGCCACAACAAAAAGGAGCTTAATTCCTTGGGAAAATTTGCAATTCGGATAGGTTATAAGCAAAAAAAAAAAAAAAAGCATAAATTTTCAGCAGGTAACTATTAGCTGCATTTTCATCTATAGCCATTATAACTCTATAAATACATGTTTTGAAGGTAATATAACCCAAATAATGATTCAAAATCAAAGCAAAAGTGTGCGAAAATGAGAGGCTGTCATTGCAGTCATAATATTAAAACTAAATACAAATTCTAATAAAAAAGAAACTACAGTCTGTTTTACAATCGTACCTACCCACTACATTGCCTTCAATGAGGGATATCAAATGACTTTTAAAAGGGGATTAATACTTATATCCTGCTTTTATCCAAAGGGAAGCTGAGGCATGGAAATTTGCCTACACTGGTCTTAGAGGCCAGTGGCAGAACCATGCTGGGAGGTGAGCAGTCCAGTAAACCGGATCTTTGACTGGGCCACCAAAATCAGCAGGAGCAGGTGTGGGAATATGCTACAGGTGTAGGTACACCCTGAATCACAGCCGGTCACTCCATCTTTGTCATTTAACCTCAGATTTACTCTCCGTTCAGTGACGGTTGCCGATTACCAAGAAAAAATGGAGAGCTGATTTTAAAAGGTTGCTTATTCCTGGGGATTTCTACCGCTCATGAAGTTCCTGAAGCTTCTCCGCTGCTTTGAAAGGCAACATAAATCAAAAGTCTCTGCCCAGCTGCTGTCAGAATCTGAGGAACTCAGGCTTCTGGGCAACTCCAAATTTCCATTCACAAGGTAGGATCTGGACATGTACAGGCCCTTCGGGATCTGGCCTCAAATGTCATCAAATACAAAAAAAAAAAAAAAAAAAAAAAAAAAAAAAAAAAAGGTGACTTTTTGCTAGTGGTTATTTTCAAAGGGAAGTTCCTTTCCACTGTGTGGTGATAAAAGATAAAGGAGTAGAATTAAATATATTTAAAAGCAACAAAAATTTCTTAAAACATAGCACAGGACAGAAATGAAAAGCCTTTTTTTTTTTTGTAACAGGAAATTACCATTTTCCTCTTCTAGTATTACATGAACTGTGATAAATTCATCTTTATGTGCCAAAGAAAGAAAAAAGCCCTCACCCAATTAAACGTGTGTGTGCTTCATGCCCACTGCTACAGGGGCAGGATGCAAACTTCTATCTGTGGCTGCCAAAAAAATGGTTGTGTAGCTCTGGAAATGCTTTACTGAACTCCAGTAACTCCATTTGACAATTTAGCTAACTGATAAAACTGAAAATACTGCTAATTCCCATTTGTAATACGCTAAATTGCCTGCAACTAATTTAAACAATAAGCGAGCCAGGCTGTGAGTTGTTATCTGTGGCCAGTTGAGCAAAATACTTCATTTGCCATCTCTATTACTTCATAAGCGTGGGGTTTCATAGATTAGCTCCTCAAATTTATTCGGCAAGTGGACAGCCCGTATGGCCTCAGAACCGTTAAACTCTACAGAGAATTCACTACCTGAACTTGCCAAACTTGCCATTTTGTGATAAAATAAATGTATACATAGGCAAAACTTTTAGCTTTAAGCTGCAGGGGTTTTTTTTCCCTTTTTTTTTTTTTCTTTTTTTCTTTTAATGCTCGAAAGTTTCCTTCGGGTTCAGGTATTTCTGAACACACAACGAAAACGCAACCTTGAAACAACAAAATAAAGCCAACGTCTATGATATGCACTGGTAGCTTCCTGCAGTGCTAAAAAAAATTAGCTCAAATCCCAAGATCCACCCTCAGGAGCTTAATTGCTTCAAAGAATAGGAATCTTGTCAAATTCGGCCCAAACAAACATAATCAGTGGCTTTCAAAGCTTGTTTGACATTGAGGAGGCGTAGAAAACAACACAGGAACCAAAGAAACATACATCGATGGTCTGTCAAAATTTTTTGTTAGACATGATGCTATTATCAAGGCACATCAGGATGAAATAAAGTGACCTAGCTGACCACAGGCTTACAAATGTCTTGGGAAGGAAGGAAAAACGGTGAATCAAAAGGTAGCTTTGTTGCACGTCCCCCCAGGCCATCTTATTGACAGGGATGACAATGGTCCCAAGATGCACCATTATCTATGACCAGCAAGCAGACATCAAATGCTACCGAGCTGTCTCTGTCAGAATAGAAAATGCTGCTCAAAATATACAGGGCTTGTTACATTTTGTTCAGCAAAGGTTTGTCAAAAGCCAGGGTCACTCTGTGTGTGCACTGCCCTGAAGGGTAATTTTAAAAGGCAGGAGAGATGCACTTGATTCTGCAGCGTTTCTCCTGGAAGGAGACTTCGAGTCTGCGGATGACCAAAATGTTTTGGGGGGGGGGGGGGGGGGGGGGGCGGGGGAATCAAAGAATGACTCAGAAAAAAATAAAATAAAATAAAATAAAGTAAAACAAAGCTAATAGATGTTCGTTACGGCTGTGTTATTAGAAGGCAAACCACTTTTCAAAATAAACAGGTTAGGGAATTATTCCCATATTTAGATGTTTTTCCAATAAAAATTCAGTTGATTTCTAATACATCGGGGTGGATGCTACCGTAAAGGCATGACTCAAATTGTAGTGGATACGTACGCCCTCTTCAAGTATCTGTGTTGTACCATTATGCAGTTAATTGCAGTAAAAATATTTATACTGGCAAGAAAAGAATTGTTAATACGGTACCCTTTGGAAAGAAAAGAGAGAGGCTGTATATACAAACTCCAACCTCAGAAATGTTTGGGTAAACTTTGTTTTTCTGCGAACATCTGCTAAGCACACACTGAGGAAAGAAAGTCCAAAATGCACTTCACTAATTGACACAGAAATCTTTGTTTAAGAACTGTGTTGCTAAAAAAAAAAAAAAAAGAAAAAAAAATACCCAATGAAAAATAACAAAACAAAGCAAAAGAAAACCTGAGGGTGAAAAGAACATTTCAGGGAGTGAAAGGCATTATTGATACAGAAAAAGCAGTATGGAATTTGTCCACCAGTTCTTGTTTATGGGTCAGGTCTTGCTTTTTCCCTTAATGGTCATTGCTGTGTTATGGATGGGAATGGCTTTACCAAGAGAGCAGAAAAGGGGCCACGAAAATTCATCGGCGCTGCCCTATACTGAGCAGCCAACACAACGTGAGCCTCCGTGCTTAACTTGGTGGTTGCATCTTGCCTGGCAACATTAATTAAATGCCGTATGAGCCTTTCTGTCCGTGTCCCCGGGTGCTCGGTGGCACGTAGGTGCTCTGACGCTCCCCCCAACAAACTTCATGTCCCGAAAGCATTGCGTTCCTTCGCTTCAGTCCTCAGCTATCCAGACCCATCTCCCTGCTGGCTTCTGCTATCGATTACTGTGACTCCTCAGAGCATGTAATTGTCTTGCTCTCTTTCTTTCCTTTTTAAGGATAAATAACAGAACAAAAAAAAAACAAAACAAAACAAAAACAAAAACAAAAAGAGGAAGAGAAAAGAACAAAAGAAGCCTTTCACTTCAGGTTCGTGGCTCCGAGGTTACATCAGCTGTAACCACTCTCCATACCCGTATGATTTTTCAAGACAGAAATTAGGATAATAGTCTATCAAATGTGCTTTCTCTCCTCCTAGGCCAATCTCAAGATGATAGATATGATCCTTTTGCGTCTCACGGGACGCGCTCTTTTGTCCCCAAACACACTGCTATTAATTCAATGCAATAGTTTCTTTTTTCCGTTCACTGGAAGTCACAATATGCTGCAAGTAAGGCTGGCTCATCTCTCCTCCTGTCTCGGGACTCGTAAGCGCCCTGAGAATCAAGGGAGACTTCGCACACCAAGTATTTGCCCACCAGTACTGCTTTAACAATTTCGTCAAAACCTTTATGTATTCCTCCTTGCCTTTTTTTCCCCCATTACTGTTCATGTGGATTCATATGTAACATCTAGTTTTCAATGGGGGTGGAGTAGTGTCCTTTGGTTAAATACTACTTATTATTTTTTCAGGGGTCAACTATTGATATAGACCTAAATGGAGGGGAGAAAAAAAATAACAAAACCAAATATGCTCCTCATCAGTAAATTCAATGTACGGTTCAAACATCTACATTAATATTCTTGCACATTCTAGCTCTTAAAACCAGGAAATCTTACTAGTGACTTCCGTGCTGTAATACTCCGTGGGAAATTTAGAGCTTTAAGGTATCTTTAGCATTTTGACATCAAAGCCTTCACAGAAAAATAGTTGCCTGATGCCATCTGGAAGTAAAAGAAGGCACAAATGTACCTACAATCCCTTTTGCCCACCATTCAGTCTTGCATGAAAGAGCTCCCTGAGACCAGAGACGCTGGACCAGTTTTAGGGGAACAGTGTGGTAGGTTCATTCTCTCCTGAGCCAGGCTGCAGATACAACACAGAGACAGAAGAGTTTGCAAATGTTCATTTTATAAAATCCTAGGTAGTAAATAGACCCTGTTCTACTCAACACACTGCTCGTCTTCATGATTTCTGACCACAACAATATACTTAGCCTCCCGCCCTGTTTTCACAGTATTTCACCTTTGTTTAGAATCAAAGTAAATTGGGGGGAAAAAAAAAAAGGGGGGGGGGGGGGGGCAAAAAAAAAAAGCAGCATCAACTCTACTTAATTGTCGTGCATCCCCAGGGTGATCAAAACAAACAACCTAAGGCTAACGGATCCACATCACACAGGAGGTTACGCTGTGTGTAATGAGGTAACACGCGCGCAACACAAGGAGAATAACCACTCCAACACAAGGAGAATAACATCACCTCCGGCTCGTTGCCATCAGCAAGAAATCTAAGCAGTACCCGCGGCTCTGCAATATTTGGCTAGCCCAGCAATAACCATTTTAATTTACGAGTAACGGAGGGCTTACAATTAATGACAGCCGGGTTCCGGCTCTAAGGACAGACACCAAGCAAACGAGTATGACTGCAGATGTTTAAGAGTAAATGTGAAAGGAAAGGAGCGAGCATTAAAAAAAAAAAAAAAAAAAAAAAAAAAAAAAAAGAGAGAGAGTATTGATTCGGTGTGACTGATGTGAATGAGTTAAATGATTGACTATGAAGTGTGAATTCAAATTTACTGTGAATGGAATTCACTGTGAGTGGAACAGAGTATGCATGACCATGACTGAGTGTGACTAGGTATCATTAGGAAGAACTAAGCGAATATGAGTGGAAAGCACTGATTATCTCCCCTGTAATCTATAAATAAACAGTACTGCAGGAAGTTTTGAAAAATGTATTTAATAAGGGATTTCCACTGCCTGAATAAACTTGCTGAGGCCCGACAAGCTGATCTAGAGGAAAATGTATCATTTTACTCAAAGCTCTGTCATGTAATAATACGTGAGCCCGTATCTGACAGGAACAAAATAGGCCTAAATTTACAGCAAAATGGAATCACTGGACTTAAAATAAATGTCTTTCCAGTTATCAACAAACAAATTTACTAACTCATATGATATCAATTATCCCCTCTTCTACTTATGAGTATTTTCCTAACATCCGTGCTTAAATGCAGAAATATGAATATTCAAGGACCGGCGAATGTGGGAACCGAGGCTGTCTTCTGCAGCTCAATATAACAAAGTTTTTTTTTAACACCAAAGAAACGTCCTTTGGCAGAGCGACCAAACAACTAAATCGCCATCAAATATCTGCCCGCAGAGTAACAGAGCAGAGCCTGATGTTGCTCCAGTTTAATTCAGTGAGAGTAAAGTGCGTTTGACAGCCCAGCATCGCAGGCCCCACGCGTGCAGAAGGGGCTCGGTATCTCCTCAGCTGCTGCCCTTTCTCCACAAACATCTCTGTTTACTTCAACGAGTTTCCGTACAAGTCAGACCAATGAGGGTCTTTGTTACTAAAGATCTTGTGCAAATAAATGTTGATTTTAAAGGTGGATCCTGCCAGAGCTGAGAGCAACGACAAAATCCTACGTCCTGGTGTAAGCAACATGGATTTTACCATTGGGCTCAGTTACGTGCCTTACTTGACTAATTTTCCTCCCCCTAATTCTTCTGCAATCATTGCCAATCAAACAATCATCAGAATTTATGAGGGGGTTTTTTGTTGGGTTTTTTCTTTTTTTTTTTTTTATGTCGGCCTCTACTTCCACTGAAGAAGGAAAGATGAAAAGATGAAAACACTGCGCTCTGTGTTTACACTGAAGTAAATTAATAATCGAAACCAAATAATGTGAAAGAGCAGAGAGGCCATTTCAGCTGGCAGAAATCTTCCTCGGGAAACCTGCACGGCTCCTTTCCTCTGCTAATACGCTGGTGATGAATTTACTGGGATGAAGAAATTCCCCAGCTCTGCCTGAATTAGCTGGGGCTTAGTCTAAGCCATGCACATGAGCATCCTTGAACCCTGCGGTTCTTTGAGTTAGAGGCATTTTAAACTGATGTTCGGTGGATTTACGTCCTTATAGCTTTCCAGGCTCTAAGTTAGCTCTGTCGATTAATAGTGGCTGAGGATGCGGCCCAAACTTTTGCATGAGTCTCTGTTTGCATTAGATTTTGAATCTAGGTGATTAATTTTACAAATACGAGGAGAGAAACTGTTAGTAGTTTACCTTTACTGCCTGACCAGCTCCAAAATGAATAAATGATTCCTGTTTGCATTTTAGTAAACATGAAGAAACACCTCAAAAGCGTTGGCACTCTCACCTTACAATAATTGCAGTTTTCAGAATCTGCAATAGGACCAAAAAAAAACCCCAAAAATTCCACCGGGGAAAAAAGGCTATGAGAACGTACTTAATTCCTTCAGCCAAAGAACACACAGTTCTTCAGACCACAAAAACTTCCCCCCCCCTCCAATCCTGCTTACTCTCCTTATGAGTTAGGTCAAAGTCGGGGGGTCTGCACTGTCTGAGCAACGCTCTCTAGATGTCCACCTCCCAAGCAAGACAGAAAACCAGTGACAGGAAAGAGAGGGTAATTTATACCGCTCGTGCCAAAGCCGCACATGTTCTGTCGATGAATGGAAGACTTAATTCTTTGGGATAGCAAGTCAGGCATTTTAAAGGATTTCCTAATGAGGTAAAATTCACTAATGAGATATGGGAAAAAAAAAAAAAAGAACGAACTTCACCTTTTTCACTTAGAAATACCAAAATGCAGAGTAAGTAAATTCCAAGAATTTTAGCAGCGTTATAAAATAGATGCGGGTAAGAGTGAGATCATTAAGCCTTTGCAATCTTTTTCCAACTCAATATGAAACCTGTTTACAATAGCTATGCTGACTTGCCTTTACTGCAGTAAGAGACTTGCTATTAAAGAAAAGCACAGCTGATGTTACTAACTGTGCGACCTTGTCCTGCAAGACTGGTAATGAAAATATGCCCCACCTTGTCACTTTTCTGCATAGGCACCGTTACCAGAGTCCCGTAGATTTAACACAATCACAAAGCTACTGGCCACTGCAAACTGATATGCAAATAGTACTATCTGTTTATTTATAGAATGGTTTGGGCTGGAAGGGACCTTAAAGGCCACCCAGTGCCACTCCCTGCCCTGGGCAGGGACACCTCCCACCAGCCCAGGTTGCTCCAAGCCCCGTCCAACCTGGCCTTGAACCCCCCCAGGGATGGGGCAGCCACAGCTTCTCTGGGCAGCCTGGGCCAGGGGCTCACCCCCCTCACAGCAAACAATTTCTTCCCCACATCTCATCTCAATCTCGCCTCTGTCAGTGTAAAACCCTTCCCCCTTGTCCCATGGCTCCCCTCCCTGCTCCAGAGTCCCTCCCCAGCTTTCCTGGAGCCCCTTGAGGGCCTGGCAGGGGCTGGAAGGTCTCCCCGGAGCCTTCTCTTCTCCAGGCTGAACCCCCCCAGCTCTCTCAGCCTGTCCCCACAGCAGAGGGGCTCCAGCCCTCCCAGCATCTCCGGGGCCTCCTCTGGCCCCGCTCCAACAGCTCCGTGTCCTTCTGCTGTTGGTGCCCCAGAGCTGGAGGCAGCGCTGCAGGGGGGTCTCACAGAGCGGAGCAGAGGGGCAGAATCCCCCCCTCGCCCTGCTGCCCACGCTGCTGGGGATGCAGCCCAAGGTGGGGGGGCTTCATGGGCTGCCAGCGCACGTTGCCGGCTCACGGCCAGCTTTTCACCCACCAACACCCCCAAGTCCTTCTCCTCAGGGCTCTCAAGCCATTATTACAACTATTCTAATTGTACCTCTTGCACCTTCCAATCATCTTCCAATAGGTCACGAGTCTTGTGCGGGGCAAGGACCAGGACCTGTGCCCCCTCAGCTTTACCAGTGATTAAATACATCCTCACTCCTGATTTCAGCCTGCAAAAGATAAAGCATCTGTCTGGCTGGTTTTTTTTCAGATTTTTCCTACCTTGAACAAAATGTCTTATTTCTGATTTTCTAAACAAACATTTGCTGATTCCAAGGCTCTTTCTACAGCTCACAGAAAGGTTAGGTATTGAGTGGATAATTAGCACTCAACATGCTCGAAGATTTTATTTTTCAGCTAAGCCCCTAACTAAAGTGAATATTTCCATGGCTTGCTTTTCTCCTACCTACCCCTGAGTTACAAAATCAGCGAGGACTACATCCGAATTGCATGTCATGTTGATGAAGGACATAGCTTCTCATTTGCAGCAGGACAAAAAGAAAGGATGCTAGGCTAAAAGAACAGTTACAGGCCATTTTTAGCAGTCAAACAAAATGTGACACACTTAAGTATCGGTATTGCCTCAGTAAAGCCAGGTTGTCTGTTCACCTTACATTACGCTACAAATTCTTAACATAGCTTTAGGTTATCCAGCTTTATTTAGCTGCCGACAGAAGGACTTTTACTATTGTGGATCAAGGCAACTGTCTTTGGAATTGATCTCATTAGCAAAGTTTCCATAGGAAAGAAGATTAGAGAAAGCAACTGATTTTCTTGACTTGTACTGGTATTTCTATGGCAGCGAAGCAATTTCGTCTTCCTTTGAGGCATCGGTTTCAGGTCACATTTTTAACTGTAGTTAAGTCCTCAAATAATTCTGAAGACAATCAAGGATAAGTGACCACTCTCCGCTACCACAAAGCAAACATTCAGCACCGTCAAGCTGTAGCTTTTGACAAGTGTCTTTTTTTTTTTTATAGGCTTTGTATATAACATTCAAAATAAAGGCAGCGTTCTGGATTTAAGTGCATGCTATATACTTCCAGTTCAAGACGACGACAACCCAGTATGCACATAGATAAAATTTACCCCTAAATTTGGCAGATGGAGTTCAAATAGTGTCAGAAAAGAGCTGCTTTCTTTTTAATACTTCTGGGATGCTAAAGAAAGGAATATTATGCTTCAATTGTGGGAAATATTGTTATTTTAATGTAATTTAAATATCTGTATACACCTAAAATCTTCACACAAAAATCCTTTAATAAAATCTAAAGAAATTAATTCTGCAGTGGGTAAGCTCTGGGTTTTTTTTTTTATTTTTCCAAAGACAATATCCTGCCCAACATCAGATCAGAAACACTCTGGACCAGCCAAGAACAGGTGAGGCAACGATCTTTAAGTGTCACAAGCAGAAGTACGAGAACAGGGCACGGACGGGAGAAAATTGATGTGGCAATTCAGATGATTCAGTATTCGAAATCCCCCAGTTTGGAGAGAACTAAGGGGCTTAGTAATATCTACGCATCTGCCTACTACAGACAGCATCTGTGCAAATCGCCGGTCATGCAGGCTTGATGCAAGGGTCCAGATTTGGCCAGCAGTCATTATTTTTTGCCTCCAAATTGCAACGGCTTTTTTATTGAAGTCACATTCATAGTTGAAGCTGTCATCCTGAAGGAGAAAGTCGTTGTAGTTTTTGTCCTATATATGTACATTATATAATTCTGGCCATTATCTCCGGGGCCTCTCCAGCAAACTTTCCACCATTCTTTCTCTGTTAGGTCTCGAAGTTATCAGAGTCAGAGTTCATTTGTGCTTCTGATCGCTGGCTAGACAATGTCCCCAGGGTTGTGAAGTCTAGGATGGCAGAACACAAACATAATTTTATGGCCGCTATATTCTAATTCATTTAATTAGGGGGTTTCTTGGATCTCTGGGGGGTGTGTCTTTTCATGTTTAGAGGTTTCTACAGACAATCTATCTCCATTCCAGAAAGTCATGGGGAAAGTTCTCCTGCAAGTGTAGATCTTGTTTGCTCTCCATCAAATTAATGCTCATCACGTCATCAGCAGAATATACCTTTCCGTACTCCCTCTGCCATTAATAGCTTTGAAGAAGAATTCTTGCACAGCAACCCACAAAGAAATGCACATAATTTAGATATACTAATACTGAAAAAAACACCACATTTTTATGGTATATTTTTTAAAAAGTGAAGACCCTGACAATATTTAAATCAAAATGGTTAAAAGAAGCAGACTGATAAGAAGAGCTCTAATGAAGAAACATCTTGCTGCTAAAAAAGGTGAACTTTTACACATATTTCATACCTCGGGCAGAGCCCAAGCAGAGGTAGATTGTATCTTTAAATAAATGAAAAAGGGAAGAAAATATATTAATCTGCATTGTGCTAATGCTTATGTGCCCGAAGCTGAACTTCCACTTCATTGTGTGACGTTCTCGGCACAGACGTAGCACGAGACTCTCTGCCTTGAGAAAATTTCAGTCAAACCAAGAAGAGGTGGGAGAAATAATGCGTTACCTTAATTTCACACAGGCGTGGGGAGGTTGTGTGATTTCTTCAAGCTGATGCAAGAATTCTCTGGTAATACCCAGATCTTAAGAGTTTTTCAGGGTTCCAGGGTACATACAAACACACACAGAGTGAAACAGAATCCAAGTTTTCCATATTGTCTCTGACATGGTTTACATGAAAGGAAGGAAAAGAGGGAGGATTTCCTATCTAAATACTTAGTACTTCAAATGTAACTACAAAAGCACACCGAAGAGCAGAAAAGAATGTCACCATGCAATTTCTATGTTTATACTGGAGCGTATATACCAGAGCAAAAAAAAATATGCTAAATGGGAGCTAAGGTTAAGAAAGAAAATCAATAAAATAATTGCAGAGATATTATTTTAAAAAATAGCTTCAAAGCGATATATTTTTAAAACAGAAAATGGAAGGAAAACATTTAAAGTCAAACGTGTCAAATGTTTCATTTAACCTTATAGTGATTTTTTTTTCCTTTCATTTTTGTGAGAAAATAAGTAACAATAGTGAAAAAGCCATAATTCAAAGTGTTTCATTTGCAATTGTCCTGATACTTTGTTTTGTTTTGTTTTTAAAGAAGCGACTCGATAAACTCTGATTTCAGAGCTATGGAAATGAAAGAATTTTTAACAATGCAGACATGCATGGAAATATCTGCCACCCAAAACCTGAAGTGTGTACTCTAATGATTTCCTGCAAAAATTATTCCCTAATCTACTCTTAATGAGTGATAGTGTTTATACCCTTAGCTAAGAGGAAAGTGATTTGCCATGGACAGCCAGGAGAAGGCTTCCTAAATCAATTACAAATCATAGCTGGTCACGTTTCATGTGCTTGGCCACAGCGTCTAAGAGCACAGATAACCAGAACAAGACCAGGGTTGATACCAACTTACTTATCTGAAAAATTCCCTTGTGTAATCCTGGAACACGAACAAAGAGCAGCCATGAATTACTTTATTTCTGATATTCTCAGTCCTTTCTGAGGATACGAAAAATAGCAAAGTGCAGGACATCTTCATCACCTTTTGCTGACCAAACCTATTTTTGGTCAAATTGCCTCTGGTAGTCAGTACAAGGGGCGGCAACAATCCTACCAAGGTTGTGGTTGTTAAATGGAAGGAAAGGAAAAAAAAAAAAAAAAAAAAGAAGGAAAATTGAGATGTTCTAAATAAGGATACTGTGCTAAAATGAAACACTCAGTAAACCAGATCTATTTACGAGATTCATGTAGAAATAAAACTGATGACCCTTAATCTACTAGCATCAGAGAAACTCCTCCAGGGTGCTCTCATTACAAACACTCAGAACTAAAGAAATATTATCTGGGCAGGGAGAGTATCTACAGCTTTGCTACACTCTTCAGACAACTAGAATCATAATTCGCACAAATATCAGGGCACAGAAACACCACTCATAATTTTTCCTTTGTTTGGCAAAATAGTAAGAAGAAACTGTAGAAGATGTTAACTGGTGAAATGATAGATGGGCAGCTTTGCCTTGTTTTACACATTTACCAGAGCAATAACAGAGATTTTCGGGTTAGCTGAAAAAAACCCCACAAAAACCAACAAAAAAAACCCCAACACACCACCAAGAAACCCACCGACTTTTGGGGTAATTTCTAAATTCATTCGATAAAAATGAGGAAAGATACTGCATTGTTGTTTTATTTTATTCTAATAGCACCTCAGAGCGTGCGAAGTGCTTAAGAAAACAAGGGGAATGAGTAGGCACAGAATCTTGCTCATTTTTGCCAACTCTGATATTACAACCACGCAGCCAAGTATCCAAGCACGGTTCAGGGCATCCTGGAACCTCAATCAACTTTTGCCAACTCCCTGTTACGACAAGACTCTCAGACAATCTAGATCCCAGCACCAGCTCTGGTATTTAAGCTAGAAATTGCCAAATGCCTATTAAACCTTTTTTTATCATCCTAACTACTTTACATCCTTATAATGCCATCTTAAAGTCATTTCAGTGGGAAAATCCTTCTACAGTTGTTTGTTTTACTGGTAAGGCAGCCTTATAGGGCCAAGCTATTTTAAGGCAGGTCATAACCTGCCCTACAAGAGTCCTCATGTTCTTGCAGGAAACACCCTTCTTTTCAAGTTCCTTTGGCAGTAGTAAGCGGAGAAACATCAATCCGATTATCTACCACTAACTGTCCCACCAACCTTGTGAAGAAATACCCCAACGGAGCTATCTGCCATAGCTCCCTCCCTGACAGGTGATCGAGGAGTTTATATCGTGATATGCTATTCTGTTGTTGCCTCTTACTACAAAATGTGCTAATCAAGTTGGCCAGCAATATCTTTTTCTCCTGTCAAGAACACCACCTTACTTTGCTATTATAAACTTGAAATATTCACAGTACAGGGCTTGTGACCAATATCTGACAATTTAGCACAAAGTTTTTGGATGCTTAATCATACATATTAATAAAAAATTATACATTCCCTAACTGACTGAGACAGATTCTGATTACCTGTCTTTGAGGAAACGGACTGCTTTAGAAAATTATTTGGAGCACTCTACTATTGTACCTGTCATACACTTTTAATTAAAAATGTATTGATGCATGACTAAATTGCACACAGTGAAAAACAGACCTATTTTAGTTCAATTGCAATAATGTACACACAACCCAATGAAGTAAGCCCATACAATTACAACAGGAAGACAGCCCCGGCACAGTTATACTTTTTCAGGTCAACCTCATACCAGATGTATATGCCGTGGAGCCAATCATCACAAATCAATGTGGACTCAATCAGCACAAACGAATTTACTAATCTACTCTAAATACCTGTAATGAAGTCATTTCTCTAATCTATTGTAAATTAAATATGTAGTGAAATGAAGACAGAATAATGATTAACATTATTTTATGGAGTATTTCTTGACAAAGTCTGCTAACTAAGGCAATCTACACCCAATATTTTAATACAAGAAGTACACGCCACCAGAAATACATTGGTTACATTCTGCTACAACTAGAAGTATGAAATCAATACACTGTTTACAAAAACAACCTGCCTTTTGAGGCCAACATCCTCTGTTAGAAGAACACCGAATTTAGACTGACTAGAGGTAAATGCGTTCTCGGTTAGAAGAAGAGTGGAAATTTCGAAGAACATAGTTACCGCATGGCAAAGAACTAACACCTACATTGCAATTTCACAAAGTTTACCACAAAATATCCAATTTGAGTTATTTTTTTAGATTTGCAATGACATATAAGACATTGGGATAGACATAACAATATTTATTTGCACGTAGGGCTTTGGAGCTTCTTGAGTTTCTTTCTTCACTAGAAGGGTATCTTCTTGAGAATAAAGGGGCTTCCCCAATTCATGGAAATGTGCTGGAGACTAAATGGAAATCTGTGAGTTGCTTAGATACTGCAGAAATGGGAAGTTTAAAAGGAGTTGGTTTTTCTAGATTACTGTTGGCCAGATGGATATTTCCCCTTTTGTAATTTGGTATTGTATTTCTGCTATTGAAATGTTATTTACATTGCTCCTCAGTCCCTCCTTTCTACTCTTTTCCGTGGCAGGAACTCTGCACTGCCATTGCACTTGCGTCACCCGCCGTAACTCTTCCAGTGACAGACAAAAATAGGTAAAAAATGCAGACAGTTTCTTGAACACTGTGGGCTGAATTTCGTCAAATAAGGTTCTTCGTATGTGAAAGAAAAAAAAAAAAAGAAAAAAGGTATTAAATGAAACAGTCTTTGCATCACTGTTTTCATTCTTTCTGTGTTAAGCACATAAAGATTTTTCCAGCGAAATGTTTTTTAACTGAAAATGCCAAGACACTGAAATCAAAACTTTACACAGGAATAAACCTGGAAAGTTTTCATACTCGGAATCAAATTTTCACCAAAATCGCAGGCAGACATATGGAGGACATGGAGGATCTAGCTTCTCCTCACTACTCTGCCTGACTGAGAAAAAGGCAAGCAAGCGCTTAAACAACGATATTCTTGGCTCTCCTCATGTGTGCATCAACTTTCCCAAAGCTGTGAAAATCCTCGGAGCTCCCCAGCGTGGGAAGAGACCCTTCTCCCTTTTCTCCTTGCCTGGACCGCGCTCTACCTCGTATACAAAGACGCTGCAGAGAAAATTTATATTATGGGTCTGTTTCATTCTAAGGGGCAATTTTTTAATGTACTCCTCAGTTTACTTATTAAGACGTAATTTCATTCCCCTAGTTACAGTTCATGTAGATTGCAAACAACAGACATTTAATTTGACCTCTTCTCAACTGAACTGTAGAGCAAAAATATGGAAATCATATTGTTAAATACAGAAATTAATATTCCACAAATTACTCATAAAAAATAGCCATTTTAGAAGCTCCTGTAAACGCAGCCTGTATTTGGTCCCAGTCTGAAGAGCTATAACAATTTGATAAAACAGTTCTCAAAATGGAATTCCACTTAGTGTTTTCTTCCTCAGAGCGAGCAGAGACGAATTACTGTAAGTAACATCACTCCTTGTTACAATAAGTACGCTACAGCGAGGAACAATATGATGAATTTTAGATGTAAATCTGAATTTCATGACCTTTCAAGTCAGATTCTTAAACCTCATTTGAGCAGCGTTTTCTCTTTACGAATGTGCTGTTGAGTTGAAGACCCAGAACTGACATAATTTTTTTTTTTTTTTTCCACATTTTTTGGCCCTCTTCAGGTGTAAATTAGCCTTTCCATTGTCATCCTTATTTACTCTATGCTCTCCAAAGTTAGGAATCATCAATGCTTTTGGTGCATTGCATTTAGCCGTTTATGCCTGATAGGTAACGCTTTCACTTGAACAGAAGAGACAGGACAATTGTCAAACCACTGAAATACAAATGAATACTAAAAAGATTCTCAAAGCAACTGTACTCATTTGATTTTAAAAATGTGCTACATTTTTAAATATAAAAAGCTCCAGTGCACTTTGGAAATATAGCGTGAGTAAAGAAGTACAAATAATCCTAAACAGAAATACCCGATTTTTATTTCATTGTAAGCTAAATACGTAAGCCAAAAAATTTAAAGTATGTTTTATCTTAATTTAAAAATTTAAGGTCAAAGAATCCTTTCTTTCAGGATGTCACTTATAATAACTCATTACTTTCAAGGGCTTTCAATAGAAATGACTGCATAGAGCTATCTATAAAAAAAATCTCGCTAATATATGTGGGTCATCCTATAACTATAATACAAATATGACCTAAAAAGTGACAAACCGATGTCGTGCTATTTTCCTAAATATACCAGGTTGTAAAAATAATAATAAAAAAAAATATTATAATCTCCAGAGCACACAAAGCAGGATTTCAGGTTTAGAAGCCTAAATATATCTGGCTTTGCAAAGAAGATGGTGACAAAAATGCTAATACTACAGTATGTCACTTATCAAAATGCACAAACTGTCAAGCAGTAATACATTTTTGTACAGCTGGGAGAGGATTTCCACTGTTGCTCCTAATTCACTTAGGTGCCCTTAAAATCTTACCTCTCTCAGAGGTAAAAACAGAAGCATTTTTAAACTGTGTTCACCCTGTTTTCCAAGACTGCCTCTTCAATTGCAAATCTCGCCTTAGTTAGGAAAATTCAGAACCAACTTTTTTTTTTTCTTTTTTTTTTTTCTTTTTTTTTGGAAGATTAACATTTACATTACACGGAGCATCTTACTACTGAAAATGAATGTATGATCTTGAAAAGTAGTACCAGAGCGGGGCTTGAAGATTATAGGTTTGGGGTTTTTTTTTTTTCCCCTCCATTTCTGAAAGTAACTTACTTTAAAGTCCCTGAAACGGGGTAACATCCATCACAGTATATTTCATTAGTCTTTAAGGCAGCCTCAAATAACTTTGCCTAAAAACAGATCGTGGTTGATACGGCAAGCATCTAAAAAGGATAACTCTGAAAATATCCTTTGCTGGGTTCAGCTTGGATTTTGCCCAAATAAATTCAATCACCTCTCATTATGATTGAGGAGAGGAGGGAAGAAAAGGGGGGGCAAAAGAGGAAAAAAAAAAAAGGGGGGGGGGGGGAACTCAGGAAAGCAAAGTGCAGCTCTGTTTAATCCATATAGACATGTCTACCCAAATCCCTTTGCTAATGTATTTCTAATTCAGATAGGCTAACTCATCCTGTAATAATGAGAGCTCCTGTGAAAATGTAGTGCATTTTTAGTATTCTTCAAATGTATTAAGCACTTCTATACCATTTTCTAGGGCTTTAGCAGGAAAAAAAACCCCACACATACATATATGCAGCTTTCTGAGGTAGGCAAGCTGCTTTCTTTACTAGTGTAATTGTGAGGTTATTTAGGAGAAATGAGTACCTACTGGACAAAGCCAGACAATAAACAATATTTACTACACAGGTAGAGATCCACAAAGGGCACTTCATCTCTTCCCCTGCCCCTCAAGCATCCTGTTTACCTTGCTGATGTTGACCGCTACCACTAAGTGCTAAATTCTGAGTTTTTAGGGCTGCAAACAGACCCTACCGTATCTGTAAGGCAAGAAATATAGAGCAGTATGTCAAAATATCAAAATATTCATTTTTTTACCTTTTTTTTTTTTTTTTTTAACCTGCCTCATCCTGCCAGCTGCGCATGACAATTGAAAATTGAAAATTCAACCTTAGCAAAAGAAAGGCAGACAGAAATTAGGAACTGGAGCGTTTGTGCAGCTGTTGCACTTGTTTCCCACGCTCGGCTCCGCGCTTGTTATCGCTTCCCGGCTTTCCTCCTCCGCCCAACTCACCTGAACCCCCCGTGGCAAAGTCCAAATGCTTCAGCTACATGAATCAGGCCTTTAAATAATCTCTAAGGTAGAATTCTAAAAAGCATAAAATTGAAATCATCCCGTTTCCGAGCCTTTACCATTTACTTACACCAAGTTGAGTGTTTAAAGTTTTTAAAAGAGACTTTGAAGGGAGGAGCCTTGCATTGTTTTGGGCCCCAAAATTTCTCTAACAGGAAGACTTCTGTGGATGGAATCCCTTTAGGAAGCCTACCTACTTCAGCCACCGCTCCGTTTATCACACAATTTATAATAACGTAAGACCGAGCTTCCAGCCCGTGTCCTGCTGAACCCTCCTACTCGCTTTTCACATTTCACACACACACACAACCAGATTTACTACCATACTCCTGTTGGCGTCTACAGTATCTTTACGTAATTTGCTATCATATTTCACACAAAAATGGCTTTGATTTAGTGTGATGGCCGTACCATTTCTCCTTAGAATTATATTATATTTTTATATATCTATTGCATTATTCACTAATTAGCACACTATTACTCCAATGTCACCTTATATATCCCCTGCTTTCGCTTACAATCTTTTCTTCTCTTTTCTCCCCCATTCTAACCTTCTTTTTTATTTCCCATGCATTCCCTTGTTCACGTTGAACCGCAGAACTGAACAGCTCGAGAACGCGTCACCCGCGCAAGTTCTGGTTGGGTTTTGGGCGCTCGTTCTTGGCGGCAGACAGAGAGCAAGCAATTGTCAAGCGGGTGATGGAGAGCACGGCAGACGACACGCGCACAGCTGGAAGCACCTACTGATAGGTTAGTCAAGAATTACAGATCACATGGAGGGTTCAAGGCAGCTCACAGCGCGCTAAATAAACCGGGAGAAGTAAATGACAAGTCTCCTGGTAACATGTGTCACTATTTGTTATTTGCCTTTGGTTATTAATGTTGGGATTGCATATTTCTGGTAAGATGTTAGCCTTATGTTACTAAATTTTTAAATTATATTATAATCATGTAGAAAGGAACATTTTCCCTCTATTCGTAATGTAGCACACGATAATAAAGTACGCATATGATTCATGTTTACATATGGTTAATCATACATTTTAACTGGACTTAAATTAGCGATAACAATATACTGACACTTCTCTTCTTCAATCACAAGTACGCCCAGGCTATATTTTCTTTTTAAAACTCAGGTGCCTGACATTAACTAAGAATAATTAGACTTTGAAGGTCACAGAGCAGCTGATGCAATTTGCATCCATGATCAGGGAATGAATATCCCGTAATCAGATCACCAGTACAGATGGACTGCTTTATAACACATACCACCATGCTTATTTTCATTCATTTTAATATGTCATCATTTAGGTGCTTTAACTAATTCTGTAACACGCAAGGAAACGAATAACGCTACTGAAAGATGGAAAAAAAGTTTCTCATCAGAAAAAGCACAGCAGATGACTTTTGAAACGAAAAATGAAAATTACATGGACTTTCCTACATGAAAAACACCGGCAAAATGCGTTCAAACGATCCTGTTTAATAATTTTACATCTCTGTGACACAATAAAACTATCAAGATGTTTGCTCCACTGATAGAAAGTTTAACACCTCACCTACTTCACAGGAAAAGATATTACTTGCACTACAATATTAACTGCGTTTTAAGGGCTTATCATTAAATAGGTTATAGAACAAGATTTCCTGAGATCGTACAAAATGAAGGATATAGGAGGGAGAAAAAGGTTCCATATTCAGATGGATGTTTGGAAAATAACATTATATGACTCAAGGATACACATCTCTCTCCTCGCTGCAGACACTTTAGGAAATCAAATCATGGGTTTACAATAAAATTACGGCTATTCATTACTACCATCATTTTAAGTGCAGTTGTAATGGCATAGATATTAGTGGTGTTTCAAACAGTTGGGACTACTAAAAGGTGCTGGGTACTCACTTTTCCAGTCCCGCACAGGCAGCGAGGATGGATGTAGCTTTCCTAGCTCACTCGTACTATTCCAAGTATGTAAAATTGTGCACGTGCTCATGTCTCTCTGTGATCAGGACATAATAAATTTTACTATTAAGTTAACGTCTTCCCAGAAAACTAGATTCTGGAGCAGAAAGTCAAATGGACATTTTAAAAAACTCCTCATATATACAGGCTTAAGCATATGCAGAACATTAAGATACAACAGTCTTAAAATTGAACAATGCAAATAAACATTAGCTGCTTGACCTTTTTAACTGATAAATATTTTTCCTAATTTAAAAATACACAGACACACTCCCCTTTCCAAGCTGTCCTCCACAAAATACCAGTTTTAAAGGTAGTATAGCTTTTTAATGGTTCAGTAACGATATACAACACCATGAAAACAGGGGTTTATGATGGCCTTTAGCTACAGCAATATGAATGGCGCCTCTGTGATTTTTATTTGGTTAAAAAAAAAACAACCCAAAAATACTTTCTCAAGTGATGTAATAGACCTTCCCATCAAATTTCCTTTCCTGCTTCACAGAACTGCACATGTATTGTTTTTTATATGCCAATGAGTTTGTTGGTGATAAAATGCTGCCAAAAGCCGTCTTTGATGAATGGTAATAAATTCAAATGCCTCATATTACACTGCACATTTTTTTTCTTAAGGAGAGAAGGAAAAACATACAAATTCATCATAATTCACACTATCTATTTGACCCTGTAAGTATGAGCCAAAAAAATCATAGCGTCAAAAAAAGCAACAGTTCCAGCTAGCTTTTTGCTTCTGATACTGCTAAACATAGAGGTATTTAACACACAGAGTTCTTACAACAAAATAAAGAATAGTGCATTTATGCTTGTTAAGCTATGAAACATGAATGGCAAAATAAAATTTAAATTACTTTGCTTCAAATCCCCCCTTCTAAATGAAAGCACGCTGGTAAAGAAGACATTTGCACCGCGAAGTTTTCTAAGGGCTTGGGTAAGAGAGAGTAACGCCCAACAGCAAAGCCTGAATTCAGAGGGTGTCTGTATTCCTGTTACTTGGAAATGGGAAGAAGGAGGATTACCTAATGTTCAGGCTATCGGATTCAAGATTTGGAGGAAGGGGTCAATTCGAAGGTACTGACATGTTCCTCACTTCATCGCTGTCCCTTGCACCTTGGCCATGTGTGATACTCTGGCCCCCATTTTTAAACCATTATTTTACAACAGAATGCTACCTTCTTCACCTTATTTATCGTCTATTTTTTTTTAGCAAAAACTATAGAAAGTACCTGTACATACCAAGAATATCACCACACCATTTTTCTTACAAATGACTCGCCCTCGGTTCTACTAAGTAATTTTCAGACCAAGCTTTTGTGCTATTTCTATCTTTCTCATCTTGCCTCTGAAATTATGCAAGTATTAATGAGCTGCTCTGAAGATATTTGGCTCTCGTACACTTGTTTCTCAAGTGCTACCTATCTCAGACATAAAATTGCCCATAATCTGATCCAACGCTTTTTCCGGACTCATTGTTGATACAGCAGCAATACATGTGGCGGATTCAATTTCTCAGCACATCAGAAACATCTCACCATTAGATATTCAAGGAATATTAATCAGTAGCATGGCATCAGTTTTAATACTCTATTGACTGACTCTATATCCTAAGTATAGATGAGCGTAATTTCAACCGGAGATTCTGTTTCAAAATAACCATGACCTGTATAACACAGTCCAGGGGTTGATTTAGACTGGGAAATAAGTATCCGATAAATAAGACATGCTTGCCATGGGTTGTTTGAAGGCAGAAAACGCAGTGACAATGCGGACTGTTGCAGTATAAGGCCTTTTCCTTACACCCCGTGGGGTTACCCATTGATACAGCCAAGCACAGCGCACCTTTTTAGCTGCCTTTTCGTTATCTATTTGTATCAATATTCACTACAGTTGTTTGCAATCTGTATCCCTTCAGCTTTGGGTGTTTTCTATCTCATATGGCAACCGAACCTGTACAGAGGTCATTAAGCAGCAAATGTGTTAAATAGCCTTTAGCATACTTTCAGCATAATCTTCTAATTGCTTTTCTCTCGGTAGGTAAATACAAAATAGTTTCCTTAAAAGAGAACAAGAGAAATACAGAAACTTCTCCTGTTTCTTTAATGACTTTTATTGATAGTTTTGTTTTGCTTCTACTTTGGGCCTGAATCCCACAGACTTCCATATCTTTGTCGGCATTTTAAATCAGTAATTTATGTCAAAGGTTGAATCACATAATAATGGCATTTATAGTTTATCATTCTCACATAGCTTTCTGGGCGTGTACCTCGGAGGCAAAAGAAGCAAGTTTTTATTAACACATGTTTATACATAATTGACCATTTGGGAAGCAGGAAGGAGAAATGGCTGTGATTTACATAGTTTAAGAAATGTCTTAGAGCACCTCACCCAGTCTGGAGCTCCCACTGTGACAGATGAGCAAATGCCCATGGGAGATGACAGCATGGTATTTATGGTATTTCCTTCTGAGACAATTAAGTAACATATGCCAAGACCATAGGGATTATCTCTGAGCTACACAGTATGTAACTCTATCTGAAGAGAAATATAATATTTTATAAATTTGACAAACCATAAGAAAGAAGAAAATTGATTCACCCATTTTAATAATACAGTAACTTTTCTCTGACTTAATCAGACATTTCTTGGGCTTTTTTTCAATAAAATGGTGACAAGCTAACATCCCACACGCTACCTCAGAGCTGCTGCGCGGCGCTAGCGAAAATCTCATACTCGCACACAAAGTACACGCTGCTATCCCGTGATTAAATGACTTGGCAGCCCACTTGCTCTAGAACAGCCTTGATTTTACACCTACAGTAAAGAAAAAAGCAAACTTGAAAACCTATACACTTCTCTTCATTGAAGGTCTTTGATGCGATCCCCAAAAATAAGAGCTGTTATTCTGTTGCTTAGAAAAGCTCTCGGGCCTGGATCTTCACCGATTTTCACCTTGTGCGGCCATTTATTCTTTTGCAAAGTGCATGTAAAACATATCACTAATAATTTGCTCTTGTTTTATGCACACTTTATCTTAGCAACCTACACAGTATAACTATTTATTTATGAATACACTTAAATCCTCAGGTGTTCAACAACTCTCTACATCATGCCAACACTCTGCATCCGCAGGACCAGTACGATGCAGGTAATAGGACAAGAGTTTCTATATGCATTTGCAACAGTGCAACCATTCCAGGAATTTATTTTGGAGTTCTTATTTCAGTTTTCCTATAAACTTTTTAGAGCAATGGATTTTTCTTGTCCTGCAGTAAAGAGAATTAATTCCGAGGAATGCTTAATGAATGTATCATTCTGCAAAAATTCGCTTTACAAAGCAGTAAAAAACCATATTTGTTCTACATATTCAAAATGGTACCAGATAGTAAGTGAACGACTACAAGTGAAATCCGATACGCGTCATAGCATTTATGGTGTCCCATGGACTGCTTCAAAAACTCTCACAAGTAAATCTGAAATTTCTCATGCTTAAATAAAAGAGAATGGATCAAGAGACAAGAGATTTCCGATATACCAAAAGATCTTCATATATATATATATGCATATATATATATGCATATAATATATATATATGCATATAATCTCTTCACAAATACCAAAAATGCCAAAGTATTACTTCATGGATGCAAACTCTTTCATTTTTTTTATATCATTTCTATGACTTGAAATTGAAAAAGCCAGATTTTTACAAAAGTTACAGCAGTCACCATTTATATCATTGTATCTTCGGCAGCCCCTAGTGTAACAGGATACGGGCTCATAGCTCTAAAACAATAATATTACTCTTCCAAAATTTATAATCAAGTCTTTTTTATGCATCGTGTATTCAAAGAGTTGATAACTTTTAAACCATTCCTGCTGAAAGAAAACATGACTCTCTAACAGAGTGGGTTTTATGATTTCACACCAATTTTTTTTGTTCCAATTCACCAACCTGTGCCAAATTCTGAACTTATTACTTTCTATTTAGTCCAACGGACTTCCATTAACATGGAAATACGTATCATAATTTTCACTTCAGAAATCATCTGACGAGAGTGAAAAAAAAACCCAAACCAACAAACAAAAAATACAAATCCCAGCAGATATATTGATTAATTCCTCCGATAATTGTAAAACTCGGGTCAAGAATATAAAAAAGGCATTAATTACAACAAAGCCAAGATGTCAAGGCTACTTTTTCTTTCAACAGTCAAGGGTTGAAAGCTCAAGTTCCCCTACTACAGATATCATGTGATAAGAAAGTAATACTCCAGAGAGGACATTACTGAAAGTTATGGATGGACCAGTTTGGCAACTAATAGATCCTTAATGGCTTTCAGAAGTAGCCTATAATCTCTGGTAATACCATCTCTAGAGGGTCGTCATGATGTATTATGTAATAACAGTAGTGCTGCTAAATATAGTTTGTATTACACTGATTATTCTGCCATTACATTTTTTTGTGAGATTATAATGGGATTTTTGGAGTTTGTTCTATCAACACTGAGAACACTTACAGTTGTTAATGTTTCTTATTATGACATTAACTTCATTTCAAAATACTTTGAGTGTTGACTATTTTGTGAAAAGGGAAATATTTACTTTGAAAGGCAGTTTGGTCCCTTCTTTCTTACTGGTCTTCAAAAGCTAATTTTTACACTCAAGCTGGCAACAAGAAATCAAGAGACACTGGAAGCGGTTGTGGCTGCTACCATGAGTGTATCTTTCATTGCTGTTCAGCTGTCTCTGTGCAGCACTAGAACTGAGTTTACACATCCTCGCTGTTTTTTGTTACCCTTCCAAACATCTCAGGTGATTGCCCTGGCTACTAGGTGATTTTTACGCCAGTGTTCTCAGCGCGTAAGAAAAACCGACCCCGGTGCTGGGTTTCTCTTTGATTCACACAGCAACTCAATTAATCAGAGATTAAACCCTTTGCTCCAAGATGATCTGCTCTTGCAGGGTCTGACGCCTTTTCCTGGGAGGCTGCAGGCAGCGTAGGAAGGGGCTCAGCACAGACCAACACTTGGTAGCAGCATCCGGCCTCCGCCAAAATAGTTCTAGGGCAGGAATAATCCTCCCAGCCATACCTTCTGTTTCCTCCTCTCCCCTCAGCTCAACAGACGTCAGAGCCTCCCGGACACGCACTTCTCGCTCAAGCACCAAAGATACAAATAAACACAAACGTGGATCGGTCTGGCTGTACCACACCACAGTACTGATGTGCAATGGTCAGAGTGCAGAGACCTTCTACCCTCCCTTAGTTATTGTGGTTAACTTCACTGTAAGCGAACGCATTCAACAGTTCCTCCGTTTTCCGTATTATAATCACGCTATTATAGTTTAGATCTGAACAATGTTTCCAAAAGACATGAAACATGCTCTGTCCATGCCCACCCTCCCCTCACCACTCAATTCATAAAACTAACATATATATGAAAGTAGCATGCTTTCCTTTTGAAGAATCGCTGCTCTTTGTGTGAAGACACGCCGTTTGGCAAAGTAGGACAGGCATCAGTTCTCATAGATAGTCTTTCCAGTTACAAGCCTATTAAATAAAACATGAACAATATGTACTTAACATACAGAATATCTCATTTTATTGAGAAAGCTCACTAGGTTTTCCTGGGTTTGCCCCCCCTTCCTGCAAGAATTCTTTTAACACTTTCTGAACTGCCATGCATTTATGTGGTGCAAACTGATGAATACTGAAGTCATTAGAGCAGTATCTGAAAATGCAAATACACCAGAGAGTGGTAAACACACATGAGCTCAGTTGGCTGCTGTAGGCACCCAACAAAAGGAGATCCAGATACCAGAACACCTTGCCATGCCTCTTCTCACGTTACCTGGGAAGGTGAAGTCTTGGAATTAGTCCCTCATGTACTAAAAGCTACACCAGAATATTATACATGAAAGGTCAGAGCACCACAGCCTCCCAGAAACTGGACAACCTCATTCTCCACTCAAGCCAAAGATATGTTCACCCTGAGCAGTGACGACGTCAAAATATGGCATGGAATTTTATGCTTAAGTCTGTCTGGTTTTTTGTGGGTTTTGGGTTTTTTTTCCCTTTTTCCAAGAACAGGAAATATGAAGTGAGCATTACTGGAGAAAAAGAATCACACGTTGCTATTACAGTGGGGGGAGTTTAGGATGAGTGCAATTACATCAACATTATTGTAATTAATGATTACATCATGCTTTAGAAAAGGAGTACAGAAAAGGTTGGTATTAACATGCAAGACACGACAGAGTGATATCAATACTCATTTTACTGTTCAGATTTTTTTTAAAAAGCTAATAGCTGTCAAAAATACCCATTATAGGCTAGTCTATAATTTGTAGAAGTCAAGTAATACATTTTTTCTGAAGGTATAATGGATGCTCCATGGAGCAATTATTTTAGAAAGACAACTTCATCTCAGCTGTCTCATGCCAGCAGAACTATTTAAGAGCCAGAAATGCATAATTCAACATGGAAGAGCTGTCAGATTTGAGAATACCTTTAAATTATAAAAACTTAGCACCACTAGTCAGTTATAATTATAATGGAAATGTAGTTTTCTGTCGTTTTATCATAGCAAACATCTCTTAAGAAGCAATTTCATGTGTTAAAATATTTTGGCAAAGTGACTTTTGATTCTAAAGGGATACAGATTATCTAGTTTTATACCTGAATATTTTTCTTACAAATTGAATGTAACAGCTTACATCGTACAAGATGGTAAGAGCAAGAGTATTATTAAAATCCCATTGGAAATTGTTACTATGAAACAATGAGCAGCATAACTCACTAGGACAGGTCAAGTTATGCACAAAAAATATTATTTTATTACAAAATATGACAAGACAGTTTTTCATCAGACAGTCAATTATTTTATACAGCGCACAGCCAAAATACAGAAGACGGTTCTTCTTTTGGCTTTGGCTTCTTTTAGTAACTATGAAAACCAAATTATGAATCCTTGAAGTAGTCACTTGGATGGTCGTAGGATCAACAAAGAATGCTAGGAGTGCTCTCAGAAAATTAAGGTGATACTTAAATCCTTTTCATTTTCTTTTTTGTCCACAATATTGCAATGACAGTTCTTTTCTCTCTAGGCAGGACCAGAAAAATAGTCCACGGCTTCACTCAGAAACAAACCTATTGACTTATTATAAGGTTATATCAGACACTTAATATGTGTTTTTTGTCAGTTCCCTCCAGGAGCTGAACCCGATCAACGCACAAGGGTTGTGGGTCATACTCCAGGTACCAGGGCTGAAGGCCAGTTTCTTTTCCCACCTTGTTTGCCAAGACCCACAGCAGCTCCCAATTCTCTCCTCTACAGAGGAGACCATAAAATCTGGAGTTGCTGCTTTTTGTAGTTTTTCTTTTTGTTGTTTTTTTTTTTATTTTTATTAAATTAGTTTTCAAGGATTTTATAAATTGACCTCTGTTCAAATCGGAAGAAATAAAGTGGATTCAGGATTTTATTTTTTTTTTAATGTTCACAAATAGTTCATTCTCCAACTAGTTCTACTACTAATGTCAGCGAATTGCCTCTTTGAAACTGTTAACAAAGACCCTTGCGTGGCCGTTTTTAAGACAAATTATCTTTCTGATGTAGTTGTTGTTGCTGATGACCATTACGCTTCTCAGATTTCTATTGGCCTTTCTGCTCAGCCCACACATGCAGTAGCAGAGGAGCATTTTCCCCTCATGGGTGATTAGTTGTGGTCAGTTGGTTTTATTTATATAGTAGCTAAGTGTCCTGATACTGTACGCATTCGTGTACATGTTTAATTTTAAACAACTTAATCATCTAAGGTACTCAAGGTAAATATTAAGCAGGTACGGAATGAAAAAATGTTGAATTTCATCATTAAATATAACAATCTTGAGAATGAAGTTCCAATGCATTAAGTTTTTATAATTATAGTAGCCATATAGCTTCATCATCGTAACACAGGAGGGCAGGAATGATGGCCCTCCTTTTTTTTTTATTTACTCCTTTTCTCCTCCCACGGTATAAGACGACATTACATCCAAAAGATCGAAAGTTATCTCATCATTCTCTCCCTAAAGATACCAGCATATTAACAAATTGCTGAGAAACAGAAGATCTGATTCAGAAAATATCAATTTATTGTTTCTATGGACGCAACATGATGTAGTATTGCATAACATAATACAAATTAAGGAATTAAATTGGTTTCATTTCATCTGATTTTCTGGCAGACTTTAATGTGTTAAGTATTTACTAAAGAGGCAATTGGAATGCATACGGCATCCAGAATTATAATTTATTAACACATCTTCAGTAGTGGCACACATTATCTTCCACAGTCTCACCTGTAAATTTCTGGGTTAAATCAGGTTCTATCCCAGTAGCACACCAAGTCTCAAGATAGACAGTAGTGTATTCAACCAGCAAATTTCCAGCATGCTGTAAGATTTACCTTTATTCTGCATCTTTTTCATGTAATAAACCGATGTAATTGCTTAAACAGAGCTTTGAAATTAATGCTATAAATACAAATTTGGGTTTTGCAGGACATCACACTGTAGACTTTTAATGAGTCAACAAAATTGTAAGTTTGCTACTCCATAGTACTCCACATGCAGGCAATTTACTAATAATGAATAATAAATATATTTTAATAGCTCCTCGGTTTGCTGTGCCACATATTTGATTTAAGTGTAACATGGGACTCCACCATCCTCTGTAGACATGGCTTAAAGGTTATCAAAGGGGCTGCTGCTCCTGAGCCATATTGTTTCAGCAATACTACACAGGTTTTCTTATAAGCAATGTTTTCATCTAATTTCTAAGTCCACACAGAAGGAGCAGTAATAATGCAGAGCTGCAGTAACTATTAAATTTCCCATCACATAATTGAAATTAGCAGCGCTGGGACTCCACACTTGTGTGCCATACAACTCAGGAAAAGTTAATATTGCATGATTGGAGGCAAGGAAAGAAAAACACCTTTTTTTTCTTCCCAGTCCTTAACAGCAGCAGGCGTTTTTTGAAATCCAGATGCTTAGTTCCTACTGACTTCAGTGGGATTTGAACAGCCCTACAAAAACACGATAAGGTGTTTGGGACCCAGGCTGTTATCTGCACCACAGCGTGTAGCGAGCAGGTAGTCCATGCTGCGTTGCAATCCACTGGGTTGTATTCAGTAAGCAAAATGAGGTATTTTAACATATTTTTATTGCAACAGATACTCCAAATATAGCACTTAAAGTTGGTAGATATTGTCTTCTTCATTTCACTTGAGAGCGAACATAAAGATGAAGCAACTCAAGGACATATTACCTCCTGGCTTCCTTTGACACAAAGTGTATTTACAGTATGGCCTAAAAGTTTTTAGTCCAGTTTCTCAGTCCAACACTCTTGAATTCGATTAATGGAGACATTCTAGCACTTACGTCAAGTTATGCTGCATATAAATGGGGATAAAAGGATTACCAGGTTATAAATCAATTGAGAGATTCAGGGATATAAATCTCAGGGACACTAGGCTTCAGCGTTAATGGAAATGCAGAATTCCATTGGCTAATCACAATTTAGATTGCTACCAGATACATCACTGGATTTCACAGGGTGTCCTAATAAAACTCCCAAGCACTGTGGGGAAGTGGAAAAAGTAGAAAAAAAGCCTTTGAAGGTGGCCCACAAAAATTGGCTTCCATGTTAGCCGTGGGCTTGTCCAGTAAACCGTGCAAAAAAAGGCTGATTTCTTAGACAAGAAATAATCTACATCATGGTCGTGGTAGGTGTCGTTGTTCTTTTTTTTATATGGGTAATGAAAAAAGGAGGCCTTTGTATCTAAATTAGTCTCTTGGAAAAGTAGGCACAACGATAAATATAGAAAACTATACACGTACAGAAACGCACGACTTGCGCGACAAAGTTAAACAAGTTTTGAGACCATTAAGTAACTTCAGCTTTGCAGAAATGTAGGTTTTGTTATTATATAGAAAGGACAATGACTTTCCTTCCCTTTGACCAAACAGTGCAAGATAGAGGGAAGACTCCAGTATGTAAAAAATATAATGGAATAGTTCAGGTACCCTACTTGGTTCTGGCTGAAAAGGAAAGGAGATGGCTACAGATGAGCCAGTTCCAAGGGCAGAAATCTCAAACTCGGTGCTGAGGAATATAGAAACAGGGAGTAACAGCTGGGAAGATATCTTTGCTTCCGCACAACCGGGGAGGGGGGAAGCATTTCGTGGGAACAGGAATATTCAACTTTCCTCAAGGGTATGATATCTCCTGGCTGTGTTTGACAGAGTACATTTCTGCTGAATACTATAAGAAATAAAAGCCAAGGAGACACTATGGGAAAGGGGATGTTCGGCTGGATATGTAAAAATATAAAGGACAGTTATACCCAAAGGGTCCTCTGTGACTTTATAAATACAATATGTAATTCTTAGAACAAATCAAATACAAACAATTTAAAAACAACTCACTCATGTGCTGATTAGTTGGGGGCTTTTGCAGAGTATGATATATTTTAAGCTTATCTAGAGCCTAATATTATCATGAAAATGACCTAATGTTTAACTAAGCATTGTCCTATCTTCTAGATAGAAGAAGGGGGGGGAATGTATTTTAAAGGCTTTCCTTTGTAAGAAAGATGACATATTAGAAATCCCTTGACTGTTGTATTATGTACAAAACACATCCAACAGAGAGGCTCTTGTAGTTTCCCATAAATACTTGCTGAACATCAGGATATTCTATTGGAAATAATGAGAATGCACTGAGAAGGCATGACCCTGAGCAACTCGAGTGGGGAGTGTGGCACAGAAGATATTAAATCATGCTTTCTTTTGTCATTGCCAATTATATATTCAGGTTCCATGTCAATGTTTAATATATCATCATAGCAATGCATTACACTTCCAATGTGTACTGCATAATCACAGTAACATCACTCTGATGTCATATTAGACGCTGGCAAAGAGCCACATTATGAGTAAAAATTGGGGCTTACCAAGAAATGTCTACAATATTATTTTTTTTTAAACATATGATTAATTTTAAGCCAAACCAAAGAAAGAACACTTTTGAAGGAGTGGAGGTCACTTCCAGCTGTTACTTCATAGTGTACTTTGGCTCAAAGCCAAAGAGACAGAAGGAGAGACCCTATAATAAAATATCTTTTACTGATTTATTTGGTTTGTTGTGTTGGGTTTTTTGGGTTGTTTGTTTTTGTTTTGTGTGGGTTTTTTTGTTTTTTTTTTTTGTTTTTTTTGTTGTTTTTTTTTTTTTTTTATAGTGAGGCTGAAGATTTAGAAGCATTTTGTCACTTTCTGATGAGGTTGGGGGGCTTCCTGAAATTACCACTGTTTCCCTTTTGCTAGGCAGCCAAATGCGTAGACCATACAGCAATGCGTGTTAAGTTAAATGGTCAATCGTTATCCAACATATCTGCAAGTGCATGCACAGATTTCACAATTCATTGTTGGGGGCATTTTTATGAAACACCGAATGTTTTAGTTATTTGGAACGTTGTTGGAAATCCAGGAAGGTTGAAGATGAGAGGAGAGTTGCACGCTGTTAGATTTGTTCTGCCACAATGGGAACGAAAAATGTGTAAGCTGTCAAATCTGGATTTCTGGGATCGGTCCCTAAATGAGTTAATAGCGTGCTAGCCAAGTTTAGCTAAGCCCCTTAATTACGGTATGCTCTCTCACTTCTCACATCCATAAAATAGATGCATTCCCAAGTTCACAGAGATGATGTGTGCCTTCATTCATTACTGCTCCTAAGACAATTAGATGTACTCAGATGGAAGGCATTATAGCAGAGTAAAGTATTATTATTTTGTAACATGTTCTCTATGATAATGAGAAATTCAAGACACTAGAAGTGTATCAAATTTTTTCTAGCCAGAAGGGACAGAGTAATAGCCCTTATGGCTACAAAGGTGCAATAGAGCTTTTTTTTGTTGTTCTGAAGGAAAAACCTCTTTTATAATTTTCTTCCACTCACAGTAGAACCCCGAGCAAGAAACTGTGTGTAAAGCTCAAGTTTCCTCTCATTCATGCCTCAAAGTCACCTATTGAGCCCGTGGACAGCAGTAATCCTGGCCATCCAAGGCTTCCTGTTGAGATGACGCTTTCTCCGTTGAAAGCACGAGCAATATTTTCTCACGCTTCATCCCGTAACTTGATCACAGTCTGCCTCTCACCTTTTCAGACAACTGATCAGTAAGCATTTTATCTCTGATAAAATTCCATGTCAAGGTTCCTATCAGTTTGAGTACAATAAAGATGCCGCTACCACTATTTTTAAAGTGACTTACAATAATTTTTTTTTTTAATAATATACCACATCCACCATCTCATTTAGCAACAGAAAAATTGTTACTACCTATTTCAAAACTTTGAGATCGTCAGAATATATGACTTAAATATCTCTAGTTTTCATTCATTTACACAGTAATTTTAGTAAGTAAAGCGACGCAAGTGATTACAAATGCAAGTTTTCCTCAGGTACATAGTTCTAAGAGGAAAATCTCACCCTAAGAATATATCTTTACCGTTTAGCATTTCCCTGCATTAACGCTATTCCTCATATAACCACTTATTATGGGCCAGACTCAAAAACCACTGAAGTCAATAAGCACATTCCATGGCTCCCCCCATCTATGTCAAACTGTGTTTGAACATTCAAAGAGCCTGTGACAGGACACAAAAAGTGCCTTGGACAAAAGTATTAGAACACAAATGAAAAAAGTTGAAAAGAAGGCGGTTGTGTGTTGTATTGTCGACTAAGACCCCAATGCTTCCTCTGAAGGAAAAAAAGTTAAAAGGAAAAAAAAAAAAAAAGAGAAAAAAGACATTTTCCCTGATAATAAAATCAAACTATCATCATTATTATTTCAAAGGTTTTGCAAAGGGTAGCAGCCGTTTGCCACAAATAAGATTAAACTTAAAGTATCTGTAGCTATAAAAAAAGTGTCAAATCTTTAATTTTTAAGTACCTAATTTAGTATTTTTCTGGGGTCCTTTTCTGCTGCATCCATCAGTATGTTTTCTACAGATACACAAAAAAAAATAGCATGCCAAGAGCAAATTTGTATCTATGGGAGTAAAGAAGAGACACCAGTCAAGGCTCTATTATACAGCGCTTCCGAATTTATTTTGCTGGGAACGTGGCAGAGCTGAGGCGACTTGTATTTTGTGGTATTCTATTACCACGGGTTCCTCTCCAAAACAATGAGGTGGGGCAGTAACTGCCACTCCTACCTCGGACCACTAAAAGGAACTATCAGCCTTCGTAGTTTTATGACTGGGCAGGTGAAATAAAACAGCCCTCAACTGGCTTCCAAAGGCAGAAGTAACACATGGCACACGCAAACTTTTCGTCCAGAGGCTTAACGCAGAAGGTGTTCTCCCAGAGACACAGTCTGCCCAAAATAACTCCTTTTTTCCCTTGGAAACGTCAATTTCTGGTCTCCCAGGCAGTTCAAAGTAACCTGCTCTGTGTATCCTACTTCATCCCACAGTCAAGTTGAGGTTCAAAAGACTATAAAGGTGGTTCAAAGATCATTTCCATCTGAAAATGCTCTCCACTCATCACTGTTCAGTTACTTGGGGCCACTTTGTGACCTTACTAATGTAAGTGCACAGCAAGGAAGGGTTATTGGTGCTAATGCAGGAAGAATCTGCCTTGTATAACTACAGAATTTCATAATAATGTGTTTTACAGTGTGGTCCAACTCGATTACTTGTAGAAATAAGAATAAAGAAACGAAAGCAGACGCTCGTAAAAAGCTACACTATAAATGAAAGATACAAACCACGTTAAACATCTCATTGAATTAAGGAATGGAAGCTGGAGTTGTTCACATTTTACTTCTAGAATTATTTAATTAGGGGAGGCATTATAAATACAGATGTATTTTCTGAAAACATGAAGATGAAGAGAAATAGTCTGACTAGTTTGATATATTCGCAAGGATGCAGACTTTTACAAAAATGATCATCACTGTCCACATATTTTTTACTGTTTGGGAATATTGCTTTTCATGCTTCCAAACTTTTTAAAGTGACTGTTAGAAATAAAATATAAAAAAACCTGAACCTATTCTTCTATTTTGTTACAACATAAACTTGACAAAATTTGCAAGAAACTGCAAAAAAACCCAACCTTCACAACTAATATAGAATTAGTAATAAAAAAAAAAATCTTTTAATTATTCATACCATAATAAATATGTACTTTCTCAATAAAGTATAAAGAGCTAAAACCTTTTTTGAAAAATTTTGAACTGAACCCCAATGGATGAGGAGCTGTTAGTTAGGATAAGAATTTAAACCTGGCTCTGAACTCTGCACACCCCCCTCACCAACACACTCATCACTCGATCATATTTCCTGGCAGGAGAAGGAGAGAATCTTCTCAAATCTTCAGTTAGAATGCCAAAGTTTTAAGACTGGAGGCACGGGGGAAAAAAAAAAGAAAAAAAAAAAGAAGAAAAAAAAAAAAGAAAAAACAGAGCACCAAAGAGAAAAGAAGGTGACCACAAGCTGAACTCAAAAAACCCAACCCCTCTGCACTGGAAAATCATGTATATTTGATGGGGAAGTTACTACGATACAGTGAATGTTAAATCATCGAGGCATGGTATTTCAGAGAAGAATTACAATCTAAAACCAAAGCTGGTTCCTAAACCCGTACCTGTGAAATGAATACTTGATTCCTTTTAATCTTTTTCAGACATCTTTAATTGTGACATAACCTGATCTTTTAAAGGCAATTTTCAGTACGTTTACTTGATTTCTGCCCTCTGTTTGCTGTGCAGCATAACAAGTGCAGCAAAATCCAGTGCAGCCAAATACAAACGCATCTATTGAAACAATTGTTTTCCGCTCATCTTCCTTTTGTCTTCTTGCAATATCTTCTTTTTAAAATGGGAAGAAGACCTGTCCATATGTTTGTGTACATCTGTATGAATGTACATGTATAAAGTATTAGAAGGGTATAGACGAACAAATGCTTTTTTTGTTGCGTTTTAAATAGGTATGTACACTCGTATACATAAAATGCGTCTATGTTTACATACCTATTACACTTTTAAGTGGATAATATACACGTTTCTACCTCTACGTGTTCGTGTATCTTTACATATATATATATACACACACACATATATATATACACGCACGACCCTCTGAGCTCCTTGCCTTACCATGCACCGCAGTGCTGCTTTCAGTGAAATTTTCAAAGTGCCTGCACATTTATTTCTGAATAAAAGAAGCAGTTTGAGCTCCTGACCACTATTCTCTAACAAATAATTCTTTGTGGCTGTAATTAAGATGGCTCTGAAAGACTGCTGGGATGTCTTAGTGGTCTGGAGAGCACTCCCCCTCCCCTGAAACAAAATCCTTTATCACATTTTTGAATTAATTATAAAAGTTAAAAATTAAATCTTTCTTGTGTCCCCCATAATAATCCTCCCAGATCAGTTTTTGTCCATATTAATGGAGAACACATCCCTAGTAAGATTTAATTTCAAACTTTTATAATTATGGTTAAAATTAAATCTTACTGTGGCTGTATTACACATTAACATGAATGAAAGCCAGCCTAGGAGGATTATCAATGGTACTCCAGCACGATTTATTTTTAACTTTTGCAATTAATTAAAATCTTCGGATAAAGATCTTGTTTTGGGGTGGGGGAGTCCCTATTAAGATGAAGCCCACAAAGTGTTTCCATTCTTGTCTGGGGTATTGGAGCTGGGAAGGAAAAGGCTGGGAGCTCAGAGAGATCATCCCATAAATCGCTCATCCCTGGTGGAGCAATACTTAGTTCTGAGCTCCCTCTGCTCTGGAGAAAATGGTAATAACACCCCAAAACAGCAATTTGTTTCTGGAAATGTTCAGCAGTATTCTACACAAGCTTGGATATAACCTGGCACCATCTCCTAATACCGTGAGGTACACAGGCTGCTTCTGTATTAACAATTCCTAGATTTTAATACCCTTTGGGAGTCTTTGGATTATCGAGCCTGACCTCCCAGATAAGTCAGGTCACAGACTTTTCCATGTGAATCCCTGTTGCGGAGGGAATTATTCCTCTTGTTTTTCCCCTCCCCTGAGCAAGTGGAAACTGTGGAGCGCAGTCCCTTGTCAAGCACACATTTCCAGAGCGTGCCACGATGAGGACCCTAAACGGTAATGAAGGTATTGTATTCTTTGGGACCAAACTGTGAACCTCTGCTCGGAAGAATAAGCCTCATCACACGCCTTGCAAGGGAGGGTTCATCAGCTGCCTGCGGGTGAGGCACGTTAATGGCTGGATAGCACGCAGGTTAAACCTCAGAAAGCAATACAACGATGAATTTCACAAATTACTTGTAATTTCAGCTCTGGGTATCATCCCATTAAGTTCTCCTTTTTCTTTCTCAGAAAAAAAAAAAAAAATATTTCTAAGGATGAAATGAGTTTGCCTTGACTTACTTTATTTTTTCCCCAAGCAGAAATGAACCCAGGTAGCACCGCAGAGAGTAGCACAAGGTGTCCCTCACACTCAGCTTCCTGCGCCAGCAGCACTTTGCCAGAGAAAAAAACCAAAATTTAAAAAAAAAAAAAAAAAGGAAAAAAAAAGAAAAAAAAGAGTGAAGCTCACAGGGAGCTTCATCTTCAGAAATGCTGAGTCCTCGCCGGGCTCGGCCCGGTCTCATCACACACTGAAAGTTTCACAACACCCTGCTCTGCTTCAGATAAACTACAGCACCCGTGTGAGCTGCCTGCCGTGGACCAATTGGAAACACGGGATTTTCTTAGAATCATAAGGTTGGAAAAGACCAAAAGACCCTTAAGATCATCAAGTCCAACTGTAAACCTAATACTGCTGAGTCTACCACTAAACCATGTCCCCAAGTGCCACGTTCTGCCATCAGCTGAGGATGAGTAAGATTTTAAGTAAGTAAATCACAATAATATTGTGTTCCTCAGAGAAGTTTCTTCAGTCAATTGCTTTATTCTTACATCATTAAGCATATCCTACACTACTGAAAAGTCATGTTAAGTCATAACTTATTCAAGTTCCCTCTGACAAGCCAACACAAGGTTTGCAATAAGGGCTCTGCAGCACCTGGATTTTATAAAATTGTTTGTTTGCAATCAGTTACGCATCGTTTCCACCATTACATGCATGCTTTTGCAAATGGATAAACCCTCCTTGAAAGTGACTTTTTTCAATCACCAGCCTTCAGCTAAGGTAGTTGTAAGATGACCTTCGTGCATCCAGATAGCTGGAACTGCCTAAGAGCCCACTCCATAGCCAGGTCAGTCCTTAGAGCAAGGATGGACCCAAAGCACAGATGGATAAAGGGTTTTCTGAAAATGTGAGTGTTTTAAGAGGAAAATAAGCAGAAAGACAAGGGAAGCCGAGAAAAGACCAGGCACAGCGAAAGAAACAGTTGTAGCCAGACCCTGAATTAAAGCTATGAAAGGGATCATACTTGGCTGGAAATGAAAATGCTGTCTCCTATATGATTCCTTCAGCAATCAGGAAATGGGAACTTGCCCATTCTTTGAAAATATGAAAGTATTTATATTGCATCAAAAGTATCTGATTCCACTATCATGTTTTTCTTCTAAGACAAATCACAGAGCTCAAAAACTTTGGCTAACCTCATTCTTTCTCTGCGATTTGCTCTAAGCTACACCAGAAGAATCTCTCAGTTGAGGATTTTTGGGGGCTGCAATTTTGTTTCCCAGAGAGTATCACCCAAAAAAATAAAAATTTTTTGAGAAATCCACAAGACAGGATCTGATTTTAACATGGGAAGGGGGGGCAGGAGGAGAGAATACATAGCGTTGCATGTATTCTTGGAAATCCCAACAACATTGCAATCAAAACGTTAATGGCTTTTGTACAGTGAGAGGTTGAAGATTCCTCACTAACTTCTGAAGGAAATAATTTTACTTCCTTTTCGTGATGTAGTTAATTATCTGTATGCATTCACCCATTAATCAACTGAAGTTCATTTAGGAGAAAAGGTGGAAACAACTCATTTTCAGTAATTGCTAAGTGCAGTATTGAATCTTCAAGAGAAGAGAAGCTTATGAATAATACCAATAAATCCATATATATGCAAATATATATATTCATATAGAGGTTCTTTTTGTTTTTTCTTTTCCTTCTCCAAATGAAAGATCATCCATATTCCATATCTCCATGTAGGAATATTGTATTCAGTCCTTACATAAAAAAATCTGGTCAATTATGACACAACATGGAATAAACAGTTCTACAAAGGAGGAGTAAAAATCACTTCAGGAAAGTCTGGGCTTCTGAATGAGACTTAGTAAATGAGGTTTTTTTTAAACAATCTTCTGATCTGCTGATACGTCTCCAAATTATCCAGAGACGGGTGTTGAGGTCATTTCCTAGTTCTCCTCCTCTATTAGCCCAGGAATAATGGTCTCCCCAATGTCGTGCCAATAGGCTTCATTTTCCACTATATTGCGTTCAAAGTAGTTACCTACATCTAAGCAAAGTATAATTTCAAATGTGAAAATAAAACAGCAAACAATTCACTTGCAGCTTTTCTTTCCCTTCGTTGCATATTGCCCTGTGTACTCTTGAATAACTGAAAGCCATAATTATTTACTTTAGGGAGTCCTGTAGAGCCATGTCATCGTGAGTGCCGATGAATTTTCTGGGAATGACTTGAAATGTTTCCAGTTAAACTCTAGACTTAACATCTCAAGAAGAAAAAAATAACGTTTCTACCACGTATTTTATTAAGCCCTTTAGGTCCTTTTACAAGAGAGGAAATACCAATTAACGTATAATTTAGCAGAACAAAATATTATCCCATTTCAACCAGTACCCACTTCCTTGAAGTTTATTCAAGCATTAATAACCATTTAATGCAATTTAACTACACTGAGGTATCCGTTACATTAATATCATATATCCATCAGGAAATTAGAGTTTTGTCTCTATGAATTTTGTATTACAAGAAAGTCTTTATAATTTTATTCTGCACTTTATGGTGGCTAATTTAAGTTTTAAAATGGTTCAGATAGCTTCCCAGTCTCTCTCTTCTACAGTGTAATATGACTAACAAATTGTTACTGATGTTAAAAGATCATGAACACATCATTTATTAAACAGGGCTGGAGAGAGAAGTTTCAAAGAAGAGTGCATTTCCCATAAAATCCCTGTGGTTTTAGGACCTTACATCCAGCCATGGGAACAACCTCCGTGGATCGGGATGCTCAGGATCCTGGGCTCTACACGAGTGGAAACAAACTCAGAAAATATACTCAGCACTATGAAGAATTGAATCCCTCAGCTTAAGGAAACTCCCTGCCCACTCTCCAGTAAGCTTTAACATGGACATTGGGCTGCAAGTGTAACAAGAAAAAGATTTCCCCCATCCTACCTGATCTGGGAATTATGGATCAGTAACGCCCACGAGAAAAAGTCCAGTCCAATGATAACCCAAAGGAAAACAGCAAACCCTCTTAAAATCCTCAAACGTGGGACAAGCACATGTAGGTACAGTTCCTCTGAAGTTTCCTCAGAGAGACACATAGTTTTGGTTATTTCAACATCAGTTTGTTCATCTTTTTAACTTAAAAGGTGGTTTTTACTTTTTGCCTTTGTCACAATATCAGACTATACACCTACAGCAGCAGAAAACAACCAGAAATAAATTCTGAGACAATGTAAATTATCTACTAATTAAAAAAAAATAAATCTTGCTATTTAAGATTGGACTGGTATTTAGCGTTCAATTCCACCCCACAGATTTGCTCTGAAATTGTGCCCAAATTGCTTAATCTTACTATCCTGGTTAAAGAGGAATGAGAACACTGATTTGCCTCTTCCACGTTTGACAATTTAAAGCTTTTTGTTTCCAAATACTTTTCTTAAGAAATATTTGCTAAACTGCAAATTTTTATATATCTTTATATAGGTATATATATTTGTGCATAGCAAGATGGGCAATAAATCTTCATTCTGGCTGATATTATTATTTATTAGTTATAGAATAACTTCTCTCTTACTTTTACAAACTCTAAATTCAGCGTAACTTCTTTCGGACGCACATTTTTCACTCATCCTATGGATGTTTTTGCAGGGAAACTATCTGACAAGAGGTGGGTTAGGTGCTGCACGGAGTATTTGCCAGCACTGTCCTACATCTGTCTTCCCCTACTGCTACACCCCTGGATAACATCCTGCAAATCCTCCGATTGCAGTCGACTCCTCCGGTAGTGACATTTATCCCCTCCTTATGCCAACAGAAAATAACCTTGCACTGTTCAAGCACCAAGGATCAAATTATACAGAGAAGAAAAGAGTTACATTACGCCATAACCGTACTGGAGAAGTTCTCCATGTGTTGGTTTGAGGGTCAGTACGTCTGGACTAGCTACCCAAGAGATAGTAAACGTTCAAGCATTAGGCAAGTAGCTGAGATCTGTGGAAATTGTCCCATAAAATGGAGTTTGAGAGCCCAGGGCAGAGGGAAGGGGGCAGCACACTGAGCAGAAGAACACAGATAATACAGAAATCAAGCTGGAGACCCTCCCCGCTGGTACCAAAGTGGTGCCACCACTAAGGTTTCCAGATAACTGCAAATTCCCAGATTATAGCCTAGGCTGTTCGAGGGAAGAAGTCTTCTCTAAACAGCCTTTAAATAAATAAACGGTGCCAAAAAATATCCTGCCTTTCATGTCTCATCCAACAAGATAAGTATAAATAAGCTTGCAAAACTCTCAATAGTCACCAAACACGCAACAGCATAACGCTGCTACTCTTGTAATTTCACTGCAGTATTTAGAAATAACCTACACTGAAAAAATACTCCACTGCACAAGTACTGCTTCTCCTCATCCTTTTTCCCAGCACGATATGTTTTTTCTGTGTCAGAAAATTACAGATTCTGAGAAGACAAATTTTCCTGGGGTGCATTACTCAGTCACCTGCACGCTTAAATGAGATGGTAGAGAGTGATAAGAGCGCCTATATTAAATTTCTTTTACTGACAGGATCACTGTAGAATAAAATAAAAAAATATCTGTCATGTTGTTGATATGAGTCTCCTCCTTTTTGTGCCTTTTGGCATCCGTGGATAATTAAAGCAGCCTGAAACTGCTTTTTCTGCAAGTTCTTTCAATTCTTTAGTTCTTTTTATTTGTCCAGCAGGCTTTGGTCTTGTTAAACTTTGCCTATGAAGGGAAGGAAAAATAGGCCCAATATATTTTATAATTCCAGAAGTGTTATCTGGCCAGAGGGAACCAGCAAAATTCTTTGGTGGGAGATTCAGCAGTAGCAGAGAGAGCAGCTTCACAATGCAACTGAGTTTAAGACTCGGAGGAATAACACAATTTAGATATTATAAATGTGTTATTTTTAATTGTTTGGTGCAGATGAAGTTTCTTTCTGTGGTACTAGTGACAGATGGGCAGGACACCTTAAGCATTTGTGTGAAAACAGTCCAATGGTACCATTTAATACAGGAAAGCAGCACAGGGCACACACAGAAAACTTGAAGTTGACAATCCCTTTAACTTTATCTGTATTATAAAGTGTTGTCACAATCAAAAACAATATACCGTTGTGATATGCCAGAGGGAGAAGGATTGCCAAACACCAATATAAAATAAGAATTACCAGTATCCCATGTGTTACAGTGATTTGTGCTAGTATAAGTTAATAATATTGCTGTATTTAACTAAACCCTAGAATTAAATTGTGATTATACCAGAAGTTCCCACCTAGGTCCCAGTTAATGATCTTATCTATAAAATTCCCTTGGACTATCTCAACTTTAACCACTCCTAAACCAGAAAAAATATTTACCGAGCCTCAGCCTTTAGCACAAAACAGACCACAGAAATACCACCGATGTGGGAGGAAATAATAAGTGGCCACTGGGATAGCCTACTTGACCTAAAATTCCCCTTTAATGAACTTCAGCAGAATTCTAAGCAATTTCTTAGTCCTGCAAAGCACACACATGTAGGGTTTGTGATCTTCGTCGTATAAAGTTTTTTCACATCTATGCAATAGGGGGGAAAAAGAAATAAAGATACCCTGAATTCCTCATTAAAATCTTCGTAACGTTTAGTTAAATCGGTAATCCCACATCATACCACTGCACTAAATCACTGTAACAATAAAAAAAGCTTTTTAAAGTAATCATTAATTAATGCTTCAGATTGCAGGCCACATTTGTTGTATCTACTGGCATGTAATGCAATGCTATAGGTAAAATATAATTCAATATGTCTTTTGGAGAAAACCCAGAGATTTTCAGTTATCTTATGCAGTATAACAAAATCAAAGTAATATACTTCCTCAGGAATTTTTTTTAAAGAAGTCTTGCCCAGGAAAAATCAATACTCAAAATATTACTGTGCAGAACTATATCATTTGTGATATACACTATATTGCAGTAGAGTGCAGTATCATTAGTTCATTTAAGCATGCTTAAAAATAAAATTAAATTGTGCTTTTATTTTCTAAATATTCTATTGAGAAAAGTACAGTTCAGAGAGACATTAGTGGTTTATGACAAAAAAAATGTAGTTTGAGCATAGTTTAATGTCACAAACTTTGCAGATTTCAATTCTAATAAAATCCACACATGAACTTCTAATAAAAGCTCCACATGCAAGAAAAAACAGTATTGTTAAAATGGCACACCAATAAAATGCAAGCAGCGTTAAATTCTTTCCTGAAGCAATATAAAAAAATGGGAATATTGGTATGCATGCCACTATTTAAAATATTTTCTTTATAATATGTTGGTTTTCCTTATCAGACCTGCTGAATGGCAAATGACACAAAGACAGGCTTGTGAAATTTCAGTCTGCAGCAATTTTTACCTCCAACACAAGTTATAAATAACATGTTCCTTTTGTCAACAACATTCTTCAATAATCTAATTGTATTACACTAATGAGACTGGGGTTGGGAAATGTACTGAGGTTCCCATGCCCCGGGTCAGAGGGGACTGAAAACATCTTGAGATTAAGCACATGCGCAACTGCATCGCTTGGTCATCCCAAAGAGCACCAGCTACAGAGGCGACCGCACACTTGACCTCACACCTGGAGGTCAAGCATCACCCCATTGACCACTAGGCAAGGAGTAAAGTAGGGGCCATCCCCTTTCCCTTTGCCCCCCACCCCGCCAAAACAAACTCTTGCTCTATGTTTTCACGTGGTCATAGAATAATTTATACCAACTTGTGTGTCACTGACTATACATGTATCAATACATACTGTATTACAACAGCAGGTGGAGATCAATGAAATGAGTTATTTTAAAATTACCCTTTCTATGGCCATCGGGACACCAGAGACTGTTGAACATAATAAAACTTCATTTTTAATGGAAACTCCACCTCCACAACTGGAAATATTTTCCTTCTCTAGCCACCAATTCATTTTTCCATCATCTTTCCTCATTCCAGAGGATATAACAAGGACAACTTTCAAACCCCCTTTGGAAGAGACCCACCTTTTTATCTAGAAGACAGAGCTTTGCAACACAACATATATCTGAATCAAGAGAGCTTCTATAGCAATCTTCAGCACCAACAGGCAACTATGGGACATGAGGGACAAAACATACATTCTTCTCTTTGGTTTACGTATTTACTTATTTTCATCCCAGAGCATTTGCATTGTTTGAGCAGAAGAGGCTTGCTTTCACACCTCATCATTCAGATGGTCCAAAAGCCGCTTCGCATGAGTTCGCTGGATATCAACCATCCTGCAGCAATCGTTTTAGGAATGTGGTACAATTTTTAACAATTTCATATATGTAAAATATAGACTAAATTTCTCCGTAGAAACACTCGTATGATCTTCGGTGACACTAACAGGTTTTACAGCATAGAATTAAGAGAATAGAGAAGTGAAAATTCCCATCTATTGCAGCAGATGAGAAGCCAGAGAGGTTAAAAATGTAACTTCCCTTAGATGTTAGTTGTTTATTTATCCTGCACATTATTTATATTACTAAAATCACAAAGTACAGAAAATTTACTTGATATACACAGGGAAGCACAATTTTTCTGAGCCATTTTAAAAATTATCTGTTCCATTGCTGCTGGGTTTTGTGTGTCTAATGAAGAGAAATACGCAGTATGTAAACACACATTTTTGTCACAAATTTCATCAATCCATCATTTCAAAATTTTTCGTGGGACTTGTTTCAGAGATCTCATTGGACCTACAAGAAAAAGCCTAACTAAATAAATTCTGGAAATAAATGTCAAAGAAACAGGAAAAAAAAAAAAAGAATCACAAGTGATACCGATTGTTGATGGGCCTGAAGGCTGACAGTGCCCTTGGGGAGCAAAACATGACACAACTGCAACATTTCAAGGTAAGAATGACCTTAGAATGATCCATTCTGACCTCTGCATAAGCCAGGCCCATAGAAATGCAAGCAGTAGTTTGGGGGTTTTTTTATTTAAAAAAAAAAAAAAAAACACAACAAAAAAACAAAACAACCCAAGAGTTCTTAGCTTACACAATTTTTATCAGTGAGCTTTGATTAGGAGTAGGAAAAAAAACCCCAAACTTGTGTTGGAGAATTCCCATAACCAGCCTGCTCCAGGCAACTCAATCCCAGTGGCCAGTTGTTGAGGCTTTTCCAAGGAATCAGATGAAGCAAGGAATCCCAAAGCATTTTCCTCAAGTGATTTACATTTCTACAGACGCGAGATTCAACAAATATTAATTGGAATTCAAGAAAGATTGATCAGAGAAGGGGTTTTTGAAATGCTTTGTTCAAGGAGCCTGGGAGTCTGAATTTGTTTCTTCCACCATCACTATTGGCAATGCGTTTTGTTGTGATGAATCAGCAAAGTACTGGTAAGAAATTAAAGATCCAATAAGTTATTTCATCACTGTAAAGCACTGTGGGAGAACAAAATGACATGTCCACTATGCAGTTCTGCTGTAGCTATACAAGAGTTGCAAGTTACGAGTTCTCAAACTTTTCTACAATTGCTTTTACAATCTCTTTCTTTTAATATTCACTTTTTAGGCTATAACTCTAAAATTCTCTCTAAACCTATTGAGAAGCAGGAAAATAAAAAAGCAAGAAACCCAGGGATTTTACACTAAAAGCTATAACTGTGAAAGTTTTTTGAGCCGTTCTACCGCTAAAAAGCGTAAGGGAGAGAAAGCTGAAATTTGAAAGTGTTAACGGGAAATATAGTCCCTTTGTTGAATATATTGAAGAAAAAGCATTGATATGGAGCTTCTTAGGGTGCTTTCTAAATTCTTTAATACCTCATGGCATGATTCACAGCTTCTGTTTTCTTACCACAGCTCTTTGAGAACTTTCCTTTCCAGACATTGCCTGAAGTTTTCTCAGGCATGTGAATGGGATTTCTCTTTGCTAGATAGTTCTGCTACACATTCTCCTCTTAGAAATAACCCTCTATTAAGCATCCCTGGGTGCCGAGTAGTTAATATAGTTGAGATTGTGGATATTTGATCCTGGTTTTGACACGGGGGAAGGACTAATCCCTTCGTCACTCACAATTCACATGCATTCGTTCAGGACTTTGGGATACGTTTATGTTTTCTTTCCAAAGAAAATGAGTGTTTCTTGGAAATCCGAGAGTTTTTTCTTTTTTGGGTGTTTTATTCAAAACCTATGCCATAGTCTTCCTTATTTCCTACAAGTTCACTTAACTTATTTATGGCTCCTTTACAAAAAAATTTTACATAACAGCGATGCACAGTCATAATCATCTGTTGTCCAGTAGCTGAACGTATCTGATGATATTGACTTGAGATAAGTTAGTGTGGGGTTTTTTGCCACCTTATAGAATTTTTGCTCTTTGTGCTATTTCTGCAGCACCACCTCACATTTTTTATTTTACCCATCTGGCTTCTGGTCTCCATCTCAGCATTAGGTTAGATGCTCACCTTTGTGGAGACTGTTACTGACACACAAAATATTATACTCAGAAGTTAAGGCAGCTTTTATGGGCCCACCTCCATTTCAGAGCTCTATATTACAGACAGTCACACACTCTGGGCTATAAGAATACCTCTGAAGCTGCGTCCTGGGTTGAGTAATGTCCAAATTAAAATTCTAGGAAGAACAGGCAAAAGTTTCATAGAGGAACACAGGCAGATAAACATGTGTTTTAATTTATTGAGCAGATACAGTTTAAATACTCTCTGCCTGTCTGGGGGCTCCTCATTCCCATCAACATCTCCAAACCAGAAGTGGGAATAGAATACAAAAACTGAAACAACTTTTCTTTCTTTTCCTCTTTTCCCCAGAACGTGTGATGAGTAAAGAGGAACAAACAATGGTTGCCACCCATTTCATCTGGTATTTTCCGAAGAGGAGCCTGGGTGCACACACTACATCCTACATAGTCCATAAACCTCATGATTCCAGAAGACTCCAATTTACCTTGCATGCCCTGACCATGCAGGCACTGTTTGAGCAGCGGGTTGGATGCTTCCTGGAAACACAGGCCCCACTGCACTTCTTCTCTGCAGATGCTATTTCTAAGATTTCCAGATGTCCAGGGGACCATTTGGATCTACTGCTTTTCCCAGGCTGTCAGATGTCCAGAAATCCTGAACAAATGTGTTTAAGTCACCTAATTTCATGCAGACAAAATTTCTAAGTGGGGAAATAAAAAAATAAAAAAAAAAATTATCTGGGGAATCTCAAACATATGCCAGCCCTACACTCCTTGTATTTCTGAAAAAGGAAGGAACAGTAAATGCTTTTTCAAGACAGTGATTGTCAACGCTGTTAAAACCATGAAAATCTATCATAAACACAGCACTCATCTAGCAGAAACTGAAGGTGAAGGAAGAGAAGTGAGGTGGAAAGCAGAAAGAAAGAATGAAAAATAAACAATATGACATACCAGCCTCAATATGTTATGCTGTTGAGCTGGAAGGAAGATAGTGCTGAAGTTGCTTAAATAAGATTATTTTTTTTTAAATAAGTCTTTGCATTTCGTTAATGATTTTGCCATAAATAGTAGGAGCATGGTGAAGTCTGCTGGCAATACAAAAAGTGGGTATCATTCATACACAGAAGGGTAGTAAGGTTTCCTATAAATGTATTATGTATCCTTGAGGACAGGATTACTCTCAATGTAATTAAACATAGTTACACAAGCACAAGTTCAAGGTGGCATATTAATCCTAGGCAAAGCAGTAGCAGATGAGGAACATGACTGGTTAGGGCAACAGAAAGGTAAGTGAAGAAGAGATCTTCACCTTGGCACAGATATAGAATCATAGAACGTGTTGGGTTGGAAGGGACCTTTAAAGGCCATCTAGTCCAATCCCCAGCAGTGAGCAGGGACATCTTCAAATAGATCAGGTTGCTCAGAGCCTCATCCAGCCTGGCCCTGAATGGTTCCAGGGATGGGGCCTCCACCACCTCTCTGGGCAACCTGGGCCAGTGTCTCACCACCCTCACTGTAAAGAACTTCTTCCTAATGTCTCATCTAAACCTGCCCTGCTCTAGTTTAAACCATTGCCCCTCGTCCTATCGCTACATGCCCTTGCAAACGGCCCCTCCCCAGGTTTCCTATTGGCCCCTTCAGGTACTGGAAGGGGCTCTAAGGTCTCCCCGAAGCCTTCTCTTCTCCAGGCTGAATCCCCCCAGCTCCCTCAGCCGGGCTTCACAGGAGAGGTGCTCCAGCCCCTCGATCATCTTTGTGGCCCTCCTCTGGACCCGCTCCAACAGGTCCATGTCCATATATATATATATATGTAAAAATGGGTATAAACTTGCTGTCATCGAGTTTAGGCTGGGTACCAGAAAGCAGTGGTTAAGCACAAGAGGAACATCATTCCTCAACTCAGTGCTCCACACCATGGGGAAAGCAGCGGAAGGAAAACCCTCAATTAGCTTCAAGATAGAGTCTAACACATTTATTAGCAAGGTCTTAGGATATGGGGGGTTTTTTTGCAGTTGCCAAAAATAGAGACTGAGCTCAGACTGCATCATTAACCTTCCTCAAAAAAATCAGTGTTAAAATACTAGGGAAAACACTAAAATTTATTACAGTATAAAAACTAGAAGTTGTTATACTTTCCTAGAAGAGAAGAAAGAAGTTGCTAGGAAGGTTATAAACCTTATCAAGGATAAATAGCAAGACTCTTCTGTGCATAGAGAGGTTGGGGAAGAATTTCAAAAACAACTCGAACACTGCTGACTGAACATCTTTTGCATGATAAGGACCAGATGGAAAACCCATGGAAGAGACCAAATGAATTCACTTGCAAATTGTCATTTAGCATTAATTATGCCCAGAAAGCTGCCTCACATTGACGTTTGTATTACCAAATACTACAACATGAATATATCTACGTGAAAGTCTATAATCAAACCCATGCAAAAAAAAATTTAAATATTGCAATGCTGTACAGAGATTAAAGATATGATTTTAGTTAAGTATTTGGGTTTGCAGTAAAACATTTCACCATTATGCCATGTGTGGCTTTTCTGCTTAACTGCGATCTACGAAAACCCTGTAATAACACAGCTTTCTGATTAACCAAACAACTAATAACTGAGAAGACATAGTGACTAGCTATCATCCTTATGTAAATAAGGAAAGCTTATTTTTGCTCACTAATAGCTGCACATGACAATGAAATGCTTTTAATAAGTTTTAAGAGGATAAGACCAAGAAATCAATTTGGTGAATGCCCTTTTCAATGACCGCACACCATGTCTACGGCTGTAGCATGACATGTTTGCGTTGTTATTTGGCTGTAAACAAAATGAAAAGATCTGTCATTGAAATTTAAACAGAGAGACTGGTTACATAAACTGAAACATTCTCAGCCCCAGTACAGTACAATCAACAGTCTGAAGAGACTGTACAGCTAAACAAAGTTTGGGGATGTTTTTGGATAGGGGAGAAAGATTAATAACCAGAAAATAACTCTTGGCTCCCGTTAAAAACTCTCAGGAATATAATTTAAAATTTTTGTAAATCCAAAGATTGATGTTCAAGCTGATGGAATAACCATTTTTTCCGCAGTGTTGAAACACGCACCCACATGGAAACAAATCTTTTTGCTAGCCAATTTTAACAGAATATACTGCTTTTACCAAAAAAAGCAAATTAAATAAAGCCTGACCTATCTGTTCTCCTAGATAATTGTAACCGTGGTCAGCAAACAACAAATCTTCTATAAATGGTCATCTTTCCAAATTACACTGGCTTCAGAACGTGCTTGATTAATTGCACAAACACTGCGTGCCTACAAATGCAATTTGTCCATGGGGACCAACAGAGGATGCCCGAGACATTCCCGGCAGTCACGTGGGAGAGGATTTCTCTCTCTCCCCGTTTGTGTTTGTTGCAGGTAAACAACATTGTGCTTCATCTCAAGACCTCGCATATCCCTCCAGTCCCAAACAAAGCTGTCACCTTGCCCTAAATGGAAATATTAGGACAACTGGGAGGAGAAGCAGCGAGCTTGGAGAAGTCAATTTTTTAAGAGAAGCTTCCCCTCTCTAACAGCATCTCCTGCTGTCGGCAGGAGGGTGGGAGGTGAGCGCCCCCAGGGCTGGAGCCAGATTTCAGCAGCTGACTTAAATCCCAGTGCCTGGTGTCGAGGGAGGGCTGGCGCCGGGTCGGCAGGCTTTTCCCAGCAGGAACCAGCATGGGGTTCCCTCGAAGCTGGGGCTGGATTCTAGATCAGACGGACACACAGAGAGACCACTCCGGGCACCGAAATCATCACATGCAAACCCCATGCAACAAAGGCATAATGCTCACTACCATAACTCAAGTATGGTGGGGTAAACTGAGCTCTAGGAACGGGAATGATGAATCAGAGGTGGATCAACTCTTCTGCAGTATCTATCTTCTTTATTGGAACATAGTAGAATTTAACAAATACAGATCAAACTTTAGAAGTGGCATGTTGTTTCTAAATGGTCTTTCTTGTGTGTGATTAAAACACAATGCCCATAACTCCATCACAAATACATGAGAGACGCCAGGTATTTCTGACTGAGAGCAGCAAAAGGGTTACATGGATATTTCCTCTGAGACATTAGAGTGAAGCACAAAGAGTAATCAGAGAGGCTGTAGAAGCCCATCTAACTGCACTCTTCCTTCATCTTCAGGAGTAGCAGCTATCCTATTATAAATACCAAGAGGAAAAAAAAAAAAAAAAAAAGGATCTCGGAGACAGAGCTGATAAGTAAGGAGCTGAGCACAGATAAGCTGGCTACACCACTTCCTGCAAAGCAACCAACACCTCCTCTCCATAAATCCTGGAACAGGCATGTGATGTACAACATAGAGCATGGTTTTAAGCCTGGAAAGAATCAAAGTACTTGTTCTTAGAGGTATGAGGTATAATATTTGAATTGCCCAGACCAGAGGTACTTGTTGCTGCCCCACAGCCTCCCAAGCTCACACGGGGACCCATCAGCAGCTCCCACCCTCCCCTGTCTAGCCCTCATTTTACTCTTTCTCCATCAAAGACAAAATGAGATCCACATTCCCTTCCGTTTTGGCAGAGCCTCAGCAGCTCGTTGTGTTTAGCAAAGCCATTGGAAATTTAGAACCAGGTCCCATTTCATTCCAGTTGTATACGCCCAAAAGAAAGCGGAGTTTTTGATAAATGGTCCGGTTTATGGCACATCTCTAGTTTCTCCTCTTTTCTCTACAATACTACATCACAGTTCAATTTGATTAATACTGAAAAACATTTCAGGGCATATACGTCTACCCACCCAGTCAACCATATCAGAGGACGAAAAAAGAAAACACATGTTAATAACACAAAAAGATATGTAGCTTAGAAACAGCAGTAAATGCAAGATAGCAAAAGGAATTTTAGGGTTTTTTTTTTCTGCCTCCAAAAGGAGTGAAGACTTTGTTCACAAGAAGAATAAGTAGAAGAAGGAGCAAGATAACATAACCCCTAGATTTTTAGAATAAAGCACGTTTTTTTACGTTATAATTTAAAAACTTTTTAAGATATTAAAATCACTGTATTAGTCACCTGAGGTACATGGAAAAATGGAAGCTATCCTGAAAGCTAAGCCAGTCACAGCATAAAGTTAACAAAAAGTTGCTGTTTTGCAGAATTTAAAACATTACACATGCGCATTGCCCAGATTGACAACATGAGCTGGAATGGTGCCAGAAGAGCAGCTATGATTTATTAGGTCTGTAGCACTTAATCCAAGAAATAAAAAGGACTTACGTGACAGATGAGCGTAAATGAACTCTCGGGTCAGACATTCATTTCTTAAAAATTAAAATAAAATAGGACTGAAGCAAGATATTGTATAGCTTTAACATACATTAATGTATTACGTATTTCCTAGTCTACTTTTGAACCAACTTTAGTTTTAACCAACTACAAAATGATTATTATTTTTTTTAAAGCCAGACTAGTTTAAATAAATATTTACCAAATCCCATCACGTCATACTGCCCTTCCCTGGTAATATCATCATGGATCAGAAAACGTTTACAAAGAATTAGGACAGAGGCTGAAACCCTGACCCTACTGAAGTCAATGACCAAATTCACATTCTCAGCAGAGATGCGTGGAGTTTCATGCTAAACCCTCTCCTCTTCTACAGTGTAAAGCCATGAAGGAGGGGAGACCATTTACGTCATCCCAGTAGAGATCAGAATCTGCCCACAGGGCCAACTAGTCTTTATAGCTAAGCATGGTCTGACTCGACACCAGTAATAAAAAGGTACTTGACTTCCTACATGCACCAATATCATGTTCTACCACAGTTTTCTTCTCAAAAGAACGGAAATAGATCCACAATGTACATACTTCTGTAAGACTAGGGATATTTTAACAGGAACACAATTTTATTCTCTTTGTGACTCTCTCTGGCCAAGCCATAAGTTGTTGTGCTTCGAGGTTTAGTCACCTGAAACAGAATAACTTTTTTTTTTCCCCTCCTATCTAATGTATTGATAAATCATTTTCAGCACATAAGTTTCCCTCTTACCATAAAAACTTGATCAGAAAGCAAGAAAAGGTACAATAAATAGCCAACAGCATGCTAACCTGTGTGGTTTGATACAGCTGAACAAGCTGTGAAAAGGGATATTGTTCCTTTAATAGAACGACTGAAATGGTGCTCAAAACAGATTGGGCTGACAATTTTTGCAACCTTGGTGTCTCCTCCAAGATTTACAATGGCACAGCTCCCCTTTTTAGCAAATTAAACCTTGTGTCAAGGCTTAAAATTAAATCCAAACTTCTTTTCTTCTCTGTACAGAAGGAACAAATTGGCACCACATGCCGGTAGTCAAGGAGTGCTGATGGGAAACAGAGTGAAGTGAGCGCCCTCCAACCTGGAAGGCGTCACTAGTCAAAATCAACTGGGATAAACAGTCAATTCCACTTAAAGTTTGACATATAAAGGCTTGTAAGATAGAAACATTCAAATATAAGAATTCTTCTGTACCACACAAACCTGTCTCAGTGCCAACACTTAAACTTTCTGTGCTGTGCAAGCACTTTGTGGAAATCTGCCTTTAGTACAGTTTGATGTTATAAGATCCTGTGTTGCCAAAGCCTGTTTAGTTTGTTCCAGAGAGGAAAAAAAGGAAATACAACAGAGACCCAGAGTGCATGAACAGCAGTGACTTCATATCATATTGCCTACTGTTACCAATATAATTTTTTTCATTATTCAGGATTCACTTTTATAACATTTTAAAGCTTACTCAGATATACCAGATAAAAATCAAAGGGTATTTCTAAGGAGGGACATTCGAACTGCTTCACATGGACAGAAATGCAAGAATAGCTTTTACAAAACTACACAAAGGCCAGATTTCCCTCCTCCTCGTGTAATTATTTTGATGATTACTGAAGCAGGGCCCATGTCTAATCCATCCTGAAATCCACTTTGCCCAGCGTTTGCATGTAAAAGTAACCCTACTTTTCCCAGGTCTAGACTCAGATTCAGGCCAGGCACTTCGATATGACTCTCAAATGTTTAGGAAAAGTTTTGCTTTCAGACGCTGTCTGCTTAAGTAACCAACACAGAAGCTGCTGCAGGAAAGGGCTCTTTTTACAATATAACAAAAAAGTTGAATAAATCTAATTTTTAAAACCCCTTTATCTTTTTATATTAACTGTGTAGAGATGAGAGGCTGTTTGAGAGCACCCAGCAGAATCATCAGCTCACAACCCAGCACACCACCGAGGTACATACACTTAACTACAGAGAGATACTGCAATAAAAGTAACAGTCTCCAGATCAAGAATCCCAGAATCTTCACTATGTTCTCTCTAGCTCCCGTTAGTTTTGAGGGGATTAATATGAAATATTTGTCATAATCTCTCATAGCAATTGATTTTGACTTTCCAGACAAGTTCCATAGTTGCCATGCTAGTGCGAGACCAAATTAGGATGGTGATTGGATACCAAGATGTGCTTCTTCCTTCCTTCATCCCAACAACTTAATCAGGGATGGAAATAGCCCCCCACACATCAGACATCATCTGTGCACACCCTAAGGTCTACAAATAGGGGCTACTAGTGGCTAGAAATAGCCCCAAAGTTGCAGAGTAGGATTGATGATGCTGGATTGCTAGAGATGGTTAAGGAGTACTGGAACAGGGAGTAAAAATACATCAGTTTTTTTTTTCATGCGTACCTACATATATGTGCGTTAAAAAAAAAATATGAAGTTTTATTGATTTACTTTAACTGCTTCTAACGAATACATAGGTTTTAAGTTTTCAGGCCAGCTTTTCATATAGCGCTCAGGTGTCAAATCTGAGACAACTGCAGGTGCTGCCTCCTGGTAGTGAAATGGGTGTCCGCAAGCAAAATTTCCTTTCCCTTCATTAGGGCACACCAGCTAAAATACAAGAATCCTACAATACAAGCATCACTTCTGAGAAACCTGTAATGGTATAAACAATTCTTACCAATATTTCCGACAGTTGAAGGGAGCAAGCATTGAAGACTATCAACAATCTTAACACCAAGCCACCGGAAAGCCAGATTGGAGGCAGCTAGTTGTCAAGAAGCATTATTCCAAATTACCCATTTCAAAGCAGAGAGTATATTTGCAGAGATTTTTGATATGCTGCTAAAGGTGGGCTATTCTTTAGTGTTAAAAAAAAAAACCCTCAGATGTAATTTTGTTAAAATATGAAGTTTTCCAGACTAGAGAGGCACAAAACCACAGACTTACAATTACGTTGTGGTGCTGCGCATTAACTGACTTGCCAACTGGAAGGAAAGCTGGACCTCCCCCAGCACAGGACCATGCTCTCAGGTGAGGACCAAGCTATCAGAGTCTCTACTGAGTCAGTAAATCTCTGCTCACCATTCAACCTGTGGAAGTAAGTGTTCAAACTCCCCAACAACCACCTTAGAAAAATTATTTTTTGCTGGTACATAAATATTTCATTGGGATCTTTTCATTACAGTGGGATAATTTCAGACGGCGGGTACAAAATTTTAAACGAGGATAAATTAAAACGTGCAGCCATGCTGAAGGTTAGCACAGCTTAGCAGGAACTTCTATTTCATACAGCATTTCTCAGCTGAAGTTGCATTTACGCTTTGCAGTTCACCTCTATGTTTAAGTAATAATTATGGTTGTGACATACAGTGACAAAAGCCAGAAAAATTCAAAATTAGCCGAGACATACTCTGTCCATTGTTTGAATGTGCTCAGCTGGTTTTGCTTTACTAATACCACCAAGACAGAAATTTTCATTTCCCAAAAACACAAACTTCTGGCAAGAGGTTACAGAGTGAAATAAATCTTATTCTTGGAAGAGACTTTTGTTTGACACCTGAATCATTTCTGCTGGTTTCTCTCCTTTTTTCCTTCTTCAAATGGAGTCTTAGAACTCTAAGCCAAAATACAGAGTCTTAGAGCTATCACAACAAAAGCTCAGCATCCAATTTCTCCTTCCAAATACATTCTCCTCCTAAAAAATGTATCAACAAAGCCATAGCCTTATTAGCCTGTGCAGAACTGAGTAGAAGGCTTGCCACAGCAAGGACACCTCCTCAAACATTTTGCTATGCAATAGGCTTTTTGAGTGGGTGTGGAAGCAAAGGTGTCAAAACACAGACTTTTAGAGCATCCTATTTTTGATTTAGAAGTTTTAAGGTAGATGAACTTCATTTTCTTTTCCAGTAGACTAGCAAATGCTAACTGCATCTGACATCAACAATACTATACATTAAAAACAGTGAATAATGAGTTTATTCTACCACATACCATTTTTTTCACCTGTTTTCTCTCACATATTACTCCTTTTTTCTCCCCCTTTGGATACAAGTGAGAAATCCGCATTTTATATGTTTATATATACACATTATACATCTCCTGTTTTCTTTTACATTGAGCAAATAACAGAACGCCTTATTATTGATAGAGCGGTTTCACATTGCTGTTCCTATACACTGAGAGTTTTCAAGCAAACAGTTTTTCTTCCTTCTGATATAAAAGGGCTCCAGATCTTTTTATTTGCAATTCCTAGATTATTCACAAAATTTTTCCACTCTTCATTAAGTCTCAATCCTATATTTACTGGAGTTAACTGGAAATTTGCCTCCATGTATGCAGGTTTACAGTTTTAGTTTAGTGGACTAATTCCAACATAACACTATTGTATCTGTTGGGTTATATCCCACAGGAATTTGGCCCACAGCTTCACTAATTAGTATATGCTATGATAGGACACTGAATTCGCCAAAGCTTTGAAGTGGATCTGCTGAAGCCATCACCTACAGCGAGCTCCCTAAAGACTGAAAGCCTTTTCAACCCAAGAAAGCCAGGTTTTATTTGAATAAAATTAGAAATTTAACTTTCAAATGGAGAAAGCTCAAAGTGACTAGGGAAGGCAGGGCTGAGGTAGAAAGGTTTCTGCACAGCTATCTGTCCCTGTCCTTGCTTGCGGGCTTTATTTTATCTGACCTAAGTCACCTGCAGAAAATTTTGCCCAGTTCTCCCTCATCCCAACCAAAGAAACCTCGCAGCCTGCTCTGGGACCTGGCTGGTGCTTTCTGCTCCTCGCTGCTACCTGTGAGCCTCATGGCACGAGTGGAAGGCTCCTCAGTTTGCACCCGTGTCCCACCACCCCGGCAGTCCTGCTCAACTCACCCTCCAGCCAAGCAGCCTTGTGGGAAGGGACGTGCCCTCCTGCACCCAGGGACACGGCCACCTCCACCACACCGCTCCATTGGCGGCTCTGCTGGGTCCCCACATCAACTAACTTTCCCTCCGCTTTTAAAACATGTCTCCACTCTATTCTCTCTTCCTGCACCCACAGCTCTTAAGGTGTATGTTTTCATTGGGCAAATAGGAAAATGCAATAAGCTTTTCTACTTTCTTTCTCATTCCCTTTCCTCCCAGAACTGTCATCCTTATCCCATTGCAAAGTCAGAGGGAGCTCTGCAGGCCGCTAGCACCTCGTGCTGGTGGCAGATCGACATTTGTCTCTCAAATCTATAGAAATCACTTAGTCTCTGCAGTCCACTGAAACCATTCTTACCCAAAATCTTACCCAGATTTCTTCTGAGTTTTTAGTCATAACCAGAACTTTGTAGTCATTTTCATGTGCTACCTAGTCCCTCTTTTTCCAAAAGCCTTCTTACGCCCAACTGCCCAAGCAGTTATTGCCTTTCTTAAGTTGGACAATATTAGCATCACACCATACAAGCATTGTTTGAGCTTCACCTCTTGCTTCAAACCAGGCTACCCTTAAGTCCTCCACAGTCTTCCTATAAATCCTATCTAAATTACAGCTTTCTTGACGAGGTGTCACTTTCCAGGCTGTCACCATTTTATAGCTCTGCACCAGCAACACGATTTACTCCAAATTTGAGAAACGTAACGTTGTGTTTCAGAACGTGGTTGCAAAGCTCCGTCAGCAGCTACTGCCTGGGTTACACCAGCCCCTTCTCCCTTCCTCACCTCTTCTCCTTCTGTCACCAGGGGCATTTGCAAGGACTGTAACAATCCATCATTTCTACTTCAAACCCACAAATTTTGCCTCTAGTCCACAACTAAGTCCGACTTCCATCACCTATTTGCTACAATTTCCAAGCCTTGAGATTTTTTTCCTCCCTTAATACCCCACACTCCTCAGATGTTCTTGCAAATGTGTTATTAATAGCCAGACCATCTAGTGGGAAAATAACAAGAAAGCTGGCTAGTCTTTGATTGTAGGGTTGTTGGTGCTTGTTTGTTTATTTTAATACTTCTTCTAACCTACAGGGATGTATTTTTACCTTTGTTACATTATTAGTTTTAACAACTGTATTATTTATTTTTGTTGCTTTTGATTCTGTAATTGTTAAAAATCCATTAAACTATAGTAACTGAATAATTTCAGATTATTTCTTTCCCCTTCTTTACGCTCAAGAATCAAGAATTAACTAACAGTTTAATTAAAACAGATAAACTGAGAGAGATGTTAGTTCCCCTGAGAGGATTACATACACATCTGATATTTTCAGAAGAATAACCAGGGAAAAAAAATTATGAGATTTTAATTATATGCAATGCCATAGTTATCAGTTTTCCTCTTCAATAGACAAAGCGGTCTGTCTCTCTACCTAGATCATAGGCCTAATCTCCACCCAAGGAGGACAGCGAGGCTCTACAGTGGAAGCAAGGTCAAGTTTTTTCAGAGACGACTTTAGGTATATGGGGGTTGGCTTAAGGGAGAGGTTCCCCACGCTGGTACATTACAAATGTCACACTCGCACCTGAACACAGCGTTACACCTCAGAAGCTCTGCGACCACTGGCCAAGTAACCTACTGATCACTTGCCACATGCATCTCTTTCTAGATATGGTCTACCAGTAGTGGAAAACTCATATTTTCCTGAGTGGGGGTGCTCATATTTCAGTTGTCAACAGACATAAAGCTCCAACTCCTTGCTCAGCGTTTCAGACACTATTGCTATGCCCAGCATGGCTATCGCATGTTATGGCTGTTATTGATATCTGTCATCATCAACACTGGCAGAAGCTCCATATAACGCACGTGCTACAGACGACTGTTACGGTAGCGTATGCACATCAACCTAAGGACTGAAACAGTAAATGTCTAACAACAGAGCACCAAGGAGAAATGCAAAACATACAAAGCCAAACCCCAATGTTGTTGGTGCTGGTTCGTGCAGAGCAGATGTTGGTGTCTTTGGCTCCTTGATGCGGTACCCACAGCCCCCAGGAGAGCAGATCCCAGGGTGCCCAGGAAAAGCAGCATGTTTGAGCACATGGGCATCATCCAGCAGTGTGGCACACACTGGGAGAAAAAAACCAAACTATTCCAAACCTGCCGATCACACACAGTCCATTTTTGGCATCAGCCAGTGAGCTCAAATTTTCATACCTTCCTCCTAGAAATAGCTCAGGATGGGGAAAAGGAGCTCCACACCATCTCCAGCTATTTCCCCAAAGCCATTAGCATAGGTATCAGCCACAGGGTTAGGGCCAACTTTGGAGCCTCCATACTTGTCAAGCCTGTGCTGGCTCAGCTTGCTTTGGTCTCTAGTAGTGCTAAGATTTGAGGAAAAAGGGGAAAATTCATTTTTTTTTAGTTGACGTCATTGTGGAAACCTGGAATCCAGAAGATGTTGGACCCACCACAACCACTTCATGTTGGAAGGCTGCTTTCAGAGACTCTTTACTGCAGACACCAATGACAGCAAATTACATGCTTGCCTTGGAAGGCCACCAGATTTTAAAGCTCCAGTGACACATCGGTCTCACTCTGCTCCCTACGCACCAGACAGCATTTATCTCAAACTCAAAGCTTGGCCCCCGAGAACATGTCAGATCCTTGACAGCTCCCCCTCATCAACCCAGCGTAATGCGAAGGCTGAAAGCACACTCATGCTATGTACAGCCAAAGGTGTAAAACTATATGCTAAATAACCTTTAGTATATTTTCATTCCCCCTTTTCTTTTTTTTTTTTAAGAAAAAAATTAAAACCCTCAACATAATAGAATGCGTATTTGGAAATAAGAACAAAATTTCCTTTAGTCCATTTTTAAGAGATTGTATAATTATTTTGGTCATTCTCCAGTATTAATCCTGTCTTGAGATAAGGCAGAAAAGGCTGAAATCAATGCTGAAAACAACTCCTTAGATAAAATTCCTCAAAATTTTGAGCTGCAGATGAAGTAACTGTTAAAAATAACCTCAGAAGGCTTTATGCACTCCTAGTGATTTGTTAAATTAAAAGAGATTACTGTGGATATACATCTTCCTTTGCTACGAATCGCAATGGCATAATATAGAACACAGCTGAGAAATTAAGGAATCGATATGTTCAAAAGAGAAATGAACATAAGTGATGAGTTGAACTTTCATGTAAAGATTGAAAAGAAGCAACAAACATTTTTATGTTTGCTTTCTCTACAGTAACCGTAAAGAAGCTACTGGGTCATAATTAGAGTCCTTGACCTTAAAAAAAATCTTTACTATTTCACTCTGATGGAAAATATTCCATTATTTGATAATTAGACCATAACTTTATTTCTATGTGTATTTTCTGATGAATTCAGGATATATTTGAAGCAAAAACTCTGCACTCAGCTACCAAAAAACAAACTCAACCCCAAAAAACACACCACAAAACATTAAGACCTTATAATTCAGTCTAGCATCTATTTCTGCACCTAAAATAACTACCACTTCTGCCAGGTAGTATTTTGGTCTTTTTTTTAAATCAGCAATTACTTTACAGTGCAAAGTTGCAGATTCATAAAATAAAGATGCCAAAACTGTAGTCCAGTTAAGAAATCACATTCTTTAAAGTATCAGCACAAGGCACAGCGACAGGGTTACTTCTTTCTTATTAATCAATTTAGTAACCAGGCGGGAGAAAGCGTTAACTTCAACTTGTTGAAAATGAGTGTGCATCCTAAACAACCCAAAATCTAAATATCTAACACAAACACCGTCAGGGCGCTTGTCCATTAAAAAATTAATTGCAATCAAATTTTGATACAATTATGTGCAGAATAAGAACTTCTGCATATTTGGCAGGCAGCCCACTTCTGTATGCGATGCATAAAAGCTGTAAGAATGGATTCTATACTAACTACAGGGTGCTTACTTTCCTTCAACGATAATTGTCTTAATGCCTGTTTTAATCAGTATTAACTACTAGCAATAACATGCTTTTAATTATGTTTTAAACGAGTCCTTTATTGGGCTGTTTTGGGAAGCAAATTAGTCAAAAGGAGCTGTTAATCAAAAACGTGTTACTGGCACAAAATAAATGTTCATTTAAGGAGCCATTTGAAATAAACCTGGCTCATTGACTCTGACAACCTACAAGGACACTGGGGCCTCCTGAGGATAACTCCTTCAGTACTCTCCTAGATACGCCTTGCTGCTCAGAAGTTATAAGTAGAAACATTAAGCAGTTTAGGTCATTCATCAGCTAACTTTTACTACTGTACTCAAGAAAATGAGCCTCCTAGGAACTTCACAGCAGATCTATTCCTTCATTAGCTAAGTAATATTGAGAGAGATGTTCCTGTCATTATCAATGGAGAAATCTATTGCAGTGAATTTTACTAGCGTCCCCTTTGTCTATGAACTGTCTTTGTAGATTCCAAGGTATTTAGGCTGAAAAACTAGCATAATTATCTTTGAACATTATTCGTATGTGTTCATTTCCTTCTGCTGAGTGATACCCATGCCCAAAAGTTCTACCACACAAGATTATATATTCCGCCTAATACACAGGCGCACAACTTGGCACTCGGTACGAGTACATAATATCACCCTCACAGCACAACTTTAAATAGAAATTTCATTAAATCTGTTCCATCGCCCCGTTTGAAAACTTAATTTTGCTGTAGCTGTTTAATTTGAAGCACTTCAGCTTTAAGCAAATTGAGGATTGTTTGAGTTAGAGCAATAGCCAAGAGTCTGGGTTTAAGGTCCACAGATCATGGCTTATTGGTTGATCCTTTGACTTTCAAATCTTAAACTAATTTTGCTTCACGACAAAGAAAAAAGAAAAACACTTTAAAAATAGGGGGATTTGATTTTACTAACATGGTATGTCTCAGTTAACTCCTTCTAAAGTCCTTAAGCTTCATCTCCAATACCCATTTTGTCACGATAGACAAAATGGGTACCCTAAAAAGGTCACCAAGCTGCCATTTCCCCCACCCTGCCCGCTATGACACAAAGCATGCTGAAGCAATATAAAATGAGTTATTGTAATAACAAAACTGGGTTTTCCTTTATCAAGAGCCCCTTCAGGATCATATTGGAGTAAGCTCTTATTAGGGAGGCAGGTGGTTAATTAAGCATCAGTTCACAGTATGTCCTTAAGAGGCTGAGCCTAGGGGTAGGAATGAACTTGCAAGAGAAGTTATCACTGGATTAGCACCACCACCAAAAATAAAACCAACTTGGGGGAAGGGTGCCGAAAATTATACACACTGAAAACACAGGGCGTGCTGTATATCCATGTTCTGTTCTCCAAAGGCCGCTGTTGCTCAGAAAATCCACTAGCAACGGTCGTGGCCAACATTATCACAGGAACAACGACAATATCAGTATTCAGACTCCCATCTTCAAAAGGCAACTGGAAATAGCAGCAAGCCAGGTCTCTGGGGTATCCTTGACATACATTTTTAATGGCCTTCTAATGAGAGTTTACAAGCATAAAACAACACCCTTCCTTCCAGCCCAGCCATACCTAGGAAGTCTTTATCCTGACCAATTCCCTGCTCTTTCATGGTTATTCAAACCAGAAACTCTAGTCATGACCATGTCAGCCTGCGGACACCACCAGCACTTCATCAGCACATCAGCTTGGGCAAGCAGCAGGAGGTGGCAGAGCGAGGAAGAGGTGCAAAGACCTGGCAGGCAGCAAATTACTCGGGGATGAAGCTGCCTTCCCCTCCCATTCATTTTCTTCAAAGAAAACAGCGCCGTAGCAAAACCCAACCCGGCAAGTGTATCTATGACATAAACCAACAAACCCAACCTACAGGCAGGCCTACGGGACTTCCATAGCACTAGAAAAAAAAACACACAAAAAAATCTGGCACATCCTGCCACAGTGACCGCGTTTAAAGACTCAATGTCCTGGGGTGGGGTGATAGGGAAAGGTGAGATTCTTATATCTGATCGAGCGCAATTCCTTCTTCATTAGCAGCCTACCATGTCATGTTTGAAATAGTTTTATGGTCTAATAAACACATCTTGATTTTATTGACTTGTCTTTAATTCTTTCAGCATGTATCTAAGGGAACAAACTGTCCTTTAAACACTTAAAATGATGGCTTTAATCCACTTAAAGAAAATATAAAAGTAAAAAATTTTTAAGAAGGGACAATCCAGTAAAACACCTTAAGACAATTACTCTTAATGAAATACAAAGATTATCAATAGCTACTGATTACTTCCATTACAAAAGCCATTATAAATTCAGTCTTACAGAGAAACTTTTCAACTCTTTTTGAAGATTTTAACCAGACCATAATTGCAAACCTGATTTTTATTTTATTGCCTTCAAAGCTGATTGCACTTTTTGATGGACTTCATAATGTTCCAAAAACAGCATAAATGCTTTCTAAGATGTGGGTTTGAGAAAGTTATTGGGACTGGCAACTTATTTTTCAAATTATCATTCATGGATCTATTTTCAACACCCTCTTTCTCAGTCCATTAAGAGTATTTCTGCAGCCTTCATCTGCAAGCCACAGTAAAAGGTTGTGTCTGACCCTGCTCCAGAGTAGCAATACTCTCCTGCTTCCAGTTAGCAGTATAACCACAAACGTGGTTTTTATTTCTTCTTTAAGTTTCTGGAAATGCAGAAATGTGGTCTTTTCAATATACTGTAATTGCCACTCCGTGGTTTTTTTTTTTTTTTTCTTTTCTCTTTATCACACACATTTATTCCAGTCAGTACTACATGCATTTCAGTGTGTTTTAGCTTTTGCATTTCTTGATGCAAACTGTCCTTTGGGGATCCTATTCCCACATTTTTATTTTTAAATTAAAAATGATAGGGAGTAAGTTGATAACTCTCTTGGACCTGGTGAGAACCTGCAGAGATTTATGTTTTAAGCAGTCAGTTCATCCAGATTCAGCATGGGCCTGTAATTATAAATATGATACCTTAAAGTAACAAAATCTAAGGTAAGTTATTAATTCATTTTCTTGGCCCTCAAAACAATAAAAAAAACAACACATGATTCCAACTGGGCTTTGCTAGAAACTTGACAGAAGCTGAAATCCAGAGACAGAGCCTGGTGGACCTCAAGAAAAAAAAAAAAACAAAACACGCAAAAAAACCAAAACCAAAACAACAATCTGTTGAAGTCAATGGAAGATTTGAGTGTTTTGCCAATCAGCCCAACTCATAAAAACCTCCATCTTGAACACATAAAAGCAAAGATTGAGCAGTGACATGAGCCAGCCCTGTCCTTCGATCACCTTCTTCTAGCACTAAATTCACTAAGTAAACCTCTAAAGTGCAAACGAAAGATAATGCTCAAATACAAGCAACTAGGACAGGTGGTACAGGAAAAATGATGCAAAAAACCCATTACAATATATAAGATTTTAATCTCTTATTTATGATTCTTCCATAAAGTTTATTATAAGTCATTATATACATCTCAAAGTATCTCGTCACAAAATGACATTTACAATGTAACCATAGCAAAATAATTCTGCACAGAACAATTTGCAAAATATCACATCAAAGGTAATGTAGGAGTACAACGTAATTGTGGCAATTTCCCCATATTAATACTATACTGCTTATACTTTGGGCCCCCAAGCAAAATAACTTTCCACACAGAATAGGTAGGCAAAAATACTTATCTGCGTTTATATCATTTTATCTCTGCTAGATCTGGATGGAACAGGGTATGAACTATATAAAGTACATTCGACGTGACTAGTAGGTCCCACTATTTTTTCCAGTGAAATCCAGAGGTGTTTTGTTACAGAATCACATAAGTGGTCCAAATCCTGCTTTACGTCTAAAAATCAACTCATCTGTAAAAGACTCTAAAAAGAAATACTTCTAAAAACGCGATGGGGAAAAATTTATTACTGAAATGTCTATTATTCCTATCCCATACTAACAAATTTTTCAACTCCGTAAGAGAGACTGAAAGCAGCCCTGAAAATAATTTATTTAATGGCAGAACGAAAAGGAGAGTAAGGGGAAGATAAAAATAGCTTAGGACCAAATTTGCACTAAACATAACATGAAAGTTTTCTTCCAGACTTGCAGAGCTTTCTAAGTTGGTCTGTTGCAGGGACATTCATCTAACCAAATATGAGGCCCTATGGGAACTCTGAGGAGATTAAAAAGAAATAATGAAGGCATAATTGTGGGTTAGCTGGGAATAGTTCTTTCTCCTCCTCAGCATATGGAGAAGTGTGTCAGTCAGATGGTGCACACTGGAAGGTATAATACCTAGGGGGTTTGAGCGGCTGATGCTTCTTTATCTCTTCGTTTTGCTTTCAAATTTCTTTTTTCATCTGTTATTTTAAGAGATACCAGGGCTCGAGGTATTCTCTATGGGTTAGTCTCGCTATTTTTTATTTTTTTTTTTTCTCCTTGGGGTGGGAAACTGAAGTTCCACGTTCTTTTATACATTGAAAACTATTTCATATCCTATCCTTACAGGTGAAACACACCTGCTCAGACAAATGGGTCAGAAATTATGAACCTACATATCTATTGCTGTTACAGTTTTTAGAGGGAATTAAAAATAAAAAGCAAAACCAACACTGCAGACAAGCACTTTTGATAGTATTCTTTCATCTTTTTACATCTGTTAGTTCTTCCTTATGGCCTTTGCTGGACATAAATTGCTTCTACTTTGTTTAAACTCCAACTTTCAAATCTATCATTTTCCATCTAACAAACAAAACAGCTACATCGGAGAACGTGGACAGAGAGATTAAACTGGCAATGTTTTTAATGCCATCTTAATTGAACCTCAGTATTCACGCACTTTTATCCACCAGATTTGCATGCAGAAACATTTTTTGAGCGTATGTAAAATAACTGAAATCCCAAATCACCTTCAAGAAACAGTATTTTATCTGCAAGATTTGGAAGACTGGAAGAGCAAATTCTTAAAAAAAAAAAAAAAGGCAAAAAGATCAGCAGTTCTTTCCAAGAGCAAGTTGCACCGGTAGCAGTTTGAGTTCAAATGAGCTCAGGTTACAAAATAGAACGTATGCACCTTTCCCTGCCTGGTTATAGGTGTGCATCAGGTGAAACAGTAAAATTATAAGAACCAGACTATTAATAGAAAGTTCTGCTTGCACATGGTGCAGTAAGCTCACCCCAACTAAAAACACCCTCTTGAAAACTAAGCATCAGTGCCCACATATCTTCTCCGTTAGCAGCAGTGAAACCCCCTTGCCTGTATAATCTTCAGCTAATGTAAAAGACAAGTTTAAATCCCATTGCAAACGCAGAAACGTGAAACAGAGTGACACATCTTAAGGCAAATTGGTTTGGAGCTAACTTCTGTCCCCTTCTGTTCCTCTCCTTACTCCACAGAGATTATAGCTGGCTGCTTCTGCTGTTATGAGACAGAAAACTACTACATCTCCTCGTGTCAGCCAACATTTCGTCCTGCCCCTGCTGCTGTAATCCAGCTACTCCTCGACTCCTTATGACTATGCCACAGGGATAATAATCTGTGTTTTGGAACGGGTTTATAGCCATCTCACCATACCCATGGCATACTTAGTCAAAACCACTTGCTCAGTTTGCCTACGTAGTGCATTGGAGATGTGACTGTCATTCACAAATACAGAGGATAAGAGTGGAACGCACTCAGTAAGTTTTCTAGATTTAAGAAAACAAAACCAACCAAACAAACAAAACATTAGCCACCAAGTTGCAGTCCATTTCCTTCTCCTGCTCAGTGAGCATCTCTCTAGCTACAGCGGAACAGTCTTGTCAGGAAAAAAAAAAAACAAACAAAAACCACAAAACAAATAAACCAACCAACCCTCAACACAGAACATGTAATGGGTAAGTGTTTTCTTGAGATTTGAGAAAGAGAGGGTATGGTCTGCCTCAAATCAGGCAAAATGCCATGTTAGAACAAGATACTACCTCCAGATCAACTTCTCCAAACCCCAGGCATGGAGAAAAGCAAGGGTTCAGTAGGATATTACTACCTGGTCGCCACTTAGGTAATGGTTGAGAAAGAAAGATCACTTGGAAAAAAATCAGACAATGTAAAGGAAGACTTCTAGGTTGAGAGTATTTATGAGACTTTCAAACTGATGCTCCATTATGAGTTCGTAAGTCTTGTTGCAACGCCTATAGGAGGAAACTCGGGTACTTGTATGGATTAAGGTAGTAGACAGGGCATGGATTTAGAGGTATTCTGCAATTACTTCATTGGCAGATACGTATCTGTCTCCTTTTGTGGCCACAATCACGAAAGGAGGCTACAGACCATATTGCCTTCTACCCAGTTTGGAAGAAATGGGTTTTAATCTTGCCCAGGGCTGGTAGGCTTGTGTTTGACCCTACTTTCATGTTGAACGGGCATTTAGCCTGAATCATAACCCGGTCCTTCGTTTGTAGAGCTTCCAAAAATATATTTGAGCCCACTTATGAAAATTAAGCAGAGCAACAAAATTATTAATAATTGCTAGAAAAAAGGCACGAACTAGCGGAGATTAAAAGAAGATGATGTATTAGACTGGAAAGAGCTAGTCTCCAGAAATTCTTCTCTTTTTTTTTTTTTTTTAAGTTGAAATGGGTGAAAGTATTTTACAAAAGTTGTTTTTAATGAGACATTTTCTCTACATCATATCAGGACAGAGCTGTGAACTTTTTTTTTAATGGAATTACTTGACAAACTGATCAGTGCCATATCACTGCCTCCAGACACAGTTCTTTTAATGATGTCCAAACTACTTAACTATTAAAATGAAATTGTGAGCCAGCACAGTAGGAAGTAGATTGAGCAAGCTGAAGATCAAAGAAGATACCATCACAGTGGCCTTTGTGTGCTCACTGTAGGTTTGCTCTAACTGAAGGGTAAAGTAGTAGTGAATTGAATTATATTGGGCTGGTTCTACACCAGAGCATTGAAAGCAACATAAAAGAAGGGTCAAATAAAATAGTACAAGCCTACCTACCCTCGGCAAGATTAAAACCAGTTCTATAACGTCATGAGACATTTTATCATTTCATGTGATGGTGTGACGGTGAACACAAACCTCAGCAATAACCTCTTCTCTGCCTTCATAGCTTTAATCACAATAAGTTCCAGGTACAGCCTGTGTTTCTGGGGACTGCAAATTGTTTGTTGAGTTGCTGAGAGAGCAGCATGCCTGTGCAGGCTTTCTGACTATCCCCATCCAAAAACCAGCACATCTGTTGGAGAAATACCATCTAAAGTACTGTACCAAACTTAAACTAGGGTGCAAATTTCTCCTCCTAAAAGGAAGAAACAACAGCTGGGTCTTACAGCCCTAAATTAATTGGTTGTATTCGAAATCTCAACTATTCTGCCTATGTAAAGCATGAAGAGAAAATACAGTCTTCCCATGATATTTCTGCTGATGTACTCATTTTATCTTCTGCATTAGCTATGGGTTGGGTCACTGCTGGAGCAGATGTTCAGGGAACAGCAGTGCTGACCAACTCCACTCTGGGATGCATTGCTCCTGCCCCGAGCTGACTCAGGGATGGATGGAAGAAGGTGGGTTTTTTTCTGGATTTTCCTTTTACTCCACAATACCGTCAGGGTATGAGCACCCACACTTGAAGAGCTTAACTTGGGTAGTACTGGCAATAAGATTAAATCATGCAAAATGCACAATATATCGACACAGCTTTAGTTTTGAGAAAGTCAAACGCAAAATGCAATCCAATGGACAACAATACAAGAAAACAGCAAGTGTTCATTAAGCTACAAAGAGCTATATTTAAGTATTTTGTATTTGCACATCCTAAAACACCACCAAACGCTTTGTTATTTTTTGTTGTTTTTGTTGGTTTACTTTGAACTTGCACTGTTTGGGATTATTTTCAGCTGCCGTTAGACTCTCTTTGACAATGCCAGCCAAGCACAGACCAGAATGCAGGAGAGGTTGTCAAAGTTGTGAGACAAAACTGGGTTATTGTTTACCTTTGCATTTTACTCCACAACTGTCCCTTCTACAGAAGCAGTCCATAATACATATACACAGTATAGATATGCAAGCACATAGAGCTTGTGCTGCAACCTAAAAATTTATTTAAATGAAATATAAATAAATTTTAAATATTAGGAAGAACTTGCAGGCGCTCAGGGAGAAGTTATTTGTATTTTATGGGATTCATTTTCCGCACAGTATGTGTAGGGAATTAGCTACAAAACTTTCCATTTTTACTCAGGGAAGTTTAATTCTCCTTGTATTGTTAAGGAGATTTACCTCTCTGTGTTTTTTTAATATTTAAAATATCAGAGAGCAGGTTTGGGCAGGGGAAGAGGAAGCAGAGTCTTGGGCTGGATGATGTAGACCAAGGTGTTTGTACCCAGGGCAGTTTTCCAGGAGCTACGAGGGTCAGTCCATCCCTGCAAGGCTGTCACCTTGCAGAGAGTGAGCCTAGGTGGGTCCAACAGGGGCACAAGGGGAAGAGGATGGAGCTGTACTTACTGCAATCACATTGCATGGCAAAGAGTGACCAAAAGCCCAACCAGCCCTAACAGGAGCAGAGAAACCAGCCCTCTGTTCTGACCCATCAGCTTCCAGCTTAGATGTACAATAGCCCTATCTCCATGAAGAAGAACCCATTGGCATCTCAATAACCTTCTTGTCCTATGTCCCAAAAGGCTTAACTCTCTCTCTCTTCCTTAAAAGTGTCCATAATGGAAAAGAGAACCAATCAAAACAAAATTTACTGAACACGAAGTACCTTTGCATCCAGTGTGTTCTGCGGGCAAAGTTTGAGAACCTTCTTCACTCGTAGTGAAACATGAAATCAAATTCGCAAGCACGTGTGAAGAGCAGATTAGCTAAACTAGCAATGGTGCCATAAATTGTGCCAAAAAAAACCCAGAGGTTAAGAGCACCATGTACACTTCTAATTGACTCAACATCTGTATTGCAAGTACATAGTGACACCTGTAACACAGTGCGGTATTGCCTCAGAAGTACAGCATCAAATCCCCGCTTATAAATCCTTGAAGCAGGCAATATCAAAATAAGTGTGAGTTGGGCCCAACGCACCAGAGACTTGTTAATAAGACCTGGATGATTTACCCCCCACACCCTGGAAGCATTGCACTCCTTTTTATAGCCTTCTCTTCGCTTACTACTTACAGCACCTGAACTCACCTGCGGAGGAATCACAGGCTGAGTATCCCAGAAACAAACCCTGTACCAGCAACGCAACGCAACAAGCAGAGACTGCACAAGCTCAGGACATGTTCTTTAACATCTTTCACACATTTCATTTCAGCTTAGATACACTCCTACTATAAGTATTTTTTTGCTAAATTCTATAGAAAATTCTCATTCTGAATTTATTCTCATATAATGAGACTGAAGCAATCCTTTGTTTGACACTATCCCTCCATCAAAATTCAAACCACTGCCACAGGAAGAACTCGTCATGAGATGGGACAAAAATGTTTAATGCACCATAGGTAAAGAGTAGCTATCAGTTTTCCCCAAAAGATAAGAGCAAATCGGCCCCAGAAATACAAAATTCACTGAACAAAACCTGCCCATGAGCTCTTTCCTTGTGTGCCCTTTTCGAATTCTTTTTGCATAGGAGATTTTTTTTTTATTATTCCTCATTTGATTTTGGCATGTAGCCTCTCAAAAAATGAGGAGACGAGCTCATTTTATAGGCCTGATGAGTTCGTGGTGAATTACTTGGGTAGATCTCAAGCAACAACTCTGATCTAAGATAATACAAACTTGTGTGTCAAGGAACCCTTGGATCTTTGGTGATGGAAGAGCCCTGAGGCACACACAACATTTCTAAAGCTTCTGTGTTTTCATCCACTTCATAATTTCAAACGGAGGCTTTTAACATACGTTTTTGTGGAAGTCAAAAGAAAAAAAAAAAGAACATTTTTTTTTCCACAAATTTTGCAGACTTTAAGTCACATCAGGAATTAAAATTGTTTCCTTATCAAAGACGAGTTGAACAGCAGGCTGAATGATCAAGTGGGCTATGTTCTAAGTTTCACTATCACAATAAGAAGTCAGAGAGCAGAATCATAACATCATTTAATCATTTAGGTTGGAAAAGACCTTTAAGGTCATTAAGTCTAACTGTTAACCTAGCGCTGCCAAGTCCACCACTAAACCACATCCCTCAGCACCATGTCTACGTGTCTTAAAAATACCTCCAGGGATGGCAATTCCACCACTTCCCTGGGCAGCCCGTTCCAATGCTTGACAACCCTTTTCAGTGAAGAAATTTTTCCTAATATCCAGTCTAAACCTCCCCTGGCGCAACTTGAGGCCATTTCCTTTTGTCCTATCGCCTGTTACTTGGGAGGAGCCCAACCCCCACCTCGCTACCCCCTCCTTTCAGGTAGTTGTAGAGAGCGAGAAGGTCTCCCCTCAGCCTCCTTTTCTCAAGGCTGAAAAACCCCAGCTCCCTCAACTGCTCCTCATGAGACTTGTGCTCCAGACCCTTCACCAGCTTCGTTGCCCTTCTCTGGACGCACTCCAGCACCTCAATGTCCCTCCTGTAGTGGGGGCCCAAAACTGGACACTGTACACAAGGCGGGGCCTCACCAGTGCCAAGTAGAGGGAGACGATCACTTCCCTAGTCCTGCTCACCACACTGTTAATACAGGCCAGGATGCTGGTGGCCTTCTTGGCCACCTGGGTACGCTGTTGGCTCATATTCAGCCAGCTGTTGACTAACACCCCCAGGTCCTTTTCCACCAGGCAGGTCTTTAGCCACTCTGCCCCAAGCCTGTAACACTGCATGGGGTTGTTGTGACCCAAATGCAGGACCTGGCACTTGGCCGTGTTGGACCTCACACCATTGGCCTCAGCCCATGGATCTAGCCTGTCCAGATCCCTCTGCAGAACCTTCCTACCCTCAAGCTGATCAACACTCCCACCCAACCTGATATCGCCTGCAAACTTACTGAGGGTGCATTGGATCCCCTCGTCCAGGTCATTGATAAAGATATTAAACAGAACCGGCCTCTTATATATATCTCAAAGTAGGAAAATGATTGGCAGCAATTAACATAAATAAGAAACTGGAATCCATACAAAACTGGTGAGTGGAGCAAAAGATGCAGAAGAAGAAAACCACAGGAACTTAAGTAGTCTTCTTGTTTCTTTTTTTTTTTTTTAAAAGTTCTAATTTATTATGTCATAATGTGGCAAATGAAAGAGTGCTCAATACTATTTTTATTTTATTTATGGAAAAAGCAAAATGAGAAAGCAATACCATAAAAGTAGATGGTAGAACTAGAACACAGACATAACTAGAATAAAGCTAATATGTTAAAATAAATTTTAGAAAACCCACACCCCTGTAAAAGCAAAAATAGTTGAGTATATCTGTCATATCTGACCTATATCTGGGACAGAGTAATGTAATGGCTAATAAAGGGCACAAGTTAATAAAGAATTAGGTGTAGTACAATTAGTAGGTTTTTGGAAAACTAATTGTATCCCAGGAACCTGATCTTTTTAATGAGATTATGAGTTTGGGTGATAAAGGTAATACAGTGTTTATGTAATACACTTCAGTGAGGCATCTGACTTCCTTGCACATGATATTATGATTGAGAAACCACAGTAAAGAACAATCAGCCCCACACACATTAAATGGATTAAAAATTGGCTATGCCTCAAAACACAGCTGTGAATGGGGTATCCTAATTAAGCAGTTTTAAGGAAGCCCTGCAGGAGCGAGGGCTTGACTCTAAACTATCAACCGAAAAAAGGAATAAGAGGTATAATTATGATTTCATCAAATCTGAAAGTGATAAGACTGGAGGAAAGGAAATAATGGTTAGAAAATTTGACTAACACAGAGGTTTCTGAATTTTTCTGGCAAATCGGCCTTTTCAGGACAGGCATATAAAGGTCCCCAGATGTGTCAGGCCCAAGAGGAGCACAGGATACACAACAACATTGCTGTATGTACTCATACGGCAACTGCTCAAACATTGCACATGCACTTCTGGAGTCAGCTCCTCAAAAGCTATCAGGAGTAACTGGAGAGTTTTAGAGAAGACCCATAAGAACAGTCAGGTGACTAAATAAGAAAAGTTTCATAGTTGTAGGTTGAACTGACCACAACCAGTAAATATCTTTTGTGGGGAAAACAAGAGCTAGAAATTGTGGGCACTTCATATCAGCCAAGCAGGATACACCACCACCCAACAACTAGTGCCCCAAACTAGCTTCAGACTAGAAATATGATGATTTTTAAAAAAAAATATTTCATTAATTAAACTTTAGGTGCAGACTACTGCTAGTGGACTTCCTAGCATCAAAAACTGTTAACATCAGTGTTTCATATCTCTCCAAAAAAATATATGCTACGAAGTAAAGCCTGGTTCTTAGATTTGACATAGAAATTAGTTCAGGGAATAGCCTATGGCCTAAAATATTTGAAGGGACAGATACCACCCTAAGAGGTGTGTCTAAGACAGAGGCAATGAATCTCTCTCCACTCATTTTAGAGACAGGCAGGCTAGATGAGCAGACCAAATGCTTTTTCAGGTGGCTGAAGTTACCCAAAATGAATCCCATCCTAAATTATTATTTATACCCCCAAAGGTCTGTGGCAAAACTAAGAAAACAGATGACATGTAACTCCTGAATCTGAAGTTTAAAACAAAAAAAACCTCCACCTTTTTATTCACTGAGATATGTTTTATCATGGCATACGATGGCTCCTTTAGTATATTAATGCAGAAATTGGTATACAACTCTACCTATAAAATCCTCTTTTAGATCCGCCTTCAAGCCAACGGACACTTCTGGATCCATCTACTGAGCCACCAACACAGCTGCAAAACCTCTGCCAGGCATCTGCACAGTCTCTAAGCCAATAGTTTCCATAATATGTAGGTGCCACCACAACTTTAACGGGAGCATCGGGCAGCATCCACACCCCGCTCTCTCCTGTTTTCCCCCTGCCATGGTGCCTTGTCTTTTGCAGATATGGGGGAAACGCAGGGAAAGTTTTCATTGCCTCAGATCTGCCAGGGAATCACTAATATTCTTTTTCTCTACAATTTAATACATTTGTTTGAACGGCATTTTCTCACTTACTGTTACCTTAGTTCCTTTAATTTTAATTATCAGCCTTGACAGCGCATTAAACTCAAAGCCAGATTCCCTTCTTGACTAGCATTGGATTCCACCCATTATAAATCCAGCAATTCCAGTTTCAGGACTATTTCCACACTCCTGGGAAGATACGTTACCTATGTTTCCTTAGCTCTGTAATGCCATATGCACACCAGAATTTTATATATTTTTTTTAAAGTTGTAGACTTACTTTTCCTATCATTTTTGATCCAGCATTTTTAATTGTTATGGCAATATAAGAAGAAAAAAAAGAAAAATAATACTGTAGTGGAATTAGAGAGGCTTTTCATTTGTCTTTTGGTATTTGTATATACAAATGAACAGTGGCATTTGTCTGGTTTAAATTAATTGTGGTGGCCCAGTCACATAGTCCAGATCTTTTCTATAGCACAAGATGGAGAAACAAGAAGGAAATAAAAGACAAGATTAAAGCAGAAAATAAGGCCCTTTTCCACTCCCAACCTGTCGCCTATGACTTCTCCTACTTTTCTGCTGTGTTTATGAATCATGCAGATGATGGGCTTTTGGATGAGATGTTCAGCTTTGTAACTTGCAGAATATTAAAAATATTAGCACAGCTCAAGAGATCTCAATAGGCATCATGGCAATGTAAATAAAACATTAATTACACTGATAATAAGATTTCAACTACTATTAGAAGTTTGGTAACTTGCCAATGGTAAACGTACCCCTATCCCCACTCAGGAGATACTTCAGTCTCCATACTGAAAGTGAACTGAGACTTCCCTGAACTGGAAAAAAACCAACAGACAAAACAATAAAAAAAAAACAAAAAAAAAACAAATAAAAAGAAAATATGCAGTAAAATAAAAAAATATTTAAAAAAATAAAAAAAAAAAAAGCTGCAGTTATACCACAAAGTGCATTTTTACTTTGACCTTCTTTAGCATAAGCACCTCCTCACCTACATCTAGCTGGAGAATACATCCCACATTTCTTCCTCACCAAAATACTTGAAGCACCTCTGCTTCCTAATTCTTTTGTTATATTTATCAGCAGTCCAAGTTAAAGCTCAAAGGAAGGATTTTCCAAAGTATTTAAGGTCAAAAAAACTGAACCATGGTTTTACACCAGACTATACCAGGTCAAAAGAGATCTTACATTCCTCATCTTCTCTTTTTAATTCTAGAAATAAATTCTTATGCAGGATTACACGTCTTGAATTTGTCATTACTACAAGGATTTCTTATTTCACAGATGTCTTCCAAAACAGAAAGAAGACTTTTGCCTTGAATTATTCAAATAATAGCCTTACAAAAACTTCTGTGGAAGGTGAGGTGAAGATCACTTCATAAAGATCAAATGAGAAATGCTTTCCTTGTGAGCATTTTCAAATGAACCTCCATTATATATATTAAAAAAAGCCAAACAACCACCTGCTTTTCAAATAAAACAGAGTTCTCAAGGAATAAACTGTGGAATAAAATCAATGAGAGCAATGCTTTCTCTCTCACAGTCAAACCCCCCTTTTCCTCTAGGTTGAGTAAGCCCAAATTCACCACATTCATCTAAAGCCACCCCTTACCACGGGACTTACCAAGGACACCAAAGCATCTCCTTTGCCACTCTCCCAGCAGAGAAAAGCCATCTGCATGTCATGGTGAGCAGGTCTGGAAACCAGCAAGGACAACACACGCCCAGAGAAGTGAGATCTGCAGAAGGGCTGCCTGAGTCTGGATTTTCAATTACTGAGACCACCTGAAGGAGTGACATTAATGAGCTTTATTAAATAAAACAAAGAGTAGCTAAAGGCACCTTCACCTCATGAAACATTGCCATCCCATTTTTAGGGAGAAAAACATGGAAAAACTTTTTCCTACCTATATACCAGCTGCAATCTAAGTGCCCACAATTCCCTGCATGGTTGAAATACCTTAATCAGCTTCACCTAACAGCATTTTACCTCATCCTCAGCAGCTGAGGCAAAGCATAACAACCTGGGAAATGCCACATTCCCTTCCTAAACTTCAGGGTAGGAGCGTAGTGCTCTCGCTAGACAAGTGCTGTGTGCGATAGTGCTCGATATCATCTGAAGTCTTACAGTCCAGCTCCCCGAAAGCAGGGCTTTAATCCCATAGCTTCTCCGTACGGCACACCATCATAGCAAACGTGGTCACATTTTATTGTTTCAAGGATAAAGATTGTTCAAGGCATCTGACACAACACTTAAATTATTCATTCGCTGGTATTATTTATTCATCAGCTCTCGAGTTATCTTGCCTTGCTCAAGTACCTGGTTTCTGTTGCTCAGGGAAAAAAAAAAAAAAAAAAAACAACATGCCATTTTCTTTGTTTTAATTGAGATTTGGTGAGTCTTGCAAGCAGCTGATTGCAGAGCACTAATACCCGACAGTGTGTATTGCCAAGTGTTTGAATGGTTAAGTGTCATTTCCACATGAGTGAAAAGAAAGCACGTGCTGCCGGGTCCTGCCCATCACTCTCAGAGTCCTGGCCAGGCTCTGAGTTTCTGGGAGCCACTGGGGAGCTCTGGGAGTCCCTTCCCAGGGCCACAGTCCCTATTCAGTGGCAAACAGGGGGGTTGTTATCTCTGGTGGCTGTGATATTTGGGCGTGCGAGGGATACATCTCATCTAAACTGCTACCAGAGTAAAAATAATTTAAAAAATTCAGTTTGAAAGAGCTCCTTGGTCTGTGTGTATAACATAGAGCAGCCCGAGCTCCTTGCATGCTACAGGATAAGGGAAATACCGGGTGTCTTTTACAGCTTATGGCTATAATGTTTTCCTCTAGGCACAGCCAACCAGCAGAGGCTGTGCTGAAAGAGCAGGAAAGTTGCGTTTGTCAATGCACAAAGCCGGGAATGCCAAAACTTCACAGGTTTTGTCAGCCTCACCCTCCAGAATAAAAGCATATTTTTGGTCTACAGTATTTTATTACATTTTTTCTATTCCGCGATTACACACTACTCCTGATATTCAGCATCTCCGAGAAACCGAATAAAATGTTGACTCCCCAGCTGGGAATGGAGGCATTTCTGACCACAACTGCCATCTTCTACATCACTGTTCTTCCATATGAATAAATAACGTGAAAGTGGCAATCACATACTTATTCGTGTTAGGTGAGGAAGCAAAAAGGATACTTCCAACATTTCTTCAAAGCACAGAGATTCTGAGATTTTCATTATGAACATATCTAGGCCTGCAGTGTTAAAACAGAGACTTCCTTATTTATGGAGTTCATACGTATGACACTTCCCTGCAAACAAGACGCCGATACCCCAAGACATATTTAAGAGGAAAGTTAAACTATAACAGAGAGATGATCCTACTTCCCAATTTTGCAAAGACGCCACAGTGACAAAATCCCCACTTACGCCGGTGGTTTTTTTGCACCATATGACTGTGCGCTAACGTTTCCAGCATCAAAAAAAAGATCTGCAAGGCTTAACTCGCCAGTTCAGACATTTCTCTTGCAGTTAAAAGTTGGCTTGTGATGAAGGCTTCAGTCTGGGAACAATCTTTACCCACTTGAAGGGGAAAAAAACCCAACGTCTTACTACTAGGCACTGTCGTTATGGTGATATAGATTGCATTTTATCAGTTTCAGCTGTTTTTTTCCTGGCCTGTACATAAAAATCTCTTTTTAAGCTGAAGTCCTTCAAGGTTTACTAGCCAAATTTTGCTATCAGTTACACATGCAACCTTATTAATGTTAATGAGATGGTTGAATTTAAGCAAGGGTAGAATTCGATCTTTACCCTATTATGTTGTAGGCTGTCTAGATATTTGTCTGTTTTAACTTAAAATCTATTTAGCAATTTCTTCTTTATAACGAGGAAGCCTTACAAAACTGTATCACAAAATGCCAAAGGTATAACACCAGCAGGTCGGAACCGTATCTTCTCTCCAAAAATGGCCACTGCTGAGTGTTTCCTAGAGAGAACACAAAGCCTTGAAATGAGCTATATAAAATAGCTTGCCTAGAGTAAAATATTCTTGACCTGGCTCTCTTCTGGCTTATGCTCCGAACCATGAGTTTTTCCATTCCTTCCAGACTTTTTAAAGAAAGGTTCTTATAATCAAATCTCTGAATGACAGTCAAATTTTTCAGCCACAAAGAGGCATGTGCAGCATGTGCACGACGATTTCCATTAATACACAATTACTAGATATGTTTACAAGCCATTTACTTTGTTAAGATTGCAATTCATTCTGCAGTGGTTCAAAAGCAAACCCTCCTTTTCGGATCATCTCACATTACAACCCCGGCCACAGTTTTTTAATCATTTCTAATTTAAGAAAAATTAACACTCAATTACAATGAGTTTGAACTCAAGAAGAACTGCAGCAATAAGAGCCTTTCTCTTTTCTCTTTCTGCCTCCCTCTGCCTTTCTCCCACCCACACATTGCTGAGAGAACATCAGCGCTGAAAAATCAAGTGTTTAGACCTTAAGAGCTGTGGACACTCTTAACTCTGTACCCTGATACTTGTTATGATGGAACATTTATTTGCCTGATTACTTCTTTACAGGCCTTTCCTTATTCAGTTCACAGCAAACATTTGCTCTGAGGAAGCGTTAAGATAAGATAAAAAAGAAGAATTACCTGTGATAATTGTATAATCTGTAGAATTGTATAACCGTAATTGTATATAAATATATTTAATATCTCTGATATCTATCATTCTCGGGTTTTGCACAAGTTGGACAGTAAATAACCAATGCAGAAAGAAAATGCATCATCTCTATCACAGACTCTGGTGGGATGCAAGGAAAGGCTGAGAGACCTGGGTCTCTTCAGCCTGCAGAAGAGAAGAGTGAGAGGGGACCTCATCAATGCTGGTTAATATCTAAAGGGCGGGTGGCAAGAAGGTGGGGCCAGACTCTTCTCAGTGGTGCCCAGTGACAGGACAAGGGGCAACGGAACACAGGAAGTTCCATCTCAACATGAGGAAAAACTTCTTTACTTTGAGGGTGACAAAGCACTGGAACAGGCTGCCCGGAGCAGTGGTGGAGGCTCCTTCTCCAGAAATATTCAAAACCCACCAGGATGCCTTCCTGTCCAGCCTGCTTTAGGTGAACCTGCTTTGGCAGGGGGGTTGGACTAGATGGTCTCCAGAGGTCCCTTCCAACCCTGACCATTCTGTGATTCTGTGAAGCAAGTTACCTAACCCAGACTATTCCCAGTAGACTGTTATTTCTGGGTCCTTACCTTTCTGGAGCAGCAAGCATGAGCTCCTCCTCAGCTGGAGCTAACGTCAATGGAAGTTGCTCCAAACATGGTGACTACAATGTCATGATCTGCGTGATACCTGAAGTATTTGGGGAACCGGTCTTTGCTAACATTCCCATGGTAGAGCTCCTAATCTATTAGCAGAGAAATTGCTGTCCCCACTAGGGGGTTGTGACAATTAACTAACATTTCTAAAGCACTCAGATATTTTACAGGTATACACTACTGAACAGCAAATGAAACAAATTAGTAATGGTGCCTTCAGAGCCAGGTTTGAATAGTGCGCAAGAGGCGAGACACTCAGATACAGGGTGAGCTGTGTGGATGATATGTTGGCTGAAGAGCTCCCATTCTGTGCACTGGTCGAAGGGAAGATAGTAAAAGATTATGTGATTTCAGCCTGTGTCATAATGTAGAAGCAGAAAATGCAAAGGCTTCTTTAATTATATCAGGTAGAAAGTATCTGACTTTGCAGCCTTAATGTTTTCAATGTAATTTTTGGTTTGATAAACTGGGTCAGCGGTGCACAAGTGGTTCCACAAGAAGCAGCATTGATGAAGTATGGTTTCCTCCTCTCCAGCACGGATTTCTCCATTTGTCACAGCTAAACTGATGATGCCGCTTTTTCATCACTAATTTGGGCCTACCCCGTCTGCCTAACTGCCTATTTCATGAAATTTATAGGAAATTAATAACATTATGACCCTTACTCTCAGTGGTTAAAATTGACCAACAATTTTAGAAGCTATCAGAGAAGGGCAGACACTTACACAGACTACACAGTTACATATGTCTGGTTTCCTTAGGAATGGATTTACAAATCCTGGTCGTGTGGCATCAGAACTGCTGGGCATGTTCCATGTTCTTTTTTCTCTCACCATCTCATTACATCTTTCTCCTGCCACAGTCCTTTATTCATGTATCTGGTGCTCCTCTTCCCAGGCATTTCATTATGGCCTCATCGGGCCTGAATCCTTGTCCTTCCTCAATACTGGTTCCTGTCCCAGATACTAAACCTATTCCCAGAAGCTCATTATTCCTCCGTACAGCATTAGCCTGGTTGGCGCCAAGTCCATAACTACCTGGTTCCCACCTATTTCCAGTTATTAACCCCTCATTCAGCCTCACTATCTTTGCTTGATCAACACCTTCTCCCCCTCTCAGGTCTTTCCTACTTTCAGTCCTGGCTTCCATCGACTTCTGATGCATCAGTCCCATCTGCGTGACAAATCACGTCCAGGGTCTGAATAGAACACCCTGAAGAGAGCAGGAATTCTACTTCCATGGAGAATCCCAGATTTAGTTAATCCTCCACAAAACAATTTGAGGCTATCTCCCAAATAAAGCTACTCTGTCCCAAACAGTGGTTAAGAAGGGACAGACGTGTCCTGAAATCATGGACCTACCATGTACCAAAAATACTGCAGAAGAAGAAATGTGAGAAAATTAGGCCGATAAAGCTCAAATTCCACCAGAAAAAAACAGCAAAATAGATCTGCCTGTACTGCAACAGAGAGCACGATACCTAGGATGTGGCATCGGTGTTAGAAATGGGATGCATTGTATGATTCCAACAATTTGGAAAGCATGTGTGTCACGGATAGAGAGGATAGAACAGCATTTCTCTTTTAAAAGAATTCTTCACAGACCACTTCCAAAGGGCCAAACGGGAAAGTGGTGCAAAGGAAAGCTAAATGGGGTCAGAGAGCTGGCACATCATCTAGCTGCCTGCTCCTGCCATCGAAGCAAGCTACTGTGCTCCAGCCCAGCTTCCTGGGGGAGCACAAAGCAAGTTTTAACACCTTGAGGTTTTCAAAAGTGGTGTTAGAGGCTGAGTTTTGAGACGATATGACAGTAAAACTAAATCATCTATAAATGGAAGGTATGAATGCCGTTATTTTATAACTCTATGGTCAAAACTGCAGCCCCATAATTTATGCAGCTTGAGGATTCTAAACCTGAGTTTCTATATGTCAAAACAAAGCAGGAAACTTGGCTTCAGCCTATGGGCATAAACACTGTCATGTCTTCGTTTCTTGCAAATAAACATTATAAGCCATGATACTGCCACTAACAAAAGGGCTTTGTCAAACAAGCTCCACGGTAACTTTATTTTTTAGTTTACAAATATGTGAGAGGTGAACTCAACATAAATCTGGGAAAAGGTTGATGATTGCAAGCATACTCTCTAGAGCCTTTGGGAAAAGCAAATGAAGCAAAGTTCAGAGATTTTATACATATCTGTGTGTATATACATATGTCATATATATAAACACAGACAAAAAGAATTTACTCAATGACTGGTAAAAGAAGCTTGAACTTTACTATATTTTGCTAGAAAAGTTGCAAAAACTTCCTGGTTCCTATTTCTCTAGAGCAAATGCCTTCCGTATATCATTCAGGTGGTGTCGGATCAAACGTGGACAGTGATTTCCTGGTTCTGGTGACAGCCCAAACACCTGGAAAAGTTATTAAGGTTTTTAGCATATTGCAGGGGCAGAGTGTACTCTCCATCCTACAGCAGATGGAGGACGTATGAGCACACAGGACCAGTAAAACACTGGGCTCAACACCTTGGAGACAGGAAAGCTTGTTGGATATGCAGAAAAGACAAGACACCGTATATGAAAGAGCCAGTCTTGATGGCAAAAGGAAAGTTTTTGCAGCCATTGTCAAATTAAAGGAAATAAGCCAGGCTCGTATGACATGAAAGCTCGTATCAACCTTGAGAAGAGAAGGCTCCGGGGAGACCTTATAGCAGCCTTCCAGTACCTAAAGGGGGCCTACAGGAGAGATGGGGAGAGACTCTTTATGAGGGGGCGGAACAATAGGACGAGGGGGAATGGTTTTAAACTGAAAGAGGGGAGATTTAGATTAGAGATTAGGAAGAAATTGTTTGCTGTGAGGAGGGTGAGCCCCTGGCCCAGGTTGCCCAGAGAAGCTGTGGCTGCCCCATCCCTGGAGGGGTTCAAGGCCAGGTTGGACGGGGCTTGGAGCAACCTGGGCTGGTGGGAGGTGTCCCTGCCACCATCTAGTTGGAACTAGATGATCTTTATGGTCCCTTCCAACCCAAACAATTCTACGATTCTATGAAAAAAAAAATTAAACCATGCACTGATCCTGGACTGCTCTTCCCAACTCCTGCGGCAACCTGCACCTGGGCCTGAGCATGCAAGGCTGATGGGGAGGGAGGAGCAGCCTGCAGCTGCAGGTGGGTATTGCGAAGCAAGATCTCCATGATCTCCAGTCCAACGCGTTGGTAGAAAATAACGTGTAAAAAATAAAAAACCTCCAGAATATGGTCTTCTCCTCCAATCGGTATTTAGCCCCAAGCACACATGTCTCCATGCTGTGGTGAATTGTCTGTACATGGAAATTCACAACTTTAAAAGGGTAGAAGTTATCATGCCATCAGATGCTCATCACATTTACATTCATTTTAGCAAATCCAGGATAGGCCACAGAGTCCTTACATATTTTATGATTTACCAGAATCTGCTTTAGTCTAAGAGACCTAATTCTTCCATTACACGTATCACCCATCTTTCTGGCAGCATAATTTACATCTCAAACTGGAATAATTTTGCATACTTTTCATTTTAGCATTCTGACATCTTATTAAAAAAAATTCTTTAATTCTGTAGAGTAAATTATCATCAGCCTTGTAAAAAAGTCCTGGTAGTTATTAACGCTCTTTTCATACATAGTTTTCTGTACAGTTTTGGTGTCTTTCTCCTCTCAGGTCTGTGTTGCGGTATATTAGCAAGAGCGTTATAGTGTATATGAAATTCAAAACAGGACCAACATTGTGAGGTTTATGAGAACATTTAACACATGACATGTAACTTGAGCCCTTTCCCAAGGGAATCGTGCAACCTTTGTTTACTCTTGGACTTTCTTCCACAGACAAGTTTCTAATTTTTTAGTATTCAAAGAATGTGTCTTTTACTGTTCAGTTCATTCACTGGACTGACAAACAGCACTGCTAAAACCACCTAAAAAGCTTGAAAAAAAAAAAAATCATGTACTATTAAACAGGGACTTTGAAAGAAACCTGTCGTTCTGATTTTCTGTATTTCTGATATCACAAAAAGAGGGTCTTTATTTAAAATTAACTCTGAAGAGTTAACACATAAATACTGATGTTTCTGGAATGTTACTCTAAAACTTCAGTGAGGTCTTGTTTATTCCATGTTAATACTCTCTGAGATGAATGCACTGGAAGCACTTAACCAACAACAGCAACAAACTTCTGGTATAGTCAAGCAGAAACAAAACACAGAGGTTGTCAACATACACAAGACGGCAAATTTTCAACATTTTTGAAGGTGTTGGGTTTTGAGTCATTTTAAAATGAATCCCCTTTTCTTCCACAAAAAAAAAAAAAAAATCTTTTTTTTTTTTTTAAACACAAGCTTAAAACTTCGTGTTTGTGTGTTTTGACAGGTTTTTTTTAAATATTAGTTAATTGCATACATACATATGTAGAAATCAGGTAGTTTTTATAAAAAATAAATCTGGCTTAAACTTTTTTTTTTCAGTAAGATATAGTTGGTGTATATACACAGAGGGAAAGAAAGAAATCCAAATAGCAATGTGTTTAATAGAAGTCGAATTCATGATGGTGTGTGACTCGTTCATACCCAGCATCAGAAAATTCCTGGAAAGATCTCATTTTATTTAAACACGGGAATCAGGATACTCAACTCATGGTGGGACCTTGCAATAGTTGATCCCCCCCGACCCTGCCCTCAGCCCAGCTGCATCCATCCTTTCCAAAAAAAACCAGGCTATTTAATGATTAGTTGGGATAAGCGGTAATGGCACACTGGCAAGGTAGAACCATAGAACGCATTGGGTTGGAAGGGACCTTTAAAGGTCATCTAGTCCAACCCCCCTGCAGTAGGTTGATGCTCTACATTCCCTTATGCTGGTATAGAGGGAAGGGCACCAAAAGGACAGGAGAAAAACCATCCTGGCAGGGTGATTCCTGTATCTCCCGCATCCCTGCAACGTGCCGTTTGCATCTATCTAGAGCCCAACGACATCCCTGCGGGAAATAAGGTCTGCGCCCAGGCTAACCCCATCCCGGGCAGGGCAAAGGCAGGAGAAAGACAATTCCCACAGCCTCCTCCACCCTTGCTGAGCTACAGGCTCTCCCAGAGGCTGCATGTGTTAAGGAAAGGAAAAGGGAAAAAAAAAAAAAAAAAAAAAAAAAAAAAAAAAAGAGAAAAGTCTTTGTCAATGCTAGGATTTCCTCCTGATGTAAATTTTCCCCACTGCGCTTGTGTGTAAGAGAAAGTATTTGCTGCCAATCACTGCGTGTCCTTCGGGTGTGAGGGGAAAGTACATTGCATTCTCCAAAAGCCTCAAGAGAGGCTTCAGCAAAAATTCCGGGACTTTTTCAGGGTGCAGCATAATCTCTTTATCAGTTGCTGCATGGCTTTGTGCGGTGCAGGAGATGAGAAATAAAGTTTTGCACTCTCTAATGCGTAGCCCACAGGAAAACGCCTCTAACTCTGCATATACAACGCGTCCTGGCTTCGCCAATTCTTTTATTCCTGGTACAGCCAGATCTAAAATTTCCTCGATGGCTGCAAACTTTTTAGGGGCGGATTTTATAATGGTAATCAGTGATTTTAGAGGAAACAAATCTACCCTGTAGCCCATAGCTCTGCATAAAGCATCCCAAGAAATAAGTCAGGGAGACCGTCAGCAGTGAAGAGTGCTACATTTCATGTGCTGCCACAGAAATGCTTTCTGGCTGAGGTCTAATATTAATCTATTTTGTCCCTGACATCCAGTAAAACTACAGTGTAGCAAATGCTTTTAAAACATACATATTCAATAGCAGGCGCAATAAAGCATTCGGAACTGTTGGTATGAAGAAGGTTCACACACACACAAATATCTTTGAAACTCCAGTTAATCAAGGTGTCAAAGTAACTAAAGCAGTTTTACAGATTTTATTGAAAATAAATCACTTTATTATATACTGAAATATATATTATTGTTTCCCCATAGAGTTTTACTATCCAGTTCCCTGCATTTATTTTTTAAATAGAGTATCTCCTGCCCTCTTTAGTCCAGTTTTTATAACTACATTTAGAAAGGAAATTCAGCATTAAAACGTATCTTTAGCTTGCCTTCTCCTCTTGCCCTGTGCAAATAGCCCATCATTAGCCATTTTCTGGCAGAAGTAGCCGAGAGGAAAGAGAAGAGGCAATGAGAGAACGGCTCCGGGCTGGGCGCGTTTCCCTCCTGCCCAGCTGTTCGCGGGGTGACCTCACGGCTAACGGGGGAGCTGCGAGGTGGCATCCAACCTCCAAAGATTTACACCTTTGTCTTCCCATTTTTCAGACCGAAGCCCCCATGCAGGAATACATAAAACTTCACAGACCTCAGTCCGGGGAAGGTTAAAAGGAGTGAAAGGAAATATTTGATTCAATCTACTGGACACGCTAATAGATATTTATAGACTTCAGGCAGAAACTTTTCACTGAAGGTTTTTAACTCCTGTTATCGAGTAACCGCTTTCTTTTTTTAAGTATGGGAACCGGTTCAGCCCTAAAATAGCCAGCATGTTGTTAGACAATGCATTTCTTTAAAATTCAATACTGCACGAAGACTCCTATTATCTTGTTCATTGGATAATTCTTTTTTCCAGCCATAGTGCAGTTTCTTACAGCTTAATACTATAAACACACAAATAATCACATTTATAGAGGTATTGCATCTACATGAAAAGCTTCTCAATTATTTTTTTTTCAACATTTTTTCCCTAAATTTAAAGGATGTCTAATGCAGTCCATGTATATAGAAGATATGCTTTCAGCATTTTGGACTGCTTTCTAACCTGATAAATTTCACACTGATAAATGTAAATTCAACAGCAGTTTTCTTGAGATTACATTTTTTTTTTTTTCCACCCCAAAACTAGTTTGAAGTTGAAACACAGTATCTAAAATGGATTTTAAATATTAAAAAAGTGCATCTATACTCAGGAATTTTATACATTTTGCCAGTGGACCAGCATTATGAATGCAATATCTTGGTACCCCAGGTCACGTAAGTAGTTGTTTTACCCAGGTACTATATCCTAACTTCTAAAAACCAAAATTGCTGTTCCTAAATAAGCATAAAGGTGTTTCTTATTCTCCACCCATGAAATTCAGTGGCGTTTTCTGGTCAACAGTGTGGTGAGGACTCATCCAGGGCTCTCCCTCTTTACTGGTTCCCCAGTTGGGCAGTCTGCAATGGGGAGACCCAGGTGACTGAAGTGGGTCACCTGCAGCACCTTCACTTAGGTACTGAATTCAGAGTCACTGAAACCAGTATTCACCTTCACCCCTGGGTTCACTTCTGGGTTATATGTCCTGTTTTAACATCCATCTTTAGAGATCTTTACCTGTGTAAAACACAGTAACTTTTAAAACAAAACTCAAACTCTATTCTACCTGTAACAATGAATTTTATCTTCGCCTCTTAACCTTTAAGCCATGAAGATGCCAAAAAAGTATCAATTTTCCTAAGAAGGTCCAAAGAAGTATTTCACTGGATTCCTTATTCGTCACCGGGAAGCTCCCAGGTAATTTTGAACACAGAAAAAAAATAAAAAAGTAGCACATTTGTAAGTAAATATACATGCTTTCTTTCCAGCTGATCAGCCCTGATAGCACAACAGATTCAAAGGATTGTGTCCAGCTATTACATTAGTTTTTAATGGCGAAATGTGAGCGTGCCATCCACACTTTAAAAACTGACTGTAATCAAAATCTAATTAGGATTCTATTTTACTAGTGGGAAAACTGAGAGAAATGCACACAGACATACATGGTGTTAGATATTAAGCCAAAAGATGTCTCCAGAAACCAGCCATTCATCTTTTGCCTTTTTTTTTTTTTCTTTATCATCAACATCTTGTCTCTTGAAATATAGACATCACTAAATCAAAAACACTTACCTTTTCACGTCATTATAGAATTGCTCAGATTAAATAAGAGCTCTGCACAGCTTTTCAAATCTCAGCTATGTTTTCAAACCACCAGGGAGGGCTAGTTCTTCCTGCTCAGACAATTATCAAATTGCTGCCAATGTGAGCGTTCCTTGTATCAATCTCATTATTATTAACATTCCCAATCACCTATGGATCTCATTACCATCACTTTGAAAAAAGGTCACAAGGTGGCATCTGCAATTTGCTTAAAATTTATCCTCAAAAGTAACCCTTTTTTAAAGAAGATTTAGGCTGCTTTAGTGCATTTCCGATGTTAACAAACAGAACTCTTAGCGACCTTAAAAGTCTGCTCGATTTTGTTTGGCTGTTGTGGCGTTTTTATTCTTTGTTTACTTTGGAAGTAACAGGGACATCATCCTTTGTTTTCCTGGTGGAGCTCCTGGGGTTATTGGGTGGTTCATGTTGTAAAAGAAAGCTAGGTCAAATCACTAAAGACGAAATCTTTATTGAAAAGTTAATCAGTCACGAAAATGCATGAGCATTAAGGGAGAAAAAAAAATAAAGGCAGGTTTAGCAGGACTTTCTCTTAGCAACTGCGCAGTTTTCATCATTTCGTCTTGTGAAGATATCATTTCATCATATTTCCACCTATAATAATAGACTTAAGTAGGTAGGAAACAATTTTTCAATCTGAATAAAAAGTATAAAGATTCCCTTCCTTATCTTTTTTGGAAGAAAAAAAGACTGTCAGAACTTGTTTATAGATTGCAAGTCAACACAAAAGAGAATAATCCTTCCTGTCCATCTCCCACTCACTTTTTGTAGAACACTCTGCAATATATTATGCAGTTGGTTCGATATTTTTAGAGGAAGACATTTTTGCCCAGTAATATAGAAATGAAGTAATTGCTATCACTTCCTTCCTCTGAGAAAATGACACATAAAATTTTATATTTAAAATTCAATTGAGAAAGAAACTGTATTTTTTACCCAAAGCCTTGTAGCTACGCATTCTAATATTATTTTTTTCCTGGTCTGTACAGCCTTATGCTACATTTTGGTTATGAATTTAATAGAAGATGCTGCAAAAAGTAGCAACTTCATATAGTGGCAGAGACTTATCAGACAAATATGCAAGGGCAGAACATACAAGACGAAAGGAACAACACTTCACAAGTTCAGAATATGATTGCTCCGGATAACTATATACTCTCAGATATTTTCATTCCCGTCTCTCGTTAATTCCTCTTACTCCTGAAATGGTCACAAGTGTGATTTCTTTCTAAAATAGCATATAAGATCACCCAGCTTTTTAGGCACAAATCTGCTACATTTCAGCTGTGCAAATCAGCCATAAAAACACAAAAATGATCCCTACCAACATTTTCAATTGTTGCCATTTATCACCGTATTTAAAGACCGTTTTACGTTTCCTCACTTGCTGTGAAGAAAGGGAAGGTGCATATTTTTACGCATCTCACAGCAGATAACGCAATGCAGCTTTGCATCGGGCTCTTTTACCTGAAGGCTTGCAAGGTATTAGCTCAGTTTCTACATCCTGCAACGACTCAACGCGTTCTGGCCACAAACAAGCGAAATACAGCATCTACAAATACTTTTACAAAACAATGGATTTGTCTGTTTCAGAAATGTATTCGCCTAAAACGTGAAGTGTCTTTGTAGAGATACAAACATTTCATTCACAAACCATTTATATATCTTTCTATTTATACTTAACTCATACAACTCTACTTAACAGCTCATAAATGTAGGTCCTGTAATACAAACATCCATAAATACACGACACACATACACACAATATATGTATGTATATTAATATTTGTAATAGAAATCATATCTTTATATCTTCCAAAGGCGTCCTTTGTAGCTTTCTTGCCTTTTAAATTCAGCCATTCTTGAACACAGTTTGTCTTTGAAATATGTCAGGATAATGCATTATTGAAGTACTGTACTGCTTCCTTTTTGAGACTGTACATAAAATCAGTCACGTTCAACAAATTTCCATTTTACTTACTTCTTTTTCATAATTATTCCTCACTTCTATCACAGCCCTGTCCTCAAGAGCTCTCTGGTTACGCCACTAAAATTAACCGCGCACTACAGGTTATGCCTCCAAGGGACTTGCCATTGAAGAAAGCAAGCAAAATAAAACCCTCTACCTTTTCTGAAATAGATATGACTAATATATGAGCCAGGTTGAAAAACTGAGCACCGGACGGACAAATTAGATTTGAAAAAAAAAAAAAAAAAAAAAGTTTCTTATTTCACCAGATGCGTCAAAAACACTCGGTTTATTTCGTAAGGTACGGATTTTGAAAGCTACTGGGGATAGCGTATCAGGGATTTAAAACCTGTCTTAAAACTTCTGGCTTAAATTGGTATCATTTTGTTCAAGAAAGAGTTAAGTCTAACAAGCAAAAATAAAAAAAGAAATTAACTAAAGTAAGGCCCTTGTGATACAATGACACTTGCTCTATGCTCTTACAGAGAAAAACATGATGATAAAACACCACAAAGAGGAGTGTTATGAATTTTATTAATGACTAGAAGACAGTGTGCAAAACATCAAAGGTCTGTGGAAAAGATTAATGACCCCGTGTGAGACTGTTTAATTACCTCCAGCTAATTAGATTCTTGACCAAATTTTTAATATCTGCATTCCTTCTAAAGCCTAATTGAGATTCCACATTATTTATCAATCTTTCAAAAAGCCCTTAGTGTGCTGGTTTTTTTAGGGTTTTTTTTTCCCTTTGCACTTTGACTCCATTTATGGTCAATTATTAAATAAATAGCAAAGTAACTGTTCTCTCCAAACTGTATATGTGGAACACTTTATGCCTGTTTATTTTGACTAGGAGACTATCATTGGCATCTTTTATACATAATGAAGCACTCCAACTAATAAACTGACTGACTTCACTGTAAACAACGTTGATAATATTTTTGTTATCTGGGCTGTGCTCAGGAACTCCTCGTGTGGTTTCTGTAAATTAGCCTTTGCTATTGTCAGTTAATCCTTATTTCAGTTTACCTTGGTCCGGTCCCAGGGCCGGAGCGGAGCGTTATCATGCAAACTGAAAAAGACAGCCCTGGCCGTTTGATTATTTTTCCCCGTTCATTTAGAAGTACTTTAGTGCTATAAAACCCCCGCTATTAAATGACTCGCCTTTGTGTAAGGAAATTGATGTCAGAAGGCAAGGGACACATGCAATAATTACTTATTTTTTATACCCTGTCACATCTCCCTCTATCCCCGGTTAGGTACTGGCATAAAAAGAGAGGCTGATGTGTATAGTGCACCTAAAGACCGTTTTAGGGTTTTCCACAGAAGTTTTATCATTTCAGTTCACAGTGGAGGAAGCGGGCAAAAGTCAGGCATTTCAAGGTATGTGATGGGGAACACATTTTTTGCCTAAAGTTTGATAAAGAAGATACTTCCTGGGAGAGACGAGGCAGGGGACCCTTGGTCCCTTTCTTTGGTTTAGCTATAAAACAAAGTGCATTTGTTTTGGAAATCTTTCTGTCATTTTTTAGCATAAATAAGAAAAATAAAGTGTGCACATGTGAAATTGTATCTCTATAATGCATGTATAAAACAAAACACTTTGGGAAAAAATTCTTTGTAATTTCATATAGATTTTTTTCAAATTGGCCACTAGAGTTTAGCTCATAAAATCATACACATATACAGAAATATATGGGATAGCTTAAAAAAAGCAGGAAAACAAAATTCTCCATTAAATTTTAATAGTCTTTATGCTATTTGTATAAAACATTATTGGCTGTACCCCTACTAAAATACACAGGATTTTTTTCTGTGAGGTACACAGGAGTGTCTGTATGTACAGACAGACATTGAAAAAATCTATTATATGATGATATATATAATTGCCAGAAATTTAGAGGGGTCAGGGCTTTGAGGGAGGGATCACTTTTTTCATTAGCGTGTTCACAATAAGCCTTGTCCAATGGGCTAAGAATATCTAGGCATTATCACAAAACGCATCATTTAATAATATAAAAAGTATATGCCAAAATAGCAAACCATGGAAATCAATACAACAGTATAATGAACCTGGCATTAAAGAGACTCATAATACACTATGTTTAATTTCTTGAGAGTGACAAGAGTATTTCGTTACTTACTAAATCACTCACAGGGATATCACAGCAATGAGCTTATTTGGGATGCAGTACTCAGAGCTACTTGATCTTTCCGATGCAATAAAAACCTTGAAGTGCCTAAAATCTTATGTATCCAACTATTTATTCTGTGCTCCAGTTGGTAGAAGAGCACTTCAAATTCATTAGAGGGTTTATCCTTATAGCTATGGATAATAATTGTATCATGCGTACCGTATCCGTGCACCTCAGTCGAGGGGCATGTTTTTATGTTAGGTACCAGGTAAACAAGGAGTTAGAAAAAACAAGCCCTGTTTAACAGAGCATCCACATTTTGCAAAACTGAGGGTACCTTTGATGGTTTCCTGCGGAAAACCAGGTGAGATTTGCTCTGTCTCACCCTCCACACTACCCTTATTTCTTTCACCCAGCCGTCGCGTTCAGCAGCTCAGTGCTTTCTCCTTTACAGACCGTACGTACCTGTCGGGGAGACTCTCTGGGCGCCTTTTACATCTGATCGACGAGGCCAGCCCCAAATGCATGACAGGTGACTGATGCTCCTCGGTTTCCAGAGGACCGTAATGGATATTGGTACTGAAATAACTGATCTGGACAGACAAGCTGGTAACGGGATTAGTTCAAATGGCAATTCAGGCCCAGTTTAATCAAATGCTGCATGGATGTGCTATAGATCAAGCATTTAAGTCCGGTGTTAGAGCCTCTGTCAACCCAGGGAGACTCTCCTTTGGTTCACGTGGGCATCCCCTGCCCAGGCCACCACCAGGCGCCCTCCAGCCCCAGAGATTTCCCTTCTCCCGCCTGCCGCAAGCAGGAACAGTGTTCCAGGAAACATTCACGCCTATCACACCGTACTCTGACAAAAACTGAGCAATTTTATGTTTTACAATACACCATTTCTTTCCAACTGTATCGATGCTGATGATGGTACAATAATAAAAATAAAATAAATAAAAAAAAAATAAAAAAAAAAAACCTCCAAACTCCATAAAAAACCCCCAAACCAAATCCAAAACCAACAAACCAAATAAAGAAAACTAAAAGCTTCAACCAGCTCGGTCCAGTAGAAAAAACATCTGTGATGAGGACGAAAATTTGGACAGTTGTACAGCACCCAGAAAACATAGCGCTAGGCTCCGGGGAGGGCACGAGGCAGCACAAGCACTTACTTACTTTAAAAAAGAATTTATTAGCCCAGTCTTGCCCCTGTGGCCTTTGAAAGACTCAATAACGAGCTTGTCTCCTCCTGCATCACCCTGCTCTTTCACCTAGGGAAGACGGGCAGGGGCTGGCGGATACCTCCCCTGTGCTGATCAATAACCCGCTTTCCCCCCGGGAGGCTCGGTCAGCCCACAGGAGGGCACGCAGACAAGAGCAGAATTTCTGCATTTTCGGCAATATTTATTCTCAATACTGTTCTCTAGGAATCCTCATTCCAGCTCATACGGGATATTTAAAATAATGGAATAATGGAAGCCACATAAATATAATGAAAGCATGTAATGGGACAAATTTTGTTGTTAGAATTTTTTTTGTGTGTGTCGCATTTTTAAATAATTTGCTTTGTCCTAATCTGCTATATTAGTGTTTGCCTTTATACCAATATGTTCTTGTATATCTGGAGCTCTTTCATAATTTTACATCCTTCTACACCAAGCCTGCCCAAAACCAAGATCACTCCTAACTTAAAGTGCTCCTAAAAATTTGAAGTGCTCTATTAATTTTAAATTGCTCTACATCATGTCTGCTTAGAATCCCAACTGCTTTTCCACGCAAAAAATATTAAACTATAAAATGCACATCTGCAACATAACAGCTATCCAGCTTTTATTTTTTGAGTTCAGACATCAACTTTGTCTCCTTTTTCTTTATCTTTGAAAGAAAAGAATGCTCTGGGAGAAAAATAATAGAACGACTCATCCCCTTTTTATTACGAGCCTCCCTCTATTGAAAACTTTTTAGGTATGTCACTGGACTAAATATATTTTATGTCTACCAATTGGTAGCACATAGCCCAGCCCATTAACCCATTGACCTCAATAAATTATGATTTCCTAGCCAGAGTGGTATCGCTAGAAGATTGACACATCACCAAACGCGCGCCGAGGGTTAACAATACTCCCCAGGATTTTTACAAGACGCCTTCTGATCTGGGACTCCTGTCTTGCAGGCAGGTCTTTCAAAAAGGCAATGGAAAAAAAAATATATTTTTAAAGCCTTTGGTGTTTTTAGAAATCTGACTTTATCTGCAGCGATGAGAAAAAAAAAAAAAAAAAGGCACCGTTTCCAGCTGAGCCCCCGTCACATTATCTGCGGAACAACAAAGACGGGGTGCAACCTTCCCCACGATGGACCTTTGCCAAGGCAAACCTTTGCTGCGGCACCGCACGCTCGTCTCCCGCTGCCAGGTCGCGCAGAGATGTCTCTCTGCTTCCCTTCGCTCACATCAGTGTTTCCACTGGAGCAATACTCTCACCTGACCCTTAAAGGTCTACGCAATCCAGGCCTGGCTGGTGATTGCTGGCTATCTCCTACCACCTCCCCTCTTCTCTTTGATGTTTTTAAGTGGAAGTTGTTAAAAGGAACTTGTTGAGTGAAAGACAAAAAAACTCTATTTACTGAAAAGATACGACTGAGTCAATAGAGCAGTGTACTTTGGCGGCCAGGCTGATTTTTTAGGGAAGATTTTTGAACTGAAGGCCTATTGTTTTTTCCACTCACATAGCAACTCAAGCGCTAACAAGTGGATTCACTGTCAAAGTCGTTTTACTTGTGCTACTGTATCTGAAGTACATTATATTAATCTATCACAGGGTCACTGATCCTTTAGTGAGTGACCATAAATACACAAATACAACAAAAACATGCTCTGAATGTCCCATGTATCAAGCACTTTCAGTCCCATATATGTTCGCTACTTTGCCATGCAGATATAAAACCATCTGAGTGATGTGATGAAGCAGTCACCCTTCTCAGCTACCACGCTTTATCATGGGAGTAACTTGGGAGGTGTGGATTATTTACACACAGTCCATCACAATAAGCTGCTCTTGGGATATTTTCCAAGTAACAAATTCAAGAAAAGTTTCTTGACTTTAAAGTAGATCTTGGTCTCTACATACACTCTTCAGAGCATCTCTCTATTACCAGAGCAACCATGGGGACACGGACTTTTGGTCCAGAGGAGCAGGTCACCTGTTTAGGTGGTCACCACATTAGGTGGTGCCTTCCCAGCTAACAGAGGAGTCATGCCCTGCCTTGATCAAATTCCAGTTTAATTTCTGATTTGGTTGGATCTCACATTTTTCCCTGCCCCGTTTTACACAGCCTGGAGCTGAGGTACACACAACTACATATAAAAGTAGAGGCAGCATCTCTATTTATGCAATGTAATATCTCACAAATAATAATCAGTAGACCAGAAACACTACAACAAATTAATAGCAACAAAACTAGAGGGTGATTTTGGCTTTCAGTCTGGGAATTACATCTGCCCCATCTGAGAAGGAGCCAGCCACAGCCACCCATAGAATCACAGAATGGTTTGGGTTGGAAGGGACCCCAAAGATCATCTCGTTCCAACCCCCCTACCCTGGGCAGGGACACCTCCCACCAGACCAGGTTGCTCCAAGCCACATCCAACCTGGCCTTGAACCCCTCCAGGGATGGGGCAGCCATAGCTTCTCTGGGCAACCTGGGCCAGTGCCTCAGTAAAGAATTTCTTCCTAATATCTAATCTAAATATCCTAACATCTAACCTAAATCTCCCCTCTTTCAGTGTGAAACCCTTCCCCCTCGTCCCATGGCTCCCCTCCCTGATCCAGAGTCCCTCCCCAGCTTTCCTGGAGCCCCTTGAGGGACTGGAAGGGGTTGGAAGGTGTCCCCGGAGCCTTCTCTTCTCCAGGCTGAGCACCCCTAACTCTCTCAGCCTGTCCTCATAGCAGAGGGGCTCCAGCCTTCTGACCATCTTCATGGCCTTCTATGGACCTGCTCCAACAGGTCCATGTCCTTCTGATGTTGGGGTTCCATCCATGCTGGCTGTGATGGTGGAGCTGCCTCCTGCAGGGATTACCAGCCTCCTGCAAGACAAGTAAATGCTCCTACCTGTAAATATGACGAAAACATCCCTTGTAACTTTTAGTTATAACTTACAGCCATATTGCATATTTCTTCTTCCTTACCTCTCAAGGAAGTTATGGGCAAGTTAGGTTTTGGAAAGGTCATGGGAAAGTAAGACTTCTTTAGTGGAAGCAGTGTGATGTTCCTGTGAATCCGCCTTAGGTATAAAGCCTTCATCACTACTATGATTTCTCCATTCTGCAGCTCTTTATCAGGAAGCATTGAGCCCAAACCTCCCCTTTTTCGCCGACTGCAAGATATTTAAACCAAAGTGGGGATAGCTGCCGTAACAAACCACCCAACTCTATCCCACCCCCTGGGAAAGCCTTCTGCTGAGTTAAATGTTCTCACCTAGAGCCCAAGAGAGACAGAAGTTTCCTGTACAAGCCATTGCTTCAATAAAATATTTGCTGAATGCAAAACATGTGGTTATATTGGGTTTTGTTAAGCAGTTTCCTAATAAAGGGCAATGCATGTTCAGCCTTCATAGTAACTCAGATGTGACACAAATAATACAGCAAATAATTACAATGACCTTTCGCTCACCTCAAATTTAAACAAAGGTTAAGCTGCCCTTTAGAAAAGTAAATATTTTCTGTAGTCAAATAAGTGTAGACACCTTTAGAAACAAGGATATATTGCCAAACTAAGCTAGACTGAAAATGGTTCCGATATAGAATAATTTCAAAATATAAAGGACGCAGAGCTGCGCAGTAGAAGCGGCAGCCAGACATCCTGGCATCGCGGCCGGTCCCTTACCTTACAAAAATCCCAGGCTGATCTCCATATGTTTTCCAAGAACTGTTGCTTGAAATTTCTGTCTGGTCCCAGCAGATAGGAGAGAGAAATATTAAAAATAAGAAAGCGCATAATCTCCTCGCCCCCCTTAAGTCTGGTAAACAATTTATGTTCAATTTCATACAACAGAATGAATCCGCGGACCTTTAAGTAATTAAGAAACAGACACTGAGGCTTAAAAAATAAACTTTACGGAAAATCTGACATAGTGGCCAGGAAATGGCTCATAGGTTTTATTTAGTTCTCATAGTCCAAGGTTTAGCTGTTAGCTAGATAAGAGCCAGGTGTGTTTTACACATCTAATTTGTTTAGTCTGAAGCTAATTCAAACGGGGCTTTTTAACTACAAGTCTGCAACCGACTTTCAAAATCTAAATCCAGGATGAATGGGTGTCATATATGTTCAGGGTCTCTAAACGAGAAGGATCACCTTTGGGGAAGGAAATTCTCACTTATTTATGGTGTGCTGGGGGGTTTTTTGGGGGGACGGAGGGGGTGGTCAGGCACCGTTCTGTTAGCTGTGTTAAGCTGACCAGCAAAAGGTCGGTGTTGCCCAAAGCAGCTCCTCATAACAATGGAAAAAAGGCCACTTCTGAGAATTTAGGGCCAAATAACATCTTTTTACTGACCTGTTCAGTGGGAAATGCCAAAAGACGTCTGATTCTCTATTTTGAGATGAGCAAGCCACGAATCCCCTCCGGACGGGCATGGAGGGAGCTGGGAGCCGCACGGAGCTCCGTCGGGAAGAGATTCTGTCACCTCTGGGGACCCACGGGGATGAAGGTCCATGGCTGCAAATCTGCAGCCAGACGTCACGTTGGCAGGGGTAGAGACTATATGAAGCATGCATAGATGTTTTGACCTTCAACCACTGCTGACAATAAGAGAATTGCAAAATATTTGGTCAAGAATCACTTTATACATGAAAAACAATGGGGTAATTTATGGCAGTAACATTCATAATGCTCTAATACAGGGCAAATCACAAGAAAACAGACACGGTATCCATCATTACCATTAAAGTGTTGACTAACCTGATTTTCAGACTCTGATTGAGACTATAAGTAATGTTCAGCTTTAACTGTACTTTCACTTTGACAAATAATCATGCCCTTCTCTGTTTGATCTGCTAAAAAAGATAGTCAATGAATTTACACCCTCTTACTTATTCATGAACAAGTTGTGCCCCTGAATTTTAACATGCTATGCCTTAAACTATTAGCTGTATATCTGCTTTATGTGATGTTCCTACATAAGCTGGCAGTCCATCAATTTAGTGTCCATACATTTCTTTGAAAGCTATATTATAATTAGAGCTTAGGTTAATACTATTCAGGAACCATAAAACAGACATAAAATAATTATAACTCATTTAGTGAAATTAGAAAAAGAGCAATTATTAGACTCCCATTGTGAGGCTTTGCTGTGAGGGACAGATAATCTATCTGCAAGACGTACTTTGAGAACACCATTTTGAAAGAAATAAACCAGATAAATTACTGTTTTGTTTTGGTTTAAGAAAACTTAGACCAATAAGCGCAAGTTCAACAAACTTAAAGGATGTGGGTAAGGGAAGCGAAAGTTATACCGCAAGAAGAGAGATTAAAATATTTATATGCTGTTTTCCTGACACTACCTCTCAGGATGTTTTGAAGCGAGATTTGTTAATATTTGCATAAAGCACTACAGGGATGCGGACACGGACCCATAAACTGGTACAATTAAATATGAGGACGTGCACAGTTTGACCAGGAGGGAGCGGACTCACTGATGTTCATGTTCACCTCAGCATGCTTTGAGAACAGGATTTCTGGTAGTTTCAATGAAGTTTTTATATATCAGGAAACCTGGTTTTGAATTTCTCATTCTCCAAGCTCCCGGTAAGCTGAGATATCCAGTTAGATGGGAAGAAATTACTTTTTGCTGGGAACACACCTCCCTGCCTGGAACACAGTTTAGGATGGTATTGAGTTTACAATTTGCCCATTTTTTCCTTCTTTGGTTGGAGATTAGGATAGCAGTCTTTCTGATGAATTAGCAGCTAAAAGAATGTCTCTTCTGATGGACTGTTGTTCAGCTACTGTTCGCACAGATGAAAATCTCGCAATATCTGCATTTCCAAGCCTTACAAAGACAGAGCCTTCTTCAGATAAACGTGATTTTTAACCCCAAATACAGGTTCTTTGTATGTCTGAATTATAACTCTCTCTTTTGGTCTTTGGTCTTGTTGGTCCTTCTTTGGATGCTTTTAGGAATAAAAAAATCACATATTGGTCAATCTGTGCCACTCATAAGGAAGTTTGACTTCGTGCACCTCAGAAGAGCTCCATAAAAGCCGAAAGTTTCTTCAAGAGTTCCCATGAGAGGAAAATGAGGATCTGAAAGAAAATGCTCCACATGGTACTTAGAACCCAACCCAAGAACAAGAGAGACCCAAGTCACAGGGAAATCAATGGGTTCACGATAATGTATAAAACACGTTGCTATAGCACAGCTAAGCAAAACAGAGCACGGAAAGACTACTACAGCTAACCACCAATATTAAAAACCATAATGAATTAAACACCAAATAGCTTTAAAATGTCAATAATTTATCCAAAGCAACACTACACTGATATTTCTCGTTGCTTTTAGGGTCACCACATTTACCATTCATATTTTCAGTCTCATCTCTATAGTCAAGAGACAGAACGAAGTCTCTGCTATCAGGCTGATTTCAAAAGCTGGAGGTAAAAACATCAAATGTCACACAATACGGCAAAAAACTTATCCATCTCGATTAAATTCTTTATTTCTTTAGAATAATTTCTCTAGAATGCTTTTGAACTTTCAAAGAATCCTATAAATTCCTCTCTACTTAATTTATAGCAATGCTAGAAATGAATCACAATTAAAATCAAGCCATTTCGTATTAACACAAGAAAAAAAGAAAAAGCACATACAAAGGACTCATTTTTTTTAAATGCACGTGTGATTCCGCTAAGACTTTTCTGTGTTCATGTAAAACCTTATTTATTGGTTTACATAATTTCTCGTTAAATGAAGCCTAGGAAACAGAAGTCTGACGAGAAAAATCCATCACTACCAGCATTCGTAAAAGTGGAAAGGGTTATGTTATGCTTCCTGTTTAAATAGTGTAAATGCACTGTCGTAACTGTGGAAAAGAGGGAAAGATCTGACTTCATCACTAATTTTACTTTCCAAGTGACTAGTAAATTCTCCTATGCTTCCTGTTAAACAAAACAAAAGACAAGTTCAGAGAGCTGGTACCTCTGACAGTTGTGAAAGACAGGAAAAAAATGAATGACGTTCTCCGGAGAATATTTTTCTGTCACTTAAGCAGTTTACATATTTCTCTGTTTTTTACCATATTTTTCTTCTTCTGATCACCAGGGATCGTATGTGAGTTTAGGGTCATTAGGGCTCTGTCTAGTGCCAGACAGATTCGGCTACAGTCAGATTTTTATGATGACAGCATGAAATTTTTGGAATGCACTGGTGAGTTGTGTGACTATTGTTAGACTGTCATTAAAAAGAAAAAAAAAAAATAAATAAATATATCTTCCCTTTCTTCTACTGCGGGCAAGCCCTTGATTTTAAATTTTGCAAAATATAGCAAGATTTCTTAGAAGAGATGAAAAAGGTAGCAAGGAAGTTTGATAAATTAGCATTCCAAAAGATACTGCAACTGGTTTTTTCCATTTCCACCAAGAGAGAGTGAGAGGAGATTTTTTTTCAGCATCAAGAGACGGGAAACAATAATTGGGAAAAGGGAAAATAAAATAGCAAATTAAGAGTTTTACCTTTTTATTTAATTCTTCCTTTCCTTCTGCCTCCCTCCCCTTTCTTTTCAGTGTTTCACCCTGCTCCCCCCATCCTTGGGGAAGACTGTTTGAACCTGCATTTGTGAATTACAAGCTCTCTGCACTGTACATAGCAGTTGTTAAGGATCAACTGATTAACCATTTTATAGAAGATTTAGAGGACTCATTCCAGTTTTTACAACTCCATGTGGTTTTTAAATATTGTAATGTTTTCAACCAATATGTTTTCTGCCTCCCAGTTGTGAAACAATACCTATTGGCCTTGGGGGGAGGGAATTTATTTTTATACAATTTTGTTGTAATACAATTTTTTCGCGCTACTAACAGCATCTTCTGGGAAAGAATAAAAAAGGCATCAAGATGAAATACCGTGCTCTTCATTCTTCTCTGACTCACTTAGGTCAGTGCGTTACACTGTTCAAACATTAGGTATCGCAGTATACACTGAACAACCCAGAAAGGGACGGATTCTGGGATTCTTGATTTCACTTGGTTTTGTTGTTTAGCAAGAACCTTTACATTTTTTTCTTACACCTAATATCCTGTGTATTTTTTAATGGGAGAATGACATACTCATATAAAATATGTCAAGCTCAAAAGATTTCTCTGCGTAGGCACTTGTATTGTCATTTTGTATCAAGACATGAGGGACAACTGACATGGGCCAAATTCACCTCCTCCACAGCTTTTTAGCAACAGTATTTTCTCTTGGGGTGACTTTGGACCCCTTTACCTTACAATAACTCAAAAAGTTGCAGAGCAAAAGCTGGCAATTGACCTAAACAAAGAGATAAGTAAATTTAACACTGGTCTATTGACTTGAGGACGTGGTCTGAGCAACGTATTCTTTGTTTTCTAACGGCTCTAAAAGGAAAGCCTTTCCTTCTGGAAGTTCAGAAGTGTTTTCATGTGCATTTTATGGACCTAAAATTCTAAGGGGCAATTTTTAGTCGCGATTTTTGTTCCTTCTGCCAAACTCACCGCAACTGTTAAAGTATTTCATCCAGGCATGTTCCTACCATTGCTTCAGCTGTACAAAGAATTTACCTATTTACAGAAATGGACATGTATCACTACCACCATCACCGATAATGTTGTAATACGGTCATATTATCACAGTATAACTTTTAATACAATGTGGGCTATAATGATTGTTATTATAATTTTAGTTAATGTTATTTAATGTAACATAATAACGCTCTAACAAGTATAATAACAGAAACAATACTCAAGGTCCCGAGAAGGAACAAACATGCTGTTTTAGCTAATGGGAAATGTACACTTAACTATTGATTTCACAATAAAATCTAAATACTATCAAGTAGTACCAATTTACCTCACATGAACTAACCAGGCAGGACAAATTCAAATTGGTTTATGCTGCTTTCTCTGTGGGCTAAGCTGAAGTAAATAACTCCACGTTTGCCACGGAGCACATATGTGGGCATTCACTGCAGAGCCATCGATGCCCAGTTAACTCATGGCCAAGCTCTAAATCAGGGAGGCATTTCCATGTGTCTTAATAGACCCTTCTTAATTAGCACTGGAGCATCTTCATTTCACTATAAAGAGAAAAGTGGCTAATTAAGACATGATCAAACACAGGATTGGATCTGGGATTCTGCGAGACACCATCTCTCTGACTGAATATTGCTTGAAGTTATGAGCTACCAACTGAATTTACCTCTTGCTCTGACCCAGAAAAGAGAATCTTCTAAGGAACAGCCTGAAACCGGGGACATTCAGGTCGGATGCAGAAGACCCACTTCCAGATTCAAACCTGAACCACAGCAGGTCGCCTGCAGTTCTTAGATTAGGGGGAGCCTCCCCTCTCCGGACTTCTCTTTGCACCACATGCTCCATCTGGTACCTGGAAACTTTTCCAGATGAAAATTCTTTGAAACTGGTATTAATTAATAATTTGGTTCCTGACAAAATAAAAGCCTTGACACAAATAATACGCAAATAAGCTCTACAAAGTAATCCCCAGGAAGACAATGGGAGTTGTACAAGCATTGTACATGTAAGGGAAGAACTTGAATCTGATTTGTGCTGGCACTTGGATTTCCATGCCTATCACTTACAGATTTTCTTTTTCCCTCTACATTAAATGATGACGTTTTCTTCCTAATACCATATTTCTCCAAGTGGAACTTGGAGGTTCCTGCAGGTACCAGTCCAGAGGGCACCACAGAAGAGGAAAAGAATAGTAAATCATACAGAGCTGGAAATAAAAAAAGACAAGAGAATGCAGACATATTAATTTACTAATACCTGTGAATCTTACAGAATCTGTGTAAAGCGTTTCATGCCAGGATCTCTACATTCTTTCTGTGATACCCTGCTACCTCTAGAATATCATTATGGTACTCCTCCCAGCACTCGCTAACTTAAATTTCCCACTGCCGAAAACACAGATTGCACAATCAATGCATTCTTGATATTTTACCTGATGGTATTGTGAGCACCTGCTGTACCTTTCAGAGAAAAGCACCAAAAGCGCTTTTCTTATGCAATAATTTTTCTTATGCAATTTTCTTCTGCAACAAATTTCTTCTGTGTGCAATATCACAAATAATTTCTGTCCCACAAGTTTTTACCCGTATGCTGTTCCTAATATTTTTACACTGCTAGGAATCCAACAATATTTAATGTTTTTGACCACTGCATTTGCTTATCTGTTTAAAAAAAAAAAAAAAAAAAGGTAACACAGGACTCTTAACCGAAAGAAAAATATGAAAATTTCAAGATACAATCCTGTGAGCTTTTGATTCAAGGCATCACCCACTCTGCTACAAAGATTTTCACAATATATTTTGTGGGTTTGAGCCTTCAGCTCCCTTGAGGTGTGTAAGAGAAAACATCTTGTAAGGTGTACATCAATCTGACACTAGCCAACTGCTACCAGGAGCAGATAAAGCTGCCTTGAGCTTGGAAGTGTACTCGCAATCCAAGTCATCTGCTTGATGGCTCCATTACTGCTTATTTATAAAGTATTTGCCACATATTTACAAAGGAGTTTACGTGATTATAGGGATCTCAAAATAGGAAGCACTGCCAAATGTTATAGCTATAAAAGTGAAATGAGAATCCAAACTAAGGTCGGGATGTCCGTGTCTAAATATAACAAATACTGCACAGGACTGGATGACACAAGTGGTGTTTTCACAGTCAAAAACATCGCCTGCCCTGTTTCTACCAGATAAATCATTCTCGTATTTCCCCTCTTCAAAAATAATCTATTGTGGTTTGCATAAAACTGAGCTCTGTGTTATGTCTTGCAGTTACTGTATCTCCAATGTCACACTTATATTAATCAGCTTATTAGACGTGGCTTAGATTGTACTTTAACTTCAAATTTATTCACAATTTTCCTTGACTTTATCTGGAAGACTTGGTCCAATCCATATTATGTCTTACCTTTTGGCTGTTAACATTGATAGCATCTCTTTTTATTGGACTCTTGATGCCCACTGATGTTTTATGCATAATGATGCTCAAGTTTAATTGAGCTGTAAGCTTCAGTTTAATTATGAGCCTTCATGATACCTTCAGCACTTTTTCTTCTCTGATTACTGTAACTGGTTCTCTCTAACCCCTTTAAAATCTTTAATCTATTAAACCAGTGGTAGACAAGTCATTTTTAGGAGAAAGTCTAATTACACTATTGCAATTATCTTAATGCATCCTCATTTGGGCGGGGGGGGGGGGGGGGTGGAATCACAAAAAAACCAAAAAACAACAAAACAACCTGAGTGAAATGCACTTTGTGGAATATTCCAAACATACACATTTAACGATCTGATTCCCACCGCATGTGTCTGGTGCTTGAAATGAATTTATGTGGAGAAAGAGAAGCGACACTCAAAGAAGTCACCTCTTCGGGTAAATTTCCGTTCATTAAGTTCCCCACAGACTTAATAGCTGTGACTTTCAGACTTACTGTGCAATTCTGCTTCTTTCAGTGTACGAAGTTCTGCTTCTGTCAGTTTAAGAGTCAAAGGAAGAAGTAAAAAAATGAAAAAAATCACGGAAGATACATACAGATACATAAATTGCATTTCTTTTACACAATTCGTTTACATGTCTCTAATGTAATTTCAAAAGATAACATATTTCAATAAAAACAGTGAAGGAAACTAAGTTTGGACTCTCATTTACTGCTTTTGTAAAACCAGATGTATCTCCAAAAATGTCACTTTTGATCCAGTCCATTCTTTAAAGTATAAATTCTTTCTATTCTTTCTATACTTATAATTTTACTTATTATATGCATAGCCCCTTCCTACTCACTACGAATAATTAGTACACATAAATACACATATATAAATACATAAGTACACATTAGTACACATAAATAATAATACATAAAAATACATAAAATATTTTTCCTCACTGTTTTGAGCAGGATCCTGGGTGTCATTTGACTATCATACACTGTGAACTGCTAATAGGAAGAAGTGTTACTCATATAGGGATCCAAAAATGTTTTCTGGGATCAAATTACCGCATTTACAATAAAAACCATCCAAAAAGGGACATGGAGCACTGGAGGTACGATTTTCCTGAGGTGCCTCCAGGCCAACTGAAAGCTGCAGCTTATTTATTGCAGAGTATACCACTCAACAAACAAACAATCAAAAAAAACCTTGTTAAGTATACAGGTAATACCTAATCAATTTTGAATTGCATATAAAAATTAACACTTTACAATGAATTTATTACAAAAGAAAGAAATAAGTAGATGAAGTAGAAAGCACAATCACCTAAGTCCTTTTGGATCCAAATCTTATGGATATTGCTGAAACTGAGATCCCTAGTTAGTTAAAATACTTTCAAATACTTCCTAAAAGTTTGAATATAAGTATCAAAATAAGCCAATTACATATTATTCAAAAATCCTAAGAGATCTCTGACCTTGAAATTCTTCCGGTAAAACCTTTTTTTCATTTTTCTCCATTTAAAAATATCTAAGGAATTTTGTAAATTTTATAGGACTAGAGATTAAACCCTAAAATGAAAAAAAATGTCATATTAAGAAAAAGGCCCCACAACAGAAACAAATGTGTGTGTGAGAGAGAGAGACAGAGGAGGGAGCTGTACATTGTCTGGTTTTGTTCAGTCAGACTTGAAAAATCAAATAACGTCTAAGCTCTCTCTATTTTTCTGTGTCTTGATGTTGTTTGTGTTAATAATGCACCGCGATTTATATCGGCACATGCATTGTGAATGTGGAAAATAAAAATAAATTCACTTTAAAAATTAGAAGGCCAAGGTTCAACATTAATGCTGACTTTTCTCCCTTTAGTTCCAATTTCCTTACTTTACTCATTGTATAAGCATAACCTTAAAGTTACACAAGTTGCATGCATGAAATAGTGCTTTATTTAGTATATTGCTTTCCTCTTCAGGATTCATCACTTGTTCCCTAATTTATATACTTGTTTTCTGCAACATGGATCTTGATGGGGTCTTTTTTTTCCCATTTCTTCACTTGATGGCCATATAATTATCTGCCTGTTTGGTTAAATTCCTGAATTTGGGATCAAATAAATTTCTTGCATATAAATGAATGTATCAAGTACAAGGAACATATCAATTCCAAATCAGTGATTTGTCTTCTTGCATTATAGGGTACTTTCTCTAAAGGCATCACTTTACATTACGCACTTCACCAAGTGCAAGACTGAGCTTGCAATTCTTGAGATTGCTAAAATTTTCTGCTACGCCTATCCAAATAGCATGATTTGCTGAAACAATCTTTATGGAGGACAATTGTGGTTGCCTAAGGAAATGCAGTATAAAAAAGTTTACAGCTTATCAGCAAGTCATGATTGTGCTTTTTATTTTATTAGAGAAAAGGGCTGATACATTTCCTTGTCTCTTTCTGCCCCTGTTTTCTTTTCTCATTTAAGCTTTCTCCAACTTCAACACTGTAATTCAAAGTACTGGCCAAACGTGCCCAGAGTGTATTCATATCTTTATATGAAACATATTTAAAATATTTAAGTATATATTTGACCCTTCTTAACCAGCAATCACATTTTATATCAGGGAAAGAGATATAATTTCTCATTTACAAAAGAAATGCTCCCCATTTTAGTTTGTTCCTTCAAAGCAGTATACATGACTTCCCATAATATATTTATAGCGTTTGTATTGTAACACAATTTTTTAGGCTGGAGGCTTGTTTTTGTTTCTTCCAGATCCATGACACACAACACTAAATCTTATCGTGGGGTGATGCAGAATGAGTTTCAGCAACACTCAAAGCGAGCCCAGACCAAGAGGAGAAGCGAACAATGGTGGGCTGACAATTCTCAAAAGCAGAAGCACTTTTCTGCCAAAAACATTCACAGCTGCCTTCTCATTTCCTGGGGAAGTCAAGGTGTTCCCCTGGACCTACTTTACAGATTTGTGATTATGCAAGTATTCTGGTCTTCCTTTGTAATATATGCAGATCAATTCAGTCTCGTTAGTATTACCCCATCCTCATTCCTGCAGTCTCGTGCCAGCCTCATCTGCGAGGGTCGGCAGCTCTTAGCGGCTAAATATGCCAGCATTCACAGCTGCTCTCACTTTGCCCGTCTCTCTCTGCGGCAGGGTAGTCCTTGTTTAGTGCTGTCTGCTGCTCGCTGGATGCCTACGCCCGTGCATACCAAATGCCGGGCAAAGAGGGACATCAGCAGTTGTCTTTCCTTCTACGTGCCCACTGCTCTTTGGGACGCCAAAGAACTTGCCTTGCTCACTGGTATCACTACTAATCCTGACAAGACCTAAATAGTAAGCCTCCCTCACTGTGCTGATAATTCTTCTGCGCTCTTCATTAATGCTGTTCACCAAAATTTGCCCCGTTACCACTTTTGCATTGACTGTACTCCAAAATCCAGCCCTGGAGTAGCCAATGTAATTTCCATTCTGTAGACATTCTGGGTTTTAGTACTTAAAGCACCAGCTCAGACAATGCATAAAGAAGAGCTACAGTCTGAATATTGCAACTTCCAGCACAAAAAATTGCAGTATTCAGGTATTTAAATGTTATCATAGCTCAGATTAACCACTTGCAGGCTGCCAAGTGCCTTTTTGCCTGGCCCAGGTCTTACCTTGCTGTATGGATAGTTCACTTCCATCATTATTCCATCTTTGGAATGGAAAACACGCATCGTCTTCTGGCCTTCTCTATTTGCAACTTTGCTGTCTCAAACCTGGGAAGGGTTTAAAAAAGTGTTTCTGAAATTTTTTGAAGATATGCCTTCCTGGGGAGTAACTTACTAAGCTAAATCCTTCTTATTTATTCCAGTAAAGGTTAAACTGTGCCTTGACCAGAAGAAAAATAAGTTCAGTCACCATTAGAGTAAATGGCATAAGTAGCTCCAAAGCTTGGCAAATGCAAATGCACACACTCAAATCCACAGTATAAACACAAAACAGTTCTCTAGTAATTAATCACAGGAGCAATTCATATGGATCTCCTTCACTCAAGGTCTTTAAATCAATTCACAATATTTTTCTAAGAGGTTATTCCCTAGTTTGGCAGAAGACACATGCATGATGTAGAAATAGCTGAGATCTACAACTTGTATGCTACAGAAAATCAGCCTAGATATTTCCAAGAGTCTATTGTGCTATTACAGGCATGATATTCTGTGCATAAGAAAATATTTCACTCTTCTAAGCTGCATTGAACAAAAGAAAAATGTTCCCATCTATGTATAGCATATCTGGGGGAAAAGATTAAAAAACTGTATTTGCAGTTGACCATAGTTTTTCAAAGAAGTGTGTTAGAGGAGATTAGTTCACATCACCAGCACGAGTGATGGTTGATATACCTGGAATGTGTGCACTTTGCCAAACGTTCTTATGTCTCCGCTAATATTTTGCCCAAAATGTGGGTTTTGACTAAGAACATAAATCTGTATGAATGAAATCAACTAATTTTGAATAATTCATAGTCTGAGTCACTGTATTTAAAACCTGCAGAAAAACAAGATCAATAACTCACTCACTATGTGTTTAGCTGGCTTGCTAATGGAGCCAACGTTTATTAGAAATTATTTTTCTTCCGGATAATGACCAAATCTGATGCGTTTACTCTTCACACTTTCAAGGCATTAGGAAGGGGAACACAGTTCTTATTTGGCCAACCCCAAAAAGTGAGATTCAATTACCAAAACCATGTTTTTTCTTCTTGCTTGATTCAATGTTTTTGTGAGAAACTCTTCTGCACTTAAGTAAAGGCTCCTAGTGACCTGCTGGAGTATTTATGCCAAATGGTCAATGCCAATGGCACCACAGACCAACAAGGCAAATGATTTAAAACCTAAGAGAGGAAACACTAATCTGTTGCAGTGAACATTTATTGGTCAAACACAATAGCCGAGAGTCCACAGGAGAGACAGAACAATCCACCCACGACTGCTCTGCCTGATGCTCTACATCTCAACATCTGTATCCATACAGAGGTAAGGAAACACAGACACTGGTCACACCGGCAAAGAACAGAATTAAATTCAACCTTCTAATATCTTTGGCTGAACTTGACCACTATATTTTCTTCTCAGATGGAAGTATTTTGCACACTCAGAAGTTTGGGGATGATTGCAACCACATTTCTCTACCTCCAACTATAGAGTACCTTCCTGCAATCTACTTTATACTTGCTGTGCCCCGGAGCAGTTCTTCTTGTGTGAATGTTTCTCATGGCTTGTATGAAGCACAGACCTTTAAATTTAATAGGCACAAATGTTGTATCAGACCAAAGTAAAATGTAATAATGGTTTTATGTTTCAGTATCAAAACTGTGAAAAATGGTAAATTGGCAAAAACCGATATATTGGTGTATTTTAGGCTCAGTAGGGACTATTACTGCGCCCTTTCTAACATGCTAACGGTGTGGCCAAATGCATTTTACTCAAGACTAGATTTTCCTAAGCAATATACACTTCATAATTTCCCAAGAAAACATTTACTTAAAAACTCATAGGGAAAATCTACTTCATGGGGAAAAGGCAGCTGAATTTAAGTAGCATGGCAAAATACCATGTTTTGACTGACATTCTACAGTTATTAAGACACTGTATTTTTTCATAACTTTTAATAATGTGTTTGACTTCTGCTTTATACAATAAACCTCTCAATCACTTGATACTGAAATCACCTTCAAAATTTATTTCCTTCCATCAGGCACATGAAACAGCTTGTTATTTATAGGATAAACGTTATTATTGTAGGGTTTTCCATGGATGTTGACTGCCCACTACTGACTGATTGACTGACTTTGGAAAAACAAGATTATTATGACTTATTTTAAGACAGTATATCAAGAAATTCATAGCCTTTATAAAGAAAATGCGAGAAAATAAATCTAAATGAGTAGGTTTCGCTTAAGAACTCATTTCATTTTTTTTAATTTTTTTTTTTTTTACAAGGGGTCAGAAGTATTTAAAAAGACTAAATTTGATACTTCTTTCTGCCCATGTATATGAATGACCTCTGACAAACATTCCCTGGAGATCCTCAGTGCCTGTCCTGCAGCCCAGACCTTGCAGCACGCCCGAGTCCTCGTGGTCCACTAGTCAACGAAAGACACTTCTGCTTCTCTCACTGCCTTACTGTCCTCTCCTGGCAGTCAGGATCTCCTCGGTGTATACCTTCTGCCTCGTTAGAAAAAGTTCACTTTCAGAGATCCTTCACCAAAGGATGCACCCAACCATTAAAGTAAGCTCTCCTTTGAAAACCTCGCATCATGTAACGGCTCCAAACCCTCATTTCAGCTGCTCCAAATGGAAAAGAAAGGCAGAAGGTTTTCCAGGGAAAACCAGGATGTGTCTCTGACACACAGCAAGATATTGAGATATACGCCTGACCTCCCAGAGGAATCTGGAAACTATGTCAAGATCCCACTTGGAGTAAATGCTCTGTCTTTGCATAACTACTCTTGGATTGGGAGGGCTATTTCAGACCCGTATTTTTACTTTTAGGACACGTAAAGTTACATATGACATACATCCATAATGACCGTAACTATGAATGTACTTACAGTAGCTTCATGCCAAAGAATGGATGCAATAAGGAAAACTGATCCCACAGAAACCAGAGGAAAGAAGAAACAAATTACAAGAAAATTAAACAACATCACTGGGGGCTGGGGGGGGAAGATTAGAAGAGCCTCATAGAGTTATATTATTTCTCTTTTCCTGTTAGATTTACCTTCCTTGCTTGTGTCTAAGCTTTTTCCTAATAGTTTTGTATTCGTAGACCTCAACCATTTATTAACACTTTTGTGCAATTAAATCTGTTTTTTTCCTCTTTTGTTCTTTGTTGATAACTTCCAGTTCATAGAAAATTTCTTTCACAATTAGCTAAATTTCAACAGAGCCAAATTTAATCCCATAAAAACTGCTTCAGTATTCAACATGCTCTAGTTATTCCTCTATATCTCAAATCAGTTTTGAACTGGTGATGTTTCCAAACTTTGTGCTTATTTCTTTTTCTCCAAAGATCATTCATGAAAATATAACATGAAATAAGTTTTAAATCTGATTGTTGATAACCTCTACTTTAATTTTCTTCCAGCATGTCTCTCCACCTTTCACTGTCCCCCAAAATGTGTTTGCTATAGCTGTTCCTATAGCTATGTCATAATTCTTCCAAATTCCACTTTCCAAATGGCACCACGTCAAATTATTCACTGAAATGGTTCAAGTTGTAAATATAAAGTTTGGCCTTAGAGGTCCTACTATTTTCTGTTAGACTGTTCGCATACATTAGACCTGTATTGTGTAGAGGTACACCTTCCACACCTTTTTGGTCATTTAGCATTTTGGCTATTGAAAAGATGGTCTGAAACCACAACTACATTGAACTTTGTATTATAAACATTACAAACTCCAGTTAAAAATTTATCCAAAGCTAAACCTAATCACCTGTTTTAGCAGTTACAGGCTCCAGCTTCAGAGGCTGAAATTCTAAACAAAGCTCAATTTTTGACCATCCACACAAAGACAGAGGTTTTTCATGACTGCAACACCAGCACACAGCATTTTCTAGACTACAATTTGTCCACATAAGTTAACTTTTGGTCCCAGCCCTTTACACAACGGATATGTCCACATGTACGACAACAGATAGAGAAGATATCGCTGAGAGTGCTGCTTCCCATGCTTACCTCATTTGGTCTCCATCAATGGATACTGCTATGGGATGAATGTCATTAATAATTCATAAGATCACTCAGCTTCATTGTCAGACTTCATGCCACTAGTCTACTACTCTTCAAATTCTGAAATGCTAAAAATATACATAAATCTATTATACACCAGGACTTTTTTTTTTTCTTTTTTTTTTTTTTTTTTTTTAATTCTGGTCTACAGATCACTATTACAGAAGCAGACTGTTGACTAATAAAGTTGTGACCTCAGCAGAAAACTTCCAAATAAAGTAGGATTCTGTATTTGGAAATCAAAAGCTTTAGTCTCTGAAATTGTATAGACGGATCAACACTTGCCAAATTATTTCCTAAATCAATTAACACGAGCATAAAACTGATGGCTAATACTATTGAGTAGCAAGTCATTGTTGTCATTCGTTTCACCTTATGAAAGCTATTGCTTTCCTTCATTGTAAAGGAATATCTGAAACCAGCAGAACTTTCACAAAATGCCCCATGAAGCTACAAAGTCAACAAATTCACCACTTATTCCCTACTTTCCCTATTTCATTATCTTAATTTAGCTGCCCCATTTTAAACAGACCAATATCTAATATCTTTCCCTTTTCAGTAAGAAAATGATGAAGCTTCTTTCCATTAGGACCATTTCAGTAGCTGGTGTTTAGCACATATTGACTAAGAGGATGAACTTTCTGGATTAGAAAACTGTTAATTTTTTACAAAGTGAAAAAAAAAAAATAATTCTCTGCTTTGGAAAATGACAATTTCTGCCACCAAGGTTAGTGACAGAAATCTTCAAGTCACGTCTGATGCAACCAAGGGGAAAAAAAAAAAAAAAAAAAAAAAAAAAAGACACATTTGGGCAAGTTTGCCTTGTTAGCTCCAACGGCACAGAGAAGCATGATGCCTAATCTTTGGCTATGCATGAGCTTCAAAAACTGCCTGAGGGACTGGCAGAAAGGGACAGAAAAAACAGCAGCAACAACCATTTTCGCATAAGAACACAGCTGGAGAGAGAGATAATAATGATGCCCTCCTTATGCATAGCATTCCTGTGTTTGGAGCACTTAGGAAAGAGTTTACTGCTTCTCTGGAGACTACCCACAAAGTCAAGCTACAGCCTAAGCTGGGAAGGGGGTGTCTACTCTTCCAAAAGAACTATGGACCTCTTCCTCTTCTAGATGAAAAGATGGGGATAAAAAAAAAAAAAAAAAGAGGACAATCACAGGACAAGAAATAGATGTATGCAAGAAGAAGTCAAGCTTTTTGTCCTAACAATGAGAGTATTCAATGTAGGGGGACAGATAAGGGATCTTTTCTCTACTATTCTGTTGTTGATGGTTTCACTCTAGTGACTGTTGGACTAGATGATCTGAAAGGTCCCTTCCAACCTAGGCAATTCTATGACTGAGCAGTGGAGAATTAGCTAAATCATACCCCAAGAGGCACATCCTCAGGGCTCTGAATCAAGACGCATCCAACATTGCAAACCCTAACAGGTAAAAGCTTGTTTGTTTTGCAGGAAGTCAAAAGGCTTTATCAATAACATAGCAGGAATTCCATTCTTTATCTCCAGAAAATCAAACATACATCCAGTCTGTCAGGTTCACCTGGGTTCTCTTTTGCACACTATTCCACGTTAAAATGCTAGCAGTTAGTTTTTTAAATTGAAATCGATAAGAGAAAATCCAAGATAAAATTATGGAAATGGAGAAATGCAGAAATTAGTCTCTGATTCTAGTTATCACCTGGGCAGCTCCTCTGGGCCACAGCAAAGACTGTTGAATCCACACCCTGAGGCTCCATCTCAAGAAACTCTCTGGGATTTTGGAGCCAGGAAGGCAACAAAAAAAATCACATCCATCCTGGAGGAAGCCACTCCAGGGGTACAGTGTGGTATCGTGTGGTCCTCAGCAGCAGATGCTTCTCCCAGCAGGTCCACTCCCACCACATTGCACCACTTTTTCATAGCCCAAGCTAGGACAGCTGGGGGCTCCCACACCCCCATCGCTTGTCTGGCATTAGATTTCTGCAAATACAAATTTACCCAAAAGTTCTTGCAGGTGAAGTGACCTTGTTAAACAGAACTTACAAGAAATACAGAGGCCCTCGTAAAATTGCACTTTACAGACAGGATGGAAACTATCCCTCAGTCACTAATTACACACCTCGGATAACCGGGTCTATTTTGAGTCTCCCAGAGGATATTCTCATGGTACCTCAGGCTACAATTTTATTTTTCTTTTTTTCTGATGACTCTTAACATTCTTCATTAATCATTTGGATGCATTTGGCATCAACACAATAGAAAGACTACGTTGACCAAAATATAAGCCATTTATGCCTATGAATAGAACTTCCTGCATTTCCTTAGCTCATTCGTTAATTGTTGGGGGTTTGTTTCTTCTCATGTAACCATTATTGGTTTTCAGAGCAAAGCTGGTCACTGCATTTTGCATTGAGTAAACACAAGTCATCTGCTGTTTCAAAATGCTAGAGACTTCTTCCAAAAAAAAAAAAAAAAAAACCACTAACAAGTTTAACTTCATTTTTTAATAAAAACCAGTTTCTTCTGATCTTCATATGATAATAAACTTTCCTAATATTTTCCATTGAAGATTAATACACTTCTCTAGAAAGTTATATCTAATTTATGTGACTTTAAGGGTCATGCTTTAATAACAATGATGAAACACGATTATTACTTCCTAATGCTGAAATTACAGTTTTTACATTGTAAATTTTTCCTGCTATGCGCCCTGTGGCACTAACATTTTTATCACTCCATGTGTTTCTAGTTTTAAAACCTTTACCCCTGCTGTTTGAAAAATATTTCTCATTTTCGTCCCCTATGGAGTACAGAAATCCCTAAAGGCAAACCATTAGTGATCTTTCTGCCTTTTCCCAAACACTTATTATGATCACCAGTGTTGCTTCCACTGCCTCATTGGCTTTTGGTAAAGTATGCAAATGAGATGTTCAAAATACACACTTTTTGCAACTGTGCAAGTTCATACTGATTTATAAAATGGGAAGGCTATTAAAGTGACTGAAAATGTCAGCAAGATTTATGCATGGGTGACAAATTGTATTGGAAATGCTCATTTTTAACATGCTGGCCTGAGTTTCTTCTCTTTTTTAAAAAGTATTGTATGCGATACATTTGCTTTAAGGCCATTTGCCCCTCCCATCTCCCCATTTGTTTTAAATATACTCTGACAGTGACTTTTTGACCAGGAAGATAAACAAAACTATTCACATTGATTGTTTTTATCATGGAAAGCAGAAATTATTTTGCTTCTTACTTGTGCTTTTCCATGAAGCTATTTAAGAAACGACTCTCACCTTTGCTTTGTGATGAAACACTTGTGGACCAAACAGCTACTTTCCTGGAAAAAATACGGACACTATCTGATACTGGCATAGCCAAGTCCTGTCTTTGGGTACACACACAAGTAACGCTCCATTTGAGAATGCAAGGCTTATGTTTTTAAGACAGAAGCTGCTCTGACACATGTAGGACCCAAGCTACGAAGGCAATACTCGTTCTCAAGCAAAAATTCCATATCAAAATATCGTAAAGACCATTAAAAAAAAAATCAACGTGTGCCATGTACAAATATTATAGCTGTTAAGTTCGCCAAACACGGATAAAGCAGACTTGGAATCATGTGAAAACTAGTAAAGAAACTCTAGTTTATAATTGTATGATAAAGAAATATATTATGAATCAATGAAAACACTGCAGTGCATTTCACAATAGCAAGGAAATGATGGAGAAATTTATGAGGGTTCATTTCAATTCCGGCACCGAAGGCGAAAGGAACCTTGCCATTGATGTTAAAGAGAAAAGGTTGAGGCCCATAATCACACATCATATTATCAACATATGCATATGTTGTAAAGAAAGAAAATCAACAAACTATTGAATGTCTTGAAACACTCATACATAATCACAGATGCATAATGAGAAATTCTGGTCTGATAGCAATATATTTATAATTTCTGTCAACATGTACGGTATTATGTGAGGTTTTTTAAGTAGTTTAAAGCATAGAGTGTTCTACGATCCTAATATTAAGGAAGAGAAACTGTGCTTTTGTGATTATTTTCTTCTATCCCTGTGCATTCAGTTTGGTGCAAATCCCACTCTTAGGGGGTTCCATGTCACCAGTCTGCAAGATCAGCCACCTAAGCCAAATGATGAAGGTATTTAAGCACTTACTGACCACAGATATCGGTATTTCAACAGTAGTTAGGGGCACATAAATGCAAATTAAGCTTTTAATGGTCAGGGCCTTACTTGTTTGGGTTTTTTAAATATCAGAACACATGAGCGTACTTACACAATGAGTTCAGCACAGGAAAGAGCAGATCATTTGGGTACCCACAGCAACTACAGATGCGATCCTCCTTCTCCCCAAATTCAACATGCTTTAAAAGTTATTATATAATCCTTTGTATTGAAAAATTCAATACTGAGAACTTAATTCTACTTTTTATATTCAGATCAGTCAGTACCAGTACCATTATTGCTCTGATTTTCCTAATTAGTTCATTAAGTTGCATAATAATTGGTTTACTGCCACCCACTTTTTATGATGCTAGAACTGTGAAAATAAAATTGATTTAGGGCCTTATTCTGATCTATTATGCTTACTCACTCACATATCCTGGTGCTTGCTGCAGGTTTTTTTTCTCTTCATCTCTCAAAGTCTGCATATTTTTCCCTGGTTTCACTTAAAATGCAGCCCATATTCCAGTTTTATATAGGTGGGTTTCAGATGTGCATTTTACAAAAATAAACAAATAACCATAGCATTGCCAATGGAAAACATCTGTCTCTCACCTTAGGAGGTCAAGATAAAACTCAGTGCGTGAAATACAACGTATGAGTTTGAATTTATTTCCATTGTGTTAATGACATAGATCAATGCCTTGACATAAGTATCTGGCATATTATAATAATGGGGTACCATTCTAAAAGAGATGGCTCATTGCTGAAACATCCAGACAAAAGCATAATGCACTATATGGAAAAGAATACGGCAACTATCTGTTGCTACCGTCGCTGGGTAGCACGATGTACAGCTACAAGAGAGAAGGCAGCAGGAGAAACCCAGCACGTTTCTCTCTGTAGGACAAAACTACGCAGCTGTACAGGGTGCCCGTTCAATGCAGATGCCTGGTGCAATACAGAAAATTCACGTGAGGAAGGTGGTTTAGATTTGGAAAAAATTGAACAGGTTTTAATCAACATTGAATTTACGTGGATGACTGGAAAAACTTATTTCTTCCCAGTACAAAATAAAGCCATAGCGTCCTTGTTCTGGTAGCCACAGTCAGAACAGGGCAGCAACACTGCACCAAAGGATGCAGGAAATATGCTCAGATACAACGTACAATCAGCTGTGGACGTCACTATTTTAGAATAGAAAATGAAGTGAAATGAAGTGAAAAGGTGAAGTAAATTGCTCCTCTGTCATTTCTGGTGCTTTCCCAAACGCTACCCTGCCAAAAGAGAACAAGGAATGCTTCATCTCCTCAACCATTGCGTGAAGAATGCACAGTAAAATTTAAAAGAAAAAGAAGAAAAACTCTCAAAAGTTATATATTTGCTTACAGCTTGAGTCTGATATTAGTTGGAGGCACTTCTGCACACTCCCAGCACCAAAGTTTCAAAAAGAACTCCTGCCATCTCCTCCGGTGGAACAAACGAGCGAGATCCACACCTTGCAGCTCCCGATGGCCCAATCCAGAATCCCAGTCCCAAACTGTAGTGGTAAAATGAATAAAACAGAATTCAAAATCAGTGAACGGAGGTTTTCATGAGTTTTTGCTGCTCTTGGCCTGCTTTTGTTTTTGGCCGTCAGCTTTGCAGCTTTTGGAAATGGAAGCATACAGGCCCCACGTAAATCTGATATTCCCCCCAACAGAAGCAAGGAACTGCCCTCTGTGCATGTGTTTCCAAAGTTACAAGTTTATTGAGATTGCAAGCAGTTTAAAACGTTACTGGGAATGTAATACTGTGCATTACATCCTCCTGTTTACCAGATGGCTGCCTTAGACAAACACCATCAGTTGTGCCACTAACGCTTCCAAATGAAGAGCCGCCGGTTTAGAGGTGGCTAAGACCTTTCAGTCCTCCCTGCCAGAAACACCTTTTTCTTCACAGGTTCCATTACACAACCATTGCATTAATTGCTTTGGACCATCAAGCCCCAAAACTTGTGTGCCAACTGACTGCTGTCCACCCTCAAAATTTCTCTCATCAAAAAAGCCCTCATCTCATCAGAAATTGAGTTAAAGACACCTCTGAAGGCACAGTTGACTGCTTCTAACTGTAACCAGTGGTTAAAGCATCTAGATAACGTCTTCAGATTAAATTGGAGAACCGCTGTCAATCCTATTTAGTACAATCGTGATGATCCTGAATCACAACTTTAAAACGTAAGACATTCCTCTACCGATTCTGTGCTGCGGAACAAGTTCTGGAACTTCTCTCTATGTTGAGATATATCCATTTGACTGCATTCATACTACCATTTCCTGGAAAAGGGCTATCGAGTCAAGGACCAGGTCTCACCACGTAATATTTCACTTACATTACTCCATTTTTGCTGTTCTCCCGGAATACGGCCTCATTTGATGAACATTTTTTTCTTGCTGATGTAAATATTTTCAAACACTGCAATAAAAATTTCATTACAAGAGTGATTGAGATGTTTTGGGTAGTTTTGTTAAAAAGAGATGATTTGTACATTTTTTTCAAATATTCACTTGAAGGGAACTGATGTGAAGTTAGTGCTGTAATAAAAATGTAAATAAAATTCATTATAGTTCATAGATTTCCTGATATCATCTTTATTGACTCAATATTATTGAAATACGTAAAAATAAATATAAAATTATTTTGAGAATACATCAGTACACCTTATTTTATCATCATAAAATAATAATGGAAAATTCCTTCAGGAAAAAAGATGACATTTACAATGTATGAATTTTCTTATGTTTTCCACAAGTGTGATGTTACATAAAATTAAATGTATACAATTAATGTTCCTCTGTTTATGAGCAGCATTGCTTTATTCTTACTGCATACTGCATGTCTCAACGCCAAGATATAATATAGACCCATTGGAGCCAATTTCCCTGCAGTACCACAACATTTTTATGGTTTCTTGTAACCATCTAAATCGTACTACTTGAATGATGTTTGTCAATGAATCTTTTAGCTTAATTGCAGGATGTCATATGCGCTCCATGACCTGTTTTTGAGGTTAAGTAATATTTATATCTCACTGGAGCAAATATAAGAATTAGCACTGAAATGCAGAATTCAGTGGGGTATATGTTGCAGCTGACAGACGTCAGAGATGTTTCTGGATTCTCATTACATATCGTAATTTACGCTTGGTATGTAACTCTGAGCTGACAAAGTGTGGCTCAGATTTACGGTTTTGGATTTTTTTTTTTTTTTTTTTTTTTTTTTTTCCCCGAACGTTTCCTAACATCCATAGGATCACAGAGCAATTTTGGAGGTTAAGGGAAGTCCCTGCCCTGACCTCCTGCCCCAACAGGGTCATCGCTGGGGTCTGACCTGGTTGCTCAGGTCTTGTTCCACTCACGACCCACAGACCTCCAAGGATGGAAACGGCACAACGTCTCTGAACTGGCTGCTCCCCTGCTTGACTGCCTGCACGGGGAAAAAGTTCCTCCTTGCAAGCAGTGTGGAACTCTACCTTTCCAACTTAGGCCTGTTGTCCCTCATCCTCCTGCCCCACACAAAGCACTGAGTAAAGGGAGATAACCACAGCTCTCAGCTTCTGGCCACATCTGTGCTCCTGCAGCCCAGGATGCTGCCAGCTGCTGTGCAGCTCGCTGCTCACCAGCACCTGGGCATTTTCTGTACCCCTGATCACTAACCAGATGATCTTCAGCAGAATTATTCACAGCAATTATTCCATCCTGGGGCAGGATTTTGCCTATCATAGAATCATTTAGGTTGGAAAAGACCCTCGGCATCATCAAGTCCAACCATCAACCCCACTCTACAAAGTTCTCCCCTACACCATATCCCCCACCACCACATCTGAACGAGTCTTAAACACCTTCAGGGATGGTGACTCCACCACCTCCCTGGGCAGCATATTCCAGTGTCTGACCCCTCTTTCTGTGAAGAATTTTTTCCTAATGTCCAGCCTAAACCTACCCTGTTGCAGCTTGAACCCATTCCCTCTCACTAATTACCTATGAGAAGACACCAGCACCAACCTCTCTACAATGTCAAGTAGTTGTAGAGAGTGATGAGGTCTCCCCTCAGCCTCCTCTTCCTCAAACTAAACAGTCCCAGCTCCTTCAATCGCTCCTCAATCTCCCTGTTGATTTTCTTGTAGTTCCCACTGAACTGTCTAGGTCCATCAGCCTGTCTAGGTCCTTCTGAAAGGAAGTCCTGCCCCCGAGCGTATTACCTGGTGTCATCTGCAAACTTGTTGAGAGTACACCCCATTGCCTCCTCCAGGTCATTTATAAAGATGTTGGCACAGAATAAGTCTCAGAGAAACCTGCAGGTTCTACCACTTCTCCTAGACATCCAGGGGTTAGGATTTAATCACCCATTAATTATTGCCCTCTCTGAGCCAGCTCATCCATCCAGGCTTTGATTGGTTGGTTGGTTTGGTTTGTTTCCAGCTTCAGTGGAAACCACCTGAATTCCTTCCCAGTCTATACTCTTCAAATATTGTCCCACATGCTAAACTCTGTAAGGACAATAGGTTCCCAAATTTTATGACATTTCAGTGAGGAAGAAAAGCTGAAGTTTTAATGGCTCCACAAATAGAATAGGAAGCTTCTACTGGCTGGATAAATTTAAGAGTCTGACTAGGAGTACTATAAAGTCCTACAGTCTCTTGGTCATTCAGTGGTTTACGTCACATGGGAGAGGTGTGGTCTTGCCAGCACCAACCGAGCACAAGTTTAGAAACTGGGAACTTGGCTTCCAGTCCTATTTTTAACATTAATTTGTCATATGCGTGGTGAAGTGAGAAACTAATCTCTGACCAGGCTTAAAGAATAAAACACATAGACTTAAGGAGCTGTAGTGGCAGACGAGAAATACCGTGACTGTACAGCACAAAGCCTTGATCCAGTAAAACATTGTTCTACCGCTTGAAAACTGTTCAACGCACGGCTAAGGGTCAGCAACCCCTTAACAAGCTTTGTGCCAGAGTAAGTACCATCAGCCCTACTCCAACCAGTCTAAAACCAGTAGAAAGTTCTCTGAACTATACAGTTCACCAGGAGTTAATAACATGTACATGCTAAACAAGAAAAAATTGATATTGCTGAGTAACCTGGCTATGGCCGCCACCAATATTCATAGACACAACACTGCCCCACAGGCTCTTTGTCCCTGGTCATAAGGAAACGAGTCACCAAGCAAAAGTCACCACTTTGAGACTGGCAGTGAAGAATCAGAATACTTCTTTTCTGAAGAATCATTTAAACAAGCTCTGAATATCACGAATGACTCTCTTCCCATTGCTAAAATACTCCATACAACTGTAACATTTAACCCAGCCCTGTAATCAGCGCTGGATAGAATTGAAGTATGACACCAAATCCAGGGACAAACATTTTGTTTTTCTGCGGTGGATAAACAGGCATCCTTCTCTGTGCATTCCTCACTGGATCGTCAAGCCTTTGCCAACTTGATTACACAATTCTTAACTAAATATTTGCCAACTGCAGCTGCGGTACTAAGTGGTGGTGCTTGAAAATTCCTTTAGCAAAAAGAAGAAAAACATCATTACAGCACTTTTAGTTTTAGCATCTTTTCTTTTTATGAAGAAAAAAAAAAAATCCATTTAAGAGTATTAAATGGCATGTTGAAATTAATAAGAACTTAAAAAAATAAATATATCTACCAATAACTTCATATTTATTGCACTCAATTTAACAAATTATTGCACAAACTACACAGACAGCATTTTTCCTGTGAAATTATTATACTTAAATGAACTTTTGACAATGTATTAATTACAAGGACATGACCACATTTATTCTGCTGATCTGGTAATTACATGCATTAAAGAAATATTTATTCAGAACCCATGTAGTATACTTCAAAACGGGCTTTTATTGCCAAGTTACATTTCCTGTATACAACTGCCTTTTTTGCCATTTATGAGCCTTTTTTTCAAACTTTTACAGAGGGCAGAAAGGGGAACCGAAATGCTTAGTAAACTCTGGGCTGACAACTTTCTCTGCGCACTTGAAAGGCCCAGCAGTCTCTTGGTCAGATGTAGAGCTTGGGTCGGATGGAGAGGTTGGGGCAGCTCTGTACAGACATGCCCTACCTGGATTTTACACTCTGGTTAGTGAGAAAAGACAAGAAATACGTTCAATAATTTGCATTCGAGCCGGCACAAAATTAATTTTTGTTCTCTAGACGTGGAATCTATGCAACCCAGCGTCCCCATTACTTCAATACTAAAATTACTCAACATTTGCCTTGCTAGGTATGCAGATAGCCCTGATAATAAAGTCTTCTGCCATCGTAACACGCTGGATGACTCAATATGCATAGGTGAAATGGAAAAAGCATTTCATTCTTTGCCCTTGTCACAGAGGGAGATACAGAGTGATTGTACCTCTCTGGCCAAATTGACCACCAGGCTTATTTTGCAGTTTGAGCTTCACTCAACATTGAAACCTGTGAGTTACTAAAATAAGGCAGCCAGAGACTGAAAACCATAAGTCTCATCTCCAAAACTGAATCTAATTATTTTTTTTTTTTTTTTTAGGCAGTGTACATAAGCACTCAAATTATCAATTAGTTCCTTATTTTCTTTTAAAATCATCTAGTTCTGTGTATTTGATAGCCGGTGTAAAAAATTGAGATATTCTCAGTCTCATCACAATCTTTCCGTTAAGCAAAGGAGAATATCTCACAAAAGAAGAACATTTGCCTAAATAAAGATAACCCATTTCTTTCCTTTTCTCAAAAGAATGCTTCATAATGCCAGGAAACATATTTATGGAGTCCTCCAGTAATGAGCTGTTCTTGACTACCAGCGACAGCCAAAGGTTAGAGCCACCTGAGAAAACCACTGCATGTTGAAATAACCCAATCCTGCTTTATAGTCATTCTTAACTTTTACTATATAGACCTGGCTTTGGATCCTTTTTAGAACATCATTGCTTTCACTTTAAGGAAAAATTATAATACAAGCGAGGAAAGAGTAAGATTTGGAATTCTGAAGGAACAACCTTAATTATCATAACCACACCAGCCAAAAGAAACAATTTGTTATAAAAGGAGGGACGTCACCTACTATAAGTGGTCTCCCACTAAGAAAATACAAAAGAAAGCACCGAGGGAAACAGACGCGGTGGTCCAAGTATTCTGAATGGAAAAACATGGATTTGTGTTCATTCATGGTTTAAGTCTCTAAATTAATACACATAGGGACCTTTTCTACCCACGTGAAAAGATTTACTCACGCAACTTTGTGCACAGAATGTTATTCTAAGGCAATTAGGGCTGTTCCATTGTATTTCCGCCTTAACTATTTTAATGAATTTTTTTTTTTCTTTGACTGACTGAGAAACCCTTTGAATTGAAGTGTAATGGATCAAACAGTCAGATGGAGCTACTGTACTAAAAGCAAATGAATATTGACCTAAATAATCCTCATTTACTTTCAACTACTACATTTTGATAAACTGACTGCTGCCATAGCATGTTTACTTCATAATCTCTATAAACCAGCTTAGAGGAAAAATACAGGCACTTTTGTTTTAAAATGTAGCCTTACTTAATCATTCATTTTACTCATTACTAACATATAAATACATATATATATATATTTCACAAAAATAAAATCACTAAAATAGTGGGCTGTTTGCTAGAGCTGGCGTTGAAAGAACTCTCTGGTGGAAAATACATCAAGCTGATCTTAAGAGTACAAGCTCTTTTTCAAACCAAATTTTAATTTTTATAGTTTTGGTGATTTCTGGCAATTGATTTTCATAGCTGGCTAAACTTTACTGCTGCTGTTTTATAAATAATCTTAATTTTCTGGGTCACACTTGAGACAGCGACATAAATGCTAAAACTACTACTTCTCTCCGTGCCTAATCAACAGTTTCTGAAAAAAAAAATATAATTATGCGAAAACACAACTAGAAGAAAGCTAAGGAAACCTCTGACCAAGGTCTTGACGGGCGGATTTGCACCTCCTTTGCAATATGTGGTAAACCTGCAAGCCTTTCCAGCAAAAACGCTGCCTAGCCCACAGGCACTATACTGCCACCTGGGAAGGAACTATTTTCCACCTATTGCCAACCATAACCATTTGTTAGAAAACTCACTTCTTCTGGCCATTCGTCCCTAAGGCTTTCCTTTTAGAAGGATTGGCAATGAAGTAGAGTAAGTAAAAGACGGTAAACGACAACAGAAGTAGAGACAGTAAAAATATTGTTCAGCTTTTGCTTTCTCAGGGACCTGTTTTGTTTGATCAAAAACTTTCTCGTTTGCCCCAGCATCTAACTAAGATAATTGCTCAAGCTAACGTACTTCACAGTTCCACTACTACTACTTCTACACCCTGTTTCTTCCTCAACTTTACAGCCACTCCTCAAATAGCATTCCTGATAGTATTCTGACCTTGAAACAATATCATCCCAGCACTCCACCTAACGTAACCACCTCTCCTGCACACCAGTAGAGTACCTCTGCCCAAGATCGTGTGCCCCCGCAAAGACATAGCTGAGTACTCGCAAGCCAAGAGCGTGAAGACACAATACAAGAGGGATGTGGATGGGAGTTGAAAGAGGTTACCAAGAAGGGTAAAGGAAGCTCTCAGAGAGATCTCAGTAGGAAGGCTTTCAGGAAGAGGTGTTTCTGAAGGTGTTCAGAACAACAGGAAAAGCTCAGTGAGTGAAAAAACGAATGGATATGAGACATTTCCAAAAAAAAAAAAAAAAGAATACATTAAGAAAAAAATAAGTAGGTAAAAGAGAGGAAGTAAAAAGAAATTACAGGAATGTAGTTGAAGCAAGGATGATGGACAGCCCTGGCTCAACTACTGAGTTGCAATGGGAATTGAAGGTGAGAGTACAAGGAAGGAAAGAGGAGTGGTGTGCTGGTAGGGATGGAGAGTAAGGTGTTTCGGTAGCTGCCCTCTAGAGAGACTAAAGAAGGGGACAAAGTTACTCTAGAAAATAAAGTTGGACTGGCATTTTTCGCATAGACGTGTGCAAGCGCTGGTCTCTGGTGTTAGCAATGGCACTTGTCCTGGCACACAGGGATGTACCAGGGGAGCTGGAGTCACCAACCTAGAGCAGAAGCAGCTTCATGCACTTTTCAGAGTGAAAAAGGCGCATCAAAGTTACACAGCTTTGATGAATTCTTCATTTATCTGGTAACTGTGTTATACTTAATCTGATTGAAACCTTTCATTTCTCATAGGGTTTTCCCAATAACGTGCATACTGAATACTTAGGCTCAAAAAGCCCTCATTAGTGCATTTGAATACATTAAACCACTCGTTCATCCTTGCTCTAACCCCCACCTGTGTTGTGACATTGAGAAAGTGACTTTTTGGAAATGACGGCCTTCTCGCATTCATCCCCAGGTTATCTGAGCTTGATGGAGATATTACTGAGTGATGCGTGACAGTCTGTGCCAGAGCATGTGACCAAAGTTTTCCCCTTTGGGCTTTAAATAGTATACTTATCCATGACACTTTTGCCTAGTTTTGAAGTATTTCTGCAGTAAAACGGCCGCTACGCACCTGGTGGTTGCAAGGACGGTACCTAGGGATGAGGTTAGCCTTTCCTTTCCATCACTTTGCAAGCACAACAGCCCTGACTGTCAGACTGGACAGATTTTGCTTCTATCTTAAGAAGACACAGCAAAGTCAAACAGACGTATGTTTGGTTTAAGGAAAACAACAGGCCATTTGACTGGAAAACAATGTCATTCTGTGATTTTTAGACCCTTTTACTACTCTAAAAAAAACATCAATTTTGAATATAGAATAACAACCACAAGGTGGATCTAAAGTGGATGTTGCTAAAGGTTATGCAAATGTAGGAAATTATAATTCTATCTCAATGTCATTACATGTGTCTACTTAGATGCACATTTTCTGCTATGTTTAAGTTAAACAAAACACTAAATGACTGTGTAGTATGACATCTCATTAATATGTTTCTATTCACATCTGTGCCTTTAGTATAAAAAAATAGGCTGTTCTAGTGATAAGAGATTAAGTCCTTTAATTAGAAACAAATGACAAATCACTGTTAACCCCATGTGATGCTTTCTAAAACTTCCATCAAATATTCCCCTTAAAACATTATTAAGCACAAGTTCAGCAGATCTACTTCCTAGAAAGTGCTATTTAACAAAACCCAGGCAGGATGTTAACACTGAGGCCGAATTACAGGTTGCCAATGCATTTCCTGCAAGGGGATTGACAGGGGATCATTTTGTTATGGGGCCACCTCCAGCGTGTTGTGACAACCAGTCATTACACCTCTGAGCACAGCACTCAGCTGTAGGTTTCTACAGGATGCAAATAGCTCCAAATGGGTTCAATTTAGAGACAGCAGATAATGTATCATTCCCTTCTTTAAGGTAGAAGCTTTTAATTTTCAAGGAAAAGGAAAGAGGAGTACGTTTCAGTCTCTGGAAATAAAGATCTACTTAACAAAGCACACCAGAAAAATTGAGAATAGAAATGACTATTATAAAAATAAAAAGCTTAACTTGTTTTTTTTTTTCACTTGTCTCGGAGACGTAGAGGGTCTGTTAGCCATCACCCCTATTTATTTAGGATGCCATCCAATTGTTCATTTAAAATCTGTGCTTTGCAACCAGTAACAAATATTAGGGAATAAGATTTCAAATTTGCATAGCAACTCTTTCAATCTTGAGTAATCCCAACAGATTTTGCAAAGTACCCATATGCAAGATCAAAATGGAGAGCCATAACTAATAATGACAACTAACTCACGGCACAGGCACAGTAATAGTTACAAAAAATAGTTTAGCAAAAAAAAAAAAAAAAAAACAACGCAGGTATAACGTCCAACTTGTTTAAAAATGGCCATGTTCATGAAACACGAGAAAGAATTTGCTAGTCCCAAGCACAAACATACTCCCAGGTATTGCAAGCTTACATATGTCTAAAAGAAGTGTTAAACATGTAGTAAACAAACAGAAAACTCCAGTATGTGACAGGCAACAGGTCCATGAAGTTTTGGTTTTAACTTAGGCACTTCTATCATCTTCCTCCTGCCAGTAAGCTCCAAACACATACTTTAAACAGTGCTGTGGATTCTCAAAGTCCACTTCTTCAGGAAAAACTCCACAGTTGAGTCAAGAGGCCTTAAATGTCTGTGATTAACAGATTTAGTCTCTCATTCTCCCCTCTACACTTCTCTTCTATGTATATATACACATACGTGCATACATATAGCTACCTAACTATCCGTGTGTGTGATATACTTAAAAGTATCTTTTATATATATATATATATATTTATATATATATATATTTTTATATATATATATATAAAATAACACGAGGTTTGGTTTTGTTCTGTGTTGTGGAGGGTTTTTTTAATGAAATATGGGTACCTACAGAAAGATACTTCAGAAAACCTTTTTTTCTGCAAGAACCTGTCCATCACAGCTTTTAGCAAGCGCTACACACAGCTTCAAGAGTTGGTGTGTTTATTCCTTTTTAGTTTGGGTTGGATTTTTTTCAGATCACCCTCGACACTGTGATTTAACAAAAATGGAAGTTAGCATCTGACAAAGCCAGACAAAAAAAATGTTTGTGCACTGAAAAACATTGGCCCAAGATGCAAATGTGGGTGCACATCTGCAATCTTAGTGTAAATACTCCAAAAGGGAGGTACTTGGTTATTACATGATATATTAGAGAGCTGGACATTTGGTATTGAGTGTATTCCTCTTTGTCTTCAAAGTAAAGGAAGGAATATGCAAATCAAAAGCCTAAGCAAATTAAAGGTACTTTGTAACTGACATTTTAATTATCTTGTTTGGATATTATTCATTTTATTTATTCTTCTAAATGCAAACAATTCTGGACCACTGTATAAATATTATCTCCATTGGAAGTCTACAGTACCTCTAACAAAAACGTACAATTGCTTGGCTACCAAATCCAATGAAACTCATTCTAAACATACTGTATTCATTATAACAATGTAGTTCTGCATAACACACAAAAGACTTTGGAAAGAGGGGACAGTTTAAAAGAGGCCAGTGAAAAGATGTAATTAGAGCTGTGTGGGCTTGGCAAAACCCTCTCGATAAACAAGCTTGAAGTTACTTTTGCCAAAGCACTCCAGGCTTACTGAGGTTTCATTACGGCAAGGAGAGCTTAATTCTGGTAAGTATCAGATACAATAGGATGTAATCAAATATAAAATAATAATAAAAATAGCCAAACGGGAAAGAAGAAACTGAGCCCTACTTAAGGAGAGCGTTAAAATACAACCAGCATATTAACTGGCTGAGTTACAAGTGACTTCAGTTGGTGCAGGTTTGTTTGGAAAGAGGAAAACCTGCAGATGAATTAGTAGGATTATCACGAGCAATTTATTCTCTGAAAACATTGTCAGGGCCCTTGTCCGTACTTGGATTTTGACCACAAAAATACAGGGAGTTTCATATCTTCCGATCACCACGCAGATGCGCTTGAGGAACACAGCGTGCACGCACAAACACACACTTATGACCTGCTCACGTGGCAGCCATAAGTTATTCGGGGTTGTTTCATCTTCAAGGGGGCATGAACCTCTCCAAAAAGGAGCACATAAACAACTCATCCAGCTTTGACTGCCATTGAACGAGGGAGAGACCCGAGCATGTGTTTGAAGTGTTTCAAAAGATTTAGAGCCGCGAGGGGTCCCGAGGGAAGCGTGCAACGCTTGGTGCTCCAGTAGAGCAGACGAGGACCATCCGGTCCTCCACCAAACACACCGCTTTCTGCAGGAACGTTCCCACCCAGGCACAAGTAACATCCTCACCATCGCTGGAAGCTGGCTTGTCCTTGTAAAAACTGGCTTCCAGCAGTTATCCTATAGAAGTGCCTCAACCTGGATCCTATACACCTGATGAAAATGCACAGTTGTCCAAATCGGGGTCCTTTGTTTCTCATTTGGCCCATGCAGCTAAATCAATCATGCCACAAACAAAAAAACTGCATCTCCCCCTGGCCCCAGCCCTAGGTACATGGCTGTCCTGTCATTTTTTCTTGCTCCCACTGGTATCCTGAGCAAAATGGTCCCTGTTAGGAAAAAAGCCTCAGCACAACCCCTCTGCCCTTGGGTCTTTGCAGTAGACCTTGCCCTGCTCTACCTGGGATGGAGAAGGACCAGCCATGGCAGTACCCTCTGCCACTTGGAGAGGAGCATTTTCCAGCATCTGACAGAGCATAAAAGCAGCTGTAATAGCTGTTGGTCCCCCTCTGCCTTGCCATTATTACCAGGAGCTCTGAAATACAGCACCCAGAGAATAACCCATGAATACACCCAACAGGTAAGCCCTACACCACACACCCACTTTTGATGTCTGCAGACAAATTCTCCGTTAAAACTAAACTGAATTTCATTTCTCAGAGAACAGACTTTTTCTGCATCAACTATTAGCAAGAAACAACCAAAACTGGCCAACTCAGTCTGCTAAAATTAGGCTTGACACCCTATATTCTGAATGTAAGCTGGAAAGGTGCAGCGTGCTCGCACACCTGCTCATTTCGGTGGGTGCTGCATGCAGCCCATCAGGGTGCCGGGGGGGAGGGGCACCACGCCACTTCAATTTGGATGCCAAAATATAGACCTGGGACCCTAAATTTAGCTTCACAGCCTTAAATTTTGGCTTAGACCTCAATTGGAAATGAAACAGATGAACCAGTTGTTAAACCACAACCTCAGTCAGCTGAAGAAAAAAAAAAAAAAAAAGAAAAAAAGAAAGAAAAAAGGGGGGGAAAAGGGCAAATTCTCATATGATGTTATTGCATTACACCTCACTAGAGGAATCGGTGGGATTATAGCAGTTTCCTTCATTCACTCTGCATTTCTGCATCGCTGGAGGAAGACTCGGGCAGCCACCAGTGCGTCGGCGTGACTGGTGCCAGCCCACGCTCTTGCTGCTCCGCTGCAGAAACTCAGCCCCGGCACCACACAGACACAGTGGACGGCAAATCAATGGGGGGGAAAAAAGCCCAAGGATTTCCATCCTCTCAAATACCGCAAGAGAAATCAGGGCTGAGGCCAGCCCTGCACCGCCAGATCCATTTGCCCCAAAGCAGGGGCATCTTCCTGTGGGGCAGAGTAATTGCCTTCAACCCTCCACAGCCCACAAGATATTTTGTCATTAAGGACATGTCAGAAAGGTGCTGTATAATCACAGTAATCACTGTGGACAGCCGTAATAATAATAGTAATAAGAATATTTAGATATTTTCATCTTCAAAGCACTTTTAAAACATCTGCTAACAGATCTCCCCAGCTGCTGTTTATAGAAGACAATAATTATAACCCTGCCAACACTCAGGGGTGGCAGAGATTTCTGCAGGGATTAACGATGCTATTCTCATCACAGCCAGGCAGCGTCGCTGCCATTTTACAGATATGAAAACCAAAGTTTGATGGAAAGAGGTCATTCTCCCCATCATACCAAGAAGCTGTGCAGGAACCAACATTTTGGTGCTCTCAGGCCTCCTCCAGCCAACTAAGACATACTGCACTTGGTAAAGAGTCATAATTTTAGGGGGACAAAGGAAAATTCAAGAATTTATATTTGGGGATTTTTTTTTTTTTTTTTTTTAAATAATCTGAGTTAGGATTTGCAATCCCCCAGCATTTTATTTCCCATGCACTCTCACCTGGGAGCCAGGTGGGACATTTCGGGGAGGAACAAACCACCGCTATCACCCATAGGGAGGAACAAACCACCTCTTCACCTCTGATTGAGGACTGCTGCCTTCTTCTGGTGGGAAATCTGCAAATTGGACCTGAAAGGAGGGTTGTGACCTGCCTTTGAATGCACCTTCAGCTTTACTACAACAGTTTTGTGCAGGTCTAGTTTTCTCTTCAAATTTAACTGATATTTTAGGTTTTGCAAGCTTCTTTATGTGCCTATCCAAAAAGCAGCCATCAGTTTTCAGGGAAGCTCATGCCAGTGTGCAAAAGCTGGACAATCCCTTTATCTGCAAGGTGACGCAAGGATGTCTCCAAAGCAAGACGTGCTAATCTAAGGTTGACAAAATCGCTGTGGGTGCACACAGCAACATACCAAGTTACCTTGTGCACGTACAGGTTGGTTTTAGTTCTAGTCATTAAGTTTTTGGACCTGAATCTCAAAACACTTGAATCCAGATGAACTGCCTCCCTGGAAGCTGAGTCTCAAACAGGTGGATTGCTCACAACCGTCACCTTCCCTAGCCCTGACTTGGCTCCACCATCTCCCCTGGCAGTTAAGTTCCTATTCTGGCAGGCAAAATAACCTGATTTTTAAAAAAAATAATTAATTATTAAGTGTTAATAAATGTTCAATTAACTCGAGTTCTGGAGAGGCTTTTCTTTTGTAGAAGGTTGCAGTCCAAAGCCACAGCCCCATAAGAACCTGAGATCCCAGGGGGAAAACACTATTTAACCCCTAGTTCAACTTCTAATGAAAGGAAACGTAGAAATGTAGCTATAATTCAAGATATTGTATGGAAGTCTGTTCAAAGTTTTTTCAAAAATATAAATTACAAGAGATTATTGATTTTTAAAAAGCTTACTTCAACAATCAGCTTTCTATCTCATTCTATTTCACTCTCTCTCGTTTATTCATTTCCTTATGTAAAAGAATTTAACCAAAGGAAACTAGCATTTTAATTCAATTTCTCCTATAAAATATATAATTTTATTTTGTCATAATGGCTGCTTTTATTTCCAGAGTCAGATTTTATTTAAATTTCAGTCCATTAGGAACAAAACTTGCCATTTTCTGATAAACAAAATCAGCAGGGAAGCCTCTTCAAACTAGGAATGTATTTTCTATCAACCTTTGTTCTAGCCGGTCTAAATGACAGGTATATTCCACTTTTCCTGCGTTTAGTTTTAAAGATTCTATGGGGAGGAGGGTGAATACAGAGAGTGACATTTTTAACAACAAAAGTAGCAATCAGAAAAGCAGCCCCATGACAGGCATATGGAAGAAATGGGGGGGGAAAAATAAAAATAAAAAAATATATAATCCATCGCTTTGGCCCACCAAAGAGGACTAATATGAGTCATTAACAGAAAACCATTAATTTTCCTCCCTGTGACTGTTGTTTGTAAAAGTACTTGAACCTTTGAGATTCAGTCATTTAACTGTTTCTTGGTAGGCTGGAAAATAGACTCCAAGGAATTAATTTTAAAAAAAAAAAAAAAAAAAAGGCAAAAAATCTAAAATAAATGTAAATGTAGAGTTTGTTAAAAAATATAAAGATGATTGCTTAAAGCCGCACTTAGTTTAGCCAAAGATCAGATGGTGAGATGACAGCTTTCACAAGCGAAAATAACATCCTGCGGTGTCGTGCTCTGTTTCAGCCGAACCAGCATCGCCAAAGTCAGCATTCGACACGATGTGCTGAAATGTGGATCCCTGGCCCAAACCAACAACTGGTTTTCCCTTAGAACTACCTTTCAGCTCCCTGTTTTGCTTGGAAGAAGGTAGTAATCTCGAGCACGAGGGTAAAGCGAGCAGCCGCAGTAAATGCATGTAAACCCAACCTCTCCGACAAGCCGGGCAGAGCTTTGGAGTTAACATTAAAAGGTTTATGGGGTCCCTTGGGTCTCCCATTCCAGCATGGGGCCGTGCAGCCACTTCGGGGGATTTTTAAAAATTGTTTTTCTTAATTTTCAACTTGGGCACGCATCCCACAACACGGCACAGCGGTGACCCCCTGAGAACAGCAAACATTGGGCAGTTGGAAGAGTTTGCCCATGCCTTGTAACCCCCAGACTGGAAGGGAAGATGCTGCCCAGACCTTTGCTGGAGAGCAAAGGCACCACAGGGAAGGGCTCTCTGAAGGATGCTCTGCGCTGGCATCCAGCATCCCCCTTCCACAGTGACAAGCCATTTCAGAGCAATGACTCAAGTGATGCCGAGCAGTTGCATGACAAGGACTGCGAGGAGCGACTGCACGTGGCTGTTTTCGTCAGCATCAGGCGTGTTTTGAGCAAATTTAAGAAACTGGATGATGCAGGCAAAAGGACCCTCCCTTGGCAAACCTGAACAGCTTAGGGCAGTGGCATCCAATGATTTGGAAGAAGTGAACTGCCACAGGAGCTAAGGAGATCAGTAGCGAGTGTGTATCTACCTCTAGCTCTAAAATGCCTCCTGACCTCTGAGCAGCACTCCTCCTGGGCAATATTAACAATTTAATTCATAGATAGAGCCTGCGGGCTGTAAACCAGATTCTTTCAGCTTTTATGCAACCACTGTAGCTCCTCCACTGGTCATTACTCCACATTTTCACTACGGTGAGGGAGAAAGGCACCCAGACATATCTAGACGATACTCAGCACCTGGAGTATAACTCCCCAAAATCCAAGCCCCGACAGTCAGCGCAGGAGGGAGGCACCCCATAAATTTAGGGTCCAACTGCAGGGGGGTTTTTCTTTTGGTCACTGCTGGAACATTTTCTGCAATCTCTTTTCTAGCACCGGCCTTTCTGGTTGAAAAAGTCCAGATTCTTCTGATCTTTGTTTTGGATTCTTTTCACTAATTCTGACATGAAGATTCACAGGGTATTCCAAAAGGGGAGAAAAACTGAGGAGTTATTTCAGTCCTAAGAGACTTAAAGGATTATGTCCTTGTAAAATACAAATGACAGTTTTCCTGTGGTGTTTCTCCTACATAATGCGCACGTTAATCCATAATTTCCTTTGCCAGATGCAGCGTAATCCTTCTCCTGCAGCCACCACAGCACAACTGCGGTTGAGAAAATAGGAGTAAGAAAAGTTCATCCGTTCAAACACAATAAAAGGCAACTTCACCGACCAACTTTTTGGGTTATTCTTGAAGGCAGTCACGCAGCCCTGATACAGAAAAGTGCAACTCTCTGCAGTCAGAGTCCATTTCTCTTTATAAAATAGCTCAACTGGCACCTGATTTCAACCCAACTCCTCCTTTCAAGTGTGAGACGAGTCAGACAAAGAGCTACTATTACTTCAGCCATTGCAACAAACTGCAACAAAATCTATATCAATATATATATAGAAGGGTGTTTCCATGGATGTGCCGCAATCCACGTGTTTAGCAGTTGCTTTTTGTCGCTTGTTAACGATACGTCATGCAAAGGGACCGGGCTATTAATCTTATGCAGGTTCAGTAAACCAGTTTGTAAACGACATCTTTAAAGTCTTTAAGGAGAAAAGCAAATCTGACGCATTTAGAAACAAATCCATCACACCCCATTAAAAAAAAAAAAAAAAAAGTAATAAAATAAAAGGATCTGGATGAGTTTGTAGAAAGGAGAGAGAAATGGCTGGTAAACCACTGTCCCTTTTGTGGTTCTATGAGTCTTTTCTAAGCAAGGACTGAATGCACCCAGCAGCAGCCTGTTGCTGGAGATTTAGAGAAGAGAAATATCAGCTTCACAACCGCATATGGGAAAAAGAAACACGTTGACCTACACATTACCCACCAAGATCAAAATATCTTATATGCACAGTGCAACACCTTGTATGTTTGATATGCATAAATGCATGCTCCTTTTTTCTAAAGACACCTTACAGGATTAAAAAAAAAAAAAAAAAAAAAAAAAAATGACCCATCTCCTGACTCTCCCTTTGTATACACAGTGGAAAGTTTTCTACTTCATTTTACAGTTCTTTGGGGATTTCCTCCATGTGTTTGTTCCTCTCCCATTCAATCACTGTGGGGAGACAAGTGTAAAGATCGCCATAGCAATCAGCCTGACCAGCTCCTTCGTTCATCCTCTGCTGAAGTCAGAGGGAAATTTTTTGAGCAGCACCAAGCATGGGGCAATTTGCTCGTTGCTCGCAGTCCCAGAGGCCAACAGGTTTTTGCCCTGTTATTGTGCCCATGGGAACTGGCTTAGGTTTCATTGGCTTGCGTTTCGTTTCATATCAGTCTTTTGGTGTTAATCACCCTTTTCACATATAGCATGAAGGACTTCAATCTCATTTGCTTTTCCTAAACATTTTCAGAGATGTTCAACAGTGAAGTTTCAAAGTGCAGCTTCCTCCTGCTCCATCTTCTTGTTTTTTCCCCTCTACACCTTTCTGTATCGTTGATTAGTTTGGGTTGGAAGGGACCTTTAAAGGCCATGTAATCCATCCCCCCCTGCCATGAGCAGGGACACCTTCCACTAGATCAGGTTGCTCAGAGCCCCGTCCAACCTGACCTGGAATGTTTCCAGGGATGGGGCAGCCACAGCTTCTCTGGGCAACCTGGGCCAGTGTTTCATCACCCTCAGTGTAAAAAATTTCTTCCTTATCTCTAGTCTGAATCTTCCCTATTTTAGTTTAAAGCCATTACCCCTTGTCCTATCACAACAGGCCTTTCTAACAAGTCCTTCCCATCTTTCCTGTAGGCCCCCTTTAGGGCCTGGCAGGGGCTGGAAGGTCTCCCCGGAGCCTTCTCTTCTCCAGGCTGAACCCCCCCAGCTCTCTCAGCCTGTCCCCACAGCAGAGGGGCTCCAGCCCTCCCAGCATCTCCGGGGCCTCCTCTGGCCCCGCTCCAACAGCTCCGTGTCCTTCTGCTGTTGGTGCCCCAGAGCTGGAGGCAGCGCTGCAGGGGGGTCTCACAGAGCGGAGCAGAGGGGCAGAATCCCCCCTCGCCCTGCTGCCCACGCTGCTGGGGATGCAGCCCAGGCTGCGGGGGTTTTCTGGGCCACCAGCGCACATGTCCAGCTTTCCATCCATCAGTACCCCAAGTCCTTCTTGGCAGGGCTACTCTCAATCCTTTCATCCCCCTGCCTGTATTGATACCAGGAGTTGCCCTGACCCACGTGCAGGACCCTGCACTTGGCCTTCGTGAACCTCATGAAGTTCACATGGGACCATTTCTTGAGCCTGTCCAGGTCCCTCTGGATGGCGTCACTTCCCTCAGGTGTGTCAGATACGAAGCGCTCAGCAAACACCCAGTGCTAACAGAGCCAAGAAAGCCTATACTGCAAAGTACTTTAAAGTCATCCAGGTATTTGTATCTGCTCAGGTAAGGAGCTAATCAAGCAGCAACATAAATTAGGTTACAAGTGCTAAGTCCAGCAGTAGTCATCCCATCTCTCCAATTATAGCAGCCTGGAGGCCGCAGAAAAGAAACTCCAGAAGAAGTTTGATTTAATCAGAGTCTTTGCAAATGGTTCCTGATGAACTCCCTAAAGCCTCAGTTTCCCCACAGAGGTTACAGAGACCCAGAGGCAACACTGAGCTTTAATTTTAAAGTGGGTGATTATTTAAGTCATGGAGAAGAGTTGCAAGAGAGACACAGGAGCAGCGCGGCATCCAACCTTGCAGGGATTGAGCCCTCAGCATCTCCCTCTCCCCCCAGACGTGGGTCCGGTACACGTACACACATGCCCCACACCCCCCCGCCGAGACACGGGGGCAAGGTCGGGGAGATCTCTACAGAAACTTCTTCGACTTTGTGCATTCAACAGCTGAAGGTTATAGACAACAAATAATGTAGTTTTGTGCCTACAATCAGTCTAGCCAGTTATCCAAGAGATCCTGGTGATCTCTGTATTCCCACTCCATCTTTACAAAATATACTTGAGCAATAGGTATTGCGAAATACTTGTCTCGAGTAATTAAAGTGTAAGCGGTAATGCTAAGACAATGTATTGTCTAAAGCATGACATTCAACAGTTCTCTAAGATTAATGTCCTATTCCTGTAACTTGGTTGTTCTTGGCTTAAGCATTCAACATAATGCTACTCATTACACAGAGCAGTGACATCTATATCCAAGGGGGAAATATGGTTCAAGTCAGCTTTCATGTTTAAATATTAGTAGTAAATTCAAATTCAATTTCACATGATCAGTGTATGTGACACTAACTACATCAAGGTAGACTTGGGGATTTCTCAGCTCTGTATTGAAGAGAATTACATGACTGAAAACTAATTAGGGAAGCACATAAAGTGAATTTATTTAGTATTCTCTTGTATGTAGTTAACTTAAAGTAATGTATCAAATTTCCTACAGAAAAATGTGGCTACATAACACTGAACAAAATGCATCAGAAATCAGATCAAGCAAATTATCTTTTTTTTTTTTCTTTTAAAACTGAAAATGTTTAAGCTGTAATGAAAAAATTATAATAGCAAGGCTTTTTCCTCTGGAGGAGTGCTTTGGTACTGTGCCTCACGCAGGGAATAAGAAACAGCTGCAATGCAAATAAGAAAAAGCAGTCAAATGTTATTTGTCTCTCCTGACCAAATAGCACCTGAATTTTGTTTCCCGAAGCTCCCGGGTGCATTTCTCCGATGGCAGTGCCCTACACGCAGCCAGAGCAAAGCCCAGGGGCCGCTCTGCAAGCGGGAGTGGAGCAGGATTGTTCCATAATCCAAGCCCTCAACAGGAACGTGTGCGTCATGCTAAAAAACACTCTTCGATCTTTTATCTCAGCCTTTTCCTCCTCTCTACGTAATGTTTTAAGATGCACCCAGCTCCCCCCGCCTCTCCTCCTCCCCTCCGTGGCGCTGCCCCGTGATGCTGAGCTGTGGCCATGGGGCTCTCTGCCTTCTCCCTCTCCCTCCGGTCCCTCCGCAGCCGGCAGGGTACCCGCCAGCGAGTCCGAGATGAACACTGCATCCCAAACCCACAGCGCTGGTGACAAAATGCTACCTACAAATGCATAATAAATGTTTCATAATGCTTTTGCTGTGCATTATAAATGATAAATAGATGACAATAGATGTCTTATAAAGTATTTATGTCTTATTGTCGTTATTGTTGCGCTACAGCTTTGAACAAAGCATTAAAGCAAATGTGAGTCTAAGTGCTGGTGATGATATGTATTAACAAAGCCATTCATGATAAATGGACAAACCTTTGAAGGTCACTGACACTTTGACAAGCTTTACATTGGCATTTTTGCCTGGAACGTTTTTGCTCCCAGCTTTACCACCGACTGAAGTGATTGCATTTTAACAACAATATCAAAATAGTGTATTAACTGGCAATAAGCAAATAAACCTGACTCTACTGAAGGCGATGGCACTGAAATAAGAGGGTCACGTGCCTGCAATGGCAAAGGGATTCATCCCACTCACTACCTGCAATACTGTCCTGCAGAGCAGAACACAGGACCACTTCATGTCCAAGAAGTTTTTGCACTGCAGGAGAGTAGTTCCTTTAACTGCAGCCTGGGCTTATGGTTCCTCTTCCGAAGGTGAAGAATCATTTGTACCTTATATCTACAATAGGTGCTTTGCTGAACTTCCCTTACTGAAGCTTTTGTGGTTAAAAGCTGCTTGTTATGTACAAGGACATGGGAAATGGAACATTGCACCCCTTTTCTTTTTTTGGGAAAACCCCAACATGCAGCCGTTGACCCCCCGATCAATGTTGCTCTAAATTTTTGTTCTGCCTATACGTTCAACAGAAACACTCAGGTTCATACATGGACAGAATCAGACGAACCAGACCAGATCAGCACCCATCTGCAAATTTGCTTTAAAACAAGCAAGCAAACCCAAACTTATCTCCACAAACCGGAACGAGAGCTGGGAATATGAGAGGAGATCTCAGAAAAGGCGATGGGAAGCGCTGTGTTTGGGGAGCGTCCATTTCTCCGACCAACTCGGAGGGCAGTCGGGTGATTATCTCCACTGTAGAAGTCTGCGTTGCAAACACCAGAAGTCAGATAAGGCAAATCCTCTCCCGGGGGATAATCTATTTTTTTACTTAGGCATGCTGAAAGAAGACTAAAGTGATGAGTAAACAGATTTTTGAGGACACAATTTTAAGCTGTGTTGACTGTGGAGGGGGAGACCATCCTCTTGCATCAGGAGATGAATTTGCCCATGGTTGGGAAGTCAAACTCTGCTCCCTGCCAGCCCGGGAGCGTGCTGCAGGGCCTTTGTGTCCCAGAAGCTGGGTTTCGTTGCACAAGTAGCACACTTCTTGAAAGACAGAAGGCTAAAGTTCGCAAAATAAAATAGAATAACCTTCCAGTTTCTCACATGCACTTTTGGTAAACACAACGCTGCTAATTTTCCAAAATGGGACACCATCAGTCTTAGATGCCCACTCTTCTGGTACTAAAGGCAGTGACACAACTACTAGATTCAATATAAATAGAGAAATATAAATATAAATAGAAAAACAACGGCCAAAAATAGATGGGAAAGGGAACTTTGAAAAGAAAAACAAAACAATAATTTCACAAATCCCTCAAATGTCATCTCAACATCTAAGTGCTTGTCTGGTAACTTAAACGCGTATGTGTATGTGTGTTATTTAAACACAAAAATGAATGGACCTTATTTTCTTTCTAGCACTGGAAACATACATGAGGTACTTTATTCGCTCCCTCACAGATTAATTTTCTTGGGATTAATATATGTAAAATAATATTCAACCATTATTTTTCCTTAAGCACGCAAATATTTGGCAAGTTTGTTTGGGTTTTTTTGGGTTTTTTGAAGTTCACAGTCTGTGTCATATATCTGAAAGCACAAAACAAATTTTCCGCCTTGAACTTCTCTGCTTTCTCTTTTAAACAAAGTTGTCAGATCCTAAAAATTATAACAGGAGAGGGGGAAGCAAGAGACAGAGGGCAAGTGTCCTGCACACTCCTCTTCCAGATCTGCGGAGGCCCTTTTGCCTTCTGCAAAACCAGTTCACACTAAAAATAATTGTTTCAAAATACTTTCAGAGAGAAGTTTCAAATGCCGCCTGATCCAGCATTGAGTCTGTTGACAGAATCAACAGGGTTAAGGATAAAAGACCGGCCCCAGTTTCAAAATAGTCCATCCTCATCCCACATAACTAAAGGACAGATTGGGGAATGATGTTGGACCCTTTATATTCAGGGCAAACGCTAATAAAAATAAATAAATGCACCCACAGAAACAAACCCCAAATATCAGCATTCATTTCTAATCATTATATTTGATGATCAATATTTCCCTGGCTAAAGTGCTGCTCATTTTTATCTAATTGTTCATCCAGTAATTCTTCCCTTGCCTTAACTCTTGAGATAAGAGGCAAAAGGCTGGTTGGCCTGGAAAAAAAAATATTGTCTGTATAAAAACAATAATAATTGAGATGGTTTAACCTAAAGGAAAGAATAAGCAGCGATCAGTTTTTACATAGATGGTTGGTAGCTGCAAAGAAATTGCTCTGTCTGTCCACTTCAAAAAGAATAACTAGTAACAGGCTTGAACTGCTGAGAAAGAGATTTGGGTTAGACATTAGCAGAAAGAGCCTATAGAGATTGTGGAAACTCCATCACCGAAGATTTAAAGAGCAAGTTAGACAAGTATCTGTCATGAACAATTTGGGTATAGCTGATCCTGCCTCCCAGCTCTACTTCCTATAATATCTGTTCTTCCCTCTCTACTCGTGTTGTCAATTCATACCTTGTTCTTACTGTGACTAAACTGAGACTATTTTTGTATTCTTACTTAACCTTTAAGTAACCTTTGAACAAAACACATTCAATATTCCTATTTTTCATATTGTTTTCTGAAACTTTAGGCATTTGAGAATTCACTAAGTATTTTGAAACAAAGTCTTCAGTAGAGCAAAATAGTGCTTTCTCTTTATGTATGATGTGTTTCATTTAGCTAATAACACCCACATTAAAATAAAAACCTTTCAATATAACACACAAAAGACAAATTTAAACCTGGATAAAACCTGATTGGAACTGGTATATGATACATGCTAAAACCGCTAGAATACAGAATCAAACTGGCATCTCAATGCCTGAAGAGCAGACTTTCTCTCCTTCATTTTTTCAGATGATGCTGGGGGGGAAAAGAAAAAAAAAAGAAAAAGAAAAAAAAGTCTTCCTAAGGAACATTCCACCGTCCTAATTTAAACTGAAGATTAAAATAAAGATGCAAAGATGTAGAAGAAGTAGTTTTGGTCAAAGGAGGAAAAACAATCAATTTCTGTAAAGATTACACATGAATTTATCTACAAGATCTATTGCTTTTCATTGGAGACGGCTAAACCAGTCTCGGAAGTAAGAGACAAGCAAAACTGCAAAGCAAACCAAAAACTCCCCAAAAAATTTTCCTGAGTTTTGAAATAGTTTGAATGACCTTCTTGGGGCATTTCCAGAAATAGAAATGCCCAGTACTCAAGTAGAGCAAAGAAAGCAAATATTCCTGCTGCAGCAAAATCAAAAATAGTCACGGAGCTTTCAAAACCTCCCATCATCATTTCTTTAACCTTGTCCCTCTTGCTTGTGCGAATTCTCAGTCTGTGTTCCTCCAATCCACCCGAAGTGTTGGCATCAAGCAAAATTAATGGCACTTCAATGATGCAGCCCTAGCCACGCAGGCCTCCTTCAGCTGGAACTACTTCAAATCAAGCCCTCCATCCTTCCTTTCCAGGCTTTTCAAAGCCTGTCTCACTTTCAGGTTTTTTTTGCTTGCCTAACACATTCCACTTTGCAGTCAGTGCTGAACATTGTTTCCTTCCGAGTTTTTTCCGCCTACGTAAATAATAATTTAATTTTTTTTTTGTCTATACAGGCCATTATACTTAGATTTCCTCTGTTATTTCTATTTACCATCCAATCTGCCTCCTTCTCCGTACCTACCCCATCCTTCCTCAAACTAGCCTGCTACTGCAAACACTTCCATCTATTGGGACATAAGCAATAAATTTAAGCAATGTATTTCCCCTATTTTTATAACACAACAGAAGTTACATATCAAAAGTGACTATTAAAAAAAAAAAATCAGAATCTGATAGATAAATCAGAAAAATATCGGGGTGTTTTGGGGTTGGTTGTTTTGTTTTTTTTTATTGCTCTTTCTATTGATACTCCCAATGGCAGCATTTTCTTTAAGAACTGCTTGCTGGAGCCTAGTATCAATGGTATTTAAAATTATATAGATTAAGCTGAAGTTTAGAAAAAGTTAAACTGATAATTTCATCTCTAATCACCTAATATAAAAATCCCAGTGTTTTGTAATGACATCATACATAATCATAAGGCAAAATGGAATGCCATATATCTGTTTTGCACCATTTCCTTTTGTCTTATTAATCAGAACAGATTTCTGTATCTCACTTCTTCCTCCTCTGCGTAGATAACTCAATACATGTAGCCCCGTTTGCAATTCATGATTTATGTCAGCTTCAGGTTTTCTCTATTCTACACTGGCTCATCAACAAATTCAGCATAAAATTGGTTTTCCTTATTTGATATAGTATTTTAGATGTGTGATGGGGTCATAATTAATTCCAAGAACCCACAAGAAATTTCAGTTATAGTGCAATGATACTTCAACCCTATATATTGAAGACAATTATTTATTTATTTATTTTACATTCTCCTTTCAGTCAAAATTTTTAAGGATCAAAATGTTTCTCATGAGCAAAACTTATTTCATGCGTATGGCCAGAACTTAGCACAGCACTGCTTTACTTCAACCTCTCATAATGACGACTTCTCCAGCCAGATCATATAGGCATATTATTTGTCCTGAACATTTCTGGGAAGTAAAACATCCTGATTTCAGCCCAATCTAGACAGTTTTTTAGGATGTCTGGGTTGGCCATCCAGACCTTTTCTTATAGCTCCCATCCAGAACCCTGTTTGTGCCCAAACCCCTTTCAGCATCTGTAGAGACTCACATCCTTTCTCGTAGATGGGCGCTGACTGTTAGCATGCAAAAATATCCAATATGAGGTTTCTAAACTAAACTGCTGTTCCAGTCTGAAAAAAAGAAGCTTACTTTCCATAATTCTGTTTCTGTTGAACATATACCCACCTCGCCCCCCAGCCACGAATAGGAATATTCCTCCCAGCATAAACTCTTCGGGGTACTAACTGTGCCTGCATCTATATTTGAAATTACCTAGCACATTGCAGCATTCCCCAAAACAAAATAATAATATGCAGACTGCAGAATGTGCTTCTCCAGCATAAAGCATCTGGTTTCACAGTTCATTAGAAGTTTCTTTTTCTCTTATGGCTTTGTGGATAACTTTATACATACTATTTAGAGCCAACAGTAAATTGGCATTTCCAAAGTCGCAGTTTGAACACTTTTCAAAAGCTAAGGCAGACACACGTCTTGTCGGCTTTATCAACTTATGCCCTGCTCTCCTTATCCTCCTGATAGAGTTTCCTACGTACAAGAAACTGATGTTTTCAGTAAACTTGTGTGGTTGCTTCTCGCTATATCTTTTTAACCATTTCTTTTATATCCTCCATCACAGGCTGTTCAGCTTTCTGTGCTGGGCAACGCTATTTATGCAGATGACCGAGCTACGCATTCCTGGAGTTTCATGAGTTCAGGTCTGCCTTCTCTCCTTTATTTTGGGATAAATAATGTAGGGAATCCCTAAACTTGGGGATAGGTCTCATTTACCCATTAGCTCTTAGGTATACTATATTTCCTCCAGCCTTGATCCTTTTAGCAGAAAGCTGTTAATCAAGTTTTACGAATCCCTGTTAGCAGCTCTCTCTCTGGCACTATCTAACACAACCACCACCTTGCAAATGCAGACCACAATAGTTTTTCAGTAGTAATCACATGAGTGCTGTCCTATCTCCCAGTTACCCACTCACCAGTTTAACACAGCATTAATTAATTGGGGTGCGGGTTAATTCCAGGCTGGGAGTTCACATTCACTGTAAGCCTCGTGCTCTCCGCACTGCCTCCTGCCCCGCCATCTCACATTTGACTCTGAAGAATTGATCTGAATTCTTAAACCAAATTCAAAACAGCCTTTGCAAACGTGTGGGTTTTAAACAAGGCTTTAACACAAACCAGCTTGAAGCGTAAAAGCCCACGCGGCAGGCTGCCAGGGCGCCTGGGCTGCTCATCCAGATGAGGGGATGCTGAAGACCTGGACCAGCTTTGGCAAGAGCGCAAAGTCTCCGAGTACCTCCAGAGCAGTGGCCACACTGCTGCCCTGGGCCAGAGCCTCTCGGCACCCTGCAAAACTGAGGTAGATAAATTCTTGCTCCCTAAAAAAGCTTCAGAGCCCGATTTTGTCTTGGTTTTTGCAGCCCTACCACCTTCTCCGCTGAATTCTTAGTGTTTCCTGGTGGAGCACAAAGTCAGCTTTGAAGCTCTATCTGATAACAAGGCTCGTTTTCCAAAATAATCTAGATTATTATATAAATTACTATTCCCTTTCTTTATTTAGCACTCCTTTAATTCTTGTGAAATCTGCGGTCTTTAAGAGGAAAGGGTTTTTTTCCAGATCATTACTCATATCATGGAAATGCGGTAGGCCATGACTACATCCCTATGAGACATTGCTGAAAACATCCCAATTACGTTTTGCAATTAGTTTACCAGTTTTAAATCTGTTTAATATGGGCTGCACTAATTTTTTTATGTCCTGATTTCTTGTACTGAAATGTCGTGCAGCACTAAGTCAAGTACAGGAGTTTAAGTATATTATGACAGCTCGGTAAGCTTTATCAGTCCCTTTAGCTCAGGTCTTTGCTCCCAAAGCCTGAAATCTTGGAGCTAGCTGGACGTCAGACTTTTGCTTATATCTGCAATTTTTTACCCTGACCAGTGCCAAGATTCATCCTCATTTCAAAGCAGTTTAACCAGTGTCTTACATAAAAATCAAATGCGGGATGATTAAATAAAATAAATTAGGATTTATTAAAATTCAAGCGCGGGGTGGGCTGTTGGTTTGGGGTTTTTCTTTTCCATTGCTTTTGTTTTGTTTATTTGTTTCTAAATACACTCTCCTGGCAGAAACTATTCCTTCTTGGGAAAATATCCTTCCTTCAATAAGATAATTTAAACTCTTTTCTTACAACAAAACCACTTCCAAAGGAGTCCACCTTTGAAAACAGGAGTCATGAAGCTAATAACTGTTTCTAACTTAGTCAAGAAATAAGAAGGTCCCTTCTAAGTAGATTTTTGAATGCAATTAGACACCTAAAGATAAGATTTCTCTCTCCTATGACTCTCCAAATGGCTTAGGAGCTTCATTTCTTTCAACAAATATCTAACTAGCAAGAAAAGCCTTTTTGTTGTGATTTTTTGGTTTGTCTATCACCAGATCGTAGCAGCTCACAATAAAAGTCAGAGTAGGAATATGCTGGGAACCTCTGACCAGGCAGCTTTTCATAACCACATCTTCCTCTTTTTTTCCTTCCTTGTATCATTCATTACATGTTAAACCTCTCCTTACTCCTCCGTGTACCAAGGATCACGCGATGCTTTTACACCATCAGAGACGCTGTAGCCTGAAAGTCTGACCATCTGACAGCACGTGACGGCGAGCATCCCCTACGGGAAGGAACGGCTCAGTGGAAGGGTCAACAAATTTATATGGGAATGAGCAGTTAAAATTTACATTTCTCTATGTATTTAAATGGCTTTGTTTGAATTAATGACTCCTAGCATCCAGTGTCAGAGAGCTGCACATTAGTTTTGGTGATGGTGCGTTTGTGGAGCTACAAAAGCACAGGAATACCGAGATCCATTAATTCCATTTATGCACATTATATATATACACGTTTAATTACTTAATTAAATACATATATATACAAAATTATTTACTATATATATACACACGTGTGTGCATGCAAATATAAGTTTTCTATATCGGTTTCCACTGTTGCTCTATTTTTTCCCTATTTTTCTATGAGTATAGTTTCTTCAACTAAGGAAAAAAAAATGAAAATCACATGATTTAACCAAGAAAGGTAGTTTTTTTCATTGACAGCTTGTACTGTTAGTGCAGAGGGTACGGCGCTAACACTAACACAGGTTTCCAACAGGCAGTAGGTGTCCCTCTTGACTCCAGGTGCAATATTTCCCTGGTTCTGTCCATCCTACACAATATTTCTGCATGGTTCGGCGTACAGAGTCAGTTCCACATGCTCAGCCAAGGATATACCGTTATACTCGTAGCAATTAGATTTGACTTTAAATCAGCAAAACGGAGATTTCTCCCAATCCCATTTACCATATTCTTGGAGAAAATAGGTATGATTTCCAATCTCAGCCTCCCTTATGCTCCATTATGATACAAAATGGGCACCAGAAGTTACGCATAACTATAAAATGATTATGATTTATCTGGGTATTTTGTTCCTTTAATATATTGCGCCAATTGTCCTAATTTAACTAAGTAAGTCTGTTAATTTAACTTTGGGGTTAATCTTGCTTTCAGAACACTTTTTGCTGAACAGTAAGACCGCACTTCAGTTGATGCATTTTCTTCTTTTTTTTTTTTTAAGACCTGAATGTAACCTTTTTAAAAAAAACAACAAAAGTTTCTAGTACACCATGTGATCAATAGATACAAGTACCTTCATTTTTTAAATTAGTCTAAGGCTATTTTCCTTTTACTGTTGTATAAACAGGGAATTGAAGGGTAAAATAGTTAAAACTTAATGCTATAGTGCTAATGTGGCTTTTAAATCACGTCAGCAGCAATCACTGCATTATAATTAACAATTTATTGAACCAGCAATAAAATGAACATCACATTACTTCTTAAAGCAGCAGAATAAAATGGCTAATAAATAGCATAAGCCAGACAAATTGCAGAGTAATAGAAATTTTCTTAAGATTTATAGTGTGCAGAAAGATGGATGTGCTATTAGTAGGAGCTCCAATACTTGACAAAATTCTTTTGCAAAGACATAGTTACCATGCATGTCAGAGTTCACAAGTCTAAGTGGTTTATCCAAATTTCAACTCACTGCTATTACAGTGGAAAATACTCATTACAAGGTTTTGTAACTGCAAGCAATGTGTACATTTGCCAACATTCAAACTGCTACTGCCAAAAAGATACTAAAATATTTTATAAACTGTCAAATAACAAGTCTGCTAGCTTAATCTGAGTCTATTTTGTACTTCACAGGCGGTAAAAACTCCTGGGCCCGATCCTGAGGTCTTCACTCGGGCAAAACTTTCTTTGGCTTCGACATTTAAAAGTTACCAGGAGTTTCTGCCTATGAGAACGCCTGGATTGGGCCCGACGTTACGAGGAAAATTCATTAGGGAAGAAACACGGGCTCAGTGAAGCTGGAAGCTCAACTAAATACCTCATCTCTATCAGGGCTGAGGTTACTGACAACGAAACCGTGTTGCGTTTTAAATGTTCCTGCTGTTAAGTTCTGTTGTGATTCGTCATGTCAAAGTGTCTCTCTCATGTTCTTATTTCAACATAACAGATGCAGTTTTACATGACATGTCACAACATGGAGCATCAACTGGAAAGAGTCTAAAAGAGCTTTTTACTTTTTTTTTTTTTTCCTTAGGAAAAAGAAAAATATAACAAAAACCCCACTCTGCTTTTCACTGAAACGTGTGGCAAGGGAACTTGCTATGCAGATTTTGTGAGCGGACAGTACATTTAGTCACTGTGAGGAAAGTACTTTCAATCTTCAGTTTTAAACTGAAATATATCCATCACCTAGCTCAGGTTTGAATTTTAAATTTAGTTTACAGAGACATTTTTACATGAAATCTGGAGTTAATCTCTGCAGTAATTACCTGCTAAAACAATAGGTGCTGCTAAGAACATGCATGTCTTTAACAATGCATTTCTCTCCGAACCTTGAAGATAAATTATGATTAACTTACTTCTTAAAGGTAGTGTCAATTATGCGATGAGATTACTCTTCTACCATTTTCCAAAAAAGCAGCGCTCCTAACGCTGGTGCATTTCCAGAGTATTGCATCGAGGAGCGTCTTCGACCTGTTCTGTTGGAGACCACGGGGTGAGGTTGAACACACACCATGAACACACATTCACACACGCAGGCGGAAATTACTGGCTAAGATCACTCTACAGTCATGGTGCCCATATATACTGGATACACTAAAACAATAATAAAAAAAGCTGGACCAACACAGCTGTCTGATTAAATGGGTAAGCACCGGCCTAGCCGCACTGAAGTCATTATTTACACTAACTGAGACTCGGGAGTTCGGCCTCTAGAGACCAAGCAGGAGTTTACTAAGCCCCCATTCAACAGAGCCGTGAATAGGAGGAGGTATTTATGCCTTTATTAATTAATTCCTCTAACAGGGAGCCCCCAAAGAAACAACAGCAATTGCCTCCTTGAGACCTGTAAACTTCTCTCTGCCCCCCATCCCTGCTGAGCATGTTCAACAGCCGCATTTCTAGTTCATCCCACACCCAGGTCTTTGAAGCACCGGGCTTTGGAGGTGGTTGAAGCACATCGCCTGAACAGCAGCACCCACGTCTCCCGCCTGAAGATCCAGAGAAACCCAAATGAACCCGAAGATGTCAAAGATGTAGCTGCAGCCTCAGGTACCAGCAGGACTAATGGTCGTTAAAATGACGGCAAACGTGCTGGGGTTTAGTCCGTTTGTGACAAAGTCGCCGCAGCACATAATTCAGTACGTGGTGTTAATGTTTGTGATTTCTGCAGTGTAGTGGGGTGCGGTTCTTCATTAAAAAGAAAAGGATGTATTGCCAACCCCAGCTGAAAGTTCACCTATTGCAGAGTGCTCCATTCACCCTGAAAATCAGACAAGGTACAGAGAAGCACAACCCCCTCCAGCAGCAGACAGGAATAAACCCAAGCCATAGGGATGGATTTTTCCCCTAACATTAGTTCAGCTGTAATTCATTGCTGACAGCAGCTCTTTTCATTTGCACAAAGATACAGATTTTTCTGTATCAGCTAAAAGAGCTACCAAAGCATTCAAGAATCTATTGAACATTTAAAAAAAAAAAAAATGCTTGATTAAGAAAGTATTTAAGTTGTATAACCCTTCTCGTGTTTATATTTAAAGGATTTGCTGTCGAGGTATATTCCATGAAACAATGAAACTGGGAATAATAATGGTATAATGAATTAAAAATATTTCAAAACAAGGTCTGTTCTCGTAATATTTTGAGGGTAACTGTTCTTAAAAACTACTGAGAAACTTGCACAAGTCTTTTGTGCCGTGTCCAACCCACCCTCTCTTGTTAGGTGTGTTATTGAAAAAGACTCTAAACTTTGAATGGTTCTCCAACTTGAATTTAACAAGCTGTGGCTGTGTACCTCAAAAATAAATACTATAATTTAGAGCGAAAAGAAGGGAGGAGTGACACAAGGAATTTCAAAAAAAAAAGTTAAAAATTACATCATAAACAAATTTTAAAATTCCATCATTCTATCCTATGAAATCAGTGTCTGCGTTTCGCATTATGCTGAAGATATGGTTTGGCAGACCAAAGTTACTTGCTGTATAGGCCCTAAAAGGAACAAATATCAAAAAAAACCCACGTCTAGTGCAGTTTTGCTAAAGATAAGCACCTGCAGGTCAGTCAAGTTAGCTGGAAAGTCACGGGTATGAAAGATCTCTCTGAAATTCAGGTACTGCCTACATTTAGCTGTACCAAACATAGCAGAACGCCAGGGTATCTCAACGTGGGAAATGTAGATCTGCATGGCAATTAATTAATTCTTTGCATCAGCAGAACCACCCCAAGCTCTGCACTGTACTCAGCTTGGTTGAAGTTTTAAAGAACTACTCCCAAGCGCTCAGCCTTCCCCGAGCTTAAAAAAAAAAAACAACTAAATATAGAGCTTTTAGATGTGGAGGGGGACCATTTATATATGTGTAAACACACAGACACACACACACATTTTTTGGAAACGTGTATAGATAAAGGAAAACTGGTAGCGCACGAAGTGTAAATACTAATCGGCACAGATAACTGCAAAGTCTCGTCTCTGAGCTACGTACATTCTCGTCACTGCTACAGCTCTTCGACTGGCTGTGCTGCTGATACTCAATTAAATGCACAGGTAGTGCCCAGTTTATGTCTTAAAGTTGGGGAGAAAATAAAGAAAAGAAAAAAGGTGGGGCGAGATACGCTTAATTAAAAGAAAAAAAAAAAAGGTTTTGCTGCATACCTCTTCCATAAACACTTGCAGATACCCGCAGTATTATACATTACATCTAAAGAACATTGTCAGGTTCTCATTTTAACAGGTCTAAGTGGCAGGTGAGAAGGAAGTGGGCAAGAGTGACCTGCTGCGTAAAGAACAAGATCCCTCTGTTCACCTCTGAAGTTATAGCTGGGTTTGTGATGTGCTCCTGACCTTGCACGGCAAAGAGCAAAGCAAAGGACAGTGGGGAAATTGTTTTTTCTGATTACTTCTGCAGCTACGAAGGGGAAATAAGAACTCGGGGTCCATAAAAGTGACTCAAAAAGAGAGAAGGAGACGGATGTTGCTGCACGCAGACAACCACCCGATCACAGTGACTATGTCTGTGACATTAGCTAGGTAGCTATAAGATTTCTACATGAACTATGGATGCACCCGGACCATTTTATCGCTGTCTATGCACATAGATCATAATGTATGGAGACTGTTCCAATTAAACCATTATTTTAATCAAAGTCTGTTTGGAATCCGTGGGTTCATCCGAGCCTATATGCTCTGTTTCTTTGAAAGGAGTGTGGATCCCCGCCTGCAGCTGAGCTGTCTGCGTTGGCCTGCTCTGGGGTAGAGCCCAGAAGTTACAGGGGTCTCCCCAGTTGAGGTTGGCTTTTGAGGGGTTTTTTGTTGCTGTTTGCTTCCCTCGCCCCCCAAAAAAACTCTACACGCATAGAGGCAGTACACAGGGATCAAGGGTGAGAAAGCTCAGTGTCCATGAATCAGATCCTCTTTCTTCATCCTGAGCCTTTAAAATACATTCAAGTTGTATTTCCAGATGTTGGTTGGAAGCTTGCTCTTTTACATTAGTCATAATGAGTATATATGTTCATTGGATTGCTCTGAAATTTAGAGACACCAAACAGCAGAAGACTTGCGGTATAATCAGGAGAGGCCAACAATGTTTTCCCAAACTTATTTCCTAAACGGAAAAAGCAGCATCCTTTGGGTTAAAGAAAAGATGATGAAAGCCCCAGTGGCGCATCAAAACGCCAGTGCAATCCTCCTGCATCTGTGCAGAGAGTGGAAAATATATATATAAACTATAAGGAATTTCATAGCAAAATAGATGGATAACTGGATCTGGATCCAGATAACTGGATCAGGCTCTCCATTACTACATGGACAAATTCTTTAACGTATTTTTGTTGGTAAACTAGAAGGCAACATGAATTAAAGTATGCTTAGGAATACTCAAGCCTGTTTAATCAACGGGACAGCTTCCATTTCAAGATGGCATTAGAAATACTTAAGTACTTGTGTAAACAAATGTGAATATGGATCACCTTTTTCTTTGGGTTTTTCGGGTTTTTTTTTTATTCCTAGAATATATTCTACGTGGAACAAACTGCAGCCCAACAAAGCAGGCAAACAGATACTGGAGGCACGAAAAGGTACAGTAAAGCACCGTATTTTATATCATAGCTAGGAATCCAAGAGAAAAGAAGCAGAACGAGAGCTTTACGTGAGCTTATACTAAAGCGTTTTGTTATCCTGCGATGTGTTCTATAAAACTTTAATAAACTGCACAAACTAATAGCAACACTTGTAGTGTCACAAGTGGCTTATAACAACATTAAAGTTTTTACAGCCATGGCCCTTAGCGGCCGACATTCACACACAGAGCTGTCTCTTTGGCCATCGCAGTATTTATTTTTCGAGCCATTGTAGATGGTCACAGGCTGGCTGTGTTGTAAACTCAGAGGAAATAAAGAACTTTTATGCCTGGCTTTTACACAGCTCATTGTTGCCACAACTGCGCGGATGGGCATCACAAACCTCAGAGAAACAGCACACGTTTCCCAAAGACCCCAGACTCCCCTAGGATCCACGGGACTTAGTTGGTTAGCTCTAGAAAGCAGATTTGATGCGAAGTAATTTCCAGAAGAGCAGAACACTTTTCACTTACAGGGAGCATTTTTGCTGCCACACTAAGATACCCAGAAAGACCTCGTTGAGTACCGACTCTCAAGCTAAATGACTATACAGAGCGTCATTTCTCCAAAGCATAGAATAACAAATATCAAAGATATCATGAAATAGTCTTACAAAGTATGCAAATCATAAAATTATACCAAAGGATTACATTGGGGAGATGAAGGTATAAGCATCAACTGAAGGTTTTCTAATACCTACTATAGTAGCACAACCAGTGTAATGCTAAAAAAATAAAACCAAAAACCAACACGTTGAACGTTTATTTGGGGTTCTAAAGAGCTGCAATTTCTCACCCAGCAAAGTCAAAGGCTCTACCAAAAGCGCAATTTCTAGTGAAACAAAGTCAGACCAGCCTCTCCAGATTCAGCATGGAAGTGCTTAATTTGCTATAACTTAGTTTTCTGTTTGAAACAGCACACCGTGCCCTGACAAGTACCTACTGAAGGGGCGTACAGGGGACACACTATGACAAAAAAAAGCTATTGGGTAATTGCCTTATAAAGTCTAAGTCTCCTGTTGACGTTAGTCCAGCTGAAAATAAATAACTGAGGGGAGGGAGAGGAACGAGCAAAAAAAAAAGATTATTAAAAAGAAGTTTGAGTTCCGAAAGCAATTTTTTTTTCTCAGATACATGTTCACTGAGGCTTTGAAAGAGGGAGGGGATTTTTTAAGATGATCAAGTGATAGATTGTCTTAGTAAGAAGTTTCATTAAGTCTTACTAAATCTGCTCAAATCATTCTGAAAACTTAACCAGGACTCTCACATTTCTGCAGTTTAGAAAAGTCAGCTGTTTCTCATGGTAGCAAATTTTTCTTATGCTGCCATCTTGTGCCCCAGAATCTCAGTTTACTCGAAAAATAAAAATTAAAAAAAAAAAAAAAAAGAAAAAGAAAAGAAAAAAAAAAGGAAAGAAAAGAAAAATAAACCTCCCACCTCATACATCTCTGGCCTTCACAGCTCTAAAAATACCCTTCAAAATATAATCAGGGCATACAGGGTAGGGAAAAAAATAGTTTGTCAGTGCCTACAGATAGGTTGAAATAACAGTTCAGATACTCATGAATCAAGTCACTGTTACGGGAAGGGGGAGGTTAATCTGAAATAGCATCACACTTTTGTTGTCATCTTGCAATATTTTCATTTTTAAATGCTTTTACTGCTAATAAAATTCAGACAGAACACGGAGAAGAGCAGTGCACTATGAGGAGGCAGCAGGAGAGGTGTCCCCATCTGATGCCCCATCTCAAGTCAACAGAGTTCAGTTCACAAGTGAAGTTCGGCAAAGCTTTGCTGTTATTTAACTGCTTTTCTTTCCATTTCACTGTTTATCCATAGCCAATTACATTCAAAAGTTATCTCAATTATGTTTTTCCCTTGACACTTACCTTGGCTTTCCAAGTCCTAACCTAGTAATTATACCCACATTCCTGTTGTATCATATAGTGCTTCACCCACCATCACACGTTAATAAGTTATATCGGCTATTTCACTACTGCCTTATCTATTTTTCCAACAGGAAACTATTCAACTTGAACTACTGACAACACAATTGCATCACTGAATCCACCTAATGCATTTAAATAGTGTAAATATAGTAGTATTTAATAGATAGAGCTACTTACTTTTAATACATTTCCCATTTCATGGATAATATTTTGTCGGACCAAGGCCCCCGGGGCTTTGCACAAGGACTAGTGCTCTGTTATATTGGGTGCTATAGAAATACAACGTAAAATACCATCCCCATTTCAAAATACAAAAGAGAGGGTTATGCACGGCTGGATGCAAGCCAGGAAATGATACTGAGCCATCAGAAGGACACATGCGACTGACTTAACCTTCATTAAATTTCCCTAGCCATTTCAGGGCGGTAGAACAAGGACTGTTTTAAGGAAGGATTTGAAGGAAAATACTTGAGATAACACTGAGAAAGTTACGGGATGCTCCTCGCAAGCATGATAGGACGCGCACAGTGTAGTTAATTTATTAGCCACAGAAACAACAGCAGGCTTTGCGTTCCCCTGCTTTAGAGCAATAAAAACCAAGCTGTCTTGTTTTGAGGACAGTAACAACAGTGCGACCAGAGATCTGTAACATCGCATTAATGATCACTCTGACTAGTTGTAGCAGCGCAAGCGAAAGGAAAGATGGCTCCACAGCATCATTGCCTCTTCCTCCTTCAACCTGTCTCCCATGACATTACCCTTTTCTTTCCCTGTCCTGGCAGAAATGATATAAAATCTATATCTCTTATGAAAGAAACATTTTTTTTTTTTTTTTTAGCTGAACTACTGAAATTTAATCTTTCCCTCTACATTCCATTAGCACGCCAAAAATCCAAGATATTTTCCTTTTTCCTACTTATGTTCCCCCTTTAAAGAACAGGCACCCACATACCCTTCTTGCTGTCCACCTTGCATAACAACTTCACACCAAAAAAAACCCCTAAAAATCTCCCAAATCCCCCGTGCTCAGAACCTGGACTGGATGGTTTTTGAAAGCCCACAAGGATGGATAACCTCTGAGAGGAGCCTCTATGTGCTCGGTGCCGCCATCCAAGCGGTGGCAACACACGCAGAATTGCACTCCTAAGCCGTCGGCTGCTGGTCGCACCTTGGAACAGTCGACTGCTATGATGTTTGCTCAGCGTTTCCGCCAGTTTCACACCCGCCTGGCAGGCCACCCAACCCAGGCGACCTATAATTCCCTGGTTTCCCATCTCTAGGTTGCCAGAAAGATGGCCTATGGGTTTCGGAGTTGTTCACAACAGTTGTGCAGAACACGAAGAACATTCTTAGCCCTTGCTGTGTAAAGGGCGTACAAGCCTCCACAACCCTTCCTGGTGCTCCTGAGTAATGCCAGGAAATAAAGGTCATTTTTCTAGGGATGCATATACTTGCACGTCATGTTTAGTGTATATCAGGAGATAGCCTTTTCTAAAAAAAAAATAAGCAAAAGATATTACCAGTTTCCCCCATTTCCAAATTAAATTTGGAAAGAATTCCACAGAGTGGACACAGAGCTACAAAGTTTTCCCAGACCCATCGATACTACAAAGAAACTGGAAAGGATCAACATTCTTCCCCCTTCTCCTATTGCCTATAATCTCTGACCTTCATAGTACAGAGTTGTTGTACAGAATAAAGCTAAATCAAAGGAGTTAAGAAATAAACTCTTTTGTAGACAGCACAGATGCCTTGAGCGCTACCCTTCCTGAAACAGATTTTACTCCACCGTAAATCCACAACTTTTCTGCTTGCTTGAAAAGCCAGAAAGTTGACAGAAATAGCTTGCTATTTACTAACATAAACCAGTTTATTAGGAATATAAAGAATTTGTATTGGTTCTGGGCCCCAGTTATTGTACCATAATATCAGACTGCTAAATCTAATCCATAGTTCACACCCGAGAAGCGTAAGGCAAGATGTCTTGTTCTAGCCAAGCATGAATAAAGCCACTGGGGACACGTACCCAAACCAACAGAACTTCAAATCATTTTCCCAATTGCCTATACGCACACATGACACAAAAGGGGAAAAAAAAAAAAAAATTGCCTTGGATTGGCGATATTATTACTTATATTAATTTAAGCTCTTGAACAACACATCTAGCGTCCAAAGCATGAAATGTGGTGTTTACTTCTCACAAGGGTTCACAGGAGGCTACGCTGGGAAAGTGACTTGCAAAACATGGTGAGTTTTCATTTAGACAACTTCAGTTCAGATAACTGCCTCAAGAAAGTACTACGCACAGTGAAACGGACTGCAACACACATTAATAAAAAAATTTGGGCAAAATTATTCACGGTACATAACAAGAACTCAGATTTTGTAAGCGACAAAGGGAATGGCAAACACCCGTTCAGCACCGCAGGTGCAAAACATCCTTACATTTCCAGAAAAAATAAAATAAAATAAAATATAATAAAAAATTTTAAAAAACCAACACTATTTTCATTTATGACCCAGATTATACCTACCTCTGTGGGTACATAACAGAGGACATTAAATCCAAACCAGACCGCATACCAATCCCATGCCATAATGCAAACAAAAGAGTGAAGTGGCCACCTAAAAAGCCATAGCAGAAATGCCTCCCTGGCAGGTCTGGGTTAGCTCAGCAGGTGAAACCAATACGACTTCCAGGTGGTGGTAGTGGCGGTGATGCCTTCCCAGCCCCTGAATAAACGATGACAGGTAAAAAAACCTGGTGTAAACGATAAAGAGATAGGGGATCAGAAAAACACTGTGTTTCAGAAATTTTTGTTAATGGTATTTCACAATAAGGCCAGATATTGCTCACCTGCATCAAAGAATCCAGGCCAGTTGCTAAATCTTGGATTCAGGATTTTTATCTATTTTAATTAACTGTTTGCATTAGTTTCTGTTTACTGGGTATACTACCTTGAGAGCTGAATTTTTATTTTTTTTTTTTTTTTTAAAGAAAGGAAGCATCAGCTCTTGGAGATGGACAATTCCTGCAATGGTTTCATACTCATGGTCAACACGAAGGTCAGCAAGCTGGGAACCACCAAGTAACCCATTCCTTTGCAGTTGTTCGCAGTGGTCCCATGCTTGATGGAAGCAAAGGAAGGAGGAGACGTGTGCTCCTCAAAGGCAGAGATGAGTAATTCCCTTCCCATGGCCTTCAGCTCACCACAGGGAAACAGAGGGTGTTTTTTTTCTTTTAGGAGATATAGAAAACTGGGAGTGAGAAGTCATTCAGCAACAACCCAGAGAGCACAGGGGGCTTCCACGTGAACTGCAGAGCCCTCCTTAAACCACCTTCAAATGAAACAACTTTTCATGTGGAACCAGGAAGTTTATATCATGCTGAAAAGTCACAATTTCTTCAGATGGACAGAGCCGTGGAGCACAAGCAGAAGGGCAATTTGGGGATAATGATGGCACCTTCTGACCTGGCAGGTCGGTGGTATGGGTGTGCGCATCAGGGATGGGGTCCAGCATGAGTTTGGCCTGCGAGCCATGAAGATAAACGTCCTGAGTCAGATGCCACTAAATAAAAGTGGGACTCCACTGATTTCACTGGACATTGGGCTGCAAAATATGGCACCTTGTGTCCAGACACGGCTTTGGCAGAGTCCAGAAATGCTTCAGGGTCTGCACCACAGGCACCTCCTCCGGCTCCTCGTACGGAGCTGCAGCATCCGACAAGGCCATCCGTCCTGCAATGCATTTGGGAACAAACTTATACTTCGGGAAGGTATCTGTGAGCATTTTAATTCTGTTAAGACAAAATAATGATAAACAAGGATAATAGTCACAAAAAATTCCCCCTCCCAAAAGAGTCCTAGAAATCCTAATTTACTAGACTAGTAGCTAGTTTCGCTAAATAGAAATACAGTAATTTAATAATCTTAGCATAGCAGTTTTCAGTAAAGAAAATTAACTAATTCATTATCGCTTATAATTTGCTGAGGCATAGCTGCCATATTTGTAAAATCAGCAGGTTCAGAAAAAAGCAAGTTTTTAATGAATGTTCTTTTTTTTCCTTCCTAGATACATAAATGATACAATTACTTAGCTCCCTCTAGTGCCAATTTCTAAAATAAATTTCCCACTAATGACTGTATTCACCAATGTAATCATAGGAGCAAATTAAAAATTCACTTGGCAATAATTAACTAGTGAACTCTCAAAGGATTTAGTAAATTGCCATGAACTAAAGCAGAATTCAACTAGTGTCACAATTACAAAGAAAGGTCAAATGTAGGCTTTTTGCAATAACAAAAATATGACATGAATGCTCAGACATTGTGTAGTTTGAACAATCGAGGCACACATGCCAATAAAGAATAGCAGTCGGGGAGCGGTGATAGCAAATGCAGTAGCTCTATCATTCCTCTGACATTTGCAATGCCATTATTAAAGTTGCATTCATTTTCTTTTTTTCTTTGCCGTCTTCATTTCTAAGGCTCAATAATTTTGAAAGATACTCCAGGCCGAAGGAGGACACAAACCTAAAAAATATACTCCTTTTTTTTTTTTTTTTTTAATCTTAAACAGTAAAAAAACTCTCTATTTTTATGCTGTGTTTTAAAAACGGGCACCAAAGAATATCATATACAGTTGCCTTGTTCTTATAGTCTTCCGTTGGCATCTTCTTTAGATGCTGAGCTAGATCAAACTTTGGAATAACCCCATATAAATGCCCTAAAATAATTAATAATAATAATAATAGACACTAGGAGTAATAACACCGCACAGACATGCTGTACGTCCGGAGGAATGCTTGCGCTCATCCAGATGTTGGAGGAAAGAGGTACCACAGGGGCAGGAAGGGTCTTTATCTTGTATTACTGGTATGGCTCCTAGGAGTTACGCTGTAAATTGAAATAACCATAAACACGGCCATATGAAACAGTTTATTTCTACGAATATTTGGGTGTTTCTTATAACTGTGGCATAGTTGTTCTATGCTACAATTCCAGATTTCTTTCCTTTGCTACCTCCATACAACACACTTCAAGGCAAAATAAACGTGTGTGCGGAACGTACGTTATAATTACTTTTTACTTCGCGTTTTAATACAGCAGCCATTCTGCAAATACGGGTTTATAAAGCAGCCCATGCTTAACTTGGAAGAGATGTCGTAGCCTACCAGAAAACACGTGTGGATACTACAGTAAAATTTCTCATTTAATACATAATGAGATAAAACTGAGGACTGAGGTGGCTTGAGCTTCCATCAGCACGAGTTCGCCGCGCCCCGTTGCTCGGAGTCACCAGATTAAACATCAGCCTGGGTCAGGCAGTTGATTTACGGTACAGAATCACCTAAAAAGCAACTGATTTCCAAGAAAATTCGTCTCTTTCTTCTGAGTTACAAAGAATACAAATCCAACAACTCTTTACAAGGCCTGCGAGTCACCATATGCAGCGTCACTGCAAGAAAAGGCTTTCCATTATAAATATGGTATTTCTTTTAGTTCCTATTTTTCTTACATCCTCCTTGGATTTGCTTATTAAACACCTGCTCTGTGTACTACAGCAAGGACGGTAGAACCGATAGAGCTGTGATAGCCCACACAAATGATCCAGGGAGCTGAGTTTCCTTGGGAGGCTCAGAAACCCATTAAAGGCACAAAACTGGGCTCCTGGGTGTCCCCACCACCCCTGCCAGCAGCCGTGGGAAGATCAGCCTCCCCTCAACAGCACTGAGATCCCAGCAAAATGGTCGTCTTTGGCGAAAACCATCTAATTAAAACCTTTCCCACCCAGCACCTCCTGCCACATCGTCCTGTACCTTTTTCCAAGCTGTTCCAGCTGCATTTCTCTGCTTTTTGGGGCAGAGTAGCCCATGTGAAAGTAGTTGTGACTATTTATGTAAGGACAATTAACTTTTTGCAAACATCAGCCTTGGGGTGTTGTGTAGAAATTGAACTAAATGTTTTTGTTTGTTTTTTTTAAAAGAACTAAGCTCTTGTAAAGCATGTGAAGGAAAGTCCACCACCTCCCAGAGGTTTGATCCAGACTTCAGTCACCCTTTCCACAGGAAAGCCAAGCCTTAATTCCAGGCTGAGGTGGCCTAACTTCAACTTCCAAACATTACTGTCTGCAAAGTCAAAAAACGAGCAAAACCTCCAAAGAGCAGCCAGTATCTTTCCATTCCAAGGCAGCTCAGAAGGCACTCAGGTCACCTCCGAACCGTCAACGACATGAAGGCTGACCTCCTTAAACCTCACATCGTAAGGCTCATTTTCAAACAAAACCGTGCATATTTGTAGTCATCCTGTGAACTCTTGTCAGCAAGTTCATGTTCCTCCTTGAAGTGCAGAGACTGGAAATAAAAGAGCAGCCCTGAAGCCCTCTCAGCCGAGCTCGCTGTCTCCGGGTGATAGTCCCCTTTTGTAATTCGGGGATTGCATTAAGCTTCTGGTGAGGGCTCATGTGAAGCAGCTGGCTGGAGAGGTCCCCAGGAGGGCTGAAGGTCCCGGTGTCACCGAGCCAGGGCAATGCCCCAGCTTGCCTGCTCTGCTCTCAGACGTGTTTGCTTGTTGTTCTTGGCTTTACTAAAAATTTTGAAACACTGTGTCCAAGATATCTTAAAAAATAACCGCAGCAGCTCATAGAGTTCCTCACCTGATTCCTTTAAAACTCTTGAATAGAAGTCACCTGCTAATATGGAAATATATTCAGTTTAAACAGACGGTGTCTCACAGACAGGAAACTTTCACTTTTCATCCATATCTGTCTTTTTTTTTTTTTTTTCTTCTCCCATTCCTTTTAATGAAATGGGTAATAGCAATTGATTTTAATATTCCACTCATACAACCTATCCCGCAAAATGTCAGTAGTTCTATCCAATACCATACAACAGCATCTCCACCTCCTCTGTTATTACCTCTTCATTGAGAGGAGACCTAAATAGGGAGACACCTAAATTAGCTATAGCCTACATTGAATTTTTTCCAGCTTGACCATAAGCATCCCATATTGTTTCCTTTCCCTTAAAAAAAAAAAAAAAAAAAAAAAAGAGAGAGAGAGAGACTTAAATAAATATTACTGTAGTTGAAGAACATATCTTTATTACCTGTAGAGCAAAAAAAGAATCTGAAACACTCATATAGAGACAGACATTAAACGCTACAGGTGTGTTATGGTCCCTCAACACTAAAATACGTTGCTTACTTTCTGCAAAGGACTAATGAAAATACCCTCATTAATCATGTTATATGCAAAATTATATAAAATGAAGTGAGGAGCACATTTATTAGTTGTGTACATACACAGCCAATGTATTTTAAAAGCAATGTGATCATTTGGAAATTTTTAAGACATGTTCAGATAGAATAGAATAGAATAGAATAGAATAGAATAGAATAGAATAGAATAGAATAGAATAGAATAGAATAATCAGATCTATACCTAGAACATATCAAAGAATATTGCTTTCCTGTAAAATTTTTGTCTTATCCAAAAAAAATCCTTTAAAACTAAAAAAAAACAAAAAAATAAAATTTCATTTTTATCTACTTTTGCATTAGAGTTTTTAAATTTTGGTAAACAATATTTTAATTACAATTGCAATTTTCTACTCGGAATGATTAAAACCAAACAATTTTCACTGAGATTTTTCTAACCTGTTTAGGTTTTTTGGCAAATCCTTCTGAATGCAACTGCATTTGTCCAACTTTCCCCAATAAAAACGGAACCCTTTCACTCTGGGTACTCAGTTTTGAAGGCTGCATGCTTTATGCAGACTTTGAACATCTTCTTGCATATGGGTGCAACAGGGCTAAACAGTTTTTATAATGAGAGTTACAAAAATACTTTGCTGCTAGCTTTTCTTACAATTATTTGAAACTCATACTATGTCCATTACTTTTGTCTTCCTTTTTTTTTTTTTTTTGGAAACTTTTTATTAACCTTCTTTTATCTTTTCTTTTCTCATATTCTTCATCCCTGTTCAGCTCTAGCCAACACTGTTACTCACTACTCAAAATCATTCAAGATATTCTTTTATTATTTTGACTTTGTTGTATATTTACATTTTCTTACATCTTTAAGGTTTTTATCCATGCCTTCCCATTCACTTTTCAAATTTTTTTTTTTTTGCTTTCATATTTTTTCCTTTTGTCATATATGCTGATGCTCAGGTTAAGTTTAATTTCTCTCTTACCGTCTTCTTGGGGAAGAAAGTCGGGCTGAAGTGAAGGCAGCATTTATGTTGGCAGGAAAGGCGTTAGTCATAATTCAGGCAACATCAGAAGTTTCAGTAGTACGGCAGTGGTTCAAGATTGTTTTTTCCAGAGTGGTTATTGCAGGCACTATAGGAATACGGCGGTGGGGGGGGGGGGGGGGGGAATCATATATAAGCTCTGTGGCTTCATTAAACCTCCCCACTAACTTTTGGAATAGATGATCATTGTAGGGCCCTTCCAACTGAAAAAATATTCTGTTGTGTTCTATTTTGAAGACACAATTTCCAAAATTCTTCCAAGCAACAGCAGTTGAGTGATCAGGTTCATTTCCCTATAAGCCTATATTCACCTCCTCATTTTTTCCTAAGCAAACTATATTGGCTTTAAATGACAAATTTATTTCCCACGCCTATACTCAGAATGGCCTGAAAATGTTTCATTTATATTTTCTTTGTAATCTAAAATGCAGAACAGCCCGTAGGTGCTACTGACTCTATTCACATCTTTCAAGGGCTCCTTTCTCTGGACCATGTTTCCATTTACAAAAGAAAAAAAACAAACCAAACACCAAAAACCAAAGAAATCCAGTGGCATTTGGTAATAAAATAGTGATAAAGCCTACAGGCCAGTATCACAGTAGTGTTCTCCATGGGCTGAACTGATGAACTGTTGAACATAATTTTATTAAATAGAAAGGTGCATTATAGATAAATTGTACAGCAGTAATTTCTAAAACGCATGATACTTTTTCCAGTGCTGCCACAGCACCTGCTGCTAAGTATAAAGATGATTAGCCACAAACTAACCCACTACAGAATTATTATCAGTATATATTGGCGCGATGAAGAACTAATGGGAATTATGCAGATTGCATTTCCTTTCCTGCTGAAGGCAACCAACCTTCACCATCAATAGCAAAATGAAAACAGAACTCAGCTGTGGAAGAACAACGCAGGTTTTATTTTATTTCCAAATATGTATTGTTGATTATTTCAAGACTTTAAGACACATGTTTCTTTTTCACGTAATTATATGACAAGCAGTCCGGTATCATTTTTGAAGGCGTACAAAATTCCCCGTGCATTTTAATGGCTTTAAATACGTAATAACTCTACTGCTGTGTATAGAAACCGGTAAACACACATCAAAGCAGCTTTTAAGAATTATAACGTAATCAGTAGGTGGTGCAAATCAGTAGCGATTGGCTTCCTTAATCTGATTAGAAGTGCTGCTTTAAATGCCCTGCCTGCAGTCAGAGGGTGAAAGCCGGTTCCCAGTCCCGCTCCTCTTGCTGATGCCCCATCCCCGCATCGGGACGGGCTTCCCGGCGGGACCCTCCGCCTGCCACCGTCCCTGCAGACCCAAATTCAAGGCCAGGCAGGGTCTCCTGCCGGAGTCACCGATGCTCCCGGTCCCAGGAGTCTCTCTCATTCATGTAAAAAAAGAACTGTTGATTTAATAGACCTCTGTCTGTACTTTGTTCAACTTGAATCCATCACCTTTGCAAATGAACAGTTAGGAGCACTATAAAATTAGTAGTTGGTAATCTACGGGCAGAAACAAAACCAGGACTACCTAGAACAGTGTTTGAATATTTTTTTTTTTTTTTTAAGGCAGCTTCTTCAGGCATGGGGAAGCGGCCGCAGGATTTAATTTGCTGTGCTTTGATTTCTTGTTTCTTTAAACTTTTGCCAAAGGTGATGGGAATGGCAGATGCACATTTTTTTGTATACTTTAAAATCCAAATAAATACAAATAATGTACGCTTGGGTTTGGTGTTTCCTCCTCCCCCCCCCACCCCCCCCACCCCCCCCCGTGGAAAAAGCATTCAGTAGAAATTTAGGTATTTCTAGTCTGTCATAAGAGCAGCCACAATGAGGATTCAGTAAATCTTTCTTAAAGAATCACTTACAGAGGGGTTGCAAGATGAAAAAGCATTCTTATGTACATGACGAGATGTGTCATCAGTGGTTTTCTTTTGTACTCTAATAGATGCTTCACAAAATACATTTACTCGGGTAGCGGTATTTAACGTTTCAGACTGGAAACACAAATAGGTACGAGCAAAACCAAACAGAGTGAAATTCTCAGATGATCGGCTTCGTTGGGTAGGTCCCTCTATGGTTCACTCGAATCAACTAAATACTCAAAATAACTTCTGTCCTTCTAAAAGGCTTCATGCCAGCAGTCTGAAGTTTTACACTCGTCGTACGGGAAAAACAGGATTATTTAAATATAGCCTCAACGAAAACTTACCAGGATACCTTTAAATGGAGCTTTGTAAAGCAGAATATTTAAAAACGACAGAGAATAATTTACTGTATTACAGTCAGTGCATCGGTTCATTATATCCGCATGTAGAATTTAAGTTACTTTAATACATGGAATATTCTTCAGCATAGCTTGAAGTATCCAAGAGTCTAGATCACTAGAAATTTCTTTGCACATGCTGAAAATACGGACTGCTTACTGGAAAGGAAATCAAATGTGTATTTGATTAATTGATGTAGTCACGTATTAAAAACTTTTGCTTCTTATCCCATTAAAAGTAACACTAATGAGCAATGGCTGTGACCTTCAAGCGGAAAGCCATGTGTGCTTCAACCCCTCAATATTTACCACCCAAATTTAATCTTTATAATGGACACCTTAAAAGGAATCTGATAGAAAATACTAAGAGCTGCTCCAAAACTAAAACACTTAAGGAAGATTTTGATTAATGCCTCGTGATTAATCAATTGATTAATATAGTTTTCAATACAGATGTTAGGACACTGTCTACTTTAATCAACCATCCTGAAAACGGTGAAGACAAATGATCTATTTTTTTGTCGATTGGAAAAAGAAAGCCTATTTTAGCAGTTATGTAAATTATAAAACAAGCCTTCCTTACGATGCCCAGATTTTCCCTTTTATAAAAACCTTACACGCTGGAACTGTTAATTAGGTAAGTGTCATCCTTTTGGGCAGGAAGTTGGTATAAAGTCACACATTCAGCCAAATGAGTGCACTTTTTTAAAGAAATTGTTTTAGAATTGCACTATAATCCATATTTAAAGTCCCTCTCCCTGATATTTTTTTATTCTGAGACTGTTTCTAATTTGTGATTATGCTTTCTACCATAATAAAACTGAAATCTTTATTCCAGTCAAAAATAATCACCCCGTAATTACTGTGACAAACTGCCCAAGCTGTATCATTGTGGCCATTTCGACTAATGATATTGTATTAGAATGCCTAGCAATAGACTTCAAATGGAAAATATAATTATGTGCATTAGTTTGTCTAAGCATTTATAAGATCACATATCCATCAGTTATCAGGTCTCATAAAAAAAGCCATATATCACTGTCACTGCTAGTTTTGTTATTGGAAATGTGGGCCGTTATGAACTCGGCTTAAGATGTGTGTCTTAAATTTCGCTTATTTTGTTGTCCAGTAAATCCGTGTAAGCTGAACTCCTATAAAATGAGCAGAATTTTCAGCTGATGGCACGGGAACAAATTATTTGACAGTCTCACCAAACACAAACTAAATGTTTAAGGTACTATTTAAAGCTGGAGGTCTTTATCTTGAAGATACGTTTAACTTTACATGCTGGACGACTCACTGTGCACAAAGTTAAGTGGTTCCATACATCTTCGCCGAACGGAATCTATATGTTCTCCTGTTTTGCAAAGCTACGGCAACACCCGAGCAACCTCTTTGCATTCCGAGCAAACTGAGCATCCCACCCAGCTCCATCTTGTCAAAATTGCCGCTCCGCAATAGCAGCTGCCATGGTTTCTCTCCTGCTCTTTCTCTGTGTGCTTTGCTTCTCTTTGGAAAAACCTAAACTGAATATTTTGCGTTTCAAAAGTAAACGCTGCTTTGATTTGTGGTCCTCGATATCCAAAAGTTCTGATGGAAGAGCTACCAAAACCCCCAAATGAAATCAGTAAGGTCAAAAGAGAAGAAGAAAGGCGCGCCTGTCTGTTGACTTGCTTTGTCTTTTGAACAAGGCCAGAGGAGAAGCAATCCCTTTGCTATCAGGAGTTATCACAGTGGTAGCGACGGCACCTCAAAACGCCCGGCGATGTTGTGTGTCAAGGAGGAGACATCTTCTCCCAACATCTGATAAGTTATTACGTCACCTGTTATTACGTAACAGTGATGCGTTACTCTCAGAAAATACAACTAACGTTTTTCTTCCACTTCTTGGGTCATCGGAGACGCGTGTCTGTGGTTTCAACACCACACTTAAATAATCTCGCTTGCTGTATTTTGGTGCCAGTATAAATTTAAGCCATCCAAACAAGATTGTATATTTGAACTGACAAAGAATAAATTATTTGCATCTGGCATAACTGATGGTTGTGTCAAAGCCCCGGCATATAATTCTTAATCTCATAGATGCCTGTTTCCTTGTGCATAAGATAGCTGTGCTGAGCCTCTTCCCAGAACAATTACCAAGTTATTGCTAGGGGCGAGCCTGCAACTTCCCGGGGAAGCCGCCTATAAATGCAGCCATCCCGGAGCAGGCTGAAAGGGATATTTGGAATTAGAGAATCACTGCCCTGCTTTTTCCTCTGAGTAGAATGGGAATGGGAGCGTGCCGGGCGGGCACAGAGCTGCAGGTATGTCTTTTGCTTCCATGTGCCCCCCAGCACAAGTACCCCCAAATATCACGTAATCAGAGGAGAAATGTTACTCACGCTCCTCCATGACTGCAAAGGTCGTGCGATAATCTAGCCTCTGTAATACAATATATTTTTTAAATGAAAACTGCCTTTCAATGGGCTAGGATTTCATTTTATGGTTGTTTTTAATTAATATTGATTTTACATGTTTAGAAAGAAAATCCACCAATTCAGACCTGGAAAATGTTTAAGATACGTTGTTTTTCTAGGAGAATTTTCATTGATTTTTATTAATGCTGTAGTTTGCGATGGCTGGGTTTTATCTGCTGTTGTGTGTTTTATATTGGGATGCTAAAATAATCTATTGTATTTGATATTCAAATATGTACCAGAAGATATGTGAACTACAAATCCTTAAAGGAATCTTCCTAGGATCTACCTGTTTTACCCCAATAAAGGGCCAGGGCCCTATTTCAAAAGATCAATAGGCTATGAAATTTCTGCCTCTTTATTAGCAGAATTAATTTTAAAGTGGCAATATGCATCCTAGGAAATTTGTTTCATATTAAGAAGTCCAGATGTTTTTGGTCTCTCTGTCTGACATTCCCACCATCAGAATAAATTGTATTTCCAGACTAATGTAATAGATAAGAGATATGAATAAATCTCATACAGTTCAGTTGATAAAATTAACATGCTGATGATATTTTAATGTTTCCATATAATCAAGGGGGCATGGATCATGCCTCCACCAGTTCCAATGTAATTCTGTTCTTTAATCTTTTCTCAAGGAAAAAAAAAAAATAGAGCATTAGGGAGGATTATACAGTAAACAGTATGTGCTCCAGTCTTAAAGCAAGTTGTTTGCGATACGGTTGAATGGCTTTGCCCAAAGGTATTGCAGCAAAGCAACTAATATACTGGAGACTTGGGGTCAGAACCAGCATTCCTGCGGTGCAAGTGTGTCACTTACACATTGTAGCTTCTGGTGGAGAAGATCCACTGATCTGGAGAATAGTATTAACATATCAGAACCACTCATCATCCATATGACCTTATACAGAGGACATAAAATCATACTTGTCTTACACATAGGAAATCTAACTGACTTTAAACCTAAGGCAGTCAGAATTTGGCCCAAAATCCATATGTGGGTTTGCTGGAGGAGGGCGCTGGTATAAGGCAACTTGAAATAAAATGACATTTGATGACCAAAGACAAACTAAAGACAAAGACATCAAAGGAGATGAAAAAAAAAAAAAAATTTGAAAGAAAAGGAAAGTCTGAGTACTGAATCTAAAAAGTATCCCTGTTCAGTAGAAATTATTGGTATGTAATGGAATTTATCAAGCAGAAGACTCAAATGTAGTTGAAGGGGTCTAAAGACCCAATTTCCACTAAGTGTTGATGCTGCTTGGGTATCTGACTGACTTTCACGGCTTTAGACGCCACACTTTATCCTTTAATGTGAGAAACATCAGAATGCATCCCCTTCAAATATTTGCAAGGGAAACATTAATCAGTTCCAGGACTAAATGGTACACTTTGAGACTGATAATGATTAATCTGCATCACTTCTTCCCTCCCTGTGATTTTTTTAAAGTACAGAAGAAACCATTGTTTTTTCAAGCTACAATGACGTGTGAATACCATTATATTATGTTGATGGAAAAGGAGCAGGTGATCGTGTGCTACAGTGAAGATCAATATAACGAGTGTAATATTCAGAAGGAGACAACCTTAAATTTGCATGTTGAATCGTTGCCTTGCCTTCTAAAGGCATTTTTATGCCAAGTCCTAATATATCTTTGAATTTTCACATGAAAAGAACATTGCCATCCTGTTTACCATCACTTTTATGAAGAATCTGAACATTCCTTTCAAACTGACAATTAGCTGGTGACGTTTTGAGAACGAAAAATTCACATGCAAATAATCCGAAGAGATGTAATGAAGGTGAAATTAACGAAGACCAGCCGCCAACTATGAGCACAACGCCTGTGTCGGGCGACGCTGACGGGAGAAAGAAGCAGGCTCAAATAGCCAGAGGTTCCTCTGGAAACTAATCTTAAAGTCTTATCCAGAACCAACACGTTCCCCGGGGAACTTGCAGGACATTAATATGCAACATGCAAAAAAGGAAACACGCACTGAGACTACGAACACAGCAAAGAAAACTCTGTTGGGAGAAAAGGAACCCGTCAGAACTGTAGCTCGGTGAATGAAAGCAAAACTCCCTTCATGGTAGTTTCATCAGCATCTCTTTAGCCCTTTTCCCAACACAGCCATATAATTCTCCGTGGGAATGTCTCCTTACCGTGCCAGTTTCTACACAGTTGGGGGGCAATGTCAATGGATGGCAGCTCTGGGCCCCTGAGATGCTCTTAGCAGTCCTTAGTCTCTCGAGAGCTGGAACTGTGGTTCTGGTTCCTGCTTTGGTCATGAGGATTTTGCCTTCATTTAGAGGTCAGGAGCAGCTAACACAGCTCATCTGCTTTCTGCTTAGGAAAACAGCTCTGTAGCAGCTTCCCTCTAATATCTTCCAGCATTTCTCACGCAAAATCCTCAGTGTGTGGCCCTCTACCATCAACACATAGAAGAGGTGAACTTTAGGCAGAAACATATCTCCTTCAGCCAAAACATTACTGCAGGATAGAAGCCCCGTTTCACCTAACTCCATTTCAACCAAGCAATCAATTTTGACATGGGATTGATTTATAAAGCTGACAACCGCATTTACCTGGAGGAATCATGGACTGAATTTCACGCAGGTCAGTTCTTTCTGTTGCCACGAGCTCCATCTCTGCCAGGAGACCACCAAAGGATGTTCCTCCTAGAAGACGTGTGGCCTTTCCTATGTAAGGAATACCAAGTGTCACAGACTTTATATGATGAAAGAAACCTATCAGTCTATTCCCTATTGCAGAAAATAATCTTTGAAGAAGAGGCAATATTGTCTTTACCTAAATACACACAAACACATATATAAGAAAAAGAAAGTATCTCGCACTGGGAATAAGTACCTAGAGGTCTTTCACTATTAACGGCAAAACAACTGGCACCTTGGTTTGAAACCTACCACAGAAAAAAGCAGGGATTAGCGTGTAACAAACAAACAGAAAAATCTTTTGTGTATACATAACTAAATTTTTTGTAGCAGGGTGCACTAATAAGAATCATTAGTAGATTCCTCTAGGAGGGGAACTTAAATTAAATACTTTGCTGTATGAAAAGGAATAAGCTCTGAGTGAAACACCTTTTCCTATTACCTTGAAAAGACCAACACCATATGCTAGAGAAACGAAGGAATAGGAGATATATAAACATCCTGCTACTTTTTTAATTCACCAGCATATGAAGATCAACAATCACAATATATTCATATAATCTCTCTGCTGTGAGCACCTGTACACAACTTCCTTTGGCATAGCTAAAAAGAGTGATATTATATGAGGAAGTTATTGTAATTATTAGCATTGCTCAAAACTGTTTTAGCAAAACAACAACAAAGAGACCGTTCCAACTGAAAAATATGGAAACTTCTCATTCCAAAGAAATCCCTGTAGCTCCACGAATGCCCTGGGAGTTTAGCAAAATCCAGCTCTGGAGGAAGGGAAAGGCAGATCTGGCAGGGAAAAGGTAACGCTGAAGAGACACAGCTCAGTTCTGGCCACTGTGAGACAATCCACGTAGCAATTGTTGAAACCATCTCAAAATATTTCCCCACCAGGAAAATAACCACGCTGAAAGTGTTCCTGGGGGTGTAGGAGGATCAGAAAGAGGACGGACAGGTTTGGAGCTAGGTTTATATTCTACAAATTCCTAAAAATTATTTCCATTTTTCTGCTGGTGACCAGTGCACTTGCACTTTCATCCTACCATCCACCATTCCTTGACCTTGGCGAGATGGGCCAGAATCGTGCCGTCTCCATCAGAGCGGGGGTCTCCTGCGCGCGGCGCTTTGGGACCGTGCCCACAAGCGCTACCAAACGCGCACGCGTAAGGTGCTGCAGAAACAGAAAGCTCAACCTTTTGCCTCATAAGTCATCTCTTTCAAAGTGATCTAAGAACGCGACACTCTTTGAGCAGCGCAGCACATTTTCGACACTACAGAACCACTCTGAGCTGTCAGCATATTTCCAACAGATTGATGACTTTGAAGACCTCCAGTGTAGAGGGTAATGTTAAGGATCTGCAGTTACTCAGCTAAAGTTGAGATGAGGGATGCCTTCTTTCCAGCCTTGGTTATTGAATTTGAAAACCCTCATAGGTTTTGCTGTCAGAGTTGTTGCTTAAAACAGACTATTATAGGAATGAGTTAAAAAGGAATGATCGGGAAAAGTTTAAAGGAAAACGAAGACGTATCTTTATCTTTTTCAGGTTAGCACAGTGACAAAAAAAATAGAGTTTCACAGTAAAGTAAAAAAGTAATCATAGTGTTAGATTCTTGTCCTTAGTATCACTTTTTTTACAGTCAAAAACTCCTTATGTAGAAGTAAACTCAGGGCCAACACATTTTATTGTGTAACAGTTTACCATAAGCAGAGGCTCACCGTGACCTGAAATGCAATTTACATATTGTATTCCCCTGATTTTATTCTATTTCACAATGAGAAGCCTTCAACACCAGACAAAAATAAAAAAGATAGAAAGCAGACTGTAAATAAATGCCAAGTCAAAGAAACATTCGAAACCAGAACCATAAAAATATTTAAAGATTTTCTAACTTGTTACATTTGAAAGGTAAAGAACTATAGCTCTATCACTGTAATTCTTCCTCATTTTCTGCATAAAACCATTTATATTACTGGACTAAGATATTATACTAACCATCTGCCTTCCCAGTCCCTCAGATTCCTTCACTTCCCCACCTACAACTCCAGAAACTAACCACCCTGTAAATTTGGCCTTCATTGTTCAAGGTATCTCGTAATCAGCACTCTGTACAACGTCTGCTAGAGTTTAATGAGTAGAAAATGGCAAAAATGTGAACTGGAACATATAAGAAATACTGGAACAGTTACCAAATGTAATGCTTATGTGGTGAAGCTGACTGTACATCTGGAAGTTTGAGAGAAATGTAATTCTAAGAAATAATGTAGTCCTGAGTACGTATCTCTCTAGAGAGTGATTTCATTGCGCTAGAAAACTACATATTTGTTAAACATAAATAACAACTACATTCTTTATTAAGCATGAAGAAGGAAGCCAAAATAGTCTAGTATAGCTGGAATGGAAAGCTTCACACTAAAAGGAGTAGTTTGAGAACTGCTTCTTCTACCGAACTTTCATCTGTCACCTAAAATTGAGGGTTGTCATATTATTCCAACATCACCAACTGGCAGGTCCACAGGAAAAGCAGGACTTTGTGAATCATCTTGAGAATTAAGCACTTAAATTTCTCCTCCAGAGGCATTTACCTTTGCAAAAGAAAGCTGCCTGTCTTTTCCTCCAACCTTTTGGAGACGTTTTATTTCTTTACCCCTAATCAAGCTTCCACAGTACCTTTTATGAAATCACCAGCAGGATTTTGGATAGTTCCAGCAGGGGCATTAATTATCTGCAAAATGGGCTCATAAATTCAGGAAGCGATACATTGCTCTTTCCCTCTCCAGCCCTATCCGGAGGACAATCCACCCTGCCTACAGGCGGTGGTCAGGCACGTTCCTGGCCGATGGCTGATGTGGGCATTGCCCACCAGATACCCAAGACATTTTGTGCAGAGCTTTAACTTCTTCAGTGAAACACTCGTGCACAACTTTACGTATTTTGTACATACATATAGCCATTTACAAGGCAAAGCTGCTCACAAGGTTTTTTTCCACTGATCTTCATATGACAATGCAATATTTAATGAATCAATCAATGTAAAGTCTCTAGGCAGGAGGGTTCTAAACTTACTGCCATAAGTAGGCATTTAATTTTGATTTTAATTTTGATTTACTGAAGTAGTTATTGCCTATTAATAGGACAACATTATGAAAGCTGAGTACGTGTATGTCAGTTATACATTAATTAGTTAGTACAGTAAGAGATACTAAATAGCACTAGAAGCTGCCTACACATCCCTTGAATAAATTTAATTGCAAGGAAATAAGTTCAGGAGCACATTCTCCTTTATGGGTAACCATTCATTTGAAAAACAAATTGTCCTGATAAGGTCCTTAGACAAAAAATTATTTCTGGAATTCACACAAATAGTAGATACATGACAAAAGTGTACACAGAACAAACTTTGAGTGATGGGGGTTTTTTTGTCAGGTATGTACAGGAGAGTTGGAAATTAGCTCTTCTCAGAAATAGCCATATGTTGTGACTGTGATTTATGAACAGTTTGGTTGTAAAGCTGGATATCCCATGTGAAAGCAGGATCACATCAGGAATTTCTAATTCCCAATAGCTCGTAGTGGCCTCTATATATTTTCACTTTCTGTTTAAACGTTTCTCTAAAATATTCATTGGATGCAGGACAGATGGAAACCTCAACATTACCAGCCTTCCGCTCTAGCCGGCCACCCCGCACTGATCCTGCAGCTGATCCAGGGAAAAAGCCTGAGACTCATGGGTTTATTCCCGGGGCAAGTGCACTTGCTCGCTGTCACCACATTCGCTTTTGGTGGCTGGCTTTGCCCACCCCTCTGGTTTATGTTCCTTCTCCAGCATGGGCTAAAATTAACTTTCTTAATTTGGTAACAGTTTTGCAAATGGCCCTTGGAAAACTGACTTATGCAAAAATATTATTTCTTAGAAGGTAATCACATATTTGCACTGAGGCACCATGTTTAAAGTATCTGCTGTATCTGAATGTTAATCCCAAGGACTAATTTCAGTGATTTTCCTGGTGATACCCTAGCGCAACCAGCTAATGACTCTGCGAAAGGGCAGCCATCCTGCCCGGTCAGTGGTAGTCCTCTTTCGACATCTCCTCACCAGCTAGCCCATCATTCAGTGACAAAGTCAGCACCTCCCAATGCACACACGTCCTGGAGAACATAAAACCAAGTAATAGTCTGTGTCATATGGTGACAAATACAGTTCAAAGTACCGTTATCGCTTGTTCTTTTGGTGATAATTAATCCCATCATCATTATCATAATGAGAAACCATGTTCAGAAAATGCTGATTGAAAAACTCCAATATAAAAAATACAAGTCATTCACTGCCCTATCAACCTGATTCTTACATTTGCTGTTGATTAGCACTGTCTTCCAAATAATTTTTATACCCCAATCCAAACTTTTCTAGTGTTCTTATGCTTCACTTCATGATTTTTTAAAATGTTCCATTCAAGCATGAAGAGCTAAGATTGCACTTTTATTCATTAATTTATGATGGATCTTTAATCAGAATCTTTTCCTGATATCTCTCCTCTTCCAGTGTTGTGGTGACAGGGAGAGGAGAGGGAGAGGAGAGGGAGAGGAGAGGGAGAGGAGAGGGAGAGGAGAGGGAGAGGAGAGGGAGAGGAGAGGGAGAGGAGAGGGAGAGGAGAGGGAGAGGAGAGGGAGAGGAGAGGGAGAGGAGAGGGAGAGGAGGTAAAGAAAAGCATTAAAAGTAGAGAAAAGAATAGAAAAGCATAGAAAAAAAGAAAAAACGAGCTTCACACTATGAATTGCCACAACTATAAAGAGGCCGTGGTTTTTGGAAGTGACTTGGTGTAATGCCATGGACCGGCCCCTTGTTTCCAGCTCTGCCCCTTCCCACCAGGCAGAAGTTCAGAGCCTGCCTGCAGCTGCCGAGCATCCCTTGAAAATGTCTGCAAAGGCAATTAAAAACACTTCAGCCCTTTATTGCGCTTCTGAAATGCAATGCAGACTCTCATTTCAACTTTTCCTACGTCTTTCTGTATTAACAGTCTGAACCTTATAAATAATCCATGCCTATCACACATAGACTACTCTTCAGCAAGGCTGATAAGGCAACTCTAAACTACATTAGATAAGCATTACATTTTTATGGGCCTCACATTTTTCTCCAGTTTTAAGCTCATAATTAGCCTGTGTAAACGTAAAATGAGGTGTCTGAAATCACAGTACTTTACGTGCCACTGGGAATATGACCCTGTTTATATTTGGCCATATGTACACACGAAAATCAATGTAATACTATACAGTGCTGCTTTAAAAAATCCTGTACATGAAGAACGTTTCCAAAATGTGTGCTGCATCTAGAATATACCTATATTCTATACCAATATACCTATACAGAATGACCTGATACTGGTTGAAATTAAAGGGTTGCACTGTAAACAGAGGTAGATCAGTCGATCAGAGTGGCTTCTTCTAGCATTTTGTCTGTTCTGAATATATGAATTTACTCACAGCATGGCTGTATACACATGCACAATCATTACGTGACAAATTAAAAAGGGGCACATAATAAGCTTAAGTCATCATAAATCATATAATAAACATGTGAATGAGAAAATTTAATAAACGATATGTTTCCACAACAACTTCATCCCCTTCCATTAAATCCATATCCCCCTAGGACTTGTTCTAATATTCTCAATTCCTAAGTACACATCATCTATTAAAAGAAAAGAAAAAAAAAAAAAAAAGCAAAAAGCACAACTCACCCTGCTGGGGTGTGTTTCTTCCTTTCACTTTTTGGTCTGGCATTTTCTCTTCTGGGACCAGAATTCAGCCTCCAGCCCGTGGCTATTTCGGATGGAAAATTGTTCCCTGCTCCAGGAAAACTTTCTTCTTTTTAAAAATGTTTCTGATCTGCATCAGCAAGAAACCAAGCGAATGGATGAACGGGATAGTCACAAGGAACGATCTCCTTGTAGACTGGTATGATGCCTTCTTGAGGCCAACAGCTGGGACTTATGATTCCTGTATCCTATAAGAATGCCTTATGCACTGAATTTTTGTCCAGCAAAACAGGTTGAGAGTTTCCTTTGGCATGAGCAGAAACCCCAGCATAAGCCCAACAAGCTTCTCCTATAATACCTGATGCATATATCGCAGAAAGAAGTTTCTTTTTCTGCCAATAGTTTTGTTGCAGCAAGCTCTACCTTTACTAGAAAGAAACCTTTTCCTAGCTTACAGTTTTCTTGTACGTGTTTCCCAGTAAATTTTCCTTTAGAAAGAAAATTAATGTTTCTTTAATACAGAGAACACACTGGGATTTAGACCATCTTCTCAACAGCACTCCAATGTGACTTTGGACAAATCGCTTTTAATCCCATGTTGCCTAGGTGTCAGAACTGATCTTATTTAACAGTTTTGATAATTAATTTGACAGAGAATACTAGTATAGCAATTACTTTTTTTTCATGACATGAATTTGGAAGGCATTGCCAACCCAAAGGAATATCAGACTATAGGTAAATTAAATGATCTGGGAACTGCAACGACAGCAGTAAGATAACGTTTAGTAACACCAAACTGCAAGTTCAGAAATTTAGGGGTGAATAGTCAGTATTTTTGCTTACAGCTTGAACTTATCGCTTGGAAATGGAAGAGGAAGGTAAAGATTTCACAATATGCTGACTATAAAGCCACGAATACGATGCACCCATGAACACAAATGGTAGGGTAGATCTTAGGATAGGGAAAGAGTAACGTTGTCATTAGAAACAGGAAAATATTCATGCTGCTGTACAAGCCCATCCTAGCACCATGTTGGGATGACCTAGTGCTTCAGATTGTTCACAGACAGGAAGAAAATGCAGCAAAATATGGAAAAGGGATATTCAGGCAAAAGTCCAACTTCTCTTAAGTGATGAGAATGATAAAAAGTCATTTATTTAGCCCAGTAAAGTGAATGAAGGCTGGGGTTAAAATTATTTTAAATCACTAGACAATGTTGGCGCTAATACGAACAGGCATTCACTGGCTACAGATAAATTCGGACTATTAGAAGAATATGTCTAAATGTCCTCTTCAGACAGGGGAGAGGTTCTCCCATAGCAGGAAAACAAATGGCCTGACTTTAAGTTAGAGTTTGGTCACTTTACGAACCCAATTCCATCATATGCTTGCTTAGAAAAGCTGAGGACTGAATTTGATAGCCCATGTTGTCACTTCAAATGTGTTAGAATCATAGAATCATTTAGGTTGGAAAAGACCCTTGGGATCATTGAGTCCAACCATCAACCCACTCTACAAAGTCCTCCCCTACACCATATCCCCAAACACCACATCTGAACGAGTCTTAAACACATTCAGGGATGGTGACTCCACCACCTCCCTGGGTGGCTTATTCCAGTGTCTGACCACTCTTTCTGTGAAGAATTTTTTCCTAATGTCCAGCCTAAACCTACCCTGTTGCAGCTTGAACCCATTCCCTCTTGTTCTATGTTGAGTATTTCTAGTTTATTCGACGACATTGGAGCCAAAAGTCTGACATCCTTAGAGTCGCCTGAAAATCCTAGGCAGAAACAGAAGAGGCGACTGCGGGAGTTAAGTGTATCGGTTTTATTAGCACTTGTTTGAATTGGATCTGTCACCCAGGAGAGACACGTACATTCCAGATGTATCCTCATAAAGTGCCATTATAGCACTTCACATCTCTATCAATATAGATACATCACATCTATTACATATGTGCACCTATATACAACATAGGGATGCACGTGCTCACTGTACAAGAGTAGACTTTGAAATGATGTATGTTTGAGATTCAGAAAGTTATCACGTTAAACCATAAACACGTGTGTAAAAGAAGATGTTTCTCTATTTCCACTAGTTCTAAACACAAGTTGCAGCGTCCCTCCATTTTGCTACTCAGCCAGAGAAACCAGGACGTTGAGCTGATTTTTCTTATACTAAAACCTTCCATCTTTTGCAACTAACTCATCTGATTTCCATGATCATAAAGAACTGTATAATATTAAATTATAACAACAGCAATCAAAGGCATGGGGAGCAAGAGGATTCTCGATTGCAGCCCATGCATCACTCAATATCACCACAGAAGAAGAGATTGAAAAGCACATCAATTCACATAACTTCCTCCCCGTGCCCATTGTCTTTTTCAGTTCCTAATGATGCTGAAGTGTCTCCATGATTAAAATTTAAAGGTTTCCCAGTAACCAAGTAATTTGCCCAAAACTCCTTATCTAGCACTCACCATGAAGACTCTGATTTTAATATACCATTAATCAAGCTCCAGCCAAGTTTACTACTGATACTTTCAATTACAGAGGAACTAACTTCATTCTTCTCCGTGTGTCAGTGAGAGACCACTTCCTTGATTAGCCGTAGACCCTAAAAGCAGATGGATAACAGGGCTGGGTTCGATGCACTTTGCTGAAGGAACTATTTGTTGCGAATTGCAAATCAGTAAACAGAATTGGATCTCTCTGCTGCGGGATATGCTCCAGCCAAATTTTTTAGCCATACGTATCCTATTATTATAATAAAAAAACATTAACTGATTTCCAGTTTTACAGTGTAATAATAATACGCGATTTGATTAAATGCAAATTAATGCAATGGTGAATCTGACGGGCAAGTTCTAAATATCAGCATATTTCACAACACAAACATTTACACAAATGCGCATGATGCGTGCTTAATTTAAGCGTATGAATAGATCCACAATCTTCAATAGGACATCTCAGGCTCTAAGTGATGCACGTGCATAAGTGATTGCAGGATCAGTTATCAGAAAATGATCCCCGGTACAATTTATAAGAATTCCAACAGATTGCAAATAGCTATGATTTGTCACACAACATCTGGTCTCTTCTCTCCGCAATCAAATGGACAAATGGAAATAACAATACAGACTGTGAAATCGCAGCTTGTAAAAAACAATTAGAGGGAAAGGGACCCATACCTTACCCTGCCAGAGTGATGGAATTTGCACAGGACTGTCTGCCTCAACTAACAAAGTCAGCATTTGTTTGAGCTTGAGTGCGATTTCCACAAAACAAGGATTTAATTCCGCAGTTATTCCTCCAGCTCCAGCCAAAACTTCAGGAAAGCCTCTGGCAAACCAGGACTGGAGGTCCCGTTTGCGCCCCAGCAAGCCCCCAGAGCTTTACCTGTTCTGCAGGACCCACCTGCTGCGTGGCAGCAGTGACAGCGCACCTTCATCATGTCGAGACGATGAGGAGGAGAAGTGGTTAGACAGAACTGTGAGGTTTTACGTAAATGTTATCAGTAAGATCATTCCAATGCGTTTGGTTCTGAATGCAACAGGGCATTAGGTTAACGGGTTTTATTTGCTTCTTTAACCAGGGAACGTTACAGCACTTCCAGTTACATTGCAAAATTGCAAGAACCATCTCAACAGTGAAATGGAAGGGACTGGTAAAAATTAACTTGTCTGTGATGCCACGGTCATATCATAAAAGCCACTGGAGAGTAACATTTAGGAGTTTCCATCAGAAAGCTCAGATTTATGCAATACAATTTAAACCAAAAAGATACACAAAATTTCTGAGAAAAAAAATTGAGTACCTACAACAACAAATGACACTGATTTTCATTCACAGCATTATTCAAAGTCTGTGGATGGTGCTGTTTCCTTGATTACATGGCTTATCTGACTGAAAAAAAAGGTTTGATATTTAAGAAAAGAGCAATGATACAATTCTTTGAAACATCTGAGTTTACTGTCATTCGAACCCAGCCTTCACATATCAGTCAGCATTCTCAACCTTAGTTAAATAAAAGTTCTAGTTCATACACAAGTTGTACCTGGAGACAAACCCCAGTATCTCTTCAGGCCAAGGCTGCAGTGTACGCGTGGAAGCCTTTTTTACTAAGAGGAGAGACATTTGGGTAAGACAACAGCCTTCCTTTAGAACGATGTCCAAAGAAACTAAAGATTTTGGTGTTTTTTTCAGAGGATGAGCAAATCTGCTCCTTTGGAGTGCCTGACCTCACCACGGACCTCCTCTCAACAGAAACCCATCACGGCTTTGCAAGCAGCGAACACAAGACAACATTTCGGCAAGAATCTTAACTTTTTTGGTATTCATCCAAAACAAAGTTCCCAAATTTCTACTTCTTACTCTTCTTTTACATTTTTTTTTCCTCCAACAATAACCAACAGTGTAAAGTGGAAGAGGTAAGGCACGCACACACACACAAAAAAAAAAATTCACTATGATTTTGCCTCAAGTTGTACTTTATCCCAAACATAGTAATACCTTTTTGTAAGATTTACAATGTTAACCAATTCTTTTCTGTCAACTAGCAATTTTTTGGCAGATCCCTTTTGCATGATTCATGAAGGACCAGTAAAAGGCTAATTGTTCAAATTAATTTGCGTAAATGACTAAGCAAGAGATAACAAAATTACATCTGCACTTGTTTGGCAAAGATTCAATAGCAGCGGCCCTGTACTGCCAGCTGCTTCCAGACAACACTCTTGCAGAAATTAAAAGCTACAAATATTAATTAATACACTTTTTTGGTACGTTAATTTGCACTGAAAGGTTCCGGAGTACAAAACTGCTGAGAAGATGAACCATGATAATTAGAATTAATGGGATGGATGCATGTTTTTTGCAGCTGAAGTTTTAAAAACCCATGAATGGAACTGGGAACTTGGAACTGACATTCTCATAAATCTCTATGATAATGCCGCTATTAGTATTAGAAGGATTAAGTACTGTGGCTCCAGCGTTATCCATCACATGACACGTTGTATCCCATCTGTCACTGCAGCAGCTAAGACATGATAGCTGTCCTTGAGGAAGCCGTATGAAAAGCTTTGGGAATTCAAGGAATTGTGGTGGTGAGTGTCGGGCTACAAAATGAATAGCTCAAACCTCTGACTCTCAAACAGAAATAATGGCCGGTGCTCTGTACTTGTCAGCTTAGTGCTTTAACAAATACTCCGACTGTGGTATCTGTATTTAAGTTAAGTTAAGCAGTCTGAATTATAGATAAATCAGGCAGGGAAAAAGAACAGTCAAATGTCACAGATTTTTATCTTTAACTCATTTCTGTCTTTGTAGGTTGAATGTCTCTGGAACTGCTTTTACTGATGTTCACCCCATTAATTTTGCATATTTTAGGGCAGCGAGCACCACTGGAGCACTGCTCAGTGCGTTGAAATAACAATGAGTTTTTACATGAAATCACTAATGAGGCCATTTACCTGCTTCACAAGTTTATCTGCACATTATCATGACGCAAATCCCCTTCTACACGGAAATGCTGGCGTGAGAGAAATGAAATCTTAGATGCGTTCCATCTTGAAACTTTGCCCGTCAAATTAACTTAAAATTTTGACTTACAGCTTTCCAGACTTTTGAGAAATGGTTGCATTTTTACACGATACAAATACTTGACAGGGACACAGATGCAGCGAGTCTATGCCACCTATTTTACGAATTGATTTTTCATTGCTAAGAAAAGTCACAGAAAAGGAACTTCCAAGATGTCAAAGGTAAGAAATTCTTAAATAGCACTGTTATTTCTATTTTTAATGATACCTGTGTACACACATAATGTAATTGGTGTGAAAGGCTGAGGCAGAAGGCAGGTCTAAGAAGGACCAGGCGGGGGAGGCAGTGGAGACTGTCTGGGAAGGAGCAGCTTCCTCACCCTGTTCACACAAAAAGCCCCACCAGGGTGTTCAAAGCTGGCGAAAGTAGGCAAAACCCCCCCAAAACACAAGCCTGCACTAAGTAATACGTGCTAGAGAGTAGGCTGCCAGGCTCCACCCAGACTGTATTCCCCATGAGTAGTTTGGTAGAAAAAAAAAAAAAAAAAACGAAATTTATGCTTTCACAGTTTCTCAGACTCCCAGAATTTACCTACTGAGGCTGACCATGAAACCCTCTGTCCTTTACAGGACAATCACAGCTGAATTCAAACCATTCAGCTAGAGATTTTGCAGAATAACAATTATATTATTTTTTTTTTTCCTAGTGAAATTTGTAAAAAAAAATGCCCGCAGAGGTAGATGATCAGCAATGTAATTTTCTCCCCATTTTCTAGCACACCATTTTCACAGGCTACCCCTGTTATTATTCCTTTACTCTGAACTACTGGATCATTTTCCCTCTTCTACAGTAAGTCTACTTCTACTCAGCTTTTATTCATCTGCATGAGCTTAAAAAAATAAATAAATAAATAAATAAATGTTATGTCCCATCTCTCATGACATCATCGAGCAAAATAAAAAAAATTCTTCTTGACCCTGATCCTCAGCATCTGGGTTGTTAATATTGTGCAGTCAGACTGCTCACCGTCTCGCGGCCCACAAAGTCAACGCAAATCTTTCCATCTCTGGGCAGGGGATCAAACGGAGAGCACAGCAGCGAGGGCTGGTGCCGAGCGCTCCTTTCTTGCTCCCCAAACACAAATTTTCAGCGCCCCATCCCGCAGAAAAGCCTGAAAATCACACGGTATATGTGCCTTTTAGAGCCTATCTGTGTAAAAATAATAAAAGTATATTATAATTTATTAATTATTGTGAATTATAGAGTATGTAAATAATTTTTTCCTCACCGATGCTGTTTGATTTACAGTCCAAAGTATTCACCCGGGTGGGTAGCAACCACCGAACCTCAGAAATTAATATCCTTCTGCACTCTGAAGAGGGAAGTGTTTACCCCTACGCAGAGATGCGAGACAAAAGGTCTCTGTCGGCATACAGCTGCCACATGGAGTCAACTATTCAAAGGGCTTTCGAGTCAAGTAATATCAGTGATTAAAGAGAAAACGGAATAAGCTCATGAACCGCAACACAACAGATAACAGAAGAAAATAGGAGCGTGGCTAAAACAGAGCAGAACACAAAATCACTTCCTAACCACATAAATTGTTAAATATAAAAGAAAATGCAGGGGGACCAAAAAAAAAAAAAAATCGACAACATTTTGCATTTCTGTAGCAGCTTCCACCCAGAAAACCCAAAGCACTTTGTTGATGCTTCTGTGGGTTACGATCTCTAAAATCCCCGCAGGTTAACCATTACCAGTGTGGTTTTGCAGACTGGAAAAAGAAGCACAAAGGGGATAAACAACTTGCCCAGAGCAGAGGAAAACCTGGCTACAAAGGGAGGCAGTGTCCCGGCGGGGCTCCGACGCTGCCCGGGATGCTGGTCTCAGCACTGGTCCAGAACCCTCACCCAGCGGGTGAGGAACGATCTGGGCACGGGGGTTTTTTCTTCACATTACAGCACGTACAACATGTACAGCACACGAGAGACCGCCAAAGATCACCCTGAGCAATAAGTAGTTCAGTGCCCAGGGAATTTGTCTGAAATATAATTATCACCTCTATGCTGTCTCGTTACAGCCAAGAGTAATTGTGGTGACCATTTCATACCGGTTCTTCTAACGTGGGTTTTGCTCTCTTTCTCTCTGCCTTTAATCAACACACCGGACCTGAGGAAACTTCACAAAATAGGCATATGTCTTTGGCCAAAGTTCTGGCCTTTTTTCATGATGCTGTTTTTTCTGACTTGCATCTGCGTCATAAAATAAATTCCTGGCAATTTCTGACGCTAAAGTTCATACTGAGAGCAACTTGAAGATGAGGAGCTTAATTATTAATTAAATGAACTTCCTTTAGGCTGTAGTAATAGACCAGCATTACTAAAAAGAGTACTTAGATTTGCATTTATGGGCCTTTACTGAAAGCATTCTTTTCCCTTGAGACAGCCCTTTCCTTTTCCATCTCATCAGTCTTACGTCCCAGTACAGGGCATCAAAACTGTCACTATCAGTCTTAGTCTGCTTGATGCAGAAACTGGAAGTTTGTTGAAATGCCACAGAATGGTACCAATCTGTACATTTGCTGCAGCAAAATAGAAAGGCAATGTAGATCTTGTGATTCTGTGATCTTACATACAAGACTCTCTGCGACTCAGATAGTCCCCCTTTTCTTCCAATAGCATCCTTTACTCTGAACTTCTCAGGAAGACTTAAGGAATATTAGACATTTGCAGAGATCTAATGGCAGACAGTAGGCAGCTGTCACCCCAAACTAGGGGAATTTGTGCCACAGGGCAGGTAGGAAATAGGTTACGGTGGTCATTGAAAACCGTATCCCAAACTATGCTCGTTGACATCCAGTGCCCGCAAATGCTACTGGGATTCTGTGCAGGTGGATGAACCAATTTTGTGGAATTTTGTGTTCTCTTGACTTCCAGAACACAAGCACTAAGAATAAGCCATTTTTTTTTAAATGCAAAAGCAGATGTAAAAAATAACCCTATTGAGGTCACTGTGGGTCTAGAAGTTTTACTTTATACAGTTTAATGTCAAGAAAAATATTCTCACACACAAATTGAAAACTCCAGACCACTCCTGGCTATCTGTCATAAAAAGGTTTACCCAGCGTTAGGTGGTGTCTCCTCAGCATCGGCACTTACCTGACAGCGACTGCGTAACTCCTCAGTAACGCCTTAATTTTGGATCCTGGTACTTCCAGCTCGTAACTCTTGCAGACTGGCAAGAAAAAAATATCCATTTCTGAAACCCCCAAGGTGGTCTTCTGTGGGATACTCTGCAATACCTGGGCTGGTTGCCTGTGTGAACACAAGTCTAAGTCCACATTGACCACTAAAGAGAAGTGAAAACTGAAAAGAGATTGTGTTCCAGCAAATAAGAATTAAAAGGGAGAGGAATAAGGCACGTCAAAATTAGAATATCCTTGGCATCAATCTCATTTCATAGCAGCCTCTTGACAACTTTCAGCTCCTGGTGGCAAAGGGATGGTGCTAACTCAAGACCGAATTCAGATATGGAGAATTCAGATAAGGACAATAGGAAGCACCTTGGAAGAGCCCATTTATACTCTTCCGATGGAAGGCCTTAGTTGTGCTTTACCCTCAAACGAACAGGTTGGCCTCCATGAGAGCACTAATGGAGCACGTACAGGTTTGTTTGAGGACAATTTCCCCGCAGACGTGGCAGGGAACCCTCCCAGGGCTTGTTTTCTTTACTCACATTCTTTTATTTTCCCCTTAGGAAGTCCAATGAATTAAAATATACTAACCCGCAAACACACACCATAGCCATGTTCGCCCCCATTCCTGTCATGCAGTAGTGCCTGTTTTCTGATGGTTTACCAGGGTTTTACGGAGAATCCCGGTGACTCTATAATATTCCCTGTTTGTTATCACTGTTCCTGAGCCACAGACTATAAATAGGAGCAGGTGGTACCTGCAGTATATAGCACACCGTTACACAAAGCATTTGCAAATATTCCTGTAAAGTCTGGTTTTGGCATCCAAGCGAAGGCTTAAGGGTAGAATTTTTGAAGTGATAAGGGATAGTATGTCTTTCACCACTTTTTAGTGCAAACATTTCTGTATCTAATACATTACTCCTGATCTCCTCACCAATTATTCAAAAACCAACCCTACAACGTCACCTAGCAATAAATGAGAGTTCAGGGTTAACAGAGTTAACCAGCGCTACACCCATCAGTACTTGCATCCCTTCCGCAACCACCATTTGCACGGGTGTCTCTTTTTGTTTTATTTTCTTTTCCACATTTCCCCCTGAATGTCCCTGCTGCGCTTTGCATATTTTGGTTGCTATTGTCATGAAAACAGGAGCAAAAAAGTACCAGACCGGCAGCTGTAGAAAATGAAGTCCTCTGTTTCTACGCAGAACAGATGTAACGTGTATATCTGAAGGGCTGCCTTAATCCGAGCAGATTACACCGTATCAGCCCCGTTCTGCAGGACCATGCCAGAGGGTGGCGAGGAAGAAATGATTTATATTTGTGCATCAGACATCCTAATTCCCTCATGCACAGTTTCAATAGAAAGAGACACCAAGAGCTTTAGAAATGTGTGGCTAATTATACATCTCATCAAATGCTCAACACTTCTACTCACGACGAGCACAAAGCACTTGTCTACTCCGCCACCTATCCCCTTCCTGGGTTGTCCTTTTTAATGGTCGCTTATGGAAAGAGAGTTGGCCGCTTAAATATTTGAAGTCTGCCAGTTTAAAAGATTTAAAGTATTTTTAAAATGCAGAATAGATTTTTTTTTTTTTTTTTTTTTTTAGTGCTCTTATCATTCAAGAAAACCTTCGCTGATATTTTTTTTTTTTTTTTTTTAATTAAAAAAAAATCCCTTTGGGCTATGAATGCCAAGTTTTAGCCCAGAGGGAATTTTTATTGCAGATATAAACCCCTGGAAATCAGAGTATGTATACATATACTACAGAGCCTGATAAACCCTTGACTGTGACACTGCTACTGAGGGCTGCTATAATATCTGATGACAAAACTGACAGATTACTTCTGATGAGAATGTGGAACCCTTTTTGTTTTTAACTTGACCCTGAAGACATGTCATAACATTTGTAATATCTGCAATAAAGTGTCAACTATACTGCTGTAAGACTGCTGGAGCTTGGAGTTAAGCATTCAGTTTAGTGCTCCTACAGCTTTCAATTTAAAATAAAAAAAGACTCTTAATTTCCTTTTGGACAGTCCAAACCTAGTATAACTGCACTAATTTGTCTTGGCAAATACGAAGCAGTAGTGGGGAACACGACTACTGGAAAAGAAATCCAGAGCAATAGACAAAACAGAATAAAATAAACCTATCAATCGTCTCCACATAAATTCAAGATTTACAGTTCAGTAGAAATAATCTTAAGAAGGGACTGCAATAAAGCGAGTGTCAACGACCACCTCAGTAGCAGGGCTAACTTGATTTCAGTTGGCGGCGAACTGAAATTTTACTCTAACCTCCAAGCTACGCGAGGTTCATGAAGTATTTGAAGACCGTTTCAAGAGGGATAAAAACGTCAATAATGTCTCCCACTCCCTGTAGTCAGATGCGCTGCTTTGGAGCCCAGTCATTCAATTAGGGAAATGGATCCTTCTGGGCCGGTCTCCCCAGCCCCGTATCTCCCACGCATCGCTGTGTCCTGCTGTTGAACCGCATTAGTCATGACAACCATAAAAAGCCTAATCTTGCCATTGATATAACGTCTACTCTTCAACTCGCAGATGCTATTTCTAAAGATGCTCCGCACAGACTGGAACAGAGAAGCCCCACTTCTCTGATAAACTTGTCCCAAAATTAATAGCTTGGTATAAAAGTAAGCACCAGGCACAAGCCCGTGAAAGACAATATTTTGCTGCCACTAACAAGGGCTGATTTCTTTGTCTAAGTGTACAATATAGTAAAACTAAGCTTTATTTCCCAAGAGATGAAATACTTCATTTATTTGCGTAACTTCCTCAGACTTTATATTCTTGTGCGTTTCAGGACTTCAGTAGTTGCCTTCTTGTAATATTTCAGCTTTTAAGCTGTTTTCTTGCCTCACTGAACTCACATAAGATACATCTGAAAGCTTTAGTACAAATTTACTTCGAATAAAGTCTTCAATTCATTTTCATGGCACCAAAAAGACAGCTTTAATAACTGCAATGACAAATAAACTGGAAATCATTCCAGGCCTTTTCACTTAACTGACAAGTAGAACGCTCTCATAATGAGCCGCAGGTTTTACGTTTTCTCTTTGACCATAATAGCTTCATTTAAGAGCGTCAGACCCTGACACTTCATCATTTATCTACATTATTTCTCATCTTCTTTCAAATAAATTATGGAATACTAGACTGAGCACATAAAAACAAAGTGACTTGTTATCTGTAAACAGCAAGATAAATTGTCCAGAAGTTCCTCATTTAGTTCCTTTTAAATTTAAGGGCAAGTTATTGGTTGTACCTTTTTTTTTTTTCCTATCCCAATTTTTTGCATTTTTTTACAGCCATCTTATTCTGTTGCCAGTGGCCTTTGTGCAGTCATCCAAAGCCTGATGATAGTGCAGAAGGCATAAAATAATTCCATTATCCCAAGGTTGGACAGGGTAGTACAGAAAAGAAAAAAATATTGAAAAAAAAAAATCAAATAAACAACTTACATGGATATTTCTCCCCATCTGTAAAATTCCTCGTCCATAATACATCTTGTCATACTAGCAAATGTGACGCATCCAAAGTAATGAACAGTGGATCTGTAACTGTCCTCGCCCTTAGAAAGATAGCTCCGATATTTACCATCAGCAAAGCCCCCCTTCCCTGCTGAAACACATTAGTTCTTGTCTTAGAGCAGTGTCAAACACTTGGAGTTCACATTTATTTTATTTTAAAATCATACTGGCTGAAACACAATTAGCAACACTGCATTTACATTTTAATTATTAGTGACAGATGAAATTAAGGGAGGTTCAGTTTAATAATATCGCGCGTTTCCACCGCACCTCGCCCCCTGACAAATCACTGAGCACATCTACCCGACGTCCTGGGGTGCAGAGACTCCCCGGCCCCCGAGCCAAGTCCTGAACCAAAATCTGTAAAGCCACACCAGTGGCCTTAAATGGCCATCAGCACATTTCATCCTGCCAAGAGAGTGATTCTCTGGGAGACTGGTTAGACTGTTCCTGACTGGTTAGACACAGCATGTCTGTAGTAGGATTTCAATGGCTAAATCCAACACCCTACATTTCAACTACAAATTCTAAGCCCTATATCTCAAGACAAAATGAAAAACAGAAAAGCCAAAACTAGGTAGGAAGCCTTTTCAGAATTGTCCTTCATTTTACTTTGAAGGGTTTCTTTCAAAAGTACAACAAAACTATGATGAGACTTTGTCAATGGATTCCCTGTATATTCCCCATCCCAAGAGAGACTCTGTCTCTCACCACCATCCCTGAGCAAACAAAGAGCTGAAATGATCCTCAAAAACTCAAATCACTGGGAAGGACACCTCACCCCAGCGACCAGCTTGGTTTGAACTTTGAGTGTTGGTGGCAATTTTAGATGGAGTCTTCTTTGACCAGTGCGCTGCACCACCATCCAGGTTGAGACACGGGGATGTTTCCTGGCGTAGACGAAACAGTCCCAAGCTTTGCGTGGTGCTCAGGTTTGGTAGCAAACCAAACAGTGGAATCACAAGTTTTATTAACAAGCTGGTGAGAAATTTGTGCATGAGGTGCTTCGCAACCACAGTGCACAAAGGCACCTACGCATCACTGCCGCTCTCACCTTGGACCCACGGAAGCCCAGCGTTCCTCATGCCCAACTCCATAGACATAGCCAGCTTTGCAGAAGAAAACGGTATGGTCAGAGAAGGACTTCTCATAGGATTCCTCAGCACGTTTAAATCCAGACCTTGACCAGTTTGATTTTCCAGGTTATTTGTCTTTCAAGCTCTTCCCTCCCCTCTCTTCTCCAAGCTCCGAGTGCTGGCACTGTGGGCACGCAGCCATCTTGCAATTCAATCATGTTATCTGTGCAGTGCAGGCAACAATCAAATAAAGACAAAAATAAGAGTTTAAGCTGAGGTTCCCATCAGTTGCAATTCCATATACATAACATTTTAATTATATCTCATCTCCAGTGTAATAGTTAGAGATGCCATTTGATACAGCTTTTTTTTTTTTTATTTGAAAAATTAAATCTAACTAAATTAGCAAAAATAAAGTAGTAAAAGTTAATTGGGAATTATCTACTCCAAAATAACTTACTGGTAAATGCTTTGTATGGTTATAAAAGGCTGATAAATATAATTGTATTTATGTAATGAGTATCATGTTTAATTTACTGTACGTGGTTGTTACACACCATTTTATGCAGGCCTCATAAGTGAGCTTCATATTATTGCTTGTATCGCTTTTTTAAAAAAAAAAAATCACAATCAGATGCAGCATATAGGAAATGTCCAACAGATTTTGAACAAGGTAGCGATTAGCAATTTGTCCAGAGAAACATTCAGGACGATCTGCATCTGCGCGACCTAAAAATAAAAGCATTTAGTAACACTGCCTACACTGATGGTTCATGCCTAAGTGGCTTGACACAACGCACCGCGGTCTGGCATATGTAGCCCATGGTTCAAGAACTGTGATGTTAATCTCCGAGCTCGCCGTCAGATGGGCAATTACAGCCGAGTGCATGACAATGGAGTAATGCTTGCTCCTGGCAGGGCTGCGCTCTGGAAAAGGGTGAAATTTCATTTTTTTGCACTTAATCTTCACTTAATACAATTTTGGTCAGATGTTTTCACATTCCAGAAAGCATAAGTCAACCCAGCCGCTGACTTTGTGGGTTTCTCAGTTTGCTCTGGTTTAGGAATGGAGTTGAGACTATGCCCCTTTTCTGTTACTGTTACTAAAAATTATGCGCAACAAAATGCCTTGGCATTAACTCCTCCTTTAAAACCGAGCAGCACTACGTCCAACACTGGGGATCCGTACATACTCCATACACGTTCATACAATTTACAATGAAGAAAATACCCCAAAGGAAGGTAAGATTTCTCTTTTATAAATTTTTTCTTTCTCAGGGTTAATTTGGAGTATGTGTCACCAGATGCAATACGAACCAGCTGCACGACCCCAAGCGATCGGTGGGAAAAGAGCACTCTGAACCGAGAAAAAACACACATGGTACTGTGGTTTGTCTGAACAGAAAATTCATGTGCAAGTAATTCTACCTTAAATATCTATGTTCCGCTCCCTCTGAAGTTCGTGGTCTTTGCTCTACAGCTTTGTTCAAAGTCATGATCCTTAAGTTACTGTCAGGGGACCGAACCAGATACGTGTGTTAATCTGCCCAGTCATAGATTTTGCCAAATAAATTCAAATTTTTACATATATATATAAAAAAATATTTATCAATTCTACATCATGTCGTCTCCCTCTGCTTTGAGGAGTAGCTATGTTCATCGGTCCCATAAACTTAATGCTCTGACGTCATTTTGGTATTGGCCTTTAATATTGAAAATTATCTTCTATTTGACCCATTAACTGCTGGAAACCCTGTGCATATGCAGGATATTGTTTCTTATCTCATAAAAGTGTTTAAAGGGATAGGCAGCTTGCTTAATCTAAGTCACCACTCAATGAAATAAGTGAAGAGTTTGGCTTAAATTTGGGCCTTCATGTTTGCAGGTTCTTGAAGGAGCAGCAGACATTTTCAACTCATCTGTCTTGCAAACACGACAAGGCTTTTCTCTGCAGGGGAAAAAAAAAAAATTAGATCCTCATCAAAAAACTATGTTCCCATCCAAATCCTTCTAGGTTGAGAAAGACCAGCACCGAAACACAAAACTTTTAGTAGATTTACCAGTGCTCCTCATCATGACGGAAGGAAAACCATGAAATTAATTCTTTTTTACATTACTGAGACTGAAAAAAGCCAAGGTTATACAAAACGCTAGTAGGTCTGAAAAAATAAATCTGAAATCCAGGCCCTGATCACTATTGAGAAAATCAGTCTCAATCTCAATACCCTTACGAGTATCCTTCAAGTTGACAAATAGAGGCCAACGTGTGCTGGTTTTTATCACGATTTTAAGATCGTTCCATGATTTTTCTCATCTCAAGCTAAAGATCTTTGAATGTAGGGTGTTGGCAATACTGTGAGGCTATGGAAATCCCTAGTTCCCATTATTGGCGTGCAACACACGTAGCAGATTTAAGTTTCTTCATTCTGCTAGCACCTATACACACAATTAAGGACCTGTTTCGCATCCTGTCCTGCCCTCCAGCCACCAAGTGCCACAGGACACCACACTCCTCTCAGTCACCATCGGCACTGCAGAAACTCTGGACAAATTTTTGGCAATATCCTTGCTCCCATTCAAAAAAAAAAAAACCTCTCAAAAATTCATAATATTATAAAAATAATAAATATTGGACTTTCGGATTTCCTTTTAAACCACTGCAGTTCGCAAGGCAGCCAGAAATCTGAGATCCTCGTGCAACTGCAGCGCTGGGGTCTGAAGACCAGCTCTCAAAATGAATATTGAAAATTCCAAAGAACATGTGGATTTTGAAGCTCTGTCAATGCTATATTGCTTTTAGGCAATGTGTCCAACCAAAAAAAACCCTTCTTTGGAGCAAAGTGATTGGCAGCAAGTTGGCAGGAATGACTTGTTGACTTTGGAATACCAGAAAATCACCATATACTTTTAATTAAAGAAAAGACATGTTTCTCTCCAACTCCCCCATATCTATTCCAGCTTGGCCTGGTTTCTGTTATTTCTGTTGTGGGTACATAGCTGCAAGATTTATTGTATCAGATTAAAAGTAAAGGCTATTAATGTCGGATTCCATAGGGATTTTTTGTTAAGGCTTCTTAGGTTTAGTTTATTTATAAATTATCATCCCGAGGCTTGTAAAAAGGGCTTTCCCCCGCTTCTCTTATTCTAATGACATTGTAATTTATATTGCTGGTATTTCCATAGGAGAAGTCAGTTAAGAATTACAATTTGTCTCATTATAACAGGAGCTATACTGGGGCTGTGCTTCTACGCACAAGCTATTAACAGATTTTACACTATTAGAGTGCCAAAAATTAATATATCCTGCACCAAAACCTAAAAAAAAAAAAAAAAAAGCCCAAACCAGTTAAGTCATTTAGCTTCTAGAGACCATGAAAGTGATCATGCAGTTTGTATGATGCTTCTCTACTTGTGCCAGGACAAGGGGCAAAAGCCCAGACTTTTGACAAGCACAAACTTCCGAAGGGGTGTTATTGTGGGGAGCAAACACATCGACCTGGCTTAGCTGTTGTCCTACCAAAAAATCAAAAAAAGGTTGCTAAATGCTTTTTATTGTAGCGAGGGAAAGAGGCACTTGATTATTGGCGATGACCCTCGTTTTAAGGCACTAGTCCTGTTTTGGTAAACCTTCTGGAAACGTAATTGTGCGCAAGGTACTATAGCTCACGAAGCATCCACGTGGCTTAATTTTCTTCTGCCAGGTTTCTGCTTGAGGTTTGGACAGATATTTAGCAGCGACTAGAAAGCTGGCGCTTGTCACTGCCAACCACGGCCCAGCAGAGGGGTGGTGTTGAGATTTCTAACAGCTCTAGACAAAGGATATATAAAGCGCTCTTGAGCTAATCTTCCTCTGCTCTCATTGAGGTGACTTACTCAGACTTCTTAAGTCTTTCGTACGTTTTTACCTTCAACCATAAGATTCTTTAAGCAGAAAGATACAAAGTCATGTACTCCTGTAGAGATCATATCATGGATCATAATATATATACACCAATACTAAACCCCACAAGATGTTCCTTATAATATCATTTGCCCCAAATATTACTTTTCCTATACCTCGGGTTCAGAAAATAGCGTGCTTATATTCGCTTGACTTTCTGCATCAGCACACTTGAGATATTTCATGGCAGAAAATTACCGTTTGATACAAACATGAAAGATAATAATTAACCAAGAGGCAAAATTCAACGGACAGAAAGCACTTAGGAAAACAGAGAGGATGGGTCTTGCCCCAGACAGTATGTCCTCTCTTCCAGTTCAGTGCACCAGCACAACCTCGTAACAGCTTCCAGGGTACCAGCAAAGGCCAGTGAACACAGCATAATCATCAGGTGCATCGTAATTACAGAAACAGCTGTTCCAGATGTTTTTGATGCATTGTGCATCACCATTTTTCACAACAGCCTGCAAAAGTTTGCATTTCTTATCTACAGTAGATTGATTACTATTATTATTATCTCAAGTAAAATTAATTCTCATTAAAGGTACTAGGTGACAGCTGCAAAGACTGAGAGCCTTCATTTATTACCAGCCAAATAATATTATAATTGCATCAGCAGCGCAGGTTTTTCTCAATGCTGCACCAACACACCTGCCCATGATATTATGGAAGACCCCAGTGTGGGAAAATTTAACGCAGGTGGTTGGACCACCCCGAGGAGCCCTGAAACGGGCACATCAATACACAGCTCCAGTCAAAATAGCTAAAGTATTGGTGTGCGTTTGGTCATATATTAACTAACTTGGAAGACACAGAAATGAATATACTGATTACCCAAGTTCTAAAGTAAAACCAATGGTTTAAGAGAAAATTATGTCCTTATAAGGTCTTTAGAATCATTTGGAAACACAGAATTTGCAATAAAACACAGCAAACATGAAAAAAATACTGATCTTTTCCTTTTTGACACAGTCGTAGGTGCCTTAGACATTGGAATAAGGCAGTGAAAAATAAACCAATTAAGTCATGATGAGCTTGAGAAGGTATGCGTGCATTAGTTTCTTTTTTCCTTTTAGAGCTGTCACATTTCTCCTGCTTCTTGTGTTTTTAAACCATAAAGGATCCCTGTGTCTCCCCGAGACAAAGGATGGGCTCTAAAACTCTGTCTTCTGAAGTGATGAGTTAAAGAACACTGCAGGAGTACTTGCCAAATCATACCACCATTATTAATTCAGGCATGATGAAAGTGTTCATTTTAGCTATAATCATGTAATTCATCAAAATACTACTAGAGCATATCATTCTGAACTATTACACTGATATAGCACCTTATTGCACCTTCCCCGAAAGCAGGAAATGTATTTTTTGATGCTTATCTACTGAAAAGCAATTCAGTTTGGGATTTTGGAAGCGCTATCTTATGTTACAATAAAAAGGAAATTTCAAACATATTTTCTTGTACTTGTATGATGTTGTTATTATGTATTTGGGTGATTATCTCCAACGATGAAGTTTAAAAATGGTAGAGCGCTGAAACGGTGTATTTATCCAGGGCTGAGGTAAGGAAAGATTGGGTTTTGAATGTACAAAACTATATGAACTTTAAATGCAGATTTTGCTCTCTCTGCCCACTTTTAAAAGAGCTTTAGAGGCCAAAATCCATCTGCCCCAAGAACCTTTCAAAAAAGGGTTCTTTGGAGTTCTTTCAATGACAAACAATACTTGTAAAAAAAACCTGAATCCCGCGATAAATCTCAGGATGTTAAAAGGAATCGGAGCTGGGCTCCGGCTGAACCGAAGATCCCCATCTCATCGTCTCGCGCCCTGATTGCCCTCTCGCTCTGCCTATCCGTCTCTTGCTCAGCGCACACTTTTGTGAGCAAGTTGAAATTACAGGGAGGGGAAAAAAGCAAAAACAAAAAAAAAAGGAAAAAATATAGGAAGAAATGTGAAATTAAATAAAGCCCCGCTAAGCACAGACCTCGCGGATTCCTTTCACGAATTAGCCGAGGCGCCTTTGGCACAGAGCTGGCTGGTGCCGCAGCTGTGCCGACTGCTGAGTGACGCACCTAGATAATTTCCAAAGAACAAAAAGTCGTTAATTGTCCACATCAGGAAAGCTTCATTATTACAGACAGAAAAGCAAAAAGTTAGCCATTCTCACTCTCAGGCAAAATCAAAGAAAACAAGATTAACGCATGCTAAATGCATAAAGGGCTACATTTAGAAGAGCTGGCGATGAGCTCCGGTGCCCCTTTTTCTCTCTCTCCCTCAGCCCCGGTGTGGGCATCCTCCTACGTGAATAAAAAGCAGTATTTGGGGACTGGAGGTGGGTAACTGAGTGTGCAATAGATATACATGCACCTGAGATTGCCACGCGAAGGCAACCCCTGATGGGTCCCTTTTCCCCTGCACAAATTAGGTATCAGCCTCTCAAAGGTTGGCTAGTTGGGTCAACCTCTCAAAGGTCGGTCAATCGGGATTTATAAAAGTACCTTTTCATCTACAGCAAAACAGCCTCCTTAGCAAAGGAATAAAACGTAAATTCCCACCTAACAGGAAGGCCATAAGCTGAAGGCATATTCTTCCACTACACGACAACGAGGTGAAGGACCAGGGCTCGGATGACAGCGGAGGAGGAGGAAGAAATCATTTCTGAATTGCCCCTGTCTGTTCCACTAATACAATAAAGCTCCAGCGCTCCATCCTCCTTCATCCCCACCACTCCACGCTGGCACAACAGATACATCAAAATAGACTCAACGCTTTCAGTTGAAAGTGAAAATGGAAGACTCAGAGAAAAGAGGCTGTTACTGTAAAGACTGAGGGATGTAACCAAGTTATACACAGGGGGAATTCAGCAATATATTAGAAGTTTACCTTTTAGAGGCAGCTGGCAAACCGAGAAATGGTTGAAAACACTGTTCTAGTGGAAAACTCGATGTTTAAAGAGAAATTTAAAGAAGCCCAGAAACAGACTGAATCAAAATTTAAAAACTTAATCCATAAAATCGAGTGAATTAAAGGGCTCCAAAAAGCTGAGCAGCATAAGAAGAGATGTATCATTTTAAAAACTATATATACTGTTATCTGATGCTACAGCATAATGCTCCATGGTTCAGAAGCAAAAATAAAGAAAAAGAATAATACAACTGGATGTTTGATGGACAGCATATATTTGTTATAAACAAAGTCCTACTTCAGGGACTTTGAAGGTTTACAAATTTTTCTGGATATTACATGATGCCCTAAAGCTATAGCAGGCTTTTATTCTTGATACATCAAAACCCAAACCCTTCTTCTTCAGGAAAAAATGAGGTCTCAGGTCAGTTGTAGGGGGCAGAGATTTGTACAAACTCTCCAGAGAAGATGACGCAATATAGATTTGGTCGCTAAGTCAGGACAAACTAATCAGCTCCTTCTGATTATGTATATGTTATTTTATAGATATACCTCTCCTATGAAGACAGGCTGAGAGAGCTGGGGGGGTTCAGCCTGGAGAAGAGAAGGCTCCAGGGAGACCTTCCAGCCCCTGCCAGGCCCTCAAGGGGCTCCAGGAAAGCTGGGGAGGGACTCTGGAGCAGGGAGGGGAGCCATGGGACGAGGGGGAAGGGTTTTACACTGACAGAGGGGAGATTGAGATGAGATGTGGGGAAGAAATTGTTTGCTGTGAGGGGGGTGAGCCCCTGGCCCAGGCTGCCCAGAGAAGCTGTGGCTGCCCCATCCCTGGAGGGGTTCAAGGCCAGGTTGGACGGGGCTTGGAGCAACCTGGGCTGGTGGGAGGTGTCCCTGCCCAGGGCAGGGGGTGGCACTGGATGGGCTTTAAGGTCCCTTCCAACCCAAACCATTCCATGATTCTATGATATACTTGACACTAAGTCAAAACTGACAGAGGTGCTGGCCAGCAAGTGAAGTCACAGCTCTGCAGACAGCAGGTGCAACACCTGAGCTCTAATAGTGCTCGCAAATTCTGGAAATCAGAACCAAACTTACCCATATAACTCCTATTCTCCTCCTTGTTTGTTTCTTTTGCAGTCTTTAAGTTTGTTTCCAGAGTAAATAGACTTCAATGCAAGGTGAGTACGGCCATACAGCGTATAGGTCTCCTCCACACAACCCTGAAAATAATTCAATTTATTAACGATGTTTACAAAGTGGCCCGGTTTTACATGTGTATATGTTAAAGCCCAACAAACAGTAAATTATTGTTGGAAGCAATGTTTTATGCTGAATATTAAAGTAAGCTAATAACATTTACTATTCTATTCAGTAATTATTTGAGAGTAATTAGAAGCTAATAGCTACCAGTTTATAGCTATTAAGTCTCTTTAGCACTACAACTTGGCTTTTATATGAGCCTTTTGTTTATTTTCACTATAATCGCCTCCGCAGTCTGCCTTCATGCAACCCCTTCTTCTCCACTTAAAGTGACCAAAAAACAGGGAAATTAGTAAACCAACCACAAAATAAAATTATGTCCCCTTCAAGGAAGCTCTTTCTATTCTCCAGTTGCAAAAGTGATTACATTTAAGCATGTGAGTAATTACATTAACAGATTTACTGGGATGATCAAGAGTATAAGGTGCATCCACACATACCTGGCTCCTCCAGCACAGAAAGCCCTTTCATTCAGGAAGAAATTATGAGGAACAGCAGATGACATATTTTATGTACCATGGAAAGAGAGAAGACCACAGTTTCTTTTGTCCCATTTGCCAGTTAGAAATGGATGCTGTTCCATTGCTGGAGCAATCCCGCACCAGAAGGACGAAACAATTTCACAGCATGTGGGTACAAAATGAGTTTTTTCACGATTCCCTTTAAGCAAGTTTCTAAATGCTGCACTGGGTCCAAGATTTTCCATATCTTAAGGAGTTGTTGTTGTCCATCTGCTGGTGTAACACATCCAAGCTGGGTGCATGCTAGCTTTACAACCCATACTGATCTGCCCCAGGTACACAGATACAGCCATTTGATACCCAATTTGCCAGCAAAAGGTTAATTTCATAATAAATAAACCAAATGCATCACGCATTTAAGTTCCCATGGAGCAAGGAACTAAGTTCCTATGGAGCAAGGAACTAAATAAGGCCTAAGTTCAAATACATCATCAAGTAGACCAGGGTCACAAGCAGTACAATGTACATCTCCTGCAAGGTGAAGCAAGCCATAAGGTGTGAGTATTTGGTGCCAGCTACCTTGCAGACATTTTTAGGTAAGAAAGTTTCATTCCGTTCAAGGATAAAGAAAACTTTCCTGACAAAAGTGTACAGTAGCAAAAGCTGAAAAAACTGTGTTTTCTGAAAACAAACTTTGATATGCCAATATTCATCTACTACCTTCTGGTTTATGGAACCGAGTCTGTGGATGGGACAGAGCAAAGCCCTGCTGTGCTCTCCGAGCTTCTCGACACCCGTATCTAGAGGAAGAGCTGTAAGAAAGAGAGCTGCATCTTCAATCATCAGAAAGTGCTCTGGAAGAAAGCACAAGTGGTCAGAAATATTGGAATAAGGTGTGACAAGAGCGATCCCAAAGCATTCCTTCACTGGGGAGGGACAGCAGCCTGCGGACCCCTCCTCATCTTGCCAACGCTCAAAGCCATCGACAAGGGTGACAGGAATAACCGTGGCATTTAACTTCTCCTGAACTTTTCCACTGGACTACGTTTTGCTATAATATAAGCTCACTTGTTTTCTTTTTAAATCATCATCTAAGTTCCTAAGTAATATTTCTGAAAGAAGAGAATGTTAGATATAACAAAATAATGACGAAAATCTCATTTACTTAATAAAATTCCTTTGATTTCAAATCAAAACTGATCTCCATCCATTTGAACTTTAACTACCTAATTTTGTCTCGCATTTCAGATAACACATAGTAAATGTAATTTGTCATCATAAACGTATTATTATTTAATCATATGAAAGTTTTGGTTTATCTTGAGAAAATATTTATAGTAGTTTTAATACACGGGATCCACTCTTGACAGAAATGATGAAACAGATTTATCACCCTTGACAAATTATATTGCAAAATGTCCTCTCCTGACTGCTTACAACAGAAATATTAACAACATACACAACTGGAAGACCACCTGTGATTCTCATTTCTTGAAGCTAATATCATGGCACCCTCGAATCCCTTTTCAGGGGGACTATACAGTACTCTGAATGTGAGTTACTTATAAGAGTAATTCTATGAATGACTGAAACCTGTAGCCCTTTAAATCAAACTAAGTAGTGTTTTATTAAAGTGCCCAGCAAATCAATCTAAATCCAAGGATAATAAAGTCCTAATCAGGTGGTAGAAAAAATAATAGGTTGTCATGCATGAGGAAAAATAGGCAATCATGGAATGTTTTCTTTAATTAGGTTGTGTAAAGTGGAAGGACTGAGTAGGAACTGGCAAGACATTCATCATGAGCAAGGTGGGAAATTATTTAGATTATTGAGGAAGGAAAATTGAGTGAGAAATACTAAGATTTGACTGGACAGAAAATTAAAACTGTTTTGCTATTCATGTCACTTACTTTGGGCAACTAACTCATTGGCAGGTATGGCATTTCAAAGTAGCACGAATCCAGGTATTTCTGTAGTTTAAAGACCCCATACAACTTTAACTTTTAATGGCATTAGCCTATGCAGATCCTGCCTGTGCCTCCCAGAGGGACAGAGTACAAATTCATCTCCATAGAGTTTTAGCTGGAAAAATCACAGGAATTCAATTGCTACTTTAAAATAAAGCGGTCACTTTTACTACCCCAGCTCATTAGCACCTCGCCAGGTATTGAAGGTGCTTGACAAATTACGAACACCACCAGACAGATTATTTAGACAGTCAATGGATTTTTCCAAAGTTAAGGAAACTATCTTAGTGCATTGGGTAATGATGACCATAAGTAGTAATAGTAAATTATTTCTGAGCCATCCAACGCTGAATTCAGCTCTGTTATGTATAAAAATATCGATAGTACTAAGATGAGCTTATAAATGTTGTCAAAAATAAACAAAGAATATCCTAGAGCTTTTTCGATACACTCTAATTAAGGAAATTATAATGCAGTTTAATTTGGTCTGCATTTTTCATACGTATCCTAAAGTCTTGGGCAGCAGAGCATACACAGAGGGCTCCTGAGCTCTGATTGTCTCTGTCTTCTCTCTCATTTCATTGAGATGTTAAAATGGCATATCAATGATTATTTTGGAATTCCTCAATGATTAATGTTATCAATACAGGGTTTTTTTACATTATTGGCTAATGAGGAAGAGAGATCTTGACTCTTAGCAGTCCCTTCTCTCACCATTATGCTCAACAGAGACTTCCGTACCACAAATGCAGAGAAAGTTCCTAAACCTCTTTATCATAACCACGGGAGTTGCCTCCTAATAAAATCAATATAATAGCATAAATAATTTTAAACTTAAGCTGACTTTAAAACCATCTTCTTCTAGGCAGAGTTTCCGTTTCATGAAAATTGCATCAATATCTAAGAGGAAATCAGGGACTGTCACGTAGTCATCAAGCCCCAACCATTCCTATGTGGATGCTGATAAAATGGTCAACTCCAGTTCAAAAAAATGTTTTAGCAGAAACCTTTAACTAGGCCTACTCTGGTAGATACTCTGTGCAGGAGGGGACGCGACACAGTTATTGCCAGATTTGTAAACAAAGCTTCTTTGGAGAAAGTCTTCAGAAAAATAACTAAGGTTGAGTTTAAAAGCTGAGAGAACGCTCCAAATTAACGTTCTCTGGTTTTTAACAGAAGTCCTGCTCACGCCTTTGAAAAACGGCGCTGTTTTCCCTTCTGTATTATTTTAAAAGTAAATAAAAATGCTTCACAGAAGAATTCTCCCATCAAAAAAGTTTCACGATAATTTTCTCCTTATTAACTGGCCTGACCCTCGGGAATGGCATTCAAGGTTTTCTTCTGAGGCTGCTTGGCTGAGCAAGGATGTGAGGGGCTGCCTGATTTAGCGGTTCAGAGCGCCAAGCAGGAGAGTTGCCACCTCCAGCCCACCGCTCCCGAAGAACAAACCTACAAATCACTTGTCACCAACTTTGATCTACCTTGTTTCAGGTGGTTTCCTCTCTATCTATTATTTCTGCTAAGAGACCCGTGAAAATTAAATACAGACCCCATCAATGCTCGAGTGACCTAGTGCTCCATCATACCAGCAGTGTAATAGCAATAAATCATTTCAACTTTAATCTATTGTTATTGATGAATGTACAATTATTTGTCATCTAATATGCTGAAAATGATGACCAAAGAAATAGATCAACTTTTTTTCTTCTTCCAAGTACGGCATTGATGGATTGTATCCCTAAGCTGTTATTACACTTATAATGTACTCTTCTGCTATGACAGCACAGCTAGTTTTTTAATCATTCCATAGTAATCAACTTAAGACAACATAGCAAGACTCATAACTCATGTTCTTTTCATTTTTGGCAGTGATGGGAAATGAAAATGTTTTTATTCTTTTGAAATAATTCTTACCTGACTAGGCTGAAGATTGCTTTAAAATTGTAAATAAATGGTTGTTTATTGAGCTGGAACTGAAAAGTGACACATTAAAATGCCCGTTTCTGAAGAAAAAATAATAATTTAGGCCTGAGTGGAGCTCGAGTTGGTTAAAAAAAAAATACTTTGTTTTTCTTTTAACTGGTTCAGTGCTACCTAAAATCTGTACTTGCTGGTTAAGTCATACAAGCAACGCTCCTATTGCTGTGTTTAAGAGCAGAGTAAGTCTGTAAAGACAGACTGGCTTGCTAAAGAAATCTCAGGGTATGTTTTCAAAAACTCCTTTTGATGATCTGTGGACTTGAGAGCCACTTTCCACTTCCAGCAGCAACCCAGAAGTAAGGTATGTCCTAGAAACCGTGATCAACTTAAGTTTGGTAGATTAACTGGAACTTGCAAAAATCTATTGGAAGAGGAAAAAGAAAATGTAAGTCATTTCTCAAAGCATGATAAGGATCAGAAGACCGGATGCTGCTTTCTAGGAGTTACCATGCTTCAGAAACCTGTATGCAATAATAAGCAGAGGAAACATTTCAAGAAACTATTTTTTGTCTAGAAAAACGTGGCATTGCAACACTACTAAAAACACGCTAATAAAACCGCCTTTTTTTCAAGCACTGACTCTGATCTGATAGTTTTTCTATGAAAAAAAAAGTCACAGGATTTGCCCTGTTAAATGTGATGTGGTTTTTAGTGCACATTCTCTATATTTTAACATGCCTATGCTAAAAAGACCCCAGATAACTTTTTGTCTTACAGCATATGCAGGACGAACGAGAGGTCTTTGAAGTATTTTATTGCCCAGCGGCCTCAGGCAGCCTTTGCACCACTCGGCAGCCTGCGCAAGGCAGCTTTCTCCCACCTCTGTCATCTCACCTTTATCTTCATATATTTCTGTCTATTTTTCTGCTCATTTTTCAACTGTTTCGCAGTGTCGTACCCTTTTGCTGGGCAAAACGTGACCTCCTGCCTTGCTTCTGCTGCGGCTCCAGGTCTCATCTCACCCTGGTCAGGCGTGGGTGGCTGCTGGGCTGCGAGTCCCCTGTCCCTCCTCTGGCTCGCAGTGACACCCTCTGCCCTCCCCACACAGCAACACGCCTGCTGCTTTTATTTTGCCTCTGGGAATTCTTAATTGTGACCTTATCATCTTATTTCTCTCTTGTTTGTAAATAATAAACTCGGTCCCTTGCTCTCCTGTCTTTCATCTATCTGTCTTCCCATCGCTCTGACGACTTCGGTTTCTGGGAAGTAATTTTCATTTTTGAACAGTGTTGCAGACCAAAGTGCAATATTAAACTGGGAAAAAATTTTCCAAAGTGTGGTTACCGTAACTGAATCTGAGATTTAACTGGGCTTTTGTCATAGTTCAATGCAGATAACACATCTAGCTTTTCTTTCAAGCTACTAAGCCATTCCTCCCTGATCTCAAGTCTTGGTAGGGAATCCACATGAGTTGAATGCTCCAAAGCAAGAATTTGACAATGAAATTTGACATTTTTTTTAAAACATCGCTTTGCTCTTATGTTTTTTTCCCTGTGGCCATGTAGGAACAAATGAAACAATATCAGAATTTTCCTGGTAACCATTACAACTATTTCCTCATTCACTAAGGCGTTTTTTTCATTGCCATTAACACAAACTTCAGTAAATGAAACAGTAAAAATGGATGGGGATAAATGTTGAAAAAGGACACTGTGTTATTCAAGAAGTAGCATAATACACCTTCAAGAAGATGATTTGCAAAAATTCCTAAGAAAATAGAGAACTCAAAACTTACTTTTCTGCACCAGGGACCCAACCTGGTTCAAAAGTGATGTCTAATCTGTGAAAACCACTCGCTGCTGGCACACGCTGGACACTCATCTCCAACCCAACTCCAAAGCTGCAAATCCCAGCAGCAATGATGAATGCATTCCCTGCAGCCCATGTATCTAGAGATGAATTTAACTTTTCGCTGACCCTATAACAACAAACAACTTACGGCCTCCTCTGTATCAAGGTGTCTGCCAGCCTCCTCCCATTTACAAGTAAAGGACCAGATTTTAAGCAATCTGGGTTCATGGACCCTCCCCCTCAAATGATTCAATTGATCTTGAATACCTCAGGAGAATGCTATCACATAAAATGAACCCGTGTTGCTGGCAGACATAAGCAACCTTGGCCAAAACAAGCAGAGAAAGCGATGGTGAGCTTCATTCTCTGCTCTGAGCTGGGTGGGAATCCACCTCCCGGTTCAGACTCATGCAGCCCACCGATACCCAGGCAGTTTTCCTCAAATACAGAAAAACTCTCTTCCAAGACAAGCAGCCCTGGTGCAACGTAGGCCATATGTTCAGGAAACATTTTGGGGGGAGGGAGGGGGGGAAGGCAAAAAAGAAAGTTTTATAGGGTTTGGGTTTTTCTGTTTATTTGGGTTGACAGCGAAATTTCACGTGAGGAATTTTCAGGGAAGTTTGAGTCATTGTTAACATCCCCCTGCGAGAGAGGCAAGAAGTACCTGCAGCCCCTCCATCACTGAGTAAATCGTAAAGGAAACGCTGCCAGGAACAATCCTCCAAAGAAACTGCTCTCAAACACGAGTGCTCCTTTACAGCCTTCTAAAAATCTTTATCTTTCTAAACATCCAACTCAGATACCAGAGCTGGTCAACACACTGCCTACTCCAAGAAGAAAAAAAAAAAAAAAAAAAAAAGAAAGTGAAAATGCCACGGTAAGCAATGAGAAATGTAGATTACCAACTTTAACAAGCCTCCACAAATCACCAACGTCTTACGTTGCAAAGGTCGGCTCCGGCATGGTTACCGATATATTCCACTTGGTGATGGCTGCGCTCTTGTAAGGCTGAAATGGGCTCTATATGTCATACAGATTGGGTTTGGACTGCTGCCGACGGAGCACCGGAGAAGCAAAGCAATCACTCTACAGACGCACAAATACCGGGTATCTCGTTACACAGGGAAGTCCAGAGCTGAGTGTTTGTCTTCCATCCTAAAAGAGCCATAAGCACCATAAAATTCCCCCCAAAATCCTCTCCTTTAAATCTTTACGGTTTAAAAAGTTGTTAAAAACAATACAATTTTGTTCCGACGATAGTATATGATAAAATTAGAATATGCAATGTAATTTTTTAAAATGTGAAAAGTGATTTAAAACAAACATAGAAACGTTCCCCTTAATGTACCGCCTCCATTAGAAATCTCGGGCACACCCACGCGAAAGCGCCCATTAATCACTCCCGAAGACAGCCAAGCTGGGCAGGGCAGGGCTGGCAGGGGTTTTTTTCTGGTTCTGCAAAAGGTCAAGACCTTTTAAAATTATTTTATGGGGAAATACAGCAACGCTTCCCAGGCACGCATGGAGAGATGCGAGCAGTAAGTCAGAGCCCTTGCGTGACCTCAGTACTGCGCGGAGGCGTGCGGGTACCACTGCTCCCCATAACGTAACAGCATACGACACCAGCTAAATTCATACCTGTTTGACATCTGTTCAAAAAGCCTTCGTCTAGTCTAATTTCAACAGTCCCGTGATAGAAAACACACCTTTCTAGAGTGCAGAACATTGTCTTTTCCTCCCGAACCTTTATCGTCTGCTTTTTTCTTGCACTTCTCACTCCCCACTTGTTGCTAATGCCTGTGGCGGTTTTTAGTCCATCACCTCTACTGATCATAGCAAAACATTCCTTCATCAATACAGCATTGATGCAGCAGAGACAGACTCGGTAACTCCGTACCAACAAGAATAACTGATTCTGGAAGATAAAACTACAACATTTTCACCAAAACCACACAAAATTCCACTCCACAAACCTGCTTTTCCACATCAGGACACCATTAATCAGGCCTTTTTCTTGAGAATTGGCTAACGAATAATTAACATGGAATGTTACGCTTAAAACAACAATAAAAAGACCCAACAAATAATCCCCAAAGTGCTGCCTATTTAGCCACTAGACAGACTAAGCTGTATTTGCTTTTCCCCAGAATTTGTTTAGGGAATTATGGATGTTGCTGAGTTGCTTGGTGCTCCTTGCCTTTAGCCATCATTATCAGTTATCTTTAGGGGTAATCATTTTTCTTAAAATCATGACCCGTTTGATATCTTAAAAACAGCAACATTAATTTTCATTTGTCACATAGTAGGGTATAAATTGACTAAATGTTAATAGCATTCTTCTTGAGTAATCAGTTCTACATGATTAACCTAAAAATTGCCAAAATATTGTTTACTATTCATTTGTATCTGAAGAAAAAGAGAGCCACAATCCATGAGTTTAGAGCAAGATTAATTTCGTTTGTGATCTGTATTAAAACTCGCCACAGTGATTCATAATCATTTCACTCAATATTTATCCTGACAAAACTATTTTATTTGGAGAGATCTTCACAGTGTAGTAACGCTGCCCAAAAGCATCGCCGCTTCCTCATGCTTACAATCGGTTTCAGTGTACACAATAGAGAGGTAGGTATATTTATTTAGTTAGGGGTTTGGTTTGGTATTTTTAAAATGTACTCTTAACTTTTTTCTCTTTTTTTTTTTTTGGATACAGGAGAATATAGTCAATGGTCTTTACCACCATCTAGTGGATCTAATTACTTACAGCAAGCCACAATAATATCAAAGAATAGGGACAAAAAAAAAAATATTTAGCCTGTCATATATATGGAATTTACCCACCTTACGGAAAATACGGCATTAGTTATCGCATTGTGTTTATTTCTATATATTGCAGCCTGTAATACAACAATACATTAAAAATGGAGAAAACCGATTCCAAGGGAGGCAGCGCTTAGAATTTAAATAAGTAAAAAAGTGTGACACAATACAGGGCGTAATTGAGCTCACGGTTATTTTTATAACTTATAAAGAGCTTTGGGGTCAGAATACTACCGCAGATCTTGAAACACGAACAGCAATTACCCAGTGATTCTCACAAGTGAAAGAGCCTGAAATAGAAATTCTCCCTCCTCTGAAGCCTTGCTCGAGTTTTCAGAAGTTTGCAGCTGTTTTATCAGTGGTTTAAGTAGCACGGCGGCTCTTACCCTACAGGTGGCTTTACCAGCCCCAGCGCGTGTCCCTGGGGGTCCTGCTGGGGTCTGTCACCCACCCCCGGGGCCGGGCAGAGCTTCACCGCCCTGAGCGGGCAGCGCTCGGTACGGAGACCTTCATCCCGGGCATCTGCAGGAAAAGAGCATTAAAATCACACGCTGCCAAGGAGAAGCTGAACCGCGCATGGGTGATGTTCTGCCTTTAGAAACGACTGCGGCTCCTCTTCCTTCCAGCAGCAAAAGCGTCTAGAACTGAAACCCATTTCCAGGATTTTTATTTTTGACGATGGAGGGAAAATTCCCCATCACCACCGCATCTAAATGGATTCTAACCCCACGAAAACACTTTCTCAAATGGACGCTGCCGCCCCCTACTCGGAAGTGGGAAAGAGGAGTGGTTTTGCCATGCCGGGTTAAGTGAGGAGGATCTGCCTTCTGCTTTTGCTACAGGATCCTGCTGTGACTTTGAGCCAGCGCTTTTACATTCTGCTCCCTTACCTGCACACTGGAGAAAATACCTCCGTCCCTCACAAGCACCAGGCTATAAGGCATTCACCGTCATGGGGGTCATGTGCACTGTAGGAGGACGGTGAAAGTGTAAATAACAGAAGTAGAACAAGCTTGACCAACTTCATTAAATTTTAAAGAATCAGGAATTGTTTGGCAGGTACAGAAGGCTAGTTTTCTTTCTCCGCAGGTAGCAGAATGGAGCTGAAGCGACTCCCGTGGCTCCCACAACACCACAAGATATGGAGGGATATTTTATACCGCAGAACCAAATGGTCCAGGCACCTCTCAGATGTCTTCTCCTCAAGTCACCTGCACGGCCCTCTCACAACACCAGCCATTGCCTTCTGCGGCACCTGACAGGTCAAAAACTGCATCAAAGCCCGCAAAAACAAATTAATTTAAGATTTTCTTCCAGCCTTCTTCAACCTGGGTTTTACTGGGGAGGTTTGTTCTCCCCTAAGCCCCTCGGGTAAGGCTGAGGCTAGCGATACTTTTCTAAAAACACTTCTTCTTCCAAAATGCTTTCTTCGTCTGAGCAAGATTTATCAGTTCTCCAAACAAAATTTATTCTCTTGGTGTCAGGAGGTGGATCTGTACTCACCACTGCCATACTCCTCGACAGGCTGCCCGCCACTCCTACCGTTTGTTTCCCTGAGGCCTTACTCAGATGTTTCCCTTCTTAGAAACATATGATTTTATAAAAAAGGCTCCACAGTAACATTAAGCGGTGTTACCTTCATTTACCGATGTGATGGTTTTCTCGCAAGCACATAAACTTATCATCCATTTAACTAATCCCTTCTTTTGAATTCTGCATCGCCATAGAATCACAGAATGGTTTGGGTTGGAAGGGACCTTAAGGATCATCTCGTTCCACCCCCCTGCCCTGGGCAGGGACACCTCCCACCAGCCCAGGTTGCTCCAAGCCCCGTCCAACCTGGCCTTGAACCCCTCCAGGGATGGGGCAGCCACAGCTTCTCTGGGCAACCTGGGCCAGGGGCTCACCCCCCTCACAGCAAACAATTTCTTCCCCACATCTCATCTCAGTCTCCCCTCTGTCAGTGTAAAACCCTTCCCCCTCGTCCCATGACTCCCCTCCCTGCTCCAGAGTCCCTCCCCAGCTTTCCTGGAGCCCCTTGAGGGCCTGGCAGGGGCTGGAAGGTCTCCCTGGAGCCTTCTCTTCTCCAGGCTGAACCCCCCCAACTCTCTCAGCCATATTCCTTCCTCAGCCCTGGCCAGGTTACACACTCACCGAGCCTCTGCTCACCCACCTGGTAAGAAATAATACACTAATTGCCGTGCATGCGATGCGGTCAACGATCAACATCCGCAACTGCTGCATATTGCCATATACATAACCGCACGGGTGTCACTGCATGGATACATAGCTTCTTCCGTGTCCCCACGGGATTTTTAGCATTGCTCCATGTCACTGAAATTTGCTTGTCTCCTCCTTCCTTGCAAGCAGCACATTTTTAAGCAGTAAGCAGAGGTGTCACCCTGTCCTGCAGCCCCTCGTGGCTTTCCCCACCCTCCCCCAGGCTGGGAAACTCTGACCACCCAGTTTACGAAGCACTCCGATGCACAAATAAAATATAATGCGCTTGCCAAGACACTGGAGATTTCTTCTCAAGCTTACGCCTATCTCACTGCTTTATAGTATTTGAAGGCGACATCACAGACACGACGCCCAGGTTCCTTTAAGCAAAATATCTCTGTAAAGGAGCTACCTGTACCAGCAAACCCTACCCTTCCCGAGCACACCATGCTGAATTACCAGCAGTCTCCTTCCCAGCTACTCAGGGTTTTACTCTAAACTCTGGCCTTTAAAAAAAAAAAAATAAATAAAAGGAAAAAAATATTTAAAAGGAAGGAAAAAAAGCCCCAAGCAGCTTCTCTCATTGCTATCCAGTAGCAGGACTGTGTCCTTCCTGGAGGCACCTCTGATTTTGCACCTGATTAAATAGTAACTCAGGGTTAGAGCCGTGCTCTTGGTGACTCAGTGATCTGGTTGACTGGCTGACAATCTCCACAGGGTAGAGTGCAATTTACTTGTGTGCCCCAATTAGCACGGCTAATTGGGGCACAAAATCTGTGTAAATTTTTTATTTTTTTATTTTTTTCCAAAGTCAACCACCATTCAGGCACTGAAACAGGAGGGGGACTGACCTGCCCTGCTCTTCCAACGCCTGAACAGAGAGTGGGAAAAGTACTATTAAAAGGTATCTAGATGAAGGCAGAAGTTTGGGGGTGTTTTCTTCAACTGCTTCACGTGCTGCCTGGGTTCGACATTCTGCATTTCGCTGCACACGGGCAGAGCCGGGCAGCTGCTCGAGGGGGAATTTCTCAGGGCCTGGCAGCCCCCGGGTGATGCTCAGCTCTCCTGGATCCACTTGACAAATTTCACGCGTCCGTAATTCTGCCCTGCGTAGGCTGGAGAATCCCAAGCCCACAAGCCCGAGAAAACATTTTACCTCGGTTTTCAATCAGAAAGCTAAACTCATGAAAACAGAACAGCAAGACAGCATTTTAGCACAATCTGAGAGATTTCTGATAATATCAAGTTTTATAAGTTTTTCTTAGAATGATACAGCAGAGCAAAGAAGCACTTTCTATTAAAATCCGCAGGGAATTACTTAGGCTTGTATGCAATTATTTCAGCTGTGTGCCAGATACCACAGGTACTAAGTAAATGCGAGTAACTCTCTTAACGTCATTATTCTGGTATTTGCATACAGAAATGGCACTTCAGATGCTTAACTGCCATTAGCGTGCATTAATATTTGTTTTGCATCCACAGTTGTAAGTTAACTGTTTGTGTAAATATAGGCATGAAATAACTTGTACACTTTTGCACCCACAAAAATTAGCTCTTTTAAGATCAAGCTATACTTACTGGATCATATCTGTGGCTGATACTCCAAACAGAATCCCAGATTTGAATATAAATATTTATCAATTCAAAGAGGATGTGTAAAATAAACAGCCTAGAAAATGAGATGCTTTTTGCTTTTTTATTATGCCATTTGATAACACTGTAAAAGAATTACTGTACGCTTCTCCAGCTAAAAAACTCTCCATTTCAGAAGCGCAAGCTGATTTTATTTTGATCTATTGTAATAATAAAAGAACAATTATCTCTTTCCTAGAAGCTTCAAGTCTAAATCACCTCATGTGCTTAATTCGGGATGCTGTGAAAAACCACAGTATTAAGCAAGGGCCATCTCACATGGCTCCAGTCGAGCACCAAAGGGCATAAAACCAACAAGACATTTAAAATCTGGACTTATTTGTTATTTGAGGGCCATAAGGGTGACTGAAATGGTACAAGGGAAAAGTACTTTGTCTATGATAAGATCCTGCACCAGCATCTCCGTCCCACCTGATCCAGGAGATGGAGGAAGGGCCGAGAGCTGGGTTGGGGTTTCGGGAGGCGAGCGCTGCCCAGTAAAAGGCCAATCCGCCTGAGCTAAACAAAAAAAAAAAATTACGCTTTACAGGGGAAAAGCTGATAAGTCATCTAAAAAAAAAGCATGCTTTCGTATTCCCCAGTACCTGGGACTGACACAAATTCCCAGTGTGCTGATGCTAAAGAAGTCAGATAATTTTAAAAACCACCATTACTTCACTATCCACGGGCTTTTAACTTCAAAAGAAAAAGAAATAAAAATCTGCTTTTATGGCTCTATCATAAATGACAAGCAAAAAAAAAAAGTTTCCTCTTACTTTATCAGGACTTTACTTGATTAGAGCATGTATATAAACCATTAAACTTATCCTTAACTTGCAAGCTAATTAAGCTCATGTGCTAAGGTGCCACGGAAGCAAATGGGGAGCCAAAAAGCAGATGGCCAAATAGGTTTTAACACCCCACGGTCCCGCTTGCCAGGTGGCATCTCTGTAGCGCTGCTCCATGGCATGAGGTCCTGCCTGTAGATAAACTGCAGGAAGCATTTTCTCCTCTCTATAAATTATCCCTCCTATAAAAAAAAGATTAAGCCAGGTTGCATGTGCATGCCCCCGGCACTTCGGCTAAGCCAAAGTGTGTCTTTGCAATGGATTTAGAAATAAGAGAGCCGACTACGCATCCTCTCTCTGAGCCAAAACCACTGTCTTTATCAGGAGCTAAGCAGGACCATGGATCTGGCCCATTTCAATTACCCATACAGATATAGCCAAATGTATTTGGAGCTGCTAAACAACAGTTTCAAAACAAATACAGGCAAAATCAAAAGCAAAGATAAATAGAAGGATTTCCATTTGTATAACTGCTTTGGTCCCAGCAAATACCTATAGCTTCCTCTGAATCAGTTACCCCCAAAAGTGGAGACTTGTGACACCGACATCAGCATCCTTCATCACCCACACATTTAACACTAGAATTGCATAATAAAGTTTTTATTCAGCCTAGGTGAATTGTTCACAAATCCTTGCCCATAAACTAATTTCCATTGTTCGGCCACACGTGTGTTGCTGCTGGAGCCCTTGTCTCATGCTTTGCAGAAGGGATAAAAGGGAACCTCAGCTCCAAAGCCTTCTCTTAGGACACACTTCCCAACCATCCCGGGGAGCGCCCTGGGGTCAGCGTGGTCCAGGGACATGGGCAACTAGCAAAGCAGCCAGACAGCAGAAATTTCTCTCCCAAGACACTAAAACCTGTCTAATTTTATCTCCCAAAATTTAAAGCTGATTTTCTGCCAGTGTTCCTATGCCTGCCTTCTAGTCCTCCTCCCTCCTTGCCCATGGGGTTTTCTTCTAAACCCAAAGACCTTTACAAACATCCAAATCTTTCAGCCTAGAGAAGAGAAGGCTCCGGGGAGACCTTCCAGTCCCTCAAGGGGCTCCAGGAAAGCTGGGGAGGGACTCTGGAGCAGGGAGGGGAGCCATGGGACGAGGGGGAAGGGTTTTACACTGACAGAGGGGAGATTGAGATGAGATGTGGGGAAGAAATTGTTTGCTGTGAGGGGGGTGAGCCCCTGGCCCAGGTTGCCCAGAGAAGCTGTGGCTGCCCCATCCCTGGAGAGGTTCAAGGCCAGGTTGGACGGGGCTTGGAGCAACCTGGGCTGGTGGGAGGTGTCCCTGCCCAGGGCAGGGGCTTGGAACGAGATGATCCTTAAGGTCCCTTCTAACCTAAACCATTCTATGATTTGATGATTGTTAACTTTGTGCCCTGGGCTCATCTCGCCGTGAGGTACAAGCCCAGATTCCCAATGCCCCACTGGAGTTAAGCTGCAGCTCCCATGTGTTTTCACTCTCTCCTTCAGGCTCCTCTAAAATCCCTGAGTTTTCATTGCCAGTTTCATGCTTCTCCACTTCCCAGCAGGTCCCTTCCTTTGTCCTTCCCCTGGAAAGGTCTGGCAGAAACATCTCTCCAACAGGTTTTGAAACCACATCTCTTCCCCTGTTTGTCTTACTCTCTTCCTTTTGTGTTTTTTGCTTTTTCAGAGCCATTACCTTGGCCTGTTTGTTCCCCCGAGATCCGCTTTGTCCCTCGGGGCTTGCAAGTCAGCCGCTTTGCACCATGCAGTCAATTTATTTGCATGCTCCTCGTTTCAAAACAGAGGCCACATTAAATTTGATGAGACTACACAAATGCTTACATTTCAGCACACACCTCGTTAGAGTGAGACCGAATGTACCGTCCTTACGGGAAATTCAAGGAACAAAAAGCCCACGCAGTCACACTCCATGTCTCCAGCTGGGGTGGGGGAGAGGAAAGTATATACACATACATATTTTGAAATAAATGTATATTAAGAACAGTACTTTCAATAAAACAAATTCTCAACCGTTCTTTCTTTTTCTTCCACGGTAAGATGAATAAGCTCAAAAGGAAAGGAGTGTGATAAAATAGAAAACCCAAAGAGGAAGGAACAGATGGGAATTGTGTGCGGCTGGGAAGGAAAAACTTTGCAACAGTAATTAATATGGAAATAATCTTCACCCACTCTGAAGGAAGCGTGACACATGTTAAGGTCATTCCGACTCAGAAAATCTTTTCTAAGCTGAATGCGTAAAGGAGGATGATTTAAATTAATAGGTACAAATACCCTCGGCTACCCAGGCCGCTCAACAGTGACCGCAATTTCAAGCACAGGCCAAAGGAGAAGAGAGCAGATCGCCCGACGTACGGGCTGACCCAACAGCAGCCTCTCGAGAAGGACAACAGAAAGGCTGCTCCTTGAAAGTCCCATCCGTCAACACAAAGGTGAAGACGGGGAACTGTGACGGCAGTAATTCCTTCTCAGATATTACTCTCCTAAAGTATATTTAGGAGAAGCACAGAGGAGTTGTAGTAATTAAACAGTACATTAATAGCAGGCTGGCAATAGCAACTCTCCTCGTTGACTTCCAGCCACCATCACCGAGGGCACAGACAAACCCACTTGACTCGCACAAGTCTGTCTGTCCTCCTGGTGATTCCAGCACAACCCCGTTTTCTTCGTGGCAATGACAAACTCTGTCTGCCTCCACCAGCGGGCTGAAAACGGAATTTCCTATGCAAGTCACACCTGCAAAAATATATTCAACATGACAGAGCTAATCAATGACAATACTGCGGAGACAGTTGAACAACGCTTCCGCAGAGATCGGCCCCAGTTTGTAAAAACTCAGGGCCGCAAATAATTCATCGCCCCTTTATTAAATAATTAGATATTAACAGAGAACCACTGATTAGACTGTACTGATATCATAGTGCATATTTTCTCTCTTGACTTTGTCACCGAGGTCACCATACAACCCAAAGCCGAGGAGAGTAGAGGGAGACAGTGTATGGGCATGGCTATATAGAGAAGCCTTTCATTAACCTTGCTGATCCCCCATAATTTCATATGTCAGCAGCTAATCAAGGGCTCACTGACATCATCAAGGGATAGGGAGAAAAGATCTCCCGAGGGACCGATCACTTCTCACAGGAGAAAGTCTATACTTATAACCGGGAGGTTACATGTATTTTGCAAATAAATAAAGTGTTCTTGCATTAGTTTTAATTAGTGTTGAAATACATGTTTCTACTGTTGGTGACAATGATTTATTGTCAGCGTGATGGAGATTGCGGTTAAAGGAGTCAGTCCTTGACAGTCCACTCGTTTCAGATTGTCCAGCTGTTGTACTCGGTCACTTAAGAAACATAAGCAAAATCATCTTCTTACTGACTCTTAGTCCCCAGTTTTACTAACGTCATTGGTTTCCCAGCCAGAAGAGGAAATACAAGGGACACTGCGTTCTTTGTACAGAGTTGGATTTTAATCATTTTGTATTTACTTAATACTTTTATCCCAAAAGATTTTGTACATCTAATCAACGCAGCACTTAATTCATCTACAGCCGAAGTAAAGCCTCCTCTTAAGCGGGATATAGCTGCCTCTTTAACAGCGCGCCATGGTACCAAAAGGCCAGTGCAGATGGGGGGGTGTCCCCCACATCAGCATGGGCTCTGCAGAGCTAAGGATGCTGGCCAGGGGCTGGGGGATTGTATGCCTGAATTTCAAGAAGATATCATGGGATCTGCAGGGATTACGGATGGTCAAACGTAGCCCAGGCAATTCAAAATGTTTCCCAAAGCAATGCATTTTCCCCGCACCCTGCCTGAGCACCAAGGGACAAGTCCTGCATTGGTGCTGCTGAATGTCCCCGCCTCTGCTGACCAGCAGTGGTGGCTCATTTGTCTGCCACTCCAGCCTAGACCCTGCTCTTTATGTGATCTTATGAGATCACAGCCTGGACTGCTGCAGTTGCAGGGGTATTTCCAGTACATGGTGTGGATGGAGAATATCATACAAGTTCATTAATACTAACAGAAGGCACTTGCTAACAAGGAAGAGGTAGGCAGCATGGAGAGAGGTCCCTCACACCCCCAAAAACTAAGCCATGAAACCTTGCAACACTTTCCATGGTCATATATTTCATATTTGTAAACAGGCAGCCTACCAGTGTAGTCTTTCTGTGGTGTATTGTACAGGTATAAATTTAACAAAACCGACCCATTTGGAGAGCCAAATGACATTGTCCCTCGCACTGTGCTAAGGACACAGCTCACTCAGCTCCTGTGACAACAGTCACTTGCTATAGCATCCTCAAGCCTGGCTCAGTATCATGTTGCATGGCCATAAGGCAACTACCTCAACCAAAAATAATAATTAAAAAAATGTATTCCTTGGTCATCATTACCCTACGGACTGATGAATTTGTGCAACTGGACAAAGGAACTTTCGGACAAAGGACAAGGAAAGAGTTGCTCGTTGGACAAGGAAGATGACGAACGCCCTGCCCTAAATCCCTAATGACTACGCGTGAGTTGAATGCCCAGTGTCTATGTGGCTGTATCTATATCTCTACGTCCATCGACCAGCCAGCAGGAGACACGTCATGTCCACGTTGTTACGCATATGGGAAACTTGCCCTGCTCCAGTAAGACATTATACATGTATAACTAATACACCACCACCGACAATCTAAATAGAGGTTTTCTGCAAAACCAGGTTAGCTTGAATGTATAAGGACACCTTGTCTCCAAAAAGGGTATACAAAACATAACTACAGTAGAGCTTCACGACAGCTAAAGTGCAGAAGAACCTCACATTGCAGTCTTTCAAAATCACCTATACAGAATGGGAAAACAGAGATTTCTGCCTTAACAGCAAGGTTTCCCCTGCACTGAAAGAGAATTGTGAGGAAATACATATGCAAACAAGAGATCATGATACGTTTTTTAAAAAGCATGTTAAAAATTAGGATTATCTAAACAAATCATTTGGGGGAGCAGGGAATATTACTTAGAATAGGAACTTTTTTTTCTACTGCAACAGATTCTTCCCTTTAAGTTAACAGGCTTTACAGATTAGGTCAATATTCAGGTTTTTTTCAGATTTTGGGAGGGTTAAAAGCTAAAAAAAAAAAAAATGTACTCAGGAGAGGAAGACAGTGTACTCCATTTTACTCAACTCTTGCTTAACAGTAATAAACTAAGGACATCCCAAATCACTGAAACAGGTAACTCTTAGGGACATGCTCAGGTGATCAAAAAAAATAGTAACATGACACATGTCTACTTATATTGAACAAAAGTCTTCCAACAGTGGTAGGACTGGAAAACATCATCATTCTAAAACATTATTTTTTTAAAAGATTTGCACTGTTCTTCCTGGCTGCAGTCATATATATATATTTTTTTTTCCCCAAACTCCATTTCTGATTAGCACCTCTTCTCTTCTTGGCACTGGCAGACTCTGCACCTACAGATCTCACGGATCTCGGCAATCAGTCCTCATCTATGATTTAAAACGTTGGAATTACAGAATTACTTCTTGTAATCTTCCTTCCGCTTCTTCTGTTTTGTTGAATACAAATATTTTAATTGCTAGGGAACTGTGCCTAATATGCTACGTTCTAGTTCAAATCATGACCATATGCATTATAATACAAAGCAATTAATAGCAGCATATCCAGGAAATTGCCACTTACGATCAGCTGCCTGCCAACACATTACAACCACACCAAAATCAAAGATGAAACAGCATTCGCCTGGTAATGAGAATATTTTCCCATTTAGGTTGGTTCAGAGGTTGTTCCTTCTTGTTCTTGTGAGGTGGAACATCACTTACTGGGAAACTTTTGCCTCCGCCAGGCAGAGCACCCAAAGGAGACTGAAACAGCAATTGAACCAAGCCCTAGGTGCAATAAATCTTGATGGATAGTTTTTTTTACTCAAGAGCTGAAATAATTACTGGAAAAAAAACTATCTAGAGTGGAAAAAAAAAAAAACCCAAAAAACCCCATCATTATACATATGGGATAATATTTTAAGAATAAGACCATGATTACGTGGCTACTTAGGTGCGTGAGAATTGCAGAATTTTACGCACTTCAGCTTTCTTGACTTTTAATTCCACCTATGTTGCAAAATCAGAACTCAGAATAAAACTAAACAAAACCAAAACAAAGTTGCAGTGCTTTAGAATTGAATTCTGATTTTTTTTTTTTTTTGCAGCGTGTTATTTAGAGTGAGACCTAATTTCAGCTCATTAGTGTTGGTTTTCTTACTCACACGTAGTTCTCTTAGAAGGTCCATTTATGAATACAAAACTGAATTTAACCCAGTTTTTACTTAAATTGGTACGTAATTGAGAATAAGGATTTTTAAACCCAGGACCAAATAACCCCATTTGCTCCCTCTGACCTGGGTATTATCTTTAGGCAAATCACCTAAATAACCTTAAATGATCACATCCTTAAACAAAACTTACACAAAAAGATCAAAAAATAGACCAAAATCGAAAGCCAAGGCAAAAATAGTATTTTCCAAGAGTCATCTTTTCAACGGGTCCATAAGAGTAAGTGAATTTGCCATTTGCAGAACAAGGTTCCCCAGTGTTCTGGGGTTACCATGGCACAGGAAATTCAGTAAATCTATATATAAACTGGCAGCATATGCAGAAGGCACGTCTGATGCTCTCATCATGGTCCACAGCCTCGTTATACAGTTTGTTCTACTTGGGATATAAGATAATTTCACACCTAAAAATACATACTTTAAGGTACTAAAGGTTAAATATCTGTTCTCCATTCCTACACCTACCCTGAAGTTACAAAAAAGCTCCTCTTTTTTTTTTTTTTTTGCTGGTATTGCTATCTTAGTCCTGGGAAGAGGACTCAGTCAACCTTCTAATTTTAATTTTCTTGAAGAATCCCCGGAAAGATATGTAAATTGTTTCTTTCAAGATACTGAGCGCTTTGTTTTGCTGCAAAATACCTCACTAGAAGCGAAGTCTAGGCTTCAATAACTTCTGAATGTCAGCACAACTCTGATTTCTGAAATGTATGTTTTAGTCAGTGATATTGTGAGCGAGGAGCCTGTTCCAACTCCACGATAATGCCGGCATTAATTTTCACTTATAATTGTTTCCTCCTTAAACAGCCCCACAGAGAGAGACTCGCGTCCCTTCATTACACATAACTTATCACGGCATTAAATTTGCCTAAATTGTACTCTAGTGCTGCCATACTGCTGACCCCTAAGTCTGTAAACAAATACATTTGTTCTCCATGTATTTATGCTTTGTCTTCTAAATTGTGAGAAAATGAGCCTAGAATCTTCATATTGTAATTGTATCATCAAAGCCTGTTGAGAATACGATAAAGTAACCAGAAGTGAAATTATCAATAAGAGTCATTTATTTTGCATTTTTATTTTAAAGAATACTTATGAGAATTGTGATAAATTAGCAGTGACAAACTACTTCTTGCAGGCTGATTTTGTGTGGAGAGTTTAATTAAACATTGCAGCTGTTTATCTCTATGGTGATTAAATTTTCATATGTAAATTACATGTATTAAGATCAAGATACTTATGTAAATGTCACTTGCCTTAATGTTTTGTGTTACTGTTATTAACATCTAACCATCAGCTTGTAATCTTCTTGTATTGCATTACGCTGGCATGCACTACATGACTAAAATAAGTAGATTTATATCTTAATAACAAACAAGTTTTTAAAAAGAACATCTTACTATGTAATTGAGATGCAGATAAAAAATAAAAAATAAACTGTCGAGCGCGAACCGCCGTAAATTTGAGAACCTCATTGGTTCGAGCCGCGTTCGTTGAATGCCTCCCATCTGTCAGCAAACAACGACGTGAATAGAAGTTAACTGGGCAGAGATGGTTTCAGACACATGGGCCAAGCACAGACCCCAGAGCCAAGTGTGCTACTTACGCCGCCGGGAGAGAACAGCAGAATTTCATTGCATGTACCCAGAGACCAAAACAAATTCTACCTGGATGTCAGGGATCTATACGTCCACTTAGAATAACTCTCCCATCCACCTTACAGCAACTGAGGGTATAATGTTTTCTTCTGTGTCGTCACTGCCAAATAAAAACCAGAATACTATTATACTTCTGACATGAACACTCTCTAAACAGCAGCAAAAGAGATTTATATTTCAAGAAAAAATAAACGCTCGAGATCCACCCACATCTATTTCCAACAACCAAAACAAACCCTTAACAGATCACAAATATCTTTACCACAGCACTTTAGAAGTCTGGATCTCACAGAGAGTCAACAGAAGAAAATTGCTGGAATTTGCCATTTACTGGATTTCCCACATATTTTTTCTACTTTTGCTGTACCTTACAAGTATTATTCTTATTCACTGTGATGATAGAGATTAGCAACTACTTGGAGTGAAGAAATAGGAAGATCTGCCATCTGATCTTCGTTATTAGAGAGAGGGAAGTTCTTAATATAAAACCGTACAACTCCAATGCAAGAAAGACTTTTCATTATGCCGGTCATGCTTGGAGCCTACCGAAAGGCAGACGCTCATTGATAGCGGGAAATCAAATTCATCATTTGCAAAAACAAATTAAGAGACCAAATTGCAGCAGGCAATACACAGAAAATGAGATAAAAGCGGTTAGGATTAATTTCTTTTGAGGAATCTATAGGTTATATACAATCTCAGAGCTTGCACTTGCTTGTGTGATGGGTAGGAAGAAAATAAAAGATCACTGGGAGGTGGGGGCTTCATTTTCTTACATTGTCATCCAGGAGGCATGCCACTATCAAACGAGAGTACATTATCTCAATGATCTACTCAAAAGCTATGAAACACTTTGAAGATGCCCCAAATAACTGTATGGGTGTTCTGATGGGCAAATTGAAGATGAGCATTGTCTAGGGGCTTAGAAGAAGTTCAATAACTCACTCAGCAACACAATGAGCTTTGAAGAAAGAGCAGTCAGCTAGCTTGGCAGCACAAGAGATTAGCAGTTATTTTAATGGGTACTATCCCTCAGTGCTAATAACTTCATCAGATGAGTCTGACTTTGTACTCATAGGGTCTCATATAGACATCTTCCTCAACGGCTGTAATCTGTAAGAGTCTTAAGTTACATCCCAACCACTCTTTTGGGATTAATGCAATTTACTTACACAATTTTCTATTTCCAAATTAAAAATACGCAATATATCTCCTTTAAACCTAGGCACAAATTTAACTGTTAGAAAAGTGCTCGTTCCTTTTCCCAGCACCATATTTCAGGTCTTAACAGAGGATGCTTGCAAGGTTCAAATTCTCCTAAAGTCTTTGTCAATGGCTTGGGTTTGATTGTTCCCAGACATCTCAGCTGCTCTGCTCTACCTCTAATATTATTCCATGAGACCTTCACTTTTTAAGGTCAAGAGATGCAACATTTTGGAGAGGACCTACCTTCTTTTAAAAAAAAATGTGGTAAATTCAAGAAAAGAGAACAGGTCTCGGAAAATTTAGTGCTGCAAGGTGTTTCACTCACTCCACTCATTTACCCTGGGGACCATCGCAAATTTACCCTTACTAATTTCTTTTTCAAATTACAATAACTCAAATTCCAACAAGTTTTGAGTTTGGGTTTTTTTGTTGGGTTTTTTTTTTTTTCAATGAAATAAAGTCAGATTACATAAATATCTGAGTTTGCAACTGTTCCCCCCCATGGAAAAGCTGCTGGGGCAGAAAAGTAAATCTTTCCAACTTTTATAGGTAGCCACATCTCCAACTGATTGGAAATAGAGTTCTGCATATCATAACAGTTTGGGGTTAAAAACCTACTGGTTTTAAAACTGCTCCTCAGCAAGGCAACGCTGGTCACAGCAGCTTTTCTCCTGCACTGAGCACACATCTTTGATGAGAAACTGCAACCCTTTACCACCCAAAACAGGACAGCATTTTTGCAGCAGCTGAAAGACCTAATACCGACAAGCAAAACTGCTGGCACGCTCCGAGTCATCTTCTTCGGCAGCTCCTTTCTGCAGTGGATTCCTTGGACAACGACGTCCAAGCGTAAAGTGAAGGACACTTTTCTTGGACATTTCATTTCTTTCTTGGACATCTTCATTTCTTGGACAAAGAAATCCACCGTAAGTGAAGAATTTGTCCTTGCATGCATAAATGGATTAGTTTTCTACTGCTGAGATGTTTGCAGCAGCTCAGTCTGGAGCGGCTCGGTTTATCACCATTACAACCACCACGGTATAAAAAATGGAGTGTGGGCCCATAAAAAGACGGAGAAAAGAGGACCAGGATAATTGTAAGGGAGAGAGCTTGCACTTCTTCACACAAATCTCACTAATCATTGATAATCAGGGAGAAAGAGTGAAATACTGTTTATAGGGGGTTTGTAAATTACTACATTATCATAAAGATTGCCCGAATCTCTCGGCAGCTCTTAAACACGGACAGATCATGATGAAGTTCACCAAGAGCCATTTTTCTCAACAAGAAAACCTTCTTGCGCTATTTAAGTTTAGTTTGCCATAAAACTTCCTGTATTCACTGGCTGACTGTCTACTGAAAATAATAACCCTGAATAATGATCATAGCCGGGATAGTTGGCAGCAGATCCACTACAATTACCAAAAGTTAATTAGAATTATTAAAATAACAAACACAAGGCCGCCGATATTATACATCTACATTTAATAATAGAATCCAACAGTGCATCTGATTCATGAACTACATTATATTATTTTAAAGCCTTTTCTTTCTTACCAAATTAAATATTGATGGATTATCCTCTCTGAATCAGTTGGTGGATTGAATTCTATTTACACAGACCCTAAAAAATACGCTATGGAGAAGAACTATAAAGAGCCTGTTGCCTCCCTGAACAGTAAAATAACTTGCATTTCTTTTTTGCTTTTGTTTCCCTATAGCGGTATTATGTTTGAAAAACAAAATTCCAGATTTAAAAACAAGTGGTCAAACAATTTCATCAAACAGTTTCACCTCCTATTGCTGATTTAACATAAATTTATTTAAGGGCGTGCTTAAATAAGTTCCAAGTTGTCAACATCTTTGCACCCACACGAACCCTAATAATTTTAGCACGCTGTATATATGCACAAGCTCTCACAGCTTTGATTCTCACGAGCATTACAACAGCTCTGCTCTCAGAAATGCTTCTCCGCGCCCCTCCTGCCTCCTTCCTTCACACCACGGTTATTTTAATCGGACAACTCAGAGCAGATTTAACACGTGTTTACTTTCTGCGTGTGCACAGTATTGTAAAGAACCCCATTTTATTTTTAGATCCTAAACTGAATTACGCAGCACACAGTATTAGAAGAGAAATTTTAAGCTTTTATATTGGCAAATTTGAAGAGGAGTTGCTGACACATATGATGCTGCTTTACACAGACAAGCATGGTCAAGGCCATGCATAGTCATATTTTCCGTTATCTTTTTTAACAAAGTCAAGACCATTTCAGGCCACTCTTCTCCTCAGTCATTTGGCAAAATGCAAACACCAGTTTAACCACCATAACTGAAAAGATACGGAGCTCCCTGAGCTGCTCAGAGGGTTTTCTTTTTCTTCCAAGTCACAAGAAAAAGTGCAATTCTCTCCCTAACCAGCTGTCTTAGCCATCAGCCTTCCTAATTCTTTCATCCTGTATATATAAAAATAAAATATAAAAATAGTCTTAATGTTTTAAAGCAAAATATTCCCTAAAGGCAATTAGGAACATAAGCAAGAAACCAAATATTGTCCATTAGGATAAAAATAATTACAAGCCAAGTAATAGATTTGCACCTACTCTCCCCTCTGTTAAGTCATCATGCGTTTGAATGATACCAATTATTTGAGAAAGATTTGAATGAAACCAATTATTCAAGAAATAAAGAAAAAAGATTCAATAGAAACATTTAAAAAAATGCTTAAAGGTCTTCAGGACGTAAATTGCTTGTCTGTACTTCACATACAAAAGCGAAAGCATGGAAGAGGTAGGAGATGGATCTCCACTATGATCACTTAAAAGTAAAGATTTCCACTTCTTATACGAGTGCCTTCTCTCCAAATTATTTTCAGATACTTAATTATAAGAACTTGCAAGGTTATGAGCCCAAGTTTCCCCTGACACTGAAGAATGTACTGAAGACTTTAAAAAAAAAAAGTAAAGATGACTGTTTTGAAAAATTCTTGTACTAATAACCACAAGTTCAAGTTATAGATAAACTGTCATGCAGCACCTGTAGTTTAGGAAAAAGCAATGAAACATAACCCAGTCATGTCCAGATTTTGACTATAAAGTGTAACAATTCTGTAAAGAATCTTTACACTATGAGCAAATCCTAGAGCACGTTAGTTCAAACATAACCAAATGTATCCAGCACTGCATTTAACAGAGGTACAGAAAAATAAGACGTATATTTTAACTTTGAGTGACAACGTAGGTCAATTAAAAGCAAAACCAGAAGCACTGAAATAAGATTTGTAGAATTTTAATTCCAAATAGAGTCTGACCAACCACATGGCTGGTAGAACAAAACACACTAGCCAGCTGAGCACCCAAAAAAGCTTCTACAGAGATCCTGAGAGGAAATACACATGAGTCTGAGCAATAGGTTGCTGTGAGGCCACGTTAGAAATTCTCAACCTTAAAAAAAACAAAAATAAAAATGGAGAGCTCATCAACTTATCATAGTATTATCTGTAAAAGCCCTAATAAAGGTCAGACTGTAAACAGCAACTCTCCAAAATGAAGCACGTGAGAAAGTATAAAATTGCAAATAGCAACCTTAAAGCATGGCAATAACATAGGAATAACACAAGGGAGACATCGGGAAGGGATGATGTCCTCGTCCAGCACCAGACACGCTGCTGCCATGGGCATGGACACCCCATCTGTACAAACACACCGTTGCACCTGGGTGCCAACTCCTCACCATGTACATACGACACCGCTAACATGAGTCCAGCTCACCAGAGAACGAAATTTGCCCCTTTTTCTCACTCCTCTAGTAAGAATATGAAGCCATGGAGACTCCCTCACCCATCTCCTTGACCACCTCGACATTGCCTCTCTTCCAATCTGCTCCTTTTTGTTTCCCAGAATATCTAGGGATTTTTACTAATTAAATCATTTCACACCGTATTATCTATGGTTAACATGAAACCAAGCTTTACTAATTTGATCTCCATATGTCTAGCACCATTTATCCATGCTGTATCACCATCTCTGAACATAGTTTTCAATTGACCTCTTGGTCGCTGCTCTAAAGCTTTCACAACACCCACAGCTAGCAAGAGTCAAAGGAGTTGAACACGACCCAGCAAAGCCAGTATCAGGAGCTAGCAAAATATCTAGCTGAATTGCAGATTGATTAGTTAGCTGGGGGTGGGGGTGTTATAAATTTACATAAATTTTCAAGGAAGTTTGTCCTTCAAGTGGGGCACTGGAAAAGGAGCAATTTTGGAACTTCTTTCTCCTGCCTTTTCCTCTCTCTCTCTTCCATCCTCTCCATAGAACCATAGAACCATAGGGTTGGAAGGGACCTCTGGAGATCATCTAGTCCAACCCCCCTGCCAGAGCAGGGTCACCTAGAGCAGGTTACACAGGAACACGTCCAGGCGGGTTTTGAATGTCTCCAGAGATGGAGACTCCACCACCTCTCTGGGCAGCCTGTTCCAGTGCTCTGCCACCCTCAGGGTAAAGAAGTTCCTCCTCATGTTTAGGTGGAACTTCTTGTGCTCCAGTTTGTGCCCATTGCCTCTTGTCCTGTCCCCGGGCACTACTGAAAAGAGCCTGGTCCCATCCTCCTGACACCCACCCTTTAAGTATTTATAAGTGTTGATAAGATCCCCCCTCAGCCGTCTTTTTTCCAGACTGAAGAGACCCAAATCCCTCAGCCTTTCCTCATAAGAGAGGTGTTCCAGTCCCCTAATCATCATTTAATCATCATAATCCATTGCACTTTCCTGGCTTCCAAACTCGGCCATTGTTGGCAATCACTTGTTTTGGCATTTATTATTGTGAAAATGCCTTTTTTATTTCCGTGCCATTGCAAATTTTTCACTTTTCCCATGCTATGTGCGCGGCGTGGCCCCTCCTCTGTACGGCATGAGGATGTGTATATCTAGCATGGGCTCCCCCACACGTAGAGAACAACCCAATTCATTTCGCTTTTGCCTCGAGTGGACACGTGGATACCCTTCCCCTTGTTTTTAAAACCTCCCTTTCTAAATTTTCAAGTGGTGGTGTTAGTTTTGCTATCATCATTCCCCGAGGATGCTAAACTTAATTATATTGGTTTTACTTATCTCTAATTAAAATAGCCATTTTCCATCTCCAAGAGAGCTGTTTTCGCTTGGAAAACAATTAAATGATACTTGAAATTTGTCCAAACTGTGTTTGGGGCGTCATGGTTTAAAACAGTTGAGAAGTTTTAGAAGTTGGATCTCTTATTAAATCCTGCACGGTGAGTTTTCTGAAGACCTAAAACAACAAGCTGATGAAACCTTAAGGGGTGTGTGTGGGTTTTAACATTGATTTCCACTGCTACGGCTCAGTCAAAAGGAGTTTTGTCACTGACTCAGACGCTTTCATGAAGCCAGGCCTTCATGTACCAGTTACTAAATCGAAATTCCACCCAACAGAAGTGTGAAAATATTTTCAGCATATTTATCAGCACCTCCTCTCGCTCAGAACGAAAACAAAATGACTAGATTAGAGGAGAGTGAAAGACAGAGCATTAGTCCCCTGTGCTGCCAGTGCCCCCAGATTTCTGCCAATACATGTCACTCCCAACCGGAGCAACCTCACGCTATCTTATTTCATCAGCCCATTTCCAAATTCTTGGAAAAAAAAAAAAAACACAAATGAAGTTAAATAACAAATAGCATAAATATTTTAATAGGCCTTCACATTACCAACTGCCAGACCAGCTGTCTAAATTGCAAGAGGTTTGGTGGCTTTTCTTTTTTTTTGCTTTTTTTTTTTTTTGCCTTTTTTTTTTTTTATAAACCAAAACCACATACGTCTACGCCGCAAAAGGCATCTGTCTCGGGGGTGATCCCTGGCCCCAGGCGGAGCAGCACAGACGGGTCCGGGGGGATGCTTGTCCGCCGAGGGATGCTGGGTCCGTACCGGCATCGCTTCCCCAGCCTCCCTCCGCTCTCTCACCGAGGAGGTGGGAGAACAAAGAGTCCTGATCTCAGCATAGCAAGCTCAGCTTCCTTCTCAAATAATTTTCAGCACTACACAGAAAACAACATGGAATAAATCATTATAAAACCGTGTATTTACCTGCAAACCATAAGGCACTGGGATCTTATGGGGCCAGCAAAAAGTAATTCTGCTCATCTTGTTTTGGAAAGTCCCGTTTCGCACAGCCACGCTCCCAAAGAGCAGGCTTGGCTTCATCCAGCTAATATTTTGGGAATGTAATGGCTTTTGTCACAGATGCCCCTTTATTTTGAGGATTTTACAACATGCTATTGGAAAACACGAGGAAGACGATGCTTGGAACACCATACCCCAAAGGGATCAGATCAGAAGGAGGTGAGTTAAGTATCTACGGCTGCATATCTAATGGTATGTTCATAGAAAGAAAGAAAGATGCTTTGAATCTGTAAGTGAAATGCCTCTGATATTGCATTAAAAAAAAAAATCTTAAACACTGCCAGTCCAGTCTTTTTTTAAGGTGAACATAAATTTAGATATTCAGGAAATTGGAGAAGAAACAGTAATTTCCAAAGAGCAGAAAAGACCTATTTAAAAAAAAAAAAAAGACACAAGGTCTTGCTATGAAATATGAAAAATAAAACTCCCTTATGACACTGAAACAGCGAGATGGTAACAACAATTCCCTCGTCTCTTTGTGTCTCGTGTAGGCTAACCTCCAAGCAAGTTCTGTTTTTAAAGACAGGCATAATGCCCACTGAATGCAAAAGAGAGACAAGCTCACTAGCTGAATATTAAGGAAAAAAGCTAATTTTTTTTTTTTCCCCGTGACACAGATTGGAAACCTCAGAGAGGCAACGCAAGAGCAGCGTTGCACACTTGACTAGATCCAACTTTCATACCATGAAGGCACACACGCATGCCCATAGCCACAGTTTTCATTCTGAACTTTTTATTAGATTAAATAACAAATAGACCAAAGAGATATACTGAATTCATTTAATTAGCAGTCACTAAGGGACAGTAGTTGATTGTAAAATTTTGTACTATTGTGAAGATAGTGATTTTAATTAGGAGCACTGATTTTCTGGTAGCACCATACTAGTAACGTGCTCTCTGTTTTCTACAACTTTAAGTTCAAAACTTAGGTGGAGCCTCAGGAATAGTTTACATTCAGCTAAAAAGATTTGGTCAAAACGCTTACCCTCAGCGTTCTGTGTAATACCACCACTATTTTATTTATGATTTTCCTGCTCAGCTAAATTACTCCCCAGTCTGTGAGTAAAGCACTGCACTAATAACCATTCTGAACATCGAGTCCACAGTAGCAAAACCTCCAGCAGCTTAATGCACTGAGATATTGTTCATCTTTAATAAGAACTTTACAGGCAGGTTTGCGCTTCTTTCTCAAACGCAACTGATGGATGATACGAGTCCAACAGAACAACACAAGAGTTCAACAATATTTCTCTCTTTTTCAGCCTCTCGAGCAACGGAAAAGGTTCCTGCATGGCTGTGTTAAAACTGTTGTTATGGTTAAAAAAAAAAAAAAAAAAAAGAACAATTTGGGGTTTTCTTTCGAGGGGAAGCAGGAGATGAGGTTTGTGTGCTGCCACCACACGAGGGAGCCATCTCCTCAAAAATTCACAGGTTTAGAGAGGTTGAAACCAAAGCAAGACCAACCCTGCAGGTCCTTGGAGACTGCCAGGGACACAGCCCCTGGTCCCGGCCCAGCATCGCAAACCCCACACCAACCCAGTCAAGCCTTCAGGAAAGCCACAGAGAGATGAAATCCCCAGACGGGGAGACCAAACCCCCCCCCTTTTTTTTTTTTTGGACTGTTCTCATTTAACACAAGTGAACCCAGAGAAAGCTTATAGTAACAATCGTAGCAGTGAGATGCATTATTTCTGCCCGAAAAGCAAGCTCAAGGCGGTAATAACAGTGATCAAATGCACGGGCAGTGTATGGCAAAGAGTAAGACAAATCTGACCCTGGAAATCTGAGATGAAAACTTTTGTATTTTGCCCCATGAATTGTGCCGCTGCAGCCGGTGTCCCCTTGGCAAGGCTGGCAGCTTTCCCTTGCCTTCACCTCCCACCACTGCCCGGCCTCCAGCATCTCTGCCATCGCTGCATTTTTACCTTTATTTTTTAAGTATTCATACCAAAGTGCTTTAATCGCACCGCCCGAATCTCCCCACCCTATTACTGACATAATTCATTACCAAGTAGGTGCTAAAGCGGGCAAGGCGGTTTTTCACTCCAAGTCACACAAAGCTTGTACGCATATAGAAACATCTGAAATATTTGAATCACAAATTTAAATGACTCAAATTGAGCTTGCTTTGGTATCTTAATCCTCCCCTCACTGCTGCTGTCATGTGCGCACTGAATAGGACTGGGCTCCCGCGGAGAAGGTGTAATTACAGACTATATCATACCATGTGCAGAGAAAGGAGCTGGATGATGTTCGCACAGCCTTAAATCCGGTCCTTCCTGCTGTCAAATGCTTAATTTGAAACCCAAATAACGGTGCTTTCCTGCAATCCGCCTCTGTTCCCGTCGCAGAAGACCCCGCGACCAATTTCTGAACGTCCACCCACCGCCGCCGCCACACGGACGGCTAACCTCCATCAAAAGTCACAGAAAGAAAAGGTCCATCGGCAAGTCCCGAGGGACACAATGGGGCCCAGAGAGGCAACTCCTCCCCAGTTTGTGGGCATCCCCTTTCCAAACATCAGAGCCCCGAGGCCAAAGAGGCAAGACCCAGAAACCAGTGTGAATCCCCACCACGGAAGGTGCTGCCATGGTCCATCCTGGTTCCTTTCAGTGAAATTAAAGCAGGTTATACATTGGAAGCAATTTGAAAGAGAAAACCATCAGGAAGTAAATGTATAATTTGTCAAGAGTCTTCTTGAAACATCAAAACACAAGGATGTTTCTCCTGCCTTATATTACTTTATAGCGACTTCAACTAACTATACGTGTTTTGCAAAATTTAACAATTAGCCTAAAGAAGGTGTCTTCGCACGGTAAGCCAAAATATTAGGGAACACTATTATATATCTGTCCTCAGTCTCTCACTGCTTGTAAGACCATATCATCCAGAAGCTTAAAGACAAAACTTCAGAGACACAACTTCCACCCACGCCAAATTCAGCTGCTCCCTCACTTAAATCTGTGTACACAACCGCGTATCGTTTAACAGGAGGGTGGCAGAACGGTGAAGCACCACACTCTTCTACCTACTAATTACCATTAAATGGGAAAAGATTTGACAGTATACACTGTATACGTCTCAGAAGAGGTTTCATTTTCTTTCTTTACTTTTATTAACTAACTTGGTCTATAATTAAAGGAACAGCTTGAATCCTTGTGAGAAAGCGACAGGACCGCTTAACTCTTCGCTCTTTCGCTGACGCGCTGCACGCATTGTACCGTGCACGATCATACCGCTACATTTTCTAATTAATAAAGAATGAAAGAGCATCTCAGCTGGGTTCAGCAGTGAGAAATCCTACATTTCTCCTCTGCTTTATCTACAAATCTGGTGCTGTGGCCTTCCCCCAGCATGCACACAGCCAGCAGACTTGGCAACGGGACTTCGGTCCCTCCAGGCAGAGCTCGGGCAAGCCAAGGATGCCTCCACAGGAGCAGTGCTGCAGGTCTCCAGACATTTAGGTGTTTATGTGAGTTAAACGCCTTGTGAAGCCAGCACTTGCACAAACGTGAAGTAATGGAAAGCAAAGCTTTCCTGAGATCAGCTGGGCTCCTTTCCTCCGCACACACACATTTAGTCATAGCAGTTGGGTCAAGCTGTCAGCGCCTCGTGCTCTTTTTCTCCCCACGCATATGGAAAAAGTAAAGACTTGACAAAGAATCACCCTCTTGGTTTCCTAGAAGGTGTATCTTTCATTTTTCTAAATTAGCCATTAAATACATTGTCGTCATCTCATCAGTCTCTACCTCTCATGTCAGACTCTCGGTCTCGGGATGCAACGGGAGCTTTGCAGGAAGCTTTCGTAGTGCTGCCCATCCCTGACCGCATCGCTTGGGAGAGGATGCTGCTCACACCATCAGACCCAATTCCCGCGGTTTCATCCCAAGTAACAGTGATTTGCAAACTCCTCCTTGGAGGCAAACAGGGAACCGAGCAGATTTATACACGCCTGTAGGTATGTACATATGCACACAAATCACATGTTGTATTTTACCTTGCTTTAATCTTCATCTCAGTCTAATAATTCAACGTGTGGTCTCAGGATGGGACTATCAGGGGGAGGATGGGCACGCTGAAGTCCCAGCAATGCCTCACCACACTCCCATCATAGGCAACACATCATAAATCGAGATTTCATAAACTGATGACAAACTCCCATCGCTACCAGGAACCACCTTCCAAAAGCAAGAGTGGAATGAATGAGCGAAGCAGCCTTCTTTAATTCATACCCTTACATACTGTCAAAAATGATGTAGTTGATGCTTCCATTCATCTAAATTTGCCTGGCAGTAAGTCAGGCTGCCCACAGAATTTTCTATTAACAATTACGCATGCACGGCGGCAATTATGGCTTTGCCCACACTGTTCGCCTAGTGCTGGATAGTGCCAAAACAACTCGCTGGGTATATACGTAAACATCCATTTTCCAGCACAGCATTAAATGTCATCACTTTATCCTGAAATCACTACTAAAAATAAACGTTTAGGGTCATCCAATCTGCTCTTGCATCTCACGTACTTTAGGTAGCTCGCTCTGCTTCAGGAAAAATGGCAGTAGGTCTAACAGACCTCGGGGTGAGGAATCCTTTCTTAATTTCATCCTATTACTCCTGAAGTCCCTCCCCTCTCCCACACAGGCTAGCCAACTATTTGTCTAAATATTTGCTTAGCATAAGGCCTACAAATTCATATTTAACACCTAGGAACAGGAAGCCAAGGTTGGGGAACTCTCAGGTAATTGATAAACACCAGTGAAATCTCTCTTTCACAACAAGGCTAGTGATGTAGATACTTAACTACCAATTAAAAGTTTACAGAAATTTCATTTAGACTTGTTTTTCCAGGACTCACATTTGTCCAGGAGCTAAAAATAAATGGATTTGTTGACATTCATAGATAATGACTGCTTGAGTAAGCAGAATTTCAGATCTGAAATATCTTGATTTTACGGAGAGGATCCCAGTACCATAACCCAGCATCACTGACATGGATTTATCATTTATCTATCAGAAACAAAAATTACATTTTGAAAAATAAATAGAAAGAAAACAAAAAACTTGCCCATCCTAAAGGATACATAATCACAAACAGCATTTCATTGTTCAATTTTTAATAAAAAAATCCTTTTTATAAAGGATTGCGATTGCAGGAGATTCTGCACAGTATTCAGAGAAGCATCATTTATCCTTAGGTCAATTGGGTTTTCACATCTCTGAAGACACCACATCAAGACGGGAAAAAAAAAAAAAAAAACAACTAGTCATGAAGCATCATCATTCATGGGCAAGAACATCATGTTCTAGATACCTAAAATGTCCTTTTAAATCCTTTATTTTCCCCTACTAACGTAGTTGCCAGGTCTTCCTTCTCTTTAGGAAAGATCACCTTCTACATCAGCAATTAATTTGGCCTTGTCTTCATCCACCGCAAAAAGAAAACAAACTCATGGTAACAAAAATATTCCCTGATGCAAAATTAATGCCTTTACCCTGAAAAGAAAGCAAATATTGGTTTGCAGAGAAGCCCCTGCAGGGTGGACATGAGCAACCGCAGCCTGACCCAAGCCCTGACGCAATGCGGCGACTTGCACAGCGACAAACGTCATGCAGATAAACGCTAATTATGGTTATATTGGACTTTAAGGGAAAGCGCTCAGCACAATCACTGCACTGCTGCAGCTCAGATTAAAAGTTGTTCCTCTTAATCAACCAATTCTACTGCTTCCAAAGATGACCTTTTGGGGGAATATTTTTATTTTATTTTTTTTTATTAATTGCTGTCTGAATAGCCTGCTTAGAAAATAAAAGACAAACAACACTTCCCTCTCCCTGTAACAATTAGCAGAGATGATAAAGCTCAAATTTCCAACTTAGTTAAATTAGCATGTCAAAACCCAATCTTTCCCTGGTAATTTCAATACACTGAATGTCACAGAAAGGCCAAGTGACAGATTGCTGCATCTCAGTCAGAACACTCATCCTACTAAAAACGTAATCACTGATGTTCAGATTTCATTTGACTATGCACTGTACAGTATTGGCTTTGTGGGGAGCCTTTGGCATCTTCTTTTCCCTCCTCTCATACAATAAAAAAATAAAAATGAATTAATGTTGCATACTGGGTTCCAACATAACTTTTGAGAATTACACAAACAGGTAAGCCTAAAACCATGATAATTTAATTCTGAGTTCAGATTTTACACTGATTAATACCGAGGTCAGTATTATTACTGAGTAACACTGAATTCCGATTCAGTGACATTGGTGAGAACTGGAAGTGTGTTTCCAATTCATACTCAGGAGACTACAAAGTCCATCAAAAATAAATTAAAACCCTTTACCAATCATTATCATGCCCCATGTTTAATCCCATTCCTACAACTGCCTGAACTTCATTATCGCAGCACGAATAGGCTCCGGTTGCAAGCTGAATTTCAGGGCTCTGTCATCTTTATTGTGCCCCATCTTTCAGCAAGCTTTTCATGCATCTATTTGTTACAAATGATTTTGTTGTACAGGAAATGTATTTGTCTTCTTTTCCAAGAATGGTTTCATAACCTCACTATGTTCCAAAGCTAAATAACACATATGGTTCGTGTTTAACAACCTCCATTTGGTGCTTCATATGTGTACTTTTCCTTTCCGCTTCCAAGTGTATGGCTGCAGAGCACTGAGGATCAGGCACCAGCGTGGGTGAACGCTCTCTGAATAGGCTTTCTTTTCAATTGTCAGACAGCAATCGACTGAAATCAGGGGGGAAAAAAAAAAAATGATTTTTCTGACAGCCTTTGATAAGTCATTGGCTCAAAAACTCTTTCTGTTCAAAGTCTCCTATGTCTATCAGATATTCAGTGAGGCATATGGCATCTTCTTGATGCGATACCCGTTATTGATATGAAATGGTAACCTCTTATGTTCTTGAACAAGCCTCCCACAGTTCTGCCCGTGCTTTTACTTGCTGTAACACGCAGCCTCCTCCAACCAGTCTGTGCAAACAGGCCCGAGGTCGCCCTCCTCGGCCATGCACGCTGGTGTCTGCCATTTTCATTTGTACTTCAGGTGTGCGGAAAGCTGGATAAACAATTGACTTTCACCCAAACTGAAGGTATTCCAGCTGAAGGTACTGTCAACACCCAAGTGGCAGAGGTAGAAAAAGGAGCCACGATGGAGGACGAGGAGTTACAACAGTGAGAACATAAGACATGGTCTTTTATGCAACACCTGGTTCTAACTGTTCTTAATATTGACATTAAAATACAGGTCAGCTGAAATGATGGGCAGCAGATCAATCCCTCAATGAAGCGCTAATTGCATGTCAGAACCTGTACATGGGAAAAGGGCACGGTCAAATTATCCCTCTTCAGGCTCTGCTTTACACGTGTCTTATCTTTCCCAGTTTCCCTATAAGACCTGGCATACCCACCCAACCTCGCCAGAAAACTAGTTAAGCGTTAAGATGAATCCTGGATGGAGCAGTATTAGACAGGACCACTTCCAGCCCCTAGACACCCATGTATGAAATAGCATCGGAAACATGTGTTTTTCATTACAGCCCTTGTTAATAGCCTAAGGAAGTGCCTCCTGCGACGTATCAGATCATAAGTTGTAATGAGCATTTTAATTAATACTATCCCACATCAGGGAAAAATATTATATGTAAATTCAATAAGTTATTTGCACCGGGGAATCATGTCTGTTTGTTCACTGGCAGTGTCAACACAACTTGAAGACCAAAAACGCTGGTGTATCTCAAACACGTTAGTTCCCCAAGTGTAAACATGTATCTGCATCAAAATTTTGAGATACCTTCACAACTGGTATCTGAATCCAGGTCTCCTCATGTATAGTCACTTTTACTCATGTTCACAATAAAAAAGTTCAAGGGGAAATAGTCAGGAAAAAAAAAAAAAAGAAAAGAGTGGAGGAATTGCCATAACACCCAAAGGTTCATGGAGAAAGGTTCCTAAATAGGTTATTTTACAAGAGACAGCAGCAGTAAATGTATATTAAGTTTTGTATCCTTTCTGGATGGGTAGGAAGAACTGCACCTCTAAGTAATATGAAAAACTTTAGTTCATTAAACAAACCTTAAGGGGAAGCGTAAATGAGAAGTGTTTTATATTCAGTGTCATCAATTCAGCTGAAAACATGTTTGTACCACTCCATGAAATGAATGCTTTTTATAGTGCCTTTCCTGCCAACGTTGCCTCATGAACATAATAAAATTGAACATGTAAAACCAACTCTGGAGCTGGCAGTTCGCAAATAAGTTCCAGAGAAACAGTAATACACATTTCTAAACAAGCAGCTCTTCCAATACAAGAAGAAAAAACAGGTAAATTGAGGAAAACACAATGCAGAGATTGCACTGAATATATACATAGGTCAGAGGAAAGGGAAAGAGGGTCTTCAGCAGAAGAAACTTTCCCCCCAAATGCCAGCCCCCGCAAATAACCACTTTAGTCCCTGGGGTCAGTCTTTCCACATGTATTTCCAAAACTTCCTGCATTACAGCATTGGCAGCAACACCACAAAAGTGATGAACGTACGGACGTTTCTGCACTAGATCCACCCGTGGAAGTCAGTTACCATGGAAGCAAGCCCAACTGGAGCCCCCAGATTTGGCTCCACACCACTGCTGCGGAAGTGACCCTGATGGCCAGAGGTGGGACCCTTGTCCCAAGGGACCACATGCATCCCACCACGCAGTCAAGGCCACGGCCAAGGGAAGGGCTCAGCCCCCACTGCTGCTGCCCATGGATGTCCTACCCGTGATGCAGGGGAGGACCCTGATGCTGAAGCCAAGACGCCACCCTTGATGTCCCACAGAAACCTGGACATGTTCTCCCCTTGCTGTTTTCTCTTCCTTAGCAAAACAAAGAAGTCTAGGTTAAAAGGAGGGAGGTGGTTTCATTTTGGGGTTTTCTGTGGGTGTTTTTGGGCATAGAAGCAGCCCACCCTCCCTCCATCTCCCTATGCTCCAGCAACAAACCCTCCGAAGGCAGCAAAGCTTGAAGGACTCTCTCCCCGACTGCCACCTTTTCACATCAGTTGATCTCAAAACAGCTGAAAGGAGGAATATAAAGCGCACAACAAAGACTTCCAAAGTTATGCCACAGTCATCAAATACCAGAAGCATTTGGAAACCACTCTTGTGGCCCCGAGTAGGAGCAAACCTCTCCAAATAAGGAAGCATTTCTCCTCCAACGTGCAGAAATTGGCAGCTCCCCTCGCAGAGTTTATGTAAGATTTCTCAAACAGATTAGCCAACAAACAAATGTCAAATAGCCTCCTTTCTGGCTTCAGAGTGAAATCAGCAGGCTTTCATCTGCACAAACAGATTCTGATAAGATTTCAAGTTGGGACACAAGCTTCCATGTTGCCACGATGGAGTTTAAGGAAATTTCCACAGAGGTTATAATGAGCAACCAGTGATGAATTGATGAGGAATTGCCATCCTGAAGCGCCCCCTCTCACATCCCCATAAGGGTAATGTGCATTTACAGAAAAATGCGGGTTCAGGACCAAGTCACAGCAACCCTGCGTTAAATTGCAACACGATAAAAAGTAACATGGCATGACAAATATGAAAGACTAGTGGAAAAAGGTTAATATGGAGACAAAATGTTCTAGACGGGTCTCCAAGGGGTCAAATCATAGAACGTGTTGGGTTGGAAGGGACCTCTAAAGGCCATCTAGTCCAACCTCCCTGCAGTCAGCAGGGACATCTTCAACTAGATCAGGTTGCTCAGAGCCCCGTCCAACCTGGCCTTGAATGTCTCCAGGGATGGGGCCTCCATCCCCTCTCTGGGCAACCTGGGCCAGTGTCTCACCACCCTCAGTGTAAAGAACTTCTTCCTGATGTCTAATCTAAACGTGCCCTGCTCTAGTTTAAAACCATTGCCTCTCAGAAGATTGACTAAGTAAATTCAGCTTCTCTTCCCAGTAAAAGGCTGCAGGACAGCTATTGGAAACTTTTTGGAGAGGGGATCTTAAAACCAGGCTATCCCGCGTGCTGGTTAACCAAGAGATGATATGGCAAGTGCCTAGCAACGATCTTTCCCAATTTTTTTTAACCTCCACCAGCCTCCCACAGAGAATGACAAGGAGTTATTACCTGCTGACAATGAGCTCTTTCTTCTGCTTCTTGTCCCATTAGGCCCTGATCTTTGATGCTTCTGCACAGAAGTTACTTTGAATATCTAAATACCAAAAAGACATGATTGTGTGCACAAAAGGCTCTTCATAGTAGTGAGAATTTGGGGCTACAGAAGACAAAATCTCAGGATGAGGGATCCGGCTTGTTTTGCCTGTAAAGTGCTCAGCACTTCAGGGATGATGGCACTGAAAAATATAGCTTCAGTTATTTATTAAACTATGTCTAGCAGAATTAGAAATGTTTATATATGCACGCACTTACGTACTCTCCGAAATAAATAAGCAGCAGATCACTGATATAGTCCAGTAACAAAAAGAGAGAAATTCCTTCCTTTGAGGCAAAATCCAGTTTTGTGGGACTTGAAACCCCACACTTTTTCTCTCAATATACAGAGCGAGTAACAGAGGGGCCAGGCCAGCATCTGTTTCACTGACAAATCTCAAATCTAGCAAGATATTCACACCAGCCAGCAAATAAAAAAGGTACCAGAGACAATCAGGTGTTTGGAGGCGCTGAATACAACAGGCTTTGATCCACGTTCACAGAAGAAAGGGGAGATGGTCATTTAAAGTGTTTAAAGGGCCTAAACATAGCGAAGCCAAACATCAAGGATAGGTTTAATTCGTCTTTTTCCACTTAAAAGCTTTTTTCCGTGCCATGGATAAAGACAAACACGCAGCTGATGGCAAAAGAGGGCACGGCAAAATACTTCTGGGAAGATGCATGAAAAAGTGTGGTTTTTTTCTTATACTGTTTTCTGCAAACTCCGCTCTGGTTTGATCATCCCTTCCACCCGCATGATGTCAGTCCCAAGTTCTTTTATGTGGGCAATTAATAACTCTTATCCATTGCTTGATTTATCTTCCTTTAACATGTGTAGATCACATGGAGATGAACTGTGTGAATTATTACCCTGTGGAGCCAAGCGAAGAATTTTGTTTTTACTGTCCTGAAGTTCTTATTTCTTAGCTTGAATAAGAAATACCATATATATATATTTCAGGAGGGACACAAGAAAATTCCTTGCCTAAACACATGCTTTTCTCTTGATTTATTATTCAGATTTATAAATGTACTCTCTTCAGTGTTTGAGTTACACATTTTTTTCCTCCGTTAAAAAACAAGGATGAAATCTTAACCACAATGCTTTGATTTAAGCTTCATTTTTCTGAGCACCATTTTCTTCCTTGTTTTTCTGCCCCCTGCAAATCAGAGGTTACATGACTAAGTTCTTCCCGCTGCCGCAAACTGATTTTTCGGACACAAGATTTCTCTTGTTTGGTTCATGCATAGAATACCACAAAATCCAATCATACTGTCCGCATTGACTATATCTTTGTTTAACGCTAACGACGGAGGCTCAGCACGCCCTTCTCCTCCAGAGCACACTGGAGACAGCTCTGAGGGAGGCAAACACCGACAGGATTCCTCCAAGAAAATTTCTACATGGGCCCCAGAAAAGGGTCATTGAGCAAACAGGGGCTTCCATAGTCCAGAATTCAGCCTTTCAGTCATATTTTATGAAAAATAAGTTCTTAGCCCATATAGCACAATCATTACATAGCATGGAGGAGTTTTCAGGGCAACGGTGCCTTTCCTGTACGACTGGCAAAGGTAAATGTAGGAGCAACAACCTCTGACACCTTTTCACTCTCATGACCCTGGACCTTCACCTGTGCCTTCAAGCCCAGGGACAGCTGATTCCAGAGGCACAACGCCAAGGACGTCTGAGCAGTATTTCTCCGCACATGGCTGTACATTGACTCTAGCTTATTAAAAGTCATTAATGAATGTGAACTACAAAACTGGGAAGGTTTCTCTAGCTCTACTTCCAAAATGGTGTTAGGCATCACAAGTTCAAATAAAAATGCAAGAGTAGAAGTCCTACATTAAATTTATCGCTCTTATTCTCTATGTAGACTACAGCAACTTTAGCCAGCAGCAGTTTCATTCAGATTTATATCCACAAGGCATCACTACTTTGGAGTCACTCCGACATCTTCAGAAGTTTTCACTGTCATTTACTCAGATAAAACTGAGAATATCACAAAAGCAAGTCCCTGGGGCCTCTGAAAATATATTATCTTTTTAAGTCGAAGGAGCAGCAGTTGGTCTGTCCACAAGGGTCTGCATTGTCCATAACAGAATGAACTGATCTTCCCAGAAATGCACAAAGCCAAAGCCATCCTTACTAGAAACTCTTTACCGTTCCAGGCCAAGTCCTCTCTCAGCAGAGCTTCTATGTGGACTGTCAGGTTTAAAAGCCCAAAGCGTTGAGACTAATGTGCGAGCACGGTTTGTGTAGATTCAAGAAAGGCACCAAATTCAAACTCACAACTGAAGCAGCCTGTAGGTCTTGAAGGAAATGCACTCAAGTTATTACTTATACTGAGTTAGATAAACCTCCTTTGGTCACCAAAGTTGGTCTGTTAGAGGGCAGAAGAAAACAGCTTTCGAGAAACCCTCCATGCTGAAGAGAATCTGTTCCCTCTGGAGAGAGGGGCATCTGGTCCACTAGAGATAAAGATATATTTTAATTGCAGTTAAGCTTTAGCCTTTCCCGGACTTTATTTTCCACCTAGTCAAACTGACCTGCAATGATTAATAAGCAGTAAAAAAAAAAAAGAGAACAAAGTAACCAAACTTAAGCCTGTATGTAAAATTAGAGATGGTGGTTGTATCTGTAAACTTAGAATTGAATCTGAGCTTATAGAAATGCCTGTTAATACTCCAATTACAATTTCACAGGAGTAGAAACAGCCAACTGAACGTATGCCACAGTGCCTTTCTGTTATGGACACCGCTTCCAACATGAACCTGGATAGACAAATGGTGCTATTACAGCCCATTCAGCAAACGGGGTTTTCTTTGTGATAATTTCTGTACCAACATACTTTTCAAGGAGTTGGTTTGATGTTTCCCACAGATCCTTTTTTTTTTTTTTTTAAGACAATGCTGAGCAACATGATAATTTAAGTATTTTTAAAAAAATAATAGAAACTATGCTAACTAAAGGTACATAGCACGTAAAGCTCTTCTGTGCTACAATAATCTTGCGGCTATATGAGCTAGTGGCTAGTATAAACAGAATGATCCTGATAAACTGAAGAACTGGAGAGAGATTAATTAAATCAGAAACAATACAGACATATTAAAAAGATTTCTAGAGAGAATAAATCAAATCACAAATACATTACTACAGAACCCGGGGTTAGCAATAATATTATTGGAAAGGATCTTTGTATTAGTCTCTCCTTGCTTATTATCGAGGCAATCGTATGGTTCACATCACTGAAGTGGCTGAGTAGCTGCCTGGTAGATTGGTCCTTCCTAATGCCCTTACGCGATGGGGAGAGTAGCATTTGCTCTTTGCAGGTGGAAATCAATCAAATGAAGGGTTAAATCACTTGTCCAAAGTTACAGAGGACCCTGAGAGAGTAGGAAATTCAAGAATGAAATAGCTCCTGCATGTTATTTAGGGAAAGTGCCTGCCGGTGCAAATAAACCTTGTAAAGTTAGCTTTGCCAAATTGTTTTTGGTTTGTTGTTTTTTTTTTTTTCCCCAAGTTCATGTATCTCTGTGCGTCCCCATCCTCAGTTATTCACTTGCAATGACCTTCTCACACAATTTTATGGGAGCAAGTAAAAAATGGCCTAAAAGCCTTACCCTCCATACAAGCAGTAATGTCCTGACTAAATTGTTTTGGTACCTTCCCTGATATTCGACTGACATGTTTTATTGTCGTCATTTTCATGACTAAAACCACCTCACCTTCTCAGCATAAAAAAAAAAAAATCATTTGTCAAGGATTAAAAGCACACAATACCCTGTAAAAAGACCAGAATCCTTCCTAAGCAACAGTAGATCAATGGCTAAGACAGGTACATATCATCAGAACGTCTTAGTTTGAAGTGTTAATTTTGTTTTCAAGTGAAATTCCTGAAAGACTTTCTGACATTCAGAGTGAAACGATCCCAAGTCAAGACTTTGCTCGGCAATTTCACTCAGCTTGTTTTGCTGTATCGGTTGTTTGTTCAGTATTTATTCCCAGGTTTTGTTCCCATGTCACCTCCATAGCCACTCTGCTGCCCTTGTTTATCACGTGGGTTTCTACGCGCTCATAATTCTTTGAGTTTCCTTTCAAGTAGCTTGAAAAAACAATAAGTCACAGTACAAGTTCATGAAACAATGCATAAGTCATTTCCTGCTTTAAATACGCCTCTGAGTAAATGATCCAGAGACTTTTCAAGAACCATTTACATAACAGTCGCTGATACAGTCTTCAAATTTTGCTGTCAATCTCAAAATGGCATTTTAAATCACCCCATTTTCCTAAATGAGGTGAGAAAATTTTAAGAGCAGATTTTCCAACTTCTAGAGCTCTTCTTTTAGTTGCAAATCTTTAAATGTTGAATTCCCCTCTTCTTTCTTCATTAGGGGTAGTGCAGAAATGTCAGAAATGCTCTGTATGTATAACCTATAATCCAAATGCAGTAGGGGAGCTACTTCAAATAGTACATTTTCTTTTACAACTACAAATGCCATAAATTTCAGCAACTGTCAATCCCACTTCACAGTCTGCAGTTTGAAAATAAAATTTGGAGGCTTTGCTAGATGTGAATAACCATCTACCGCAGTACTACTGGGAAGACACCCATGAATCACAAGATGCTCAACAAGTTACAAACAAATTTAGGTAATTTCCAGGCATAATTCATAGGCAAGTAAATAAGAGAGAGGAATTTGCCTTCCACATGGATTTCTGAAGTACTGTAAGAACACCTATGCTTCCTTGGGCTCAGAAGCCAAGAATAGGCTGAAAGGTAAACCCGTCCCTCAGATCTTGTTGGAGTGGGAATAGCAGGAAGGAAGGTCAAACACCACTAACCGGCATTCAGAGAAGCTTCTGGATATGGTGCCTGTAACAGCGTGATTGCTCCAAGGACACCAAGGGATGCATGCTAAATCCTAAAGTGGATCATCAAGGGGTCACGAGCTCCATGTGCTAGCTCCACACAAGGTGCTGCAGGGCATTACTGAAAAGTCTTTCTTTGCCCTGGGGTGGTACAGGGTTGTGCTGAAGAGCTTCTCTTCCCCTTTGATTACACAGATGGAGGCAAGGACTTCTGCTTCCAGCATGAGAACAGAAAGCCAGTGTTCAGATGAGCTTCTCCTGAAACGTCTTTGCGCTCAAAGGAGCACAAAAGAAAGGGCAGAGGCAGAGATCGTGATCTCTGGTGCTGTGAGAATCCCTTTGGAGACCAGCCTCTACATTTGCAACAGTCCTGATTTTTTTTTTTTTTTTTTGTTTTTTGCTGAGCCAGGAGTTTAGGAGATGGAGGGATAAAAGAGCACATCCATAGCAGTTGGCACTTTTGTTCGATTGACCTAAAAGAACTCATGGATTGGGAGACATAAATTCCCAAAGATACTGCCACATTTCTTTCTTTGGCTTTGAGTCTGAATGCCAAAAAGTAGGACAGTTGACTTTGATGTGCCCTATTCCCAGGCAGCAGTTGTGACCCTGAGAGACTAAAGCCCACAGAATAGCCTATTCTTCAAGTTCACTGAAGAGGTCACACCCTTGTAGGTGTTGAATCCAGAAATACGACGTGATTTAAAACAGAGCTAAAGGAGAAGACAAAGCAACTGGGGGAAGGGAAGGTGCCAGAAGGCTGACTCCAGGCTGAAGCATAAAAAGAACAAGAAAAAGGCAAGGCACATTCACAATGATCTTAAAAGGGAATCTGCAACGTGTCAGAGGGCGAGGGCCTGTGACCCTGTCCTAACTCAGCTGAGCATGAGCACTGGGTCACCCAAGCATTTGAAAGGACCTGAGGAGAGGCGCAATCCATCATTTTTATTACCAGCTACGCCATGCACGGGGAAGGGGAGAAGATTAAAGTCACCCCCGTGCTGCGCGATACTGTTAGAATTTCTCAGAAAACCTTCATGCATAAGGCTTAGCAAAAGGACAGCACTGCCAGAGGAGAGGAAATTAAGAAAGGCGATGTCAAAATTAGAAAAATGGGTAACCAGTGGAAAAGCCGGGAGGAATCAGAGGGGAAATTGCTTCCTGGGTTTGTTACAGTCATCTCAGAAGTGCCTCTCTCTGGTAGAAGTCATGATTTTATCGAGTTTCAACAGGTAGTGGTGCCAAGTCTGTTGTGCAATAAACACTGGAGAAGAGGGTTTAGAGAACGTATCAGTCACAACTACATGACATGTTAGTGAAGCATGTTTCTTAAGAGTGAGAACAAACAGTATAATTCAACTTCTAATGAAGTCAAACAACCCAAAAAGTAAAAGAGCAAAAGGAAACACTCTCTCTCTCTCTCCCATCACAGAACACATTAGCAAAATGGAGTGTTCATGATTAATTCACATTCCTTTCCGATCGTCTATCTTGCTAAAGCAGCATAAAATTCAACTCATTGTTTCTTCTCTCTGAAGATATAGGAGACATGACATCATGGCATCTCATGTAACAGTCAAACCAGAAAGCACAGCTGAGAGGTTTTGAGGTTTCCCAGCAAACATCAGGATGTCTGCAGCAATTTTACCTATTTGGTGAGAACTTCAAACTGTCTCCGCAAGGAAAGGATTTATTAGACACTTTGCAAAGAGCACAGCATTTGCTGCCCCTGCTGTGTGGTGATGGACAGAAAATTCCACAGCATCATATTATTTTAGGATGCGAGGCTCCTAAATTAGGCCATAAAAATGCAGAGAGTGGAGATCTTTACAACTATAGAGAGACTCAGGGATACGCGGAGATGGACGCCTTTGGCTGGATGGAGAGATAATTAGAAGTTAGTGACAATTTGTACACTATACAAGGAGAGAAAAGGTTTTTCTTTCATAAAGAAGAAAGCTAAAACACTTCAAGTATACTATCCTTCTTCATAAGAGCAGGCTTTTTGAAGCTTTTTCAATTAAGCCCAGCAAACTCTTCAAAATCTTTCAGATTGTTCCAGATCTCACCTGACTCTGTTCTACATTTTCATGCAGGAAAAAGTTATTTTACTTTGAAAATCTGCATAATTAAAAACGGTGCTGTCTTCTGATTGATAAAGTTTCAAGTGACAGCTTTGCAGCAAGCTGCCTCCCACACAGAAGCAATTTGTAAAAGCCTTTCAGAGTTTTATGTAACTGAAAAATCCGAGTTGCTTTCACCCAGGTCTTTCTTTGCAGCACCAGTTTAAACGTGACTGCAAGGAACTGCAACAAATACACGCCTGAATATAAGATTAATTTAGATACCGGTAATTGTGCCTAATTATGAGGCACCAAATGACAGCAAAGGCTTTTTCTTGTTCCTATTTTGTATTTGGAAAATTTTGAAACAATTTCGTATTTAAGGCCCGATTTAACCCTACTTTTTCAAACACATCTGGACACACAACACGTTTCCCATCAGCTCAAACGGGCTTGCGAGGAACTTAAGCAAGGAGAAAGAAAAGATTACATGAATTCTTTCACTGGGTTTGGGTGAATACATATCTGCATTTGTTTTCTATTTTCGGTCATATAGCACATTAAACACTAGAGGGAGCACCAAAGAAAGCTGAATATTTCCCTCGGACAAAAGAGGAGTACGATCAAAATTTGAACATGACTTGTAAAGGCTTCATCTAAATCCATTTATCTCCAAAATTCTCAGAGGTCTTGAAAGCTAGTCGGGATAGTACAATTACCCAGGCTAAATATAGATTTCCTGATGGCTTTTAAGAATTCTAGCTCTTAGAAAATAATCTAAAACCCAAAGAAATAACCTGGGTGTAGGTAACTGCTTTCCCAAGCTTTAGCTTTAAGGTAAAATACGAGTAACACACTTTGCACAGCAAAACCAGAAAGCAATGCAGGTGGATCAGTTTGCCCAATATAACTCAGTAAAACACGTTTTTACTAAAAGAAAACACTCTTAGTGGGTTGTTTGTCCGTTTGTTCAATAAACTGATCTAGTACTTATAGTCAAATAATCATGATATTTAAGACCAGCCGCTGTAATGTTACACAAATGTAGCAGAAACTAAGTGAAAACATCACCTTGAGTGTATTGAAAGACAAGAGAAAAAAGGTATCAAAAAGAGCAAAATACTAAGAAAATTTGAAGACATTTCTATTTTAGTATTGTTATATATGTCTAGTAAATTATTTTAATGCTTTAAAATTATAGTCAGCTATTTCCTAAGGTTCAAAATAAGTACATCTCCAATCACCATGAACATGAATTGTCATTCACTTTGTATTTTGATAGTTCAACAGAAAAAGGCTAAAATCAGTGAAAGAGAAATCCTACTTTAGATGAGATTATTAGGACTAAAAGTCAAGTCGGAAGAAGAGTTGCCTATATGTAATATTTTGCTTCATACTTTTCATTTCCTTTGTGATAAAGAATCAAAACCAAAATTCAGTGCAATTTCCAAAAAGGAAAAAAAGTCAGATAATGACACAGGGAAAGCGTTAGGAAAAGACATGTCTACAAATCGTCTAATACTGAACCAAATCCACAGGACAAAGATTCTGACCTCTTAAAATAAAATTCTAGTAGCTTCCAGTTTTGGTACGGAACCGAGAAATCAGAGACTCATAGAACAACCTCCTCTGTAGGATCTCTGCAGGTCTTTGGTCCAAACACCTGCTCGAAACAGAGCCAACCTCAAAGCCAGATCAAGTCGCTCAAGGCCTCATCCCCTTCCTCACTTCCCAGAGCATTTTAAGTGTTTTAAATACTATTATCCCAAGGTCACTGCAGCCAGGGCTGTCACTGATCTGCACAGCCCCAGCCAGTTCCTTCTCATTCTTCACTAGCAGATCCATCAGAGCACCGCCACTAAGGAACTGGAGAGGGACTTTTTACAAGGGCATGTAGTGATAGGACAAGGGGTAATGGCTTCAAACTGGATGAGGGGAGATTTAGAGGAGATCTGAGGAAGAAATTGTTTGCTGTGAGGGGGGTGAGCCCCTGGCCCAGGTTGCCCAGAGAAGCTGTGGCTGCCCCATCCCTGGAGGGGTTCAAGGCCAGGTTGGACGGGGCTTGGAGCAACCTGGGCTGGTAGGAGGTGTCCCTGCCCAGGGCAGGAGGTGGCACTGGATGATTTTTAAGGCCTCTTCCAACCTAAACCATTCTCCTATTCGATGATTCTATGAACTCATCCAGGGGGTACATCAATAAATTGTCCCTAACACTCTCCAGAAATCTCCTACATTGCTTCCACCCTAACCAGTTGTCATGGTTTGGGACAGGTTGGCCAATAACAAGATGACAGATGCTCTCCCCCACCCCTCTCCCTTAGGATAGGAAGAGAGATGAAGAGATTTATAAGTTTAGAAAAAAACTAAACTACTTTAATTAAATACTAATAATAAAATAAAAAAGGAAATAATGAAATAGTTACAATAAATACAAATATGCACAAAACCATATCAAGCTCCCAGGGACATGTCACTGGCAGATGCTGGAGAAGTTCCAGACTGGACTCAGTGACAAACAGGAACTGGAGCACACTGACCAGGATCAAAGGCAGATGAGGTCCTCCTCAGACGTCAGCCACTTCAGAAAGACAGCCACCAAAGAAGCAGCCCACTCAAGAAGAGCCAACCTGGCCTCTTTGATCCCTCAGCTTTTATACTGAGCATGGCAGATGGGCTGGAACACCCCATTGGTCAGTTGTCCCCTCCTCCCCACAGCTGCGACCACTCCACAGGGCAAACACCCAAGTCAGCTGGCCCTGGTTGCCACAGCAATGAGTGTGAGCAAGAGCCTCTCTCCCTGCTCTGCCCCAAACCAGGACACCGGTTTTCCTTACAGCAGATGGTTTAAGTCCCCCACGGGAATGATGAGGCTTCCTCCAGCTTTTTGAAGAAACCTTGGTCCATCTATACCTCTGCACTCTATGCCTCCCATGCTGCGTACTCCACCAGCTTCTCCAGTTCTCCTGTCCCAGACCCTCTCAGGCAGCCCAGCGCCACCTCCCCAGCACAGCTCCGAGCACGAGCTGCTCCTTTGAGCATAAACTCCCCTGTCTTCATCTCAAACTTCATCCCCTAAACATTTCAAATACCCTGTTAATACACAAACTCAGTGTCAAAATGGAAGATGACAGCTTTGTTTCATATTGGTTTCCTGCCCTTATGCAAAGAAAATATCAGCCAATTAGCTGTGACCCGTGCTTGCACGTCTGAAGACTTTTTAGTTTCATACAGAAAATGACAGCAGCCTGAATGATGAGGTAAAAATGCTCAAGACAGCAAACCCAGCACACCCTTTGCCAGGCACATTTGAATGACTTGCTTTTCTACACTCAGCCGACTTTTCTCTTTTGTTCCAGCTCTGTTGTGATCTTTCAACATCCCAGTATTACTTAATTCAGGAGTTTGTCAGATAAAAGAGACAGTTTTTTAGAGGAGGTTTTCATTTATGAGTGATTTGTTCTTGCTGGGGAGTATTCTTAACAGCAAATCTATATTAATTTTTAATATGGCGTTAATATATCAGAGTGTTAAATACTTACTTTATGTCTATTTTTTGCCAGTTACTTGCAATTGGAACTTGCTTTTTTAACCTGCCCAGTACAACAGGAAGCAACCACTCACCCTCCCTATCTTTATAGAGTCCAAATTCCCTTATACCAGAGAGAGAAAGAGGAATTTTGACTCTCGTCCCGTACAATTTTACTGCAAACTTTGTTGTGTGTGACTGCTTCAGAGAGTGAATGTGGAAAAAGAAAATATTTGTATCATAGTAATGGTCTCATCTATCTGTAGCACTTGACACCACAGCTGCCAGCTGTACGGATAAATATCATGTTGCAGATAGATTGTGTCGGCAAAGCAGCGAAAATGGAATGTTAATTTAGGCTCGGCCGTGCTAAAACCAGGGAGGGCTCCGAGCATGCTTGGGGTAAACAAGGTCTCCACAAAAGCCTGTGCCTTGCTCTGAGCCAAGGGCCTTCTTAAAGTACTTTAAATTACTAATTTCTCTAACTAGCTTGAGTACTGAGTCTAACAGCTATTAGAGAGAAGCACATATACAGATAGATCAAGAGAATTGCTCTTAGAAAATCCTTTTGACAATTTTTTCCATGTTCCCTGTTTCCTTTTGGCATCCCCTTCCTTGCTGGTTTGTCCTTTATAGTTTCCCAAAATCTACTCTTTGTCCTTATCCATCCTCTTTATTTCCTCAGAGATGAGGTTCTGCCACAGAGGGAATGCCCATCCTCATTACCTGACCCTGCACAACACTTAGAATCATAGAATCATAGAATGTGTTGGGTTGGAAGGGACCTTTAAAGGCCATCTAGTCCAACCTCCCTGCAGTCAGCAGGGACATCTTCAACTAGATCAGGTTCCTCAGAGCCTCATCCAGCCTGGCCTTGAATGTCTCCAGGGATGGGGCCTCCACCCCCTCTCTGGGCAACCTGGGCCAGTGTCTCACCACCCTCAGTGTAAAGAACTTCTTCCTAATGTCTAATCTAAACGTGCCCTGCTCTAGTTTAAAACCATTGTCCCTCATCCCATTGCTACATGCCCTTGCAAACAGCCCCTCCCCAGCTTTCTTGTAGGCCCCTTCAGGTACTGGAAGGCCACTATAAGGTCTCCCTGGAGCCTTCTCTTCTGCAGGCTGTTGCTGGAGGAACTTACATTGCTGTTCCTCTGCAGCCTCAGCACTCCTCAATCTACCACAGAGAGGGAAGGACCAGGGTTCAGCTTGCCGCAACCCATGCCAAGGCTGGGACCAGCATATCATGGCAGTGAAGTTTGCACCCGGACCTTCTGGTGCTCACCAGAGAGCTGACCACTGGCAAGCTCAGCATCATCAGTGCCTGCCCACAACAGCACCCTGGCATACACTTCCAGCATTGCCTCCACCATGGATTGCCTACTGGATCCCAAACATGACCTACTGTTTTCCCACCTACTATTGTAGCTTTCAAAGTCAAAGCCATGTTTGAAACCTTTTCCTTTTCTTCTAGCCTAAGTGAAGATACTTTCCTTTTATCCTGCTGCCTGTCCATCCATTCGTGTGATTACAGGGACAGACCAAAGATAGTATCTACCACATCCAACAACTAGAACTCCATCGCTGTCTTCCGAGTGGGATACATCCAGCCCAGCACTGCTTTTCTTGGATTCATGCATGCAAGCAACTTTCTGTGGCTTAATGAACCAATGCATATCACTCAAACCAAAGGAAGTCCCTGCGTTGGTTCTTGGCCAAACAGAAGGTAAAGTGCAGTAACTGGTTAAACTACAGTAACATAATTAGGTATCTAAGCCCTCAGAAGTCATAACAATTATTCCAAATTAAGACAAATATAAGAGGCAAAAATACTTACTCAACAGCTCCAAAAAGAAAACTACTGTCAAAATGAACTACTGATATCATCCTGACACCCAGCATCTAGAGGAAAGAAAATTAAAAAAAAAAAAAAAGAAAAGTCAGCTCAACCTCAGTATTTTAACTGCTTATGCTTCTCAACAGTTCTGAGCCATTGTACTTGAAGAACCTTCTGTTCTTCAAGTGGCTGGACTTTGCTCTCCCTGAATAGCATCTCCTATTGCACTTTCAGGCACAGAAGGCTAGACCAAGACGGACACTGGCCTGTTCCAGTAGGTCATTTCTTATGTTCTTATCTATTTTCATACACAAAACTAAAGCAACTCTTATGGAATATGCAGCCAGAGAAAGCACTCATGTCAGGACAGGTTCCAGTACATTACTGCAGACCATTACAGCAAAAAACAATCGAACTTCCCTTGCTGTCCTCCAGACTCTGCCATCGATCTGCTGCACTTCCTTATGGAAACCCTCTCTTCCATCTGTGATTTCATCAAGATACATAAAATTGCCTCCCACCTTGCATGAGAAGCTCCCAGGTGCTTCTCGAAACCTTGTCTTCATCAAACAATCTTGCAAACTCATTGATTTCATCCACCTGAGGTCAGGTGCTTAACTGAGATGCTCATGTGGAAAGGCAACTTATTCTAGTGTAAATGAGCTAATTTAAACTTTTGGTGAGTTCTTAGACTGCAAGGACTAAATTAGGGTATATGGACCTCTGGAATTATTCATTTGCCTTCACAGAAGAAGTCAGGACCAAAACCATGATGAACTTATGCTCTTCATAAGTGCTGCAGGCTAGATGAGATGAATATGGTTAGGTTGTGTAAAACACTTGGTTGAGGTGGGCTCCAAACAGCATCAGGGTTTCTGGGCACTAGAACACCACAAGAAATTAGAAGAAAAATCCAAAGCACAAAAAATAAAGCAGAAGCAAGGAAGGAGAGGAAGAAAGAGCATTGAACTGGGCAATGAGGACATGAGCAAGTCCTTCTAAAAGGACTGTTGTGGTACTACAGTCCTTTCTATTATCTTTGCTGTTTTTAAATCTCTTCTGTCAAGCCAAGTAACGAAAGAGACTTTGCTCTCAGGTTATAGACAATGAATATCCCTGTTGTCAGTCAACTGTTACAGAACTTGAGCGAAGCAGTGTTAATTACCTAATATCTAGGCACTTCTTCTACTTCGTAGTAATTTTCCATCCTATTAGTTTTTATATCAGAAGCCATGCAGAACCGATTCTATTTATCTTTTGCACACTGGTATAGTTAGAGTTTCTTAAAATGCGGGCCTGAATAAAATCTTAATATCCCTGTTAATTTGTCACCGATCTGAAAACTGAACTTGAAATAGTTTGCAGAATCTCTTCCACACAGGTCTTTTGTTTTAATTGAACTTTTCTTTTTCCCACAGGAAAGCTAATTTAGTATGACTTGCCAGTAGTAAAATTGAAATTCTTTGGCTAATTAATTTTTGTACCTGAAACTGAATATAGCTGACATTTTTTTCCCCCCAGTTTTTAATACCTCCCTCTCAAAAATTCAATCCTTCGCATATGAAACCAAAGGAGAGCTAGAAAAGTTTTCTGGAATTAGAAAACTTTACTGGAATTAGAAGGTTTAACAGGGATTACTTTATAGGGATATAAAAGTTTTTAATCTCTATAGAGCCAAAGGCTAAAATACATGGAAAGTCTGGAGCCAGCATGGGCTTCCATTACAGAAAAGTTGGATGTTGAGACAGGAACCCGTGAACTTTTCAACCTCACTTTGACCAGTAAGAACCAGGAGAAACGTTAAAACTGATTTTCACAGGCAGAGATGAGATACGTTGTACGATTAGGTAAATCCGTAAAAGCTAAAACGAACAACTTCTGTGTAGTTACACCCTAAAGGCGTAAATTTCACACAAGGAGTACCGCTGGAGGTGAACATGGCTTCAAGCATCAGGACCGTTGTTGACCTTAGGCTTTTATACTAAAATGTTTGTGTTGCATCCGGTTGAACCTCAGACATTTCTCTGCTATTTTCTTTAATCTACAACTTTCTATCTAAATACTGCCACGCCTTTAACACTCCAAAATCACCCACTCTTTCACACTAATGCTTACAGAGATTTCCTACATCTTTCAGCAAATGTTCCTGACTTTGGATTTTTGCCTAGCTGATAGAATAATCCCTTACTGACTTGTATTTGCCAATGGCAGAGTTAAGATCAACTCCGGTAATTGCAGCAAAACCTGTAATAAATTTAAGCCACTTACATTATGCATACGAATGCTTCTGTGCGATGCCCAGAATACATAAGAGGTCACATTTCATGGCCGGGCGGGACACGGCACTTCTTCAGCAGCACAACGGAGCAGGGCTGAAGGCTGTCTCCCACCACACGGGGCTCCCTGCCACGCGTCCAGCAGAATTTGCCTCCCCACCCTTGTTTTGCTTTCCTTAACACACCATGAAGACCCTACCAGGGCAATACAGGGAGATGATATACCCCAAGGCAGAAGGTAATGCACGCCGTTTCACCACATCTCCAGCTGTGCCATGTCCCTCATCAACGGATGCTCCCAATAAGCTGCAGAACAGTTGTTTTCTTTCTCACACACAGTTCTGGAAGCAGAAAAATCACTGGGTTTTCTGTTCTCTTTCCCTTTTCCCTTGTACATCTTTCTACGCCACTGGAGATCTGGCTGAAAGCTTTCAAAGGATTAATTTGAGACTCTGGAAGAGACAAAGAAGCACCTGCTGAACGCATGACGGCGACGCTGTGCAGCATATTGGCTTGTTTCACTGCTGCTTGATGGCTTTCTGACCAGTCACACCTTCATCCCGCAGGTTTTGAGAGTACTTGTGGAAAATTCTACCCTGCGAAATGCGCACATTTAACACTGCACTGGTCAGACACCAACGGCATTTGTGTACAAATATCCACAGATTTACAAGGCTAAGATTTACAGCTCCATATTTAATGAATCATGGCTACATATTTCAACCTTTTGAACCCCCACAAATGAGGGCCAGCCCTTGGGACTGCTGCAATACAGGTGGGCTAGCTCGGTTTTACCGTGTGAGTCAAAGAAATTCCTCCTTGAGACACTTGTCACTTTGGAGAAGACCCTCCAGAGCTGCTTCTCCAACCCAACCACAGCAGCTGGGAAGGTGACGCAAACGAGAGATGACAGCAACACCCTTCCCAGGCCTGGTTACCTTGAAATGCTCAATTAAAGAAAGAGCAGGTGGCTGGTATGTCTAGGCTTGCAGTTGCTTCAGGTACGCGGGGAAGTGTCGGCACTCCACTCGCATTGATCTGGTTTTGGCGAGCAATACAAGTTGGGAAGGAGAGAGCGGTCCTGTACGTGCCCGAACATCCATCACCCGCAAAGCGCAGCTCTCCCCTTCATCTCACCCTCCTTTGAAGGCTTCTTTTCTCTGTCCCACAGCCCAAGTAGGGACCCCAACCCCTCCCAAGCATTCCCACAAACCAGCGCTGATTCCCAGACTCACTGAACTCACTTTTTAACCTTCTTCCCCAGTTTGGGAGCTCTGCTGGTGCATTTCAATACAAAGAATGATATTTATGCAACCCAGGATGTTTGAAGCAGCCACAGATAAATATGACTTCTTCAACTCACATTTTAAAATTATCTTTTCACACGTGCATATTTGAAGGAAACGTTTCATTAGTGCAAGCTATATGGGAAACTCATTGGTTGCTACTGTAAGCGTGCCTTGCAACCAATAAAGTACTTCATCAGTTGTACTTTCAGATGAAACATTCACCCATAAATTATCATCTTTTTCAGTCATCGTGTCTATAGTAGAAAACACCTTTCTGAATCTAAGTGGTACCGTAAGTGCAGTACTGCATGAAATAATTAAATTTACACTTATTAAGTTAATCTGAATTCACAATACATCAATGTCCTGGCCAAAAGACATCTTTCGAGACATGACACAAAAGACAAATATTTAATGAAAATGGGAAGGAAAGTTTTGGAGTTGTTTTTTCTTCTAATTAATGGCCTCTCAAACACCAGGAGGACCTCGCAGGAATGGAGAGCTCAGGCTGGCGCAGATGCATTACAATAACCGCGGCTGCTCTCCTGGATTCTGTTTTGAAAACAGACTTTTGGCAAAACATTAATATTTTTGAATCCTGCATAACTGAACAGAAGCATGTTTTATGTTGCACACTGTAGGTCTTTTCACCTAAATCTAAAGGTGGCTTTGTCTTAGAGAGAGATTTAGTTTTCAAGAGACATTCATCAAGTGGTACGTCATCTGTCAGGCATAAATCAGCTAACCTCTGCTGAGTAATTTTTTTTTAATTACTTGAAAAGCAAAACCTGTGTATGTGCGACTTTTTTTGTTTTTTAATAAGACACGATTTTGCTATTTATGTTTTTACCTTGGTCAGAAGCCTGGTGGTTTGTACATGTGGTTTTGGACCTTATAAATAATCAGTAATAAATAGTTAGATGCCTATAATTCAAGGATAGCAGAGGATCCTGTCACTGCTATGCCTGAGCAGTATTTTAAAATGCAGCAGAGCCATACTTCTGTTATTTTCCGACCTGCAAGGGGAAGAAATTACACCTAAGGCTATGTCTACATTATTTATACCACTTTGATAGATTAAATCTTTACCACAAGGATGAGCTTTTAAAACATGCCCGAAAATGTTTAAAGATTCCACAGGTGCTCTTCCTGAGTGCAAACAAAGGCTCCTCTTTGTAGTACGAAAACAAAATTAAAATGTTACAAAGTCCTGGGAGCTATAGTTTCTGCTTAAAACAAATCCTTGACTGGACATGTTGGATTTATTTATTTTTAACTAACATATTTTTGAACTCACCAGAGTAATATCTATATATGGGGGGGGGGGGGGGGGGGCAGGCATGCGTGTGTATATGCATGTACGTATATGTATGTATAACTGGATGTATACATGTACATATATTTGCAAAAAACTTTCCATGGTCCACTCAAACTATTTGCTCTGACATCTTTTTTTGTCTCTATGCGATAGTCCTTGAAGACACTAGATTCTAAAAATACTACTTTTTCAGCAACATTCTCTGCACTTAATAACAGCCATTGTAGATAACGATACTAAAACCTGCACTAATAATTAATTAATCCTGGTACATTTAGTTTAATTATTATGCGTGCAGAATTGTGAAAACAAACTTCACACCCTTAGCTGAACCTCTCTGGTCTAGAAAAACACAGAAGATGATAATTTCATTTGAGATCTCTCATACCAATTATTTGTGCAAATTTCAGTTTCCCAGCCATACATGGCATTAGCAAAGACTCAACAGCATTACTATATGAAGCAAATACTTTAAAAATATTCTAAAATACAACTCACGAGTGAATATATAGCACAGAGCTACCCAGGAAGTATTTTTTAAATTCATTTCTATATGTCTAAAAACTGCGTGCCCTGCCGCCCCCCATCCTTCATTCTGGAAGGAATTCAGTACTGGAGGAAAGGCTCCAGTGAAGGTATTCTTCCGTCATAAAACTCCTCAGCTAAATTATCATAGATGTCCCACATCGTTAGAGATTGTGACAACACAACATGCTGCCTTCTGATTTAACGGCTTTTAAATTTTTTGTCAAATCATTCATGAATTACATTTCTCTGACAACATTAGCCTACACTGTAAAACCATCTACAGACACCAAGTTTCTTGAAATATAGCTGGAAACAAAGTAAATCAGTCCTTTTGAAATTTCAGGACGTTTCATTTGCTGTCAAAAACATGTAAAATAAGAAATGAGATGTGGTGAGGTCCTTGTGTAGGACTGTGAAGCTAGCAGATAGATGAACGTGAACGTCGCTGAAATTTGATTTATTCAAATATATTTCTTAAGTATAGCTGACATTATTTGTACATGTGGGGATTTGAGTCAAAGTGGCAAAAATGGTTATGATTACCTCATAAATATGTAGAGTAATTAGCAGGAGCACAACTTCTGCCATTTATGACCACGGACTACAGCAAGCAATGTAGAATCCAAGAATTTAGTAACAACTTTCTATATTGTGAATTTGTGTTGGCTCTTCAGGATATCAAATTTTCTAATTACCTTGAATATATCAAACATTCATGCCATGGCGAGGGGTGGGTCGCTCTCTTCTCCCAAGTAACCAGTGATAGCATGAGAGAAAATAGCCTCAAGTTGTGCCAGGGGAGGTTTAAATTAGATTTAGGGAAAATTTCTTCAGGGAAAGGGTTGTCAAGCATTGGAAGAGGCTGCCCAGGGAAGTCGTAGAGTCGCCATCCCTGGAGGTATTTAAAAGACGGGCAGACGTGGTGCTGAGGGACATGGGGTAGTGGTGGGCTTGGCAGTGTGAGGTTTACACTTGGACACAATGATCTTAAAGGTCTTTTCCAACCTAAATGATTCGACGATTCTATGATTCTATTCTATAAGAGAGAGCATGGGAAGTGACACAAATTCCACCATTACAAATTGCTCTGGACTCCTCCTGCCAAATCTCAAGCCCAGTTTTAACAGAAAAATATCACCAAAACATTAAGCTTTGGTGTTGGGTTTTTTTTTTAATAAATTATAGCTATTATACCACTGACATTGATTTTGTTTCTTATTCTTAGGCTATTTAATCATTTCCAAATTCAGACGCAAACAAGAATTAAACGATTGAAAACATATAAACCATATCTGAATCTGCCAATGGAGCTAGAACAGTTTTAAACAAATTATCTGTTAAGTAGCTGGACAGATTACAATGGTATTAATGCAACACAGTTTGGTCCCTGAATTTGCAACTGAAGAAAGATACTGAGGTCCATTACAGTCAATAAAAGCTCAAGTAGAAGGAAGATCAGAAAACGTTCTTTATTCTGACTGCTGTAATCTAAGGATGATCACTGCCTTCTCTTTCCTTATGCCTCCATGACAAAGAACAAAAGGCCAGAATTTTAGGACTCATTACAGCATAAAATTGCTTTAGAATGTGCTTTCTGAAATAGATTTCTTCTTTCTAATTCCCAAGGAGTTCATAACTGTATTTTTAGAAAGGCAATTTGGAATTTAACAAATACAGACACTTGGAAATGTCTTTGTGCTTTCTGACTTTCACAAAAAGACATTAAGGTCTTTTTTTTTTTTTTTTTCAAAAGCGGAGCATAGTTTTGAGTGGTCATAACCATGGCTGCCAAGTTCAGAACCAAATACAACTGCTGAAATTGAAACCCAGCAAGATGTATATAATGCACATGATTTGATCCACAATAATTGTGACTCAGAATTATGGAAAATCTTCTCAATAGCTATTCCCAACTAGGGAAGAGGAGAGACCTACACTGCACCAAATTCATTAACAGATCTGGCAGCCCATTCCGTAACATCCCCTCCAATGTTACTATCCCCCCACCCCTACTTCTTCTTTGATTTGAGGCTTCACTGACCTGTCCTACAGCCTAAAGCCTTTAGTTTTGTTACCAGCTTTTTCTCCCCTCAACAGAGGGACCGCAGACTTCAGGAACCAAGAATCTGGTTCACTCAGTTCAAACTAAGTAAGTAGAAATGAGAAAATCCAATGTCAAGAGATTTACTTAGGGGAAAAGGTCCATCGCCCTTTTACATGCTTTGTTCCATCAGCATTCCTCTTATTTCAAGAAGATTTTTCTGTTACAGAATTCAAGACTCTTCAGAGTATGAGAAAGACTGAGACTTAAAGGACTAATGGGGTGAGTTGACAGGTACATTCAATTTCAAAGAGTGATGACACTGTTTTAAATATTTAACGCACTGAAAAACATATGGAAAGAAAAATAATGTGAAGTTGGCTTTTGCACGATAACATAACACCACATTTTCTGTATCTTTCTATGTTGCAGCCACATTATAGAGAACTGTAAAAAAGAAGATGGCAGATTTCAAATCAGTTATCACGGTGCTATCAGCTTTTAAAAAAATCTAATCTTTTTTCCTATTTTTTTTTCATTCTTCCAGTGCAAGCAATAAACAAGCCACGGCTATCAGTCTCCATGCTACGGAGCAATATTTTCTTTTCAATCTGATAGCTTCACATGATGAATTATAGTCATTAGAAAGCATGATAGTGCGTTACAGTAGCTTCGGCACACTTGGAAGTGTTGCTGACAGAATAAAGTGGGAGGGTTTGCTTATTATTATTACCTGCATTTGAGATGTAAATATTACCCCGAGTATGCACCACCCTTGACAGCCCATCAGAGCCAAATTTAAATTTGTCCGAACATTTCAAATGACATTTCAATGTTATTTCCCCAATATTTTTTTACTTGCAACATTCGAATATGGGTTTATGTTCAAATGTTTGGATAGGTAACCGTTTCTGTCAGAAAAATGTGGAAAAAAACATAATTTATCTGCTATCCAGGTACATTAACATGCCCACAAAGACAGGACCATGACTGCAAAGCGAATTGTAACTGGGCACCTCTGAGTTAGAAAGCCAGACAAAGAATACTTTTAGCAAATAATTACGCATGTAGCGTAATCAAAGCCATCTCAGCAACATGGAGCTCCTGCGTTATGCAGCTTAACAAGCTGCCAGAAGTCTGAACTGAACTAGTAAAAGTGACTCTCTGCCAGTAAAACAGAACAGCTTTACCATCTTTGAGACCTTTCTCCTAAATCTTTTCTACGTAAAAGCTTTTTTGCTCCTGCACTTGTAGCAGCCAACATAAAAGCCAGGCATCTTCCCATGGATTGAGGGACGAGAAATTAAAATAGGTCTCTCCAATGCCTTTAATGTCACCAAAAAAACACCCTTACAGGAGGCACGCTTGGAGGACAGACAGTGGAAATGGGTTTTGCGGCTGCCAGTTGGCTCTCCGGAGCCGCGGGATCGGCAGGGGGGAGAGGGGAGGCAGGAGGGGAGCAGCCGGACCCGGGGAGCTGGGGAGCAGAGAGGGATAAAAGCCCCAGGATAAAGCCTGGGAGAAAATTTAGTGAAGGCACAAGAAGTGGAGAAAATGAGGGAAGGGAAAGCAAGCTCCCCATCCTCCCTTTCAGATACGAGACGTCGGAGCTGCGATTAGAGCTCCATTAGAAGAAAAAGCTTCCACTGCCAAACTTAATGGGCTTCCAATCTGAGACATCTCTGGACACCACGTTGTGCTCCTGGATCTGCTAATAAATAACATGTCCAAAGATGCTGTAGGTGACAGCTACAAAGCCTGAGCACAGGCTCCTTAGACAGCGCTTACACAATTATTATTGTATTCTGTTGCATGATCTACAGTGAACCTCAAAAAAAAATCCAGGAACATCTCAAAACAGAGGAAGAGGTTGAACTTTAAAAAAAAAAAAAAACCACAAAACCAAAACCCAAACAAAACTAAAATAGGATAGGAAAGAAACATATATTATAAATTTGCACTGAAAAGAATGAGAAGGCCATGGCTACTTACAGGAATGCAGAGGAATATTTTCTCGCTGGGAGGGGATCCAGGATTGCTACTGAAAGATGGGTCGGTCGCCCCCAAACACAGACCAGGTGGGATTTCAGAAACAAGCAAAGAAGCAGCTTCTCACGAATTAACTCAGACTGAATTTTTTTTCTCTTGTTAAATCTTGCAACAAACAAGAGCTTCGAAACTCCCCCCTACATGTTTGCTGAGGTTTGTTAAATAAAGTTGCACCCAGCTCTGGTCTAAACCCTGTCTGGTGTTGGCACCCAGAGTGAAGGGGTCAAAATAAGCCTGATTCAAATGCGGTCCTTTTGCAGAGACAACATCCTTGTGGAAGCAGCAGCTGTGTTCAGAGGGACCGGCTTCCTGGGAATGTCGGGGGAGCCCGAATGGGCCGTATCCTGCTCGTTTGCAGGGGTTTATCCAGAAGAGCTGATTTTGGGGGAAACTTCCCACAGGCTAGAGCAAACAAGCGCCGTGCCCAAATGAACGGAGAGCAAAAAAATCACTTCTTATCTCCAGGTGAGCCTCTGTGGCACCACAAACCTTTTAGCAGTGTAGAAGCATTAATTGGAAGCATTAATGGAGTGTCCCAAATGAGCATTGTGTGTTACGTATCAGCATTGTAACTTAAGATAATTTTTTTGAACACAAATAACAAAGAAAGGTTCACTGAATTGATTTTACTGATTGATTGTAATTCTTCCAAAAGTGACGTTCAAATGTCTATCTGCTAGTCAAAAGAATAAGAATAAAGCCCGATTGTTTCAATTAATTGCAATATGTAAGATAAAGATCTAAATATTCATAAATTTCAAGTGTGTCCTTATCTGAAAAGAAAACATCTGGCATAATAAATTACGAAGTGAGCATTGAGGCTTTCAGTCTTCTTTAAAATAGGTTATGTTATAACCGACCCACCTTATATTACACCAGCGGCTTAGACGATAACCTATCGGTGGTGTATATTAGAACCAATAGGTGATACTATCACCTACTGTAAATTAAAAAAATAAATAAAAATTGTAGTACAAGGAAAAATATTTGCAAATATAGTTTTTACATCCTTACATAATGGATAGCTAATATCTACATGAAGTCGTATATTCACAAAAAGCCTCCTGCACCTACAAAAGCCAACCACCTTTGACCCATCTATGCCTAAAAAAACGTGTAATACATCCATCGCTTTTTGCGCTCCCTGACACCAGCAGGAGCCAGACTAGGGCAGACTAGGGCAGACTACAGATCTCAGCACAGAACTGCAACACTTTGTACTTTTCTATCTAGCTCAATAAGCAACTAGTTAGAAAGCTAGAAATAACACAGCATCTGTCAGCCATTGCAATAGTCTCATCTCCTTTTTTTCCTCTCTGTTTTCCAGCTAGATGCCATGACCCACCTGTCTGTCCCTACTCCAGCTCCGGGCCCTTCTTCTCAATCTTCTGCCCCCGACACTGAAGGTTTCTATAACAAGCATAGCAGAAGAGCCTTCAACTCTGATACAGGCCAATATTAAGATCACTCCTGTTCAAGAACCTTCCTGCATTCACGCAGCAACGGATCTAAGCCCATTGCACATTTTTTTCATTACATGCAAGCTGCCATCTTGTAAGGAAGGAGGAATAAACATATGGATACGAAATATGTTGGAATAATCACTTTCTGCACTGATACTTGACTGTCTGTGTAGACATCAGAGAACACATAATATCTAGCTTTCTACATGTTGTGTTATTTCACACCGCCTCCCATTTCACACAGAAAAGGCATTTGACTTTGCCTAATACAAGCTCAATTTCTCATAGATTTACCACCAAGAAGAATCCAACTCTCTAAAGCAGTCCTATTCATTTCAGCAAAAATATTGTAAATTTAAGGTATGAAATGTTAAAAGAGCATCAACGTCGCAACGGCTAATGAAGATAAAGGCCACGTAACTTGCCTGAGTGCACAGCTCACTATTTTTTCAAGGGATGAAGAAAAAAATGGGTCTAGTGTGCAGCAGCTAAAAAGCTGTTTACCACTTGTGCATTTAAGACTTGCACTGTTCAGGCTGAGAATTATATAAATTTAGAAAATGTACTGACAGGACTTTATTAGAAACCACAAAAACATAGAATAACTAAGCACAACATTTAAAAAAAACCTCATTTTGCGTTTCAAAGATGACATGTAGCCAATTAAACATGAAACAGCCATGCAGAGATTTACATCCTACGTGATTCAGGTATTTAGACGAGAAGGAATTTGGGGAGAGAGGGGAGAAGTAAGTGAGAGGCAGAGACGTTGCTCTGTCTGTTCTCCTATGTGATTAATAAGTAAATTATGTATCATCACTTCTCCAACATTTCAGAAGCGTATCTGGTCTTTTGGGGAATCTATCTTAGTATGCCAAGTAGCTGCCAAGACTTCCACACCCTCCATGCAGATGATTAAACTGGTCAAAATATTGTTATGTGAAAAATGAGTAAGTCAGAGGATAATGAATCTCTGGATTTTGAGTTGTCTGAAAAACCTTTAGAAGAAATTCGGCAGCGTGGAACACGCTCAGGATGAGACGGAGCAGCGGAGAAGAGAGGCATGAGGTCTCAAAAAACCGTCCTGCACCGTGGTGCTCAGAGGTTTGTACCACTTTGTAGCTTGAATTTGCTCTGTTTTCTTCCCGCTTATTTTGTCTCCTACAAAATGAACAAATGTGGATATGAAGCGACAAAACAACGGATCTTTTTATAAAAACCTACCCCTGCAACTGAGCGAGCTGACCAGTTTCGTGGCATCCAGCTACCACTAAGAGTTTGCATCTGCACTTGCTGTGCACCTCGTCTGGGAGGAGAAAGTCATGAATTTTAGTCCCCGTTCTTCCCGTGCCGCATGGTCCGAGCGCGGCCCATCCACTTCGCCGCTCGCCTCACCTTTTCGCACATGAAAAATGGATAAGGTCTGCTGGCACCACAAGGATCTTGCTTTAATTAATTACCTCTTCTTGCAGCAGAGTGTTCACCTCGCAGTGCTATTATTATTATTGAAGTACAGATCCTCCACGCTAATGAGTATCCTGGAAACACACACAACTAAATGGCTGGATATAGGAGATACTTAACGTCATCAGATGTTTTAATAAAAAATATAGAAGTTTTGAGTCATGCTTTGACCTGGGTGTGCTTTCATGAATTAGAGCAAAGTATTGTCAAAGCCATGGAGGGGTGCAGCAGGAGCTCAGCTCAATCTGACGCTCCTCGTAGCAGAGGGATGGCCACAGCCAACGTCTGCAGCGCCACTAAGCAAATAATTTCAATATTCATGGGCAATACTTTCAAGTATTTTCATTTTTTCAAGTCTCCTCCTTCTCAAACCAATTAACCCCCTTTCTTCAGAGTCAAGCCAAGCTTTGTCATTTATCCATAACTTGGAAATAGAGGCAAAAAATTCACCTGTTTCCCTTTTGTATTTGCAAGAGTGTTCCCCAGGACCGCTCTGTCTTTACAGAGGACGTAAAAGCAACAAATCTTCCCGAACGCGGAGTTACCGGAAACACATTTTGATCTGTAAATACTATCCTTAAAAACAAAATCCTCCAAACCTACATTTATAGGCTTATTTTCATGATGACAGTTTCGCTACATTTGTTGAATTGTAAACCATGTAAAGCTCAGCAATAAAACGTCTGCAATCTGTGGCGGTAATGGGAGGCATGTCTCATAAACAAGATAAGTTGTTTCTTGCCAATATTGTTACACTTCATAAATACGAACTCAAGTCTGTTTTGCGTTTCCTAGATCAGTAGCAGACTTTTATTTTAATTAAACACAACATATAAAATATTCATTTAAAAAACAAACATCATTGTTTTAAAGACATTATGCTAAATTAAATTATAGTGCTTCTGCCATAAAGTTCTTGCACAAAAGAACGCTTTCGAATTCTGAGCAGATTGAGACAGCACAAGTGTCCATCAAAAACCTATAGCAGGAAGATGGTAGCTGCCCTACAAATAAATAAACTATTTATATTTCCTGATAATGTAAGTGCTTATATGAACTCGTTCCAATTTCCAAAGACTACTCATTTCAGCTGTGGTTGTAATTAAGAAACTATATCACATGGCAGCAAGGCAGATCCTGCCAGTCCCATTTTATGCAGCAGAACTACTAAGTGTTTCACTTCACACTGACATAATTTATAGTCTCATTTCATTAGACTAATGCTGGATATCTCTGATAGAGCCGTCTTTGACAGTCTCTACCCAAAAGTACTTTAGTTTTTGAAAGCTACCCTTTTGAGTATAGATTGACCAGGATCCCGGAATACGCTCACAAGAGATAACAGCTAGAGCTCCATTCAATAAAAATGCTATTTCTGGTTTAGTACCACAAATCCAGCTTCTGGATTTAGCATGGAATCCAAACACATTTCTTCTGACATGAGCCTCAGAGATGGTATAAATTACAAAAATTAAGTTTTTAAATTGACAGTGAAGAGGAATTTTAGGAATTGAGAAGAAACTAGGCAGAAACAGCTGAATGCTGATTTGTGCTATAGAACCAACAACCCATCACCATGGCCTGGGAGGCAGCGGATACCTACAAAGAAGTTTTTGCGAAATTTGGCCAGCATGGAAAAAAGTATTGCTCAGTTGTAAATCTACCGAAACAGCCAGCACCAGGAATTCACTGTGCCAGAGGAATAGGCAGACATTCCCTTCAGAAACTTCTTAGCTGGTAGCAATAGCTTGGTCACATCACATCACCCTTCTGTGCCTTTAAATAAAAGTTTTTAAATAACTGTGATTTAAAATAACTCAGTTCTGGCTTTAAGTGTTACGCATTACGACATTGACTTGTTCATTACTAAAACCATTTAAACAGATTTCAGAAAGTAGACTTGGGCTGTCAACATCTGTACCGAATTCATCATTTTCTCAGGTCACTGCCTGAAGTGACACTGCAAAACAGACCAGTAGCCAGAGCTTGTTCCAGACTGGGCAATGCTGATTTAATTCCATCCTTCTGCTCCAAGGAGGAAACTGGAAGGAAAAGGATAGGCAAGAAGAAGCATCCACGTACTGCCAAAATTTCAGGCTTCCATGGAATTTCAGAAGAGTAGAAGTGGAAATACGAAATATGAAATATTAGGAAAAATTAAAGTCTTGAGATGTGCCTCTGCCTTGGATCACTGAAAACCAAGATGTGCCTCAAACACATATTCTACTAGTAATTTTCCAGAAAGGAAGCGCTCAATCAGCCCCAGATTCAAGAAGATGAAGAAAAGATGCACTGAAATCCCTGTCCTGTCAGGTTAGACAACCTGGCACCTCGTGCCGTCCTGGAGTCCTCCAGCTTTGGTGCAAGATACGTAAACTATTTATTTTTTGATGGCAACAAAGTGATGCTAACAGTCGGCCAATGGACTGAATGGTGAGTCATTCTCAATGGGGATCTTCAGAGACTTCCTTCCTCAGGCCATCCTTCTACAGGGTTTGCCACTTTTCAAGCCTTGAAACCCTATTTTTCACAAGAAAAAGGTGAACAAGAAATGCATAAAAGCCCAGCCATCACCTATACCCTAACTCTGATGGCTGAAAACAGTCATATTTGACTGCTGATTGAATGATCTAATGAAAAACTTCTAATGTTTTCAGATTTTGAGACAACAGAGCTACAAAAGCTGTCAATTTGACCTGAAAACAGGTTCACACAACCATATGTGCAACAAGAGCATGAAACATCCTTTCCTTTATATGCTCATCTATAGCACAATTCATTTCAGCTCCTTTCTTTCACATATAGTTTCTAAATTTCTGAAGGTTTAATAGCTGTTTCTAATAAGCAAGCTCATAGTTTTTTCCATTAAAAAAAACCCAAACAAACCCTCTCCTTTCAGATTTCCTCCTACTTCCTGTAAATGAACTGTTTTTATTAAAAGTAGAACTGACAATTGCTGTTTGGCAAGAGGTTTGATGCTTTTAGCTCATCTACACTTCCCCTAATCTCTTAATTTGGAGAGGCGTATACTTCCACTCCAAACTGCCGTTAGTACCTGTACTGATTCATTACACACAGAAACGGTGCAGAAGTGAAGTCATTTCAGCAGGCTTCAGGTTTTACAGTATTGTAGCATTCCTACATTCCTGAGTCAGTTATAAAAGACAAACCACATGGGGAATATTTCTATTCCTAGGTGATTTACATTCAAATAAACAGGAGGCAATTTATAGAAGTGAATTGCAGTAATAAATAACAGGCACTAATCAGACCAACTATTGTATGGGGTGGGGATGAGGAGAAGGGATGAATTGTACTTCCAGATTGAGAAGGAATCCATGAAGTAGGATTCCTGCCGGTCTCCTACATTTAAGCTTATCAAGAAGCAGCTTCAACCCTGGCACAAACGCTTCGAACTCCTCGAGAGAGATCTGAGGAAGTTGGTTAAGTATTTAGTGAACTAATTTGGTCACTGCTTCCTGTAAGCCTGAATTATCAGGCTTCATATTTTAATCACACAGTCATTTATTTTTATTAAAAAATGTAAAATTAGACTGGTACTCAATATATCAACAAACTGGTCAGTAATTGCCCTTCATATGGATTCCCAGCGTAGGCTGCTTCCTGATCAGTGTTTTCCTCTAATGAAAAACTTTTAATGTTTTCAGATTTTGAGACAACAGAGCTATAAAAGCTGTCAATTCAGTCCCTTCCGTAGTCTGTGAGCTGTAAAAATCACCAGATGGATCCTCTTTGCTTACCCTAAAACCTGAACGAGATTTCTTCAAAATAAATCACGAGCCGTGCCAGCTCTGAAAGGACGGAGACACATCGATTCATTTTGCACTTCAGCGGGCTATAACCAAATTCGTGTTTTCTCCCTCCTCCTTTTGAATACATCCAAAGCTGGTGCAGGTGGAGAGGAGCGATGACGGATAACCCCGCTGCCTGGTAGGCTGTGGCAGCAGGGAATTCAAAGGGCAGGAGATCTCTTCGTTTCATAAGACCACACGTCCATCAGCAGGGCGATACTAAACTTGATATTCGGCTGAGAAACAGAATTTCAGGCCTGGTAGCTCCAAAGAGGGACTAATACTCCGCAATGCAAAGCGGCTGAGTCCAGACGCCTAATACTTCTGCACATTTCTTCATCTCACAGAGCTTTAGAGAGTCACCACCTTCTCTAATAAACGCCTGAACAAAAGCTGAGCTTCTTAAAGCAAGGATTTGGGTTGGCTTTGGAGGACATTTTGTATCATCAAAGTCTTTCTGTTCTCCTAAGCAAATACGATCTCCCCAGCTTCTCATTCTCAGATGTCTAGCCTTTTCCGTGCTAACCAGAAAAGTCTGTTTCTTGGTTGGGAATCATATTCTTTACAGGCCGTAAACATTTGCATCAAGAAAGAACTGACTCACCAAAGATATTTAATTACAGAGTAAAGTGAGAGGATTATTATTTATATTGCCAAACGTAGTTCAGATGCAGGTCTCCTCCACAGCACAGGCTGCGGCCACCACCACCTTGATTCACGTCTTCAACGAAGCAAGAGTTAGACCAGGTTAAGATCCCGTACTGCCCTCCCTGCCGAGTTTCACGTGTTCTTTTTTTGTTTGCTGCAGCCCAAAATCAAACGCAAAGTGAAGCTACGGTGAGGATATGTGCAAGAACGGGACCGCACGCTGCTCAACAAGACCAAAGAGAAGCCCAACTGACAGCAGCTCCGTGAGCGTGCACAGACCATGAAAATTGTCTCTGCATTTTTACAATACAAAAGGTGCGGATACGCCACATTACAGATAAGGCACATTACGCCAGTCTCGGTGCCAAGAAAACGCAGTGATGTGTTAGCGGCAAGATAGTGCGCCGCTTGGAGGGTGGCTGTCCCTACGGCAAATGCTAATACAACCCAGGGCAATGCTAACACCTTTGCTAAAGGAGTTTGGCAGAGACATAGTGAACTATAGTGAAGTGCTACAGAGCCTTCCATTTTCCCTATTCAGTATTGTGCTTACGCTGATATAATCAAATTGGAATAAATTACTCTTTTTTTCAGTGATTGTTATTTATCTTGAGTGGCTGTGAACTATGTTTTTGCCGATGCGAATGAATTGCTATTCTAAATAACAACTAAATTAACTTTGGTATTGCGATTAGCATGGCAAGGACCTTGAGCTCTTTCTTTTATAATCATTCAAATAACGTTTTTACTCAACAGCTTTATCATAACGCTTTCATAAGCTAGAACTTGCATAGCATTTAGCAAATTGAGAATAGCTACCAATACCAGAACACAATCAGTAGCTAGAAATGCAATGTCGCCCCATTTTACAGATGGAAATGCAAGCAGGACGTGGAAAAACTTCTGCACAGCCACACAGAAAGTCATTAGCAGAATGTATACAGCAATTATTTCTGTAAAAGTTAAGGGCATGTTTAATAGGGAATATATAAAGCATCTATATGAAATTAAGCATGTTCGTAATTACTGTGATGACTCAAGGAATGTTTCGGCAGGTGCGTAAGCAGAGTCACACCTACTGAATAGGAATGGGAATATGAAATTGCCTTTTTATTATCATACTAGTTAGGCAAACAGCCATTTAGAAAAATATACACTAAAAGTTTCTGCCAAGCTAAATACTCTCTAACATATTAACTATTATTAAAAATGCTTAAGCAAATCCCCAGGTACCTTTATTTTTCCCAAATGTGTACGCTACGCCTCAAACATACTGCACGATCCTAACAAGCAGCTACCTACCTTCTGTTACAAATATATTAAAGCACGGAGCGTACAACAGGATGTATCTGGGTGTAGGATTCTGTGTACGTATTCGGGAAAGGAAGGAGCGTGTCTCACGATTGCTTCACTCCGCCGTTCGGAACGATGAAAACCTCGCACAGGGCTCGGCTGGGGTCCCTGGAGCCAGTAATTCTCAACATCATAGACGCGGGATCAAGACGCACCACTGATATATCTCAGCTGGACCAAAGTCCAGCTCAGCAACATTTCCCAAAGTTAAAAAATTTTCTTCCATCAATTCTAAATATACGTAGAGCTAAATATAGTAAACCTCAACTTGAAAAATCACGGCTAAAGCTAACATACACTCAGGCTCAGTCTGTGCACCAGCTGTGGATAAAAATGTGCTGAAAAGTAGAACATTTTGTCTCTTTTCATTTATCAAACATTCAGTTGCAAACACACAGTCATCTGTTTAAGAAAGAGCTGAGAATCTGTTAAAATTATTCGTTTGATGGTTTTGAGAATTTAAATCACAATTTTCTCTGGAATTTCAATTCTCAGGTAACTTTTTATGGATAATGCTTTCACTCAAAAAAAACCTTTGGTTACGGGAGGTCTTTTTTTAAATGTACTGCTACATTTTGGCCACAATTTCATTTATTTGTTCAAATGAGGAAATAACTAATATAAGAAATGTCATTTTGCTAGACAGCTGTAAAACACGTATCTGCACCATGCCTGCAGATTAATGAATCAACCTAACTGCTAGTAAAAATGCAGATATTATTTTATACCTTTTTTCGATATGTTACCATAGGTAGTGCGGATTGCTAATGTGTTGTCAACCGTCCTGGTTTGAGGTAAACATTAACTTTGGCATTTCCGTCTTTCACAAGGAAGGATTTACATCTTTATACAATTAACTAAGTCCCTAAATGAATCTGCGCCATGGGGAATGAGGCAACACAGGACCCAGGTGGCTCCAGATGGAAGGTTTTAAACAGACGTAGGACTTTAGCCTTTATTTCCTTTTCAGACCTGTAAGAATAACAAAGGATGGTTCAAGGGTCCATCGAACCGGCGATTCTTTGCAAAACAAAATTTTCTCTGTCCAGAACACAGTTGTCTGTATCTAAACTAATTCTGTATAGTCTCTTTAGGGCCAAGAGAAAGAAATATGTTTACTTCTCCTCCTTGAACACTCCTATTCCCTCGCTGGCTTTCCCTGGTTTGAGCCCCCTAATCCTCCTCACGATCACTATTTTTCTTCTTTCTTCCTTGCACAATCCCTTAACATTTTGCTCTCCTCTTCTTTGCCCTCACGGTACAAACATGTATGTCGCTTCTGTCATCTTAAAAATGCCTGATGCTACCCATGCTCCTCCCATTGCCCTTTCTCCTTTTTTTCTCCTTTTTTCTGAGGTCTCCGGATCAGCTTTGCCATCTCTCCCTGGTGTCGCTTTCCCCTAACTCTCTTCCAGTTTGCCTCCCTCCGCTTCCCTCCCCTTGGACTCTGCTGAAGAACCACCTTCCAAGGACAGGAAGATTACAAATCTCCCTTACTTCTTCTTAAACTCAAAAAAAAGTACGACTTCCTCTTTCTTTAGACCACCAATTGCCTAATTTCCTTGCCAGGTTTTTTTATTGTTGTTGTTGACCTTAGCTTTCAAGGCTTCATCACCTTTTTTCCCCTCTCCACTCCCTATAGGGGAGGATGGGCCTTCAAGACACCCCTACATTACATTTTCCGTAAGCAGCTTTGACGTATCTTTACATCTGAGGACACCATCCCACTCAACTACGTCCTCATCCTCTTTCAAGTGCTTCCTAAAAACTCATGGCGTTCCTGGTGACAGGAAAAGAGTTCATCAAAGTGCTGGCACTGAATTGCTCTGCGAGTGAACCTCCTACGCCCTGGGATAAAAATAAACAACAACAGTCAGAAATATTGCTAAGAAACCATATGCTTCAGATTTTTGGCTATCACCAAAAGAACGGGAATTGCTGGTACTCTGGGTCCGGAAGAATCAAACCACACATAAAGTAAAAAAAGAAAAATAATAACAAATCTTTCAGATAAGTTTGAAGTATAGACAATCTGATGAAGTGCGTTGGCTCTGTTTTTTAATTCTTAGCAAAGTATTGTAGATTGTTAAAGTGTCTGTTATGTTATTTTTCCTCCCAACTCAGAGCCCCAGACAGCTGGAGGTGTTTAAAGGAAAAAAGTAATGTGCATTTTTTCCACAATATGCAGAATTCCTATTCTTATATTAGTTTTTATTCTTAGAAGCTCGAGCTGAAATTTGAGTTCCACTGCAATGCTCCCACTAATTGCCTTGAATAATTCAAATTTTACCACTCTCCAGGGCACAACTGGAGCCAGACTGTTATAAGCCATATTTGTTACTCTGGAGCCAACAAAATAAGTATGCTTTATGCTGTAGAGCACGCTGAGCTTAAGTTACATTATTTTGTTTGTTTCGAATTTAGACAAGTGAAAAACATCACAGTGGATTGGCTTGTCAAAGGAGCCAACCAAGAAACACAGAACAAGCCAAATTTTACTTTTAAAGCAGCAGGAATACGTCAAAATCACAGTGTAACCCTGAAAATTGTACTTTGCCGAACGAAATTAGAAAAGGCCTAAACTGTGGGATCTCTCTATTTTTGGCTCAAGAGAGAAATTCTGAAGCTGCTGATGATTTGAAATGGGTCCTGAAGAGAAGGAAGGAAGGAAATTAGAATTTTTTTTTTAACTTAGAAAATTGTCTTGCCTGTGTAATAACACTGAGCATGACTGTCACTCTGAAGACATATTAGCTCATTTAGGTAATTAGTGTGAGCAGCATGTTTCCCTGCTTATTCCATTCAATTATAGGGTGCTCACTTTGTCATTACTGGAGTATCTTAATGTGACTTGTAATTAGTGTAATTACAATCCAATGTTAATTATATCTGCCACTTAGACATAATTTTATATAGTAATGGTCTTATTCTCAATAACCTTATTATGTTGTTTATTCAAACAGGAATTTAGCCTTCTTTCATGCGTCAAATATGGAGATTACAAAAAGCACTGCCTGTCATTTTTGTAGTTATGACTAGGGGATCTTTGCATTGCAAAATCATATTTGGGGCAATCAATGAATGGCGAAAACCAAATTATAGAGTCTGATTATTAGAGACATGCTGAACTAACAAAAATAATTTGCACAGGAGGCACATTAAGGCATACTCTGGTTCATGAGTGCCGCAGAGAGAGAGGTCAGTGTCCATAAGTTAAGCAGAGAACGAGAGACTGCGATATATAGAGTACAGAGGGTGGTGTACGTACTTCTAGTGGTGGTATTACTGCTTCTCTTACTTGCAGGGTAATAAAATAGCAAGACTAGATGTGCCAAATGACGTCCTGGTGAAAGCTTCTCGGTGGCAATGACACCTTTTAGCACAGGGCTCCTGCATGTGATAAGGGGTTTTATCTTTCCAACAGCATTTTGGGGGGTACAGCCACACCGTGGGTTTAGTTCGGACGAGGAGAGGGGGTTTGCACAGCCCTCCCCGCTCCCCGAGCTTTGCTTCACCTCGCAAGGTTGGGCTTCTTCTGCAGGGAGCAAAACTGAAAGATGTGCCCCAGGAAAACCCCTGATGCCCTGGTCAAGGATGCTCTCCCGTGGCACCGGACCATGACGGGTCAGAATAAAAAGCCACCAAACGGGGACCGTGGGTTCTCAGCACCATCTCGCTCCACAGATCTGCTCCCACTCGCTGCTACAGCCCTAAGCTCAACAGACAGTAAAGACAGAGTCGTTCTGTAAAACAAGCTTTTCTTGGAATTAGCCCCAGACTGGAATAAACTCCTTCTGGAAGTAGAGAGTGCTCCAGACCCAAATCACGCCCTACTGGGTGCGTTCTTACCTGCTATCTCTAACATCCACGGTTAGATACATTTAGATTAAAAACCCCTAAAACAGCCAGTGAAACCAATGCACGTATTTCTCCCTCCACAGAGGCCCTAAAGGCCAAGTAACACATGACAAATATTAGTCATGTTGTTTAAAGCATGATGTTGAAGAGTGGCATAAGAACCAGAGGAGCCGAGAAAGGAATTTGGCAGCTCTCTGGGAGATGGAAACCGAGATCCCCCCTAATCCGTGTCTTTTACTGAGAGCCTGAAAAGGGTTTCAAGCTTTGAGCTCACTCTTGAGAGGCTAATGAATCATTCAGATTTCCACGGCTCAGGGTGATGTCCCACGACAGCTGGCAGCTTTCTTTGAGCTTCAGAAAATCAAGAAGTTTCAAAATGAAAGCAGAGAGGCAGCGAAAATAAAAGTAAATCGGGGGCACGTATACCAAAGAATGGTGTTACCGCTAACCCAGCGGGATAACCGGGAAACATTCTCCAGTACTGAAGGGAGGCTTAAGGGGCAAAATCCTGTGTTGGGAGTTCAGCCCTCTCCTTTGCTCTCTGCTGCTGAGAAGCCTTGCTCCCAGCGCCCAGCTCCACGTGGTTCTCCACGCCGCCCATCTCTGCCCACCACCAGACACGCAATGCGAATTCAAAGGTTTGTTCTTCTTCATCTTCCCAGCCATCCCTTTTTGGACAACACGAGTGCACGGGCACGTTCCCGCTCGAGCTTACTGGAAGCAAATGCTGCTCCTGCCTTAGGCCCCTTTGAAAGGCAACGAAGTTCTCTTGTTTTTCTCAGGGTCACGCACAGCTTTTGAACTGTTTCAGCAGCCTCACATGCAAGGCATCGCCTTAGCCCCTCTGTGCTTCTTCCACATAAAACCGAATTATTTTTACTACTAAATCTGTTGCATTAAGTGGATATGAAATCTGCTTAGATTTACTTCAAAACTGTCAGGCATTCTAGTATCGCTCTATTGAAAAAAAACAAATATAATTTAAGATATTTATTGACATTTTAAAAATGGTTCAAAGGAAAAAAAACAAAAAATACTTTTGTTGTTGTTGCTTCACTGGTTGCGCAGCCCACACCTGGGTTATCACAATTCTATAATCTTATGGTTATTTTAACAAGACAGTTCCTATTGTACGAACTTCATATAAAAAAGTATCTCAAATATAACAAATAAGTTAGTGCACAACACTGCTTAGGTAGATACCTTGGTATTACAAAATCAAATATATCACTTGGTTATACAATAACTCTAATCTATCCTTCATGCAATATAAATCTCACCGGTACTTCTGCATAAATAGTGATTTCTCACTGGCTGCCAATTAAATCACGTTTCTGACAATAACGCTCAGTAAATAGACAGGCCTACCTGTTTTATTTGCCTTTTTTTTTTTTTTTTTTTTTTAATTCAAAGTCCACCTCCTAATAGCAGGCGGTGAATTTACAGTTCTCCAGTGATTAAAGTCACGCAGCCTTCAGTCCTGTGCATTATAACCCCACACCAGGACTGCTGTAATCGCCTCGAAAAGCACCGCCTGTTGCATTTTATTGCTTAAATACAGTCAGCAGGGGCACCTCCGGAATGTGCGTTCAAACCAAGGCTGCTCAGGAACTGTTAACCGGCAGCTATCCTAAGTTCTTCCACTTTCTTTGGTACCCGAAAGGACACCGCAGGAAGAGCAGGTTCGCTGTGTAAGAAGCATCTCTTGTCTCTTACCACCTGTCTGTCCTGCTAAAACAGCGCAAAGTTATGCGTGATAAGAGGTTAGCTCCCTACTTTTTAGTATTTTTTATAAACAAAGTATACTGTTAGGGGCTGCTACAGCTATAGGTGAACTATGCCTGAAAATGAATTCAAGGTGATTGGAAAAAGAGAAGTCTGTACCAGCTCTCCATACACATTCTTAACCCTAGGACAGACTGGGAGCTGGTGACACCTCCAGGAACCACTTCCTACCTGGATGTGCTTGTTTCCCTTGGAGAGGTAAGGACTGACCACACAGGGGCCCATTGCACCGGTTACGTTGCCCGCTCAGGAGGGATTTCCAAGGCAACCTCCAGGATGGGTTTCTGTCTTCCACGTAGCCCCCAGACAGCAGGGTTTGCCCACCCTGGAGTCACAGGAATCAGGCTGGAGAAGGAGGCCAAAGATGGCAGGGTCCATACACCTCTTCAAGGAGGGATAAAGGTCCACCATGGTGCTTTTCAGAAAGGTTTGCTCTGATACTGTCCTGAGACTTCCAGGAAGGAACTTTTCACAGTCTCTGTAGGGAATTTATTCCAGTAGTTAACTACCTTAATATTAGAAAGTCTTCCCTGCTGTGATTTTTTGAGATCATTACTCTTCTTCTTTCACAAGGGGTGCAGGGAACAGATTGCTTCTTGTCTTCTCGCTGCAGCCTTCTCCATATTTGAAGACTGTATTACTGTCATTGAGTGTCCTGAAGCTAGAGGAGAAAACAGTGCGAGGACTAGATGTGGGAAATATGCTCAGCCTCTTCATTCTTTAGGCTCTTCTCACTCATTCCTTAGGCTTCCCTCTTTGTCACCTTCTGCACCCTGTGGTCCTTATTTCAGCAAAGATTGCATTCCTTTGTCTCCTCAGCGCCACGATGGCTCCTGAGCCACCCATACCTCTGATCCCACAGCTACGTAAAACCAGAAATGGAGTATCATCAGCAGGACACCTACGAAGGCACCAGCAAACACACTGAGAGCCACCAGGGAAGCTCCCAGGCAACCGGTGCCGTTACCTAGAGCAGAACTGCAGCTCTGAAGCTGGGCTACGATGAAGACAAATGACGGCTACGCTCCGTCAGTGGTCAGACACCCTGTCAAACAGCCTGCATCTAAGCACCGAACTCCCGTCTTCTCCTACAGCTTCACAGTAACCATAACGCCAAGTCCCAAACAAGTGATGAATTATGTCAATTACCGCACTGCAGACATACAAGTCACACTAACGCGCAGCAAATACAGCACTCCTTTAATTACAGTTACAGACATGTACATTTGTTTTTCTTAGTAATTAAAATGTTCTATTGTACTTAATACTGTTATCTGTATTCTTTGGTTAAGTGCAATTTAATTTGCTTTCTTAAGAAAGCTGGGTATAATTTAAAATGAAGAATATACCTCTTTTGCTAATATTCTTCTCCTAATGCTATTGCTTCCCATGACTGCAGATCTAGAACACAGTAACTTCTCCTGAGTTTGTTTGCAAAGTTTCTAGAGGGTAATGCTGTTCTAAAGCCCAAAAAAACATTTAATAGTGATCGGTTCGGGAAAATTTCCTGTTTATTAAAGCACTTAATGCGATAAATGAGGTACCTGAAGCATTTGCAAGGCAAAGGAGCTTTCGCCAGGAAAGCAGAGGTTGCACTAGGGTACTGCCTCGGGTGCACTGCTCATAGCTGATGTGCTGCAATTAATTCAAGAGCAGCTGAAGGAACCCCCCTTAAGCCCTCTGAGATGAAAAGTTCCCCTAGAAAAGGGGAAACATTTTAGGATATTCCACAGTTGAGAAAAAAAAATCGCAGTGGTGATGGAAGCAGCTCAGTCCCACACCCGCCTGTACGGGGAACCGGAGACCCTTCTTACTCGGTATTTCTTTACCGCAGCTCACAACCGCACGTGGGAATGTGGAAATATAAATTCGCTCTGTCATTAACACTATTATTGTTTGCCTTGTCACGGCATAGAAAGAATTTCTTCCCTGCGGGAAATTATTATATTCCTTCTCTGCATACTGTCCCCTCTGCGGCCACGACCCATCCAGAATCAGCTCGCCCAGGATGATCAAGAATGGAAAAAGTTACAGGAAGGAAAAGTATTTCAGCAGACATTCAGGGATGAAACACTGCAGACTGTAGTACTGACTACCATCCATCCCACACAAACCAGGAAGATATCCAGACCAAGAGCTTTCAACCACAGTTTGGCTGACTTGCATTTCTGGAGAAAAGAGCTTATTTTTGTAAACAGCATGAGCGAACAGCGGGCTCTTACAGACTCTCGAAGAATGTCCTCGCTCGTGTTTGCTGTACAGTGAACAATTCATTTCGAAACGCGCTCTCCCCCGACGGCTTGCCCGCAGCAGACTTTCTCCATCTTCCAGTGTCACAGAAAGGGGGATATTGTGAAAGTGTTCACCAAGAGATGACCTGTTTTAATCTCAGCTGTCATTTCCAATACTGTTTAAGTTTATGCAGTCTCTCTAGGACGGATGGAGCAATGTTTAAACATTACCCACCCCCTTCCTGCAAATTCTTATACTGTTTTTATTCTTCATCTCAAGCTGGAGAATCTCAAAACTGAATCTGAGATCCTGTTCTCCCTGTATGACTCATGCATAGAGCACAGAGATAATAACACCACCAATATTCACTTAAGAGTTTATGCTCCCGTCCGGATCCACAAACTTTCATATTTTCTTAATTCAAGAACTGGAATTTCCCCAGCCCACCTCTCGTGCACAGGCTTGACTATGGAATACTCTTCCAAAGCAGATTTTTGCTTAATATGAAACACAATGCTATTCAAACCCAAATACCGATATCAATATGACCTCACACCAAATGGATTCAGACATTATGTCAGAAGCCAGCTATCTTGCAGGATTATCAACTTACAGACAGGGAAAGAGGCACCTCATGCACCCAAAGAGCAGCAGCAAGTTCTGGAGAAGTTTCTCCTGGCCCTTGGCTGTGAGCTGGAGATCCACAGTGCATCACCTTCCCCTCCACCAGCTGCGCTCACAGTGCCCTGGATACACAGATCCTGCCCCGGTCTGCAGGTTTTTTTCTCAGATTCAACGTAAACCCAAACCTTGCAAAATAATAATAAACATCACAAAGCCTCACGGTATAGAAATAGAAAACTGAGGGAGGAAGGCCGTCCCGTTAATTCAGAATCAAACCTCTTCTTCCCACAGAATGTATCTTAAAAAACCACACAGTTAATGATTTAAGTCTGCATTTGTCATGAGGTTAAAAGAAGCAAGTCTGGGTCACTACTATGAACATTTCACACTGTTTTAATGACAAAAAGTTAAACTTTCAAATGGAAAATTTACAAACAGCGTTAGGATATGTAACTCCCATAACGAATGGTTTCAGGTACCTAAAAACCTTTGTAAATCTCTTACAATGCCCATTTTTAGCCAAACAGTTGGAAAGGGAATGTACTTCATTACCAAATCTTTTGCTCCGCACATTGAGAAGCCAGTTTTCGTACAGGTATCGTAGCTGCAGATGGTTAACAGGCCTTCATGATTTAAAACCATAAAAGAGGGACGATATCCTGCGTGTATGATAGGTGTCAGCCCAGTGTAATGTGAAGAGCCTAAAGCGCTGCACTGTGCTGTCCTTCACGCCAGCAGCTGCATTTCTGATGTGTCAACCAGCCTAGCCGGGCTTTGTATTTCCTTAAAACCTTACCGTGTCCCCAGGGGGCCGCAGCCCAAAATGCGCTGCCTACATCCACCGCCTTAACGCCACGCATTAGGGACGCACGGCTCACCGGCATGGACCCTTTCTGAACACGCCACGAGCGACTTACTCTTTCCAGTTTTGTTTTTATGCCGAGATTTTCCTCGCCTCGTGTGCTTAAGCTCCGAGCAACTCATCTACATTTCTCCACGACAACTCCCCAACTCTTCTGAGAGCGCATCGCGGCAAATGCCACCCTAGCCAAGGAAGAAAGCAGCATCTGAATTTCAATCAGCGTAGTTTAAGCCCTCTAGCAAACAAGACCTCGGCTGCAGGCTCTCCTCTGCCTCGCTGCTTCCCAGCCACGGCCACCCGCACGTGAAAGGGCCCCTCCTGCCACGAGCCGATGGGAACGCTTCGACCCTGGGAACCCCTTTGCGCAGCTGGTGAATTTGCCCCACTTGCTATTATTAAAACCTCAAGAAGAAAGGCACAGGCGCAGAATTCATTTCTATTTTGTTGGGTTTTTTTTGGTTTGTTTTTTTTTTTTTTTTCCTGGCAAACAAAACACTGCCAGAATACTACATTGCTGCAATGCCCTAACCTAGGGTTTAACCCAGCCAGCTGACACACACACAAATTACAACTTGTATTCTGAGCACCAGGATTTTAACATGTGCTAGTTAACCTCTGTTAAAAATTCTCCTGTTCTCCCTTGTGGCTGCAGGGACACATGTTTTCCCACAATGTGCAGTCGCGGTATAAAAGCAAGAGCCCTCCCAGTCTGCAGCCCATCCACCTGCACTGAATCCCTTTCTCTGTCCTAAGAGGAAGGGATAACATAATTAATATATATACAGTTATGTATAATTAATAACAAAAGCTTTCTCCTCTGAAAAGCAACAGTTAGATATGCAAGCTCTCTGTCAGGCCACATAATATACTTCGTAAAGCACTTGGCAATATGTACAATTTCAATTTTCCAGCAGAGACCAAAACAAATTAGCAGCTTGTATTCCTCTGTGCTTTGATAATAATTTGCTTCCAGTTCTGTGTCGGTGATCAGGGTTAGTGTAATGAGGGGCAGGAAATAGTAACATCCTAATTAAACTGGGGTGTATCGGAAGTAAACCATAAATCAGCTAGTTAGCCGGAGCTCAGTGGGCAGTATTCCTCCCATGTGCTGAAAAGAAATGAATTTTAAAAAAAAGAGTAATAAATTAAAGGCCAGAGTAGAAACAGAGAGAGAATTGCTTTGACCTGGATCATATTTGCGCAAGTTCATTTTCAAATCTTTTCCGAGACTGCATGCTGTTACCGGGTACATACAGGTTCCCAGATGCCACAGAGACCAGTATATTCATCCCCAAACTTAAAGATGTACTTTCTTGTTCGGGAGACCAAAAAAGACGATGCACAAGTTGCATTCTCCGTTGTTAAATTAAGCTACCTTACATTTACAAGCCCTTTACCTTTATGGATCAAGAAATAACTGGCCTCAGCGGCAACACAGGAGATGATACAAAACCTACAGCCAAGACCAGCAGCACCAGCAAAACTCTACTTTTTACTAAGTTCACCTGCAGCACTTACAGAAAAATACACTTTACTATATAAAGTATGCCTCACCTGCACAAGGAAGTCTCTGTACTCTCCTACAGTTACAGATAGAGCCCCCAGAGTGGAAGCAGCAGATGCTTATGGAAGGATTTTTTTCTGCTGGCTTAGTAACATCAGCTTTTAGGAACATAAGCGAAGCAGACAAGAGCTCCTTGGTCAGGGTAGCTGCATCCACATCATAGACACACTGACATCATCTAAAGGCATGAATTTTTCACAACGGGAGCAAACACAGCTACGCCAGCAAATCGTTGCAACGAGGCCACGTTTCAGCCTCCTCTAGAGGAAACTGCACATGTCGATCAACGGGAGGGAGAGGAACAGACCCATAGTGCCAAAATTTTTCAGGAGAATCAGTCCCTTGTATTTTGGGATTTCCATCTGCCTGGCAGGAGAAAATCCTATTATTTCCACAGGAAAGTTATCACGCCAGCCCCAGATCCAGAACTGTAAATGCGTTCATGCAGCACTTTTGGCAAACATATGTGCACCTTCAGGATCAGGACTTCATCATGGCCACATTCAGGCTTCTCTCATATTGCCTCCAGTTATTACACTTGTTTTATTTGGATATAAACTTGCTTAGGTGGCTTGCATCAAAAATTGTGCTGAAATAACTGTCAATAGTATCAGTAGGAATAACAACATCAATAGCGAGATCATACATCTTCACAGTCATTCAAGAAAAAAAAAAAAAAGATATGTTTGAAAACAAATTGGACGTATTCTCTCCTTACACCACAGGAAGATTTTTTTTTGGGATCTGCAGATTATTAAGGGGTTTTCCAGGTTGACTCAATAACCCCCATGACATTGAAGTGCTGGAGCGTGTCCAGAGGAGAGCTACCGAGCTGGGGAGGGGTCTGGAGACCAAGGCATATGAGGAGAGGCTGAGGGAACTGGGCATGGTTAGTTTGGAGAAGAGGAGGCTGAGGGGAGACCTCATTGCCCTCTACAGCACCCTGAGAGGAGGGTGTAGAGAGGTGGGGGTTGGCCTCTTCTCCCAGGTGAATAATGACAGGACCAGAGGAAACGGTCTGAAGCTGCGGCAGGGGAGGTTTAGGTTAGATATCAGGAAGAATTACTTTACTGAAAGAGTGGTCAGGCACTGGAACAGCTGCCCAGGGAGGTGGGTGAGTCACCATCCCTAGAGGTATTTAAGAAACGTCTAGATTTGGCACTTCAGGGCATGCTCTAGTGACAGAGATTGTAGGGTTTGGGGCTTTTTGTGTGTGTGTATGGTTGGACTCAATCTCAAAGGTCCTTTCCAACCATGAAGATTCTGTGATACTAATTTTTGTGTTCAGATGGCTAAAAAAAAACCCCAATAATGCCATTTATAGAGAGTTCCGTGTTTGTGACATTTTTTTTGCCCTCCTATGTCAGTTCAGTCCCTTGTCAGACAAGAGGGATCCTCCAGAGCTGAGGGAATGTCCTGACGATCTCGCTAGCTGTTATTCACTCCCACTTGTCAGATACGTACCGGTACATGGAAAGAAAAATACAATTCTCATCATTCTTCTACCCCCAATATTAAACTAGAGAGGAAAAATGTGCTGGGCAGGAGAATCTGGACTACTACACAAATTCTACATCAGCAAACTACCTGAGAACATTGGTTGGCAGAAGACATTGTTGGTATTTCCAACACATTAAACTGCAGTGATGGATTTGAACAGCATTTAGCCTTCAGCTAATGCAGATGATTTTAAGATGTAAAGTGTGCCTTTCCATAAGAAACCAACAGGAGTACCTACCTAATCTGCTTAAACTCTCCACAGGAGTCCTTATTTGCATACATATTTAAAGGCTTTTTGAAAACAGAGCCTTTATTCTGCCACAGCCCCAGTCGGGATTGGCACTCCATTGGCCCATGCTTCATTTATACAACAGGACACAAACCTTTCCCTGCGGTTGTACCCTAAATGGCAAGTTACAGGTGATGAACACAGAAGACACAATGCAATATAGCATCTTATATACATTATCTAACTATATTTTTTCCATTTCAGTTTCCGATCCTCTCTAACCTGGTTTTAGAAAAGCATTCTGCTGACATGGGATGAAGTTAAAAGAAGAAGCATTAGTAGCCCCAGGGTTCAGCCCAAGACACAAAATGCCAGCCTGAAAAGCCACAGGGATATTTGGGAAGCCACCAGGTAAAGCCTGAACAAAAAGGCCTTCTCATAACATGCAGCGATCACCGCAGAGGCCTGGCCTTGTCTAGAGTGATCTGTTCAAGCACAACATAAATGTTAACAAAAGTACTTATTTTAATTCCTTTTTAACACCATGCTCTTCTTCACAGCTCTCTTTCTAGGATCTTTGTGCCATTTCTCGAGTTATCACACACCAAGCTGTGTGGCACAGCTGACACGCTGGAGGGAAGGGATGCCATCCACGGGGACCTGGACAGGCTGGAGAGGTGGGCCTGCGCGAACCTCATGAAGTTCAACAAGACCAAGTGCAGGTCCTGCATGTGGGTCGGGCCAATCCCAAGCACAAATCCAGGCTGGGCGGAGAATGGATGGAGAGCAGCCCTGAGGAGAAGGACTTGGGGGTGTTGGTGGATGAGAAGCTCAACGTGAGCTGGCAACATGCGCTGGCAGCCCAGAAACCCCCCCGCAGCCTGGGCTGCATCCCCAGCAGCGTGGGCGGCAGGGCGAGGGGGGGATTCTGCCCCTCTGCTCCGCTCTGTGAGACCCCCCTGCAGCGCTGCCTCCAGCTCTGGGGCACCAACAGCAGAAGGACACGGAGCTGTTGGAGCGGGGCCAGAGGAGGCCCCGGAGATGCTGGGAGGGCTGGAGCCCCTCTGCTGTGGGGACAGGCTGAGAGAGCTGGGGGGGTTCAGCCTGGAGAAGAGAAGGCTCCGGGGAGACCTTCCAGCCCCTGCCAGGCCCTCAAGGGGCTCCAGGAAAGCTGGGGAGGGACTCTGGAGCAGGGAGGGGAGCCATGGGACGAGGGGGAAGGGTTTTACACTGACAGAGGGGAGACTGAGATGAGATGTGGGGAAGAAATTGTTTGCTGTGAGGGGGGTGAGCCCCTGGCCCAGGTTGCCCAGAGAAGCTGTGGCTGCCCCATCCCTGGAGGGGTTCAAGGCCAGGTTGGACGGGGCTTGGAGCAACCTGGGCTGGTGGGAGGTGTCCCTGCCCAGGGCAGGGGGTGGCACTGGACGGGGTTTAAGGTCCCTTCCAACCCAAACCCTTCTATGATTCGATGATATACCATGATGATGATATACCATGATATTCCATGATTCTATGATTTTATCAGAGATTCACCTCTTCAGGTCTGGCACATATTCCTGCACCGAGCTTGAAATCTTTTCATACTTAGCCATTTATACATATAAAATACATGCATGCACATATAAATATAAATACAATATAAATAAACATACAATATAAATAAATACAATTATGGCATTGTTCTGAAAGATGAGCTTTTCCGTAATGCACTGCAAAGTCTTATGAGTGTCTCATCGAAGTATGTTTTGAAAAAAAGTTAAACAGTCAGCTCTGAACCAAGCTGTGTCAAACTTATTGCCACTCAAACAAAGGACTACTGTGAAACATAACTCTTCTGTGAAATATACTATAATTGTACTTTTTGAAAGCAATGTCAAATCATTGACATTGACTTGGTATTCTACGGTATGAGAAATGCAGAAAAGTTACAATATATGTAAGCCGTAAATTAGATCCTAATCCAAACTTATCACTCTGATAGTTGTCAGACAGACTATTTGGGTGCGTGTTTAGGTCTGTGATTTTTCTATTCCTTTTTCAAGCTGTTTTGGTTTGGGTTTTTTTTTTTCCTCACATTTTTATAAACAGATTTTTCAATAATCTTTACAATAAATTACATTACAGTTACAACAAAATACAGTGAAAACAAATATAAAGATAAACTCATGCCAAGTCACAAATACAAACTTACCAAAGATTTATGAAGAGAAAAATCAGTGTTTGGCAGGTGAAATCCAGAATGCAGTATTCTGGGCAACTATTTACTAGTTGCCAAGCATATTCTTAAAGACAAACATCTGAAAAACAAAATTCACATCAGGCCAGAAGTGAGCAGTTGTCTCATTTAGCACGCACTGATCTTTCTTAAATTCATCTTGTCTAATTGATGCTTTGTCAGTCACAATACACGATATAAGGAACAACCTGAGCTACGTCCCCATTAGCGAGCGCTGACAGCCATCAGGATCACCTCGACAGAGCAAGACGGTCTCCAAGGTGCAAAGCTAAGGGCAGAAACATGGACACTCACACTCCCAACCCAATCTAAAACTCAGGTAAACTTAATCCTTTGAAAGCTGGAGAAATCCAGAAGGATTCAGACTGAGCAGACATTGGCATGTAATGGGTTTACATACACAATTCCCTCCGTGTGATAAAGGAAGATCTTAAAAGTGTCTCGTTAATCATCAGAAGTTGTTTAATGTGTTCATTATCACCTACTTTGATGCTATTTCATAAAGCTCCAACACAAAGTTTTCAGATGAAGATTGTACCTTCCAGATGGAAATGAAAACATAACAACACTTATGTGCAAATATAGGAGAAAAAAAGAAAGAAAAGCATATTTTCCAGTAAAAACAAGTTCTTGTTCTCTTGAGGATCCTCCCTCAACTGCCAAAACTATGACAACAAAAACTACTTTGGAGATAGATTTAAGCGAGATTTTAAAAAGATGTTTTGGGTGGCATTTTTCTTATTCTGCCATTCCTCATAAAGTCATGTAGCGTAATTAGCACAGGGCAAACACGAACACAAGTATGAAACCCAACCTCTGTTTCCTGTGCTTTCTGATATCCTGCAACTTCTCAAATTGAGGATACATTTATTTACACAGCATATGTAAGGCTTGCCCAGCAAATATACATAGCGTATTTACTCCTGCCCTGCAAACTACCCAACGTCTATGGGACGTGTTGAGAGTGCCACGCATGATGACGTCTTACTGGACTTGCTAGGTCCTACTGGAAGCTGGAGATGTCCTCCTTCTCGCTAGAAATCAGCTCTTCTGTCCCACCCTCAGGTTCCTCAGCATTTCTGCACCTCACACGCACAACGTTTTACGTTGCGTCTCTCCTGAGATCATGAAGACAGAGTTTTAAGTCAGGAAACCGGAAATACTCTGACACCTTGGTTATTTTTTAATAGTTGAAGTTTTGAAATTGGTGAGTGGAATGTGAAGTTACTTAGTGCATTGAAGACCAAATCCAGACGGACGTAGAACAGCGGACTGAGAGCAAGTGAGATGAGTAAAGGTGCCCATCAAATTCATTTATCACAGTTTCGCAAACTGTCCCATGAGTCCCTCCTTAAATGACCATGATGGTTGTGCCACAGATCTCTCCCACAGTTTTACTATACGTTATGCACCTTTAACTGCTTGCTTTGCCTTCCCCCACCCGCTATTCGATCTCTGCCTTGACTACTTCTAACATTTGGAACATCTGAAGAGCTGCCAAATTTCTGAAGCAACCTATTTCCAGAAATGTTTCTTTACCACAAGATATGTAATTTCTCCCAAAACACTCCTCTGGAGCAAAGCCCAGGACTGGCAATATGTTACCCGGGATCAGTGAAAGGTTTACGTTTCAATACCTATTGCACCTGTCATGATAATACCAGGCATTTTCCACCCACGATGCAGGAGAGAATCCAAACTTCCTGTGGGATGTGCAAAACTAGCACTCAGCCTTGGGAGCCATCCAGGCCTGGTTATCAGGAAGAGAAAAGCTATTTCTGCTGGCTTGCAGGAATTGATGGCACCATTTAATGTCTTGTCTTTATGTGCAAGTGCGTATAACCCAGTTTTTCCGCAGCTGCTGTGACGTAAATAAATTCAGTATTATCTCCATTTTACATTGTAGGATGTAATATAAATAGTACTGGAAACTTATGCTGGGCATAATTCAATATTTAAGACATTTACCCGTTTCAAGTAGCAGGCACCCATATAGCTGCCTAATACTTAAACAAAACATTTGACCTGCTTAAGAAAGGGAAAGGAGAAAAGTATCATATACATATTCTGTAGACATATCTCCCTAAGTAGGATAGTATTTCTGGAAATAACGTCACTGAATTGATTATTTTTTATCGTTGCAAACTGAGACTTCCCTTCGAGGCCTCTTTTTGAATAGCACGCCGATACCGTACTGATCAATAAATATTAGTACACGTGATATACCTGAAGAATCCCTGAAATATCTACAGTTAGACACTTGCTTTCCAGTATTGTCTACACTTGAATAGAACCTCTGTATGAAATCCTGAATTTTTGCACATCCTGTTGCCTAATCAGACAAAATCATTTGCTTCATCTAAATTTACTAGCGTGAAAATGTATCTCTCGGTACCTATACTTTTGGTTCAGGCTTTTCTCCTTAAGGGAGCAGCACTTCAGCTGCAGAGTGCAGTGAAACCCCACCGTTCCCAGAAAAATCTCATCCACCCTTAGAAATACCTAACACACAAGAGTAGATACAAACTGATAGTTTGCTTCACGATAAATACAGCTGTGGGCAGCAAAATGCCTTCTGCTTTGTTTCAGTAATAAATCACTTCCCTGACTTGAGTTAGTAATGAGATTTTTAATCATGTGGATTGAACGTATCCTCAAGTTAATAAAAAAGTATGGCTTCCTCTTTATCTTTAATAAAAGATTTGTACACTGCTCAAATGATTAGTATTACATTTTTAAAGACCCTGAGATTAATGCTTTTCAATTCTCCTTCCTATTTTTCTATGCTTTTGTAATTCAAAGGTAATATAGGGTATAGTTAATAATTCATCCGGTAATTTTAAGGCTTTTATTCAGAAACCTTTTGCCTATTGACTTAAGGATGTGCCACAAAAATATCCAGGTATTACTATTTTAGCAATTTGCAGAGCTATACAGATGAAATCTCTGAATTTACGCGAGTCAGAATTCGTGTTTAAAAACCAGAGCACATCATTACAGCCTTGAAAGGGTACGGGGGGAGGAAATAGCTTTACGGGACTATTTAAACCGGTAGATTTCATGTCTTCACACAGTTCTGATTTTTCGCCCTTGTTTGCAGGTTTATTCTTGATGGAGTTATTTTCGCAGTTGCCTAAGAGACAAAGGAGCTAGCTGCATTTTTTAAAAAGGTAAAGTTCGCTGCACGCGTCCTGCGCTCCCCACCTGCACGAGATCCAGACCAAACCCACCACTCTGGGAAAGCTCAGCCGGACAAAAACCAGATTTTTGTATTCTCTTAACAAAACAGAATGGATTTGTTTGAGCTGAAAATGTCAAAACTGGTTAGCAGTTAATACAACCCAAGTATTTGGGACCTGTCAGTGTTCGATTCTTGAAAATGATTTTTTTTTTTTAGTTTATTTTAACAAAATCTCACTGTAACTTTTCATTTCCCTCAAGCAAGAATTTAAGCTTCTTCTTTCAGAGCTGCTCATCAGACTGTATTTTGCTCTCTTCACCAAATACTCAATTAATAGCAGCCAAGCTTCAACATATTTAGGTATAGCTTTTTTACCTACTTTAAAGAAACAAAGCATTTTTCCCAGCGCGCGTCCTACTTTCACACACAGCTACTGCAAAGGCATCGCCCATCTCACGCAAGCTTTCAGGTACTGCTACATAACAACGGTAGAGAGTAATGAAAATTGATAGTAGTTACTAATTCCGCATCTAACAAAGACAACTGAGTTGCGCTGTGCACATAGCCATCATTTATTGCCACGACAAAGCTAATAGCACCACCTGTATTAGCCTTTCCCTGCATATAAAACTAGGAGATCCTGCTGCCTGTTCCTCTAAGTTTGCCAAATGTTAGTGCTTTAGGTAAGGGATTTCGCTGTTATCCGAGGGACACAAGTTTTACCATCCCAAGGAAAATGGTGTCTTTATGAAGCAATAGTAACACTAAGTCGATTATATTTCACTTCAGGCCAGCTTTTTGCCCCATCTAATGACCATCTCTCCTAGAGCAGCTCCGAACTCCTCTTCTTGGTTTGACTTCCGAGTCCCAAAAACCCCTGACTAAAGCTTACTGCCTCTATTCTCCACTCCAAAAATGCAAATTGCTGTCGGGTCCTTCAGTTCCCCCTGCAAGACAGGCAGCATATGTCACCTGCATTATTCAGAGCTTTACACAGCTTCTTTTCCATGGAGGTTTAAAAATGAATAGCAAAATGTGTATCAAAATCAAACCCTTTGCAACCATAATGACAAACATGAAATGAAGTAAACTCTAAAAGAAGACTAGGGTATGGATTATCTCTACAGTAATGGGACAGCAACACAGTACACTTACTACTTTTTAGATGGCCAGGTCTGCAGGTATACTTTACACAGTCCCAAACAGCTGAGGACTTTTGCAGATTATAGAACCATAGAATGGTTTGGGTTGGAAGGGACCTTCAAGATCATCCAGTGCCACCCCCCTGCCCTGGGCAGGGACACCTCCCACCAGCCCAGGTTGCTCCAAGCCCCGTCCAACCTGGCCTTGAAGCCCTCCAGGTTGCTTCTCTGGGCAACCTGGGCCAGTTTCCAGATGAAAACTTTGACTCAGGAAATAGTGCAAGAGAAACAACACTAAAAATATAGTTCATATTATCTCGAGGAGCAGGAAAGCCAAAGCAAAGCACAATGAGAGGAGTCTCCTTCGTGCTCAGCTAAAACAATAAATACATGTACCCGCTAATGAGTGGTCTTCAAAATCCTGAGAGCATATCTAGGCTCACGCACTAGAGGGAGGATCAGAGAGTTCAAAGGAATATCATGGAGGGCAAACAAAGTTTGCTAGCTACGAGACATTATGCCTCTTGGTCACCCATAGACATCTCTACTCTCCTTAAAGAAATATCCCAGGAGGACCCAGACTTTCAGAAGCAGCCCAAGAAGGTCATCCCTACAGGGACCCTCACTGGAGTTTCTGCCTCCTGCATTTCCATGACAGAGAGAGATAAATAAAGTGCTATGACATTATGCAAAGCCATCCTAATGATAATTCAGTACACAACAGCAGCTGAGTGAGTAAGCCGTATACACAGTGTAAGTATCAACGTTACGGTATTTGTTTGTGTTCCCAGAGATGCAGACTCTGTGCAAGTGCTGAATGTTATTAGAAGCAGCCCAGCCAACTAAGCAAACCTCCAATCCTGCCCCATCTAACATTTTAAAAAAAACAGCCCAAAGCTTTGAATGACTCCTAGCACTCAGTCTAGTAATGCCTGCCAGGAAAAAGGGAATTTCAGAGATGGCATACCATCAGTTTCCTTCATTGGTGTCAGAAGTTGAGCAGCTGTCTTCTTACCAGACTGAAGTGGAGCCAAAAACCTTGTCAGGCAGCCGAAGAAAAAGCACTTCAGAGGAACTAATCTCAAAGACCCAAAAGTATGTATCACATTTTTGAACAGGCATGTGTTAATATTACTACTACATTATCAATTGGCAATGTTTTGCAGAAGCAGTGGAAAAAAGACTGCTTGGTTTGTTTACACTGCTCGCTAAGGAAAAGCAAGATGCCACACATACTTGAACTCCGGAGTTTGTTTATTTATTTACTTATGGCCAGCAAAAGGTTTTTAGTGTTATCTTCCCCTAAGCTGGTGAGAAAAGTGAAATAAGACCCACCTCCATGGAAGAAAGAAGATGCACCTGGACTTTCTGTGGCAAACAGATCTCGATTCCAGCAACCTCTGTAATTCCCCAGGCACTGCAGACACACCAGCAAGGGATAAATAATCCCATTGAGAGCCGCATTTCCATCAGCTCATTGCTCCAGCAGCCACGGATTGGGACAGACTGTGAAAACCCAACTTACCATTTGTTTCTTCTTCAGTATTGCTCCAGTAACCGTGTGCTGGGCTGAAGGATCCTTCAGGACAAACCCTAAGAGAAACTTCGTACTTACCAGCACCAAGGATGCGATGAAACAAGCAATCAAATTACAAGAGTTATCGTAGAAGGACCTTTTCCAGGTGGGATTTACTACCATAAAACAGAGTTTGGTCAAACCGAGAGCACTGTACTTATTGATCTTAATTCAGCCCAGAAGGTAAGCCAGAGAAGGTGGTGGCCTCCTCCCAACGGTGTGTCACCATCCAAACCGCTGGGATGCCACCCATCCACTCGCCATAATTGACACTGGTGTCTGACCTCTCACAAGACGTGTTTTGTGATCACACAAACCTAAAAAGCCACAAATGCCCCCTCTGTGTGTGACAACTCCACTTGTGAAGCAGATCTCAGTTGGCACAGGATGGCTGTTAGGAGGAGACAGCGACACCATGGGATGTGCTGCTCTCTCTTGGCGGGATGGGTGCTTCTTCACACCACATTTTAGAGCAGGAAGAGCTGGAATTTGCAGCCATAGCAGGGCATTGTTTAATTATCTTTTGATTCTGCCAGATGAACCCGTCATTTGCCAACCATATCGATATAGGTGCCATATAGAAGGACAGAATTAAAGTGAATAAATAAATTAATAAATCTACGTTCAAGATCTTACTTGGGCTAGCCATCTTCTTTCAGCCAGCTTTTCCCCGAAATGTTTATTTACTACACAGCTAGGCTTTTGGCAGCCTTCCCACTGCGAAATGTGCTGCCCAGATATTACAAAGTCAACTCCAATCCAAAAAGAGTTTTTTCCTTACGTCTCCCCTTCTTCCTCACAGATATGCCTTTACTTCAGAACTGTGCCCTTAAGGCACAATTTTGCCCAGAATTTCTAGAAAACTCACTTTGAGAGAGATGCATTTATAGACCATTGCTAAAAATGAGATTTCCTATGTGTTCTTCAGCAAACTACTTTAAACAGACATTTCTGCTTCCTCCATTTACCAAAGAAATGCTTCCTTACTTTTCCGAGGTCTATAAATGCAAACAAATTAATGTGCATGAAAAACCACTGCTGCTGTATTTAAACGTGTTTAAATTAAAAAATAAATAAATAAATAAGTCAACTGTGTAATAGCTCAACAAGATTCTGGCATCCTGGCATTCCTTGCTGGGGAATGAGGTTTCCTTAGAGCTAAACACAAAAAAAAAGCAAAGAATAGAAAATAATGATAATGTGAGCGCATGGCATTCCCCTATTTCAGTACCTTTATTCAACTGCTTCTCACAATGAGGTTCCAGTCATGATTAAGAGCTCTGGAAAAACCAAGAAACATTAATGCAAACCAGTAAGAAAACTTTGTGTCTCAGATACTTTCGCTGCGGTCCAGCAGAGATTCTCTGATTAGCATTTGCAGACCGTACCAGGCATATCTAACATAAAGGCAATACCTACTGCCCAGCTCTCGACAAATATTATCAAGATGGAAATGCCCACTGACAAATTCACAAGCTGCAAATGTACAGTCATGAAATTCAATAGCCTCACAGCTGCACACTTGTAACTTGTGAATGCAGAAAAACGCCTGAATTGGCAGCAGGCTTTCTGGCAGATGATATCATTTTACAGATGACACTGTAGAGTCTGCCAGTTTGACGTTGAACTCTCCTCTTGCCTTTTTTTTTTTTTGTTGTTGTCGTCGTCGTTGTTTCATAGCTCTTTCGCTGAGATCGACTAGGATCACAGTGCCTCTTCTCATCAGAGTCTGCTATTTACTTTTCTGACTCCGCAAAATGCTCAGCTCGGTTCCCTCGGCTCTGCTTATGTAGAGTTGACGTTGAACAGTCTTTATTTGGGGGAAAAAAAACCAAAAACACTTTACCTTTTTCTACAGTATTTCAGCGCTATTCCGTAGATGCGTCCTAGTTTTTTTTCCCCTATTCAGAACAGGGCTGGATTTCACTGCAAGTGACCGCCCTGCATAAATAGTTGAAATGACTGTGCCTTCATATGTGTAATCTGCATATTTCCAGAGCGCTGCGAGAGAAGGAGGCATTCCTCAGAACAGAAAAACGGCCTCTACGCCACCTGCGGTGATGTCCGCTCAGGCCACTAAGTGCCAAGCCGGCCCGATTCCATCCGAAGCTTGCTGACACAGGAGGTCTGTCAAAAAAAAAAAAAAAAAAAAAAAAAAAGAAAAAAAGCTCAGGAATAAATTTTAGTCTATTTTCTATTATTTTTTTCCCCTCCGTGCCCTGTGCAATCACTACTGAAACGTGTGACCGGGATCTGTGACTAGATCCGAGGGAGATGAGAAAGCAGGGCACCCCTGCAATGAAGTGGTTCTTTGTACCTTGAAGTCAGGCTATACAGCGAAGAAATTCAAGTTACAATTACAAGCCAGTAAGCTGACATCCTGGGCTCTCTGGGGTTTTTAATGCAGTTCAGCTCTTAGTTTCTGTCTGCCCGTGCTGTGCTTCTCTGCCTGCCCCGTCCTGCCGGAAGGGGTGACACCTCTGCACCTCCACAGTTTGCACCCTTCGAAAGGTCACATCCCTACGTAACTTAACGTCTTGAATTATCACAACGGGCGAAGTGAGCACTTCAGCAGGACTGCATCAAACTGGCTTGAAAAAGCCAAACTCTAAGACATCCCACCCAAGGTTCAATGTGCGTTGGCCCACCACTGAACACGGAGGTTCTCCTTTCTGTAAACTTGTGCACTTAACAAAATAAAGTACAAGAACTAAAAAAAACCCCACCCAAACCAACACAAACATATATATGTGTGGGTAATCTCCAAACAAGGTGAGAGAAAACTCCGTTTTATTTATTCTGGTTGCTTTTACTGATGCGGCTCAGAAAAGTGTCTGAGGTTTCAGAGGCGGCTCTGCGCCGCAGTTATTAGGGCTAGCCAAACTATTTCCATCCACTCTCCTAGATGCTTCTTCACGTAGTCTGAACCATAAAAATCCCACGAGCCGCAGTGGCCTCTTTTTTCTGCACAACCGAGAGCAGTTTCCCTGGTTTACACCAATGCTGCTCTCCTCTGAACTCAGTAAAACAGCAGTAACTCTCCAGTAACCTACACGCAAACCATCGGGACTTTATCTACTGCTATTATTTTGCTTTACATAGTCACGCTCAAGAAGTACGGTGCAAAAATCTCCAGCCTGTAGTGATGTATATACCGAATGTATTTATTATGCCAGAAAAATATAATATATTACTGGCACGTTAGCAAAGGTTGATTGGGATATTAACTGGTCTCCCTGTTGTCCTGGTTTGAGGTAAAACAGAACCAATTTTCTTTTCAAGTTTTCTTTTCATTAATTTTACTCTTCAGTTAAGAAAGGTCTTGTACATTTAAAGCTGCCTTTAATCATCAGACCTTGGGCCTCACTTCTTAAAGCATTCGGTACCCAATAGCTTCCACTGGTCTGCTTAGAAAAAAAAAAAGTAGAATTTTTCCTTAAAAAACACACCTTATATGAGGAATTAAATATTATTTACTGTGTTCTTTGAAGAACAGACACCATCCCCTTGAAAAAAAGTGCAAATCCTGGGAGCTTCTATAATATCTTTAACATCATCCACAATCATCCACAAAGTATTTTCACCAGAAGCCTTCAGGTTATTGCTGACGGTAAGAAATGGAGGGGAAGGAAAAATTATCTGGACTCCCAAAATAACACGCTCTCTTTTGATGTCTCTTATTTTTTGAGGGAGAAAGCAAATGGCTCTGCAATACATTAGCACGAACCACGGCACCAAATTCGCGCTGGGAGCAACGATCAGGGGCGATTTCCTGCCCGCCGCTTGCTTCGCTGCGAGAGAGAACAGGGAGTGCAGGGAGAGGCGGATGGGGAAAAACCCAGGAAATGTTTCCCTCTTTGCCCTGCTCTCTGTACCAAAAGGAAGAACAGGCCAGAAACTACAGAAATATTGAAAAAGCTAATAGTTAACCTAAACTAGTCTCGCTTTTTTCCTATTATTCTGAACGGGTAAGAATCACACTTCACAGCATCCTCCTCGCCCTTCTTTTGGATTTCGATGTTCTTGACTAGGATGGAAAAATTTTCCTTGAAGGTGGGTTGAAAATATACACGATAAGCATTTGCTTAACCAGAGATTACAGACCAAACCACAGAACAGTTCATTCCTACCCTACTTCTTAAGACAGCAAATACACAGAAGCATTCTTTTTATCTTTTTGGAGAATTATTGCACAATCTGCTGTTTCACAGGATTTCAGCACAGAGAGCATTCACCAACTTTTAAGGCTTGGGTTTTTGTATTCACCCTAAAAGCTTCAACTTTCCCTGCAAACTTTGTACGTCATCCTCATCAAATCATACACAGAAATGGGCATGAAGTGCTTTGTTTACTCGTAACTTGGCAGAGCCACAAGAAAGAACAGAATGTAAAGAATGAACTCCCTTTGCAAAAGTCATTCATATCGAAACAAAAGCCTTTACCTTCCTGAAACAGTTTTTCTAAGCAGGCCTCATCTATTTCTGAATTGCCCGGCATTGCAGTGACCCCTCAGAAAACCGAGAAACATTTGAAAGCCAATCTAAAACCAGAAGGAATGAGAAGGTTCTCCTGGATCTGCTTTTTCATTAAAAAAGCATTAAGAAAATACAGGCTTTTCAACACTGCAATCTGAACAAGCAACCACTTTTCATGTAACATGTAGAAACCTGCTGAACTCAGACTTCTTCCAACTTCCCCTCGGCTGCAGCAGCTGGATAGATTTGTTTCCACCTGCTTTTATCATTTGTCATTACTGAGGTATGCTTCAGAAAGCCAATTTAGCTCTAAACTGTCAGTCTTGCTGAAGCCAAAACAATTCATTTTTATGATTTGATCACATCCTACCGAGTGTTTCATGGTCCTTTAATTCCCAGCTCCCCACACCTCTGCCCCCAAAGCGAACAGAGGTGCTGTTTGGGGTTTTTTAACCCAAAATGCCCTTTACAAAAGCCCCTGAAGTGGTTGATGCTTTTGATGCTACGCCCGTGCTCCACCGTTTGCTCCAGGAGGCGCAAACTTCTGTGGTCACCAGAGAGGAGACCATCCAAACGTGGCCACAGATAGCAAAAGGCTTCTGAAACACATTAAGGTCTTATCAAAAGGGTTAAAAACCTCTCCTATAAAGCCCTACCGAAGGCCGGCGGCCTCCATCTCCTGTGCCAGTGCTGGAAGTAAAGCTGCCGATACACCTTCTCCCATTCCCCCCGAATTTCAGGGGGACAGGAGGGAGTGGGTGTGGGAAGGGATCTCAAGTACAAGAAAAGATGATTATCAAGTCTAAAAAGAGCACATCATAAAATGAAGAAATATAGGACTATTTTTAAAGCAATTATTTTGTTTTCGAGATTAAAACGTGCTGCAGTATTCCCCTCTGCTTGGCATTCCAGAGGAGGTGTTGCACTGAGCTAGCAAAATTAATTCACTCGAATAAAAGAAAATTGAAACACTGGAAGCAAAACAGGAAAGCATGAGATGAGAATTTTCTTTCCTATATTTCGGATAGGGAAGAAACTATGTGTTCCAAAACTTGATTACCTCCAAGGCCCGGTTCTGCAATAACAACCACAATGATTCACTGCGGCTGCTCATGGGCATAACCCACCCCCCTGGTACGACTGGAGGGGCAGGACGTAAACGTGTGAGTTCGGAGGAATCTCTTAACCATGCTATCTGCATAATTCACCTGTAGATATTTTGAAGGTTTACAAAACTCTCCAAGAAGTTAGAAAGATTTAGGAACTCTTGAAAAATGTGACCTGTTACGTAAACCTGTATTTTAAGAAGTGAACTAGAGACAGGAGGAAGGATCACAGGGGTTGGACACCTAACCAGCTGTCCCAATTCGGCTGAGCTGTTTTAGCTGTCAGTGTGTGAATCCTTAATGTGTGATGGTTATAAAGTACGGAGAGATAGTTCAGCTCTCTCATTTGAATTATTTTGCCTTTGCCTCAGAGCAACGGCACATACATGGGCTGCTACCCCAAAGCTAACGCCGATGACTTCTGCTCCCGAGACCCACACCTCTAAGCCACTTGCAAAGCTTAGATCTCAGAATATCTATTTATTAAGATCTAAAGTGATAAAATTATGCTTATCCCAGGCTCAAATTTTCCTGACACCTTCACTAATTACACAATATAATGAAATCCCAGCAGCACTGAAATAATTGTTCCAGCAGGAACTCAGCCAGCGAAACACCTATGGAAGCTTCTTTCTACTCATTCATCACTACGGGAAGCAATCTCACAGTCCTCTCCAAAAATCCCTTCAAACAGATGTCTTGCAGCATATCAAGACATTATCAAATTCAGACTTGGAGTGAGCACGTTCCAAAATCCAGAAGCCCTCCGAGGGAGGTGTTTTGCCTGACACACCTTATAATCCATAGAAAAGAGAGCGGGATCCAGGGTGGGCACCTTCAGTGAGATAGGAAGGCACGGGGAAAAGCAGCTATTTCGCCTGTCCAAGGCCAGGTATGACCAAAAACCACCTTAAACCTAAGTTATACCGTAACAACTATCTAGAGATGAAACATCAGGGAAGATACAGCTCAGATGGAGCTGCAGGGTGACTTCTGTATGATCCCCAAGCTGAGATCATGGATGCTCCATGTCGCTACTCTCATTTGGTAGCCTGACCTGGTCACTAAAAGTGCTCATACTGAGAGCATCCAGGACAGATGACCCAGCCCTGGAGCTAGATGTGCATAACGAATGATCACAGCAGTCACTGATTGGGCACCCACGTCCCCAGCAGCTCTGGTTGAGGACACAGCAGTCGCCACGGGGGCCACCAGCAGCAGTCTCCTTCCAAGGACACGGGCACCACACTCCTAGAGAATGGGTGCCCAGATCTATTACCAGGCAATACTAAGATAGGTTCTCAGCTTTCCCAAGAAAATATTTTCAACTGGGATGGATTTCTACTGTTTTAAAACCAACATTAGCAAATGTGACTGCGCAGTGCACAGATCTGTCAAATTTGTTCTCAGCTGCAATCCTGAAACATATCATTATCGTGTGCTGTGTGAGCAAAGCTGGGCTTGGCTTTCATGTGACTGAGCTCTAAATTAGTTTATGGATAATGTTCCTTTACAATGCGTTTCGTCTTTCGCTCCATCTTATCTTAATGAGTACTTAACCTCTTAAAAATAGGTTACTGCCAGAGAGACTAAATACAGAGTATTAAAGTCTCCGAGAAAACCACAGGAACGAATGTCCCCGCTCAGGTAGCTCTGTCCTCCTTGAACACAGCTTCTGTAGGGTGAAGTCTGCAGAGTTTTCAACTGCAATGGCAAAAAATAATTTCCACTGCATTCATTTTAAAACCCATTTCTGATGGTGAGGTAGCACTACTTTTTTACAAATACATGTGGAAAATTATAGTCTGAAAAATATACCTTTCTTCTGTGAAACTCCATGGTTCCTGCACTTGCAACCTCAGCATTTTGGGTTTCGATACCTTCTACAAAATCATAGAAACTTAGAATGTTTGGAGTCAGAAGGGACCTTCAAAGCCCATCCAATGCCACCACCTGCCCTGGGCAGGGACAAGGTGTCCCTGGTCCCACCAGCCCAGGTCGCTCCAAGCCCCGTCCAACCTGGCCTTGAACCCCTCCAGGGATGGGGCAGCCACAGCTTCTCTGGGCAACCTGGGCCAGGGGCTCACCCCCCTCACAGCAAACAATTTCTTCCTTATATCTCATCTAAATCTCCCCTTTTTCAGTTTAAAACCGTTCCCCCTCATCCCATGGCTCCACGCCCTGATCCAGAGTCCCTCCCCAGCCTTCCTGTCACTACAGACGTTGGTAAAAAGGTCTTTCTTGTAAGCCCCCTTTATGTCTTGAAAGACCACAATAATATCTCCCCAGAACCTTCTTGTGCATGTGCATGCTTAGAACCTTTTAGAAAAGAAAACGCTACTTTATATAAAAAGTAGTGGCACGGGATCATTGGCTGAATCCTAGCTATAAGCCAGAACAACCCCTCTCACCAGCTGCTTCTGCTGGAAGGACATAAATCTCAAGAAACATCATCCTGTTTGGCCGGAAAGTCCCCCAGGTACCTTGCAGGCTGCCCCCCGAGCGCAGGCAGAGATGCCACGGGCGTTCCCGCAGCAGGCAGGGAGCGGGCGATCCCCGCTGGCGTCCAGCGCAGCCCACACCGCAATTAACACATTGCAACGGGAGCAGCCGCTCTGCAGACTGGCATGGAAGCAGCCTCCATATTAAAATGCAGCCAGAGCTGCAGCACGCCTTATATAAAATAATTATATCATTTAATCCCCTCATATCCCTGGATAAAACTCCTATGTGAGAAGCCGAGGAGCAGGCGACGGACCAGCCGGTTCGTTGGATTCGTGCCACTCCAGCAACAACTTGTAAAACTTTTGAGAAGAAAGACAGCAAAGAAGGTGTGCAACTCTCGACTTCCTTCGTGAGGATGCCAAACCAGGTGCTACTCCCACTCTGGGCGCATTTAATGTGTGTGTGTCGCTGGATTAGAAAAATCAAATAAATAAAAAAAAGATATTAGAATCTCCTTTTAAAATCCCTGCTTACTTCTGCTCCTCAGCTGGCCTCTAATTCATGTCGGGAATTGCAAGCAGAAGTGGGGGATGGACAAACTGTCCCCCACACCCTGTCTCCTCAGGAAATGCACTGTCATGTGGAATTAATTACTTACCTTTTTTTTTTTTTTTCCAAAATGCATATAATTTCAAGTACATGGTCCAAGATCTCTGATTCATAGTAATAAAGGTTGCACAACAGCAGAACTGCGTAGAACGAAGGTTAATTTGAGGTTACAATGCCCTTCCTAACTGGAAACACGTGCTGGTTTCAGAGATGGCAGATACCTGCGGCACTGTTGATCTGGAATTTCGGATTCAAGATCTAGAAATCCGGTGCGTTTCGTCAGGAGTAAGAGGAGGCAGCGAGGGAAAGCAAAGAGCGAGTCAAAACCCTGCAGTTTCTGGCCTGTGATTCTCTTGAAATGTTCCAGGCTAATCCCTCTGTGTCACAGAGCAGCTTTCTGACACCTACACCTTCTTCACTTAAACGGTGGAGTTTTTAGGTGAAAAAAAATTTCAAAAAAACCCCCAAAGATCGGAACACGGGTCTCTGCGCCAGCCTCAGACATTTAGCAACCGGAGCTAGCTCTTTCCCTTACTCCAGAACTAGGAGACAGTTTTAAAATAACGCTTTTTAACTGCTAGGAGTTTTTTTTATATACATTTTGGGATTCTCTTTCAAAGCAGCGAGGCCGGGAAGTGCCCTTTTTCGCTTCGGTTCAGACGGAGAGCCTGACGCACTCGCGGGGCTGCGGCTTTGGGAAGAATACCATATATGACGAGACTCCAAACAACGCTCTGAGATCTGGCAGCCGCGAGATCGTGCTCGAAAACAGAAATGAAACAAGAAGAAAAGCCACAGGGGAGCAGAGGAAAGGACGGAAAAGTGACAGGAGAGTAAAGAAATGGCATTTTCCAGCCATGAAAAATTACTACCGAGGTCAAAACTGAGGCTGTTCCAGGAGTTTCTGATTAAATTCTGCTTTGTTCAAAAACGCTGACGTGCTGTAATCAAAATGATTTGGGGAACACATCAATCTGATAGGACTTGTTCCTGTCGGGTCATTTGCCTACTCGTTTTACTAGAAACCTTGGCTCCTAGACAGCCGCTCAGATGGGCCATTGGGAACGCCAGATTCCCAGGCTCCCCAGAATCTCAGTATTAAAAGAAATTAATTATTGATACAAGCCTACGTTATGCATGTTTGCCTTATCAAATTATCTGTAGCTGTGCCTGTAGCATGGGTGCAGCACATCTGATATGCTTTAACGATGCAAAAATCTCATTGCAGCGTCAGGGAAGCCAAGCTCTGTGCTCCCTCTCGCTCAAAATGTGAAAATAAGGAGAGAAATAAGAAGTGCAATGCTTCCCTCCAAACATTTTTAAACAGTCAAAGCTTTCCCGTTCCTACTAGGCGAATCACTCGAGCCAAGAACTCTGTCTGCTGCTATGAATGCTTACTTTGTAGTATAATGCCTTTACACGGTGAAATCATAATATCCTGGGCATTTGGAGATGTATTATGCTATAAAAACGAAGGCCAGCTCGCTCCAGCTATTACATTTTGGGGCTGGCATTCCATCTATGGAGTTCTGCAGCTTTCCTGGGCTGGGCACGACGCGCGGTGGGATGAGCGGCGCGGCCGCGGCGCAGGGGATGCGCGTTCTGCATTCTGCACCAAAGCCATTAGGTGGTGCTTGAAACAGAAGATTGCAAGAAAGAAAAGCAAGATTTTTGTCTGCAGCCCGCTTAATAAATATTTTCTTCTAACAATTTAAAAAAAAAAAAAAAAAAAAAAAAAAAAGAGGTTTTTTTTTTAAATAAAAAAAGCTTGTTCTAGGATTCAGTTTAAAACTCTACCTGATTTCCAGGCCTTGGCAGAGCTGAGTAATTAAATAAATAAATAGTCAACTCTTCCTCCTGCCTCAAGCATCTCCGCTGACACACACACACACACACGCACACGCACACTCCTTTAAATAAGGCTCTGGTACTTCAGTGCTCAGCCAAACTTCTGCTCATCATGCCCTAGATCTCTATCTCTCTGCTAGGTTGATAACTGGATTTCCAGTAAGTTTTGAGTCAGAGATTGAAATACTATTCAATGTACCAGCTCCAACAGAGGTTTCCAGGAAAAACCGTCCAAGGGCAGAGCGGCACGAATACTATTTTACATAAGGAAGGTCTCACTAGCAATTAGGAAGAAGTCCTGCTTCGGCATGGAAAAGCAATAGCTTACTCCCTTTCTCCTTCTTCAGCAAACACCTACGGGCAGCCCTATTCACAAAATGCTCTCCACAGATATATTTACAAATTTTCATGGCGTCCCTTTATCATTACATTCATGGAAACTGCCATGTGATAAGCACTAAGAAGAGGCCATCAATTTAATAATTGCATCCTGATAGCACACAACCCTCCTACCTAACCTTGGGCTCCCGTTTTGTTACTCTTTTTTTCCTCCCTTAACCAACCCTTCAGTCATTGGCGTTCCCCTCTCTTGCGACGACTTGTAAATATCTCATGCCACTTTACCCTCCGTCTTCCCAAGTTCAGCAAAAAATCCTCAAACGCTTCGGCTGTGAAGGCTGGAAGAGCCCCAAAGAGCTGTGCTAGAAATGACCGCAGGTTTGGTCCAGCTGGATGGTCCAGCGTCCAACGGATGAAGATGCTCAGGGCGTGCACAGAGCACAGGGACCCTTCTCCTCGAGTGTCCCTCCAGCCGTGCCAGCAGCCAGCGTGGGGACTGCCCGAGCGATCCACTATACCCCCATCATCGTATTTATTAGCCCCAAATAAACTCAAATTTTGTCTCACCCTTTAGACAACTCCTGACTTCCACCGTCCCCCTGTCGCGCTGAGATCCACGGTTCAATTATACCCTGTGAGAACAAGCACTCCTTTTGTTTTCTTTTTAACCAACTACCTTATAATTCCATTCTTGCATTATTGAATTATCATGAAATAATGAATAATCATTCTTTATTCACATTCTGTGTGCCACCTTTTGGTTTTATAGCAACTATATTTTAACCACCCTCACAGCAAAAGACAAAATGGCCGAAGGTTAAAAAAAATAATAATAATAATCCTCCAATAACTGATTATGAAGTTATTTAGAAACTGACAATTTGCTTGTGCACTGCACGGAATGATAACAAAAAATAAATACAGAGAAATCCGAAGTTGAGTATTGTGCTGAACAAAGGAAGAACTTGTCTTGTCCCGTTTGTATGAGGACTGGGAGTTCATAAATCCCGGGAAGTGGAGTAAGCAGCTTTCTCACCTCTTCAGAACTACCTTCAACACCAGGAGGTGGGAGGTGGTTGGACAAAAGATATAACGGGAGGCAGCTGATCCGTTTTAAAGCCTCTCTCTCTTTTAGGCTTGAGATTTCACATAAATATTTCTTTAAATGCATGCATCTATGTACCAAAACTAACATTTGAGAAGCTTCCAAAACTTGGCTTTTAATTAAACCCATGAAAGTATAATGCTCACAGCGAATAAGTATCAAAAATAGAGACAAAACTGAGAAAATATGCAGGCATTTTTCTTGGGTTTTGTCAGGCACTGCAAAGACAATTAAGTTTCTTTTCTTCACTATACATGTAATACTCAGAAGTGAAAGCTTAATTAACTTGTCAGAAACTATGGCATCTCTTTTCTTGAGCTGCTGAACCCACCTTCCCAAAAGACTTGAAGGGAAAATAAAAAAACTAAACGCTCTAGCTGAGATACCTGCTCATGCATGACATTCCTGTCCTGTGACACCGTTTGTCTGTCATTACCAGAGGCTTTTTTATCCATCTGGGTGAGCACACGCTTTTTCCCATTTGTCTGGGAACGTCTCGGCACAGAACTGCAGTTGCTCCGAGATGACGGACGTTGTGCCGAAGGAGTAAGACACGGTGGCACTAATTACATCCTACATTTATCAGGCAAAATGTCCGAGTTCCAGTAAAATATCTTTGATCACGCAGCTTTTCATGCCCATTAACGGCCCTGAGCTGCCCTGTTAGGGGCTGTTGTGAAAGCAAAACTTTTTTTTTTTTTTTACCCCTAAATACAATTTCCCCGCTTCGCTGGGGGGACGGAGCGGGTTCCGGATGCATGGAGAAGCAGAGCCCAGAAAGTGAGGAGAACTATTTGCGCTGCGGGGCCTGGGACTGCACTCTGCTCTGCTGGCCGGCCTCTGGTTTTTTGGAGATATTTCGCATTTCTTCTCGCTGAGTCCAGGGGCAGCTGTGGCCAATAAGTCCCTGTCAGCAAGCGCTGCCTGGAATCCTGCTCCCAGCAGCTGGAGGAGCCGCGGCAGCGACTCCTGACCCTGCTTCCACGAACAGGGAGGGTTTTAAATGAGGGTTTTGGGGGAGAAGCGTGGGCTCAGCCTTTCCCTGCCCGACCGATCCCCTGCAACAACAGAGAGAAGGTCCTGAGTTTAGCAAAGCTTAACAAACCTAACATTAACACTTAAATTTGGCCCGTGTAATAAGTGGCTTTCACATTTTTCATGTCTTTTTTTTTTTAATACAGTCTTTCATCCTGAGCTCACTTAAGTCTGAAAAATATTGTACTTTATCCTCCTGTAATCTCCTCTCCAAGATATGCATGTTTAAACAAAGTGCAAAGGTCCAGGTGCTTTACTGCATCAGTAATGACCCGACACCTCCCCTTTAATAATGCAACGCAGAACAGAGCACAGCAGTTTTTTTGCTTTCTCATTTTAAAAATGTATTAAAACTTTTCTCTGCGGGGCCAGGTGACAGTGCGAGGGAGTAGAAATTGTTGTTTTTTTCACGGCAGAAAATATTGCTGAGGCATTCAAGGGATAATTTTTCACCTCCCATAGAAATCGCTATCTTTTCTTCCCTGCTAACTTTGCTACTGTCTTTCCAGCGCTACATCAGATTTTAGTGAGCTCTGGGATTTGGTGGATGTAACTCTCTGCTCAACAGTCCCAAAGCCCGCGCGAGTAATTCCGAGCCCATGCAATCCTACCTAACGCATGATATTGAGAACCCCTCTTCTCTTCTGATGGATATTAGAAACAAACACACACAATTCTCAACCACTCAACACGAATTCATGCTGCAGGTCTTTCTTTTTTTCTTACAAATAAAAGTAAATTAAGGTTTCACGTTTTCCCTGTGACAGAGCGCTCCAGAGACTCGCGCAGACCCAACCCGTGAGTTTTCGGAGCAATCGTCGTTAAGGTATTTCTCTTGATACAAAAGGAAGCTTTTCTATAATGTATCATTATATCACCAGGCCTCTTTGGGCACTCCTGGCGACAAAAGATACGGTATCCTATTGGAGAATACACACTATAAGCCCCTGTTATTTCATATCTACAATGGATCGTAGTTCTTTGGCTAGATGCACAGCAGCTCACAGCTCTGGCTTTGGAGATACCTGGTTCAGGTCTCCACACACCAGCCAGGAGAGGAGCAGCCGATGAACACTGGCGACATGACTGAATTTATCAGCTTAAACCAAAAAACCCGTCAATGGGATGAACTTATCGCTGGAGACTCAGCAGCAATAAAAGATAGGGGCCGGACGCCAGCAACAGGAGCTGCTACGAGGAGCAATGCTGGAAGGCAAAAGGTCCTCCAGGAAAAAGGCACCTCCTTCACCTCCCATGCGCGGGCTTCAGATGGAAAAACTGCCGCCGTGCCTTTCCTATGCGCACAGCAAGCCACACCTCTCTAAACTGTCATTTTATCTGTTATCTGCAAAATCCAAACAGAAAAACGAGCCGGTTTCCGGATGAGCATAAACACTAAGCCCTGGATGTTAGCGGGGAATTTTCCCCCCACTCGTAGGTAGCATTGGGCAATAATCCTTCTCCCCATAACAGATTTAGATTAGTAATGCCAGCAGTATTAAAAGGGGCCTTTTGAGCTGGGAAACATGTGCTGGTAGTCTGGGAAGGGTGTTTACAACATGTGTTTTGCAGGTATTAATGCTCATGAGGCAGGGTGGTTTGTAAAGGCATAATGCGTCCTGCCATTTCCCCGGGGCCACCGCTCTCCTCCCCACCTCGCTGTCCCTTCCCGCTCTCCAGAGGCACAACTGAATTCTTAATTGTTCTGCTACAGGTATGGGCAAAGCCATAAAATACCCCAGTTGGGACACAATTAGCGCTCTAAAAGACGGGAAAACCACATCTGGCAAACAAGTGTGGGAGCCCAGGGAGCCCTTTATTCAAAACCGAACTCTCCGAGGGGGAGAAATATGTTCGTAAGCATGTCTGAGCTTCCCAGTCGTGTTTTTGGGCTCTCACTCTCCCTTTCCAGGCTGCTCTCTTTCGCTGATAAAATATACGAATCCCTCCCTCCCAAGATGCTGCATAAATCCTGGTCACATTAAGGCTGGCTCTCATCCCACGCAGAGAAATGCCAATACCAGCGAGGTCGCTGTGGTCACCGCTGAGGCTTTTCCAAACAAGCCTGAAGGTGTTTTGTTCATCAAAGCCGAAACCTCCAGCGAGGCCCCGCTGCAGCCCTGGAAAACACATGTTTCCTAATATTTAGCGCACCCAAAACATTGAAACTTAACCAAAGTAAACTTGGAAGTGAAAAGGGAAAATGTTCAAGGTCTGATACTGAAATGAACTGTCCTGGAGTTACTGCTTCCTATTTTATGAAGATGTACATTATTCCATCTGTTGACACTGCAGTAATGCCATTGGTAGGTGTATATATATATATATATATCATAAAACTTTCCTGTTTCTATCTAGACCTTCCAGCGTTTGCTCTAAGCTCAAAGGATATATTTGGCCTAGAAAAAAACTGTACGTTGAGAAAAGACAGTAGAATCAAATGGCTGAATATTGGCGCAGACTTGACAGCCTTGTAGGACAGAGGTCTCCTCTTCACCTCGCTCTGCTTCGGGTACCACAAATTCAGTCCCCAAACATTATAATTTAGGGTTACGGTGCTTGTGATCTGCCACCTTACTGACAATAAAAATATACACGCACCTTAAACAGCAGCTTATCTGGGTCCATAGTTATGAGTCTAGAAAAAGGTCTGCTGATGGTCATAATCGATACCTTTGTGCCCAGGTTCTGGAGGGAATGAGTTTTTGTTGATTTTCATGATTCAGAGGAGGAACAGAAAGCTATGTATAAGAGTGACGCAAAACAGCGGGGCAGACAATTTCATCAATTAAAATTTCAAGTTTCTGGGCTGTTACTTTTCAACCTCATATTTGATGGTATGTACCCACCACCCATAAGCAGAGTCAGGACCCGGTCCCCGACGTGTAACTCAAGTGCCCCGCTCACATCAAGAACTAAACTCAGAAAATATAATGCCAACAGGGTGGGTCTCACTTACGGTTATTCACGTGCACTATCCCAAGCAGACGGAGTGCCCACATGCGCCTGCACAAAGGACAAAATCTCCCTCCCAGCATCTCACCGAGGAAAGAGCAACTTTGTGTTACCATCACACACGAAACTTGCCTATCCGAATATTAAAACCATTTAGCCTGTAGGACCCACACTGTACCGGAAAAAAACCCAAACCTTTAAAACTCACAAGCACTTAAAAGACTGTGTTTTTCACAAACAAATAAATCATAATTTCAAACAAAATTATCCACTGTAACTAATCTGAATGACGGTTATTAATTGATGCAAACAGCCCGCTGGTCTTGGGGATGTGGTTAAGGATCACACACGAAAAACTCTCACGTGATTTTCAGTTTTCGCTGCTGGTACTGACATCAGCAGAAAAGCCCAAGAAGGGCCAAAAGTCTTGAAATGTCTTTTGTCTTTTTTCTATCATTCTTTAACAGATATGTCATTGAGAGTCTCCCCTATGGTCCAAGCAGTTACACTTTGGTTTTCTGTGGTTAATCAGAACAGCAGAAATCTTGCAAAACACGCTGGCAAGTATCTAAAACTCTCAGTGACTCATAATGAACGTAAAAGTTTGACCAGTTCCCTTCACTTACTGATTCATTAAAAGTAACAGTAAAAAAATGGACTTGAATAGTTTGGGCAGCAAAAATACTTCAGATATGACTTTGATTAAGTTGTTAGAAGTCACGACTGCCCCGAAGTACTGTGAAATACTGGTGATAAGATGTTTGACATTGCCTCCCACAGAACTTGTTACAAAACACGTACCAGGCAGATACACGTCGAGTTAGTGCCAGTGGAGATTTACGATAAACAATTAATCCCCAGAGTTAAGGGTGTAGAAGGACCCTCTCCATCATTCCTTTCACTGGTAACAAGCCGGCCTTTAGTGTTCAGCAGTTCCCTGCTCCTTAATGCCATTATATACCCTTATAACTCTTAGATACATTTTTATATGTATATATATATACACACACACGTATATATAGTTTGTCTCTTACATTCAGGCTTGCACAGTAGCTGTATAATGTTACTCGACAGCATCAAGGTCCCCCAGCCACATCTGGCTTCTCAGTTATTTTGCTGTCTTATAAATAAAGATATTTAAATGGAACGGTGCCAGAGAATAAACTCCACCTCTCTCGTAGAAAATCTCTCTGTTTTGCTTCAGTGGCTATTGTTAATAAAGCGCTCTGGTTTTCCAGGGATTTTTTTTTTTTTTTTTTTTTTTTTTTAGCAGGACAAGGTTTGATTCCTGTCTCTATCTCCAAGTTCTTCGCGTGCATGGACAGAGTGGTCCTGGATGAAAATACCCCATAGTACAGAAATACTTGTGTAAGCAGAATATTTTCCCCAAAATGAAAGGCTTTTGACCAAGTTGGTAGAAAGAAGAGTTCCAAACAGCAAACACTATCCAGATAAAGACGAGTACTGTTCACATTTGTCTACAAAACATGTTGCAAAATGCATTTAAAACGCAATTTGTGTGACGAAGGAACACCGGCGGTTTATGTTTGTTATTTCAGAAAATTCTCAATGAAAGCGTCAGTTCCAAGAGGGGGCTGAAGAAATCTGCTTCAGACTCATGAAAATGACTGAACCAACAGTTTTTAATTGAATCTCAAATGACTGGAACTGCGTTTCATGCAGTAGTCAGCACCCCGTTCCACGTAGATACAGTTGGTTATAGGTAATAAGATTACTTCTGGGTTACTGCCTGTAGCCTCTAAAATACTGCCAAGAGCGAATACGCAACATGTTCTAGGGTTAAGGAAGCCCAACACGGTGCCAACATCATACTGTGACATTGCCTGCAGAGTGTGAAAGGATTATATCCTGTCTTAACATACCATTTCGCCCATGCCAGAAAATGGAAAAGAGTCTAATCACCGAGTAAGTATGCAAGTCACTAAATATAAATCTAAACCGGTTTCTGCTGCTATAATATCAAGTTTCCCTGAAGAGCAGCTCTCCTCTGAAAAGTGGCTCTGAAAAGTTTGCGCTGTAGGTTCTCATATTCATGGCATCTTGGTAATTTCCAGTTGAAATCAAATCACACTATAAGTAAAGAAGTAGAGGGCTGGTGGTTTTTCTTTTTTTTTTTTTTTTTTTTTTTTTTAATATGAGCCGTGCAAACTTACTCCAGTTCTGGATTCTTTCCAAGTCACGCCTTACTAAACAACAAAGATTTGGCAGCCAGATTTTACAGCTAATTTTTTTTCTTCTGGCTGCCTGAGTCAGAACTGAATTCTAACTCTGCTCTCCTTCATACGTACTGGGTCTACAGAGGGAAAAGTAGGTCATGAAAGAGAAAAAAAACAAGCAAAACCAGGACAAAACTGTGGCCCTACCGAAGTAAATGGCAAAGCACTAACTTTATTGGGGCAAGGGATTCACTGGGAATATGCAAGGACTACGGGACACACAAGCAGCCGGCGTGAGTTACAATAAGGCCATTTTTATATATTTCAGTGGAGCGTTCTACTTACTATTAAAAATTTTAAATTTGGCATCGTAAGTCACGCGGAGCCACTTTTCCCCGCTTCTCAGGGGGATGAATCGTAGCACCGGAGAGGCCTCATGACAAACCGTGCCTAATCTTGCCACGGCCCAGAGCGACTCCGGCAGATCCTGAAAGTTGTCCTGAGGAGCCCGGCGGTTGCGCGCCCCCGGGCTGAGGAGATAAGGCAGGATCATTTAGCATCTTCTCATGAACGTGCAGGGTGTGGGACCATGGTTCACCCTGCCAAAGGAGAGAGGAACGGCAGCGCATCCCATGGGAAACCACAACCTCAGGGAAACACCGCAGCGACCCGCGCAGGGCTGCAGTCCTTCCTCCCTCAGAGTGATTCAGGAGAAGAAAACGACAGCTCTTTGGAGGACTGTTGAGGTTTACCTACCTTGCCCCACCAAAAAAAAAATTCTATTATTAAAATAAGAGAGAAAAAAGTCGAGTTTGTGTGCCTTTTTATACTGGTAAAAATATTTGGCTAGGGTACGTCATTCTCTGCATCTTGATTTACTTAAAGCGTAAATGTGGTGACCTTTAAAAGCCTGAACAAAATGTGCTAGAGAAGTTTTATTGTTATAGTAAAAAATGATCAAAAATATGACTGGGAAGAAGAAAGGAGACACCTTTTTTTTTCTAAGTAACCATTAACGCTCATGCCCTTTAATTCATTATAATTCTTATAGTCTTTTAATTTTCTCCTTAAACCCATCTAATCAATGTTACACTTCTATATTTTTTTAGTTTCAGGAATTAATCAAGTTAATGTTCCTCAAAAGCGTGCAAATTTGTACTCAGTTATACTGGAGCTGCTTCTGATAACGTGCTTTCATTTTCAACTGACCTCTGATCAAGAAAACAATTTTAAACAATGCCAAGGAATATATATTGTAGCACAAAAAAAACCCAATCATAATTAGAAACTAAAGATTTAAGACCTCCGAAATTGCATCAGACATTTTTCTGTTTAACAGTAAATCAAAATAGTGTTTCCCAATCAGACTTTAAAGTCAAGTTGAAATATCCTTAATAATCTGCACTTCTTCCCAGAAAGATTTAAGTTACCCACAAAAGAAAGTAAAAAAAAAACCCCAACAGCTGCAGCAGAACACAATGCCTGAAAAAGAAACCACAAAACCGTGTCTGAATGGAAGTGGAAAAAGCAAATTAATGAATAGACAGAACAAAGACAGAACCGACAGAATAAAGATGACTGATAACCTGAAAAGGCAAGTATACTAGAAGATATCTATTGATAGATGAAACTTGCTAATAAATTAGGATTGCTAGTAAATAAAGACTGCTAGGAAATAAAGAAATCTCAGTAAAGGTGGTTTTGGTCTTTGTGAGGTTTTCAAGGATGACATAGATTTTTCTCCTGTGCAAATTCCACGTTTTCCCTACGCAACACTTGTAATCCAAATTCTGTTCTGACAATCAGAGTGAGGTACTTACGCACGTGAAGAAAAATCTGCAATTGTTAATTTCAGTAAGATTAAGCAAGATGGTTTGCTATGGACTAGATCCAAAGTGGATTTTGGTACTAGCCCAAGAGGCTACTATTTTCTTGCTTCAAGAGAGGTTTTCTAGACGTCTTAGCTGATCTATGAGGAGGTTCACCAGAAAGGGACAGTCCTGCTGCCCTCCTCTTTCTCCAGATGTGTCCCCACTGCTTCCCTCCAGCAGCTCTAACATCTATCTGACCCCCTCCACGAGCCAGTTAAGTTCCCTAAACTGGTAGGAAAGTAACACAGCAAAAAAGGGAACCATTTCCTACCAGTTCCTGTCCTCAGGCAGAATCAACGCATCAAGGGGAAGAAAAGACAGTTTTCACACCAACTGGAGAAGAAGACATGGCAGGGGCAAGTCTTTGGTGGCCCCTCAAGTACAGAGAAAGGTGGCCGCCACCTGCGTGGTGCCCCAGTACTGCTGTGGGAGCTGCCCCCCAAGCTCTGGTCACCTCTGCTAGGTGAACGTTGAATGTACAGGGAAGAACCCCAAAGTCTTTGCAGCAGGATGCCACAGCCCTGATCCTGTGCGTGGGCTTACCTCCAAATACAGCTTTCAGTGCGACTCCAGTGAAGGCACTCAAAGACAACAGGACAATAATTCAAGGGCGATTTCACATTACCTGTTCTCAGCAACAGGTATTTTATCACTGCATTACAGCAAATCCGCTTGCTGTGTGGCAATTTTTGACTTCTGTTTACTTGTTTAACACAACACAAAAATAGAGTTGTTGGACCAGCTCTTGCCACCCAAGTGAAACTTCATCTCTGAAACCATCCCTGAAACGAACCGTTTCTCTCCTCAGAAACAGAGGCAGCGATTCTTTGATCTCAGTGAAACCAGTGACTCAGGCACTGAAATACAGAAAGCCAAACATAAACAATAAATTCAGTATTAATTAAAATATCAATAGTAATATCAGTAACTTGCAGTAACATTTATCATTTTCATGGTCTTTTTACATCTAAAGTTTTACAGTTCTTCATAATAGCTCTTAAAGACTACGAGGAACAGCCAGATCCTTGTACAAAGTATGGGAGCTCACAAACACACAGGGCACCACAAAATTTAATTTCAAATATGAGCTGTAAAGTGCCTTCGGAAGGAGTAAGAGACGTGAGAAACGACGCGGCTTGCAACTCAACACTCACGCAAGTTATGGCAGTAAGAGCGATAAGAACTACACATTACTTGAGCAATGGACTTTATGTCCACCATTACCATTGACAGGCAGAGCTTGTATCTTAATTTTCTCTCTAGGTGAAGGTGACAGAGGAAAGAGTACGGAAAATGTGGCGGTAGTTAGTGATCCAGGAAATAGCAGGTGTTTGATCAGGGACAGCTTTGAGGTGGAAAAGGCAGACGTACGGAGCGGGGGGATGAGGGAGAGAAGTCATGCCTACGAGCAGGTGGTCCCCGGGGCCTGTCAAGTGACGGGATGGATGTGGACGTGATTGACAGCTTCTGTGCTGGCTGTCAGGGGGGCTTGCTTCAGCTGAAGGAAGTTGCCAGGGACATATGGCAGGAAAGGGATAGCCAAATTTTAGGAGCACGTTGACAATGTAGTCTATAAAAATACCTTCCCTGGAGCTTCTGGTGCCTGGAGGAGATGCAGGAGGGGAGCGGAGAGGGCAGGATACCTCCCACCCCAGCACCCTGATTACAGTTGAGCTCCCAAGAGAGGACAAATGAGCTGTGGGTTCCCAGAGCCACGGCTGTGACTGCCCTGATCTCTGGGCAGCCCACACACGCACCTACGCCCCACCGCCGCCGCGGTCCGGGTCTGCCGAAGATCCTCATCTCATGAGTAAAAGCCACCTGAGATAAGTCCTTTGCTAGTAGGAGGACAGACACAGCAGAGGGTTTCCTGCTCTCGAGGAGCCCTGAGAAACTGGCGTCACGGCTGAAAAATCTCCATCTCAAAAGGCAGGGGACTCTGGGAGGGCTGCAGAAAACGTGGTGGGGCAGCGCACCTGTGTGGGACACCACAGCCCTGCACGGGACACAGCCCCACATGGGACACAGCCCCACACGGGACACAGCCCCACGTTCCCTCCGACACACACGGAGAAGCGGGAAGGCAGGACACAAGCCAGGCCCGGGGCCGAGGCCGTGCCGCGGCTGCAAGCCGGCATGGGGACATCAAAGGTGTCCTGGCCTGCGGCCAACCTCAAAGCAGTCCCGCAAACAGCACAACATCCATGCAGGCTGCGTTAAACCACCTGCCCCCCCCCCACACTGAAACTCCCATGGAAGCAGAGACCCACGGAGTTTCCTATTTCTTTTAATTAACAGAATCTGCCTACAGGCATTTTGGAAGTATTCAGCCAACCATTGTTGCTCGTGTTCCCACACTTTCCCTTCCTCCGCTGCTTCTCTGCTCTTGCAAAACTCGGAGGCAATGACACAAAACAATGTAAGTTCAAAAAACTTAAGGAATGTCATCGTTTGTCCCAGAAGCTGGCTCGGGCCTCTCTCAGACTCCACTGAGACGGCACCTCAAAGCTTGCAAATGTCTACACAGAGGCCAGCACTGAACCGGCTGCTGACACATTAAAATGCATGTTATTTCAATATATATTCTGCATAGATTTTGAATGCTTTATCAATCACGCAGAAGATAACATCCAAACAAACAAGAAACAGGTTTAATGATAAACCCTATCAGAAGACAGCATCTTCCAGATGCTAAGTAAACGTCTCAAGTGTTTGGCCGAAGCAAATGGAGACAAAGCCGAGATGTACATTTTGAAATGAAACGAGATACTTACATCAGCTTGATTGCAGTGATCTCAATGGAAGACTTGCATATGACTATCACAGTCCTGTGAATACAGAGACTATCTTGCGGGGGTGGATTATACATCATTACAGTCCTTTAGGTTCATCTTCTAAGTCTCACCATTTTAATGGCACATTTAACGTCAAGCAAGTATAGGGGGAAAATATCAGTTTTCTCTCTCCTTTCTCAGCATTTTGGATCCCCAGCCTAAATCTATCCAAGACCGATCTCAGAAAATTTGTATTTAAGTTACATGAGACTCTACAATTCACTTCACTAGTGCAAAGAAAGCTATCGCATGACCTACCAATAAAACCTCTTAACACGTGTACTGGGATATTTCACCACCAGAGTACAGAAGCTGATGGAGAAGCAGTGGCTCAGCCTGATAGATTTATTATAATCCTGCTGTTGAAGAACTGAAGGGTCTTTCCACCCATAAATACTCCTTAAAATATTAACTACAAATAAACGGAGAGTAGAGCCTCTGTAGAGCCGAGCACCACAGCAAAGAACCCCGCTGCCTTCCAAAGCTGCTGGCAGACAATGGGGTAGAAAACTACCAAGTTTCTCCCTACAGGGTGCTGTAAAAATATTTCCTCCAGTTTCCCTCCATGAGAAAGTCAGTTGAAGTCCCCATGTCTCTCCTGGTCGCCTGCCAAAGCCATGTGAAAATACAATTGTTGCCTGATTTCAACATATAACATAACACAGACTTGATAAATACTGGGCTCAAGTTCATAGGCTTTAGAAACCCGTTTCATTGCATGTTTAAAGGGCTTGATCCTGTTCCAGCTGAAGTCAATGGACGTTCTCTCATCTAACCGCAGGACGAGGTCCCAAAGCCTTGAAGGAATCCAGCCTTGCAGTTATAAAACACTGTCTCTCGTGGACAGAAACGTTACAGGCTGCTGAAAAAGCCTGCCTTGGCAAAACGCAAATCAGTTACTCGCTGCAAAACCATTTTACAGTGCAGCGCAGGCCATCTCATTCCATTTCTGTTTGGTTTAGTTTTGTCTGGTTCACCTCTTCTTGGATTAAGCGTTCCTGCCTTTTGCACTATACTGGTTTTTAATGTCGTGCAGCTGGATCTGCTGGAAAGGACAGTCAAGCCCTTGCCCACAAACCTAAGGCAGCAAAAGCAACTTCTGAGGACAGGCTCAGGTACTCAGCACGGCGACGTGGCCTCAGTCGTTTATGTCTGGTTGTACTTGAAGGGATAGTTTTAAAAGCTTAAAAAAAAGATGCAGCCTTGAACCAAAGCTAGTTTGAGCTCATTAAAGTTTTTATTCTGTAATATAAACCCATCGCTTAAAAAATTTAATTTCAGGCTACTATTTGTTGTGGGATTCCTTATGAAGGTTCGTCCTAACAGGACGTAAACAAAACAAAACTTCTCCTGGGCCTGAAATTTTAGGACGCCTGTGTCAAGTTAGTACAAATTCATCAAAGGTTGCTGTGCTGTGTTCTCATAATTAAGAAACGGAATCTCCAAAACTGGGATTACTGCTAATGTGTGGTTCAAATAACAGCCATTGCTACAAAGCACAGAAAAGTCCCCCAGAGCGCCACGGCCAAGCAGCTCCTGAGCACAGCACCTGGACTCATGGGTACGTTGCTTCCTAAAGATGACAATATAAAAAATATGAAGATGGTTTTCTAGAGTACTGAACACCCGAGTCACGCATTACAAACACAGTCCTTCAGATGCAATGAAAGCAACAGCAGCCTCTGCGAAAGCAGAAGGAGGGGCAAACCTTCTATTTTAACTAGGGGTGTACGGTGTGGATCTACTAAAAATGAGCATTTCTGTTTCAAACTCTGACATCTTACTACTACCTTATCTTGTAAGTCACGCCACGGAACTGAAGAACTGCTATCCAGCGAGTGATAAGAGGCATAACCTGATCCTCAAAGAGAAAAAGTGCAGCATACAGATGCGGAAAGGTCAGCACACCGCCACTCAAAGTTACTCAGCAGCTATCCCAATTTCTGTTCCTTCTTTAAACAGAAGTCCAACAAACCCTGAGTTTCTGATAACAAATGTCATCCTTTGGGAGAAACCTCTTCCTACTGCCACTGCACAATCCATAAATTTGACAGGAAATCAATCACTACCACTGCAAGAGCATTTTAAAGAAAATCCCTATTGAATTCTCTAAGAAACTAAAGAGAATACCAGAAGAATCCAAAATCCCTAGCCTGAATTCCTTTTAAATGTACAGCCTTCCAACGCTTTCTTTCCAAAATCACAATCATCTTTGGTAATTAGAATCATAGAATCATAGAATGTGTTGGGTTGGAAGGGACCTCTAAAGGCCATCTAGTCCAACCCCCCGGCAGTGAGCAGGGACATCTTCAACTAGATCAGGTTGCTCAGAGCCTCATCCAGCCTGGCCTTGAATGTCTCCAGGGATGGGGCCTCCACCCCCTCTCTGGGCAACCTGGGCCAGTGTCTCACCACCCTCAGTGTAAAGAACTTCTTCCTAATGTCTAAATAAGGACAATAACAATAAGGACACCCAGGATTATGGCCATAAACTTTGCTTTCCAATGTGCACTGAATCTCCCACTGCGCAATTCTGTCCAAACGTCTCAGCCTGGGAGATGTCCTATGGACACCACAGCTGTACAGGAATGACCATACTGAGATTTGCTCTTCCTTCATGGGTTGACACTTCTTGACACTGCAGACAAGAAGTACTTGGAGTGATTTTGGCAGGACTATCTGACAGGCAACAACTGAAGGAGGGAGATGCACAGCGCTGTCCTCAGGAAGAGCCAAGGGCTTTTTTAAAATCCTGCAGATTCTGAGAAACCTAAAAGATGACAGCAAGGACACAACTTCAGGGCACACCACTCAGGGAGGCAGCAGAAATCAACACTTTTTAAATAATAACCAAATCATCAGATCCTCTGCATGTGATGTAGGTGTTGATCTCCTTCAAAATCGGAAGGAGCTCAAAGCCCCCTTCGCAATGGAGTGCCCAAATCACTGTACCACCGACCTGGTGGCGAGAAGATCATCTCTGCTTTTCCTTGTCTATTGTGCTGCCACACAACAAAAACAGAGGAGTCGTGAGACCAAAAGGAGAAAGGTTACAAAGAAAACTGACTCTGCAAATCACGTCCTCAATGGCAAGTCCTGGGGTCTAACCTTGCTACCAAGACTGGATGCATTGAACATCAAACATTTAACATCAAAAAGTTCTTGGACTTAAAGTCTGAAGTCCAGTCTGCAGGACTTGCCTGTTGTGCCCACACGTGGTTAAGCCACAGCCACATTCTTTTTTTTAATTATTATTATTATTTTAATCTCTGGTGCAATACATCTTGTATTGATTCCCACACAGTGGTAAAACTCCAACAAAAGCTTTAGAGGATCAATCCACCCCGTCTGGTCTAGAGCCTACTGCCCATCCTGAAGATGGGCGATGCAGTGGTGACCTCCATGAAGATAAGAAGAAGCTGAGTTACCTGCTGCTTGGCTGAATTTCTCTAAAAGCTTGGGGTATAGAGAAGGCAGCGTCACAACCGTCTCTTCCATCGGTAACATTCGGGAAAAAAAGCGAGTTACGGCAATCGAATTCTGCGGGGACGGAGGCCTGCCAGCGTGTGGGAGGATGTGCTCTGAGGATCGACGTGCCGTTCCTCTTCCTTTCTGGCTTCCAGCGAGAGCCAGACATCTCGCAGTCAGGCTGAGGCAGCTGGGCACACAGGGAAGCTGAAAAGCAGTGAAATTTCTGAGTAAAGGGGGGACGGCCAGTACATTTTCATTACTTCCACAGTCGAGCTGATGATATTTTGGTAGTGCAGTTTTGGATTTAGGGACTGAAGTCTGCCTCCCTGCTAAATCCTTTTTTTGGATTTGGCCTTAAAACCTTATGTTCAGCAGCATTTGTTTTATCTTCGAGACTTAGAACACAAGGAGAATTTGGCTTGACTATTTTCTTTCTCCATTCACACTAGGAATCCTGTGAATTCATGTGGATGGATATATGGTAATAATCTCGCCTTTAAATTCGTCACCGTTATAGGACACTGAAGCTGCACAGCCGTACGGAGCAGAAAGTAAGCGACTAGCAGTTAAGGATGTAAAACGTACCTCCAGATTTCTTGGTTTTCACTATAACAGGACTTTTGCTAGCAGAATATAACCTCTTTTAAAAATAGTTTAGAGGAGCCATTTTGTAGAAAACGTTAAGGCGTATTAGCTAGTGAATAAAAACTAACAGAGAATAATGTATTTTCTAAGCTATGTAGTTGCTGAAGTCACGGCTGTGAGACCTGTAACAGTCGCAAAAGACTTAAGCAAATTATACATAATGGGTCAGCAAATTCTATATAATGGGGACATTTCTGTTCTGTGTTATACTTTTTAATTCATTGCATAAGGGTAATAGAGCAGAAGTTAATGCTACATGCTTCTTTTATTTAAGTGCTCATTAAGGAGTAAGAAAAATTCAGAATAAAAATACATTTCTAAAAGTAATCTGATAGTAAATATTTACTGGCAGAGCTTTATCCCGTGGCTGCTGAAACAACAGACATGAAATTAGGACCACCTTGTTGATTAAAGTACTTTTTTTAAAAGCTTTGGAGTAAAATAAGTAATCATAAACGTGCGAGTATTTGAATTTAGTCACCGTACATAAAAACACACCATTTTCTCCAGTACGGAGCTGCAATTGGAGCATGCATCCAATTGTGACTGTTACTCTGCAGGAATCTTTACATATTACAAGGACAGGCAGAATATACATTTTTAGTGATTAAATTCATGATTTTTGTTTTTAGAAAAACTGTCATAGATTGTCACCAAAGCATAGTATGACAAAATAAATATAGTCTGTTCAGCACTTTCAGAAAATACTATAACTTAGTGTCCTCAAGAGAGATAAAGAGTACAGTAAAAGGTAATTAAGAGATGAGTGGACAAATACTGTAAGAGATGGGTAAAGATAAAACAAGTTTCTGAAGTGCGATGGAAAGTCTCTTCAGCGAAGTGGTGTCGTACAAGAAGAGAGTACCAGATGGCAAACTGGCAGAGCGCGCTCCTCTGCCAAAATGAGTGTGTCAGTAGAAGGAGAAAAGTAGAATTAGATGAACGGAAGGAGATAAGAAGTGATTTGATTTGGAAGCACTAGAGCTGTCAGAAGACGAGGAGGAGTTTGGCTGAACTTTGTGAAAGTGAGAAGCATCCTGCAAAGCAGGGCAACAAGTTTGTGCTCCTTCCGTGAAACCTAGCACCGTGCGTGCTCCCAAGGTAGGCTGGATGTGCTTAGCTACCAGAAGAACTACGTCTACGTTATAAGGGCATAAGAGAGTCAGTCCTGCTCCATAGCGTCCCTAATTAAGTTGTGTGTGCCCTGAATGAACGTGGCTATAATTGCAGCTCAGTGCCAGTACTGTTACCCAACGCTTCCCTGGGCGATGTAAGGGGGAAAGTCACAATGACAGGCAATGTTTCCGTGAACGCAGCAGGAGACGGTGATGGAAAAGAGCACGTCGGTGAGGTCAGGGCGATGCAGTGGGCAATTCTGTGAAAAGTGATCCATAAACTTCAATTATGAGCTGAGATCCTCACCCCAATGAATTAAATATAACTAACTATAAATATAAACTAGATGTTGCGTTGCCCTCATTGTTGATCTAAATACATAGGCCTGGTGTAGATGCCGGATAGGGAGCATTATTATTGAGTTCAACAAAGAGGAGCGTATTTTTAGGAGGGACTCTTTATCAGGGAGTGTAATGATAGGATGAGGGGTAACGGTTTCAAACTGAAGGAGGGTGGATTTAGATTGGATATTAGGAAGAAATTCTTCCCTATGAGGGTGGTGAGGCACTGGAACAGGTTGCCCGGGGAGGTTGTGGCTGCCCCATCCCTGGAGGGGTTCAAGGCCAGGCTGGACGGGGCTTGGAGCAACCTGGGCTGGTGGGAGGTGTCCCTGCCCAGGGCAGGGAGTGGCACTGGATGGTCTTGAAGGTCCCTTCCAACTCTAACCATTCTGTGATTCTATGATTCAGTACAACAAATGCGTTGGCACCCGTTCCAGTTAGCACAGGAGCTGCACAAGAGTCATACTCCAACACGCACCGTCTTCCCCGTTACTCAATATCAAAAACTATGGAATCCGTGGGCGATCGCCCACCTGCTTTATCTCATTTAATAATCTCTTTCCAGTATTAGATAGCATTGGGCATTTAATAGGCATATTAACAGGCATAACAGACATTAATAGACTATGCATACATGAAGCTTATGAACTGAAATAAAAAAAATAATGAGGTTTACTGGAAGGATGTACAGAGTAAGGATATCAAACATTGAAAAAATAATTAAATGATTTTCGAGTCCTAAACTCCCCACTGCTTAAAATAAACACATATGCAATCTTTTGAAATCTATCTCATGTTTATATTTTAATTTTCTTATTCTTCTAAAGGGTGAGTATTTATTCCAAACAGAAGGTAGCTCAACGAATGTTTTTAAAGAAATAAAAAATTCCCATTTGAGGTGTCCTGAGATGAGCAAACTGTCTCATAATATTATGGATGAAAAAGTCTATTTAGAAAGGCAGTAAGAACAATAGTGGAAGTGTAGTATATAAGATTTTAAACAAATTTTAGTAGATGTTAATAGAAATTATGTTTAAAATATAACACAATCTCCTTGCTGTTACATGGTGCTAGCTATGCCTGATCTTACTGAAACTGTAACCCTTACCAAAAAATGCCAATTTACTTTTCTCTGACACCACTGTTTATTTTGGCTCGGTTTACAAGCTGTATCCTCTCAAGTCAGTCTTTACCTTGACCTTCTGGCCTTTGTGAAGGGCCTTTATTTTTGCAGCAGTAACACATCTCTCAAGAACCTCTTCAGAGCTGTTTCTGCAGGCGGCTGCTCGCTGCCTTCCCTGCCTGCAGAATGGCACACGGGTTGATGGAAAGCTGCGCGCCTGACTCTTCGGCAGACTTTAAGGAGGCCCTTTGCAACGGGAATAAACGGAGAGAAATGGCAATGAGAAGAACGAAGTCAAACATTGCTCAACAAAAGCTCAGACAGCGAGGAGAGTCTCTTTTCTGCCACCACGAATGCAAGAAAACATCTACTAATCACCTGTGGCTGTGGCTAACGGTCAGCTCAGAGGCACGCAACAAAGATTTCAAACCTGGTTTTTCCGAGGTTTATTCCTACAATCCTATTTACATAATCCTGCACTGAAACTGATAATTACAACTGGTTTAGAACAGCAGGATCAAATCCTCACTTGAAACCGTCCCAGCTTTCATGTTGAAAGAAATCATAAACTCTCTAGTACATAAATCATAAAGCAAAGCCTTACTATAAATTAGTATAAAAATCATCTATGTGCATGCAATATTGCCTACTGATTTATAGCCCAACAGTCTTTGGTTCACTTAATATATGTTACTAATGTCGCAATGTTCCGAATTCCATTTCACCTGGAAAACAACACTGTGAGGCAACAGGGAATGAGCAGTTTGAGTCTTTGGGATAAATACCAGTATGTGCATTGCTGTGGCTCCTGCTTCACTGCACTCATCGAAGTCGCCAAGTCTGAATATGGATCTTAGCTCAGAGCATTTTTAAAAAGGTGAAAAACACACTTTCTCTCCCCTTAGAAAAACCTCCGTTCTTTTTCTTAGCTCTATTTTAGGCCATGCAAGTTCATACATAGTGAAAGAATGAAAGATCTAGAAGGAAAAACCTTTAATCAGTATTATTGTAGATGACAGATTAAAGATTTCTTTAATTAATGGTCCTTTCTGGCAACCCATGCCACTGTAAAATTAGCTCCAAATTTGTTCTGCCATGTTTATGGGCTCCGGTTCAAAAACCTATGAAGTGTGGAGTATTTTACAAGCTCCTACAGCAACACAAAAAAGCAGGTGGTGAGACACAGTATGAGAAGAAAATAAATGCAACCATTTATCTAGAACAATTTGCAACTCACTGGGAGAGCTCAGATACCAAAGGAGTGACAACTTCAGGATATCCATCTAGCAGCACAGCCACAGATTGATTTGATTTCCACAAGAAATCTGCAAAAGCATTACGCTGCCAAGGAGAACGAAACGTGCACTGCGCACACACTCTGCTGCATCCATTACTCCCAGGTCTGCACCTACGTGAATTTACGTCTCTCCTTGCCAGGCTTTCATCAAGCTCTCTGCTTTTGACATTGTTACTCAAGTCTGTCAGTAACTCCACAATAGTTAAGTAATTAATTAATTGCTTTGTGTGCCTGAGTAGCAAGGAAGGCATCGCCAAGGCTGACTTTGTTTATGCTGTGGAATATATAGCCACGGTCTGAGATGAGCATTAGAAGCTGCTGTCTACATAGGGACCAGGCACTGCATGGCAGGGAAAGCATTCCGGAGGGTAAAACACTCCCTGTCTTCCCCAAATAATTTCCTGTTGAAATCACTGAAGCATTGAAAGATTGCTCCTTTGTGAGGCATTGTAAGGGCAGAGATCTCTAGGGACGCCAAGTCGTAGGGCAAGACGGGACTTATTTGCCTGCTGCTGGCTTGAAGACCAGATGCCTCCAGTCTTCCCATCACATGCCGAAGTTGTATGGATTTAGGTTTTTCTCTTTCAAACAACGCAGCTGCTTCGAGTTTGTTCTGATGCTTTTCTCCAACATTACATTCTCCTCCTGCGAAATAAAGCATTTTGTCTGCCTCAACTAGCACTTGGAAAAGCTAAATTTAGGCCACCCCCAATCCACGTTCACACACCACTATTATTCTTTTGCATGCTGCGCAGGTGTCTTCACGAGGATATTCGTCAACAAGATGGGACCTCAAAGCGGCTGTTTGAAACCCCTGTCACCGTTCTCCAGAAATCACTAGGTACAGAAGCAGCTGCAGATGCAAACCCATGAGGCACAACTGAAAAGTCCTTCAAGGCTTATAAAACATGCAGTACATCTGTTCCTAACGTGGCTTCACGGCTTTGTCTCTGCATCCGTGTAAAACCACACAACAACGAGGCACAGATCTATTTTATTTCTCTAGGCACGCATCTTTTTTTTTTTTTTTTAAGTAGTTTTTTTAAGTAGTTCTGAATGTGAAATCAATTTACGCTACTCTATTGTCTTCTGTTTGGTCTTCTAACCAAGTTGGCTTGACAGTTCGGTGTTCCCCTGCTGTAACTTGTAACTTCTTAAGGGCAGATTCTTCTCGAACTACTGAATTTTAAATCCATTACATGAGGCAGGGGGTCAACTCCACGCTTCGCTCCAACGTGAAGCACCACATGGAAATTGTGCTATTCAATGTCTCTATTTGCTTGTAACAATGGAACAGTGAAGGTGAAGCTGGGGCAGAAGAGTTAAGTATTTCTAGCTCCTTGGTAAGATCGGCCATCCCTGCTTTGCTCTACTTTTGTGTCTTATTAGGTTCCTCCTATTATAAGCTCTCACCTCTCTGCAGTACTATTTTTTGTTTTAATGGAAGCAGCTTGTTCCTGTGCAAATAATCAGATTAGGAAGTGAAAACACCAGGTTTTGACCTTATTGCTTATAACATCTTTCATCTTGGACACGTCGTTCACTTCTCTATTACTCATGTTATGCATCTATAATAATATGAGTAATGATGCTCCCTTTGCTTTGTACACACAGCCAAGAAGCCGTACGTGGGAGATAAAGGTTATTTCTACGAGTTTCTGCCCCAAGTAGAGACTAATATATCTCTGTCACTTGAAAGTCCCTCCCCAGGCTGGCTCCCAGCAGGAGGGACACCAAATTTCTTGTGTTACGGGACACGTTCCCTGAAGGGTATGATGAAAAGTTCAGTGAACATAAACTTCAACAGGTTCATTAATAATTAGATAGCTTAACGTCCTTAACGGACTAAATGAACAAGCAGGTCATTGATGCAGCCTCAAGCGACTGACTTGGCACAAGTGAACAACATTCATCTCAGCACAATGAAATTTAGGGTGTACTTCTAGGAACAAAGAACGCAGTCCATAGTTATAGGACGGGGGATTCCTAGGAAACAGTAACTCCGAAAACAGTCTGCCAGATACTGTGGGCGTAAAGCTGAATAGGGGCTCCCAGTTCAGTGCTCCCTCTGAACAGACCACCCCTCTGTTTTGGAACGCCTCAGAAAAGAACATCCTTTGTAAACCAGGACTCGTTCCCACCATCAGGTCTGACCTGGCCACGTCTCCTGCAGAAATTATACAGTGAAACAATTAGCAGAATAAATGCGTCAAGAGCATGACTTGCCTCTGGTTTTTGCTTAAAACCATCTTCTAGAGACTATTCTTATTGTGGTTAAAAAAAATGTTTTCCTAATATAAAAACAGCCTATAAAATGAGACTAGCATACAAAAACTCATGGAAAGGAAGTGCTGATACAATATATCTATAATTAGAAAGACTTATGCTAACACTTTTCATATATATATCTCGAAGAATAACAGAGATTGTAATCGACAATCTGGTTAAAATGAAGATAGCCTTGTGCTGTCTACTAATTTTTCATTCTCCATGAGATTAGCTCTACTTCTCCCTATTCAAAACTTTGCTATACGCTTGAGATAATTTCTTCACTTCAATAAACTCTCTTCTTTTTTTTCACTCAGGACTCCCATATAACTCTCGTCTTTTTTCTACTACATATCAGAGGATGAAAAAGAGCGTCTAGATCATACTTTGGGATTACTGATGTATAGAAATCTGAATATACATCCTTTGAGTTGATGAACTAGTTTTTTCTGCGTTGGGAAACAGACCCAAGACCTCAGTCATTAAAGTACAAGAAACCACGGATTAAATACATTCCTATATACAGATCTATCTATCAAACTATCTGCATACATATGCGCACACACACAATGTATTTCAGACTCACATGCTAGTGCTAACAAGTTTTGTAGCCAAGCCACATTCCATTTAAAAGAGTTAGTTTTATAGATCCCCATTCAGTGTCCCCTCTTTAGGAATTTCGTTTTCAACTAAATCTAAGGACTTTGAAACTCCTCAGCCTTTTTTTTTTCTTTTTTTAAAAAAAAAAAAAAAAAAAGAAAAAAAAAAGAGAGAGAAAACTTTCCTCAAAGTCTGCTACCAGCCTTTTTTACATTACTTATATGAAATGGCACATTTGGGACTTTGGTCATTTGGGACTTTGGTCATGGGGCTCTGAAACACGATATGCTGTTCTTTAAGGCCTGGGGTGGGGAAAGTAGGGAATTGAGAGCCAAGATAATGTACTGGGGGAATTTGGCAGTATACAAAGACGTAGGAAAAATGAAGCAGATGTAGGGGATGCAGGATAATGCCGGACACAAGGTCTTGTCGTTTAAACTTGATACTGTTTGCAAACAAAATTTACCATCAGCTTTAAAGGGCCCAGGATGTGAGCAGACTATATATTTTGAGTATAACACACCAGCAAAAAAGAAGAGGAAAAAGAAAAGCTCAAAATCCAGTACATGTTGCTTATAAAAGCTTATATATTATTTGAGTTTTAATTATGTTTGGTACTTAAACCGAAAAGGCGCTTGGATCATTCCCTTAATTCTGATAACACTCTCGTTCATTGTATTCTTATGTATTTATGTTTCATTCCAAGAGTAAAAAATTGTAATAATAATAAAGAAATCACTTCAAAGTTTTGCAGACATTGCTAACTTGGACTCACATGAGAGCACATCATTTTTCCAGTCGCTTATTAAAAATATTTTTTAAACAGAAAATAATAATTCCCGTAAGAAAACGCATTGTTCAGCATTCAGAAAACGAACGATCTTGCTGGCATTAAAAAGCCAACATCTTTACTTGATGAAACTCCACTTGTGTTCTCCGTTCCTCGTAACAAACTCGTGCAGTAAAGCGCACTGGATCGAGAGCATAAATATTACATCGACTTTCATTCTTTTTCAAGTTCTTGAGCTTTTCTTTTCCCCTGGGTCCCAAGGCAAATTCTCCTTTCTTATTAGAGAAATGGCACAGGTAGCACCTCCCCTCCTCTCCCTGGAAATGCTCCCCGCTCTTAGAAAGTTCTCGAATTAAATATTTGTCACAGCTGTTCCGCAGACACAGTATGTCTGCTGTCTACCCTGGAGTGAAAACAAATCGCAGCCAGTTTGCTGGTCACACGTTCCAACTGGGATTTTGCCATCTGTCATTGTGTTTGCAGAGCTATTTAGATTTCCAGTTCATACCAAACAAATTCCACCTCCAGGACCAGGAGGACTTCAAAAGGCGGCCGGAGAGATCATGTAGATGGGGAAACGTGCCCGAGAGTCGGGGGGCCTGCATCTGTTCCCAGCTTTAAATATTGTTCGGCATAATCGCATTAAAGGCTCCTCGAGCGGGGTCGGATCCACGTTACCAGATACAACAGGGCAATAAAAGTGAAAAAGCGCCCCGGCCCCATCGTTTGCTGGGCTATTAGCAGCCCAGCCTTTGTTTAGGTATCTTAAACTGCGTTAGGCGGCTCACAGCTTTATACGCAGTATAAAATTCTAATAAAAACACACTGATCTTAAATACCATTAGTTAAGGGTATTTTCAGTTAATTACACCTGAAAATGGAGAATCTCAAAACATTGTACCGACATCTAAATTCTCTAAGGGTTTTGGTGTGAAAGACATGAAAAAGTGGGGTTTTTTTCCTCTTTCCTGGGGCTCTCTCAACAGTACTTTGTTTTCTAGACCGTGCCTATGGACCCTGGGTGGAGGAGAATTTAGCTTTTTTTGACCAAAAGCAAACAGGGGCTGGTCTGACACCTATTTAATCTCACCAGCCCTCGCCGAAGAGGGAACTTCAGCCCTTGGTTGTTCCCCCTCCTCCCCCAAAAGCAAAGCCTGTGCGAAGCTGCCAACTCTCATTCTTTTGGAATGAGACACTCTCATTTATTGTCTCAATTTCAATCTGCCCGAGGCCGAAAATAAAGACAGTCACCATTGATTTCAGGCGGATATTTAGAAACACATTCGGATTCTTGCTAAGTCAATTAGATGATCATAAATTGGCAACTCAGTAAATCTCCTGCTGGGGATTAGGTTGTTGCACCAAAAACCTCCTACTCCCTTCACCCAAACTTTCACAGTTTTTGATAAAACCACGTGTCGAAGGGGGTGGCGCTGAGTGGGAAACGGAATAAGAAGAGCTCCCCACCCTTAGAGTAAACTCTCCAAAACGTCCCACCAGGGAACGGGAACGACCCAAAAAATCTAAAATGTTCTTAATTACATTTTGGTTCTACTTACCCTGCAAAGAGCCTGGCCTTGAAACGCGTCAGGAAGCAAAAAGCAGAACAAAATAATAAATTTGGATACACCAGAGACACAACTTCTGACCGTTTAAAGACTTTGATGTGTACACAAACAAGTGGCATGCAGATGCCGGGCTTTTTCACTTGCCAGCTCGCTCGGAGCAGATGGGTTCGAAGGAGGATTCCAAAACTGCTGCACATAAGGACAGAGATTCCCCAGAGGTGCTAATAATACTAATTTTCTTCCATAAGATGCTGCGCTTCAGCCACAACTACTGCTTCCAAGGCTGTCTGATCAATAACTTTACATCTGAGAAACATTTAAAATCCAGGATGCAAAGTAGCTTCTGCTCGGGCAACTGGCTTGTATTTAAAAAGCAGCACAAATAAACGCACTGGTAGAACAGGACTGAAGAAGAGATCCGCGTTACAAGACGAAGTATACTTTGAAATAGCATCACCTTAGCCAACGCAGAGTCAGAAAGACAAGAAATGGAAAAGAATTTTCCATTTTGAGAAGCAGCCCCATCCACTATACTCCGTATTTTTTCCAGCTATTAGGAAGCGTGCAAAGGTTTGCAAGGAGCGATGCCCAGCGCTGTACACAAATGGCAAAGCCTATTTCTCTTTATATAGTGCTGCTGCTAAGAAGGAAGGGCTAGAAAATGATTATAAAGCACCTTCCGCAACTACAGGCAATGGCATACTTGTGTTGGAAGTGAAGAAAGAAAAGCAGTTTAACAAACAGTCATACTTACCTTTCTCTTGGCCATTTATGGTTTAAATTCGAACTGCTTTAAAATCTTCAGGCGAGTGAGTGTAAAGTTGGAGGAGACCGCAGCAATGCCCCATCTATTCTGCCCCCGGGCGCAGAAGGCAGTTGGCAAAGGCAGGGCCTCCCCAGCCGCTCGTCGAAACCGATGCGGAAGCTGCGGGGAAAGATGTCGGGGCAGAGCGGGATTTACAGCAGTGAGACCCCACTGCTTCCTAGGACACCAGGAACACCAAACCCATCAGCCCCACTCTCATTCCGGCTGGGCATGTAAATCTGGACATAAATCACAAAAACTCATGTGGGTACTTCATACATATTATGTGCAAAAACAAGGGAAGAAAGGAGATATTTCATTTGTTATTCAAGTACTACAAGCATTTTTCTCTGCTGTTTTAATCATGTTTACTACAGTAATGCCTGAACAGCCAACCATGTATGAACTCATTTGATTATATTGAGGCATAGATAGTCCCTGCTTATTTTCTAAGCAGATGCTGCTCATGATTTTCCTGTTCATATTTGATCATTTCTTCAAATAACAGTTATAACTGCGAAAAGAATTGAGAAAACATTCTGCGACAGATTTTCGTGTTCTGGATTAACTGAAAAGCCTAATCTGATATTCAAGTTGTGCTGTCGAGGAGTGATTTGACACACAACTTGCATCGAAGTGTTTTATTCCCTGCCTGGATGAGTAAGCAAACATTTCTAAGTGGACATAATCGCATACGAATGCAATCCACCGCTGTGCAAAGGCCATCAGGCATAAATTGCATCGCGCTGCCGCGGGGCACTGATGATTCTCACCCAAGGACCTACTTCAAATGCGGTACGCCTAAACAAATGCAAGTTAATTTTCCGACAACATTTATGACTGTACATTTTGAAAGTATTAGTACATGCGGAAAGTGGGTGACAGGGCGCCTGGAGCTCACCGTGAGAGCACCAGGTAAGTTCTGCATCAGATGCGTATCATCTGTATCTTTTTGGTATTTATTCAAAGGAAACCATACTGATGACAGTAGCAGAGCTCCGATTTCAACAGATGACAAACCCATCCCAAATTAAAATAGCTTTTAAAATAAAAACAAACAAACAAACAAACAAAAAAAAACCAAAACCAAAAAAAAAACCAACAAAAGCAAAACCAAACCCAAAATTTAGTTTAAGATCTACGGTACATCTTACTCTGAGCTTTTTCCGTTAGCGCATTAATCAAGCCAAAAGGTAAAACATTATAATACATGCCAAAATAAAAAAAAAAAAAAAAAAGACCCCCAATTAGATTCCTTTATCCCTAGCATATGGTCTAGAGGTATATGCTATGTACTAATGTCTTTTCGGTGCTATTTTAAGATCATATGAGGCTGCAATCTGAGAGGAGTGGTGACAGATACACAGGCACAACTGGGTTACATTCATCATGTATGCGACTTGAGAACTCCTAGCAGAAAGGAACTTCACAGAAAGGATAATAAACTTCCCTCTTCAGCCCTAAAGTCCGTATTCCTAACATTTTCTGGAAAAGAAGAGGACAGGAGAAATGTTTGGTGGACAGAGAACTTCCCAGTGAAAAAGCGTGACCAGTTCATTGGCCCTTCATAAACCGGGATGTGATACATGATGTTATGAGATGTCTCTTTATCTTTTTAAAGATGTTTTTCTGTAATCAGCTTATGTATTCAGGTTTAAATATTCAACTCCTTCATGCATTAATGGATCTGCTTTAGTTTAAACCTTAGTTTAAACTTCAATCAGCAGAGAGAACATATTGACTGCTCTCAGCGCCGGCGTTACATCTAACTGTTCGTGGCTTGCACCAGTCTGACAGTACAGTAATATAAATATCTGCCGTATGTGTATTCCATCTACACGAAAGTAAACAGGTCATTTTAGAGAAGCAACTTCAAAGCCTTGCAAAAACCTGCAAAGAAATCCAAGTTCCTCTGAAAACAACGGCAAAATTCCCAGCGATTTCTAACAGGGGCAGGATTTCATAGTGATTTTAGCAGATGAGCTCAGAGGCTGAGCTATATATTCTGTTGGCTAATAACCTGCCGGACAGACCTAATTTTGTTATGGCAAATTTATTTTTGATGGAGGGAAGGAGAGGTCAGGTTCTCAGCAACGGCGAGAGGAGGATTGCAAATCGTAATGGGCTTGCTGGGCTTTTCTTTATGATGGATGCACAGCAGCGGATTTTCCCTCTTTCTGTATTATTCCTTTTCCCAGTTACCTTGGCAAAGACAGAACTTTCCCCTGCTCCCTTGTGACTTTCTTCTGCAGGGAAAGTCATACCCCCCTCGCAGGTCTCCATCTCTTTGGTTAGGAACACGTTAGAAAGCAAAATAAATAGATCCTATTTCATCCTTGAATGTTTGGGTTTAAATACCTTTAGAGCTCAGAGCACTGGAATGTCATCCAGCCTACAGGAGCTTACAAGAGAGGAGAGTATCTCCAGCTTGGGGACGATCAAGTAACAGAGGGAGTGGCAGGAGAGAGCTTCGTTCTCCCAGGCTACGGCCGCGCTATCAGCTACCTGATTGCAGGGATGTACAGGGAACGGAACACAATCATAGAACAGTTTGGGTTGGAAGAGACCTTTAAAGGCCATCCAGGCCAACCCCCTGCCATGAGCAGGGACATCTTCAACTAGATCGCCTTGCTCAGAGCCCCGTCCAACCTGACCTTCAGTGTTTCCAGGGATGGGGCATCTCCCACCTCCTTGGCCAACCTCTTGCAGTGTTTCACCACCCTCAGCGTGAAAAATTTCTTCCTTTAATCTAGCCTGAATCTACCCTCTTTTAGTTTAAAACCATTACCCGTCGTCCTATTGCAACTGGCCCTACTAACCCTGCACTCTTTACGACACAGCTTGTGCCCCCCCCCGGAGCAGCAGCTGTGCTCAAACACATACCCACGGGATTTGGGAGTCCATAGGCAAAGCCATGGAGGGGAAAATGGGGAAGGATCACACGCTGCCAGGTACTGAGCACCCCTTGTTCTCCTTGGCTTCACTATGAGATGAGAATATCCACGGCAGCAGGACCGTGTTTAAAAGATTAATAACATTCACGGATAAATTTGCATAATATTCCATACACAATAAGAATGCATAAATCCCATTTGCTTCTATTAAATAACTTGATAATTATTCCACCTGACACGAGTTCAAGAACACACTCCCTAGGGACCAGCTCCTACCAGCCAGGATGGCCCCACGCTGCGTACATGAGCCTTTTTTTACATTTGTTAGCAAAAATAAAAACAAGTCAAAATGTGACGCAATACTATATATGGGAGTTCAGAGGAATAGAATCGCCCTTTTATTTGTAAACGCAAACTTTGTCCGCTATTGATGCCAGCGAGTCACTTTCTGTGCATCCGTTTTATAAGAACACCACAACTTTAATTGCAAAATAATCTTTTAAAAGGCAGGGTCATTCCGACTGCTGAGTTATCTCTCTCACTTCAGCTCCTCAGAGGGTACTTTCTGGAACAATTTGCATGGCAGTCAAAGCATGCAGAAATTTATAAATACCAACACAGATGCCAACACGTCGGGAGAAATGCAGTTATAACATTTGAAAGCTAGGGAGAAATGAATGTTGATCCTGATTGGAACAGTCACTGTAGTTGCAGTGTCTAGTAATTTAAAAAAAAAGGACAAAAAGAACAACATAAATTTGGTTTGTAGAAAATACTCCATGTCCCAAACTCCGTTTCTTGGCCCCAGCATGCCAGTGTTACAGGAAGAGAAGGCGGCTTTATTTAAAACAGTTCCAGGATTTACGGCTGAGCTGACATAACTAATTTTTCCATCCAAACACTGCAGGCTCCGACGGAGGCATCGTCTCCAAACAAGACATCCTGGAAGCTGGGCCTACGCTGTCTAAGAGCAGACACAGCTCTTGCTGGTGCTGCTGCGGCTGCACAAATAACCACACGCTGAAAAAAAGCAGATCCTCTCCCCAAGACTCAATGGTGTGGCTGCCTCCAGTCTTTTAGACTGTAAATAAGACACGTAGTACCTGAGGCTCTGGAAGGTTCCTGGTACCAAACAAAAGGCTGTCTGTGTGCACAGGGTGAAGGCAAGAGAGATTTTCTGTACAGGACTTCACCCGAAAGATTTAAAATACTTCATAGCTATTACTTAATTAATTTCCTAACAGAGCACTTTGTGGTAGGGAAAGTGATGAAGGGATAAAGTTACAGGATTTACTTAGAGAGCCCAAGGCAAACTTTTGTTAAGAGTCCCTCAGAAGGCACAGCCCAATCCAGAATCATAGAATCACAGAATGGTTTGGGTTGGAAGGGACCTTAAAGCCCACCCAGTGCCACCCCCTGCCCTGGGCAGGGACACCTCCCACCAGCCCAGGTTGCTCCAAGCCCCGTCCAACCTGGCCTTGAACCCCTCCAGGGATGGGGCAGCCACAGCTTCTCTGGGCAACCTGGGCCAGGGGCTCACCCCCCTCACAGCAAACAATTTCTTCCCCACATCTCATCTCAATCTCCCCTCTGTCAGTGTAAAACCCTTCTCCCTCGTCCCATGGCTCCCCTCCCTGATCCAGAGTCCCTCCCCAGCTTTCCTGGAGCCCCTTGAGGGCCTGGCAGGGGCTGGAAGGTCTCCCCGGAGCCTTCTCTTCTCCAGGCTGAACCCCCCCAGCTCTCTCAGCCTGTCCCCACAGCAGAGGGGCTCCAGCTCTCCCAGCATCTTCCTGGCCCTCCACTGGGCATGCAGAAACAAGCTTCTGTCCCAAAATAAGTGTAGCCACATCCGCTCAGCACTTTCCTCAGTTTAACTAACTTTTATTTCAGCATTTCTAAACCCTTTCACGTGACCTTAGAGAACCGTTCACCTTACTTATATGTTAAAGAAAGTGTGCGGAGAGTCGCACGGTCACACATCTGGGAAAAGAAATGCGAATCTTGAACCCCAGTTTTCTTCCCAGATGTATGACGTGCTCCTCATCGCCAGTGCTCTGACATTTCTTCTCCTAGTGAAGTCAGCAGGAGCTTCACCGTCGGTCCTGCAGCCCCAAAGACCTCTCATACCGATGGCAACGCTATTCTGCAAGCAACGCAACAGCATAGGCTGGGTAAAGTTGGCCAGATCATGCCTCCCACACACATCAAAACCCAAAGTGGAACAATAGTTTGCCTTTTTTCATTAATTCAGTCCTTATTGTCTGCAATAAGCGGAGGAAGCGGAGGACAGCTGAGGCAGAGGAGTGTCAGGAGACGTTAGGACTCATTAGGACTGCTTAGACTACAAGCCTTCAGGACTTTGTTCTGCTGAGCGGGTAGCAAAGGTGAAAACTTAGTTTTGCTTCTAATTACTTATTATCCATCCAATAGAAATCCCCTGGGTTAAACAAAGAGATGCCAAACACAGACATTTAGGAGGTTTTTTTTCCTTTATCCATTTCACGTTTGCTGTCGACACTGTCCCTCTACAATCTTAAACACGGCTTTCATGGCACGTGCTAAGAGGTGATTCTGATTTATTGGATTAAAGCAAAAAAGCATCAAAATCTCTCTGCTTTGAAGAAGGGTTTCGTGCATTTCAGAAAACCTGTAAGTTTAGGTGTAAATACTTTGAAACCATTCTGATGAACAGATTTAGATAACGTATCATTCTGCATAGCAGGCTGGGATATAGTATCTATTTTCTCTCTCATGTCTGTGAGAACTGTTAAGAAAGTTAAATTAAAAACCAGCTGATAAACAGCTTAAATTAGATTTGCAATCTTAGCCACACTTGGAGCTCAGGTCTTTGAAACCTCACAAACGTGAATTGCCTTTAGATCATGCCCTGGGCTTTGGGCACCTCGGTGGGGATGGGGACTGCTGGGACCGGGCAGGGACATCAGCCCATGGCATCCTGATCAACTACCTGTCACGCTGGCAGGAGAAGGTAGATCAGAGGACAGTTCCACGTGCCTAATGCCACGGTCCTTCTAAAAACATTTCTTAATAAAAACCTTTATAAAAAAACAAAATGCAATTTCCACAGTTAGTGCCAGCCACCACAGGTGGCTCTGTGCGGTTTCAGTCGCTCGTTACAGAGCCACGCCACCGAGGAGATTGCTCAGCAAGTCACTTTGTCCAAAACCAGGGAAATCTACAGGCTCTTTGCTAAACCAAACAAGCAACTGGAATAGCGCTCACAAAATAAAACCAGAGATTTCTGATAAATGCGTTCCAAAAGTCATTCATAAAGATTATGACTTACACATTTTCATCAATACATAAATTGCTGTGTTTAAATTTAAAAAGCATGTGAAGTAATGGGCTCTATATCTTTCTTTGAAGATATGTCAAAACAGAAATGAACTTCGGTATGCAATATCAAGGGTTTACTATATTGATTTTGGAAGCCAGTCTATATATACTTTTCTACAAACGTCACATATTTCACAAAGCAACTGCTTTATGCTATTTACACTGCATTAGAGACAGACAAATTGGTTTGGACAAAATGTGCCAAAGCTAAAACAAATTTAAGGTCTGAAAAAAGTTCAGTTAATTTTTACCTCACACATTTCTTGCCTGTCTCCAGTTCCAGGTATTAACCCAGAACACTGAAATACCGTGAAGTCTGTGTCTCCCTCCCGTTTGATGACCAGAAGCAAGAAGAAGGGAGCAAATCACAGAGTTCAGACTCGGTCCTGAGCTTGAGCTTCAGAGACTGTTTGGGTCTAAATCCATTTTTGGGTGAAAGCTCTGAAAACATCATGAGAAAACACATCTTACGAAATGCTCAGCCCCTTCTGGCTGCCCTGAGAAGTTTAGTGACTTTGAAAAGGCAGCCAGACTTTTGGGATCTTGTCCATGTCACAGGAGTTAGCAGAAACGATCTGTTGGATGAAGTCCATCTTTACGATCACACCGTATTTGCCTTTAAAGAGCATCATCACATCACTAAGCCACTGAGCATTTTCGAGCTGCCAAATAGTCAAAGGGATATACTCAAACCCTAAAAAGGAATCAGAAAATCTCACCACCCCCCTAGCTTCAGGTTTTCCAAATGGCATTTTTTGGAAAAGTCTTTTTAACTTCAGCTTTTCCTCAGAAACCTCTCTGGTGCTCGGAGGATGAAGGCATGTCAGAACAGCGCGTCCACACGTCTGACTGTCAACCTTTTACAGTCTTGACTTGCTCTGAACTCAGAACATGGTTTAACACCTGCGCGTGTCCCTGCCCATGGCACCGGGGACAACCCAGACCAAGGCACCATCTCCAGCAGCGAGACCAGCCGACACGGGGCCCTGTTGTAAGGTCATTAATAAGCATCTACTGACCATGGAGAGACATTACAGGGAAACTACGGTTTGTGGATCAGGTCAACCCAGCCAGCAAAGCTTCCTTTTTAGATAAGACCATGTTATCCTCTAAATAAAGTTTTCATCTCAATAGTTTAAAACCATGGTACCGTATGCTAACCGACACGAATAGCTTGTTCATCTTTATAATTAACTTCAACCCTCTTGAATTGTCTGTCTGCTGCGGTGTCGCTGGCTGCCACACTCCAGCCTTATGCGGTTAGCGCTGTGCAAACCTATTTTGAAATTTCACCTTCACCAAGGTCATCCACCTTCACGATCCATCAGGAAAAAGGCCCGTAGTACTGACCCCACTTGTTTCCCCTCCTCACTCTGAACTTTCTCTTTCACCGACACCCTCGGTTTCATCCCCATCAGCCAGTTCATAATCCATTTCAATGGCTCTTCTCCGACGCTATTTTTAATCTTAAAAAGCCCCATCCGTCTGTTGTGTCACAGGGTGGCTATTGCTCCTGTGAAATACGGACTGAAATAAGGCAGCACTTCCCCTCTTATCTAGATAGTTTTTGGTATTTTCAGAGACATTTGGAGGGATTAATTAATTATTTATGCTTCTTTTTTTTTTTTCTTCCTCCCTTTCACTCCAGTGAAGCCACATACAAACACCTAATTTATGCCTTTTTCTCTCTTTCGTCTTCATGGTTTCTCTGAGCTAATCCTGCTGGTGGGAAAGCCCTAGTTCTCCAACCCCCCATGGCTTTGCCTTCAGCTCCTTCATGGATCAGCCCCAGTTTGCCCCAAACGCGTTGGGTTTGTTCCTGTTTGTAGCTGCGGAGCGACGGGGAGGTCCTCAGGCCAAGGTGGTACCGAGCCCACCGCAAGCATCCCTCCCGCTCCTCAAAACCAGCCTGAACGAAGCACACACAGAAGGCACGATGGACTTCATATTTCCTCCCTTCTCTTCAGTCCTCTTAAAGATTTTGCAAAGCTTTTTCACCGAAAACGTTCACCTTCAAGATACAGCCTTCCATTTTATCATTTACTTTGAAATAAAGTGCATTTCAGGTTTTTTTTCTCCTCTCCCCCTCTACTTTCCCCTGTTGCTGAACTTTCTCCTCTTTTCAGTGGCAAATATGAGAAGAAGGAGAAAAAGAGGTGCAGCAGTGGCAAAATCAAACATTTGGAATATCTTCCCCTTAAAAATATCCAAAAATAAAAGCATTCACCCCATTCAGCAAGGACAACAGAAGGAAAAGCAATTGAAAATGTTCAAGAATTGTCACAATTTCCTCATTTTTAACCATCCCTAGAAAATAAACGGGAGCTATTCAGCCCTGAGTACATTTCACTGAAGTGACACTTAACAATCCAAAAATACGGCATTTAGTTTTGCTTTTCTCTGAGCAGTAGATAATTTAAGGGGTGGCTGCTGCAGCAGCTGCACTGGTCCACAAAAATTCATTGTTTGAGCGGAAAAAGGGGGTTAATCGTGCTGGATTCATGATTTAATCTTTTCTTTTTCTTTTTTTGAAAGCCAGACTCTCACATTAAAAAGATTATGAAAATTAATTTTCACAGACAAAAATGATATCAAAATATAAATGCTATTTTCTTTTCACCTCTGACACGGATGATGGATTATATTGACGCAGAACTGGAATCTGTCACCTACCATGGCTCTGAAATTGCTCGGTAAGTGCTGGACACCGATAGTTTCTGCTGACTCTGCATTTAGAGGTTAAAACCCAAGTTTAATCAGTCTACTGAAAACAATGACTGAATCCAACTTCAACTGCTGTTCTGCCAGGGGTATGAATCATTTTACCTGCTCCATAATAGATTTTTACATAATATTAAATCCTCCTCTTTTGTTTCAGAGACTTTTGTGGGCAAAGAAAGGAAGGTTAATCTCCAAGCACGCACGGCATCTTGCTGGCACAGCAAAGGATGGATTTGTGAGCTGATGATACAGTTAAGTGGTGCTCTGCAGGGGAAAGTATGTATTTTCCCCCAAACCAGCGTGCAACATGTCCCAGTTGGCCAACAGGCCCAAAAAGGGTCTTATCACAGAGTCGTTGCCATCGGGGCTAATCAGTGCTGGCAGACCCAGGAGTCACGTTTCCTTCCCAGGATGGGACTGGAGTCCAAGCGTTCCCGATTTTTAGCTATGCATTAAAAAAAAAAGTAAAATATTGATATAGGGCAGGAGGGAGGAGGAAGGAACAGGGTCACAGTCTACTGAGTGTATGCAAGAAATATCCAATTGTTTATCCGAGCTGCAGCAGCTCTAACAAGGGAAACGAGCAAAGCCCAGGCCAGAGGAGCCAGCACACTACTTGTGGAGGTGGCTACCAACCCCACCAAGGACTGAACTTCGACTGTCTATTCTAAAGAAAGTACACTGGGAAACAAGCGTTTCCTACGCACCCTAAGAACGCAGCCAGATACACCTATCTGGTTTTCTGCTCCCATCCTACATTGTATTTTGTGGGTTTTTCTGGCATCATTTCCTTGCGCAAAGGTCTCACCAGCAATTTGAAGGCAAGACGTACAATGGCAAATTAAAATGGTTATTTTAATCCTATGGGGTTTTTTTTTTAATCTGGGGCCCAATTTATGGTGTTTGTATGGCTAAAATTTAAAAAATGGGCCATGCTTGTTTATGGTTCTTGAATATGGACGTGAGGTGGAGAGGGGCAGCAGTGCTGTGGTAGTGTGCCGTCCTCTGCAAAAGAACAACTCCACACCACCTCCATCAGCCTGGATAACACGGTTCATCTCAAGGTCTTTCGCAGGAAAAAAGCTGAATGCGTAAAACAAAACCCTAGGTAAAGAAGTCAGTATTTTCCTTCCTAGCTTATTAGACTGTGTGGAGTGTAACTAACCACCTCAGTGCCACAAAGCAGCAAGGCAGCACGGTTAAACAGAACCTGTAGCCTGTAACTTGCGCGCCAAAACATAACCCCCTTTAACCTGGGAAAACATACTATCATTTAATAGCAGAAGAGATCAGCCACCAACTTTTTTATTTTAACCTCGATCCCTTACGTATGATATTTTATTTACTGAGATAATATTAAATATTTGATGTCATAAAATGTGTTCTGGCCCTAATAAACCTTTAAAGTATCTCCCTTTTCTGACCGATACGTGTATCCCAATATACTGGCCAAGTTCAAAGACAGTCTGAACAACTTCCTGGCTTTACCCCGCACCAAGACAGCTGCCAGCCCTGTTCTTTTTTCTCTATTTCACAGTTCCAACTGCTTCAGAATCATTAAATTTCTGGTCGTGTATGGTAGCTAGAATGTAAACAGTAAAATGCCCCACAGTTTGGAGACATCTATATATTTTTTTTTGCCTTTTTGTCTAAATACTTTGCTAAATGGAGCAATACATTCAATTTTCAGTAGAAAATGGCAGGAATATGCATTATTTTTCACTAAGAGTGTATCTTTATGCTACATTTAAGCAAAGATGGCTGCAGGAAGATTATTTCCTGGAAATCAATATTCCGCTGGGGAGAGCTGATGGTCTCAGCTACACGGGAGAATCATTGACTCCAGCTGCATATGACATAGAAAATAGGCTACATGGAGGCTGTCGGGGCTAAAAATAAAAAGTATAGGCATATGGATTTTTATATGCATTATGCAGCTCACAATTGCAATGCATTGCATGAGACAGTACCAGAAAATTAATGTTCTGTACGTTACTCAAACGACTCAAAACCTACCCCGTGTATACTATTTCCCAATCGATTGTATTTCTGGAAAATATTGGTAATGTTTGCTAATATTATTTACATAAGACGGGAGCCTAAATTAGAGCAGTAGGTGTAAGCAAATTGTCAGGTTCCTCTCCTCCGCACCGCTTGCATCAGACGCTGCACTGGAGCTGATGAGACGGTGACCAGGTCCCAGAGTCAGGAATAAGACAGAACGGCTCAAGGCCAACTCTAAATTACACGCTAATTTTTTTCTTTTTTTTTTTTTTTTTCTTTTTTTTTTAATTACAAACGTTTCTGTATTGGGAAAGTGGGACGCAGCATGTGTAATTAACTCGTTTGGGCAAGTTACAGGCCTTTGCTGCAAAACTCCACCTACTTTATCTGATGCGCACACACCCTTGTGTGCCTCCAACACCGCATGGGATGCGTGGGATTTCTCTTGTGGCAGATTCCCAATTTCACATAAGGTAAACAAAACAGCTACATTCAGCAACTCTTTGGCTTCCCTTTAAAATTGCTTTAAGACCCAGGAGTGCAAGAAAAAAAAATCAAGCTGTGGCCTAAGAAGCCAGAGAAAGAGGAATTAAATCACTTCTAAAAGAGAAGGTCTCTGGGGGGAGGGCAACACCTAACAGCAGAGCAAATTCCAAGAAAGAGATTTTACGCTGTTTAAAAATAACAACAAACGCAACCAGCTGAATGCAAAATTCTCCCGCGTCACGCGCGGCGCCTGGGAAGCCAGCCTGAAGCCACAACTGGTTTTAGTAGGAGTGGAAAGAACCTTCGTCCCTCGCTCTCCAGCCCAGCAGGAAATTACTTGGGATATCACCCGGGAATTTGAAAGTTTTTAAGACGCTTTAAAACTGCAATTAGGCATTCCGAATATCCACTGCCAGCAAGGACCATCCATCGCTTTTCCCCGTTTGCATGGGGCGGTGGGGGGCCAGGGCAATCGCGATTTGCAAAGGCAGAAGTCCAGAAATCCTGGCCACGGAGCTCATTTAATATCTCGCCGGCCGCTCGGCGGCTCCAAGCAGAAGCAAAGCGAGGACAGCAAAAGTAATAACGAAAATTCCAGTGAGGATCTGGGCTGCTGAAGGGCTGAAAATTAGGGCCTTTGCAGGGAGGCTCCCTATGCAAAGCCCGGCTCGTTTTAATTAGCTAGGTGTTAAGGCACCCGAGTAGGAAGCACAGTCACATCTCTTGACTGTTCTCAAAAGCCAAAATGTGGGGTTTTTTCTTTCCTTCCCCCAACCCCCCCCCCCCCGCCCCCAGTCTAATGAGTTAAAACCAGGTGAAGCGGCTCCTTCCTTATTAAAGCAGCAAACAGCAGATGGCTTGACACCTGGCCGGAGCTGGGTTTGGTGACCTTTTGAGTGACAGCGGGTTGATATATTTAAAGGAGAGAGTCCTCGGGGGGATGCAGTGGGACACAAAGGATTTTGTACAGCAGTTGGAGCGGGTTCGGTGGGAAAGACACGTCGTTTCTTGCAAACGGGAGCTGACTTGCTCTGCTAAATCTCCCCGAGCCAGTGCGTGCACGCTCGTGCTCTTTTATCTAATCTTTACAGAAACATTAATAGGAACTATGCGAAATCTATAAATGACAAACGGATTAGGAAACGTCCGCAGCTGATTACTAGTCGCTTATCGCACGGAATTGATCCCCCTGGTTCTGCTTCCATGTTTTTCTGCCACCGCTTTGGCACTCTAACATTTGTCTTTGGCACTTCAGATATTTCTGACTGCTTTCTCAGCCTCTAGTGCTGGAAGAATTTTACCTAAAGAGTGGATAGAAATTCATTTTTTCTTTCCTTTTTTAACTTTCCATAGTCTTGGCAGCAAACTGTGTCATGATGATGTTGGCAACAACATATTTGTGGCAGAAGGAAGAAAGAGAATCATAAAATATATGAAAGAAAAAGTTGACATTTTAATGAAATACCTTGTAACTTCTTGGGAAAAGTTATTAAAATACATTCAGTTTATAGCCATTTGTACAGATAGGAGGAGTAGAATACTTTCTCCTGAAGCCTTTAATAAAAATTGCTTGTTAACTAAAAGCAACAATGGCTAGAAAACATTTTGAAAATTCATTGCTGGAGTGAATTTTAGGTTTGGGACATTCTGGGCTTTTCCAAGCATACAGGAAGATTGCCGGCACGCGCGTGAGCTCCTGGGAGTGCAGCGAGACCTGCTCACGAGAAGAGTGAGCGGAGTGATGGAGCATCTAATGGTCCTTCCAGCTGGCTACCAAACCTGGCACTGATTTCTCACACGGCTACAAAGAATTGATTTTTATTTATTTTTTTTTTTTTTAAATCTTAAATGCTACTCTGTCAGATTATAGTGCTCGGTTTTCCCAGCCCCTGAGAAGGTTTTGTCTGCCTGTGAAGAAGGAATGATGGTTGCAGCTCTGTAGACACCCTCAACACAGCTACAGCCGCGGAGGCTGCAGAAAGGTCTCTCCGGGTGCTCCGCAGCAGTGAGGGATCCACACTTAGCTAATTAGCGCCCAAGAAGAAAGAAACGAAAGGCACTCTTCCTGTTGCAGGCTGCCATTGCATCTCACCTCTGTAATTACACATCTCATTTTAATATGACATAAATCTGAGGGAAAGCCTCTTACTGCAGAGCACAATACAGCCAGTACCACTGGCACCAGCTGCACAACAGCGAGGGTAACGCATCAGCCACGCCTGGGCGTTCGTCACGGAATGAGAAAGGAGAGAGGGAAAACATCCACAGCCAGCCATGGATTTATCAGGGTGAAAGAAGAAAGAGTTGAGGACTGCAGGAGCTTTGCTGCCCTGTCTTTTTTCCCCCCCGAAACTGGGTTCTGTTTTCCTTGACAATCATAGAATCACAGAATGTGTTGGGTTGGAAGGGACTTTTAAAGGTCATCTAGTCCAACCCCCCGGCAGTAAGTCTAATAATAATAATAATGATGATAATAATGGCATAAGAAAAAATAAAGGGAAAATACTGATCACACAACTGCCAAATGCATTGGACAGTCACCAATTAACATTTCTCCACAAAAAAAAAAATGTGCAACGCAGGAACTTCGGACAGGAATCTCAGACCCCCCTCTATGATAAAGTGATTTCCAGACCCAAATAAACCTGCCTGGTTCTGTGCCTCCTGTTCCACCTTTTCAAAGCATAAACTTGAACTACAGGTAAATCTTGGGAAAACTATACTTCCAGTTGGTTTCACTGCAGCCGTAGGAAGGACAGGTTTCTGGAACCTGTGTTCCAGAAGGATTCCAGGATTGAGTTTCTGGAAGGATTATGACATTTTGATTTAGTTCCAAACCAGATAAACTCCCCACCACTTAACCAGACTTGGTGATGAAAAAGGAACCCTCATTTTAGGAAGAGCTGAGACATCTCTGACACGGTTTGCTGTCATAATGCAAAAAAAGAGTTTCAGATGGAAGAGTAATTTCACGAGCAGAATAGCAGGCACTACCGCAAAACTTTTGTAGAAATACAGTGCTTTATCACAGCTGAAATTTCCCTTCTCCTCTTCTCCGGGATTAGACTTCAGCCTCTGCCCAAGTGAAATATCATAGAATCATAGAATCGTTTAGGTTGGAAAAGACCTTTAAGGTCATTGAGCCCAACTGTAAACCTCACACTGCCAAGCCCACCACTACCCCACGTCCCTCAGCACCACACCTACCCATCCTTTAAATACCTCCAGGGGTGGCGACTCCACCACTTCCCTGGGCAGCCTCTTCCAATGCTTGACAACGCTTTTGGTGGAGAAATTTTTCCTAATATCCGATCTAAACCTCCGCTGGCGCAATTTGAGGCCATTGATCCTTCCCATGCAGTAGCATTTGCATTTTTGTAACGTGGATTAGGGAGTTGATCCATGTTAAATGCAAAACCCACCTAAAACCAGAGAGAAACACCAATAAAAGACGAGTTGGCAGCAGGATCAGCTGCAGACACCCGAGCAGCTCCTGGGCAGGCACGTGAGCCCCAAACCACAGCAGCTCCCACCGCCATGTAACGCCGCGCTCATTATTTTTAATTAGCTTTAGTTTCAGCTCTGCCAGAGAACGTGTAATCTTGGCTGTGTCACACAATAACCAGGTTCGCTGGTCTCCCCATCATTTTAGTGCACGTTAAAGCCCAGGCAGGTTAATTAGCCGTGACTCAGCGGGACGAGCGCTGCTGGTGGGACTCCACCCCGAGTGCTCCGGGGTGGGAGTGGGACACCAGGCTCAGAGCTGGGAGAAAAATCTGTTCTCATTTTGGGTGTTATTTTTAAAACTCACTTTTTCTGGGTAATTAAAGAAGGGGCTACAAAAGATCGGATTCTGTAGAAAGTAGCCCGCCACCCTCATCCAAGGTCTACATTTAAAATTCCCCAGCGATTGTCCCTCATCATGTGTTTGCTCGGTGGGGAGTAGAGAAGGTCCCCAGCCTCACCGCGGGCATCATGACACCCGTAACTCCATATGTACTATATCACCTTGTGCCACGGGACTCGGATGTACAATGACATGCTATGATTATTAGCAGATAGTCATTCCAAAAATTATCATCAAAGATTTCAAGGATAATACTTCTACAATCACTGCAACTGAACATACCAGACACATAGACAATATTCACTGGAATAATATATACTACACCCTAGAATACCGAAGTGTACACCAAGCACAGACATACTTACGGGATTCTGTTGATAGTGTTCCTGATTTAAGACATAAAACCACAACAGAAATAGCCCGTAAAAAGGAGAAGACAACTCCGATCAATTAGCGGCCCTGAAGAATACAGACTGTTTTGGCAGATCATTTGAAAATTTCACAGCTTGGAAAAAAGCCTTGGTAACAAAATAAATTTTCTGTTATTGGCAACTACTTATAAGGATTTTAAACACTGGACTGGATAGCAGTGAATTTAAATGCATATTGACAATTAAAACTCAGGATCACAACCACTGTGCAATAATGACAATTTGGGAACGCTTATGTTATTTATGTTCTGTTTAAGAACTTTGTTATTAATTATCCTACAAACGCCAGTTAATAATCAATTCATGCCACAATTATCGTATCAGTTATATTGTCTAATTAAGAACTGGTGAGTGATTGGAATTCCAATACAGTATTAGAGGCACAGGCTGCAATCCTAAACAAATACAAGTGTGAAGTTACTGAACAAAAGATTATCTAAGCTCTAATATCTACTGGCAAAACTCTTTCTCTCTGGATCATTAGCTTCCAGTCCTATTATTATATACAAATGACCAATTTCTGCTAATTCCTAAAGCTAATTCCTGTAAACCATTATTTTGTATACATTGTGTTAAGGCTTTTCACTTGTTTAAATTTGCATAATTATAGCAATTGTCTTCTAAGCTTACTCTACTGAAATCATTCTAAATTGGGATTTAGCCTATTTTTAAAGATTAGTCAACTTGTGTAGAGCAACGTATCTGGAACTGATATTGCCTAGATCCCCTGTAATTCAGCCCAAGTACAAGGAGGCAGTTTGGAAGGGCCAGGAAAGGGCCAGGGTGGAATATGGAAATGTACAGTGGTCAGCAAAAGATATGAGAGCACAACTAAGAAACAAAGCATCTCTAGGATAATGTTTCTTTTATGGATGTACTATGCCTGTGTATACCATTAACAAAACACCGGACCAGAAGGTGTGTTCCTGGTGAGAAGGTAGCGTTCCTAGTCCTGTTTGGGCATCATTTCTGGTTTTGTCCCTCTCTCCTAAGAGGATCCGGGAGAGGCTGGCCACAGATATAGAGTTCTCCATAAGGGGATGGTAGCTCTTTGTCAAACCAAAGATGGTAGCTCTTGTTTTCAGAGCTCTGGAGCGATCAAACCCAGGATAACAGGTTCTCCCTGTAACTCCGTTGGGAAGGAGCCCCAGAACCTCTGCCCTCACCTCCTGCGCCGGCAGGGTCACCTCTGGGCTCTTCGATTTGAGACTGTTCCTTAATCGTGTCCCTCCTAAAGAGCAGCTCTAGCACCGAGCCGTCCTCAGCCTCCGCCGCAGCGAAGAGCACTGCAAACTCATCTCGCCTTCCTGCCATGGCCTTATCTTCCTTTAATGCTCCTGTTACGCCTTGATCATCTATCAGTCTGACTGCTCCTCTGGCAAGCTTCCTGCCTCTGATGTGTTCGAAAAAGTTTTTGTGATTAGCTTTTCCACATTCAGTAAGTGCTCAAAATCTGTTTGGCTTGCCTTTTACCTTTAAATTGAGACTTGACTCTTTCTCCTTTTAAAAAAAAAAAAAAAATCCTAATAGCTCCTTTGTACGTTGATTTATATTTCACTTTTGGCGGATCTTCTTAAAATTATTATGTTGTGCATATTTGTGTTGAGTAGTAAAATAAGTTGTTGCCTTTAAAGCATCTAAGCCGCCTACAAACATATTTCCCTCTTAGCTGCTCCTTTAATTTCCTTTTAATTATCTTCCTCATTATTAGGCAGGTCCTCCGTAGGTGCATTGATTTTTATTTTTTCTCCCCCTCCTACAAGGATGTTCGATGTTGTGATGACTATTCCGGACTGGCTTTTTCACACATACTGACTGAAGTAGATGAAGAACTGCAGTGCTCAGAAGTAACTGAAGAATTAAGTCTTCCTCGTGCCAACTATTTAAATGTCAAAAAGCGTTTCTGGGAGGGGAGACCTGGCTAGGGCACCAACACTCTGAACTGGGAGAAACCAACTTACTGTGTTTTTTATTAATCCCGGGGCTGTTTTCTCACCAGGGCCATGTATTCTCCCACTGCTGGGGAACTTATGCCCTGTATTATGGCGATTACTTTCTTTCTGCGACACCTGTTACATCCCCTGAGCTTTCTGACTTCTGTTCCTATAAAAGCCCTCACACACCTGGTTTGGATCTCATTGCCTACATCCCCAAGTTTGGCACAAACATTTCATGGCCTTTACAATGTCCTACCTAAGCGTCATCTTTTTTTGTTTTGGTTTGGTTTGGTTTGGTTTTTTGGTTTCTGTTTTGTTTTGTTTTGGTTTGGTTTTTGTTTTTGTTTTTCCCCAGAATAAAACTTCCATGGCTTGGTCTTTCCAGGATGGTTGATCCTGAACTTTGTCCGTGTCTCCTGGCTTCCTTTCACTTTACCCTCTTATCTGTCTAATTATTAGTGCCAGGAGAACTGAGCTCAGCTCTGCTGTAGGTTATCTATATTTCAAAAGCTTCTCATCCCAATACCTAACAGACCCTTTTCTCTGCCTTCTGCCTGGCCTTTGAAGCATTTCATCTCACTTTCATCTGCTGCCAATGCAACTTACTCCTTCCATACCTGTGTTCTGAAGTATGCTGCCGTACACATACCGATGAGATAGTACGCTGCTTATTAAAACCGGAGCTATCAAAACACAATCAGCAGCACTCAATCACACAAGGCAGAGTCCCCCAAATTTCATGCAAATGAGATATTAAGAAGTTGTGCCTTTGGATAAACTACTGTTTGGGTTATGATCTGTTCTGTGTAGGATGCACGTAAAGAAAAAAAAAAAGAAAAAAAAAAAAACAAGGAAAAAAAACCCCAACATAGACTTACATTTTAAGTGTGAAAACCCATCTTGTTGTCTAAGAATTCCATCGTGTAAATAGGCATTTTCTTCATAAACACCAGTAGCAATAAGTGCCATTTTCCCTTCACAGGCTATAACGAATTGGAGCATTAAACCCTGTTGTATTTGCGTCCTAAGTTTTCTTTGCTGATTTCTTCTTTTCAGAAGAAATTAAAAGTTATCCTTGCCCATTTGATTTACCTGCTTCTCACCAAAACATCTGCCACATCCTAGAAATAGGCTAAAACTATTAGGCTATATCCACACGCAGTTTATTTTATCTTATTTCTGGAGGAGAAGGAAAAAAGGGGGTTTAACTTTTTCCTGGCTGCCCATCTCTGTAGCGAGTCAGTCCAAAGAATGACTTTTCACAGGACAGATAAGCTCTGAATCGCATTGCTACACGTATCGTAGCATTGTTTTGAGGAACTTTCTGAGATTTAAGTGTAGTACCTCCAATAACCACCATTTCAGTTATCCAGGACTCAGAGGCAAAAAAAGAACAGAATGCTTTTTGCATACAAAACAGTCCTCAATACCTTCTACAAAACAAACCATCAAATAACTGGGTTCCTTCAGATGTTGCAGATGAAGGCAGCTTGTCCCAGTGCCAGGGTGGGAGTATCGCCTCCCCACGCCTCTGTACGCGCCGAACAAGGGAATTAGCCCTCTTCAGCCCTTTCCAAACAGCTCTGCTCTGGTGATGTTGTACCAAGGCGACTGAGGAGAGGATCTGTCCCCTTTCCCCTATCCCTGCAGGGCCAGGGGATATCAGCCTTTAAAAGCCATGATATTTGTCAGTCATCCAGGATTTTTGTTTCTCTTCAGCTTCAGGCGGTGGCAATTTGTGGAGGTGAGGGAGGGAGAAAAACCCATTCTAATGGATTTCTGCAGTGGGTTAATTTTTTTAAATTAGTATCTTTTGAAAGTAAGTGGCTGGGAGAGATCGATAACGGGCAGAGGACACGGAAGTGCTCCGAGGTACATGACAGGCGCATGTCCCACACAGCCCTAAAGTTTGTCATCAGCTCCAGATGGGGAAAAAAAAAAAAAAAAAAAAAAAAAGTGAGCCAAATGATTTGTTCTTTTTGAGTTTTTGCACGTGAATGAGCAAAAGCAAGTTTTCCTACTAAATACTCTCTTTGACAAAAATTCCTATTTCAGCAGAGGTATATCATTTTTAAAATGATACCAAATGGGGGAAAAAAATGATAACTTATCTGGTTTCTTTTTTACTTTCCTCAGCTATAAAGATGAGTTCTAGGAATTAGCTCTCTGATTCTACCAGAAGTCTATTCCTCACGATCAGAAAATGATTTCTGAAAGAGCATATAATGATGCAAATGAATCAATTTGCAAAAGGTCTGCTCTGATACAAGGCAGGAAAATATACATGAGGTACTCGGAATAGCAACTATGCAGTTAGCAAAGCAGTAAGTATAATTATCATCCTGAATTACTTAAAATACAAATTGCCATAAAATTCCAGTAGCCAACACAAGTATAATGACAATTTTGTTTAGACACAATACTTTTTTACCTTTGAATGGAAGATAACAAATACATGCAAAATGCAAACCCTCCTGGTATGAAGTAACTTCTAATTTAAATATCATATGTGGGAGTCCGGCTCATGTTGCTTTTAGACTTCGGAGTACCATTCACTTTGCTATTGCTTTTGTGGAAGAAGAGGAAGGCAAATGAATTCAGAATTAATTTGTATTGATTTTGTTAGATCTCTACTTTGACATTTATTCGTATAAAATATCTTAGAGCAGCTAAAATCATTTCCAGGACAAGCAATTAAATAGAAAACCTAAAAGTATAATGCTTCCCCATCTTTGCATTTCCTTAATACACACAATTACCAGATTTTAAATCATAGAATTGTCTAGGTTGGAAGGGACCTTTAAGATCATCAAGTCCAACCATTAACCCAACACTGCCAAAGCCACCACTACCCCATGTCCCCCCGCACCACGTCTGCCCGGCTTTTCAATACCTCCAGGGATGGCAATTCCACCACTTCCCTTAAACAGAGAAAATACGTAAAGCTGCGCGATACAACATTTAAATTTGGTCTTAAACTCATGGTTCCATAGAAGGTGCATATTAAAGAACAACTTAAGGATTTGTTGAACTAATCTTACTATTTTTAACATGCAATGTCCTCTTGCTTTAATAAGTGTTAGCAAAGCGTACCCATGAAGTATTGAGCCCTGTCATCATCTTGTGAGGACTTCAGTTTTTCAGAAGGAGCTTCAGGACCCCAAAGCCAAAATACCTCATGAGATTTAAGGATTCTGTGCATCTTCTTTCAGAGGATGCATTCAAAGGGATTGTTAAGGAAATACTTGTCAAGAAAAATCTTCATGAAGCAATTTCAATTTCATGTACTGTCACGTGCTTTTCCGTTGCAAAGATTGCTCTTCAGTTTGGGGGTTCAAGGATCTCAACAGCCTCAATGCCCTGGGAAAGAGTCCGTTTTGTTTCCCCAGGAAAACACAATTCCACAATTTCCAGTTAGATACCAAACACTAAAATGATGCAATGGATCAGAGGTTTTATGGAACAGCTGATCTGACATTGAAGTTGAATGGACCAGTACCACTCTGAAGGGTAAAACACTCTAGATCCCAGGTACGTGCGGTTCAGAGACCTTCATGCTTTGAATAGAATACTCCACAGAGTTTACTTTAAAACCCTATTTTATTTTTTTTTTTTAAATCTATTCTATGCAATATGAAATGACTAGCTGCTTGGGTTTAACAAAGCCAATTGAAACACATGCCAGAATTGCATTTGATATTAATGACCTGCTGATTATGAGGAGACAGTTTAAAAGGCGTCTCTTTTTTTCATGTATTTGAGTGATTTGGTATGAAAAGCCCTCGCAAAGATTACAAAGACCTGCTTTAAATGCACTTATATGGTTTATAATTTGGGACATTCCTAAACAATTTTTTTTTCTATTGATTCTTTATGCTTTGTCATATAACAGCACATGCTTCTGTGCTGTCTCTCTTGTTTGGGAGAACAGAACTACTGCTAGTACAAACACTCAACACATTTCTTTCATTGTCTGAATAAAAATGAAAAATCATTAGAACAGTTTTTTCAAGTTATTGGCCAAAATTACCCCTGAAGTGAGACATTTAACAATCATGTTCATTATTGTCTTCAGTTATTTAAAAGTTATTAGCAGCCATGCAACATGCATCTGCAAGCTATAATCCCCCCCCCCCCCCGAAATATATCATAGGAGAAAACAGTAGAACAACCGAGAAATTCAGGTAAGAAGGGGTCCCAGGAGGTCTCTGGTTGGACTTCCTGCCCCAGCAGGGGTAGCTCTGGGATTGCTCAGGGCTTGGTCCTCTCAGGTCCTGCAAACCTCCAAGGATGGAGATGGTACAACTTGGAGGTGCAACTCCAACAGTCTGGACCTCTCTTACTTCCAATTCAGTTCTGTTGTCCCTTTTCCTCCACAGTAAAGGGGGATAACTATGTCCCTCGACCTCCTGGCCATGTCCCTGCTCCACCAGCCCGGGATGCTGCTGGCTCCGGGAGCAGCCCAACCCCACGTGCTGCCCTGGCCCTCGCAGGGCTGGTGGTACGGGCGGGATGCTCTGCGACCACTGATTACACTCCTCATCAAGCTACTCATTTGCTCGCCAGTACAGCTAGTGTTTTAGCTCTTACTAAATGAAGCTGTATTTTTCATTTACATATAGATTCGGAAGTCTTGCTGGTATATTTAGGATGACAAATAATAGCACTATGTAACAGTAGGAGCAGGAGGAGCTTTACTGCGGCTGTGTGATTAAGGGCAATGCTGACGAGAGCAATTGCTGACTTGTAGCTGACACCTTCAAAACAGCCATCCGCAGAAAGTAATGATCTGGCTAACATCAATAATTAACGGGTAATAGAAAAATGTTAAAATGGCATGATAAAGCAGGATTTGATCTGCAACATTTGTGTTTCGGATTCCAAATGCAAGAAACTACAGTACGCTCTATCCTATGAACGGCTATTACTGTATGTAAATATTATGATCCGTAATTATTATTTGTTGTACACCTGTACAGTTAAAACATCGCCATAGCCTGTGCTTCCATGTGAGGAGAAAATATTGCTGCACTATTAATTACTTGCAAATGGGACTGTACAAATTGTACTGAGATAAGACTTTACCTTCCAAACCTTCCAAGTCGTATATAACGCCCCTGCTGGCTGCACCGGGGCCAAGGCGGTATTTGTAATGATGCACAGGTTGTATAAAACAAAGCTGGAGAGGGCAACTTGTTGTCAACCCTTCTGCCAGCTAAAGAAACCACGAAGTATATCTGACTTCATACTGAGTTACAATTTAAACGTTAATCCTTTATACAGCACACTAAGGCTGGGACAGTTGCACAGATTTTAACCCATCAGGCTGATCTCAGTTTAGGAAAGTTGTGCCCCTCCCACCTCAAAGTAAAACATGAGGAATCGCAGAATGTGAAAATGGGAAGGATTTGAGATGGGGAATAGCAAGTCTTCAATTTCAAAAATGCATCAGCACAAGCTTGTATTAGCTGAGCCTTTTTTGAGACATGAGAAAATTACCCCTATTTCACACAGTTGCGACTTTCTAGCTATTAGCCTTTGGAATGACTGACAAATTGGGCTGAAACATCTCTGGTGTGAAACACCGGCTTATTAGCTTGAACTGTTGCCCTACTCATAGGTCACCCAGTCATCCCACGTACAGGAGGTTGATGTGGGGAATGTGCACAGAGACCTTTCCAGCTGTAGCTCCGAAAATCCCAGATACTCAAACCAGACCCGCTCACATACCTAACCTTCCCATCTGTCTGTGCTGGTCCACAGCAATTCAAACCAAAACATGAAGCTTTAAGAGCATTAAATATGGTACCAAGTGGCCCCACAGTGCCAGGCTGGGAGGTGGTGGTCAGCTCAGCAGCGGAACATCCCTCAAAGGGACGCTTTTTTTCCTAGAAAGCAAATCCCTTCTTGGCACCATGGGCCATAGGCACTAGGTGTTTTAATTAGCTCTGTTCAATTTAGGTTTTGAACAGTAAAGTGGTAGTTTAGCCCTTACGTACACAACCAGAACAACCCCAGAATGCAGGACGATAATTTCTTCGGGATTTCTGCTGTTGTTCTTTCTACTTGTGCCTGTGTCTCAGCAATATTGAAATTCCAATGGGAAATGGATGAAATTTATTAAAATGTCTTTTATAAATCATGTATTGTTTTGCTCCTTGGATGACTGAGTATGCTAAAGAAGTTAAAAAATAAATGAGTGTACTTTGGCAAGACCGCCTATGGGTATCACCTAGTTCTGAATAACATTTACATGATTTAAGAATAGGCCCTTCCATTGAACCGAAAATGGGAGTTTATTGTTGAATTGAAGAGGACAGAAAATAATTAATGCAGGCATACTGAAACAAGAAGATGAAGGGCTAATCCTACCATATTTGGAATTATAAAAAACTAAATCATTTCTTGTAGCTGCCAAACTAGCTGACTCAGGAGACTGGAAAAAAAACCCTGATTTTTTTTTTTTCAATCCTATGCTTTTTATTTGAATATAGAGGTTTGAACGCGTAATACCAGATGATTAGAAAACTGGTTGTTTTCCAAGTCAAAATTCAGGAGAGGTTACAAAACTACAAATCTTTTTGTGAGTGCATAGTGCTCCTCTTCTCAACATTAGCTCAAGTATTATTTAGACTCCTACTTCTTACCAGGACTTCTCAGGCGACCATGGGAGCGTATGGAGCATATTTCTTGCTCTTCAGTCAGCGACTCCCAAGCTCCCACCGATCTCTGGACCCTTGTGCAGTTCCTGTTGATGCTGATAGTGCAAGTTCAGGCCTGTGGATGGTTGCAGCCATTAGAAGAGAGATTTTCTACCAGCTATACAACTTATTATATATATTATTCATAATATATTCATAATTATTCATAAGGTAGTATTACAATGGGCACGAATGAGAATGACCTGTTCAATATACTTTTGTGTAACAAAAAAAAAAGAAAATAAAAACTCAGAAAATTGAAAGAAAATCTTTCATTTTGCTTGAAACAGGGATTTTTCTGATTGGGCAGATAACTCCCATTTCCAACTTGTTTTATCTTGGAAAAAGACCGTTTCAGCAACCACAAAGAAACAGTTGAAGGAGTCCTCTGCAGACTGCCCTCCCCCCAGGTCACCTCTCCACCCCGCGCTCTACAACCAAACGCTTCTGCAACCTGCTAAAATTGTGCAAGGTGGGTGCCTAAATGACACGGTAGGTACGGAGCCAAGACTGAAGCCTTGCTTTGCAAAGGACAACGGAGCATTTTGGATGAAGTATCAAATACCACAATCAAGTGGGACATTACTCACCCAGAAACATAAAACGCAATCTTATTATACGTGTGCAGTGTGCCATCTGGCACCGGAATCAACGCACGCTACAGCTGGGTAACACGGAGCGTGAGCCAATTGCCATCACCTGAGTTGCCAACTTTCAGCAAAAACTAGTCTTACTCTTTCCCGCCAGCAGACATATTTGTATACTATAAGGAAGGGAAAACATAACAAGCAATCTCTGAGGAAAGGCTAAAGCAGGAAATTAAGAAAACCCCTTTAACTATGCACATGTATTGAAAAGGAGAGAACACGAAACTCAGAACATAAAACTTTCATGAAAACTCGTATGTGCACATGATGTAAAGAATAAATACATTTCTCGCGTTGGTAATGGGAAAATATAACAGGGAACTATAACCCACAGAAAGTCTCGCCATACAATAATTCAGGTGTTGCAGCTGCAGCTTGCCTTAAAAAAAGAAAAAAAAAAAGTAAAGTACACACTAAAGGGGAGAAAGGTTTCAGGTTCTCCTACGATAGCTGTTAGATATGTGAGCTGCTTTGTCAGGTTTATGTTGTAACCCAAAAGATAAGCACCTGTTGCCTGAGGAAATACAACCCATTTCTTAACGCAAGGACATTCCACACTTACTGAAATGAGCAGCAAAGAAGAAAAAGGTAAATGAAAAATGAAAAATGATCGTGCTAGCCAGGGGCTTGTCGACTGGCCGGTAAGAAAAAAAAAAAAAAAAAAAAAAAAAATGGAAAATACCAGATTGTCTTTTGTGTAAATGAGGAACGTAAGACAAACACAGAAAATGATCCTACTGTTATAGCATAAGAATAACCAACAGAAAGATGAAAGGAGATCGCTAAAAGATACATTTTTTAAAATGCTGTTTATGTTGCTGCCCATCTAAAATGATCGCTCTTGATTTATTGGTGCAGAATATATTGCTGCAGCAATTGAAGTGATGATAATAGCCCAGGAAAAATGTTGATGCTGTTAGTTTGATGATTGATCGAAGCACTACCGAACCAGCGAGGGGATTTATCAATGTGCCTCTGAACTTTGTAAATGATGCTTCTGGAAGTCTGTAAACAAGCTGAACTGGAAGAGAACTGCCAGCGCCTCCCACTGCACAAGGACTCGCTTAGAGTATTGTTTCAATTAGGGATGATTAACTGTAATAACGATCTGTGCATTGCTACACTGAGGCCGATGGGGCTGGTCAAACATGGGAGAGCTGAAGCAAAGCCATCCAAATGGGTTCCTGTGGCCGGTTCATCCACGGCAGCCAGCAGGGCTGGACGGACACCAGGAGGCACCTGAGGGGTTTTGAAAAAGTCCATCAGTCACCACCATCAGCCTGGCCACAAACACCAAATAACCCCACCACCCCCATTCCCCTGTTCCCAGCCTTTTCCTTACCAATCAATTGCCTTTACCATCTGATTTTTCCAGTTACTTATTCTCCCAGTTTCCTTGATCTTCTAAAAACATTTTGGGATGCAACTTTGCGTCTCCCAAAGCAAAAATTCTCTGATCAGCGTGGCTAATTATTTTTTGTAAGCTAAATGTTGCATGAAAGGTAACAAAAAGTTTCCCTAAAAATTTGTAAAGGAAGACTGTTTTCTTGCCACCCATTCACCCACCACTGGAGTGGGACCTACGTTTTCACCCAGGATCCAAAGAAAGTTCATGCAATTGTAAAGCCCTTTACTAGAGCTACCGAAGTGAAAAAACAGGGACAAAACAGCACGTTTACCAAGAGAAAGGTAAAAAATTGCAGCCATGTCGTGAGCCTTGAGGACTTAGAAGCCAAGGGGCTTGTCAATCTGCATTTCTGAAATTTTTGCCTTTTCTCCTCAACTGAAGACTGAGGCTTTAAAACAGATCCAGCCTGTGCTGCTGTTAATGGCCGATTCCTCCACTGAACACCGCTATAGAGGGAGGGCGAACTCCCAGCTTCCAGATTCACATCAGAATGTGTGAATCTCAGCTTTTGTTTTTATTGGTACTGGCAGATAAAAGGATAAAAATAATCATCAGAAGTGCTAGAAGAAGACAACAAATAAAAGAATCCCAGAAATGTTATAATTGTGGGTAGACCTGTCAGATGAATGTTTGAGCTGACAACAGATGAATGTTGCATTTCAATACACAGAGATCCTTCGCCTGTTGTCAAACTTCATAACAATGCAGATTAAAACAAATTAATGAGGCAACTGAATCCGTGCTTCTAACTCCTCTTGTGGTGCTTTGTTTGAAACTTCTCTGTTCAAGCCAGAGGAGCTGGCTGGAGCATCGGGGTGTCCAGAGAGCTCCACCACTGACTGGTGCAGATGACTCTACACCACACAAGGCAGCAACATGGTTGGACACGAGCTCAGGTCCCAGAAGCAACAGTCAGTAATTGCTCTTTCCTGAGCTCATGAGTCCTGCTGCGATGTGAGAGCAAAGCTGGTCTAGCAGGTGAAACACAGAGCTCCCCGGTCCTTCTCCTCCCTCCCTTCCCTGCAGCCTCCTGGACTTCTCCCATGAACCAGGTCAACGCACAAGCCAGCAGAGAACTAAGAAGGAAACAGTTCTCTGCCAGGTTAAAACCACAAGTGAAGGATCTGACAAGTGCTGGGGCAGGGAAGGCGGAGATGAGAGAGGAGGAGAAGGGGAGGAAAACAGGACCTTTTCCTCCTGCGGGGACGAGCTGTAGGATTCACAGTTCCTTAGCCCAGGCAGACCATGGGGCTGACCTGACCTGCTAGAACACATCTCATCCAAGGCTTGCTTGTTTGTTGCAACTCGGGTGTCTCTAAATAGCGTTGAGTGCACAGTAAAGACGTATCATCTGATGGGGAAAAATCCAACTGACCAATCTGGACCTCAGCTTATAAGAAAGACAACTGTATTTCACCTTTTTAAAAGGAGCAATCTTTATATACCAGTAGTCTTTAAGCAATGACTGTGGTAGCCCCGTGGATTAGCAGAATGGATAACAGAAAGCCCCAAGATGGATTTTTCAGTGTGGAGAGGAGAACTGGAGAATCTGTAAAAATTATTATGTAAACCAAGTAAAATTTTACATTTCAGTTTCATACGAACAGCTTCCTTCAAGTACACAAGCATTCTGTCATTCGTTAAGCTGTATTAGGACCATCTGAAGTCGCCCAGTTTATAGACAAGATACCTGAAATAGAGCAATGGAGTTACACTATAAAAACTCGGGAGGGAAATGCAGGGGAGCAATCTCTTTCGGACAAAAGTAGGATGGGAGACAACCTGTTCTGTGATTTTTGCTCCCCAAATATATGTTCTTCCATCAGCAAAGGCAAAAGCATTCCAGCTTGCCGTAAAGCGTTCTGTCGGGTCACATTTTGCTGCACTCGAACACGTCACATCAGACATGACAGGACAAATGCCATGACATAACCCAACTAAACAAAGCGCAGCACTTCAGCAATCAGACGCCGGCTTTCCTTCCCCGGCCACTAACGATTGTCACTCTGGGTAGGAAACAGCTCACCTAGATTTTAAAGCAGGGTTGACGAGAGAGTGCTGGGAGGCTGCTCGGCGGAGCTGCTGCCCTCAGACTGTCAGAAACCCCCTGTTCGCTTCTGGTACCTGAAGGTCCCCGGCGAGAAGAAGGGCAAACTCGCAGGCCGTTGACCTGAAAAACTCTTTGCAGGCCTAAACCACTGCAGAGTTACACCAAGATTTTCATAGTCCCTGATAGCAATCTTTTGCTTCTATTTTAGCAAAATCAAATGAAAATAATGACGAATTAATTTGAAAGGAAAAGCAGCCACCATTTACATATTACCTGACATTCAGGAAATGGCTGTTTTTACTGCAGGGAGCTGAGAGCCTGAGGATAAATAAACAAATAGGCACAAGTAAAGAGATGAGATTAAACGCAGAGGTTTTTCTATATATACATACAAATTATTTAAAGGAGGCGCCATGGGAGAAGTACGCCTTTGAGTTCGAGTCCGCAGCGCACAATTAACGCAGATGACTGGCACCTCAATTACAGCACCAGGGCTACCCAAGGCGGGCACGAGGATCCTCACGGCTCCCGTCTCGCTGCATCCTCCCGGCGGCATCTTGGAGGCATCTGCACTCTCTTTCTGTGCCAAAATGCCTTGGCAGTCCTCTGCAAATCAATGGCAAGAAAAGGCTCGAAGAAAGGAGCGGAGGGGGTGGGAGGGACCTGAGGTGAAGAGGAGAAGATGAAAGAAAAATGGGATTGAAGCACAGCTCAGATCAGGAAAAAAAATCCAGGAAAAACAAAAGAGGCTTCTCCAGGTGTCTTACTCAGCTTCTCCCACTGGCAGAAATCTCTGCCGCCTTCTCCCCAGAGATGTTTTTGTTAGTTTGTTTTAAGGTTTGGGATTTTTAAGGTTTTTTTCTTGGTTTTTTTTTTTTTTGGCCAGAGCTCACGGGGTATAAGGTAGCAGGAAGGAAGACAGCACTTTTTAAGATGCCCTTAAAGTAGAAGGGATGTGTGGGCTTGGTTCCAAGTGTGATGGAAATAGGGGTGGCCTAAGCCACTCCCCGTATCTGTCACTTGACATCGCTTTCCTCCTTCACCCCTATCAAATCCCAGGCTTTATGTTTTTAGACTAGGGCCCGGCTCCTCAACGCTCTTTGGGTTCCTTATAGACCACTTTATCTGCAAAGTAACCAAGGTATTTGGTTCTTTAAATGCGTTACTGGAAAACGTTTTGCATTTCTGAATGCACTGAGCTGTAATTTGTAGACTTGATGCCTAAGTGGAAAGCTCTTTACCATCTGGAGGTCAAGTACTAACATCCATGTTCATACCTTGCAATGGACTTGCTGGAGAAGAATTAAAACGTTAAGCCTTGATATACCTGCGAGACACACTTCTAGGATTTTTTTCGGGATCTGCCCTGATTTCTTTGGGATGTGGAATTTCTATGTGTTCTTTCAGAGAAAGAACACATTCTTTAAAGTTCTACCCAGGTAGAACTGTAATCAACATTTAGACCTCCATATGTTCCATAAAATAAGACATTATTGACAGAAACAGCAATTTCACTGGAAAAAAACCAACCTATTTACTGTTGAATAAAGTAATACATTAAATTCCAATCATTCGATTTTTGTATAATTTCAATTTGAAAACATTAAAAGCCTGAAGTACTTAAAAATAACTCTCAGTGATCTACCACGCTTTCCCTCCCTGACAAGTTGGAAGTTGAGTTGAACAGTGCGATTTCGTTCTGCTGAACAAATTTCCCAACTTCAGAAGTTCCAGAGCATATGTTGAAAAACTGGCACCTACGGAGGCACACCAGGTTCTGCTATCTTTACCCTGCTGCACTGCGGCCAAGTTCACAAATGCACAACAGGCGGTGCCCCGGTGCTCAAGGGGTTAAAGGAACACGGTTGAACTTGTCAAGATATTTTTGTATTGTGTAGCAAAGTTGTTTGTTCTGTTGTAGACGCTGCAGGGTATCAGTCACTTTGAAGGAGAGGATGGCTGGGCAGTCCCACAGTCAGACAGTGACTGGCACCCTCCGTAAATTGTTTTGTCAAGGCTTCATTTTGCAGCGACGCAAAGGAAATTGTGTGATTGTTTGAAATGAGACGAAGCATTTTGTATTTATCGGCATGCTGAGTCCACGGCTTGTTAATACCCCTCAACAGCAGTTTGGACACGAGCTTTCAGACTTGCCTTACTGTGGGTGGTTCCATAGCACAGCAGCTCCTCTCTCATGTTTAAGTGGAACCGTGGTACCCTTTCTGCTCCGTGATATTTTCAGTATGAAGCAGGGAAGGAAAATAGTTTTCCACATACTTGTCTTCATTCAAGCCAAGGTTGCACCTTCTGTCACGTAGCTCTATGCTTGTTAAAGCTCTATGCTTGTTAGAATAGCGGAGAGAAGGGGAATTGCAGTGATTGTCGTTTCTGGCCAGGTCAAAATAACCAGAGGTAACAGGCTATGGATTTTAAAACTCTTAAAGAAAGTTGGGATCTTTGAATGTCAGTCTGTAGAGAAAGCAATTTTTTCATAGAATCGTAGAATTGCCTAGGTTGGAAGGGACCTTTCAGATCATCTAGTCCAGCCATCAATGTTTTGGTGCCACAGAAAGCTATCACACATTTTGCTGGCCAGAGCCTGCACTTTCAAACTGTCATAGACATCCATGTGCAACCAGAGGCATCTGCGATCAGGTATCAAAGCATAAATATAACCCAGATTAGTTTGCAGAGCATTCAGTCCTTAACTATTACTTTCCAATCCGTACTGCTAAAATTTTTTTCACACCCCCTATAGCATATATTTCTAATTTACTGACTGACAAGTCCTCTGGGACTTGAGGTGCGCTAGAACTGCGTGAGAAGTTGGGCTGAGGCCCACCACGCGTTGAGCCCGGCTCTCCAGCTTCCCTCCGGTATGGACTGGTAAAGCCAATGGAAGATAAGGAGTAGACGAACAGTGACAATGAAATAATCAAGTTTTCTACTAATTGGCTTTAGATAGCAGTAGGGCAACTTTTCTAGATCTCCCTCTAGGCAAAGAGGAAAAAGGAATATTAGATCAAAAATCAGCTTAACATGCAGAAGCTGGCGCTGTGGCTAATGCTGTACAATGGCAGCGATTCAAACTGTATTAAAGGAGAGATTTCAACCCCCTTTGAAATCTTTCAGTGAAAGCCTTTAGTTTTAGCACATAAACACTCCAAATGACAATCCACAGACAAGCCAGAAGATTATGAAAACAGAAATGAGGATAATTATTTCAGATATACACCAAAGCTCTGCGAGAATTTAGAAAATTACAATTATCAGTTCATGTTGATAACAAACGTGGCCTCCTTCCCTTGCTGTTTTTGAACTGGGCATCGAACGCAGTTTTAACCAGCAAGATACTGGCAAACTAGGTACAGAAAAAGAAAAGCAAAATAAAAAGATAGCAGGGGCTAGAGAGGTGGATATGGGAGGAATAATTAAAAGCGTTTCAATTAAAGACATATAGTTGAGCCAAGCAATACCTATGGGCAATATATCTGTCAACACACACATGAAGGATGTAAACAGAAAGAATGGAAGGGAAAGATTTAGTGCAACTCACTGGGCATAGCTAGGAGTGATGTGATTAAATTAAGAAAGATAATTCAGGTAGAATCTCAACAACAACTTCCTGACAGTGAAATGTTTCAGCCTCAAACAATCTCCCAAGTAAGCAGTTAATCCCCATTCTTTAAAACATGACTGGGCAAGAGCCCTCATACATGCCGAACGGGGAACACTGCTGCTTTTGCCAAAAGACGGATTGGAAAATGAAGTAAGCCTTTAATTTCTTTAATATCTGTGAATCTACCGTCCCAGTGGGGATAGCATAATGGTGAAAGTGAGGAAAAAAAGAGATGGATGGGAGGCAGACCTCTCCTAAACTCATAGTTAAACTGATTTCTTGGAACAAATACTTTAATGTTAATATATAAGAAATAAAAAGTGATGCTAGGGAGAGGAGATGAAAGTCCCGGGCAGGAGCTCAGCATACCCTGAGTAATTTATTATGGTAGCTTCCCCATGGTTTCCAAACAGCTGTGCCTCAGTCTACGGCGGCACATCCCTCCCTGGATCACGCTCTACTGGTTGCTGGTGCTTCACATGTTTTCTTCCTCGAGCTGCCCTTAAACACAGGGTCAAGCAGCACAACTTAATGACGACTAAGTCTGCATAATGTGCTTTTCCAGAGTCGGCTCTGGCAGCGAGGTGTGGAGCCCTCTCTTCCTGCCCTGCTCCCCTCCGGCGCGGTCCCGCTCCCACCTCCATCCTCCAGCCAGCCCCTCCACCCTCTCTCCACCAACGTCCTAGCAAAGGAAAGAAAAAAAAGGATGATGCTAGCTAAGTCTCATTATCCTGCTACGCAAATTAAATCAACTAAGGAGAGGCAAACTTAAGAGCTTTGCCCAAGGTTACAATCATATTCAGAGGCAAAGCCAAGACTAGATCTGGAATCCTGCTTTCTCCTGTAATGTTTAGACTACAGCTCCTGCAGCAAATGCTTTCACACTTTATAGTGTTTACTAACTTCGTAATGTCTGCTAACATACTGCTCTGCCTGAAGAAGCTACACAAGAAAGAGTTTAATCAATGGAAAATAAACGTCGTTATTAGGGATTACGCAAGACAGCACTTAACACACCAGCTTAGATCAGTTGGACAATTGCTATTGTTTCAGGAGAAGGCCAACAGTTTCGGTATTGCAGTAAGGAAGAAAATCACAGGGATTATTCAGGCTTCACTTGGAAGGTACCAGAAGTGCAAAGCACCATCCATCATCTTTATGGTACATCGCATCACCTGAGGCATGAAGTAATCATCTAAAAATGCACTGCCTGACGTGACCATCGTGTATAATCAATAGCCTCTACGATCAGAGAATATTAAGAAATATCTTTTATTCTACTGATGTCTTGTTTTTGTACGAAGATGTCCATTACCAGAATGGCACAACTGGAGAACTTACCTGATGTATATTGAAAAGTACTCATTTTAGAAATAAAAGTGCATGGCTCAATAAATCTGTAAATCATCACCGAGAAGCTCTGATTGACTCTGTACAGCAGAATTAACTCTTGGAGTACAAAAGAGCTAGCTTCAAAGATCAGCTCTCTATATATCTGCATATAGTGTTTGCTCATTTCATATTTATAGACATGCATTCAAAAATATATACAAAAAGAAAAATAAATGCTACTTTCCTTCACTGCAAAAACAGTGCTCTCGTGAACTGCACTGGCTGAAACACTGACTATCCCTGAAGCTTAAGCATATTTTTCTGTCTCTAATTCTGTTCACCCAAAGCAGAAGCTGTTTCTCAAATGGACAGTCTCGGAAACTGATGAAACACCCTTTTAATGACCCATTTGATACAGGTTCTTGGGAACATCATGTGCAAACGTGCAGAGTTCCTCAGGTTCATGACTGAATTGCCATTTTTCTCTTATGGAGAAAAATGAAGTATTTTAGAACATATAGAAAACGATTCTCCACATAGGCCTAACGCGCTTGCAACTCAGGCTCCACATGTAAGTTAAATACACTAAAAGACTAATGTTTCTTCTAGTTGAAGTATATGCTGTACATATATATGGGTGTGTATGTGCGAGTGCTGATTTTTTTAGGGGAGGGGGCTGAATTGCTGTTCCTAGAGGAATGAGGCAGGCAGCAGGGGAGACAAGGTGGGCTGGGGATGTGCTGTGGGAATATACAGACAGATTGGGAAAATATTTTTTGGGTCTGGGATGGGAGGCTGTGCGCCTCCTCTTAGCAGTTTCTGGCTTCTACAGGTCGCTTCATATTCACTAATATATGATGCAGGTCAACAAGCAAAGTTTCCTGAGTAGGACCATTCAGTGGTCTTATCTGCTGCTCCAAAGATGAGAGAAGTCATTCGGAGGGTCATCAAATCTGGAAAACTCTTTGCCCCACTGAACTTCTTTCCATACTACGACAGCTCGGCAGTGTCCCCGTGCAGGTGACCTGGATTCAGGCTGCACGGAACCACCCCAGCCCAGAAATCCCGTGTCAGGCAGCCACCAACGGTACAGACTGGTGTTTCCCTTCTGGAACTTTTTTACACATGATCAGACTCTCTCGCTCTCCTTCTTTTTTCACTCTTGCAAAATACTCCCAGCTTAAATTGCAGTCTTTGGAGCCAACACGTCTGGCTGTAGCTGCTCTGTCATTCATAACCTTATTATGCAAATAAAACATAGACAAGCTGTAAGTTCCAATTGAATCCAAACACCCTGGAGCATCCAATAAATGGAGACGTCTAAAAAACATAACTCCATGGATGACATACATTTGTCATCCAGCTGAGAAATCTTAGATAGAAAGATGAATAAGAGCGAATTTACAAATGTCAAGAAGCTTCAGGATCCTTTTCCCCATTTCTATTGCTTCAGGGGAGAGCTGAGACCCAGAAAAAAAAAAAATCCCTCTCACGAAATGGCAAGCTGTGTTTGCACTTATTACTTTCCCTGAAAGTTAATCTAGGGAACAACAGGCTTAACTTGGGATTTATTATTTTTACAACTATTTCTTAGATTCTTAAATCAAAAACGAAGAACTTCAACAGGAAGATTTCAGACTACACTTCACCTGCTTTTCAAAAGGAAACAAAGAAGTTAAGGAAAAAAAGTTGACAGAAGTTAAATATGTAAACATTTTCTTAATGTTTTGAAAGCATGAGTATCGTTAGATCATGGACTGGGACCTGTACGTACTCAATACCAATGCAAGAAGAAGCAACGTTTTAGACAGTGCATTTTGCTGATCACAACCAACGTAGGAAAGACTGTGAGCCACAAAATATCAATTAACATTACTGGCCAATGGAAGAGAGTCAAATCAATATTCTTAACTTAGCAATAACTTATTGTTAATATTGGCAATATTAACAGGGAAATCACCAGTTTCTAATGGGTAATATTAATAGAGATCACAAGGCCTGCAAACAACAGAAGGCACCGATTAAGCATGTTGATATTCCTCCCAGCTTACGGGAAAGCCATGCTAAATTCCTGGATCTATTTGCCCCCTGTGCAGCATTTCTATTATTATAGCAGGGGTGAAATGAGTATTTAGACGCCCAGTGAAACAATTTAAGGTTTGAAACACAACCTTTTCGTATTGCAACATGTTTGAAAATTGCTGGGATGTCGTACTAGTACAGACTGGTCCATAAATACCATTGATTACAATCATTTAGATGCGATTCTAAATGCTGCTTTAGATAACCAGAAGGCTGGAGAGTAGGTAAGGACGCAGTGCTGAGAAGTGATAGCGATGATGGCTGCCATGAAATGAGTGTTTATCGAGGTTTGCAATTGCTTTTGGATCCAAGTCAATGGATCTATCAGTCGCTTTCAAATGCAGCGGATGGAACATTTGTGCTGCTTATGGAGGCAAAATAGCAGCGGAGATGAGCAAGCCAGGACTAACCCAAGAGTATTGAAAGATTTCATGTGAATTCAGTGACTTTTTTTATACTCACTGCAGTGTTGGTAACTGGGTTAGCCCAAGCGGAGTGTGAGTAGCCACCTCCGTAGGTGCGTCCAGCTGCTCAGATCCCAGGAGCCGGCAGGGCACTGGGGCTCCTCACCTGCCAGGAGCCTCCCTTATCCTTCCCCAGAGATAAAAGCATCTTACTAAGAAACTCGCATACACTAGTTTGTTCCTGCCAGTCAGAGCAACGTTATAAATGATTAAAAACATTAAGAATTACAATTTCCAGAGCCTCAGCTGCTCCAATAAATCAGCGCAGCTCCAAATGCTTTAGCGCCGTCGGATCGGTTTACACCAAGTGACAGCGTGGCTTTGTCTACATTTCCTTCAGTGCCTGCAGGGCTCCTCGCGCTGGAAAAGTCACAGGTCAGCAATTAGCTGGAGGAATTTCTCTACGCATTTGTTGTTAGCATATAGTGTAACACTGACCAAAGTTGTTGTTAGCACCGCTTCCTACAAATACGAAGTGAGGGATATAATATAAATGCAGAGGTGAGATAAAATCAGATTATAAGATTATTTACTGTCTCCAGTGGTTTACAGTGGTTTCACCACTGAAACAGGTCTGCTGACAGGGACTGAGCAGGGCTGGTGCACGTTTCATGGGCAGGAGTGAGATCAGAAACAGGTGCACTTTGTAGCATTACTCAGAACACGTACCCACGATAATCGTTGCAAAACAAGGGGGTTTTCAAGCATATTCCACCATGTAGAGATGTGGGAAGGGAAATCTCTTGTATTTACTTTTACTGGAAAAGCATGATGGACTGGTCCTGACATCACTTTGTTTTGCAAAGGCTAAGCTCAGATATAATTACAGTGCCAACGCTACCCTCCCTTGGACCGGCTCCGGAACGCTGCCGGGGAACTCGGGGATGCTCACGCTCTGCCGGAAGACTGGTACGGAACCGGGGTGAGCCCCGGCCACCTCCAAGGGCTAACGATGTCTGCAAGCGTGGGAGCGCTGGTAAGTCCTTCCAACTCACCAGCGTCAGGAAAGAGACCTAGAGATTTGGATTCAGCAAGAACTGGAATGCCCGATCACAGTCACTTATTTTCCGAAAGAGATAATTTAAACCATCAGTGACCAACTAAAGATCTGTAGTAAAACTATGCTTATCGCAGCATTGCGACTAATATAAATTGTTGCTTTTACTAATAGCAATTGTAAGTAAATTTCATCAATTTCATTGCTTCAAAGAAGGGACAGATTGAAGAAAGGGACTGAGATGGGCCACTCCTGGGGCATTGTGGAGAAGACCACCCGTATCCCCCCAAGAGGACACCTTCTCTTTCCTGCTCTGAGGTGGCATTAGTGAGCACTGCAAGGACCCCAGATGATGTTATGTGGTCCTTTTTCTTCGTCTTTCCCTCCTGTCTGCCCTTCATCTACTGCTCTTTTCCTTCTCCTTAACTGATACCTTCATTAATGAGCCAGGACCTTTCGTCCCCCAAGCACACAAACACCACCTCGCTGTTGCTACCTCATTCTTCACTCCGCCCTTCCGTTGCCTCATCCCCATCAGCCATACGTTTTTCCATGACAGGGGACATTTATTACCCTGTGTTTGCCCAGTCCTCAGCAGATGGGGACCTCCTTCTGGGTAACTTGTAGGTTATTGCAATAAAACAAACATTAAGAAATGATGACAGCATTAGGACTCAGCTGAGTGCTCGCTGAGGTATGACTTCATGCTGTTACCATTTTGGTTACTATTAGATTATCCCATTATCTTCACAGAGTACCAAATAAGGCCCTTGCCACAAAAAGATTAAGAAAAATGTGTAAAACATTGAATGAAAATCATTAAAAATATGTTTTATACAAAATCATCTTTTCTTTGATTTCATCCCTGTCTCCTTTAATGAAGTCGGAGCATTTCCTAAAGCATTTGGTGAATCTTAGCTTCCTGAGATCCTTCAGCCACAAAAAAACCCCCTACGTACAATTGACAAAAACTGGATTTCTTTAGAGTATCACAAATGGTCTCAATAGAAGTTTATGCTATTGTGTCCTGAGCTTTTAGACTTTCTCTTTTCTCCTTTTTTTTTTAATTTTTTTTCCCCAAGAATGCTGACTTTCATGAATATTATATCACATTTCCCAAAAGCAACTATTTATTGCATCTGTTTGCCCTTTATTACACGAAAAATAGAAAGCTTGTATTTTCCTTTGCTGGGTAAAGATGCTTCATAAGTAATCTAAGAAGCTACTTTCATGTTTGTTCAATACGTATTTCAAGATGCTGCTATTTTGATAATGTGCTGACTGATCCATAATTCACAGCGATGCGAAGTTTAATAATATCCTCAAACTCAAATATAAAATCCTCCATTCTGACACGCTAAATCTAGTTGTAAAGTGTACTAGTCCCCATTTGTTTTGTAAAATGATACAGATCCGCTATTACTCAACGTAATGCATGTTCCTTCCACCAACCCATTAAAAAAAATTCACTTAATTCCTGAACACATATACAAACATACCCCCTAGGAAGTGAAGCAGATGAAGCGGTAGCCACTCCTGGAGAAGACCTCTGTCCACCACACGGCAAACACTCGCTGAAGAACAAATTGCTCAAGACACCGTTCCCTCCCATGAATCCATTCACCAACTAATTCCCCCATCAATAAGAATTTCGAAAAGGAAGCCAGACCTGACCTCCACAAGGAAATATGTTAAAGGACGAGAATCACAAATAACAACGTAATTGCTTGTGTTTCTTGGAGACCGTGTGCTCAGTAGATGTTGGCCTTTTGCCACCAGTTTGGGTTTTTAAGCCTACTGGAAGTTTTGTTAGTCAATGAATGATAGAAGCGGTTTATCTACGTTTAAACAGCTTCCATTAGATACAGCCTACTTAAAAGATCTGCGGCGCTGCCCCCCTTTCCCTATTCAGTTTCTGAGATTCTCGGAGCCTTTGGTATTTTTTTTTCTCACAGCACATCGTGTGGTAGGAAGGTATCGCTCTCCACATTTCATAGACACAAAGCTGAAATTTGGGAAATTTGCCACTTCCACGAGATCAGAACATTTCACAGGAAAGGCTCCATTTTTGCCAAGTACGACCAGAACCCAGAAGGGTTTCCTGAAGGAAATCTGCCTCATTTCCAACCATCTTCTCCTCCTGGAGAGCTGATAGCTACCAGGCAGGATGACAGAGACTCCTTTACTCTGTACAAGAATAAACCACGTTTCAGCATCTGATGTTCTTCCACGAGAGGAGCAAAATTCTAGTACAAAAAAAGGTAAAAGCTTGTCTAATGTTGAAGATGTGCTGTCAGCTCCTCCTCCCCTGCCGCCCTCCTCCCCACGACACTTGCTAGCGGAAATCACACAGGAACCTTAAGGATCAGCCACGGGCATTACTTCATCGTTTCCCTGACTTAGCTTTGCCCCAACACGTGTTAACGGCGGTGGCGGATCAGGCCTGGGAAGGATCTGGGAGAGACGAGATGTTCTAGGTGCAGCAATGTCGCCGCGCGTGGCTTTTGCCTCTCTGCGCAAGTCGTGAAACCCCATCTGTGCCTCAGAGGCCCCATCTGTCAGGAGGAGAGGATCCTTCCCCGCCTCCCGCGGATCTGTGTGACGACGACTTTATCTCAGATCCATGGGAAAGGCAGCACAGGGAAGGAAAAGGCATTACTAAGGCATTAAAAACATACAGCGATCTTTCCACTCGGGAGATTTACTTCGCAATATGTATTTGTAAAAAATGTATTCACTTATAAGGTGAAGGTGGGGGAAGAAATAAAGAAGCAAAAACTAGAGCGCCGCTGCTTTTCCTTGCTCCTGTCCATAATTCATCTCGTACTGCTTTCAAGGGACTTGGATGTCTTGTCATCCACCCTCAGATTAAATATTTTCATTTGTGGGCAGATGAATAAATCAGGATGGGGTTTACCTGACTGCTACAGCACTTTTCTCCTTGTTCCCCTTGCCTCCTCTCCAATCCTCCAACTGCCTTTTATCAATCTCATCACAACATAGCTTAAATAAATCAGGGATCGCTTCCTTCACCTGACTTGAAGTAGTACGGCACCTGTAGGGCTACAAAACTAAGTTCAACATGCTGCAACGGGTTTCCAGCCAGCAGAAAATGCTGTAGTCAATGGAAATACGGCAATTTACACAAGCAAAAATCTCCTCCATCAAATACAAAAGTTTTCACGTTCTAAATTCATGGCATGTAACGGACCTTCCTGAACACTCCTGGTTGCTCTGTCCTAACCTCAACATCACAGTCTCTCCTACCCCACAAGCACTCCTCACCCATGAGCCTTCAGAAACTATTTATACGGGATCAATCTCCCTCTAGCTTTACACCATGAATGAGCGAGATGTAACAAACTATAGAACGTTTTAAGAAAATTAAAATGCCATTTTTTTTCTTTGAAAAATGCTAAACAAAAATCTGTGTCTTCTGCCTCTCTGCAGGCATCACTGCCAACAACTACAACCTGATCTATAACACCAGAAAATCACAAAGAGGGGAAAGAAAAAAAAAAAAAAACACCAACCAAAACCTGCCTTGAATGAGACCCGCTCTCGCTCTGCCGCTACATGAATAAGCACTTTAAAAATGTAAATAGGACTAGAATAAGGACACGGTTATGAGGAAAACTAATGATGACAGAGACTTCAATCATTCACCTAACAAATATTCCAGAGTGTCACAACTACATGAAATCTGGTTTTCCAGCCATTCCAGTAATCATCTACACTAAACAAGCCTCATACTTTATACCTAAAACTATATAAAATTACCTAATTCTCCTATTATAGACAGGAGAACCTATCTATAGTACAGAAGGAACAAGCGAGCCCTGCCTGCCCTTACCAGACTGTGCTTCGCTGGCAGCGTTGTGTGGGATAAATCTCTCCTCTCCACATATCTCTCTCTGCTTCCTGTGCTTATCTTATGCAATAAACACTAAAATAAGAGAGTCTGCTTGCCCTTTCCCAGCTGTCTTTTCACAAAGACACCGAACTATTGGGTAATATCTGCCTTCTTGTAAACCTCACTAAAAGCAAAGAAATAAAAAGGTAAAAATGTTTTTACCCCGGTGTCAGGGTCTACTTACTGATGGCGAGGGACTCGCAGTGGTGGAGCTCGCCTGCCTCTGCACACTCCGGCTCCCGGTGCAGATGGGGGGTATCAGTGAAGGGCAGAGGTGTATCTGCTTCTGTGGAACACAAAGAGGAATTAAAAAACCCAGTCGATAGGATATTCAGGCATAGGAAGCACCCAAAGCTTCCATCGGACACGTGAGTTCGAAAATCTAAAATAGTCTGCATAAAGCCGGACGGGAAATCTATGGCAACGGCAGAAATTGAATCAAACTGATCAGAACCCTTGGCCAACACCTGGCCACCTTTCCTCTTCTGCAAAACGCACGTTGAGGCTCGTTCTTCTATTTGCATTTAAATGCAGTGTATATACAGCGCCTCCCCTACACGTTCCGGGGACCAGGTAGAAACCTCCAGAGAAGGAGGAGGGTTTTGTAGGTGTTGGCCATCGCGGTGGCCATGGCAGCCGGAGCGCAGGGCAGGCAGCTGCCTGCTCAGCAGTCAGCTCCATTACCAGACGCAAAAAGGTCTAGACATCTCAGCTGAGCCAGCCATTCTTAATATTCCTGCTCTTTCAGACTGATTCCTGCCTCCAAGATAAGTCATTTCTCCTCTCATCCTTATCAAATATATAAAGCCAACCTGGAAATTAATGGCAAGGAAAATAGAGGGAACTAATTGGTTAGTCAGCTCTTGAAAAACACCAAAATCACATTGTTATTTAAAATAACAAATGTTTGTTTATATTTAGCCTTGTTTCCCCTCTCTTTAGGTCTCTCTGTAGTTTCTGCTGCCAAAATAAAGCCCAGATGCTTCTTCCCTTTGTTACTGCTGATGAATTTGCATTTCCAAATGCAAATTTCTCTACAAGAAGCATTTGCTGCTTCGTTTATTGAAACAAAACGACAACTTCTTGAGGGAGCAGGACAACCAGTCACCTTGGGTAAACACCTGGCGATGCTGAATTTCATCGATGAAGAGCGATCCTGGAAAGCTTGACCTCCATCAGATGTGCTGCTGCTCCCCATCACTAGCGCAACCCAGACCTTTCCCTGCCTCCTCCTTCTATTCCAGAAGATCCCTGGGAGCCCTCTGCTTACCGCAGAACAGCCCCTCCTACTCCGACATGGAACGTATCCCTAAATACATTCCTTGAAGGGACCTTAGAGGCAGTATACTGATAAAGCCATATTCTTCCCAAGCCAAGCGTATGGGGAACCTACAACTCACCACACAGCACTCCATCGGCTTATGTTCTCTTTGCCTTCGACAAACCAAAATGCTGTTTCAGACCACACAGCCCCACAGACTTAAAATTATCCAAATAAAGAGCCTGTAAATGGGCACCTTTCAGCATTTAATAGCATCAGGGTGAACAATTCTTGGCTAAATTAGGAAGAAAGCACTTTCGGTGCCAAGCGGCACAAAGCGTACCTGCGATAGATTCCTATCCTCACACATTTCCAGAATGAACAACCAGCAACTTTCTGCAGAAAGCTGAGCGCCGTTGCTGTAAGCTAATAATGATGTACCTCCAGGAGGGCAGCTGCCGCACCTCTAAGTGCCTCATTCATAAACTCTCTTTTTACTTTGAAGATACTTAGCAGTCCTGCTGTACAGGCTAAGGATAAACAGGACTCATTGTACATTTTGGGACTCCAGAGCAATTGCTCTGTGTTAATGCTGCATCATGGTGCTCAGCGCTTGCCTCTACAATTAGGTGCTCTACAGCCCCTAATAAATCTCATCCGCACAACTGAACGCTTTGAAATGGCACATTATACAAAGATCAGACCTGGATCTAAATCTTCAGGGTGCACAGTGAATCACGATAAAAATATGCTCCCTAGAGACCTGTGAATGCTTCAAGTAAGATGAGGGGGAGGATACGACTTTCGATTTAGAAAAGAATTCACTTTTTGTGTAGTGAATTTTCTGTCTTGTTTTCCTTTCCCATTTTTATTACTTAGTAAGCATTCAGGAAAACTGGATCTTTGCTTTTGAGATATTCTGCACCTGCTGTCTAGCCTATAAAAACGCTGTTTTCAATTCAAAGCAATAAAACACTGCAATTAATCTAAATCACATCATTACTGTTGGAGCCTAGACTCACAAAATTGGCTCCCTCCACCTCAGCGCATACCACTTATCTTATTTTCAAAAATATTTTCAAAATGTATTTTGTTATTCTTACCTCTTTTAACCTAACGCTATTAGGCTTTATTTCATTGGTTGTATTAAGACTCCCAGGCTCCATCTAAGCTGAGATGGCCGAAGTGCTTAGTAAGCACAAAGCACAGCTCCCTGCCACCCAGGAGACGTACAGAAGGAGACATACTCCTGTGCACAGGCAACTATCAGCCACGAGGAAAATTAAAAGCGGGATGAAATATCACACATACCCAATTCCTACAAGACCGGGGGGGTCAGAAGAAGTTGTAGCAGGGGCCTCCAGAGCACGCTGCTGAGCATCACCCACCCAGCGCTCCAGAGCTGAGCTCTGGACCCTGCCAGAATAAATCCCTGCAGCAGTGGAAGGGCGACAGCCACGGTAAGCACTGACGGGGGACAGTGCGGGAGTGGGATGGATGTGGCTGGCAAAAAAGGCTGGAGCATGTCCACCGCCACACCTGAGCAGCCATGTATTCTCTCAGCATGGAAGTTATGTGCTACAAACACAAAATATAAGCAGCTGCATCCAAATATTGAACCCACGGTGGTATTCAGCAAGAACATTACATCACGTTCCATTAAAAAAATGCACGTGCCAATTAAAATGATCTCTTTTAGCCATTCTCACTTGGTAATTCCACACAAAAATCAAATCCAGAGGTAGCTTTTGCTTACATTTACTAACTCTGAAATTTCATACATAATAGTTTTGCTTTTTTTCCAATAAATTAATTTATTAACTCCCAAGCCGTTAGTTTTTTCTAGCCATGCAACAATATCTACAAACTCTGGCTCCTGCTGTTATTAAGACACAAAAGTGTGGACCAACAGCAGCGTGTGGTTCCACAATGTACAGTGACAGAGGAGAAGTATGAAAAGATTCCACAGGAATTTCCATTTAACTTCACAAACAGGAAGGTTTACAGTGCCAGAGCAATATGACATGACACCTGAAGCGACACAAAGGAACACGCAGCAAAGATGCTACTTGTAGCTACAGCGAAGGATGAATCATTCATATTTATCATTCTTACTTTGAATAAAGTTTGCCAGATCGGCTGGACTCAAATACGCCTATAAATTTTTATTCTGCACTTTCTGACATTAGGAGGAATGAAGAAGTTGGAAATTTGTATTAATAAACTTAAAAGCTGAAGCAAGAGATAGACTATTCAGTGGAAGGTCAATTGAGTAATCTCCAAGGAAAATAATTCAATTCCTCTTCAGTACATGCAGGACTAGGACACAGCTACGCCCCAAAAGAAGACTTTTATTAATTCCTCGGCAAGTTAAACACTGAGCTGTGGTCTGTGGCAAAGCCACTAACAGCCAGACCACCTTGTGCCCAGGAATAAGCGATGCTTTTCAGACTTCACTTCTTAAATATTGTTAAAAGCTTCTGAATTGTGTCTATAGTTCAGGTGGTACCTTCCAAAAGTCCTCAGATGGTATCAGTCTGTCTCCCCAGGCAGTGTTACCATGGTTTTGGAGAGCCAGCCTAGGCCTCGGCTAAGTGACTTTTAGAGCCTGTTACACTTCTTCCATCACTGTGGCAACTGTGACACATGTGATTGCAAGTAACTTCTTAGGTCTCTTTTCTAGGTCTAATACATTTTGCATTGTTTTTCCCCTAATGAACAGAGATATCAGGATGATTTCCAGTTTGGATAAAAAGTGCTCTAACTACTAAGGAAATTGCTCTGTGTCCATTGCCAACATGGGGGTATAAATAAAGTGCTGAAGCGAACGAGATGAGACACTTCACAGTGACGCAGAAGAAATTCACTTCTCTCAACTGCCCATATTCTGTCTGATAGCCTATATTGACATCTTCTCGTGAGACCACCACACTGTCCATAAGTATATTATGTGATTCTTCTCTCCACTTTCTTCCTTTAATGACATTGAAACTCTTCTGCTTCCTCTGTTTTCCAAATTAATCTCTTTCCCCACTTTCTCTGAACCGAGCCTCTCCCATTCAGAGGAGAGCCCACGAAATGACAGATGCAGTCCAGATGCAGCTCTCCAGACTCTGGTACCAGCTATCATGACATTTGCCAAACGTTAGGGGAGAGCTTCCCTGGGCTAAAGGCTGCGTAAGGTACTGGGCAGGAAGAAGCACCTCGTGCCTCAAGAGGAAGGTTGGAGTGCTGCATAAGAGCCAGTTTTCCTGTTGTACAAAATTTGACACTTAGTGGGACAAGTTTTGAATTACCAAGATGAAACCAAGGCCCTTCGATGTCACAAACTGGGACTTCAGCAAGTCTTCATGAGCTGGTAGCAGAGTGGTTGGTTCCTCAAGGCACCAACTGGGAAAGAACGGATCATTTCATCCATAACTTTCCATGTTCGCGACAAGTCCTTTATTGGTCTACTGGCTGCACTAATAAACAGTACGCTGAATTGGTTTTGGGGGAAAAATATGTTGAAGAAGCCAAAATTCAGAAAAGAAGCTTTTAACTACATCTTTTATAGAGCTTCACTCATTTTTGGGTGAGATGCTATGGAAATGTAATCTGGGGATTTTTCTTTGAAGAAATATCCTAGTCCTATTTAATTTTTCTCTGGATCTTTACGTCGTCAAGAACAAAGAACGCTGGAGGGAAATTTTTATTTCCAAAATAATCAAGTTTCTCTTTACCATGGACTAAGAAGCTAGGAGAAGTTACTACAAAAATAAATCCATCTGAAGCACAAAGTAGAATGCATTTCTTTCCCATCATATCTGTACGCTCAGGCCAAACTCGTAAGATTCCCAAACAGATTTTATATACATACTTGCTTCTGGTTTCTGAGAATTTTTTTTCTGGCTGAAGTCTCCTTGGCACAAGATCAGAGGATGGGAAATTCAGACTAGGTGGCTTTAAACTACCCAGTTTTGGAAAAAAAAGACGACAGTCTCAGGAACGCTAATGTGTGCTCAGTCCAGAGTGTGATGGACATCTGTACAGCTGCTGGTTACTCGGAGACAAGAGAAAATACAATACGACCTCCATATTCTGGGGAATTGAGGACAAAACAGATTAAACTGCTATGATGCATGTCAGTGACAATATAATAATCAAATGACAAGTTCTCTCCCAAGTCTGAGCTCAAGTCAGAACAAGACCGAAGACATAAAATACGGCAGCGAGAGAAGCAAACTGGAAGTATTTTGGCCTTCATGTTCCTCTTTTGGTTAAAATGTAGATCAGAACAGGAGCAGAAACAGGAGCTGTGAGATACAGAAATATTTTAGAAAGTAAAAAAAAAAAAATAAAAAAAAAAATCCCAAACCAGGAAATTATTCCCATATCATATTCAACTTATAAAAACATGAGTGAGACTCTGATCTAGGATAGGCAGGTTATTTTTTTTTCTTTCCTGTTAAATCACAGTGTTGCAAAAAGGCTTTCCAGAGAGCCACCCTCTCATAAACAGAACTATGCCAGCTTGAGTTTCTTGGCATTTAGCAATACTAATTGTCCCTTTTTTCCTTGCTGCTCTTTGCCATATTTCCTGGAAAACAACAGCTGTGTTTATTCAAATAGCAGTATCCTGATGACTTGATGATAGGCTAATCTGCAGGAATTCCAAGTGTGACTGTCCTGTAGGAATCTTTGCAGAGTACCACACAATTGCCTTGGGATGACACAAATCCTTGGAAAGACTTCCATGCTTTTGGCTCGTCTGGAAGGTTACCCTTTTCCCAGTTAGTTCAGCGAATTCTCTTACAGCATGCACTGTATTTTTCAGGTTTTGTGGTATAATTTCCTCATGCATCAATGTCAGAAAGTAATTCCACAACATAAACAGTTTCCCTGCCCTACTCCCTGACCAGAGGGATGTAGGCAGTAGGTTGAATTACAATAGAAACAAGCCTCAGCGTTCATCTGGAAATCGGGGCTATAAATTCAGCGGGACTGTCAGTGTTCGCCATGAAACAATGCAAGCTTCAGACTACATGATATCTTAGTAAGCAGTTTACATAATATATCAAATGATCCAGAAGAAAAGCAACCGTACGAGAGCAGCTGAATTAATCACATGCATTCAAAGAAGAAGCTCTCAGACAAGCGCCCAGCCAGCCGGACGCGTGTCCGTGCCCCATGCCCAGCTAATAACCGGTCACACTTCTACTGTGGAGGGGAAACTAGGATAAAAGACAATTTTCTCCCCAGCTCGGTCCTGTGTTAATGGACTTCTATTTAAAAAATAGACTGTTAATATATATAAATCAACGGGGATGAGAACGAGGAGTAAGGTAGATGAAGTACAGGGTGAGGGGGCACCACAGCCAACGTGCTCAGCAACGTGGAGGACAGTAAGGGACAAGGGACACGTACGAGATGGTCCTCATGGCCCAGCTTCCCAGAAAAGCAGGTAGTGTTCACATATTTCAAAAACCAAACACAGCCTTTTTAAAAGACAGAGCACATTTAGACCCACTCCCGGACAGAAGGTGTCTTAGTTTCATTAGCTGCGTATTAGGTGATTTGAGCAAATGTTCATTTGTTCATAATTTATTGTAGAGTTCTACCCTGATCTTTCTATCTGGATTACTGGTTTCTGCAAAACTGCACCTCTCCGGCTGATCCATTAAAAAGTCTTTGGGGATCTCTAAAAACTCCCTGAGCACAGCAAGAACGTGACTGCAAAAGCCTTTTCCAGCACAGTGCAGAAGGGAGGTTTGCAGACGTGCAACGGAGACCACGGTGCTCCTTTAGCTTCACTTCTACTATAACTTGGAACAAAACTTCACATTATATTTGACAGAACCATACTCAGTATGGATACAATCACACTCATCAAGAGGTCTGGGAACACAAGCAGATCTACGGCTTTAAAACCAGAGAGCAGTTAGATAAAAATCAGAAGTGATGTGGCATTGCACCCATAGACCATAAGAATAACAATTAATCACATCCATTTGTAAAATGTCCACCTTACTGACAGTCAAGTTTGCCTAGTTTCAGCTTCTAGCCCCGGATCTCACTATACCTTTGCTAAATAATGTTTTATGCACCACATAGTTTATCACAGACGAGGTCATTGCACAATTTTTAGTTTGATAAGACCAATACATCATATTCTCCACATAAAGAAAATATCTACTTTCTCTTTAAAGCCATTTGCCAGCATTTTAGTGATGCTCTTAGTTCTCCTGAGCTCTTGTGAATAAGGATGGTGAAAACTAGGACTGAAACCACACCGTCAGAGAGTTCGCGTTAGAGTCAAACACAAACCACCGAACGGCTGAGGTTGGACTGGGCCTCCGGAGGTCTCTGGTCCAACCTCCTGCCCCAGTGTCGGTCCATGTCTGTCCTGGACTGGGGAGCCCAAACTGGACACACTCTAAGTCAATGACCTGGCCTCTTCACCACGTGTTACTCCCCCATTCTCTCGATCACACGCACAACACATGCTTTGACATAGAATATCTCCCTATCTACCCCTCCCTATGTATCAATATACAACCAGGAATGATTTCTTCCTTCCTTCTAGGTCCTCAATAAACACACGGAACAGCAGCCGATCTAGAACCAGCCCAGAAGTCTCTCCACCAGGAACTGACTCCTCAGTTACTCTCTGTTTCAGGCACTCAAGGTATTTACTATGTGCCAGATAGTGATTGATATTTCTTAATCAACATTTCAAGTCAGACTCACTTCAAATGTTTTATTTAAGTTTAGGTTTATTACATTATCTTTTTCAGTCTAACCTGTAGTCTCAGAAAAACTAAAAATAGAACAGAAGATCGGGTTAGTTTGACCTTCTCTAATTCCAGAACACCCTATTGACTGGCCATTTATTGCTCCCATTTATTTCTGTATTCATACCGTTTTATATTCTTTCCTATTATTTTTCTCTGAACCGGGGAAGCAATTTCATTTCTGCTTTTGTCTGTAAGTATGTGTTTAATTACATAGCCCCAATCTGCATACAAATAGAGTCACTTAATCATTTCCTTGCCCATCCTCAAGACACGATAATTCGGATTATTTTCAGATGTACACTGAATCCCCAACCAACTAAGCATTTTAAAACAAAGCTGATGGGCCCTTCTTGTTTCCCAGTATTACAGACCGGTCCTTATCTTACCTCTCCTAGAACAACAACAAAAAAAATAAATCACAAATACCCCAAAAAAGCACAAATCTCCCCAAGTGGTGATTCAGGAAAAGATGGCTTGATTTACATGTAGTTGTACATAAATACTGTCTCATCGATGCAGATGGTTCTCTCCAAGAGCATTATCAGTGCTGATGGACTGAATAAAATTGGTGTCATTTTCCTTCACATGACTGAGTTTCTCTTTGCTGGAAAATTAACTACAAGTAACATCTTTGAGCTTTCCAGATTTAAAAATAGGCAAGAGATTTCTTCTGCATTTAGAATATGCAGCCAAAAAAGTTCAAAAGCTTACAGAACCAAAGTCTACAACACCTCAGCTCTTAAAAATAAATAAGATGCCCTTAAATCAATTAGCAAATTTCTATGCTCCAGCCTTCCAGAATGTGTTCATCTTAAATATTCATTTCAAGAAAGTTATTAGTTTAATAGCTTTACCATATATTGCCTTATATTAAATATAACTGTGTCAAAATGAAAAAATAAAAAAGCCCTTTTTTGCTCGGGTATTGTCAGTAATGTCATCATGTAAGAAGCAATTGTCAGCAAAATAAACTGCTCTTAAGGGCAGGATAAGTATATTTAACTACTATTAATGCACTGAACACAGCTGAAGTTCTCAGAATCGTAACGCAGCTAAGACACACATTATGCAGGTATTCATTCCTTTCTTCTGCTTCTTTTTCCTTACCAAACCTGCTTACTCTCGGTTCAAACAGCAATCGGCACCGAGCAGCAGAGCTCACTTGCAAGAGCACCAATATCACTGCATTATAGAAGCACAGTAGCAGTATATTCTCTTTCCTGGAGAATCTATTTTCATATAAATGGTTATAAACTGAGCTGCCGCCTGTCTTTGAAGACACAAATTACCTTGTCTCAGCAGCAGCACAGAGAGCAGATGCTCCAGATTGTTCTCTCTGGTTTTGAGGCCGGGTTCCCCCACCAGCCACAGGGTTTGGCTCATACCAAGGTTCACTTTGGAGCCCTCCAGGTCCATAAATCAACTGAAAAGCTTAAATCTAAACCCAAAAGGGGAAAGTTACAAACTTACAGCGCAACCACGGCCTCAAGAATGTGCACAAAGAGAAGCAATGCTCCCCCAGCCCTGGACCCTGCAGCTCTTTACACCAAAGCCCATCCCACTGCCTGGACCAGCTCCAGGCATCCATCTCCTGGGGACGCCGCAGCCCTGGGACGCTACTGCCACTCCTGCGCCGTGCTCACGAAGCTGACTGTGTCTGCATCTACTTTATCTGATTATTTCTGAAGTTTCTTTCCAAAATCCATCAAGCACGGACTTCCAGGGGAGCGAGGGGGCTTTAGTAGCCCCGTCAACTCCAGTCCCCTGGGCCAGCCTGACGCCGAGGCCAAGGTCAGTCGCTTCCACAGGCCGGCGGCTTCTCACTCTCGCTGAAAGAGTGAATGCAGATAATTAGATAATTTACAATCCACTCTATAATTAAAATAGAGAATGAACTTAACGCCACAGTTCGTGTTCACAGTTCATTATTCATCAAGTACCACTCAAACAATGTCAGCCATCTATTTTTCATATTTCCAGCCTATCCAGGAGCTCAAACCAGGCACTCTGCAGGGTCTAATGCCCCCAGCTGAACTCTTCTTCTTCTGAACTGGGTTCTTTTCCTACTCTTCTGAGGTACCTTCCTAAGCAGGAAACACTACAACTAGTTCAGCTGCATTTTTTCAAGGGAATTAATTGTTGCACAATCCTCAGGTGCTCACCATCCATTTAAATACACCAGGCTCAGTGCTCCAGGACCTGCCTCAGTAGTTTCATCTGTGGTGTGCAACACCTTCATCTGCTGAAGTCGTTTGAGAGCAGGTTATCTGAGAAGCCACATGAATCCCACAGCAGCAGTTAGGGGAGATGTGAGCAAGACGTCCCGTGCAGAGATCCAGCATCTCTACAACCCAGCAACCAGAGACTGTGCCAACCTTTTGGGTCAAACAGCTAAGCTTGGAGGACATCGTATGCATGTCAGAAATGTCACTGGAGAATCTCTGGAAGGCAAGGCAGGTATATCCTTAAAGAACTTGCATAGCTACTTTACAATGGATCCATTATTTCATCATTGTATATGGTTATTTTTGCTGCTGAGGAATTCATTTTTTCATAGAACCGTAGAATGGTTTGGGTTGAAGGAACCTTAAAGACCATCTCGTTCCCACCCCCTGCCCTGGGCAGGGACACCTCCCACCAGCCCAGGTTGCTCCAAGCCCCGTCCAACCTGGCCTTGAACCCCTCCAGGGATGGGGCAGCCACAGCTTCTCTGGGCAACCTGGGCCAGGGGCTCACCCCCCTCACAGCAAACAATTTCTTCCCCACATCTCATCTCAATCTCCCCTCTGTCAGTGTAAAACCCTTCCCCCTCGTCCCATGGCTCCCCTCCCTGATCCAGAGTCCCTCCCCAGCTTTCCTGGAGCCCCTTGAGGGCCTGGCAGGGGCTGGAAGGTCCCCCCGGAGCCTTCTCTTCTCCAGGCTGAACCCCCCCAGCTCTCTCAGCCTGTCCCCACAGCAGAGGGGCTCCAGCCCTCCCAGCATCTCCGGGGCCTCCTCTGGCCCCGCTCCAACAGCTCCGTGTCCTTCTGCTGTTGGTGCCCCAGAGCTGGAGGCAGCGCTGCAGGGGGGTCTCCCAGAGCGGAGCAGAGGGGCAGAATCCCCCCCTCGCCCTGCTGCCCACGCTGCTGGGGATGCAGCCCAGGCTGCGGGGGGGTTTCTGGGCTGCCAGCGCATGTTGCCAGCTCACGTTGAGCTTCTCATCCACCAACACCCCCAAGTCCTTCTCCTCAGGGCTGCTCTCAATCAAACCTTTCTTGCAAGTTTAACATTAATGACTCCTAAAACACTTGTTTTTCACTCTGATATTAAATAACAACACAAAGTCCCACCAAGTGAGAAGCAGACCTGTGTGTAGTACGACAGGATTCAAAAAGTACATATAAAACTCTTTCAGCATCATATTCTAAAAGACAGTTAATGCTTCTCGATGTCATTGAGGTCTGAGTTTCTTACTGCTCCTGCGTAAAGCCTCGGCTGTTACAGCTGACATCTATGCTGAAGGCTCTTTTGCAGTATTGTAATACAAATGAGAATAACAAGTAATACAATGTATATTTATGTTATAATTTGAATCATTAAATAAAATGTCACTGTATACACACAGCTGCTTTTTGGAGAGCAACAGTAATTTCCTGCTTTTCAATGACTTGAACAAATGTGGTAAGTTTGATTTAAAAGTCTTTTTGCTTGTTTCTTAATTGGTGAATTCTTGTGGCAAAGTACCCAAATCATTCACAGAATTGTGAAAAAAAACTGAATTAGCTTTGAAACACTGGCAGAATACATCTACAGAAGTTGGAAAACCCCAAATACAGGCAGTAGTCTCCCGATTTCGTTCTTGCTAGTAATTCTAGGCTGGGTTGGAAATCTAACTCTGGGTTGGAAAGGGTTGTTACGCTTTTAGTGTAACAGTTGACTAGAGCCTAGTCATCTGTGCGTTCTCTTTAAAACAATGTAATCAGATTGTCAATGCCAAAACTGACTTTCCCACTTCGTTATACTTTTATAATCCTAAAATACCTGTTTTCTTTGCAAAGAGAAAAAAATATCCTTTAAGGAAAGTGACAATACTGCAAAGAATAAACATTTCTTAGTGATACTGCACTCATGAAACACTCACAGGCAACGGGGACTGTTTTCCATGGGAATCAGAGTTTTACATTTTCACTATTTAAACACTGTTCAGTTTTGCTGTGAAAAAATAAGAAATGAATTCCCAACCTGGAGGCTGAGGAGATCATTATCTGGCCCCATAGTCACGGCCAGACACACCTGGAGAACTAGATGTTACCTGAAAGATTGAATGGTTTTGGTAACTCATGACCAAGCGATTTGAAGGACCTCAGTCATTTGCCTTTGTCCTCCACAGGTGAGATTGGGTCTACCTGGAGGCATCAGCCAAACGGCCACTGCAGGTCACCTGGACACAGCAACTCCAACCATCATCAAATTGTACGTAGACCAGCAGCCTGGGCTGCTGAATACCCGGCTCGATGTAGGACACAGGATGTGTTCCCACCATCAAGGAGACAGTAGAGTTTATCGGAGAAAAACGGGACAGTAAGGTGGGACCTTGTGGTCCTCTCCCAGTTTGAATCCCCAGGGCTTACGGATGAAGCGGAGATCAAAACTGTAGTGACTAGATCATGCCTCCAGCCTTCAGAGTCAGTTGAAGTTTATAAAAATACTTTACACAAGTTTACAAACCGGTCTGAATAAGAAATGAGTATCCATTAATGCTCAAAAAAGGTACGTTCATAATTAAATTATTACCCTTAGTTTACTTACTTCTCCCTATTTCATACCGAAGGCTCAGCTTCTGTTTGATATCCAGAATAGGTAACTTTCATTCTCTCTAGAGATTTAAATTTGATCTCCAGAACTGTACAAAGGATTTCACACAAATCTTCCTAATTTCCTATGCATCCATCACCGCCACCACTCTTCAAAGCTACTATTTTGTCTGCTACTTGCAGTACTCTTTAGATAACACGTACACTTATATATATGTATACATGTATGTTAAACATGTGGAGTTCCTCACCAGCTTCCCAAAAATAAAACTCCATCCAAAAAAGCTGGTCCTAGGGAAAAATATACAGATATTTGGAAGAGGCAGACAGAAGGGAAGATTTAATGACGTTTTTCTTTATACAGGTAAAATTTGGAGATTTCAGAAGTTTTGTCCAATGTAGGTCAAAACTGGCAACGCGTATGGTCATGGAAATGTCTCGATTTTGTTTGCTGGTTTTGAAATTTCAAGATGCATCATTTCAAATTCTGAAAGATTTCATATCCTTTGGGACTGAATTAATTTATAGGCCAGCCAATGAAATCTGGATTTGACTAAAAAAATAATCTTAGCGAATACTAACAAGAACGTTACGGATTTTTCCTGGCAAGGAGACCAAGGCCTTGGAAAGAAAATGTAGGTATGAGAAGACGTACACTACTTATATTTCCTACAAAATTTTGTTAGTGACATCACTTGCAACAAAAACGTTCAAATTAATTAAAGCCTGGTGCATGTGCTGAAACTAAACTCTAGGCTGAGCAGGAAAAGCACCAAGCGAAGAAAGAATCTGAGCCCTTTCCTCAGTGACAGACCAAATTCCTGCTGTCATTATTCGTGACCATTTTCCTTCCTTATTCTGATTGCGCAGTCATCCAAGTAAGACTCTGAATAAAATAAATTAACTTTATTAATTATGTACAGCCAAGTTTTTGTTGTTTCATTAATATGTATTGGACTCTGTGTCTCCACATAAAGTCAAAATGAAAAAGGAATTATTATTATTTCAGTTGTAGGAATTTGTCACCATGACACATGGAGAAGGAGATACATATATGCATGTATACACATCCACATACGCACATGCACGGGCATGCAAACCACAGGATGTTTTCAGCATCTGGCTAACAAAGTTCAAACCTGACAGTCAAAACAGAGCGTACAAACAACAAAAGCCTTGTGGAAAGCAGTGCCATTCCTTTCCGAGATAGGAATGGTATTTAACAGTCAAACCAAACGCATGCTAATAAAACCAGTGAGCCATCAGACATGCTGTCCATGGATGAACATACCAACATAAGCCACAAGATGAACCACCTTTAATTGATATTTTCAGTCCTACACAATGGGGGTGAAGTCCTATCCCTGAAAAGCTGGTGAAATTTGTGACTTCAACACAAGTTGAAGTCGGAATTTTTTCTAAAAGACCTCGCGTGACAGAGTCCACCACAACAATACAGGTGGTTTGAATGGCTGGGGACTCTGCCAAGAAAAACACACGTACCTTTGTTCTAACTGAAATTTGCTTCTTTTCAACCACCCTCAGCTTCAATTTCTGAGGGCTACAACTCACATCAGATAAAGACTGGAGAAGAGCCAGCACACCGCATCTTGGCTAAGAGGGACAAGGTGGCACTGGCACAATGCATAACAAGGACAGGAGGAACCTGCTCTGCCGTGAGCGATCTCCTTGCTGTTTGGGGAGAAGACTCATCATACTTATACACTTACAGACCTTCAAATGCTCAAGTCTCAGGCAGCCTGATTAGCCAACAGGAATTAATTTAGGAATTTTTGCCAGTAAATTCAGTGTGGAACAAATACTGTGATTTTCTTTTCGGGTAGCAACATGTGGTGAATTTCTTCTCTCCTGGGTACTTTTTTTGCAGAGGAGAGCCGAGGAGGGTGACTGTGGCCAGGCAGGAGAGCAGCTTCCCCACTGCACTTGGCCACGCTGAGAGGGCTCTTTGGTACCCAAAGGTGTTACTGCAACATGCTTACTCACCGCAGTCGTGTCTCCGACTCCTAACCTGGTAAAACATAAGCTCCTTTCCATCGCTGTAGTTTGGGGAGGGGAGGGGAAAGCTATGGGATAACCCACCCCTCTGAATTTCCCTTCTATTTATTGACTTCAGACAGCTATAATTTATTAAGTAAACTAGCCGGCACCAGTAGACAAAGTCTATGCTTTCCATTACGACTCAGAGGAGAAAGTATCTAAGATATATGCCAAATGCACATAGGTAAAGTAATCAATATGGGGAGGAGGAGAGCAGATTAATCACAAGTTATGTTATGCTCTACCCTGGAAGCCGTTCGATTTAATCTCCACCACTTGTGGCTATTTCTAATCTAGTCCCGTACAGGTGTTCGCAGTCAGTTTTGTGCTAGCCTTGTATGACCCAAGTCTGGTTTTAATTGCTTAACAAACGTAATTTTATTAGAGAGATAAAGATATAGCTAACACTAATAAGCTGCCTTCAAAATATAAAGAGCCTTTCAAGATTGGATTTTTAGTTAGCTTGCTGCTCTTTCTTTAGTATCTAATTGATTTTCTTGACATCTCTTTAGCCTGGCATACTGCCGGCCTAAGTACTTTATCTGACCTTCAGGCGCTGTGCCAGGTATTGATCCCATCCCTCCAATGGCTGTGTTGTAGCTGCTCTTCCAACTTTGATAAGGGCTAATGGAGCAGCACCAGCGAGACAGGAAGTCAATGGGCACCAAATCTCTCTCATCCTGCTCTCCCTATCTACTTATGTGAGTATTCTGAGCAATGCTGAAATAAGATCCTAAGCAGGCCATATGCGCTTGTATTCCAGATTTCTCTTCCAGGAAATATTTTACAAAAAAAAAAACCAAAAAAAAACCCACAAACCAAACCAAAAAAAAAGCCCAAACCCTTAAATAAAAGTGTTTAGATAGAATTTTCAGCACGGAGCTAAAATAAAACTTTTCTGATTTGAGGAGCAGAAGTGGAAGCAAACTTGAGCTGTTAAATAAAATATCAAAACAATACGAAAAGGAGGAAAAAAAGACAGTCAAATTTTTCAGTAGCATCTCATATACCCAAGCCAATGAAAACGCTTTGGACATTACAAGACCTTAAAGGAAAGTAAAAGAAATTGGGTTGTATTTTTAATAGCACTCCAAAGACAGCAATTTATTACAAACTACTAATAGCAAAATACAGCACAAATTTAAAACTGGAAAGAATAAAGACACATTAAACTTGCTAACATTCTTGTGATAGCAACAGTCAAGGTTAAGTTTTCCCAAATCCCGCTTCACTCGCCTAAGGCCTTGTAGCCGTGTTATTAAAGCCATTAAGCAATCTGAAGATAAGACTAATATAAGCTGTTTCCACCAGATGTTATACTATATAAGGGGCCACACCATAAGGCAGAGGAAGCTAATGGATCATCTCCTCAACGCAGACTCCTTAAACCACTGCATCTCATTACAATGGCAGCATATTATACAAGATTTTGGGTTGTTCAAAAAGCTTTAGAGGGCAAATAAATACTCGCACCATGTGCAAAAGAGCGATACTCCACTGGAGCAGTAGTCAAAGCCCTGAGACGGACACATGAGCCTGCAGATACATCCTGAAGAATTGTACAAGCTTTTGCAGTGTTTTGGGGTTGGCTGGTTTGATACCCCCACAAAGACGCAGTGAGGAGCCACGGTTTCATGGCTTCCGGAGAGTTTCTGGAGACCCCAGACTTGGGAAGTATTGGCTGAATCCTGACACTGTTAAAAACGCTCTTCACAACTATTGAATCTTTCCGTCTCCATAAAACATAGACAATGGATGCACAAGGAACGCTGCCAAGTAAATACATTAAAAATTGTATTCAAGGACAACTGTTACAGAACAAGACAAATCCCACAGACAGGCAAGAGCCATGTTTAGAAGATACTGCTGCCCTGAGGCTCCTGCTGCTCCCGAATGGAGTCCAGCTCAGACATAATTGCCAGTTACTCTGGATGCAAAAAGTGCACTAAAATATTCTGCATTTACATGCTCCTTATATTTGCTCGAAACAGTTACAATAACACCACATTTCAAAAGTTAGGCTTACCAGCTCCCCACTGAAAGGCAGGGATTAGCGGGAGAGTAAATAGAAGTACTTCAATCACAAATTCTTGTGAAGAGGAAGAGTAAAGTTAGCCGAGGGAAAACTTCAGCAGGGAAAATTATGGATTTTTCAAGTGACAAAGGAAATGCTACAAACAGAACATCACATTATGGGCCTTTTTCAATACACAGGAAAATCCCCTGTGTAACATCTTGTCCTCAGCTGTTCAGGAAACATCGTACCCTTCACCTGCTCTGCAAACTCTTGTGTCTCCCTACCTCATTGGTACCAGCCTGGAAAGAGATTTAAAAAGTCCTATCATTTTAACAAGGACTCATCTGTTCCCTTCCAAAGAAATAATTTCAGTTCCAAATTAAGATTTTTGTAGATTGATCCACTATTTAAATCTCTTTGGCCTCCCATAAGCGCTGCGATGCTCCATGTACAAGCAGAAGGGGAAGACGCCTCCCAGACGGTTTGGCACAGCCCCAGCAGACCATCAGCGAGGAGGCAGCTGAAAGATCTGCTCTCGCAAAGTGTCTGTGGACGGGCAGAAGAGCTCTGCTTTGACTAAGACTGGCTGAAGTCCTGGATCATAAAATAAATGCATCTGAGAGTGAAGTCAGCAAGGAAGTTAATAGAATCAGCATAACTGAAACACGGATGTATAGGGCTTTTCATCCATTTTCTGGTGCTAAAACAAAACGACTGAAGCAAAGGCACACCTCCTCCTAGCTTTCTCAATTTGCTTCTGCTGCAGAAATTTCCTACTGTGGTTTCTCAGTTTCTGCTCAGGTTAAACAGTTGAAAAGGAGGAAGGTGAGGGAGGATCCTACTGCACCTACACAGGACAGTTGAAGGGCCCACTGCTCCACTTGGAGGGGAAAATCCTGCAGGATCTGCCACGGGAACGGTCCCCGAGCAGCAGCCTCTGCCGGATGTGACCGCCCCCAGCCTCCCCACGGGAATGGGAAAGATGGAGGGGGCTGCATGAAAACTTAGGGGAAGCTCTGAAAAGAGGGCAAATCAGGAATGCAACTCAGAAGAAATCTGGATTAGGGAACATGACTAAGTGGGACATGGGGCCAGGGATGAGAGAGATATAAAGGATCTGGTTTCCTTATCTTTAGGGGAAGGACTAATTTGCTTTAGTTGCAATTAGCCTTTTTGCCTTCTAAGTGCTGACATTTAGTCCAGATTTATACGTTTCTGTGTGTATATCTGGGAACAGTCTGTGTATTTGGAGCCAGTGATTTTTCTTTATTGTTATTGCTAATGACACAGGCTGAACAAACGCGGTGTGGGAACTACTAAATTCTACACAAACTTCACTAGGTCTGGAACATTTCTTTATCATCAGTGACCATGATGCCTAGTGGCAAACCTTCAGCTGCAGAGATGTGGGTGGACAAGCTCCTGTCGTTATTTTTTTTTCTTTTAGGAAAGGAACAGTCATGTTTGGTACAATTCAAATTGACTGATCATCAGAAAAACATCGCAAGGCATACGTTTTTCCAAGCTTTTGCTAAATTATTTCATTGAGAGGTTTGAGAACTCACAGCTTATTTTGTCGGCAAATTTATATTATATAATCATATTCTAGAAGGGTTTTTTCCTCTGATAATTTTTTACCTTTGGTTTAGTGAATTTTTAAGTTTAGGCTGAACGTGCTTTTTAAAAGAGATATTACTTAAGGGAACTTAATATAATAAAATTGAAAATTTGGTCATTAACTCTACATCACACAAATGTAGAGTGAATTTTCAAAGTGAGAGATCAGTTATAGTCTGTTCTTCAACAGTCTGCTCCTACTTCCAATTATTTAGCTTTCCTGAGCAATTCTTGACTTTGTGGGTTTCAGTTTCATTGCAATCCCATCCTATCTCAATTCCCTGTTATCACCGACCCTGTTAGAGTAACACCATTTCCCGACCTGATACATTAATACTTGCTTCTCTGTATTTATCATTCCTTAACTTCTGATCTCCTTCATTTCTCCTTTTTAGGGACTCCTTTTACATAACTTGCTCTACTGATGTTACCCATAACTAGGAATTTTTTACACATTTTATTTTCAGTAAAGCTCACGTCTTACACAGAAACTCCCAAGCAGATGACTTAAAACTGAAGTATCAAGCACCCACAGTTAAATGTACTACAAGATTTTAGATGAGGCTAATCCAGTTGAGACACCATTCCTCTTTTACAGAGGATGGGATAATGTAGCCCAGCCAGCTTCAAAAGGAACAAAAATCACTATATGCTCTAACACAGACACTGTTTAAGGGAATTGGAAAGAATGAAAGACAAAACACTTCTAGGTACTGTTCCTTTCTTTTCCTACTTCAGGACCTGCCATATATTTGAGTATTGCAAATTTTAGTAAAACCAAAAATATTTGCTGACGCAATACAGCGAAGGGTTCTTACGAAGTAAGAAAGAGTATATAGACCTGCAGCAACTCTCAGCTATGCAGAGTTTTGTAACTTAACAACACAAAACCAAGCAAAACTTCATTACTTCCTTGTAATGAGTGCAGAAGTTTACTATACAGAAAATTAAGCAGCTTAATATCAACAGGAGAATACACTTAATAACTGAATTACGTTCTCACTTCTTCAGAATTCGGTTCAAATTGGGCTGAAACCACATGGGTGAAATAAGTCTCTCCTCCTCAAGCGAGTGCTGTGTTGCAAAGGCACAACAGAGCTTTTCCACGCAACCCAGAGTTGACTCTAGAGGTGCCTTGGCCTCGGGTTGACCAGGAGGGGGTTCCAGGTTAGATGCAATTGCAGAGATTTATTGAAAAGCCCATTCAGCCCCTGCTTCTATTGCAGCGTCCTCAAAATATATGTCTATATCTCTTTCACAATGACTAAATTTCTCCCAGAAGAGAGTTTGATCCATAAAAGTGCTGGTTTAATCATCATTGACTTAATGATTCTTTTGCAATGTCAATTAAATGGTATGAAAAATTAAACCATTTACAGAACACGAGGACCTTTTAAATTACACATTTCAAAAATATTATTTAAAATTCTAGTTATATAACCCTTTTAGAACTGTCAAAGAATAAAGCTGCTCTAACATTTGACTCATTACTCATGCCAATGCTTGCTGGAACTCACAGAGTTGGCAGATATTTAAAAACCAAACTCACTAGAAATTAAGAAATTAGCAAAGTGTAACAGCAAAATTAGCCGGCGTTACGCAGAAGGGGGGGCATACACACCATTCAGGGGATAAAGCCTATTAAACATGAAGTTTTACACTCCTAATGTCACGGTAAAGCTCCGATTATATAACAATTTTAAAATTATATAAATTAAGTCATATATCCAACGTGGGTTTCTACTTTTGTTCTTCGAAAAACACGTAGAATCATTTTGCAGGGAACATTTCTCTCCCTTTCAGCCGGTTTTACCCTTTCCGTCCGTCTGTCCCTCCCCTCGTCCACGCCGCCGCGCAGCCCTGAGTGGATGTTTTACTCTTTGACCCGTTCATTTAGTTCTCTCACAAAGTCGCCTCGATACTGCTAACTACCTCAAGCAGCTTCCTAATGCCGTGTTTTCAACTTAAACGTACTGCGGAGCATTTATTTTAGCATTAGCACTGACAGTCAGCGAGCGGGAAACTGCTCGAGCTCACTCCGCAGGGAGTGAGTGCTGATGCCTTCCCTGCCTCTCTCATGGGAATGAAATGCGAGGTTTTCTCTGGGACCTGTTGGGATGTGGGATTTCCCCTCAAGGGAAACACGTTCAAATAAGCCTCGACACACACAAGAAAGACTCCTTTTGCTTCTCCTAACCCCACAGATACGCACTACAGGTCACAGTGTTCGTCATGTGAGTATCAGGGGTAAGCATTACAATTAAGGCAACGAAATAAAAATCTGACAGTTGCATTTGTAATAAAAGACACCATTCATGAAGCCATCTATTTTCCAAACAACCAGCATGCACTACCGTACATAAATTAGCAAAAGACAGTGAAAGAATGGCAGGCAGCCAAATTACCATGATAATTTCTGGCTTCGGTGTCCGTCACAGTCTCCAGTGATTTTTATCAGCACGTAAAGTCCCGTGGTTGTTGTTGAGCATGCACTACCAAAACTCCCTTCTCTGCCAGTCCTGCTAAATCATAAATACATCCTGGAAATGAGTCCGCCCCTTCTCTCACTCCACCTTTTATATATATATTCGTTTAAGAAAAAAAAAAAAAAAAATCCAGAGAGGCTCAAGAAACATTAAAAAAACCAAAACCAGCTAGTCTAAAAACACTTTCAAGGGACGAACTTCCCTTTTGATACAGATTCCTTCAGAGACCCTCACGAATAGGATTTTTGTAGCCCGTCTATCACCGCAGGCTCACTAGTTGTCGTGACTTTAGGAAGTACCAGTGTTCAACAGCAATTAGGAGAGACATCCAGAAGATATTCAGGCCAATTAGGTTAAAAGCCTTTGCACAAATTACAAACTCCCAGTTAACATACTTGTACACTTATTAAACACTGACAAATATACAAGCAAACAGACTCTTGGCTTTTCTTTACACAGATTCCCACGCTGTGTAAATATGGTTAACATTGCCCACCCCGACACCGCGGTATTCACTAGGTTTTACACATAAAGAGTTGAAATGATCCCGTCTCCTCCATGGAGGAGAAACAAGACTTGTGACTTGTGTCATACAGCACAGAGAGTCAAAGATCAAGATCCTCAAGCTGAAATGTTATTGTCTAAAATAAAATCAGCCAACCCCACACTCCAAACCACAACGCTCCCTTTCCCTGATGAATAATTTCCCAGTAGCCATTTGTACTAGTCTTCGTTACACGACTGTAAATCTGGTCAAATGATATGAATGATAACGGTAAGAATATTCTGGAAACAACATTTTTAAAGGTCTACCCATAACACTGATGAACTTTAAATGAAATGTTGAAGGTACGGAACATTTTTGTTTCCGTGGGGTAATGAGTTATTTAGTAGCTGTCTACGTTTGATATACTTCTGATAACCTGAAGCTAAGGCTGTGTAAATGGAGCATATCTGTCCTGCCCAGACCTCGGCAGTCATTAACATTTTATGTTCAAAAGGTTATTCTCCAAATGACCCTGTTTTGATTTTTGAAAGAGAATCTAATGGAAACTTCTATCATGTTAGTAACTTCCGTCATGCTTTCTCTTGGCACTGTCAATCGAAGGAACAAAGCAGAAGCTGGGAAGCTTGGGGTTCTACACCAATTTTAATGTCATTTGGTGATCCTTCACCTCAGTTTCCACACTTTCCACATGAACGTACCCTTCAGTTAAATTAAGTAAACTACAACATCACTGAAATGTTGCAAAGCAAAGAGGAATACAGAGATAATTTCTCCTTTGTAGTTATAACCCAATCCTCTGTGGACGCCTACTAATAAAACCAGAAGGAAGTTGTCCCTCTGTGGCAGGTAATTATCATTGCTTCACTTGCAGCTCAAGATTCCAAAGAGAAGACAGTTGCTTGTGTCTTCATAATACGGAAAACACTGGTTGCTTGTGGGGTGTTCCTGGAGTTTGTCTTCAGGCTTCCAATAGTTTATGACCTGATAACCTGAGATATCATCTCCTAAGGACACAGGAAGGAGTGACACCGATACTTTAGGATTTGTTTCCAGCTTTATCTTTCCAAAACTAGACTTTCTTGCCATCTGAACATACTGCAAATGTCAGCAATGAGGATTGGCGTTTCAAATTTCTCAAGCTGGAGAAACATTTTGGTTGTAGCTGGATGACCACTCAATATTTTGGGGGCCTTGGGACCAGGAGGAGAGATACCTCCAAGATGGGATTCATTTTCACAGGAAATTCCACTAAAGCAGACTTTCTCTTCTTTACTCAGACATAAGGCTGTCAACAAACCATTTTTGTCAATCAACTCAAAATACCGCAGTTCGAGAATCCAACATTCAATAGCAACAACCAGAACATACGCTCTGATCGCGACAGAGGGAAAAAGAAAGGACGGAGCTGTGTTAACCACAGATCATTTCTTATTAGTCATTAATACCTTTTTTCTCCACAATCACATTTTACAAGACAAGGTACTGGATCTTCGTAAGACACTAAAATGAGAAAAAAAATCTGCTCAATATTACACACATCTGCAAAACACTGGAAAGATGTACAAAAGGCAACTCATCACAGGTAAAATATAACCAAGAATTTCCCACACATACACACAAGCTTTTTTTTTTTTATTTTTATTTTTTTTTTAAGTAGAATCTGAAGGTTCAATAAGGGAAAGCCTCCAAATAGTCCTGTAAATAACTTCAGAACTATCACAGGCATATTTAAACAAGAGGATGGTAACAAGCAATTTCTCAGTGAAGAATGATAGTAATTTCTGATGTTATCACAATTATCATGCTGGTATTACGAGATAAACAGCCTAATATATTATGCTGTGTTGCGGCTCAGCTCCGCATGTCATCCTGCTCTGTAACACAGCTTGTTACTTATATATTTTAGACAAACAGTATTGGTATTTAGTAGCTTCTTTGTTTTAAATGTTCTGAAACCCCGTTATGTGCTGAGATCCCATCTGAGTAGCAACAGCCTAGGACCATTTTCTCAGGAAAATCTGGCGCCTTATTTTGGAAGTCTGGGACAATATTCTCAGCTATAATTTCCAGTTTTTAAGGAATGAAAGAATAGAACAAAAGTAAATACCAAGCCAATTATTTACTAGCCTAACTACAGATTTTGAAGATGATGGTTACTTGAAACAAGGCATCTGGGAAAACTTGCAGTAGCGGTTTACTATTATGACTTCTAAGCATCCGTCCTGCTACCCTTTGGGAGGTACAACACCTCCAAGAGAGGCAAAAACCAGAAGGTGTGTGATGTCTCATCTAACCCTGTTCACAGAGTGGCATCTTGGTTTAAATTGCTGATGAGAGTGGGTTTGAGCCAAGACTCAGTTCTGACAGAAGCGCATTTTCCTTCCTGCCAGTCCTGGCATGGGCTGGTGAGCTCTGGCAGCAAAACAGGGAGGCTTCTGAGGCCAGGAGATCTAACCACCTCAAAGCAAGATTAGCTGGAACTGGTTTGTCAAAGCTCTCATGCACCACCAACTTGAAAGTGTTTATTCTAACGCCCTACTGTATGAAACAAAGCCAGTTTAGAGGAACACCATCGAAATTTAACTCTTGTCAGCATGGCATTAAAGATACATCACAACATTCACATCATGAGAGCTCCATCCTCCATTCAGGTAGACATCTGGGCAGGTTTCCATCACAGTTTGGAGAACTATCATCCTTCTCCAACGGCCAAGGAAACCTGCTGATACACACTTGCAGTGAGGGTGAGAGATTTCTACAGTGTACTTCATGCTTTGGAGGAGGCAGAGAAGGAACAGTGTGTTAGAAGCAATAATTCCTCATAGTCATAATTTGGCAGCTGTGAATAGGCAGGACGCACTGTCATCTAGCAAAGACCCAAGGAACCAGCGAAGGTTCCCCAGAAACCTTAGCAAAGACCCAAGGAACCAGCAGACACTAAACAGAGAGGCTGTTTAACATTATGGGTGCCTTATACCGGCTGTCACGTGGGCAACCCCAAAGACAGTCAGTCAGAAGATGCTTCAGCAGTGATGCCTCCTGAGAGAAGGGCTGGAGGGGAGCTGGATGACCACAGGGCCACCCAGGCGAGGACAACAGAACGGCCAGAGCGTGGAGCAGGAGGCAGCCCGGGAAGCTTGGGCCGAGCCGGGCAGCAGAGCACGCCAAGCAGCACCTGGGAGTTACCAAGCAAGATGGACTTTGCACCACTAATCACTTCCTCCGTGCTCAGTTTATGCTTTGTAACACTAACCCAGATAGCCTGGATAATGAGAGTAGAGAACTGCTTTCCAGGTCATTGATGATTAAGAGGGTAGAGTTAGCACTGATAACAAACTGTTGCTCTATTTCATAAATGATTATGAGCACTCGGATATGACTAAACGGAACCCATCATTTTCTCCGTGTATGAAACACTGGATTTTTTTTTTTCCCCATCTGTTTGAATTAATCTCATTATATATGAATTAACAGAATATTGCTTAAGGAAATTGTATCTTGTTTTAGCAAACAGATGTTTTAGTTGTATTAAAACCTTCCTATTATCTAGCATAATCTAATGCGTTAAACATTTCCAAACCAAATATTTGGTAGGTCAAGATACGTAATCCACCCCATCCAAATTGTCAATTCAGACACTACTTTTGACCACAGTTAATGGAATTAATGTCACTTGTTTCAGTCAGGTCGTATCGCAAAGCCCACGTCTAATCTGTGACGTATACAGATAAACAGATTTACAGAGCAATAGCTTACATGGCACCTTGTCTCTCAAGGTCACAGGTTACACTGCAAGGAAGCCAACTTCAAGACAGCCTTGCATTACCCCAAATGTAATAGTATATATATCTATATCTATGATCTATATATTCCCATAGACATGCTCCAAATATCAGTAGGGATAGCTATTTATTAAATTGCATTTACTATAAATCTTGTCTATTTTACCACACCTGTGTCTGCTAGGGAGCACGTCAAACAATCCCAACAGATATTAAAAAAAAAAATTTATGCCTAAAGTTATCATCACTTCTTTTTCAAGAATCCAAATTAAAAACCAAACAGAACAAAATTAAATCTAATACTCATTCTCTCAGGTGAATTAGGCTGCATCTAAACCATGTTTTATGGGAAACCACTACTTTGTATATCCAATTTCTTCCTGGATTGAACAAAAGAAGTTATTTCTTCCAGGTAACACGACCCTATATACTGAAATATAACACATGGACAAGCATAACTTTTACCAGACTATACTCTGCTCCAGAATACATTGGCCTTCAATCAGTGAGCTGCTTACGAGACACAAAAAATGAGATTAACAAATAACTGTGAGATAATGCGAGTACCGCATCTTGGAAGGCTTTTCTATCATTTGTATGTTAATGAACACCTGCCTGTAGAGATGTATTTTTCCTGGACATTTGCGGCAGTTTAAATTAACAGAAGGAAAAGAAACTAATTTTGCGGCTATCTTCATATAGCGTCTTAGACCAAGGAGCTACAACTCAATTTTCTAAACCAGCTTAAAAACTCTATTACAACAAATTTCCTTGTTAAAAATAAATAAATAAACCAGTATATATAAGCTGAAGCCATTTTACAAGCTCTTAAAAACTGTGCTATGGGCTAGATCTTAGATTAATGTTTGTGATGCACACTGAAAACCTGTAAAGCATTTATGTAATTGCTAAGCATTATTATTTTTATTACTGTAACAGATGGAACCAATCCATCTTCGTAGATAATATCTCATAAATGATTCATTACTATTCCTTTAACCTAAAGTCTTTTATATTTTGCAGATCCATGAGAAATAACTATTAGGAGGCTCCATGCATAAAATAGTACGAAAACTATCTAATGTCTTCCAAACGTAGTAGCCTTGCTAATATTTAGGCCTTACAATTTTCACATTGGATTCCATATATTTTCATATGTATTCCACATGTTTCACATTCCTGTTCCTCCTCATTTTCCATCACTGGTTTCCAGGTGGTTAAAAACACCACTGCAAACTACCAGCAATGTTTCTAGCTTACACGGCTGCCATTAATTACAAACATGGACCAGTCAAACGCTTTATGAGAGGTAGAAATATGTCCCACAAATGCATGACACAGTTTTATAATGCAGCAGTCTTGGCTTCAATTGCTAACGAAAAAGAGTTATGTGACCACACTGGCCATCTTTCCTTTGTCCAACAACTTTTTGACCAATTTTAATCAAATCGGAAAGCCAGGTAGACATCTCACAGATAGGAGTTTCTATCAGCTTAATGAGAACTGATGGCTGGAAGAGAAAAGAAATACACAAACGAGTCCTGTCACTGGTAAAAAGGCTTAAATGGGAGCTCATCAGTCACCCCCCACGCCTGGGCTGCCTCTGGCCGTCCCGACACTGGTAGTCCAGAATCAGACACAGCAGATGCCATCTCCTGCCCACCTTGCAGCCGACAGACAGGCCATTGACAATATTTTGAGTGAAGAAAAGCTTCTCGAAAAATGCATTAAAGGCTGACACAAGCAAAGTAATCATAATGATATCAGTGCTTGATGAACACCCTGACATTTAAAATGAGAAAAAATGTTCATTTACATGCCCAAAAAAAGCCTTTCCTGGATTGTTAGAAGAAAATGAAGACAGAAAAGCTAAATCCACCACACCCAGCTTATTATTTTGATACAGACACTGGGAGCATCATTAGCACACCAGTTCCCAGAGCCCCCTCTGTTAACCACTGGGGTTTTAGGCCTCCGGAGAATGTGCAGGTCTCCACTGTGTCTATGGGACTATTTGGGTTCTTCAACCTGCCTTTAAACACAGAAAAATTAGCCATTTTCAGTAGACTTCAATGTAATGGTAGAAGCTAATTGAAAGTGATGAGCCCTAATACGGTACCTGAAAACTTTTATCAGTTTTACCAATGAAAAAACAAACTACATTCCCCATGCAATCATACAGACATTGTGAATTGAATATGTGAACCAAAGAATCCGCGTTATTCTGCTTGTATTGCGCACAATGTGATAAATTAAGGCATTCTCCTTTTTTTGGCTGAGTGGTTTTAGACTCAACACTAATGTCACTTCCTTATCTAGCCACATTAGCTACGGATTTGGGGTGTTTGAGTAAGGATGACATATACAGCTTGATTTTCAAAAAGTGGTCACCACCCATATGACAGAAGTTAAGCTTGTTAGAAATATATTGGAAATCTCCTTAAACCTCATGAACAGCAAATACCAGGGGGCCAGAGGTAGAAACTACTGTGAAAGTTTATGTCATTTTATTGGAAGTACAACAAACTTCAAAAATAAAAATGAAAATAAGACCCTCCAAGACAAACAAAAGCCAATAGGCGTGATAACGGCCGGTGCCGCAAAGAGGACAGCACACAGTATCGCTGTGTGCAGAGAAGGAGACAGCAACAGCTTTTTACTTACCTCTAACTTCAACTTCTGGGGGCCTGGTGCACCCGGAGAAGCGTTTGAGCAGGTGGGAAGGCAGCAGCCCCACGAAGAGTCCTGGGTGCAAGGTCAAGGCTGGCCAGAGCCTCTGTAGCGCTTCCCTCCGACTTAACTCATCACTAAATACTAGAGCACGAGAAGTTTTCATGGGCAACCTGCTACTCTACCTGCTGATTCTTGCCACCTCACCGAGCTGGAGCAGAGGAGGTCGTGCTGGGAAAACTATTTGTCAATTATATTAAACTCCCAACCTTTAAAACCTCCTGCTCAACCCATCTCTCACAAAGGTCTTGTATTCATCAACCAACACGTATTTACTTTAGCCGGAAAATGTGTTTGGAGGCTGAAATAATGGAACTTTGCCACCAGCCACTTTGACCCCGGGTCTCTTCTAAACAGTTCATAAGAGTTACTGTTGCCCTTGAAGAGCCACATGAAAGCATTTCTTGAACAAATGGTGCTATCTTTGACTTGAAAACTACCATGTGATCGCAGAGCTTCTACTTGCAACTAGTTTCAAATGGATTTTGACTCACAAAATAGTTAAGTTGCCTTGAAAGCTTCTCCTTAAAAATCTAAATTCATCTAAAAATTTCATGAAAATTCATGTAAAAACACAGTTTGCAATACCCAAAAAAGGGAAGTCAAATGTAGAATAACATGTTTTCTAAGCAGCTTCAAATTCCACACTGAAACGAGAGAGTGTGGAGCCAGATTCTCCTCTGGTCGAGGATGACAAGTGGAACGGGAGGGCAGAGCTGCCAGTCGCACTGCTCGGGATGAGGATGCCCTCCTAAAAATCCTTCACAAAGGGGAAACCTACCAAGTGCAGGGTTGAGGCATCACAGAGAAAAGCAAAGACCTGAATCCTTCATCTTTGATTGAGCTTTCCAATATTCCACTAGAAGGACTGGCATTTATAAACCGCCTCTTTGAAAATATTTCTTTTCCTTTCCTCGTATTACATAAAATATACATTCTGCATAAAACCAGCCATAGATTTGTTCGTTTTGCTAATACCTTAGTTAAATACGATGAACTACAATTTTAGTCCTCTGTGAAATGCATTCACTTCAATGAAATGACATTGCTGTAAGCAGGAGAACAAAATTTGCTCTAATTCAAGAAAATCCCCCTAATGCACATAATTTTTAAAAATGTTTTATAAGTGGTACCATATGACTTTTAACAATGTAGGTTTGGCAAGTTATTCAAGTAAGTCATGCTTACGAGAACAATGTGCAAGCAAAACTCAATTTTTTTTTTTCCTAGACATATTTTCACTTGTACTCAGCTGTTCTTGCTAAGACGTGAGCGGCTTTGTTACCACCTCGGCCTCTCAGTGTACAGATTTTAACTTTATTACTTACTTAATTCACTTGCTTTAACATGAGATTTTTTTAAATACAGCTACCAGCTGTTCAACATAACGAGGTTTCGTTTGCAATTTTCTAATGACCATAAGGGTAGCCAGAAAAGAAAAATCTCAAGCTTTAAAACACACTTTATTTTATACCAAGGGAAAGAACAGCAAGCATTCAGCTGAAGTGACTGGTTAGGATGACAGTTTTGCAGCGAAATGTATTTTCATTCGAGATCCCCGCAGCTACTTCGAATTTATTTGCGTGAAAGACCACCAAGATTTTCTTTCTCAAACACAAATCAAAAGCTTATCGCCAAAGAAACAACCATTACGTGCAGGAAACCGATCTTCAGTCTCTAATATGTTGAAATGTTTTAAAAGGAACCAAAAGGCAAAAAATTACAGGAAGCTGTGAGGAAGTTGGCCGGAGCCCCCCCGGGGGGAAGGTGTGTGGTGCCCCGTGATGCTCTGCCCTGGCTGCCACGCACAGAAAAAGGTTGCCAAAAAGAACGGCTCCACATACCACAGGTTGGACAAGGATTACAAGGAGGAGAGGAGGAGACAGCGGGGATGGCGAGGAGGAGAGGGAGGAATACTAGTCACTTGTCACTTCTGGCCATTACACTGTGGTGCTGGTCACTAAAATTGTTCTTTCCAAAAGAAAAACTAAAAAAAAATAGCCAAAAAACCCCCAAATAACACCAGGACGGCAATTGGGCCTGTCTGTCAGGCAAGTGAAAGCCTACCAATGGCCCTGACATTTTTCATTCTGGTTGGTCCTCGATGACAACTGGTAAAATTCCTAATAGATACGGGAGGACAAATTTCAATCCTAACACGACAGGATGCCGAGAAGCCGAGCGTATGACCCAGATGGCAGTGAGTTAAAGTCAATGGAGTAAATGGAATGATTCCACCACTCCCATAGAGGCAAAAGGTATCCGTACCACCACTCTATGAGTTGATGAAGTGCATTGACTGCAGTCACCGCGTGGAGTGTGATGGATGCGCTCGACCCCTTAACCAAACTACTGGTAGTTTGGAACAGGCTCCAAAGGAGGTAAAGGCCTGAGTTGTAGCCAGGCCAAGAACTCCTCTAGTTTCAACCTGTTCTCCAAAAACCCACAAGGGAACGGAGTGACACAGTAAACATCAATACAGATGAGTCTGGAACATCGCTCATGTGATTTAGGCATAAATAACAGGTGGCTTTTCCAAAACTGATTTATCAAAAAAGAAAGTTGTGGCTAGAAGGAGTCTCATGCATATCTTTCCCATCGCGTGTGATTTGACTACAAACCCACCACTTTATTCCAGAAATAGGACAGCATAAGTGAGCCTTCTCTGAGCTCTCCCAGCACAGCAGCGTGGCTGCTTGGCGGCCATCTCCCCTTGAGCTGGGACACCTCTCAAGGCCACTCCTCGAGGCAGAGAGACCTTTTACCAACGGCAGAGCTTCGGTAAGTGACCGATATTGTACATAACCCTGTAGTATTTTCTCTTGGTAACTTTGATTACGTGCTGAATTCATGCCAATGAAACATATACAGCCCTTTAGACATAAACCATTGACCAAGTCTGGACTAAGTCTGGATCCAGCCACACCCAGAGTCCTCTCTGAGGAGGAGTTCAGAAAGCAAGGGGGTCCGTTCTGAACCTCGTGACTCAACGGGAGGGCTTCCCTTACCCTTTGTGCCCCTGGTCTCCCTGTGAATCATTCTAACTCGAGCATAACTCAATTTTCCTCTGTGTGTTTTCCCATGCAGTAATTAATAGCATGAACCTTGCCATCAAACTTTGTTATATCGCGCTTTTGCGACATATTAAAATCGATTGCTTGCCTAACACTTTTGACAGTGCTTCTTTAAGCGATCTAAATCACCCATTTGTGATAGAACTGTGACTTTCAGGTTTGCGCTGGACCAGGGTTAGACACTCTGATAAATAGAAAAGTTTTCAAATTAAGCTATTAGCAGAGCACAGGGCTGTACACGAATAACGTGCTCCTAACCCAAATGGTAAGGGACGAGTGGGCACAACAGGAAAACAGGTCTCAGCCCCTCTTTCCGTATCAGTGGGGAGCAGAACCCAGACTCGAAAGCCTGCAACGTACAACTGAAAGCGTCCAGCATCGTCTCACCTTCTGGGAGCCAGGCATCTGGAAACGGGGGCCACCAGGTTTAAAAGAAACGTTGCAACTGCCAACAGAGAGAGAAAGAGGGTTACCTATTTGGCAGGTAAATCGGGGTATGTTTTGAAAGAAGACAATACTCTGTATGTAAAAATGATACCAGACTGTAAATAAATTCTGTTACGTTTAATACACAAAATTTTCCCCCTACTTGGTCACCTTAGAGGAAGCCAAATATTTTATCACTAGGGAGGCAGAGAAGGGTTGAACAAATAGCAAAGCATCAGATATAGACAGGTAATAATGGGCTTGTCCTGTAGATAACCTACTCCAGAGAAAACATGTTAAATAAGAAATGCTGAACTAGGGGGAAGTAAACAAAAGTTACTAAATTGTGCTACTCTAACACTTCCCATTCTGACAGAACACATGAATCATAGATAAGGCTGAATATTTGTCACAGCTGTGATTTCAGCATCAAAAAAGAAATAATTTTAGCCCAGATTTTAGGGGAGTTTCCAGAAAATTTGTCAGTTCAGCCAACCGGATACTAGACTTCTCCGTGATCTTCTGCAAGTTTAGCTTTCTTTGGGTTTGGACCCGCAAAGCAACAAGCACTCACTTTTGAAACCACTGCGATGACTAACGTGGTTAAGTGTCTTGGTGTCTTCTTGGACGAGACCAAAGCTCTCAGCACACAGCTATCAAGCTGTATCTTGAGGGGTTTTCGGTGCTTTTAAACTGATGTGTGCACTGAATAATTTTAATTTGAAAGAAACGTCAGCAATACAGAAATACGAAAATGCTGAACCGCTGTTTTTTGCTTTTTATGATAAAAAATGATGCCCTTAAGTTTTTCTGCTCTGATAAAGCCGTGTGTTTTTGTTCTTGGCAATGACAAAACTCAAGTTCCACCCGCAGTCCTGACTCACTGAGAGCGTATGGTAGGGGAAGTGGCCTAGCTTCAGAAGCCTGCATTAGAAGCTATAGCTGGCAGCAAAAATGCACAGCTTATATTCCAGAAACAAAAAAAAAAAAAAAAAAAAAAAAAGATCCTGGAGTAAAACAAAGTATTTGCAAGTTCAGATTTAATTTTATAGCAGAGCAGTGGAGATCTGAAACCTGGAAAGTATTTAAAAGCTCAAACCAAAATATTTTATGAGAAACAAAATATTGCATTCAATTCTAAGTTAATTGTTTCTACATTTTAGGCGCTGAACTGGAAAAAATGCCAACAATTCTGATTTTATTTTTAAAAAAGAATTCCTGTATATCCTGCACATGCGCATGCCCAAGCGTATCCAGACTGTAACCCCCATGACTTCAGTTAGGCTTTCCATACCTATTTGAACAATTAGCTGATGACAAAACTTGCATTTTCACAGAATCATGCTATCACCCATAATTTAAAAACGGCTTTAACCCACTCTGAAATTTTAAAGAAGGAGATTTTAGCTTAGATTTAAGTCAATCTAAAAGCCAGCTGCAGCTGAAAGGTGGTGTCCTGCTGGCTCCCCTCCTTTGCTGTTCTGCCCACACTCAGCTTCTCCTCCCCTGGCTTTGGAGTTTCTCTCACTTTGTGGTGAATCAGTGCAGAAAATGAGACAGCAAAGAACTAACTACACAAAAGCCAGCAAGTACTTTTCTGCCAATTTAGCTCCCTGAATCAGCTCACCACAGGGCAAATGAGCCACAGAGCCTGCACCAGCATCACATGGTTAGGGGAGCAGGAGAGGAAAGAGATGACTTTACACATACATGTATTTTTTTTTACATCAGCTAAATTTTCGATTGCCTTAGCTCTACTGTAAGACCTTATGGCGAGTTCCAGCACCCAACGTTTCATACCTTCTGGGCTGAGCTCTCTCCTTTCAGGTACAAATAATCTATTCTTAAGCCCACCAACAGAAGGGGGAAAAAAACCCAAAAGCTTCTTACAGTTTTAAAATATCTTCAAAAAATAAAAAGTATACGTAAGCCATTACAAGGCAATTTATACAGTTGTTAGATCTCAAAAATAAAGGAGGCTGATATTATTCTTAGATGTATTTTTTTAAACAGCTCATGGTTGTAGTCAGTCTCTCATTATTGCATCTTTACTTATCAGGACGTGCAAATTCAGAGGAAAAAAAGCAGCATTTTATTGCTGAAGACATCCTCTGCCTGGGGTCCATGCTGCAGGCTCCCCCTGGGCTTCTGCAGCTTGGCACAAGCAGGGGCGAGCCCGCTTTGTGCTTCGGAGCCACTGGAATCTTAACTGGCAATGCAGAAAGCCATCTCCAGCTTTCCTCCTCGGGGCACAGTGCTCAGGGAGCAAGATATGCTTTAAACGTCTAATATCCCCCAGGATGATTTTCAGGCATATCGCTGGGGATTGATCCATCAGCTGCTTCACAGCTTGTGTTTAGCAAATACATTTTTTTTCCTGTGGAAATCCTGCCTACCAGGTTAAAAGGGAATTTTCCATTTTCCTCTATCAAGCCACACAACCCACAGCAAAAACCGCAGTGCAGTCATCCTGTTAACTACAGCTGACCTGAGACCCTCCAGAAAACAAGTTTCATCTCCAGCTGCACGTCCTCACCACCCTTCCCTGCGGCAGAGGGGACCTCTGGATCAGACCCAAGAGCTCTGCTCCGGAAAGCTCAGCCTGAAAGACAGAGAGAGAAAATCAGTGTTCAGCTACGTCCCTGGGTCTGGCTGCAGGACCCCCGTCCCCCAGCCCAGGAGACGTGGAGGAGGGTGGCTGAGCGCAGGTGGGAGGACGGGACCAGCCCTTTCAACAGCTTCAGGCTGCAGCTTCAGGGCAGAGCTGGTCCGAGACAAGTACGTTCACAGGAAATCTTCCGCCTAAAATAGGCGTTGTTCTTCTACACCTCCCACTGAACAGTGGGTACAATTCATGAATATAGACTTTTGAAACTGATTCAGAAGAGATCTGAGGAATGTATCAAAAAGTCCATATGGTTTTGCCAAATCAAGTATGCAGAACTGGGTAAATTTAGCCACGCGCTTAAGATCTAAAATTTGTCTTGTTTGACCCAACTGGAAGGAACATAGTCATGAGGCACTTAAACACACATCCATCTGACTGATTCTTCATCTTGGGGAGGTCAAAAATTGATGAGTAACACATTATTTAATGTGTGGAAACAAAAGGACACCTCAGTTACCAAAGGAGTGCAGTGGAATATGAAAGCACTACCCAGACAGGCCTAAATAATGCTATTTTCTCTAACATATTTAGGTAGTGAAATTACAAGTGACAAGTGGTTGGCGCTTTGACAGCTGGGCCTACGTCTCCAAATTTCTCTGCTGTAACTCAAAAGAGTGAAGGCTTTGTTTGAAAAGGCGGCTGAAATTCTTACAATAAGACAGGAGGTGGAGGCTCTAAGAAATATTACACATTGTTCATTGTAAAAATCACAGGTGTTGGTCAGAGTGAGGTGGGAGGCACATAAGGAAAGACTTCCCAAACCTCTCGATACCGTCACATTTCCATTTGCATTGAGGTAGCTGAGCCTAGCAGCGTTCAGCACCCTGGGCCTGGAGCACCATGGAGCAAGTTTTCAAATTTCCCTTCCATCACCAAAGGCCACCTCTCCGCAGCCTTCGGAAGCTGCGCTCAAGGTCAGACTCAAATTCCCCAAAGTTCCAAGTGGCTGAGCTTTTCCATGCTTATACTTCGGGGAGGAAATCTTGAACATAAGCTAGTTCCTCTCCCCCCTCCTCTCCTCCCCTCTGCGATGGGAGGCTTTTGCAATAGTTCCTTGTATTCCCCTAAGAAGCACCGGGATCAGGATGCCTACCAAAATCCCGATTTTCTGGCACACTTGCCATATCAAAAGAGTAGAGAGTAATCAAGCAGTGCACACAACAAAGTACCCCAAAATCACACGCAATATAATTTCAAGATAAGCACAGAAAGGTAATTAATCCTAAAACTGAATATGAAACATTGAAATGCAATGTTTTTGCAACAGGAAATACATGTAATAATATATCTACATGCAAAAGAAAGAAATGGAAGTCTTTTGGTGATTCAACTCACAGATTTATCTAAAAAAAAAATGAAAGATTTATAGCTCATTTTTTAGTCATATTAACCCAGTCCTTTTAATATACAGAGAACAATGAAATCCCAGAATGCAGGAACCTGCAGTGAACGAGAAGGTAGTTTTACCTTCCAAGCCTGCACTTTTACAAGTCCTCTACATATTAAAAACCACGATAACGTTTTTCAAAAATATCAGCCTACGGTTAGAAAACTCTCCCCATCCTCTTTTCTCCCTTGAACCTTTAATCAAGTCTCCACGCTGCTTCGAAGCAGCAGCAGTCTAAAGGGTTCAGAATATTTTCTTACAAATAAACCCTTCAAAACACACAGACTTGCTGTGAGTTAGTCTTTGAACGCAAGCTTCTTAAATAATCCCTTTTATTTTTATTTATTTTTTAAAATATCAGATTCTAATCCTCTCTAACCAATGCACACTACCAGTAATAAAAAAAAAAAGCACAGCTCTTTGAATTTTTTTTCCTTTTTTGCCATTTTTGTGATGATTACATGTATAAATATGCAAGATTTCCCATATGAAAAGTGTTCGCAACCGCAAGAGAAAGCATGAAAATGGTTTTCATCAGCAGATCTTAAAGGACTTTTACAAAACGCTATTCTTTAACAGCTGGGGAACCTGAGACTTGGGCAGATAAAGTAACTGGCCTGAAGTCACCCAACAAGGTATTACAAGTTGGGTCTCTGCTGTGCTAGGAGTTTGCTCCTGTGACTCTTTGGGACTATCTGGAGGAAATCCACTATGTGTTAGACCTTCAAGAATGATTTTGTGGCATCAGATGACAGGTTTGCTTTGGCAGCAGTGATACACACCCTCAAAAATTACACCTTGGGGAGCTGAGAGGGAAGGAGAGGGGCCAACATCGCGCCAAGAGGCAGGGATAAGAGTGCAATGACTACAAAAGCCTGGATCCCCCTGTCCTGGGGCCTACAGCCCTGCCCTCTCCTTGCCAACAGGGTGTAAAACTAAAGTGCCAATGAAAGAAGTGGACTATAGGTCTTTGCTTCACTAGCCTGATGCTACGGTGTGAAAACCATAAATCTGCCACTACGAGTTTTAAATCGCGTGTCTGGCACAATAAAACGTCACCTCTTTTGTTGGGGATGCTTGGGGTCTCTGCCTGGAAAACCTGTATTACGTTTCTGGACAAAGCAGGTATTTAATCTAAAACGAATATTGTGTTACGTTCATACCAGCAGACATTCCCCCGGAGCTACGGTGCCACCCTGCAGAGACTCCTCTGCAGCAGAGTTCGGGGTGTTTGCCAGCTAGAAAAGCCATAACAGAACTATTTGTACAATTCAGCATCTTGTAGTTGCGCTAGCAATAAAATACCTGGACCGTGTATCTAGACATAAATGTTTTTATCACAGCCCATGCAAAATAGTATGAATTTCTACACCTGGATAAATCATCCTATATTTTGCTGCTGAACAAACAGCTGAACGATCGTACTGCAGAGGAAATGCATTCGGATGAGTATCTTTTACACCTTCACAAGCACACTTTATCTTCCACTTAAACAGTAAACTGTGGTTTCGAGCAGCTGAAGATTAATACATAGAAGTTGTATTTTGATTTACTGTTAGTAGAGCACTGCTACTAGTACTTTTCTAAAAATCTACACTTATTTTGCCCGTACTGCCATGCTTACTTAGGATTCCCATGATACAGCAACACAGCAGCGCATGCAGAGCCCGCTGTGAATGCAAGACACATTCTCCCACAGAATTGTTTGAAATATAAATTCAGTGCTTAGTTCACCAATAATCTGTTTTCTTCATGTTTTGATATTTGGAAAGAAAATAGATCGCTCATAATTAGCAAGGCATTCATAGCAGAACGAAATAACCAACAGTCCCTTTAATCTGTTGTTCCAAAGTCTGCAATAACTGTATCTCTATAAATAAATCTCTGCTTGCTCTTTTATATTTGTACTAGTGGCAAGAAATTCTCGACTCTAACTTGATAACAAAGACTTCAGCACTATATTCTTGAGGTGTGAACCAACAATGAAAGCTATTATCTTTTATTACTTGCCCGTTTAAACAAGACGACAGTCTAAGATACTCAGATTTGCAACATCAAAGTAAACTCTGCTACTTGACAGATATTTAATAAAGTATCCCAAGTCATGCATGGAGAACATGAAGACTACACTGCTGTAAGTAAACATTAGCTGGCATGCCTAATATTTCTTGGTGGTCCAAGTTCACAGTTTTATATTTCAAAGGCTATGAATGAAGAGTTTTACAGTTGCACATGTCTTCTTGCCTGAAAGAGCTCTTTAACAGTTCTGAAAGCGGTAACTTCAACGTTCTACCCACCTCGTCTTACCAGAGGCTAACGATGAACATTTATAGTGGTATTTCGAATGGGAATAACCCAGCATTTTCCAGGCTGAACATACGCGTCACTCAGAGCTGCCTGATTCTTTTCACATATCTTAGTGGGTTTTGTTCAGCTAGAAGTGTGCAGAGCATATATTCTAAATTACATGTCAGCTTGCAGCAATTTTTAATTTGCAGCAGTGTAATAGCCTGTGAAAATGAAAGGTTTGAAATAATTGTCCACTTTCCTTTGACACAAACCAATTCCCACTATTCAGAAAGTCCCGGTGACAGACTGGAGTGCAATACTTAAAAATTGCTATTTCACCAAATGGAAACCTATTTCAACTAGATGTTAGGGAATGACCGTGGAAAACAGAAAGCCTTCAACAGAAGTTCAACAGAATAATCTGTTACTCAATACCTACTTGAACACCTCAGCTGAAGAATAAATATTGAATCAACAGATCTGGGAACTGACTTGCTACTACTTTATTTTTTGGAGGATGGGAAAGGCTTGACGCTATTCATGTCTAAGTTCAGTATCTGATTCAAACAAACTGGAGCAAAATTCTAAAAGTAGATTTTTTTTTTTTTTCATCCTTTATCAAGCTTGTGACTTATCAATGTTAAAAGAAGGTAGTGCTGTTGCAAAGGCCAAATGAGGTATGCGCTACATGGACATTGCGGTGTAGAAGAGAGGCCTATGAGCTTTGGCTGACCATGTTACCCACCCACAGCCAAGCCATCGGCTGGTCACGCACCTCCCCTCTAACTACCACCCAACCAGAAGCGCACATCACAGCAGAGCATTACGTGCGGAACAACTCGACTGAGTGCTGCAGAAACGCAATAGAAAATTTTCAGCCATTTTTACTGGAACTCCGGTACTCCAGCGGTAGCAGCAGATGCTGTATGCACTCATTTTGAGAAGTGTTGAACATCCAGAACACGAAGGGAAGTCAACAGCAGCTGTATGCACTCAGCACCTCTGAAAATAGCAGCTACACAGCCTTGAGGTCTTAGGTGTTAGGCGTTCAATTACAGGAAAATTAAAATAGTTCCATTACGAAGCTACTTTAAAAGCTGTTTAGACAAAAGATATTTAACTTCAAACATGCGTATTTTTAAATTCCTACAGACTTGGAAGTAAACAGTAGGTAGCACGTTTTGAAGTCACAAGTTTCCACAATTTCAGTAATACAAACTATTAGTATGTTGCCTTGGCTTTTATGCACAAGATATGTGTGTTCTTCCAAAAAGATGGTTTTAGGGTTCAGTCAACTCATAACCACCCAAGTGACGAATTGAGAGATAATTTCTGGTCTGTAATAAACAGTACGCATTAATCCCATATATAATTTTGCATAAAGAATGCATGCCAATTTATAGTATTTATGTAAAATTATAACACTAAGGGTGTAAAAAGTCTTCACGCTTGAGATTTGGCTGTTGCCTCACTAAGTCATTTGCTATTTGGATTAATGACTTGCTAATATTTCAATCCAGCATACGAGGCGAATGCATGTGGCCTGCCAAAGAGGTTTTAGTGGCTCCAAAAACTAAGGGCAGCCAAGAGTCCAGCAAAAGAAGTATCCAAACTACATTCTCCTGGGAGCACGGAGATGCTCATACTAAACCTCACCCCGAGTAGCAGGGTCTGGCATTCTGCGTGCCTCTCCTGCCTAAGAACTGCAACACCGGGCAGGTGCTGGGACTCAATTACTGTTCAGGCAATAAATAACCGCAGCCAGCCAGTGAACGAGATTTATAAGGGATGACTTTGGGGATTTGAAGGGTTTGAAAATGTAGAGGGCTTCTTTTCTGTCACCTCTGTCGTGACAAACTGCCACAATGGCGTTCATTTGTTTGGGATTTTGCAAAAAGTCTGGTTTTCTTTTACGTTTGTCAGATCAGGCTACGGTAAAGGCATTTCAGACCTTCAAAACAGCTATTCTTGAAACAGGATCACGAGAGCACTCCAGCAGTGCTGAGTGCCAGAAGCTCACTAAGGTACACATCTCCTGTGCCACATGGCCAGTCTGAGGGGTGAGTGGGAGAAGTGTCTTGCAGTGATTTTCATCAGCCAACCGAGAAGTTTTCTAGAAATGTTATTCACATAGGGCAAAGACCTTTTGCGTCCCAAGCAATTTTGCACTGTCACCTGATAGAAAGTATCACACATCATAGATTTCACAGCAATAATTTCAAATCTTTGTGAAAGACTAGAGAAAAACAGAAGATACCTTTTTCTTGCATTTTTTAATTTACATGATGACTATCTGAAGCTAATGAGAGGGCCGACACATTGGAACCAACACCGCGACATGGACTGTAGAGAGCAAGACTAAATGTCTATACTCTACACTGCATTCAGTATCTCCACTTGTACACAAAATATGTTTGCAGAGCCCCCCAAGAGACGATGCCATTTCCTATCAGCCTAATGCGGACAGATAAATTGGAAAAAACGGACACCGTGACACCTCCACCCCTTTCTGCATGCAGATCTTGGGTCACAGAGCTCACATTGCTGGGACACACAGGTACTCGGAGCCATGGCTACTGTGGGGCTTAGGGCAGGCTTCCAAACCCCCTGCCGAGACAAAAGCATTATGAAAAAGATTTCTTTCCCAGGCCTGAGCCAAACCAACTCTTATCAACCTTAAAGATATTTACCTGAAAAAGCACTAGGTCTACCTACTCGTAAAACTTTGGGCAGGCTGAATAAGAATATTCAACGTACTAGCAGAAGGCTACTTCGCAAACCAGTCGGTTCTGCGGCGTTCGTCTGCAGCGAGGTGAAAGCAAACCTCACAATCTGGGGCCGAAAGCAGAACAAATAACTTCAACACAGCACACAGCGAGGGTGGCTCAGCTTCCCACCGCTCAGTCCCATCTTCTGCATTAGACCTTCCTCTGATACCAGAAAGTGGGAACTCAATGGTGGAAAAGCCGCAGCCGTTGGTACACGAATTTGTACAGCACTTCAACTCAGCTTTCAGGGAGAAAAACTTAAGTGGGAGTAGCAGTAGTTTCACACATACAAAAGAAGCCCTATTTAAAAAAAAAAAAAAAAAAGAAAAGGCTAAAGAACCAGGAAGTGGAGGAGTAAATGACAGTGGTAGAGAGAGGAGAGATGTCTCCTTCCATTTAGACAAGCAGACATGCTCTTGCAATTTAATGGATTATAAGGACTCAAAGATATTTACTGTCTAGCCACGTAAGTACATTCCAGCTCTTGATTTGCTTTTAGCATTGAAACCAGTCATATATTACATCAATGTGATTCTTGTTTGTTGAAATAAGTGAATAATTTGGGGACTATATTCAATTGACTGTTTTTGCATTCCCTTGTTTCATCTGTTCTCAATTTCCACAATACACTGTTTGGAAAACTACAGCTGGAAGCACAGGGCCCGTCAGACAGATTGGTCAAGAACTCTGACATCTTAACTAATTTACCCAACTACATGTTAAATTAATAACATGCAGGCTAAGTTGTTCTGAACATGACATGCATCACTTCTAGGTTTTTGGTATGCAGAGTTCAAGCAATTCGAGGACACAATTCAGTTAAGCCAATTTAATGGCTCGCTTCTGCCAAAAGGTGTTACTTCATCCCCCCCGCACGCACAACCTCCCCGTCCTCGCACTGGTGCTTGCCTGCCAGTACTGGTCGGCCTTCAAGATGAGCCAGTTGGAGGAACTAAACCGGCAGAAACCATCCACATTTTTTTTTGGTAGTGTTGATTTTCTGCTGGTTTAGAGCTCTGAGCTGGTTCCCTGAAAGGTCAAGAAGTCAGTGCAGAAAAAAAAAGCACAAGCATGGAGCCAGGGAAAAGAGGAAGGAGCAGATTGTCGTATCATAAAACCTGCCCATCAGAGCGTACGTGGCGATGGCTTCACTCTTGTTCTTCTCATATGAAAAAATTTAACAGTTCTTTGATAAAATAGGTAGAAATATGGTTTCTATTGCTAACGCCTGTAACTTCTGAAGATACTAGCTTCTGATGTTCTGTGGAATAATTACTAAGGCGATTTTCCACAAAATCTTTTAAACCATCATTTTTTCCTATTGCAGGGCTTAATATTCAGCTAGTCAGAGATAGCCAGTGAAAACAGAAACATTGCCATCTAAATTCCCATAATATTGACCTGAAACAAAATACAACAATGTTTACTCTATTGCTTTGGCGTGGGTTGGTTTGTTTGCAGTCAAACCGTAATTTATACTGGCTCCTCACATATTGATATGTTAAGGAAATAAACAGTAAATACTATTTCCAATCCATCTGTTTAACTTGTTAGAAAAACAACAGTCAAAGGCTTTTCAGAATTGTATTTTTTCTGCACAAAAACCCAAATAGGGAACCAGGCTTTTGTTACGGTTAAAGTCCTCCATGTGTGCATTTGGATGAAGTATCGTTCCAGCCTGACTTCCCAACTCTCGCTCCAGCCCCGGTCCTGGCAGAGGTTTGCGGAGTGAGTGACAATCGTCTGGAGGAGACCCACCACATCTGCGAGCCTGGCGAGAGCCAGCTGACGCTGCGGTCGACTCTCCTCGCTGTTTCTCTTTGTCTGACACATGACAATGACTTTTAGAGAAAACGTCACCCACCTAAGAAGGAGCTTTCTATTTCTGTGAGGAGAATCGGGTTGGCTCCTTCATTGTTCACCTGCTGGCTGTGGAGTGGGAGACACTCTGCTGGTGCATAAGAAAGAAGATTTTTAATTCTTCACAGACAGAAAAATGAAGGCACTCATTTAGCATTTATTCTTGAAAACTCATCGAGTACTGAACAGCTTATGCGAACTAATGTACCTCCTACTGCCAGGCTACAAGGGTTTACCCCAGTCCGAAATACTTCTGAAGAACACAGCCTGGTTAACTCCATTCAACTCCAGCAGTCTCATTAGATTTACTTCATAAAAGTGAAGTAAAAGAGCCTCACAGTGTCTTACATTGCCGTATTTTTCCGGCATTCATCAATGTTGTCTTATAGTATGAACTACGTGAAGGCCTGTAACAAAAAGTTATATTTAAATAGAAAGTCAACACAGTGCACATTTTAGCCATCTTGTCTAACAGGTCATGGACACCAAAGGCGACATGGTACTTCTTGAGCTTCTTGAGTCAATCCATTCACTAAACCAAAAGAAAGCCTTCTTAAAAATAAAATAAAAGAAGAAAGAAGAAATTAAGAAAAAAGACCTGGCTTACAGTGGCTCAGGGGAATGCCAGAGCTGGTAGGAAGGAGCGCCCGGGTACCAGCGAGAGAAGAGGAAAGGGTACGACCCCCTTTTGGCCTCAGCCACCAAGCAGACAAAGCAGTGGAGTCTGACTGCATTTGTTAGGATTCATGTTCTGCTGAAAGATGGAATAGTCTCGGGGGGAAAATTCCTTCTCTTCAGATTGTCATTTTCTGAGTCTAAGTAATTTACTGCCAATGAGAGGGAAAAAAGTTTTTGTTGACTCCAGTAAAATGAGATGCAACTAGCAGCTTTTAAGGGTTCAATTATGCTGCTTGCAAGATCTAGGCCAGCAAGTTAGTACCTTTTTTTAAATATTAGAGATGTTGAGATGGATATGAGTTTTACACTCAAACCCTGAGGTAGGTAATTTGAACCATCTGAACTGCAGAGCTGTTGCTGAAGCCAATCAAAATATTTCATAATCACTTTTTGCTTCCTTTTTCGCCAGTATCAAATACCATCATTGTTAAAGTTCAGAAACATGCCATTTTTCAACGCTTGGAGAAAAGATGCCAGACCAGTACTTGAGGCAGTTGTCAATAGCAGGAATAGTCTCAGATGCAAGTTATGAGCTTTAGAACAGCAGGTTTCAGACACTCACCAGATTTCTGATACTATGAGATTTCTGAATGATTTTCTTTTCATTCTGTGATTTTGAGTGTTCTCCTTCAACACCCACTCAGAAGGATCCTACAATGTATTTTAGTTGCATTCCACATAAACTAAAACTATTGACAAATTTTGCGTTTCCTTTTGTAGCCTGTCTTGGTCAACTGCAGATCTTTTTAAAAAAGGATTCAATATGCTCTTGGTTTCTTTGTTTGATTTCCAGTCCTCTAACAATGGATTAAAATACATAAACAAGCTACAGCTGTTTAGACTTCTAAATTCTGACACCACCTTCCTCCGTGTGGGACTATAGTCTCTTTTTCTTTTTGTCTTTGACTTTTTGTAGACTGAAATCCAATACTTTTGTCTGCATCTGCTGCTAAAAGCCATTTCTCCCCAGCCACAGACCAGTCCCCTTGTGTCTCATTAAGCACATTTACATTTGGCTCTTAAAATCCCAAACAGAGCGTTTCATGCCTAGCAATAGCGCGCCGATGAAAGATGCACTCTACTCATGGCTTCTGTAACGACACATGGTATTACCCCATCATTTGGAGGGACTCAAACAGATTCTTATTTAAAAAAAAGTGACTGACCTGTTACAGAGCTGTTTTTTTTTTTAAATAATCAGTATTTTTCTCCAGTAGGCAATAATTAGATCTAATTAAAAGGCACATGAAAAGTAAAATTTTGCATTGTGGATTGATTTAGTGGGATGGGTATTTTTGTGAAGCTCCTCCTAAAGTCAATCAAGAAGGGTTACTTCCTCAAGAAGATATTAGCAGCACTGAGAGTCCCAAGGAATGCAAGCCATTTGGTGCCATCAGCCTTCTCAGTCACCTGATTCGATCGGGAATAGCAGGCATACTAGATCACCACAAGGTAATTAAATACAACTAATTGACTCTGAACCCATTCCTTCCAGAAGTGCCCACTGAACCTTTTCAGGTGGCAGGAATGTCAGGAATTCATGATTCTGGCACACAAGAGCAGGACGTAATTCCAGGCTGGCTCCTACAAGTCATGTTGGCTTCGGTTCAAGGCTTCTATTGATCATTCCTGTGGTAGCATAAAATAAACAAAACAAAACACACAAAAAAAAAAGCAAAACAAGAAGGAAGCAAGCATTCAGGAATGCAGCCCTGAATCACTCGGGATTTAACAACGAACAAATAGTATCTTGCATCATATTACAAGCCAACAAGTAGAATAACCTGTAGGCCACAGGTGCAGCACGCTCACCACAAGAAGCCACCTTTAATCACCTGGCTGTGCCACCCGAACTAACTGTATATTCTACACAGGTCCTACATCTAGCTCCAAGAAAAATGAGCAGCATTAGACTAATCTAAAGCTAATGAAGGAAGTCAGGTCTGTCCCCAGAGTGAATTGTCACATTTACCTTCACAAGAGCAGATGGGAAAAGCAGGCTTTTGGATGCTTCTGTAGGAGTTTACAGCCAACAGCTCAAGGTCTAGTAGACCTTGAGCTTTCAAAACACGGCTTTCAAAGAATGGACAGCTATCATCGTCTCCAGCTGACATAACTAAGCAATGCTCCGATTCCTTCATAAAACTTGCCAGCAGTGTCAGTTTTAGCTGGATTACACCTCAAGGCACATCACCACCAGAAGAGATTGTGTCAGCCACTCCAGTGATCACAAAAGCACAATGGAGGCCTCTCCACTACAACACGGACAGTGTCAGAATGGGCTCCAAGTCTTTTTCCATACTTTGGAGGATATTGTTAATCCAACAGCACTAGCATTGATTCAACTTCAACAGCAGAATAAAATCAAGGCACTATTAAGAACATTAAGGTTGCTTAGACAAAACCAACAGTCTGACAATTAGTAAATATGATCTATCATGTGAAAAATGTGAGATCATTAAAAACCAGAGACCTTAAAGGAAAATGATCTCAAGAAAATGTGGCAGAGGAGTGCCAACTAGGTCCATGATGACTGGTTCCTACAAGCCAACAGACATAGTGAGACCATTATACAAGTAGTAGCCTGAAGTACCCTCCTTCCGTTCAGAGTCACAAGCCAGAAGAAGGCTCAGTTTAGCCCTTTGAAACATTCTTCTCCACCCACAGAAGCTGCAAATTTTATCTGAGAAATTCTGCCTGTGGTACAACCAGCAAATTCCTCAGCTAGAAACAAAGGAGCATTGCTGTCATCCAGCAGTCGTGGGCTGAGGAACTTCCTGCCCCCAGCCAACAGAAGAACTCCCCTGTTAGTGCTGCAATCAGCATTTACCAACCTACTTCCCATTCTCTGTTCTGTGGCCAAACTTGCCTCCAGCCAGAAGGAAAAACAGGCAGCCTTCTGCCTGCGTTTCCCCTTCACTAGCCTTACACATGCACACAGAAGAGAACTCTGAAAGAGTAGATGCTCAGACAAGGTCAAATGTAAGAGCCATCTGACCTCTTTTCCTTTTACATCCTTATTCTGATTTCATCTGTTTCTGTTGTCCCCACTCACTATCATCTTTGCAGAATCCCTAGTATGAAGATATTCTCTAAAATCATCCTCAAAAACCTTTGGTACCTCACATTTGGCTTTTTTTTCCTGTGAGATAAGAGTTTAAAGCACCAAGACCTTTCTCTGGAGATCTCCGGAATCTCCTGTTGTAAAAAAAAAAAAAAAAAAAATGTAACCTTCATCACATTCATCCATATAACTCTCAGTTAAAAGAAACGAGTCTATCCCTGCTACTTAAAGCAATTAAAATACTGCAACATACTATTTTCAGCTGGCTATGCATAAACAAGCAGAAGGAAAGCTCTTCCTTCCTTCTTTGACCCAGACAGACCTCTAATTGCAATAGGTATTCCAGTCTGTGTTATGCTTCCTGAGCAGAGTCTCCCAGCTGGGCCTAACTGATGTGAATAACAGTATCTGGTAGACTATTTGAGTCATTTTTCCTTCAAATGGCTTTACTTCTGAACTGCAAAATAGAAAGAAGCACAAAAGCGCTCTTAGGTATCACTTACAATAGAGTACTGAACAGAACCAGTCTCAGAACTCCGTCTGAGCTTTCCTCAAACTCCCTCTTAAAATTTATTTCTTCTATTGATGCGTACAGAAAGTTGGGCAACAAATTATGATCAGTAAAAGGCAAAAGACTCAAAAATCTTGTATTAAGTTGTGTTTTACCCTGAGCGGTGCAAACATGACTCAGTAGTTCTGATATGGCACTAGAAAGATCCAGATTCAAGTACCTTCACTGCTGCAGAGTCTTTAAAGTCCTCTTGCATAATCAGGAATATCACAAAGAATATATTCCAGATTTTTCATTGTTCACAAAAGTGCCAAATATTCGGCCACTGGCAGGGGTTCACAGAATCACAGGGGTTGGAAGGGACCTCTGGAGACCATCTAGTCCAACCTCCCTGCCACAGAAATGGAGATAAGTTAATTATTTCAATTTAGTATCCAGTTGTCCTTTGTATATATAGGCGCTTCATGTTAGTAACAGAGCTCTTTCAAAAAGTTCAGAGGAAGAAAAACTAGAGCGACACGCCTAAGGTAGAACTAAATATTGTAATCGCTTTTCAGGCATTTCTGAATGCTAATTTTGTTTGAATTAGCTAGATGATTTCCTCACACCTGTGAATAAATAATGCCATGCCTATGTGTGTATTATTTGTAGGCACAGGAAAAAATACAGCAATGAATCTTAATTCTTTTCTGCACGATCCATCCGGCGACAGCCCCTCAGCAGACAGGAGAAAAGGGATGTGACGTGGAGTAGATCTTACTTCTGAGAGATGACAATGTTTTGAAAAAATCCAGGTGACAGATAGCTGATGCCACCACACGGGATCACGGAATTTTTCAGAGTTGGAAGGGACCTCTAGAGATCATCTAGTGCAACTCCCCTGCAAAGCAGGATTGCCCAGAGCACATCACTCAGGGCTGCATCCAGGTGGGTCTTGAAAGTCTCCAGAGAAGGGGACTCCACACCCTCCCTGGGCAGCCTGTTCCAGTGCTCTCTCACCCTCACCGTAAAGAAGTTTTTCCTCATATTTGATTGAAACTTCCTATGTTCCAGCTTGTGCCCGTTACCCCTCGTTCTGTTCCTGGGAACCACTGAAAATTTTACCCTACTGGGGAGGCTGATTAGCCTTGTGATTTAAGACTTACATTTTCAGTTCAGAGACATTCAGAACAACAAGAAGCAAAAAAGCTTCTTACAGCAAGCAGTCAATGGGAACCACGGTAAAAGTAACTGCTTGGGCAGTGCAAGAGAAAAGCCAGGAGACCACGTGGCCTCAATACTATATAAAAATGAGCAAAAGGGGCAGGGAAAGCCTCTCACACTGTTCATGATGATCAAAAAAAGATTAGAAACATTGAGCTACTTAAGAAACCCTTAGGTACTGTATCTTATGATGCTGCTTTTGATCAAAGCCAAACTTTGAAAATTAGAAGCGCAGCTTTCACGGCCCTGCAAGATAAAACACTCAGGAAAACACTGGTAGACTGGATGCAGAGTTTAGCTTATGCAAAAAAAATTTACAAGTGACATTTCTCCTAAATATAGGAGACAAACAAGAGCTTTATGTTCTTTCAACTTTGCCAAAACGGTGCGTGGATGCAAGTTCCCCTGCTATTTCCTTTCTCCACCTCCTTTTTCTCTCAAGTCCATGCTCAGCAGTGCTTCGGGGTCTCTGGGGCTTCTCTGACAACCACCCTGTCTGGGTAAGAGGTTAAACGACAAAAGAACCTCTCCCTCCTGCATGCACATCCTCAGTTTTTAAAAACTGCATTTAGCAATAGCATATAAGTAAAGTGTTGTACGCTTTTGCATGAAGTGCAGTCAGTGGCCCGGTAGTCTGCTGCACGTGTCTATTAGGTGAGATTAATCAATTGTCCCTCAAATGACGTATTTCAGAAATAGACCGCTCTCTCCCACTGGCCAGGAAGCCAGTCTTCTGTCAACCGCCTGCGCATTGCTAAAACGTCCTCAAACTTCTGTTCTTCCAAACAATAAATTTACTTAGCAACTCATAGCGGTTCTTCGCCTGATGGGGTTCTACTGAAATCAGTGGGGCTCTTCTGCAAATTTTCATGGGCATCACGTGTATCAACTCATGTCTCACGGTCACTGTTTTGTTCCTGCAGCAATACAAGCCAGGCACAGGTAAGAACCACTTGCAGTACAGCCGGCATAAAAACAGGACAGAAAAAAAAAAAAAAGTACAGATTCTGAGCTGTCTGGGGGACAGATTAAATTTAGCACAAGAGACAAGCAAAGGAGAAAAACTAACAGTTGGACTGCCGATGTCTCTGATTAATACCTCTCGTGCTGACCATTACTGCCTTTTTCTTTCGGGGAAAAGAGGAACGGCTGACAATATTTACATAAGGCTCTTCTCCAGGGTGAGGGGGAGTAGGAGAGAAGCGCCAAATGTTGATTTACTGGGGGGTGGAAGAGGCAGCCCTAACATCACCACTAATTTTATTAACATCACCTCGTGCTTCATGTGTCACTGGATGCAGTCCCAGGCCCCACCACCTTTCAGACTGCAGTGTGGGCTATGGCATCTGCTAAAAAATGTCATCGGTATGTAGCAGAGACTGGCTTAAAAAGTAAAAGTAAGACTATCGTTAAGGATATGTTACTACTGTTTTCAGCCCAGGAAGCCAGGTCATTTTGGGTTCCCATAAATAGAAAGTGGCAAGCCAGTAAAAAAAGACTCAGATTCTTGTTGCACAATTTTTCTCCTCCTGTTCTTGATTTCATGCCAATGTAACCAAAAGATTGACCTACAAGAGCTCAGATTTCCTTCCTGTTTCTTCCCTCCCCTCTCCGAGTTTCAAACTAATAACTCTGTTATCTATAGTTCTCTTCAACAAAGTTAAACACGCTGTCGAATGAATCAGCAGTTGAAGTATGAGCTAACCCCATCCAAACACCATCAAAGGTTATATCAACACAGTGATGGCTTTTTAGCATGGTTTCTTAAGAAAACAAGGCTTATGTAAATAAATTCCCTACCAGTCTGCCTATGACCCCGTGTTCTCCCACTCCACCAATGATTTTTGAACCACTGGCCAATTCCAACTGTATTTAATGAAAGAATGGAAATCTCAATGCCATCATGGGGGGTTGGAAGTGAAATCAGAGATATCCAAAACAGTGCTCCTGTAGCCATCAGACTCACGTATGGGGTACCAAGATTCCTACATCTCATCTGTAATCAGTCCCCACCCCATTCATTTCAATGAAAGTCACAAGTTTAACCTTAACCTGAAAAGGACCAAAAGCATGCAGGCACTTGTTCGGTTTTATGATGGAGCCATGACCAAGAGGTGAGAGGCCGCAAGGAACAACTTCTGCTCAAGCCTCAGGACTAAAACCTGCACTTACTTCCTTTGCCGTCACAAGGCAAGAAGAGGAGATTCACACGCAAGTCTTCAGCTCTGGAGGATTGTATCTAGCAACGTACTTCGTTCCTCTCAAACTCCACAATATCTTGCCCCGGAACATTTGCCATTAATAGCACACTAATCCTCAAGCACAGGCTCAGCGTGACACTGAAGTGTTCATACTGACATCTCCTGAAATCAGGAATGCGTCTGGTGGTCCACATCAAGGTTCTTAGCCAAGTTTGAGTTCCTGGACAAAATCAAGACAAGCAGGCACCTACACTGGTACAAGCAAACCCCGCAGCTCAGCTCAGGAGAGTTTGTTTTACCCTGACCCCATAAAGACTTCTCATTTAGTCCCCGACAAAACAGGGTTCCCTCTCTGAATCTTTCACAGTCGGGATGATCTCTCTCCTCCCCTGAAATCACACCCAGCTGGCTAACAGTAAAAGCGCTCACCTTGCCAGCTTCTCCGGGCGGCAACAGTGCTGCCTTTTGACTTCTTGCTGCAGAGTGGAAAGATACTATATTATTAACTGCTAATGGCAAGCCCTCGCTGCATATTAATAAGCCAGCCAATGAACAGCATGTACTTTATTATTCGGATTACAGCTAGCACAACAAGCTGAGGTGGCAGACAAGGGCTAAAAAAAAAAAGCTAAAAGGTATCAAAAAACATACATATGCTCCAAGTTGCAGAAAAACGTGTTATATCCGGGGAGATATTTTTAGGCTTTCATAAACCGACAGGTGCCTACATTATGCTAGTTGTCTTTAATGTATAAAATGGGATTTACAGCCAGTTCTTCAAGAAGAATGAATGCACCTAACAGCCACAAAGACCTACATTCTCTGTGCATTTAACTGACACAAATTTGTAGGATCACTTAGAGCTGTAAAGAAGTGTACACATCCTCCTTCTAAAGTTTCTTTAAGTTTTAATGGCCACAAAGTAGAAGCAGGGTTGTTTTGATTTTTTACTATTGTTTTGGGTGAGCTTTCACTTAATCAAAGCTTTAACAATATGTAGCTTTTTCCTTGGAAAGCTGGCCTGTAATCAGCAGATTTCAATAGCGAACAGTTTATTGTTAACTTAACAGAACCTAACAGCTAATGACTCAAGCATGGGTTAAAGAAAACCACTACCGATGGCTTCCCTACAGTACATCTGTTTTGACTGTAAAAACAAAAACTCACCAGCTGTGAGGATTTTTCCTGCCGTCTCCAAACAGAGCAGATTATTTCACCACAAATGCTGTCAAGTCTTTGTCCGATGAGCACGATTCCTTTCTTGGTCAGATCTCTTCACCAACGACCTGTTAACAGAACGCGTTTGGAAGGTTTTACTTATTACAGATAGTATATATGTATTAAATCACCGTAAATCATTGTTAAGTTCATACAACCCTGAACACTCGATTATTGCATCAGGATGACCCCCAAAACCAACTCTGCAATTCAAAATTAGGTGTTTCACTAACAGTTTCCCATGTAATCCAAACTAACAAGTATCCTTTATCACGTGGAGTTCTGTATATCCTCCTTCTGACGCCAAAACACATTCAGCAAAACAGTGACTTTGCGACAGTCTGATAACCTTCTTTACTGCCTAGTTATGTATTTCTAAATCTTTTAAAGCCTAAAGAAGAAATTGCTAGTATGTAGTGCAAAACAGGAGTTACCGGAGTTACTACAAGGAAGGGGTATTTCGACCACCACCGTATCAGTTATAAACCTAAGTAATCCTCAGATGACACAACACTTCTATTCACATGGTTTCAGCGATTCAAGCAATATTTATTTATTTAACCACTACCAAAGAGTTTCTTCCATTTAAAATGAATTAATGACCTTTCAACTCTAACAGATGCTTCCACGCGTGAAACTTGTAAAGAAAGAAAACACCAAATTGCCTTCCCTCGCCTGGCAATTGGCAGTTTGTCAGATCTCTGGCCGCCCGTGACATAAAAAAGGTGATCGCTGATGATTTTGTGCTTCTGAGAGCATCCTGAATTGACTAGTTTTACAGTTTTCCTTGGACCAGCATATTCTGTCATTCTTATTTTCTTTAAGCACTATCTTAGTCCTTCAGCAATTTCATTTAAGGCAATTACATTCTTACGGACCGAGAAGTTATTGGAAGTGAGAAAATAACTATATTTAAAGGAGGATATGAGTAATTTTTTTTTTTTTTATACCTTCAACAATGTAACTTGATTTCCCATTAATAACATCTAGTTTTAATGTCTTACTGTTAATTCCACTTCCAAATAGGGAAGCTGAGTCACTGAAAAGTTGAATAGCTTGCCCAGGTTAATTCAGCTAATTAGATTCCCAGCCTAGATACCGACCACTAGATTAGCCTGCCCTCCAATTGCTTCTCTAGGAAGGTTCTCTCACTATTATTGATTGTTATTAGTTTCTACGTGTCTGTGCTACACAAATGCTAATGGTGAACGGAGAAGAAATCGCAAGTTCTATAATAAACACTTGGCAAACTTCTCAGTGGAAGATATGTCTCCTGCCTGACCTTATTATCCTTGAACTAGAACAACAGTAGGATTTAGAAATCCAAATCCAAATTAAAAGAAAAAAAAAAAAAATTATGCTTAAAGTTATTCTAGCAAAAACATAAATCCTTTCTGCCCTTTTAGGAACTGGTTACTTATTTTCCCTGAGCAACTGAGCAATAAATATAAATTGTGCAATTCTAAGCAATGGAAAGAAAACGTTACTTTGGTTTTAGCAGGATATAGGAGTTACCATAAAAGCAAATCACTAAGAGAGATCAGTTCCTTATTCCACAAATATGCAATGAAAGGGATGCATCCTTCACCAGATTTGTTTGAACACTAAAAAGGATAAAAAACAAGAGAAAAAAAACCACACAGCCAAACAGCTCACAAATCTCTGGGACAAAAATAGAGAGTCCAGATACAGCAGAATCTGCAAGTGAGAATCAATATCCAAATAACATGCGTCCAGTACACTCAAAATGTTTTTCTTAAAATTCTAAAGGACAACAAATGGCAAATGACTGAGGAATCTCTGAAACTAAAGAAGTCTTCTGCCTGTGTGAATCCTTCCAGGAACACGAGACAGTGTTCTCAAATGCTAGAAGACAGCACTCAGCGTGGTGTCAGAGGTCAGCCACTGAGGAGGAGTAATTCACTGAAGAAGATGGTGATGTCAGCTCCAAACAGGAGATGGAAAGGATCCAGGAAACTTGTCAGTTCTGCAATCGTTCAGGAACCGATATTTAACTTGGGAATTAGCAAGGAGAGCAACTTGGAACTGGCAAGGGATGTCTGTAGAGAAGCAAAGCAGGAATTGTATAAGAACTGCAGGTCAGAGTCTGCAAGGAACAGGTCCTGTTCTGCTCGTTCCTCCAGCCGTCCCACCCAGACTCAACCATTTGCACCACTCGGGCATCTCTCTTTTGCATTAACTTCACCCAGACTGGAAGCATCCACACTACCTTACGTGGTGGCTGGGATGCCTTGAGAATGGCGAACTCCTGCCTGGTGGGGAAAAAAAATAACTTCAATGAAATTACTGCTTCTTGGAATAAAAAAGTAAGCCTTTTTTGAACCTGCCATGGCCTGATACTCTTTTCACATCAGTCTAAGGCTGGAAGAACTGGTTTTATATGTCCACTAATTTCCACCTTCTGCTCTCGGAACTTTTTCTGCCCACACAAGCCAGGCTGAAAAGCCCTCCTGTGAGCAGAAAACGGCTGATACACAAGTTCATAAAACCACAATTCAAGCTTCTTTCAGCCAATGAAAACATTAGCTACCTCAGCCTCCTTTCTCTCTCCTGCAGTATTGTCATAGCTGTCGTTAAATTTTTTCTGGAATTTCTGCATCAACAACTACACATCCCTTTTTTGCTTCAAATACCTCGGTAGTTATTAAATGTTTCTCCCTTTTCTACAATTCAAAGTGAAATATCCCCCCAGCAGCAGCAGTTCTAGGCTCTGCCCACCTGCAGGCTCTGACATTTTAGAGCCCCCAAGCATGGGGACCTGGCTGGCCCCGGGTGCAGAGCAGGAACCCGCGCAGGGGGTTTGGAGAGAACGAGCTTAGGTGAATGCAGTAGAATTCAAAAGGATGGAGAGAGAGATTTGAGCCCTGATTTTAAAGAGCTGAGAAACAGAAGAGGAAGGAACCGCAGGGGTGTGGGAAGCTGGAGCGCACCGTCTGGGAAGTCCAGAACTGCTGCTGCTGCCACCACAGTCATAAAACCTGGGAACTCACAACGTGCTGCTCATCCCTCTGGCTTTCCCTACAAATGTTCTCATCCTGTATTCACCGCCATTTACTTCCTCTTTCCTACTCTTTAGTCAGTGCGCTCTTGTTTGTTCTACTGCCAATTATTTTCATATTTTTCTTAAGTGGGTTATTTCTTGACCAAATTTTTTGATGTCTGCGGAGCCACAAGTTTTTGATATCCCTGATGACATTTTCAGATAATTCCCAGTTTCCAATAGTATTCCCCACACTAAGTTACATTCCCCAAATGCATTCTGCAACCGTACTCAGCAGGATAACTTTGGAAAACTAGTCTTACTGATGTGGTGTGTACATACATGTGCAAGCAGAGTTTGAGTGCATGAACCGGAGATGAACAAGCGGAGCCGCGTCCTATTTACAGAAGGTAAGTGCAACCAGACTGTGATTGGTACCTATGGATACATAAGGAAGTACTCTGTTTCAGAGTGACAAAGAAGCCTTCTTCTTTGTCTCTCAGAATTAGATCAGTCAATGCGGTAACACAAGCTTGTTGTGTTAAGAAAAAACATTTATATTTTTACATGGCTGGCCTTCAATAGTTCATTATCTACACGCAACAATTTTCTAACCAGAAAATCTTCTCGGAGTTATAAAAAAGCATATTCCCGCAGGTCTCTAAGAAGACTGGCCCAGAATTCACCCAAGAGTGAATACCAATCTTAAATTTGAGGAGATAAGAGGACCTGGTAACAAGTTCTATTATGCTCAAGAGAAAACTGAATATAAAACTCATGTCTTAGCAATTTAAGTGAAAGTGTTGCCCTTCTGCATGGCTGAAAGCTTCACACTGTGCTGAGAATAAACTTGCAGACAGCAATGACAGCTGTGGGAATGATGCCACATATTAAAATGCTTAAACTCTTCTCACAGATGACAACAGGAGTAGTCACCCAACAGAGCATCGTTCTGCTCAGGTACAGGTCAGCCGAGACAAGGAGCAACACTTGGGGGAAGACTATGACTTGAAAAGAAAAATAAAACCAAAGTAAGTTTTTAAAGGTAACCCTGTAAAATAAGGAAGAATGCTTAAAAACACAGATTAAACCTAAGGAATTATTAAATTCCACATCAAGCTAATTCATTTAATCCATAAACAGACCTTCTATCTTGCCAGTGAAAGATGGAAAGCTTCAAACTGATCTCAAGACATGATGAAAAAATGCAAAAATAAGTAAATAAATGTATGTTAGGCATCTCCTGCCCCCATCATTGATAAAAGGCAAATATATACACTGAGCCATGTCCATGTGCTCTAAAAAAAAAAAAAAAAATTAAAAAAAAAGTTATGATATAGCATAATCTTTTCATTAATTCACTCAAAATCGTGTGAAAGACACTGCACTGTGCCAGCCCCTGGGATTCCTTCTCACCATCAAGTCTGTAAATTGTAGATTTTTAATAAGGTTAGAGACAGATGGAGGGAAGAAGCCACAGTTTGGGATTCCTGATTTGCACATGATTCCTTGTACTTAAGTGTTAGGAATCTCAAAGACAACACACACCTGAAACACACGTCAGAAAGCGATGGCCTGTTATGGTAGGAAGTTACTTATTGAAACCTGAGCTTTGCAGAATCACCAAAAAGAGCAGGAAAAAGCAAACGGCTGTCCCTAAGGAGGGCAGTTCTCTGTGGCTGTAGCATGAAGCTTTCAGTCCGGCTTCTGCAGCCATGGAGTCCGACGGCGGTACGTACAGCCTCAGCTCTGAGATAGGGCCAGCTGAAAGACTTCTGCAGGATGTCATTCTTCTCCATGAAAAACAACGCAGGGACAAAAGATGTCATCTTATCCCGGATTGCGTTGTAGCCCCCTCTGCCTATGTTGCCCTGGCCAAGAGTAGAAAGATGTTTGCATACGAAGGAAGGAATTAATTTTCGCTGCCTGGTACCGAGCCAGCTTTTGCAGCCCTCCTAGGCCTGAAGGCTGCTCCAGAGCCTAATTTCCAAAATGAGGACAAACATCCCGAGCTTTACAGAGCAACACCAAGTGCACATTCGACAAGGCGCTGTGTGCATTTGGTTACTTTTCGCTGCAAAAGCTGCCGTGATTCCAGCTTTCCTGGCATTTTCCCTTCCTGTGCCTCCCCTCGACTCCGGGCAGGAGAATGGGGGGTGAAGGAATGGCTGGAATGTGATTGTTGTAGCACAGTTTTCTGCTCTGCAATCACTTGCCGCTTCCCGTCAAACAGCAGGGAAAAAACAAGCTTTTTTTCATACCCCCAGTTCAAAATGGAGCTACCACTCCATTTTCTTGGGATAAAAGAATGTTTTATTAATGGAAATTATGCAAATAAAAATATTCTTAATTCATTTTTTTTCCATTCATTTGCTCCTTTTTATACCAGGACTCAAGCATGTAGGTCTCCGTATCTTATCCATTATCTATTCTTATGTACATATTTTGCAGAACAAAGACATTGAAATCGCGGATCCGGTTCCCCAGCGCAGGCGCTCCGTGCTGTCACAGCCACATGAAGAGGCGCTGAAGCCAGCAGAACAAGATTCACGAGGAATAACCTCGGGACGAGGGAGTTTCCCAGCTGTCAGGGAGCCAATGGAGTAACTCTGCAAAGTTTCCCCCTTGGTAACCAGGGTAAAAAACACCCAAGATATTTCTGAATGAACCCTCTTGGCCTTCACAACTCAGCACCGACCTCCAAAAACCTTGTTTGTCTCTTCAGCCTTCCTGAATAGGTGGCAACAAGCAGCAAAAATCCAGCTCGGGTTGTTTTGGTACCACCAAAACCCTCACCTAAAATATGTCTGTTTCAAATTTTTGAAATTTGAAACCAAACTTATTTTGGCTCCTCAAAAGGAAGTATATTTTTAATTAAAAAAAAAAAAAAAGTTCCAGTCTGCTACAATGAACACAAAATTTTTCATAGCAGTAGTAGTTAAATCTTTATATCTGGTATAATAGCAGAGCAGCTGCCCTCAGCTGTTTAGCTTTAAAAAACAGTTTCTTATTGCAAGCTTTACAGTTGCTTCATATACGGCATTTTCATCTGTCAGCTGACATCTGAAATTCGTTACTGGTTTACAAGACTCCAGTTTGCATTTTTAGATATATTCCTTCACTGTCATTTACAGAGGTTAGTGCCTTTGGATATCTAAAAGCAACTGCAGCTGTATCTACCTAAAAAAAGAAAACGAGTTCCATTTATATTGTATTCACGATGCTAGAACCAAAAGCAGCTATGGATTCCAAATTATTGAAGTATGTATCTATTTTTGCTCCCACTATAATTGTGAGGAAAATAACCACCAAAAAATAGCAGCATATTTCATAACAGGCAGTACGGTTTTAAAAACCCATCCTATTTCTTGTTGATATTTTATCTGGATTTTTCAAAACATGAAGACGTGAATCTAGATTTTTATTCGGGTGTGCTGATATCATAAATTAAAAGTCGCAAGACTTAGAAAGCACTACCCTCAAATATTTATACCCTAAATTACTCTTTTCTGATAAATACTCTCAGGGGAGCAGGGGTGAGGCTTAATGCTAAATCACAAGAAAAAAGGGAGAGATCCACTTTCTCATTTCCATACTGGCTTTTTCCTACAGTACAGTTCCCAGATTTTGGTATGGTTTATTATAAATTGAATTTAAAAAAAAAAAATAATGACCTGTGACCAGTTCTCGAACACTGCCATCCCTCCCAGTGCCTTTACGTATGCTCCCTGTGCAGCTCCATGCCATTCCTGCCGGCTGAGATCCTCTCCGCCATTTACAATCCTGAAATATTTGCAACTCGAAGGCAAATCTGCCCAAATTATAAAGAGAAAAATCAGCCACAGAAAAGCGTTAAAATAATGGCACTTTTAAGCTCCAACAGCAACACAAGACACTTTCTCTTTCGCAAGTACATTTCTGAAAGCAATAATATAGAGTGTTAGTTAAACAAAGATGTTGGCACCAAAGGGACTGCAAAATTATTCAAAATGAGTGCTGGTAAAGGCTAATGTATGGAGGGCACTTAGTAGTAAGTTTTGGTGTATTTAAAAGTTGAGTATCTTTAAACTCCAAGGTAATGAGAAGCAGAGTTTGTGCAGCCATCACTAGACCCAAACGTTTATCACACACGTGCCCCCACCCCCCCGACTCCAGCGCGTCCCCCGCGGCTCCAGGCCTGTGCCCGTTGGGTGAAACTGGAGAGCCAAAAACAACTACCCCACCACGGCAAATTGCATCAGGCCATTGCTGGACTAATCATGGAAAGGTATTTCCTCCTCGCAGTGATCAAATTCCTTAAATTGCATCATCAGAGCAGCTAGAGTAACATTTTGCTTTTACAATTTGAGGCTACTTTGCAAAATTTGGTATCAAAAGGAAAATAGCTGAGTTTTAAACATGTATTTTGCAGAATAAATCATTTTATTCTAGTGAAACATTTTTTGTAAATGGCCAATATTTCCATCTCTGGAAGCCTCCCTGCCTAAGCATGCTTAATTGCTCCCTGTGCAAAATAAATCTCCCCTTTTCCTTCCAGGGATTTCTACCTTACCCACGGATCTTAAAGGAGTATAATGTAATCAGGCATAAAGCAAAGAGCCAAACGTTACTGGTCCCAACACCGTACTTCTACTGGCAATGTTGCTAAGCAGAGCACACCAGATTTATTTGCAGAAGACTTCTCAATGCAGAAAAAACAGTCATACTAGCAGGAATAAGAGCTCCAGAGAAGCAGACTGCAGACCTCAGGACGGGGAAGTGCTACAGGTGACTGTCGACTAGAAAGACTGGCTTTTCAGCAACAGCTTTTCTTTAAAACAGCAACAACATTCAACGCTCCAGCAAAGGAAACTGGGTTTTCTCCTCTACTGGAAGAGCCGTTCAAACCCAAGAACAACCTCAGTGACCAGCCGTGTCCTCTCAGCGTGAATTATTACTTCTGGAGCTATGAAGGAGGCAGCCCCTTGTGAACATGCTGTAGGACAATTAGAGCACACCAAATATTAAAGGTGCGACAAGGTAAACAATATACCTTTAGAGTTCCCTTATACACTTAAGGATATAAATATTAGAACAAATGATATCAATAAAGGAAATAAATCTTAGTGCAGCAGATAGAGGACGGATGCAGTGGATGGATGGGGAGCAGCCCTGCCAGGCAGGAGAGGACACAAAAACTCACATTGAATGCTCCTTTCACAAGAGGCTTAAAGATCACTGCAAGCAGCAACAGACTTTTGATATGAAGGTCTTTAGTGAGACAGTTATTTTCACTTGGGTTAATACAGATATTGCTGCGAAGGCAGCGAGGAAGAGAGATGTCCAGCACTGAACCACTGGCTGGTTTTGAGTCCGACCAACTCAGTCATCAGAGGGAACCGTCCCCCCATCCAGGCATTGTCCCTCCTGGAAAGGGGGTAGGTGGACAAGGTCTCATTGTGTTTGTGTGCCTCCATATCTCCAATTGAACATTAGCTGGAAATCTCCCAAAAAAAGCAAGAAAGACTTTAGGGTTGTTGGTGGGTATTGTCCCCCCACATACTAACCTTTTCCAACCCCAAACGGTTGTGGGAAATGAAGTAAAATGGGATTAAATTGCAGAAAGTATGCAAGCCAGTAATGCTACATGAAAAAGGCATGGTATACTGAAGTGATGTTTTCTTTAAAATTTGCTAAGAGAACATTTTTATCATAGAATCACAGAATGGTTCGGGTTGAAAGGGACCTTAAGGATCATCCAGTGCCACCCCCTGCCCTGGGCAGGGACACCTCCCACCAGCCCAGGTTGCTCCAAGCCCCATCCAACCTGGCCTTGAACCCCTCCATTCTGCATTCTAAAATGATACATCACTAATGCAACTCCATGAAAGCCTTGGGATAAATTCTTTACAATCCAGAATTAATGTAAGGAAAATATTTTGAATTAAAAAAAAAAAATCCAGAGATTCCCACATGAATTATGAACAGCAATTAGTTTCTTACATGGGAAACATTTAGTTTTTTGAGTAACAAGAAAAATAACATGTTAAATACTAATAGTGATATGACACTCAAAAGAATACACCACTTCTGCTAGAAGAGAAGCATTAAACACAGAGGCCTCTGCCAGGAGCTGTCTCCCATTCTCCGTTCCTGCTCTTCCCTGGCACTGCCTGGATCAGGCCAGCTGACAACCGAAGCAGGTTTACTCAGCCTCTGCATTCTGGCAGACAAAAATTGAAGTAATCTCAAAGACAAAACTCTAATTAAAATGTTACCCTGTTGGGCAGATACAGATTGCATCTCATTCAGAGTAAAGACAAAATAACCAAACTAACTCTAATGGCTGTAGGGCCACTACTTGAGATTTGTATCTGTATTCATCTCATTTACCCTTGATAGAATCTCATCAGTTTAGCAAAAAGTTGGTACAAAATACCAGATTTCCTATTTTCTTTTTCTACGTTCTATAATGACCTAGTGGGGATTTTATTGTTTGAATTTTAAGGCTAAATTCAGCAATATTTAATACTTTTTATTCAGTTTTGTCATTACTTATATTTCAAAAGAGGCCATTTATAGACAGATTTTAAAAAGATTTAAAACCTTCTGCATTAATAAAATATGTAAGTAAGCATCTGTTAAATTACAGAATCATTGAATTTCCTAGAATCATAGAATTATCTAAGTATTGTTAAATTACCTATGTATTAATGTATTTGCAATTTATTTTAATGCAACTGAAGAAAGACTGTGCAAGTAACTCTAAATCTGAATCCCACCATAGGGTTTAGAAAAAAAATGTAATTCATCTACCACATTATAAGAGTGCTTGAATGCCACCAGAAAATCAGATATTCATATAGATCAGTGAACTTCTGCTGCAAATAATCATAACTATAGACAGAAAAAACTAAAAAAAAACCTAACTTCTAGGGCAACTAACAGTTCCAATGTTCTTAGCACGTATATTTTGTATTTTCCTAAATTACACAATAACTGTGGGGATTTAATGCTCTTATAGTTTTTTTTTACTTCTGCGTCAGCGTTCAGCTGGTGAAGTTGTGACCCTCAGACTTCTCACCATCCTTAAAACGAAACAAATACTGCTTGCAAACAGCAGGTTTTGCCCGTCTACTGGTGAGGAAACAGCAGTACGGAACCAATAAGCAGAAGAGCTCATCAACAATTTAGATCCTTCCCTTGGTCTTCAAAAAAAGTCATTTTCTGGAGGGTAAGAAGAAACCAGCACAATGTCTGCGTGACAGGTGTGCTCCCCAGCACGCAATAACATTTTTGCTGTTGAAGTCCAGCCCAACAATGGATCCTTATTCCCCAGTTACTGGCCGTTGGCACTGGGCGTTACTCCGAGAAAGCCTCGCTGCATCCACCCCAGCTCTTTACGCTCTCTGCATCTATAGACAGAAAATAACTTTTTCCCAGGATCATATCTGATTTCGACATTCAAGTATTTTTCTCATGCGAGGACATGTCCAGTAAAGTGTTGAAATTTAATTTTAAACCCAGTACAATGTCCACCTCCCACGGATACGTTATTTGTAACAGCCATTCTACTATTTGGCCTAGGAAAGAAGCACAAATGGAACACTTACAAACTCAAAATGTAGGTGTTGAGGGAAGTTCCTGGGAGAAAAGTAGAACATAAGCATTTAAAATGGGCTTTATGCATTGCTAAAACAAACATCTTCAAGTGTCCGGCAAAAGCACACAGTGATACGGAGAACAGGAATTAGAATACTAAGAGCTTTGCTGTTACGAGGGCGAGGATTTCAGCATGTTTCTGACAGTCACGGTCTCCAAATCCACAACTGCAGAACCTCCATGGTAACTAGCTTGCCCTGACATTAGATGTGGCTCTGACTATGGGATGCTCGGCGCCTATTTCTGTGACACATCGTTGAGGACATTTGTGGGTTCCACTAACCACTCTCATGAGCTACTGAATGCAGAATAAGCTTTCTAATTGGAGGTTAGTTCTGAGATGAGACAGAGGGTACAGAAAATTCCTATGCTCTTTGTGAATTTTACTGCAGGGAGGGATGGGAAAGAAGGAAAGGAGTAAAGGAACAGGAGAATAAGGAATTCACTACCGAACGCCTCTAATAGCTTGTGTTCAAATGCAGAGTCAGAGCTGCTGTTTCCCTGTGTGACACAGAAACCGGAGCAAAATAAGCTGAGAAAGACTCGCTCCCTGAGTGTGTCACTGCTGTGTGACCCAGCCGCTGCCACCACCACCCTCGCTGGAGGACCTCCTTAAGGTGGCAGTTCCTCATGAACTGCTCGAGAGGGACCTAGCCCAACGCCAGGGCTCCTGCAGAGCTCTGGGAGAGAGGAGATGCTGTCAGCCAGAACACGAAGACACGAGGATGTTGTACTGTCCTTCACTGCATTCAATACAGGAGGGGACAATTGCAGAGGAGCTCCTGGCATCTCCTCACAGGACACCTCCATGTCAGGACCACAGGAGGGACCCTCAGGAGGCCTCCAGTCCGTCCCTCCTCTCCAGGCAGGGCCAGCTGAGGTTTCACACCAACTTTAACTGGTCAGGCCTTGAAAACCTGCACATTTCTGGGCAACCTATTCCCCAGCTTGTCTACCTAAAGAGAAAAGCAGGATTTTTTTTTTAAATATCCATTATGCCATTAGCCAGCTCTGGCTTGGCTTTTGTAAATAAACAGAAGAACTAAATCATTTTATGTTAAATTAGTTAATAGACAGATCCCTGAATATACCAGAACACCACCTACGGATGCACACAGCATATGTAACTCGCTGTGGAAAGAAGATGCATTACCATCCTCCACAATAACAAAGTAGATAGGAGCTATAAATACTTACATTTTTGTGACATATTTGGGTTTTTGCTTTTTGTAATTCAGAAGGTGGGAGACTCTAAACAAGTATGGCACAACTCGGAAAGCCGATGCATATGTAACGTGACTGAATTTTACTGCAAAATTATGCAGACGTTCCCATACAGCCACGCTTACGAGCCTACACAGATTTTTGCATATACCTACTGTCACCCATGACCCCAGAATTGATAGGATATATTTTAGCACTATAAGCCAAACTGCAAAGCATTCTCTTGCTGACTCTGACGAAAATCCAAACGTCTTTTAATTGATGTTAAGTCCACACACAAATACGTACGCTAATCTCTTCTATAAAGATAACAACCAAGAAAGTCAGTATTCTATGAAAATCAAAAGATAGAAATTTCTGTATTTGACATTTAAAGAGTAAACTAAGGATGTTAATAAGCTACCAGGAACTGCAACCCAGATAAATATACAGGCTTTTATTTTTCTCTTGCAACTTCAACCCCTATCCAAAACAGGTGGCAGCTTTCCACGCTGCAGCTGATCAGCTCTTATTCACAGCTAAGTGCACATGTAAGCAGTTACTCAAAGATTCCGCTTTCCACGTAATTCTCTTTACACCATCCTTTAGGACAGCCGATGTTCTTTATGTACCTGCACTTGCTGGCACTGCACACTCCCTAAAAACTTATTCCTTCATTTTTTTTAATACATTTTAATGTCATTTCTCTCACAGTTGTAAGGCTAAGGTACACCAGGCCCCATACTCTGTTTAACAGAAGATTGGTTTAGCAAACATTATTTTTGCTATATATGTATGTAATAATGTGGAAAAGGAGAAAAATAAGTCATTTTTAGTGGGACTATTATTGACAATGTTGTACATTGTGATCATATTCCCAAATACGTAGCTCTTGTAGCATCATTACACCAACCTAGCACGAAAGTACTAAAGGGTATTTTCTTCCATAAATCCAATTAGTATTAATTGGAGCTACATCCACATTTTGAAAGAGAAACACACACTAAGAAGTGACTTAACGATAGTAGGATAACTCACCAATATCAACCATCAAAATGTAAGAAAGGTGATAAATACAAGGCAATCAGTTCTGCTTTGAGATCATTATTCAAGTAAAGCCACTATTGAACTCCCTGTGCACCCCAAACTTTTTGATGAGAGTCATCAGAAGTTGCTTTTGCTCTTGAAATGATCTCTTCCTATAAAACTTATTTCAGTGATCATCAGATTTTCTTACCATTTCTCTAATGAGCACATACTGCTGGAAAACTAATTTGGGGAAAAATACATATATATACACATACAGATCAAAATACACCTGCTTACTATATATAGATATACTTAACATTTCAAAGTAAATGATACAGCAACATACAAGAATCTCTTCATATATTTCATATCCTGTTTGCTAATAAATCACTTATTCAGAAACTTTATTCATGAAAAACAGAAGGGGAAAGAAAATGAATCTGGTTTATTTTAGGAAATGTAAAGAAAAATATGTAACAATGGCTCTGGAATGGCTCCCTGTCTTTCAAGAATGATGCATTTCAGTCTTTGTTGAAAAAACATACCAATACATCTTGAAACGGTCAACTGTGCTTTGTGGCAGAGTGTCTGGTATGGACTAACATTCACTTTTTATTTTTTTAAGTTGATAGTTATTGGAAAATTATTAATAGGGCAGGTAAGCGCTCAACCAAGCTACTATAACATTGGCTACTTTACTTTCAAATGTTGCTAGGACAACATAGAATAAAAACCCAACATAAATATCTGTGTTGGTATTCCTTCTTAAAACTTGAGATTCAGAAACTAGTCCATTGACCTTAAACAATGTTAAAAAGTAAAGGAAGATCACAGCTGAGAGTGGGCCATACCACCAGTTACAGGGATTAGCTTATTGTAGGGTGTTGCATCCACCTGAGCCACAGAATGAAATAAGGTCATGATGTCATCGCTGAACATAAACTATTCATCCTGAAAAAATATATTTATATTCTATATATGTGTATACACGCACATATGTATAGATACATTATATAATACAGATATATAAAGATATTAAAAAGACGGAGAACAGAAAATCTCTGCACAAACCATAGAGTAAGAATAGAAAGCCTACGAAGAAAACCTTGAGCAATCAATTCAAACTGCAACCTATTCATGGGTAATTCCTGAGCCGAACAGAAAGCTAAGGCTGGCAAACACTGACTCTTTATGAATTACTTGCTCATCCTTCACAGAGGTAACCTGAAAAGACCGTAAATGTAAGTGCTAAGTGAAATGTGTCATCCCAAGATTAGCAGGCAGTGGAACTGCAAGGGCAGTAACTAGATTTTCACACCTGTTTTGAACCCCACATCCAAAGGTCATTATAAAATTTCCCTTCCTTCTATGCGGTGCCACAAACAGAAGAGAGAAAAAATGCAAGATTCTGTAAAGAAGCAGCATTTTTATTTCAGAAGAGAAAGAGCATAAATGTAACTACAAAATAATTGCATAAGCCTTGAATTTTTCCAAGGCACAGAACTCTTTCCAAAGCTATTTGTCCAGTAGGAGAATCAGTGATTATTTCTAGGGGAGAAATAATTACTCAACCAGTGATACTGTTTAAGAGGGGGTAGGAAGAGAGAGAGAGACGTCTATTATTTGAACTAAAATGTGATCCGAAACGCAGAACGTGTAGGGTATGTTTCAAATCCAGAACAGATTTTATAGCAGTTAAATTAAAAATTCTTGAAGTTTTCTAATGGAAATGCTGACAGACCCTAAAATATGGCGACACTAGTGGGCATCACTATAATAAAGTGGCATTTAAGATTTTCTTTTTTTGCTAGACTTTGATTTCTGCAAAGGTCACATTTGAATAAAACTCTCTATCAGTTAACCTCATTAAAAGTATTATCTTTGCCAGAAAGGCACTTTTTTTTTTTTCTTTTTTACCTAACTTGCATAGTTTTAAAGAACAAATTATTGTCCCTGGGGAATATTTTTCATGTATCATTATTGATAAAAGTCCTCTAAAAGGTAAAAGAAGAATAAGGACTTCCCTCTTGAGCCGAATTCCCTGCTGACGGAGCGCTGGGGCTGTGACACAGCAGCAAGGGAAACACTCTTGGCTCTTTCCTAAGCTTCTTTTCTCTTTGATTATATCCCCACGGGGTGCTTAGGAAGCTTAAATACTATACAGGATTTTAAAGCAAGAGAAGGGAGCACAAGAGGTTCAACAACAACAAAAATCACAATTAGCTTTGCAGAAAAAGAAACCAGACTCCAGGTCAAACATACCTTTAATTGTATTTTAACTTGCTAGCTCTGGCTGGACCAGGCAAACCTCAGCTGTGGCAAAAAGACACCACAAACCAGCTTTTACACTCTTATTTATGATTAGCTGAAATACAGAATGAGCACAATGGGGTAAATTTAGAAAAATTCCCTGGCTATAATCTCATCCAAGGCTTAAGGAATTCTTACTGCTTTGTTTCCTTTACACCAGTATTTGTTAATATATAGCTTCACGGAAAATTTATTAAGATTTTGCTTTAATCATAACTGACAACACTGCCTACAATTAAGGCGGACTAACATCCTCAGCTGGAAAATTCAGCAAAATGTTGCAGGCACGCACAGGCATAAGGACCCCGAGTTCCATTTGCTAAGAGGGTTTCAACTCTCAGCTGAGCCCACAGAGAGATTTAACTGTGGCGATATGGGACTGCTACAATGAACGTCTATTTTTGGGTGCCTTCCTCCAGGGATGAAACCCACAGCCCCGCATTACAGCCCTCAGCTCCCTCCCCAGCCACGGAGCGAGAGAAACATGAGGGAACGGAAGGCCAGGAGCTGGTGCGCTGAGCAGGGAGCCTCGCGGGGCTCATACAGCGCTTTGGAGGAGTTCAAAAAAGAAAAAAAAAAAAAACCACAAAACTCCACCATTTAAAACTACTATGTAAATTCTGATCAGACTCTTCAGTTTCCTCTTTAAGAAATTTAACAGCTACTACCAGTTTAGTAAAAAATTAACGCTGGCCATTACTATAGAGCATTTTAGTTTTTGAAAAGGAAGGGATAAATAAAATAAAGGAAATACTTTAAATTCTGGTCTCCTCCACACGGAAAATGCACTTTACCTACAAAACATTCTGCACTATTCATTTAGCCAGCCTATGGCATAGATACCCAACTGAATTAATACGGCCACTGCAATGAAAAATCTCTTACCCTCACGCTGGGAACTCCAGACTACCTGATAAACTGCAATGAGGAAACGCACAAAAAGTGTTTCCTCTTCTCGCTTCTGCATGTGCCGCTTCCACAACACATTCTCAGGAGAGGCAATGCTACAAGCTGTATGAAAGAAGGTTTCACAAATGCAAAAAGCGAGCATTTATTAATTAGGTGTGAAAAAGATATCATCTTTATGTATGTTCAATTCAAACTCACTGCATACAAAATTATTAAAAAGTGGAGGAGTATTAATTTGCCCGTGTATAAGTTACCTGAATCTAAAAAACTCATGTCTGTCCTTAACTGGCTCATACCATTGCAGAGTTATCCCAGTCAGAGAACTGAGATAAAAGATCATTTTAAAATTTATCTTTGCACATGGAAGCTTCAGCTGAGCCACATTTGGATGTACAAAACCTTGGTTTTGTAAGGTATGATGAGCTTAAAAAAGCCTTACAAAAGAGAAATAAGAAATCACAAGTCTCCGAGATAAGTCAGAGGTCAGGAGATTATCTGATTAATAAGGGGACACATCGAACCTATCTTCCTCCCACATTAGAAATCCCTGACGGTTTTGCAGATTTTGCACAGTACGTGCCCTTTTCTGCTGTCCCGAAGCAGTAATTACATCGCTCTGTGCTCCGCTGTTTTACTTACTATAAATATCATCGCTCGGTTTTGATCCACTTCCTTTGCAAAACGAAGCTGCTTTTTTCACAGGCCGCTGGGGAATTCTGTTGACCATATCAAAGCTACTTCATTAACCGTAAAGGGCTCAGCTTCCTCCTTACTCGCTTCTCTCCCTTTGCCCACAGAGAGATGAAAGTTTGGAGCACGGGGAGCTCGCTGGTATCAAGACCAGTCCCAGAGAGCTCAACAGCCGAAGTGCCAGTATATAATTCAGGGATAATTAAGAAACCAGCATCTCACTGGATCATACTCAGAGTCTTCTAAAAGGAATTTTAGAAATCACCAACACTCCAGAAATCCCATATAGAAAATTTTTCTCTGCTATGGGTATAACTGCAAAAGGAGATTCTGCTATCTTATCTTACCCTTATCTCATCCCCTCCATTAGCAGGAGGCTAAAGATTAGCTACATCCCATTTATTACTGGTTTTGGGTTTGGTTTTTTTTAACTTAAGCACCCACATTTATGTTTAAGTTGGACACTATTTCTATATTCCATCTGCAGGAAATCTAAGTAATTTCAAAATAAAAATAATTAACAGTGCTTCCAGAACATAGATTCTTTGCTTCAGATATAAAATTTTCTGTGCATATTTTTCCTTTAATATCTTTGCTCAAAAGGTTCTCTTTTGCAGCTAGATTCCATCTGTATTGGGCTATTTTTTTCCTTTTAATTTTTTTAAATTAATAAACATTTGCCTACATGGGCCGAGTGACTTCATTTTATTATTTCTTTCTTTTCTTTTAATTTGTACAATTTCCTACTTTATTTGTATTATCTTCCCAATGTTATTAGTTGCACAGAATATCTACCGAAAAGCATTTTTCAGGGACAGTTACAGAAAACCTGTTCCTCTCTCATATTTGCCCTGACTTTCATAGAACTACCTATTTACGCAAAAGATAACATGAGAGAAAAGAGGTTTTTCTTTCTCCTTTCCACTCACAAAATTCCTTTTTTTTCTCCTAAATAATATTGCATAGTCCAACGATTTCCTAACAGAAATCACAAAAAATCTCATGATTCACTTAGACCCCTTGCAGGAAGAACTAATTGCAAATCGCTTCAATTAAGCAGCAACCAAATTAAAAGCAAAAGGCCTGGTTTTTATGTGGTGTTCTTTTGCCGTGTCAACACAGGCTGAGTTATGGCTGAGTTGGTAGAACCTTCAAACCCTGAGCATCCGTAGACGGATGCTCCGCTCCAGTGCCTGCTCAGGAGCTTGCTGGAGGAAGCCCATCAGCCCCCGAGCCCTGACAGCTCAGCTAAGGAGGAGACTAACAGCTAAAAAGTAGTTTAGGAAATTGCTTGCCTCTCCTGTGCTCATTACTGGCTTACAAACAAGACCTTGTAACCAACTTTATAACTGGTTTCAGTCAGGACAAAGTCAGACAAGTCAGCTCACACCATTCCCAGGACTGGAGCCACTAATGACTACCCGAGAGGAGGCAGTTGATACCAGCTCCCATGGGTTTAAGATAAGATGTTCAATGCTGCACTGGGACCGTGAAGAGATGGAGAAATCCCACAATGACGCGCCAGGCTTCTCACATGTGGCAACCTACTGACAATATGAAGGCCACTCGGCTGGCCCAGCTGATGAAATGAGCCGCCAAGCTGTTGGGTGCAGAGCCAGGGCTACAGCTTACACAGAAGCCCGGGAAGAGCTTAAGGAATGAGATTTACAGAAGCCCAGGTTTTTGTAAGGAGACCACAAGAATCATTTGGATAGTGTAGGATGGAGTTATGGGGCACATCCGTGCCACGCCAGGAGAGAGTCCTCCTCACGGGGCGACACTACAGCACTAACCAACACACGAGTAGCATATCCAGACCGCTTTCTGTACCAAAACTGGAGAGTCATAGCATGGTTTGGGTTGGAAGGGACCTTTAAAGACCACCCAGTACCACTCCCTGCCCTGGGCAGGGACACCTCCCACCAGCCCAGGTTGCTCCAAGCCCCGTCCAACCTGGCCTTGAACCCCTCCAGGGATGGGGCAGCCACAGCTTCTCTGGGCAACCTGGGCCAGGGGCTCACCCCCCTCACAGCAAACAATTTCTTCCCCACATCTCATCTCAATCTCCCCTCTGTCAGTGTAAAACCCTTCCCCCTCGTCCCATGGCTCCCCTCCCTGATCCAGAGTCCCTCCCCAGCTTTCCTGGAGCCCCTTGAGGGCCTGGCAGGGGCTGGAAGGTCTCCCCGGAGCCTTCTCTTCTCCAGGCTGAACCCCCCCAGCTCTCTCAGCCTGTCCCCACAGCAGAGGGGCTCCAGCCCTCTGATCTCAGGCCATACTGTGCCAATATATATCCTTCCCCCTCTCCCCTCAAAATCTCTGCCACAAAGAGCCCAGGACCCGTTATTTTCTATAGCACGTATGTTTTGGATTTCCCTGCTTTCTGAAAGACCAAAGAAGAACTGCAGATAATCAATGACAGTCAATAATCCCTACCACTTGCCCTGAGTGAAATTCAGCTATTGCATTAAAAGTGCACATCCTTGTAAATGTTTCCGGATTGCTACTGCAACAGAGCTTTTAATAAATCGACTCCCAATAGCTGTGCATGCTAATAAAAATAATCAATTCAGCACTTAACACTTCAATCACAAGACATATTTTTAGCCTATTACTGATAGCCATGTTATAAAAACAGTAGTCTGTTATGTTTGATGCTTTTCTTGTGAAACTCATGTAACAGTGCCAGAAACAAGCAAATAGTTTAAGCGTTTTCCTCTTAAATACTTATTACATCTCAGACTAAAATAATAACACAGAATCTTGGTTAACTTTGGCTCCACTACTATCTGGATGACCAGTCAGTATGTGAGGCAGGCAATAAAGGTATGTATTTAGCAGTGATATCCTCTGAATCTACTTTTTTTTTTTAGGGGATATTTGACTGAAACTGTTTACGTATCTTCGAATCCAACCTGAAGTTTTATTCTACCAAGTCTCACCTTTGTTATTGTTTTTTTTTTCCCAGTTTTACTTCTTGAAAAAAATTCAAACTGACATGAGAAAGCCACAAGAGCCCAAAGATGCTTTTGTTTTCCGGAGGTTTTTTAACTTATTTTTCCACACACAAATACATACATTAATATGTCATTTCAATGTGTTGTTATGATTAGGAGAGCTTAATACTGAGGAAAGCTGAATTGCCTTGCGCAAGGAAACGACTATTGCAGCAACCGTTTCTACTCTCTGCAAGCCCCAGATGCATCTACATCTTGATTCTAACCGTAAACTTAATTACAAGCATGTGACTTGTTGCACTGAAGCCAGAGAGATCTGGACAATCCACAGTTTGTCTAACTGGAGAGTTCACTGCGATGCAGGCTGTTGAAGTTTCATGTAAGAACTCAGATCGTGTTCTGTAGTACCAGCAGTGCCCAGAATCAATTCCCATTGATTTTCAATTCCTTTCTGCCTACACATACAGTAACGGTCCCCGTCCGACCAGCTCTGTGCACAGGTCCTGCTGCTCCACAAGGCACGCTGAGGCTACGAAGCAGAGCAAAGAGTCACCTTCAGTCATGAAAACCCACTCAGCAGCTGGAGGAGGAATATCTCCTCAAGAAGAAGCAAATTCTATGGTCAGAACCAGAATTCTGATGAAGCCCAGTTGTCCTTGCAAGAAAGCTTTTGAAGAAAGGCACCTTCCAATGTTTAACTCAGGCTTTTGGTCTGAAACTTCTCATGAGAAAAGTGCAAAACGATTACATTTGATTTGAACTGAAGAGAAGCTTCGAGGCATTATCTTCCTGTCACTGACTTATCATGTTCACTTTACATAGTGAACCTGAATCCAAACTAAAGAGCTAGCCTAAGGAACAAAAGCATTCCAGCAGCTGAATTGCAGAAGAAACCTTTCAAAGCCAGCGTTCACGCGTGGTGTTAGGACCTAGATCAAATGTTGGGAGGTCCAGAATGGCCACAGTCTTCTCTCCATGCCTGAGGAGCACCATGGGCTCTGCGGTGCCCAGAGAAACTCACCATCTTCTGGCCATTTCCAACTGCTAAGGCAGCAGAGATGTGTCTCTGCAGACACCAAGGCCAAAATCCAAAGAGTCACTTGAGAAAGAAACAAGATTCATTATTACAGGGATACTGCCTTCCTCATCTCTGATACATTTTTATTGACTGCTGTAAGTGAACAGCTAAAAACAATTGACACTGATATTTTAACCCCTCATGGATAAAACTGCAAGGGAAAAAAAATTAAATAATGTTAAAATAGAAAATACCTATCTTTTTTGGTGTTGTTTGCTATGCAACATGCTGCAGCAATGCCTGCAATAACTCCTTGTGCACCAGAAGGCCCAAAGATCCCATGCAGTGAAAACCTTTCCAAATCACAGACATCCACGTGCACAAATGCATCCCCCACCCTCGCCCTGTCTCGTGGCGTCAGGAGTCTGACTCACAGCCTTTAAGTGCAGTCAGGTCAATGTTCCCGCTCACTCGTATGTTTAGCCACTATCCCAGACATTTTAATGTATCTATTAAATTTCCGTTTTATTAACCTTAGCTAAAATGTATAGTAATAGCACTACATCAACTAAAGCGTCCTGCTTCCATAACTCCTAGACAAAATTAAAAAAAAAAAAAAAAAGAACAATGCATTTGCTTATTTTCTAAGCATTAGTATTATCTGAACTGAAGGAACCAGCAATTTGAGATCACAGCAATGCTATGAGGAGACTGAGAAACTCACAGAGTTGCCCAGTGTGAAGATCTCTGAGGCACAAGCCCGAACGTACAAACAGAGAACAGCACGCACCAGAAAAGCATGCCATGAATTGAAATGGCATTCATATTTCTACCTTACAACAGTTTTATTCTGAAGCAAGTTCCGATACCTCGTTAACAGCGAGAACAATTTATCATCATATTTAGTCAAGTTTTGCATTAGTTGGAATATGCGGTTTTCCACAGCGTTACTTTTTTCAACTAATCCTGCAAAAATCTGTTCTGCGCAAGGAAACGACACTGAGTAAGGAGACTGGTATCGACACATCTTACACGGGATTTCCAAGTGCACCAATGCTCCCATTCCTTTAGGAATGCGGGAATTCAGGAGCCAGTCTGCACCTTGATGTTTGCTGTACCTTAAGACATAGCAAATGTCACATCAGGAAACAGTACGTCAGATAATATCATTTATTTTTATTACAGTGGGTTACACTTGATTGTCATAATAAACTCCTGTGGCCCACATGCCCAAAGCAAATGTTCATTACACTATGATCAAATCATGGAGTGATGGACATTTTCTATGCGTTAAGCTTCTGTAAAAGTCTCGCTGGCCCACAGTTTATCTAATCTTTGCTCCCTGCTGACTCTGAGAAAGATGGGCTGCTATACAGCAGGGTTATTTGCACAAGCCTGTTATCGATCAGCAGAAATGATCTGTGCGGTTTATCTCTGCTGATTTGATTTTTACTGTTCCCTATCCTCGCATAATGAGGACCTCCAGGCTAATTCTGGTAGATTTTTATCCACTGAAGTCATCACCGTGTCCTAATTCCAAAGACTTTTTTTTGCCGGTTGGAGTTTAAAGGCCCAGCCCAGCAGGATGATGCTCTGCCCCACAATCCCTCCCAGCAGAACAGCTGTGGCAGGCGGCCGGTCCCATTCCCACCTCTCCCTTTGCAGCAAGACAATGCTGTTGCTTAACCCCCTTTTACCTGCACTATAGAAACCCTTCACAGAGGGCGAAAAGTCAGAAAATGTTTGCTGCAAGTTTCCTTTGTCATTTCCCTTGCCTTGGGCTGCCCGCAATCTCAGCCTCAGATTAAAGAATTCCAGTAAAGGAGTAGTAAGGAGGATCTCAGCTAATGACGTGAGGAAACGCTCCACTTGACAAGAATTTTTTTTTTTTTTTTTTTTTTCCTGTGAAAGTATCACCTTTCGCAATCGCCAGTCTGGCTAAAATAGAATTTGGACCTGGAAATTGTTTATCAAAAGGTGGTAGGATTATACAGAATTTATACTATCCGATTATTATGATTATCCTTTGGGCATGAAATTAGCCCCCAAATTATGAAAAATCACTCTGCTCCTGAGTCTTTTCTTTCCAGAAGAGCTTATGTGAAGGATTATGTAAGGTTGGGTTAAAGGACAACAGAGAAAAGAACACAAGAGTTCACTATGGACAATATTCTACCTATAAACTTGAGCACAGGCCTTGAAATGCTGCCCTTTTAAATATAACTAGCAGCATAATATCTGTAACATCTGGAATTATTTTATTTATGTATAATAATTGTTACTGTTGCTATTTAAAGAACCTCTCTGTAAATTCAGGAAATGGTATACATATGCACAGGTCCCCTAAAAAAATTCTAAAAATCACTTTCTAAGTTATTGGGAACCTTTACTGCTTATTTTCCAATCCCAGAGGTAGGCTAGATTTCTGTTTCACCCAATTCCTTTGCCAACAGTCAATATTCCATTTTCTGTAAACTGTCCAGTATTTCCAGTGCGGTTTCATAACTGATTTCCAAACTGCAACAGGCACTGCAAGGAAGATTTGATTTTACTTGGAATTATCACATAAGCAAGTATGAAAAATCAACAATTATTTATTATTTTCGTGTAAAGTATCTACTTCCCAGAATAATCATGGAAAATCAGAAACTTGGTAAGTAACGTTAACTCTAGGTACCGCTTTCAGCTCTGAAGGAAACTATACGGAGCATTTAAATGCATGTGCTTGCTGGCTAAGTACTCAAAGAAAGAGTAAAAAAGACTGAAAAATGAAAATTATAAATACAAAAATAAATCATGCCCCTATGACACGAAAACTTGGCTGAAACATAACAGGTTTAATCAATGGAGGCCCAAACCCACCCTGTTTCTCAAAGTCACGTCTCTACTCAAGGGCACACCCTCAAGGAGTTTCAAAACTCTCCATTAAATGAGGTCTCTGCCAAAACGTTACAGACACCGCGTGGTGCTCGGGCCCCAGCCCTCCACCGCTACCTCCCCCTCCCCCTGGAATAAACAGCCCATCAAACATGCTCCAAAGGACAGGAAAGAGTAAAGGCCCATCCAAGTATCAAGCGCTTGTTCAAACTGCAAAATACATCCAACTTGCCAATTATAATTATAAAGGTTAAATGTCTTCTCCCTCTCACACGCTGAATTTAATCCTGATTTAAAAATAAGATATGGAGAATCTCAAGCAATCATTTATTTTTCTTAAAATCATTGCGAAAAACCATTCTAATTTAACAGGCAACACAGTTTCTGTGTTCTGCTTCATGACCATCAGCAGCAATCATTCATACTCTGTGCAACGGCAAACAATTCACGACCTTCAGAGAGACGCAATAAAACCAGAATCAATAGAAAAATTGTAAATCCCCCTCCTTTCCTCACACAGGCTGACATTTGTTATTCCAAACCTACAAATTCCAAGCCTTTCACTTTGAAACAGATGCCTCATGACTTCCACGAAGAGCGAGCCAAGAGCCAGCAAAGCAAACCATTGTGTGGACACTTGAGCTCCTGTTGGTGCCAGAGGACGAGCGAGCAGAGACGCGCTCCTGCGTCCCGCAGGCTGCTGCTCCAGAGGATGCCCAGCCGAACACCACAACCCTCACTGGAAGAGTTCTTAAACAAAATTAAATAAATAAATAAAAATCCTACATCTGATATCACTATATAGCTGAACCAAAAGTACGGCTGAGAAAAAAAAAAAAACTGCTTTTTTTTTTTTTTTAATTTAACAAGTGAATCAGAAACAGTCAGACTCAGCACTCTAATTTCCTCACTTCCTATAATTAACTGAGCTTTCAACACCTCTTCTAATTTACTGATGATTATCTTTTTATTCACCAATCTAGATTAGAACATAACTGACATTCTTTGCTACCCACTGGTTCAGATGTTCTCATCTTTCTGCCTCTAAAGATAAGAGGTAGTTGTTCTCTGGTGGATTTATTTTCTTTCCCCCGTTGCAGACTGCCACACATGTTATGGAGAACTAGGAATCCCTCACAACCATTCAAGTTGCCTTTCTCAGATTAATGCACTCTCAAGAATCAGCTCCTTGTTCGCTTTAAATTATATTTCATCTTGCAAAGGGATATCTATTTTATCAACCTATCTGCTCCTCTCTCCTGCACATGGAGCTTTGATACAGCAACATACACATGTGCTCAAAAAAAATTAGTCATGGTACCAGAAGCAGGAATCGTCCAGGTAATTTCCATAGCTCTTGATGATGAGAATGTATCTTAAGAATGCAAAAAGGAGCAAGACCATAAGAAATCAATATTAGAAATAGAAAACAAAATATTTTTAGAATTATTGGAAGGTTTTGCCTTGTTTTTCAAATGTAACAGATATTCTCTGATTTTCTTTTCTCTGCTTTCAAATAATGCACAGAACCTGCTTTAGCACAACTGTTTTAAGTACCAGTCCCAGGGTAACTACTGCACAGTAACCCACCAAACTGCGAGGTGTTTTCTCCTCCCACCCCATCAGTGTTTCTGCAGACATGAGCTAACACGCAACTTTCAACTCTCTGAATTGTTTTTAATCTAACAGTATAATCAATCCTAAACCAAGAAAATCTTGTCTCACAAGATCCTGGCCCAGCCTACTCCAAAACTGATCATTCCCACCTCTGCTTTTCTAGCTTCCCTTTGCTATTTTTATACTGCTTTTCATTTAGGATGGCTTACAAATGTTGCTCCCCCATATGTTTTTGGCAACAGAAGCCATCTAAGAATACTGGATGATATCCCCAGTCTTCTGTAATCCAGGAGATTTTCATGTGGAGTACATTCTGAAGAACTACAAACTGCTTTAAGAGGAAATTCCTGAGAAGTGATAAGGGAATAGTTTTCCCAGTTTCTGAAATAATCTTCCAAGCAACCATAATCCATTTCATCAGAAATGAAGGATTAAGAGCCCATATGACATTCATAGGGAACAAATATTCAATGCTTTTGTCAAGTATCAGCTTTACACGCTACATCCCCAGAACAAGTATCATCTGGACTTTCGCAGGATGAGCCTCCCCAAACTCCTTGTTCCACCCAGGAAATACATATCTGCAAACGTAATCGCAGTTCTATCTCCAATCTGATCGCAATGCACTTGCCTGACTTTGTATGAATCAGATCACTTACTGTTATTTCTCACCTTATTTAACCTATTCTGTTCTGTAGTCCATAATTACTGCATTGTTCTAACACACGTTCCCTGAAAAAATTAACGTGCTTTGTAAGAATTACCGATTATCAGGTCTATGGACCCCTTCTCTTCCCTTTCTACAGTGTTTGTCTAGTCAATCTGTCCGTAAACAGAAACTTATCTATAGTTGGTATATTAATGACTCATACACCTATTTATTTCATAGCCCACTGATCTCAGAATTCAGTTCAGTCTCTCCTTCCTAAATCTCCTTGGGAATGGCTAGGAACCAAACTTCAGGTGCTTTACATATGCGATTAACACTCCCCATTGCCCTGCACTCTCCAACCTTCTTCACCACCACAGACAATACAACAGTTTTAATGGGTTTACAGTTTTAAAGCCTTCACACCTAAACAATATCTAAGTTGAGTAGCTATTTCTGCATAAAATCTCTGCACTGCAGCCATTACAGTTAGAATCATAGAACCATAGAATGCTTTGTGTTGGAAGGGACCTTAAACCCCATCCAGTGCCACCCCCTGCCCTGGGCAGGGACACCTCCCACCAGCCCAGGTTGCTCCAAGCCCCATCCAACCTGGCCTTGAACCCCTCCAGGGATGGGGCAGCCACAGCTTCTCTGGGCAACCTGGGCCAGGGGCTCACCCCCCTCACAGCAAACAATTTCTTCCCCACATCTCATCTCAATCTCGCCTCTTTCAGTGTTTCATTACCTGGGGCTTTGCTCACCAGCTTTCCCTGTGCCATCCTTACCCATCACCTTGACTGTCCACACAGTTCCTCATAAGCGCCTTTTTCTCAAAGTTACTCAGCTTCACTCTCTCTTTACAAATCTACCTCTTATTCACTATTGAGAAGACCAACTTCCAACTCAGAGCAGTCTGTAAGCCAGAATTTATCTGCCTTTCACATTTTTCAAATATGTATTTTATACTTTCTCCATTTCTATTCCTCACATGTGGAAATTAGTTCCTGTAAACATGCAAAAGCTACCCAGTTGCCCTCTTTCAAATCCCAGCTGAGAACTGTCCTTCAGATGTTACCTGTAAAAAAAAAAAAAAAAAAAAAAGATGTTTTGCTCATACCACTGCCTGTCAAATAGATAATAGATCCGTTTCATCAGTATGTTGTCAGGGGCTTCCCTGTTCTACTGATTTCATACTTAAATTGTCTCTTAAAACTGAATTGTCATATCTAGGGGACACTTTTAATCCAAAATCTGAACAAAACACTGCAGAGCAGAACATGTTCTGTAACTTCACTCCCTAGGCACTATAGTTGCACAAACACCAGTGAACAATAAAAAGTGGGTGTTTGTGGGTTTTTTTTTAATCAGTTTTCTAAGCAGAAATACAAATATAACAAGAAGTTAAATGATTTTCAGTATCAGAAGCAGATTAACAGTATGCGCCAGAGAATTCAATTTATGGTTCTTGATATTGCTCTGCTTGTGTTTCTTCTCTCAGTGGATTTATTCCTGGGACACCTACACCGTCCCCTTTTAGGCACCTAACAAGGTGCTCTTTTCAGTGGTGCCCAGCGACAGGACAAGAGGTAATGGGCACAAACTTGAGCATAGGAAGTTCCACCTAAACATGAGGAGGAACTTCTTCACCCTGAGGGTGGCAGAGCCCTGGCACAGGCTGCCCAGAGAGGCGCTGGAGTCTCCGTCTCTGGAGACGTTCAAACCCCGCCTGGACGCGTTCCTGTGCAGCCTGCTCTAAGACGACCCTGCTCTGGCCGGGGGTTGGACTAGATGATCTCCAGAGGTCCCTTCCAACCCTATGATTCCATGGGTCTAAACCAGGAATTCGTTGGGAGCCTACTTCTCCAATGACCCATGGGAAGCCCCGGCTACTCATTTTGATATGGAAATTACAGGCACAGAAGTAGACGAGGTGAATTGTACTATTCCATTGTACAACTGTGCAAATGCAGAAATGAATGTGGATTGATGTGGAAACCAGAAGCCAATCAAGTGGCACATTCAAAAGTACTTCTCTGCGTTCACTGAGAGTATTTTCAGCTTTGGGGGGTGGTATTTTACACTTGCAGTTCTGAGCTGCGGGGTTTTTTCTGCTTTAGGTAATTAGTAATACTGGTCCCTCCGATGGGTGTAAATTCCAGGAACAATAACAAAACAATGTATCTCAATTTATGACTAAAGGAAATTCTTGGCACTGTGAGCACACTGCTGTATTTACTGATTTTACAGTGTAAACACATATGTTGCAAGACAGATGGACCTTTCCCCCCCAGCTTTCAGCAATGGGTGTCTCATCAGGGAAGGGATTAAGAAGATCTTAAAATCTTTAAACAAGGTTTCACAGTCCTTGTCATGGACAGCCATCCACAAAGGCTGGGATTATTAGACACAAAGGGTATGCTTTCGGGGAGCAGCCAGCCCACACGGACCAGATAATTCAGTAGTGTTTTAATTATATTACAGAAAAGGGGGTTAACAATAGATTTTACTATCAACTGCAGCCAGGTGGCTTTACAAGACAAAATTTTGGTTTTTTAGTCCATGGAATGTAGTTCCTGAATCATCCATATTCTGAACAACAGCAGGGTCTACAATTTTAAACAGACTAGTTCTCATGTGAAACTACTTTTGCAAAACAGCCACAATATCCAATCATTTTTGACACATCTTCTATGAAAACATAGTGGATTTTATATAAACATCAATGATGCGTTTGAGGGTAAAACAAAATACACACCAAGGCACTCATGGATTTGCCAGAGCATAGACTTTTTACCCTTAGTCTTTGTTTGCTCAAAGGTCTATTATAATATTTGTAGAATGAAAGTCCATGTTATAATAATCTACTTTCTTTTTTAACTGAGGAAAATTCAGGCGGTGCAGAATGCGCTCAGTCGACAAGAACGGCAGATACACCCATGAGACCCTTTCTGCGTTCAGCTGCTTCGGTAAAGGATCCCGATTCACAGCCAGAGCTACCTCTGCCCTCTCTATTACTCTTTGCAGCATAATCACAAGTTTGCCTTTCAAAGAATTGCCAGAGCCATCATAGTTCACATTTCTTCCTAAAATTCTTTAACCAGCAAGAACATATTTCTCCATGTTTAGGTAAGAAAGGCTTGACACAAACCTCGGCATCACTGCCGTAGAGCTGTCAGGAACAGCAGCACTAGGTCTTTACCCCTGGCTCCATGAGAGAATTATATTGAGATCTTTTATTTCTGGGGTTTTGTTTTATTTTGAGGTGGGTTTTTTTGCTACTAGCAGACAAAATAGCTAGTTTCCAAGACAGAAGCTTTTAAATTACATATGGTAGAACCAAAAAGCCTCTGTCCTTTTATTAAGTTACGAAATTTGCCTCAAATAGACTACAATCTTGCAAAGGCAAAAACCCTCACACAAACAGCAAAGTAAAGCTGTGCAATGGCCAGAAAGACCATAGGCATAAAACTTTTGTCTCATATTTTAGAAGTTATTAATTAATTTTCATCTGGAAGACTGAGTAAGGGAAGGTAGTAAGAATGGATGTGTAAATAGGCTTGAGAGAAAAGGAGAGGAGGAGGCAAGGTAGAAGAGATAAGCATGAAGGGCAACACAAGAAATCTTTTTTTACAACTAGTAAAAACTGACAAGAGTAAGAAATTAGTCATTTCCTAAAGGGAAACAAGCTGCTATATTCAATTTAGGTTATGGGTTCAGATGAAAGCTCTTCTAACAAAATAAGACGCTGTACAAACAACACCTTAGAGCTGTCTCTTGTACACTTGCTGTCTCCATCCTATGACCTTGCACGTAACAGAAATGTGTACAAGGATCCCACTGGTTGTATCACGATGGTCTTGCACACCAGACTTCAAACTTGTTTTGAAATGCTCTTTCTAAAGGTTGGGAATCTAACAGTCTGAGATGGCTTCTTCCCCCCTGTGTGCATCTTGTCTTCCTCTCTAATTTATACTGTCACTCTGATTTTGAATAGTAATTTTTTTTTTCAGCTCACAACAGCCCTTGCCAGCCAAATCTTCAAGGAACCAAATCCCATTTTTCAGCACAGTAACTTGCAAAATGGCAAACATTTTGTAAAAGGTAGGTGATAAGAATGGACTGGCATTCTTGTATGTTATGGATGAACACACTCTAATGCTGCTTAAAAGATTTAACGTCTGATATTCTCCTAATGAGATTAATGGGACAAAGAATTGAAAACAAGGGATGTTTACAATTACCGGCACCTGCAGAGCAGTGATGTCACATGGAAAAATAAACTTTCCACCACAGATGAATTTCCTTGACAACATAAACGTACTTATCTCTAATTTGCCTCCTTGTACCTAAGATCACTTCAACACTATAACTGAGAATAGAAATAAATACAACAAAGTCTAATGGTCAATTATCAGCAATTAAAAGATGAACATATTTAAGTTACACTAAAAATATACACATAACTGAATAACTGCAAAATTTACAGTATCATTAGAAACATCCCACTGCAAGTGGGCAAAAGTCTCACCACTCAAACATGCCCCAGTTTACAGAATGACCTTTTGCCTTTGGGCTGAACTACTTTTGCCTGGAAAACACCTTTAAATTTACTTTTTTTTATTATTATTATCTTGCTATAATTTCAAGACAGTTGTAGCATTAAGGAATGTAAGCTGGAACAATGCCTGGATTGTCATCTTTGTGAAAGGTTGGTCTCACTAAAACCAGAATTAAATTTCCATCTGCCTTCAGGAAAGCAGTATTTCATTCCTCATATTTACCACTAAAACACTGTAGAGCTCTGCCCCTTCTGACATCTTTTTTCTTGTCTCTTTTTGCTTTCCCTACCATGCTACATAGCCTGCTAATTCTTCTTCACCTGTTGCTATTTTACAGTCTGACCCAAAGGCCACTGAAATATAAAAAAAATTCCTATTCATCTCGGTGCAGAGTAACATTATTTTATCTTTATGACATACTAAAATCTCTTTTGCCCATTGTAGCCATTAAATTTGCCAATTCATAGCATCTGCATCTCTAATCTTCCTCCTTCAAATCTTCACTTTTACTCTGTGTTACTTCCAATAGGCAAATTTTGGAAGGGATGAAATTTCAAATTCCCTAAGTGACAGGAAAAGGGGCAATAAAGTTTAAAAAAATAGCCATTTGCCTGAATAAACATTACAAAACTCAACTGAAAAGCTGGACAAAATTGTTTCACTTATTTCTGTTTACTCAGTTGTGTTCTACAGATATGTATCTGAGCTTTACTCAAAGATAAACTCCCACCGACTTTCTGAGAGCATGAAAATGGGCCCTTCATCTCTAAATTGTAAATTTATTTGTTTGGTTTTTTACATTTTAAGAGCTGGATATGCAGACAGATCCCCAATCTGTCCCAGGTGAGCACCCCAGCTTTGAGGTTGCAAAACACATCGCCTTCTTGCCCAGCTATGCTTTGGGATCCCAGCTCCCGCGCTGGGCAGCACGTGGGCTCCAGCATGTTCACCCTCCCAGCTCTGCCCCAGGACCATCGCCCAGGGAGTTGCATTTGAGACCTTTCAGATCTTTCAGGAAGCCGAAGACTTCAACATACCCCTCTGTGAGTGCTCTGCGAGACTCCCACAAAAAAAAATAAGATTTACTACTTCCGCTGTTCTAGAAAGAATGAGACCTTCCGCAGTCTTTAGTTATCAGTCTGCTAATGACCCCACCTGAACGGAGCCTGAGACAGGCACCAAGTTCCAGAGGAGGGTTTGTTCTCTTGTCGGCCTCTAGAAATGTCTCTAAACCTCCTGTGAGACTTCTGACAACTCCTAATACTCCACGCTGACTGCACTTGAAGCCAAAGGACCCAGGTGGGACACACTGAGTGACCTCCCCAAAGCCACACGTCAGTACCTCAGAGTCTACGATGCCTGAGCAGGAGGTGCGTAAGCCAGCACTCCTCACATCCCAGATATTTTAGAGATCTGCAACACTTCAGTATAGAGTTTTATTTCTGTTATGGCCATTGAAAGCTCAGACCTCATACTACTGAGTTAAAAAAATCCCAAAAACAACAAACAAAAACCTTATTTATTTCTGAAGCCTTGATCCATGCAGTTCTTACTCTTGGAAAACCTCTTATCAGCTTCTAGAAGGTAAAATACTATGATAAGATATGTAGATCTCGTTAAGCTAATTTTTATCTAGTGCTATCTATGCTTTTAAAAGAGAATCCAGTAAAACCACTGAAGGCAAGGAATCTCTCTTACTTTCTTGTAGATTTTTTTTTTTAAGTTGAGGAGGTTTGAGGTCATATTTAGAGGCTTCTCCAGGGTTTTGTTTGCACAGCAAACAGCAGTATTTTACTCTTCGGAGGTAAGGTAGACTGCCAAAGTAAAATTTACTTTTGAACCTAGTTTTTAATAAAAATATTGAACCAGAGATACAGTGTTCGGCAAGAATGAAAAAAAAAACCAAGCACACAAGAAAATGACACCTTTCCTGAAGGGACAAACTAGAATCTAATCTCCTGAAAATACAAAAACTGCTTTCAAAAGCAGTTTTCAAACTGCTTTCAAAAAAAGGCAGTCTTTCAACTTTTTAGTACACATTTTAGCTGCTGTGTTTAAATATCTGCTTCACTGATTATATGGAAATGAAACAGCTCAAACCTTTAAATTAGTCATACTAAGCTTCTACCCGTTAGTGATGCGTCATACCACTGATATATGTCACAATTTCCTCAAATAAAAATGTTCTTTCAAAAGGCAGAAAGTTCTCAAATGCAAATATAAAGTGGAAGAAGGGCTGAAAAGAAGTGTAACATTTTTAGATAGCAGCAACTGTTTATTTTCTCCTCCTCTACGTTTTGCTCCAGCTGAGGGAGGTTGAAAATTTTCAAGAGCTTTTCTTTAAAATTGAGAATTGCCATCCTGCCACGTCCCCTACCCTTTCCCTAAGCCAGGGCATTCGGGACCTCTGACTGCGTTAATGTTTGCTTTCCACAATCATTATAATGAACGACCTCTATAAATAATACATTGCCTTTGTTTCCTTTTACTCTATGGGGACCCCTCAGTCTCCTCAAAGATCACTTCTGACAGAAAAGAATCATAATTTTAAAAGATATAAAATATTTAAGCATCAGACCAATTTTTTCCATATAATATTTTTTGTATTTAATTTAAATACTTAGTATAATGCAATTTTGTTATAAAATACTCACGCTGTACATATTAAAAAATTACTGGTCTCAAGCTCTTCTCTTTTATGAGCTTTCTGTCAACAACTAGACACATTTTGCCTCTTTTTTTATACAGGCATTTCAAGAAATGTCATTATTCTCCAGCCGAAACCCATAACTCCATTATAGTTGTCAGCCTGCTCCTTGAATATTTATCTCTAGGATTTTCTTTCACTTCAGTGGCATAGAGGGACTTGGAGGGATGAAGATGAAATACAGACTTTTTGTTCACCTTGTGTTCTATATTGAGGGCTTCATTCAGGAATATATGACTAATTTAAACAGTATGCTGAGTTCTAACTACACAAATAGTCCTACTGATTTGAAAGATGCTTACGATTATTTAAGCACATATTTACTTAAGTTTATGAATCATTATTTATTTCTGTCCCAATTAGTTGAAAAGATGCAGTACATGTTTACATCTTCTTCAAAACATACTGATCTATAGTCAAGAAAAAAAACTAGGCTTGCCTATAAATGACAGCAGTGTGGATGTCCAAAGCCTCAGAATAAATGGACAGACACACGGGGCTATATTCATCGCAAGCAGGATCAGACATTAGCTCTCACCATCACAATAAGGACGGTAACCAGAAACACAGCAACACATCTGACAGCAAAAAATAAACACGGAACTGCAATAAAATAGGTGCTCTCACGCTGGCTTCACTCTTCCACACTCAGGTCAACAATTGCAAACTCGGCTTCAACGAAATGACTTAATGATATATTTAGTAATTGGTAACAAAACAAAAATAATTTCTAAATAAAGTTATGTGTACATTTCTAGAGGCATCTGCTATATAGAAAGGGCTGGATGTTAGAAGCATTTTCCCAGAGCAATCTCATCTGTCTTCTTGTCTGTGGAGTTAAAGAGTTTGATGACTAAAATCGAAACCTATAAATAAAGATTTTGTACAGTTTTTAAATTTATACTCGGGAGCCTTTCATATAATACAGCTTTTCTGTAGTCTTTGCTTTCTACATTCTGCTTTCATACTCCATATGAATTCTTTCTAATCATAGAGCTTTTCTATCATCTGGTCTGAACTCCTTTCAGACAGAGGTGAGAAGAAGGGAAGACAAGTCTCTGCAGACATTCGTTACAAACCCTTCTCCTCTCTAAGGTGCTGAGGATGTATAGTCATACAGCAGGAAGATGATCTCCTATGTCCTCATGTGTGGACTCCAGCCTGGAGCCACGCTGGTGAAGAGCTGCTGAGCAGGCACAAGCCCTGTGGTTTTCATTTTCTGACCAAGGCACCAAGTCGTAGAATGATAGCATGGTTTGGGTTGGAAGGGACCTTAAACCCCATCCAGTGCCACCCCCTGCCCTGGGCAGGGACACCTTCCACCAGCCCAGGTTGCTCCAAGCCCCGTCCAACCTGGCCTTGAACCCCTCCAGGGATGGGGCAGCCACAGCTTCTCTGGGCAACCTGGGCCAGGGGCTCACCCCCCTCACAGCAAAGATTTTCTTCCTAATCATTCTGCTTGGATCCCCCTGCGGCTGCTGGATACATCAAGCCAGTGGGTTTGCAGAGAACATTGATTTAGTGTAAAGTTTCAGATGCTCGAGAGACGGGAGGAGCACCCACCTCTCCGCATTACTGCAACAAATTCTAAAAGCCGGTGCTTGCACTGACAAGTCTCCCCACAAGATACAAAGAGCTGGATCCTTTACCACAAACAAGTCTGGATTAATTCAAACGAGCTGATAAACTAGTCCACAGCATTGTATGTGAATTCAGTAAATAGCTGGAGTAAAAATGAAACAAATTACGTGGAAAATGTGTTTGTTTTCAAATGCACAAGTGTGCTTCCATCCAAAATACATGACTGCAGTTTGTCTCGGCAAGCCACAAAGAAGGTATTTTTGGTGCTCCTGAAGCACTGGTTGTGGAGAATGACAGTAGCTCAGCTGGCAGAGTGAGTAACCAAAAGGAAACTCCAGAGTGCTCTACTTTCTCTGGCTAAACAGATTAGCAGGCCAATCCTACACTCCTTAGCCAGAGAAGTCAGCGCCAGCTCCACAGCATCCATTGGCAACGAGGGCCCAGCCCTGCTCCTGACGAGCTTTGTCCTGGTCTCCCTGACTTGGAAGCAAGAGCGCACGTGGCTTTAACTGCGCCCCTCCTGCGCTCTGAGGGTGGAGATCCTGCAAGGAACTCCTCTAAAACACCTGAAGAGCGCAGAAAGTATTGCTTCTGCAAACACCCAGAATGAACACTACAACAGAACAACCAGATCACAAGTACCAGGAGAAGCAGGCGTCACTCTCCAGCTTTCTCACTGCTTTTGAGCAATAAGCCACAGTGGGGAAAAGACCCTCCTTGCAACTTTTTTTGGATGGATATGGTGCCAGAGCAAACATCATAACATTAGTAAAGGTTAAATATCCAAAATCAGATGAGCACACATGGAAGCCACTCTTCCCCTTTTAGCCGTGATGGCTAAGCTAAGATTTATGTGTCTTTAGTTTTTTTCCTGATCTAGAGAGAAAGCTGCTGATGGAGGCAGCTACTTCTTGGATGCAGCCTGGTTTGTTTACAAGAACCCAGGAACACCTTTTTCCCTCAGCACAGGAGGAATTAAACCTCAGGGCTGGTTTCTCGGCTCACCGTTCCCTTCCCAGGCCACTCACGCTACCGAAGCGTCTGGGGCCGTGGCTCCTTTCTGCTTTCCCCTGCTCCTCCCTAGGGAACCCTCCAAAACACGCTGCTCTAACCAGCAATACCTGATGAACTCCTTCGCTCACACAACTCTAATTAGCCCTGCCTAGACTGCCTAGCAGTGACTGTTTTAAACTATCTATCTAGTATATAAATTAGGGTGTTTTTTTTTTTTTTAACATAAGTAAAAGTTGGGTCCCACTAATTAACTTTCACCCAGATGCTAGCATTAGAGATGATTTCAGAAAAACTAATCAAAGTTATTAATCAATAGTGTATTGATACTATTAATTATAGATAATCTGTTGTATAGAATCAATGTTTAATGATTTAATCTTCTTTAAACTGAAAGAGTGGAGATTTAGACTAGATATCAGGAAGAAATTGTTTGCTGTGAGAGGGGTGAGCCCCTGGCCCAGGTTGCCCAGAGAAGCTGTGGCTGCCCCATCCCTGGAGGGGTTCAAGGCCAGGTTGGACGGGGCTTGGAGCAACCTGGGCTGGTGGGAGGTGTCCCTGCCCAGGGCAGGGGGTGGCACTGGATGGGCTTTAAGGTCCCTTCCCACCCAAACCATTCCATAATGTACGAAACCAGTGCAGAAACGTGCTCACAGAAAGTCAGAGATGTATCATCCTCACCACAATTGTAATGGTTACATTTGAAGGCTTCTGGTTTCACCACAGACACTCTCTAGGTGAGAACGTACTGGAACAACAATTCTAAAAGGTATTAATGAAGTAGCATTACATTCTTGGTGTAAGATATTGCCATGCCTTTTGGGAAAAAAGTGAAATTACAGATTACAGTCCCTCATGATAGACAACAGTCTTCAATTTTACTTTTCAGACAACTATTTTAAACATAAATATTTATTTTATATTGGTTATTTCTATATAAACTTTTTAAATTCAGATTACTGTATCAGTAACTCTAAAGGTATCCTCTCTCAAATCAAGAACTTTGCAGTTCACAGTTAGGTTATTAACACCTACTGAAATGATATGATCCAACTGAGGGGCAGTCAGAATTTTATCTATTTATTTATTTATTCTTGAAGGCCATATATCTTGGAACACCCCTATAGTTAATATGTTATAAAATAAAGGAGTTTTTCTCTCAGACTTCTCACACAGATTCAGCCTACTCCCGTAATATGTGTATGAGCTTTTCTACCGACTTCATGTTAGATAAAGACAGAATTCCAACATGGGGTTTTGTTTCCTTTTTTCAAGAGGTCGATGGAAATTGCCAAAGAAACGATGATTCGGATCACAAACAACACCCCTTTTATTCAAGTTCTGAAACGAATCCATAAATAAAGAAATATGTCAGAGTAAATGCACAGTATTTTTCTTTTTACTTAAAAAAGCTGTTCTAACACAGTATGTTTCCATTCTGTCCCGTCTAACTTCTGCCGCAATGGAAGCTCACGTAGAGCTCTACTATTTTTTTGGAATGGACTGTACTGTGCAAACTTCATTCCCACCTGTGAAGTGGCTGGTTTATGAATTATTAAGCACTAATATATGAACATCATATTATTATAATGTTCCTATAACATACTCTGTAAATACAACCTGCCCGTACAGAATAATCAAGATGATACAATATTTGCTTTTAAAGAAGCCAGCTCCCAAGAAAACAAACAAGAACACCCTTCCACTGTTCGGAAAGGTCAGATGTGAAAATACTAACATTGCCAGAAGTAATGCTGACACTTGCAAGAAGGACAATAATCCTACCTTTTACAGTTCATGTTTTATCGCTTTACTTAAAATACAAGACTAAAGATACCACAACAATCTCTCAAAAGCTGTTTGTGAATTCTACTGCAACGCCACTTCTCAGCAATGTACAGCAATAGTATTTTTACTGAACTTAAAAATAATTTCCAATTTTCTATATTGCAATATAATATGAAAAAGGCTGTTAGTATATACTAATATATACTAACATATATATAGTATATATACTATACACTAAGTTATATATAGAGTATATATTTAGTATATACTAAAACAAGGAGCTTTTAGTATAATGGTACAGACCTATTCTAGAAAGTTATATATCATTCAAAACTATCTAAAAACTAACCACTGCAGATAAAGGTGGTAAAAAGACAACACGCAAAACTGAGGGCTGGATTGCACTTTCTATTTCACCAACATGAGTCTGACCCAGAGGATCCTTCAAAAAAAACCAGGTACATGTTGCAGACATTTTCTGCAAACAGCAAAATTCAACAATATTGGCACCTACTTCCACCAGTCCGTCTCCTCGGCCCATCCCTACTTAGTAAGACTTAACCAAGACACAGCCCCAGAGAAGCAACAACTGGAAATTTTGCATAGCAACTTCTGAGAGGGAACAGCAAGAGTGAATTTCTCAACACAAAAGTTTAAAATTTATCAATTTTATAACTCATAGAAACATAAAAAAGAAGTTATCATAAAGTACTTCACCAAAAATCAGTCTCGGATGTTTTGAAAACTTTCTGATGGATTATAGTCTTAAATGATGCCCTTCCCTTGGCAGTGAAACTCTGCTGGAAAAACATTAAATATTCTGTGCTGGAGACATGGGAATACACAGATACCAGCAAGAAACTGTAGTTTGAACAAAGTTACTATGTTTCCTAGAAAAAAATATAACCAAAATCTTCACCTGGGCCACCTGTCCAATAAAGTATTCAACATTGGAATCTGGATCTGATTGAACATGATCCCATATCTAGCATCAATACAGTATTCTGAAAAGGTTATTAAAGAATGCCTTATTTAAAAAATACAAATTCTTAATTTCCAATTGCAAGCGAAATCTCACAAACAACTCGGTCATGGGTTTTTGAAACAGCTTTTAAAAATGAATGTCAAAATCACAACTGAGACTTTTCAATCAGTCAATATTTGTATTAGGGAAGACGATTTATAATTTTTAATCTACTTCCAAAAGAATGGGAAATTCAGCAAACTGGGTTTAGCCAAAAAAAGAAAGTATTCCATGTGCTGATGGGATACTCCTGAGCAACTTTTCCTGAAAGCAGCTTGAAATGACTGTTTCATGTGTGGGTTTTTTTTAGTTATTATTCTTGTATGTATTGCACGTGCCAATTTGATGGGTTGTAATCGATGTGTTGGTTGTATTCCAAAACATCGGAAAGGCCTTGCAGCAAAATGCTTCATATGTTCAACGCTGGTTGCTCAATAAATAATTTCTAGCAAAACTGATGATCTGCTTGGGCTCTGAGCAACCCTGAATTTCTTATTGCTTCTCAAATACACCGTGAGTTCTCAACTATAATAAATATGTTGAGATTAAAGCCACATGAATGTCCCGAGACCCACTCTGACATTTTTAACTTTACCCACAAAATGAGCATAGTTTTAGGGTATGATTCTCATTAAGAGTGAACTCTAAAATGTCACTGAGTATGCGCATGCGCTGTTTTCGCTTTTGCTCCCCAGGGAATCCACCAGGCTGAAGTAACAATAAAAAAAAATACATTCAATCCTGCTAAGCTTAACCTAACCAAATGTCCCTGTAAACAAGAAAAATATATAAACGTTCAATAAGATACACAGGTTAGTTCTGTTTGGCTCATTCAAATAGGAAAGAGCCATTTGTAAAATCAGAATCAGTGGTTATAGCAATTCAGTGCTATTCTAGCTCTCTCCATCATTTTGCTTCTCATATATAGTAACAGACATTGCACCTAGACTAGCTCACAAAACACCGAGTCAATATGTGACACTACCACAGGACTCAATTTTCAGATCAAGAACACAAAGGCTGAAGATCTGAAATCACAAGGGCACTTTGTTTTCCAGGTTATCTGATAGGAGTATGTGACCTGTATAATGTCAGCTGAATCAGTACATTACAAGAAATCACGTAACTTGCTAGCAGATTTTAGAATGAAGCCGTAACAGAAGCTGGTAAGTTCAAAGATCTGACAAAAATACATGTGGAAGACCAAGAAAGAGTTTCACACAAAGAGCTCACGTCAAACAACAGAGTCAACTTAGAGATGTGATAAAGTTTCACTGCTGAAATTCGATCAAACTGGTACATAATGAAAATAAAACATTTCTGAAGTTCAGAACAAAACTGGTATTTTATTTAGTAAACACCATTCAGCCATGTAGATATCTGGTATGCCAATAAACACTAGAATTGGCTAATGAGTAGAAATAATCTTTTACTGAGTCTGAATTAGCAAAACACCAGCAAGGATATTTTTCCTTTTTTTTTTTTAGCTCATTAGGTTATAAGGAACTTATGATCAGCTGTGGACTTTAATGTACAAGTTACCAGTTCAGATGAAGCAAAGAACACACATACACAGCTACTGAGCAAATTTCTGCCAAATTTGAATGAAGGAAAAGGGCCTTCATGATGAGGTTTGTAATAATTTGCTTAAAAATTGGAAGCTGGGACCTAGTGACCAAAGGGCAGGCAGCAAAAACGTTCAGGCCCCCGGCTGTCCTTCACATTGAGAAGCAGCGATGCGAAGGCACCGGGCAGCTGACCAGCACGCAGAGACTACGGGCAAGACAAAGAATTTTGCCATGCTGCCCAAAGTGGAAGGTACACAGATAGTTACAAGGCACGGGAAACAAGCTTCAGCCATCCTCTAGCTCACTACACAGCTTACTTGCTTCTGAAACAGCCTGGCACTACAGAAAACACTTTTCATTTTCACACCAAACCCAGTAACGATGCATTCAGTTTTGATGCTTTAAAGGTTGTAGAAGTGGATTTTATTCATCCAATTTGGTGAATTACATTCACTCTAATTTCATAAGCGAAGTTTCAAGCGGTTTTAATTAGACAAATTCTTCTTTTTAACATTTCAACACACATGCACATTTGTATCTTTTTAATGAGTTTATAGGATTTTACGGTCTTTGAGCCTGCTTCTACTTAGGTCAATGTCAAAACTTTGAGTTCAGTGAAAGCAAATCAATCCACACGCAAGAAAAATCATACTTGTAAGGATCTGATTTTTTTGATGATTATTGGAAAAAAACCCACAGAAACAAGAAAAACTGTTCTCCTCATCACCACTCACTTAGTACTTCATTTACAATTATTCACAAATACTTTTTCAATTATCATTTTTTCTTCTTAATTGGACACTTATCATCCCCATTTTAGTGGCTGAACCTGTACTGGATCCTAATTAAGGCCACAGCCGTACCGGTGGAAAGCTGCATTTGCTGTTTAATCACAGTTATACATGCTTTAGGCTAAAACCCTTTGTAAAACTGCTGTACCCGAATTACAGTCCAGACAAACTGTTTGAACAGGACCTAAGAGGATTCTGCTTTAATGCTCAGAAGGAATAAGGCTCTTTAACGCAGAAAAAGCCTCCTAATGGAGTCTGCGTGTGACTCTTCACTACTACACAAGCCTGACAGAGGTACCTGGCAATCTTTTACGCTCCTGACCTGCAAATGCTAATGGCTCTGATTTTTAAATGGCTAATGCTTACGGAAATGCTGAAGTTAAACACTTTAATGGTTTATTTTTTTCTTAGTGAGTAATGCTTTCTCACCACACAAAGTGCTAGACAGCAACATTAAAATTGGAACTGTTCCTTTCAAACTTCCCAGTTTCCACAATAAGTGTTGTCTCACAAAGTTCGTATTTCAAGGGAAAGGTTCAAAGACCGAGTCCTTGATCACACAAAGCAGTCTTCTGTACTGCAAGTTCACAAAATCATCCATTTTATTTAATGCCTAACTATTTGGTAATTGCTCATATTCAGTCTCAAACCAGCTTGAATGATTTCAGCTTTTAATGTGCTTCATCTCATTCTGAGGCACATCAATCCAGGAGCAGATCGCAGCACCTTGAAATACTAATGCTTGTCACATACTTTAATCTCCTCTAAAATGTCTTGTTCCTTGTGTGCTTAATCTGTTAATAGCTCTTTCTTCTCCTTAGGTTTTTACTTTTGTGGGAACTGATTCTAGTTAGCATGAGGTTTGTTTAATTTTCATTTTAGTGAAGTGCAGGAGCAATAATCTAAAAGCCTGAATTATTACTGTATTAATAGAAAGGTAAAATTGCTTTTTCTAAAAAATGACTTTTTTCCCCAAGCATGAAACCCTCTAAAAACATGTAACTATAGTAATAAAATAAACTTTTCAGAATGTAAGAAGACACACAAGAACTCACACATGATCACGTATATCACTGTGATATGCCCAATTGGTATCACAGCTAAATTTCTAACACTATTGTATAGCACAAAGTCTGGCAATGACTGACACTTTGCTGTTAAAACACCTCGTACAATAATGAGATTATCCTTTTATTTCAGACTCGTTTTTATTCTATTGTCTATTGAACTAGAAACGTGTACTTGGTATTGTTTTATCTCCTTGCGCACGTTCCTCGCAACTCTGGATACCCTGCTAATTTCTCTCCCACACCAGCCCCTCTATGGGACTCACCTTCCCAGCTGCGGCGAGATCAGACGCACACTGGAGGCTGACGCTGCAGCGCTGTAAGATCTCGTTTTTCAGGGGGGCTCTGCTGAGAACTGACACATTCACTTCCATGTTGGGGCAACCTGTGCTCAGACTGCTGCGGGAGGGAGTCACGACCTCACATCCCACCAGCCCTTTTGACAACCATCCCTTACAAATCAAATCACAGCATAACTCACTTCTGCCATTTTCCTTCCATATTCTAACAGAAGTCTAATGAAAAAGAATTGCTCAACTGAGCAAATGTGTAGGACTTGGAGTCCTCAGCACAAGAAGGACACAGAGCTGTTGGAGCGGGGCCAGAGGAGGCCCCGGAGATGCTGGGAGGGCTGGAGCCCCTCTGCTGTGGGGACAGGCTGAGAGAGCTGGGGGGGTTCAGCCTGGAGAAGAGAAGGCTCCGGGGAGACCTTCCAGCCCCTGCCAGGCCCTCAAGGGGCTCCAGGAAAGCTGGGGAGGGACTCTGGATCAGGGAGGGGAGCCATAGGACAAGGGGAAACAGTTTTCAACTGAAAGAGGGGAGATTGAGATGAGATGTGAGGAAGAAATTGTTTGCTGTGAGGGGGGTGAGCCCCTGGCCCAGGTTGCCCAGAGAAGCTGTGGCTGTCCCATCCCTGGAGGGGTTCAAGGCCAGGTTGGACGGGGCTTGGAGCAACCTGGGCTGGTGGGAGGTGTCCCTGCCCAGGGCAGGGGGTGGGACTGGGTGGGCTTTAAGGACCCTTCCAACCTAAGCCATTCCATGATTCTATTGCTTTCCCCAAACCCTTTGGAGAACAGCCACACCTCCTTGGAGAGCACTTTAAGGCTAAATTAATACCATCTGGACAATAGCAACAGTTCTCAAAATGATGCTCCTTTGAAAAGCTGCTGCTGTCACACACAGACTTTTTTTTTTCATCCTTTAACTCATTGTTTATTTCAGACCCCGAGAGGAAACGGCATGAAGCCACCCAGTCTTGTTATTCAGTCCACAGTTTCAGACTCATCAACGTTCATTAAGCCTTTCAGTTGTCTCCAGTATTTACATAAAGTACTGTGCTAGTCAGGATGATTAGGGACCTGCTGTATTATAAATAAAATAACAAAAGCTAAATAAATAAATACATACTGTATTTCTTCTGTGGAAATATTATGCAATCTTCCATGTTTGGGGCTTTTTTCTGCTCACTGTTATCCAGTATGTTTAATAATAATTGTCCCGAAACTTGAAGATGGCTATATTTCACTCTATTTTTAAATGAATAATACTTGATGATTTGAAGTGCTCTTACATTGCAGTTCCTACTTGAACAGTAATTTAGCAGTAATAGTACCAAGGATGGGGCAGGGTTAAAATATTTTCTTGTTTTAGTCTGTCAAAATACTCGTTGAAACTAACATACCTGATACATTAAAATATTTATGTGAAATCTGTCTGTTCAGCACTCAAGCACAGAACTGATAAGTATAGTCAAATTCTTACTGGATGTCAATCAACTTACGAATGAATGGAACCATTCAATTAAAGAGCGATGATACAGAAGCAGACAGGCATTTACAGCTTGCGATCCAGTAAATACTGCCCATTTTCAGTTCAGAATGCCGGACGATGCTGTCCCACAGCTTCTCCACAGTTCTTCACATTTTCTTTCAAAACTATGAGGCAAAGGAGATTAAAATCAATACATGAGCTGGTTATGAAATGTCACTTGGGCAGTCTAGGAATCTTGGTCTATTCATCAAAGATGATACTTAATTTCTCAAAATGTCTACTCAAAAAAGGGTAATCTGCAAAGGTGTTAGCACAGTTCAAACTTTACTCGCGTTTTGTTACAATTTCCAGACAGTTTTTCAATTGGGACAGTGGTGTTTTTTTGTTTGTTTGACCTCTATATATGACCTCTGTACTTTAGGAAGAGATCGCCAAACAGTAAAGTGCCGGTCAACAGCCATCTCGATGACTAGACCGAGTTCAGGTACCACCTGAACTTCCACATTGTTCTTCCAAACCCAAAGATATTCAGTTCTGGAGCAAAAACTCTATTTTCTCTCAACACTTTTCATATTTTGTGGGAGGGGAGGGAAATTCAGCATTTCGTGAATGTCCATTTCCCGCACCCTAATATGCCTAGTGTCTCTCTTCTCTCTTTCACTGTTCAAGGGGCAATTCCAGGGCCTTAGGAAGGAGCTGTCAGTGTCTCCCCACTGGCAGGGGACGAAACGCGCCGCTGATTCACCGCTCTATGTGTGAGATTGCAGCAGAGCTGTCATGGAGCAACACACTGGGGACCAAATAAGTGTCAAGCGTGACACTTGGCAGGGCTGCCTGCCAGGATTTGAACCTGTGGTTCCAGAGAGTCTAGATGTTAGTCTAGGAAATCCAACCTGCTGCTTAGATGATGAAACCATCCCCAATTTAAAACTTGCAGCCTTATTCCTCTGGAATGTGCCTTCAGATGAATGGAATATCCAACCGTGCTGGGTAAGCACATTAACTGGATGCTTTTACTAAAATGATCAGAAGTAAAATAACTCTGTTGACATTTAAATTGCCACAATCTGTCTGCAAAGCTAACACTCCACTGAGATGAAGAAGAGCACTTATTTCTTCAGTTTCTATCCATACACAGTATGATTGCACAATACCCACTGATATTCAAGAGGTTACCTTTGGAGTCAGAGGGCAGTTAAATTAAAAAGTTGAAGGAGATGCCTGTTGCATGTACATACGGTCATATGGTCAAGACAAACATGAATGTGATTCTGCATGTTCTTTAACAATTAATGAGAAATATTGCATCCCCAATGGACAGAACTGCAGTGGACGTCTGATCAGAAAATACACAGTCTCATACATTTGTAAAAAATTGTTAAGTGTTGGTTTTTATAAAGACCATTGAAGACTGCAATGATGAATTGTCAACAAAAAGATTTCACTCGTTTTCCCAAATACTAAATGCCTGTCTTTAAATTAATGGTGCTTAACAGCTGCAATAACTATAATTGGGTCACTACAGCTTTAATCCCACTTTCACACTTGCATCTTGAATCTAAAGAGCTGAAAATAAAATCAGGAATGAAGTAGCAAAACACACCTTACATTTCTGAAGCAGCAGCACTATTCTAACACTCCAGAGGTAATTATTATCCTTAATAACACCAGATATGATCGAGGCTTTTAACAAAAGGAATGCTGCCTTGAAACCGTCTGCTAGCGCTCAGAATTTGACTGCTATGAAAAACTGTCAGCTGAGGAATAAAAGTGCATTATTGATAGGTACATGATGGGATGTGGAAACTCTCTGCCCAGAAAGGGTTGCAAAAGGTTAAATTCCTTTTAGAGGATCGAGAAAGTTGCACAATATGCCTTAGCCGAGGCTAGAAGGAAGACCACCTAACCAGGATATCAAAAACTACAGGTTTGAAAGAAGAGAGGTTAGATCAGAATGTATTCGTGGGTAGGAATGGATCTCCTAAATATTGAACAACTAAACAGTTATGGTTTTACTAATGGTTCTTTCCACATACAGTGTTGTTGGACACTGCGATCAATGATCAAAGTATTTCTAAATATAAAGATTTGGTTTTATTGAAATGAGTCAAATCAGGCACAGTCTATCAAGGTAAAATAATCACATTTTTCATATATTATCATTTCTAACATTCTGTTGAATAACTCCTGAAACCACGTCTATATTTATTTCAGCACTGCATGAAAAGGACTACTAGTACTTGGTTTGTAGAAGTCAGGGATGATAATACACACTCGCAATAACAGACCATAGTTCTTTGTGAGCTTTCCCCAATGGATTCTGCATAACTCACAACCAGACTGGTCTTCTGTTTTTGAAGATATGTGGAAAACCAAAATCCCATGTTGCCTCCTGAGCCACCCCTGCAGCTCAGATTCAAAACAGTCTTTCAACAATTACCCCAAATTACGGCACCTACAGACAGTAGATCAGGCAAGCACAATACATCTGTAAGTATCTGATTAACACAGTGACATCTCTCTCAAAAGCAGGAACATTGCCGTATTCAGGCAACAGTCTCAAAAAGAAAAGACACCTGATCCTGAGACATGCTTTGTAGAGAACTTTGTATTTTGAACTTCTAATGCAAAGACCGAAACCATGATTATGATCCTGCTAATACTTTACCATGTATTCTTTTAAACTCTGGTTAAAATGTAGAGTTAAAAGTTTGAACAGATCTTTGAGAAACATTTGTTTGAGTGGGATACTTTTACTTGAATTTTTAAAGACACATTTTTTAGGACAAAGATATAAGGGGAATAATAAAGAGTCTGAAAATTAGCTTTGCAGAAAACTCTGATGAAAATTATGCCCATTAGGATAAGCCTGTGCCAAGACCAACACTGGAGAGTGCTCTCAGGGGAGCAATCAGTTGCAAGGGCTGGAACTGTACAAGCTGCCCTTTCATTGCGATGGTGTTCAGATGTGTAGAACATACATGAAAAATCCAGATGGATTTATGGAAGCTGAAGGAATATTATGCTATGCTGTTATTTATTATGCTACAACGCTTTCCTCTTTCTTGTAATACTCCTGACCAGTGCTACTCACCGGAACGCAAGATGAAGCCATGGCTTCTAACCATTCTTGCCTTCCTCATATTTACAAATTTACATAGTTATTCCTAAATACTACAACAGGTACTATGAAAAATACCTTTACATTTCCTCTCTGTAATATACCGAAACATAGAGAGCCTTTTCTTAAATTATAAAGGAAGTCTGTGACAAACTGGGAAGAGAATAGGTATTTTCTGAATCTGTCAAGCACCAATGGCATCCAGAATTTTTCCCAAATTCACCTTTTCTATCTTAAAAAGCAGTAAGAAGAAAGGAAAGCTGTTTGACACACAAGATAGCTAAATCAATATCAGAAAGCATGACTCATGAGGAAAAGTGATGATAAGAATGTGAGGACAGAAGAAAATTCAAGAACATGGGCCAGAACATGCAGAAATACAGACAAAGTTGTACAAGAAGTGGAAGAAAAGGCCCAAGAGCCTAAATACTGCTGAAGGGAAGAAGTCCTCTGGCAGGCAGCAATCATCACACTAGTGAGGAAAGGCAATACTGACACAGCTCCCCTGTTTGAATTCGTATTCTGCCTCCATCTACCCATTGGCAGACAGGCAATATATATTGTATATACACCAAGTGTATCCCTGGTACAACAGTACAGGTCACAACAGCAGGCATTTGTTCACCAATGGAACTGAGTAAAATTCCATGAAGCAAAAATTAAATTTTTATCTTGAAACCAAGAAAACCAAGTAACTGTTGTGCCCAACAGTTTGAACTAATGGTCAGTAAGAATTCTTAGTAATTGTCCTATTCTACCTCTTTCAGCACTCTTAGGCTCCAACTACAAATTGTGTGATTATAAAAAATGGTTTCAGAAGTTTTCAGTAAAGAGGGCTTTTTTTACAACAGGGAAATGCCAGCAATCACCATGCTTTTTACACAAAGAATCAGCTCAAGTCAAGATGGATTTCAACTTTGACACAAAAAGCAGAGAAACAGATTAGCTGGCAGCTTTTTAAGCAGTTGGCAGGGAATAACTATAAATTCACTTCTCCCACTGGCTTAAAAAGAAATTTGCTATACTTATTACTGGAAAGAGACTCATACAGGAGATTGTTCCAATCAGAACATTACACAGTAGAGCAGCATTTGAATTCAGAGTTTCAAAAATATTTGTACTGAGAATTCAAAGTCATGAGAACACAACTTTATTTTCCAATTATTCCTTTGGTACTTGGGATTGAGTTGTTTCAAAAGTTATAAACAGTTCCCCATGTTTATCCAGTCTCTTCAGAAGTCTCACCTTTCTCTTTCTGACTAAAATTTTTTTCACCAAAGACAAAACATTGTCTGGTACACAGACACAGAAGCGCGATTTTCAGTTTCTCACTGCAAGACACGATGGCAAATTGTTTAATTTTAACTTCACAGATTGGAAGGTGTGTGAATACAACATCTATACCTCCAATGAAATAAACAGGGACAGAAAGAGGCACTGAACTACTAATCTGCCTTATACCGCCAAGGTCACGGAGGGCACCCCAGGTCAATGCATTAAGTCCTGAGTGCTCGTAATAGCTGCTCTTCCTTTAAGATGTCACTTTGCATTTGTCTAAAGAAATCAAGGAAGGAGTTAAATACGCTGTAATGTAGGTGACAGGCAGAGTATGCAATTTTTAATCAGTAAATTGGTTTACAGAAGCAAACTTTCTGATAAATTGGCTTTCAACATTAGACAATGCTTCAATCATTAATATACTTTTAGCACAGAAGGATTCTATTCATAAAGAACTTACCTCAATAGCACCGTCTTTTTTTTTCTTCCCCTGAATTTAGATGTTTAGGTGATCCATGTTCTGGGCTTCATCACAGATACAAAGTTATAAGAAAACACTACAACTGGAGTTAAACAGCGAAGGTAAGAGTCAGACTAACACATCCCATCACATTAAGATGTCCAGGCCAGGCAGCCCGACGCCTTCTGTCATTTCCAAAAGTAGACAACGGGAGCACTTATGCTTCTTTTTCCTATGAACATTCAATATGATTTGGACAGCTAAATATCTCTTGGGCTCCTTTAAATCACAAAGTTATCAGAAGGCCTCAAAATATATCTTAATAAGGTAAAGTTTTTGTGGGTTTGGGGGGTTTTTTTGTCTTTTTTTTTTTTAATCATCATTGTTGTGCAATGTGGCAAAATGTCAGAATGCCCAGCATTTCTTTCAAAGTATTTTCTTCATGGGAATGTACATAAGAGGTGAAAGAATGGAAAGAACTGTAGTATCTCTGGTCAGTGTATAATCTGAAGGCCTCCATAGTGGACATTTTGACTATAACCAGATGGCTGCAGGCTGCCAAACTATCTCCATCTTCAGCATGAATAATATTTCAGTAAGTCTTGTTTTTCTCAGCAGCATTACACAGATTACTCTGTGCCCCCCTACTTTTTTCAAGTGTCTAAAACAAGGCTGCACGGTGGCTTCCAACCTTTTATAAGTGAACCTTACGGTCGTTACCTTCTGCCCTTCGTACCTCATCCCCACTTCCAAACTGCTGCCTCTTGGCTACTTCAAGCCTTTTACCCACTTGATTACAAACATTGGAATGGACATGATTTTACTAGTAGAAAAGTACTTAATTAAAAGTCATCATCTTAGTCTACTTGTATGGAAATACAGCACAGCAATGTAAGGCCTCAAATAAGCGACGTACTTTATTCACTCAGACTGCAGCACGGGCATTTTTTGACAGATATAACAGCCTATTAAATAATACTAGAAGATATGAAAACTTCGTGGTGTCCAGCATGCAGAGGCAGACCTACAAAGAAGTCGATGTTCTAATGTCCTAACGCCCTGTCCCTTCTGGTGTGCGCTGCAGCCCTGGGTTAGGTACAAGCCACAGTTCTGTGGCACTTCCCAACTACCTGATCCTCTGCCTGAGAGCGGCTGCCTGACCAGAGCCAGAGCTCCTCCGCTCTCTGCTCTTCCCTCCCACGCTCCAAGCCATGCAGAAACATCAACTGCTCTTCCTGTCCAAAAAAACCACGGTGCTCGGGTTTGGCTTTGGGCACGATTCGTTGGTTCTGCACTACAGCTCCACTCCAGACCTCTCAATCCACCCCATGAACCCCTTCCATCCAGCCCCACACCTCTCCGCCACCTCCTTCTATAAGCCCCAAGACTCCTTGAGGCTCCTCCCTCTCTCTGGTTCTCCTGCTCCCACATCCCTCTCCCACTTCCCCACTCTCCATTTCCCATATTTTTCAAACTCTTTCCATGCTTCCAGAATCGACATTGGCCAGAACTTGCCTGGGAGTTTGGCCACTTTTGGAGTAAAATTATATTCATAAACATAACTGTTTTCAAGGTCACATCAGTTCGTAGTATCCTGGCTAGTAGAACTATTCACTGTAGAAGACAAATTCTGTATGAGAACTTTGATTATCAAATACTACTTCCATGTTGGAGAAGCCAGCACAAGTCACAGCCTTCTGTGGAAGGCTGTAAATCATCCCACCTCAACAGCCAGTCGAGAGGGACTGAATCACTTCTCTGATTGCCCACGTCTCCCACAGAATATACTGGGGAGAAAAGCTGATTAGTATTCCAGTTAATAGAGCCCAAAGCTATTAATAATAAATCCATTAGAACTTTTAATTAAAACCCCGAAACTAGTCTGACAAAATTCACCCCATGTTATAGAATAAATCTATTATATCAGTAATAATTAGCAATGTATCCTGTAGGATTAAAAATAATTAAAATAATTACATTTTGAAGTATTTTTAAATAGGTAATAGACTGCTTCAAAGAAGCTAATAAAATTATATCCAGAACCTGTAGGCTACTGTCCTGGCAGGGTATACTTTGGGTATAGTCTAAAATAATGAATTTACAAGTAATTAAGAAGTACCAGGCACTGGATAATTATTTTTCATGATCTTGCCTTCCTTTGTGAAGAAATGAAAAATTTTAGGCCCCTTTTAGCAAACTTTTGTAGCTGTCAAACTTATTGTATTGCCCACCATTCGCAACATCCAGGCAGCAAACAGGCATCAAAGTATTGCAAGACAGCTACCAGCTGTGATTACAGTGCTATACAACAGCACATGCAAGTATGAAGCCCCAAAATTCCTATATAGGCACCAAAATAAATAGCCTGTTGTCAGGGGTGATAAGAACTGTCTTTACTAGCAATTGGCAAAACAATTGCTAATAATTTGAAGATTTTTTTCTGGGGCAGCTGACATGAAAAAGGGTGGTGAGTAAAGAAGAGCAAAGCAGTTAAAAAGCCAGTGCAGAACAAACAGGAAGAACTATTTATGACACTACAAAGCTAACGGAAATTTAGAGTGGACGTAGAGCAGAGGGGGAAAAAAAAAAAAACCAAAACAATCAAAAAACCACTACTTGCATTGCATTATATAAAGACTCAATGAACTTGGTCAAAATTTGACCCAAGAAGGCATCCTCCAAAGCACTACAGGGAAAATTACTCTGCAGTATAAAGTCACCAGTTGATTGGAAGTTGAAGTGATCTTACTTGTCGGAGGTTTTCTGCTCATAGGCACTACAGAATTTTTGCAGATAATATGCAAAAAAAAAAAAAAAGGAACATGGGAGAAAGAGAAAGAGAATTATACAATTTCCATGAGGCCTGACAAGTTGAGGCATACAGCTTAAGATTTAAAAAAGCAGTTCTACTATACATAATTGGCTCTTACCCAACAATTTAGCTAAGTAAGATTTATGTAAACTCCTGTTTCTCAAGACAGATATTTAAACAGCACTCCACCCATAATGATTCTGCCAAACTTTTTTGTTCATAAACAACCCCATTTGGAGATGTATGGAGTTTAGGGAAAGAGAAAAGGAAAGCTCCACGGTTAAAAATCCCCCTGAAGGAAATCTCTTCCTGGAAAAATATTATCAGATGCAGAGGAGTTTAAGTAGCTTATCAAAATTAAAAATGTCTATGAAGAACACACCAGCATTACATGGACAAACCGAGTTCCCCTACTATAAGCCTATAAGAAATTATCACACTTACAAAACAACCTATAGCACAAAAACTAAAAACCCAGAAGCAATGCATTTCTTTGCCCAAAATAAAGATCAGCTTCAAATTAAATTTGTTTTTAAAAGAAATCTAAAACTATTAATTTCTAAGGTTCAATTAAAATTTACAGAATAACCTAATAGCACTGACAAAGCAAGCCAGACAAAAGCTGGGGTCGATTAAATTTCATACACCTATACATTGAAGACACAAAATCTAAACTGCCCTGTACACAAAACTGATGGAACACTTCTGGTTATTCCTCTTTGATTTGTAATATGAATTTTCAACCTCTGTTGCTAAATTCCTCAGCTAATAGTATCAATACATCCTTCACAGAAGGGACAGCTAATGCATGGGTTTGGGGTTTTTATGAGTTATTACTTTAGCTCTTAAACCATGACATAAATAGTAAATATCTTGAAAGGATAGGAACGAAAATATGGGAGAATGAATTAGAAGCAGAAAGTATTTTAGAAGAGGTGGTGATTTGGAAAGCAAGAGCAGAAAAAGCAAATAACTGAGGCATCAAATTTAGTATCATAACAAAGTGAAATTATGCATAATAAAAGACATTTCCATGTTAGATGGTAAAGTGTTTAATCATGTAGATGGGAAGTCTTCCTTTAAACATCTACTATTCCACAGCTGTAAGTGCAGAGTACAGTTCTGGAGTCTACAGTTCCCTCCCTCTCAAGTAATGAGGGAGGTGGTAAAGGGAAAAGATGCACAAGAATTCTGATGTCTACAGACTGCCAAAAAATCCACAAAGTTTCCATTCTCCAAACAGGGAACTGCATCTTCCTCTTGCTCCTTTCCCTCCCAGGTCAGTTTCCAGAGGATGAGATACACTGGCAAAGCCCTCCCTCACACATATGTGCTAGAGAGGCCATGGATGAGAGCCTATAAAACTTAGTGCTGCATCAGTTATTTTGAAGTAAGAATTCTATCGGGTCCTAAGGGATGCACAGAAACAAGGACAATCTATTACTTGAAGTTCAACCAAAGTCTTGTGCAAAAAGCTAACCAGAAGACCTCAGAGAGAGGGGCTAAAGAAAAGTCAGCAGTTGCAACAAAGTGCTTTCCTGTCTCTTTACATAGATGCTGATGACATAAAGCCTAGTTGTCTGGATTTGCCTGCAGTGCCATATCACAGACTGTAAGCACAAGCACTGTACCTTGTTCGTCCACATCGCTTCATTCTTAATTCTCCTCTCAATCTACTTTTGAAGTGATCCAGCTAGATTTCCCCAAGACAAACCCAGGCCACAACTCTGGGCATAGTTCTCTTCACCAACCATTGCAAGAGTCAGCAAGGAAAACACGACACCAGCACTGGCTCCCTGCACCCAAAACAGTCTATCCGTATCATTCTAGAAGTTTTTGTGTCCCCACTCTCCCCTAAATGTCTTCATACCACAAACAGAAAATCTAACTTGGGTGGCATGTAATTTAAAACACCATTCTGGTGCACTGCAGCAAAGACTGCATGGTTTCAGAGTGTGAACTGACCCCTGTCCCCTCCTCAGAGCTGTGTCTCAGGTGTACAGAGCTGCCACATGCTGCCCAGGGCAGATGGAGGTGACAGGACGGATGTGACCACCCAGTTTTAGAGGCAGACACCCGAAGTCTTGGCACCATTCGTATCTGGGGTCAGGGACTGCTGTTAAACTTTCTGGTTAAGCATTCTCATATGTTTATCAAAATAGCTCCGTTCCCTTTCTCATTTAGATTATGTATAAGCAGAACATTAGGTGAGATTGTCAGGTGTTATGGACTAACATGCTGACAACACGTCAGAAATACACAGCAATTATTCTTCTCATCAAAAGTACATAATGCTGTCATTTAGCTAACCAAGCATCTGAAAGACATAAGCAGCTGGCTCCTACTTACCTGTTGAAGACACTAGTAGAGAACAGAAAGCAATTTGATAAATGGCCACTTGCCTGTTCCTGTTACTGAAGATATTTGTCTCTAAGCAGTGAGCAGTCTTGGAAACCTCCTTGATACCATCTTTGCTTGATATCAAATCAACACATATGCCAAGAATTAAAATTTTCCAGTGATGACTAAAAAGTCTCACAGAAATATATCATCTTTGCTAACTTTATAGCTAAAATGCAACAATCCTTCTATACCCTGGAATGGAAACACATGCCATGTAAGAGCTGTTAAACACCTTCAATCTCAACTGTGCTACAGAAGTCCCGTCCTATTGGCGTTTCCTCCATACCCACCCAATACCAAGTCCATAGGCTGCACATCCCTCTGAAGTCCACAGGTACATGCACGTAGAGTCTGAAAATACATGGTGCTAGCAAACAGAATGCAAAGAGGCAGTAATTATAAGAAAATGTAATGAACTGTTATGTCTAGACTATTCCACAAAGACCGGCAACAGGCTGGATTTTTAGCTCTTTTATTATGTGTCCTGGAATAAAAATTAACCAACACAAAAATGAACACTAAGAAAAAAAATCCCTCAGAAGATGTTGCAGTTTTAAGGAAGAATGATAAGAACATTTTAAAAACGAGTGAGAGAGAAGGCAAACTGACAGAGCAGGATAAAAAAATACCTTCAGCTTAGAAAATTTGCAAAAAGTCAAAAGCAGTGAAAACTATCTGAAATGCTTTTGCAGTAGAAAAAAAAATAAATAAAAAACATTTAGCAAGGTAAGAGTGAATAGCAGCTCTATGAGTTAGCAGTTGAGCCTGGCAGTAAAAATAAAAAGCTGAAGTGATACACACTTGCATACACTGAGACTCCAACCGAGGTTTTTCATTACCAGAAAGATTTAAATTAATGACAGGGGATTCATGGAAGAATAATAAAAATTCTAAGTGAACAGAGGCAAGTGAAAAATCATCAGAACTTTGAAAAAAACTCAGATATAGACACCATAGGTTAACACAATTATGAATAAATTGGGGGGAAATGAGTACTGCCTACGCATTTTTAAATGGTATAAATATTAGTGCTGAAATTGCTGCATTTAACTCAATGGGAGTTTTGCCATTGTCTTTATAGGGGCAATGAGTTGACTTTGAGAGAAGTAGAAAGGGAGAAATATAAGACAATCAGAAACTAGCTTCAAGTTAGACTTGTTAAATTTGTCAGAAGTAGGGTATTTTGAACTGAGAAAGCTACTGAAAAGAAATGACGGAAGCTTCAGCACACGTGGTATTTAAAATAGCCTGAAAATCAGCCTGGAAAACACATAGCAGGTCCTATACTGTCAACTGAATTAAACGTTGTCAGCAAGTTTCTGTGGCATGCAGATTCACCAATACTGCTGCAATAACGTATAAAGTCAATGGAGAGATTGTCCAGAGACAAAGAAAGTTCGTATCCACCAGCACTAGTTCTAATAATAATCATAGTCCCATAATAGGCTCTGTGCTTCTGTCAGTCCCTTTTCTATATTCCTCTGACTCTGAGTCACCATCAGATTCTGTTTCTATACCCTCCTGCTTAACGTGGATGTAGATTGAGCTGGTGTTAGACAGCAACACATGGTACAACCTGATGGAAACTCTTAAATGCTTGTTAGTTCTGCAACAGACTTCTATAAGACCTTAGTCTTTTATTAGGACACGTCTACACATCACAACAAAACACGGTGCATAGGACTTCAAGTTAATATTGACTAAACCACTGTCACAGCTTGAGTTTGGGCCCCGAAAGCAATGCAACTGCATCTTCATAGGGCTCTGTTCCAGCTAAAATGCTCTACGAGAACCTCTTGCTACAAAGGCATGAAGGCACAGCTACCTTGCTTCCAACACTGGAGGTAGCTCAAGCGCGACTCAAGACCTCATCATCCCCTACTCTTCAGAACAGATGTGCTCTAATTACTCTTTTTCAACAGAGAAACAAAATTAGAATCTGAGATGTCTGTGATGATGTTTGGTATCACTGCACTTTCACCCTAAAATTAGCAACAAGAAAACTCATAAAATAGCAGTCCATAAGCTCTACATAAATAATTTCCAAGTCTCCCCCTCCCACCCAAAAGAAGATGCTTCGGTGTGAATAGAAGGAAACAAGCAAACTGCAGAAGCAAACCTGAGGAGAGTGGCAGGTTTTAAGAAGTTCCACGCATTTAAAAGAACAGAAAACAAAAGCTGTAACAGTTACACTTACAAACAGACACAGAACTAAATTCATAGGAAGTTAAACCCTGCAGAGCTGTGTTACTGTTTTCATAGGCAAAGGATGCCAGTGTCCTTTCAAAGATGCACAACAGTGTGTATGTCCTGTCACTACTGTCATTGGATCAAGTCTGGACATCTCAAGGACTGCAGAAAAACAGACAGTAATTGAGCTCAATGCGGGATTTTTATATTTAAAGTAGAATTACATGTACTTACATCATCTCTTCACCTGAACCAGGCTCATATTTACAATCATGGTGTGAAAGACACCCTGCCATCTGTGATTTTTATTGAAAGAAAATACCAAGCCATAAGAAGCAGCTAATACTAACTGCAGCAGCTGTGCACTGTCTCCAAAGAGAATTATGGGACATGCACTGAATGCACGGCATTGCTTTGTAAGGATTTGATTAGATACAGTTTGGGAAGAAAAAAATGTTATCCATCAAATAACTTCTAAAATAGCAGACTGTTTAACTTCTGTACATGCAGCCTAACACATTTTCTTTCCTATATTTCAACGGTAGGGTAATTCCAAAAACTACTTCACTAGTTATAGAAGTAATTAATTCTGTCTAAAGAATAGAGAGTGAAGCTAATTACAGATAAAAAGTATCTATAAAATTAATTAAAATTCACAAAAAAAATTACTAAAGGCAGTTGACCATTTGTTTTTAATGCTTTTAGGAGCATCTACTCTAGAAATGAAGAGCATAACAGCATCTAGCAAAAATTTCTTTTGAAGAATATAGTTTTTAGAAGTAGAATACAGAGTGTAACTGCATTTAAGATGTTATCCTACAAGGTCTCAAGCTACTACTGACACATATAGTACGAATTCTGCTGTCTTTGAAGTCATAAGCTGTCTATAACACAGTGGAAGCATACAGAGGATTTAATTCCATTTTAGCTGTACCTATATAAAATACTAGCAAATACTGATTACTTCTGACTTTTGTTAATTATTTATACCTACTAAAGGTGTTTTAAAAGAAAATAAATAATTGTGCCAGTGGAATAAAACTCTCATCTACTAGAAGCACTACACTTCACTCCTGCACAACTACTGCAACTGTGTATCAGGGAAAATTATGTTCCACCCCTAAAGAAGTAGTTGAAAGCTCAGCCCAGCGTACTTAAGAGCTGCCACTGATACAATCGACACATTCTGACTTTCCATCACCTACAAAAACTTTCCTGATGCAATACTTCACACACCTGTAAAACCTAATGAAGGAACACAAAATACGTGCATACATTTTCATTGCTTTCATTGACTTCTACCATCCTCATTTTTTTCTGTTAATAACGGGAAAAGATTATTCTGTGAGATTGATTCTGCAAGTATTAAAGAACTGTCCTAACAGACAGATCACAACTTGTAAGAATCAAGGATGCAGAGCTTTGTTTTGTTTAATCACAATATAAAAGGGAAGAATAATAGTCATTCTGATTTACATGCACAACCATAATTCTTTGGTACATGAGAACACATGACGCTTACAAATTATCTTGAATGGTAATTTTTGTTCACATGACACTTCTCTAAAATGTAAGAATAAACAAATGTGAGAAAACAACATGCAATAAACAAGTGGCCGCTCTTTTCTTACAAAGATTTTATACATCAGTGGCTTGAAATAATATGGATGCTATTTCCATCCACTTAAAAATAACTCATAGTGCAGTATTTTCTTGTTACTATAGGGGGTGAGAGCAAAAATAGCTTTCCAAAAGAATATTTGGCATAGGAACAGTGTGCTATATTTTTTTCAATAAACTATCTCACAACACCCAGGCATTTGCAACTCAAGAACATGAAAAATCAGCTGGAACTCTCACACCAGTGAATATAACAAAATGCACCTTATATTCCCCCAAATTCTTGATGTGCAAAGAAGCACATCATGATGATGTGGGATTATAAATATTAAACATACTGCAACGAGTTGATTTATAGTAGCAAATAAAAAACATCCTATCAGGCAATTATCATACTATTAAGTGTAGTGTTTACTACCATGAGGCATCCATCAGTGTAAATAAACTTTTTCCATTAGCTCTTTATTGGGGCCTGCCAGTGTACTTCTGCTTCAACCTCTCCTCACTGAAGGATGTTGTTAGATCCTCACCTGGTGCAAAATAAAAGAACTTACCCGCAGTATTTCTTTTTAGCAAACTCATAGCACTGGGAGGAAAACAAACTGTGCTGGCATTCATTTATTAGTTGATGATCAATCCTGACTGAAGCGCTTTCTGCCACGCTTCATTCTTACCTCCAGTACTGGATTCGGCCCAAGTATGTGAGCAAATCACTGTTGAACCCTCTGATACACCAGAAAGCTAAAAATGTTGTCTTAGGTTATCAAAATGACTCAAACTAGCTCAGTGGAGCGCAGTAAACAGCTGGTCACATGGCTACACACAGCAACCCAGGAGGTCAGTGTGAGCTTAAAAAAGATCTAGAAAGAAATAGGAAACTGCACCAATAACCAAAATGCCACTATGATCTCATCCTTCATTTTAAGAGATACTGTAGTAGCAGTAAAGAGAATATTAGAACTATTTTGGCTTCAGCTATGCACAGATGATTGGTTAGCTGTCTACAGGGAAATACTGTTCTTTAAAAATGGCCACACGGCTTTTGAAGTGAAACTGTACCATGGTAAGCAAATAACAGCACTCATTCAGGACCCAGCCTCAGACAGTTGATATGATCATCTACTGACGATATTACCTGGAACTTATGGCAGTGAAAACAGAAAGACTTAAAAAAATGTAAAAAAAGAAGTTATGTTCGTAGTTCCTCAGGCTCCCCCATAAACACACACACACAATTTGTCATTTAAAAATACCATTAGCTAGAATTTTTCATCAAAATAATGCATTCACCAGCTACATTTTATCATAAAAACTGTTAAGTATTTTATTTGTACCTGTGAACTGTATCTAAAGCTGGGCTTGGTGTAGCTCAGAGGTGTGGAGCTAGGAAAGGGAATGTACAGCTCGATAACTGTACCTCTCTTGCTCTGGTCAAGGCGAATCCCAGCGTAACGCTGACTCGGGTATACTGTGACATACGCAAGTTACACAAAGTATTTATTGCACTTACATGCAGGGATCCATGAGATACGGACCCTCTATCCTCCTTTCATTGCTGCTACGTCCAGGATGGATGGAGGTACAGAACTTGGGTCTGTGTCCCTCACTCAAGAACTCCTTTCACACTTTGACAAATCACCCCTGAAATAGCACAGCATCAGCAAAGTATTATTTTCATTGTCTCATTATCTGTTCCCAAGTACTAGCGATAACCCCAGAAAGGATTGGGCAATTCAAAAATGAAATAAAACGAACCATCCACAATATCAAATGTTTGATGCAAAGCCTAGATTTGGGAATTGCAGCAAAGTTGTTCCGTCGGTTTCTCACATTTATGTCAATACTCAAGAATGCAAGGGAACAACATCTGCATTTTAATTATTTCATATTCCTCCTCCTACGCTAGATTTCTGTAGGGCAACAGTTTCCATTTCTCAGTTATTCATATAAACGTCTACTCACTTTGTTCCATACGTCCATTGCTACAGATAAAATACTTTACTTGTAACTCGAAAGCCACCTTTTCTTCAAATTCACCCTTAAACCTCACTTCTATCTATGATGCCCACAAGAAACTGCCAGCTGATAATGCTCAGATAGCTCAGAGGATGGGGGCTTTTTGGTTCTACTGAGTTCATGGGATTTTTTTTACTACACGAAGGAAAACTGCTAGTATCATCATCCAGTTTTGTATGAGGAAGTGTAGAAAAATAAAATATCCCAATGGACCTCAGGGAATCCTGCTTCTGGCAACCTGGGACTTTTTTTTTTTTTTTGTTTAACATACTGCCAACAGATTACAGATACTATCAATTATAGAACAGGGTCCACACGGCAAAAAGTTTGCCCCGTTTTGTAATTGACACCTCAGAAAATATTCATAGCTACCTGGCCATGACTAGAGTTTTTGTTGACTACAATGGGATTTCCAAACTCTACAAATTTAGGAAATCTAAATGCGCATAATGCCATGCTGCCACTAACTCAATACTTTATAAGAAATGTCACAACAATAAGCACATTTTCCTTAAATCTCCAAAGCCTAAAGTCATGGGATTATGAGAGAATGTGAGGTGAAAAGAAAGTTTATGTTTCCAAAGCAATTTTTTTCCAAAGTAAATAGCTCAGGAAACAAGAAAAATAAAATAAAAAAGGTTCAAATACTTGGTCATTAACACTCAGTGCCTGGCAGGTTGGCACGCACTACACATATTGAATGGTGCTCCTCTTCACCGATGTTTCCTGTGCCAACAGTGACAATGTTTCATGGTGGAAAAGGTACAGCACAGCCTGGTCTGCTGCGAGTCCTTGACATAACATTATTTCTTTCCCCTTGTTTGAACTGTGAAGTCTTTCTATGGACATAGTCTTTCAAACGTCTGTGATATCTAACACAAAATGAAACCCAAGATCAAATGACGCTTTTGTAAAGTATTCAACAGGCAGCAGCTTCTGGACAAGTACTTCAATTTTCCCTTTGCAGATCTTTCTTTCCCAACAAACGTGGAATAGTGATTAATTTCTGCAGTAACTACAACAGCATATAGTGGACTCACAAAAAACGTTCTTATGGAAGGTTAACTCTATCAAAACAGAAAAAGCCACAATAAAGAGAAAAGCTTTGTTATGTGGTTATAGCAGAATTTATCTGCATTTTTTCTAAGTGCTACTAACAGATGTAGAATAGTACAGTACTCTTACCTAAATCTAAGGGAAGAAAAAAAAAAAAAGATGCTGTGGACTTAAATTTTCTTCCTATAAGATAGCTCTGACTTCATATTCTATTCTTAACCCTTACTTAATAATTAAAAATAATTATATTATTAAATAATAATTCATAATAATTATGCTAATTCTCAATTATTCAAAGACATTTTCTTATTTAACCGTCTAGTAAGTATCAATTTTAGTGAGCCTAGAAGAGAGTGGTGTGATGAACATGCCTAAGGAACAGGATGCCATCAAGAGGAGCCTGGGAAAGCTCGAGAAGTGGACCCATGTGAACCTCAGGAGGTTCAACAAGGTCAAGTGCAGGGTCCTGCACCTGGGTCGGGGCAGCCCCCAGTATGGGCACAGGCTGGAGGACGAAGAGATGGAGAGCAGCCCTGCCAAGAAGGGCTTGGGGGTACTGGTGGGTGAAAAGCTGGACAATGTGCGCCAGCAGCAACCTGGTCTAGTGGGAGATGTCCCTGCCCAGGGCAGGGGGGGTTGGACTAGATAGCCTTTAAAGGTCCCTTGCAACCCAAACTGTTCTATGATACTATGATTCTAACTTCCTCAAGAAAAAGCTAGACATAATTTACAAGGAGGAGAATATACGTTACATCAACTGATATAACTCAGACAAGAGAGACAGATTTTGAGGCACAAAGCCCTTCCTCAGGTGAGGCGAAAAACCGACATAGAAGTTTTTATAAAGCTAAAAGCGTATTTTTCTGATTTATGGCATTTAAGATGAGATTTTTAAGTTCAACAATTTGAAAGTTGACAAATTACTTACCAGGTATGACACTATATGTTGTAAAATGATAAAAGTGGAGGACTACACTAGTATCTCACCCCAATTAATAAAGTACTGCATGTATGTCAACCACTAAACAAGAATGCACTACACGCAAACCTAACAGTTCCTGTGCCAAGATGTTTTCAAGTAAAGAAAACCATGGATAGCTAGCAGAAGTGAGATTCAGGTCTCCCACCTCTTAATTCGAAACAATATCAATGGAACTGTATTAATTGGGTAGATGCAGCAGCGAAAAAACCCTTAGCAAGGAATAGCAGAATCCACAGCAGTTCTGTTTATAGCAATGTTCCTGGACCAGCTCTCGGAATCTGCTCTCCATGGACCAACAAAACTTCCCATTTTAAGATCTCATGAGAAAGACAGTGGACCACTATTCCAACTGTAAGATCAGGAATATTCTTCTTAATTTTAGAATAATGAAGCTTAATTTCTTGCCCAGTAGGAAAGAAAGGCCATTTTTAATCTAGCTAATTATTTGATGCAACTCTGTCTAAAAAAACCAGCAGGCTATTCAATTAGGATTGGCAGTAAAAGCTGTAGCGTAAGCCTAAAGATATATCAAAAACTCAGCTCAAAAGCAGGCTTTTTAATCCTGATTTATTGGATTTCTTGAGGCACAAAGCTTTGATCATTTCTTTAACATCACAAAAAATTGAGAGATCTTGTGAAATACATGTGATAGATTACGCGGGCTGTACATCAACACAGCGAACAGGAGTTCAGCCACCACCTCTAACCTACAAGACTGCTTACTGTCACAAACGGACAGACACGAGAAAGAAATCAGGGCATATACAAACACTATGCAAATGTTTCCACCAATCCATCGTTAGCCTGAAGGATGTCATTCTCAACAAAAGAGACACTATCAAAATCAACATAAAAAAACTAAATTTTCCACAATTTTTAAAACACACACCAACAAACTTTATACAATATTTTGGCATAATACCCTTTGAATAGTAAGCAGGGGCTCTAGAGAGCTGATGAATTACTAAATTCTCACCAACTAAGCAACAGCAGACTTCAGCATTAATACACATATCGAGAAAGTACCCTGATAATTTCAAGTACAGCAAAACCTCAGTTTGAACTGTCACGGACTATTACACAACTGCTGCGCTCAATGCCAAAGGTGGCTGCATTTCAGCAATGAGAGAGTGAGTCATAGTTTGCACAATCGGAAAAACTCTTGGGATGAAAAGTACTGTACAAGTCATTCATAGTATCACTAGTGTTCCAGTACTGAAATTGGCTCCATGCATGAAAACACTCCCACTTACTGAAAAAACAAAGCATGGCTGTCAAGTGTTTGGCTATACATCCTATATCTACTTACACCTGTTATCTTTGTTATTTTTGGCAACAGTGGTGGAGGAGTCCAGTTGAAGTGTAAATTTCACTACAGCTCCAGCACACTGTTCAAACTGCTGGCAAATTCAATCAAGCAGGGTTCTCCATGCTTGGTGTCATAGACAGAGACGTGCAATACGAAAGAAAACATGAAAATTGGAGGGGTGAGCCCCTGTTACGACGCTCCGTCTCAGGACGATGTGCAACTGTAAAGGAAGTAAAAAACCGGATGAATTCTGCAGCACACCCATGCTATTTGTATTCTCTGATCTCTCCCAATTCTGCTGCTACTTTGGAGTCATTTCCCTTTGGCTATGTTTAAATAGGCAAAGAACAACTTAAACAGAGAATAAAAACGCTGAGTTGAAGACCAAGGACTTTGGGTAGATTTTTACAATATGGACTGATATCAAAATTCATTTTTTTTAATGGTTCTAATAATGCAAGCAAAGATAAATTGTTACATTATTATGTCCCTGATGGACAACCATTTGGATCTGAATAATACTCATCTAACACATTTATCCTGGCTCTGGGTGTCACCAAGGCTTGTAACACCTCTGTCTCCTGCAATCAGCTGTTTAGGATCTTCCTCAACAGGAGTCTGTACCCTGAAGAGCTGTTTTATGAGTGGTTTTAGGGTTTTTGTTTCACTTCAATAGCCACTGATGGTGATCTAAAAAAATCTGTTCACGCTTTTGGCCTCCACTATCTCCTATAGTAGCGCATTCCCAAATTTAAATGTGCTATTTAAGAACACTTCGCTTTTGTATACTGCCTATTTCTTGTATTATGAAAAATTACATTCTGCGCACCTTTCCCACACTATTCATGAATTCATAGCCCCCCTCCATAACTCTCCATTTAGTGTTCTCTTTGCAAAGTGGAAAAATCCTGATCAGTTCAATCTCTCTTCACAGAGCAGTTTTTTCACAATTTTGATCACATCTCCTCACTGTGCTTTCTCAAGTTACTGTCTGATCTTTGTCAGATCACAGTGCTGGTTTAAGTAAACCATTGTTTTGCTAGTCAGTTAAAAATCAGTTACAGTTAAAAAAAATCATAACCACAGTTTAAAAACAGTTAAAAGTTCTCTCATTCATCAATATAGAGAAAAATGAGGACTCACAAGTTACTAACAGCACTGATCACCTACATGTGATATGTTGGTCCAGAGATCTCTCATATACAAGTTTTAGACCTTGGGGCACTTAAAATGAAAAATCATAATTAACGTTGAGCAGAAAATACGTTTCCTAACCTGTACAAAGATTTCAATTTTAAATTCACAGCAGTCAGCCTTGCCATGAAACTTCCCCATTAGCCCCAAGCCAGCACTGGAGCACTGTAACTGGAAGTTGATGATTTCTTTGTTAACTACCAAGTAGATTTCCTACTGCATGACAGATAGAAAGTAAAAATACTGTTCTGGCTGCCTCATAATTCTCTTCTCTAGTCCTCTCAGAGTACCCAAGTGGAGCAGAATGAGAACTCTTACCACCACCGAGGAGCAGAGAATCTAACAGTTATAAAAAGCCAGATTCTATCTATCACGCAGAGACTGCGCGAGAATGATGCTGACCATATCTGTAACTGGAGAAAAGCAGCAGTTATATGCAGGTAAACCCTCAGCAGTATAAGGTTGTCACTCCGGGTAGATATACACTGTGGAGAAATACCAAAGAGAGCATATGGGGCAGTAAATCAGCCACTGGGCCTAAGAAGATCTCAGACAGGCAAAAAACCACAGCAAGCTGGAACAGCTGTGCCCCAGGAAACAGCAGAACGAATGGATTTACTACCTCCTGACTGCAGTGATACCAATACCTCCATAGAGAACAGCAGGGCAAACAAGGGAAACTGAAAACTGTAAGTTAATGTATTTGATAAACAAGTTATAAATATCCAAAATGCTGCTTCGTTTCAGTACTTAACGTTGTGTTTCACGCAGAAAGGAGAATACAGATGACTAACGTTAACAGGATAACTCTGATATCAGACACTGAAAATTGGGTGCTATGTTTCACACAAGCTTATGTTACACAGTTCTGACCAGTTACAGCAAAGACAAAAGTATCTGCCTTTCTGTAGTTCTATTTACACTAAACAATGCAGTGCAACTCGGAGATACATCACAAACTCTGAATGAAGTCGTGTTTTCACGTGGCAAAGAGCATTGCTGTGCATAGATATCAGGGCAGGCCTTTAACATAGTACAGCTGCTTCAGTGTAACTCAAGCCAGTTCACGAGAAACACGATAACCCTAATGCAGCTATGCTGCTTTCAGCTCTGGAGAGGACTTTCACGTTGATCTGGGAAGCTCAACTCAGCACTGCATTGCACACAATGAGCGTACCATGACAGTACCTCTATTCTTAGTCATTTCTGTGCTATAAAGTAGATAGGATGGTCCTTTATCATGGAATTTGAAGGTGAGAGGTGCTGAGGCAGAACAACTTTCCACCAGAATGATTAACTGAACATGGACAGCGCACATCCCATAACACTCTTGGCAAATTCAGTGTGGAAATGTGCAATAAGCAGAACTGGGGTCTTAATTCAGACCAACTGCACAAACCCATAGCCTCTAATAAGATATAGTTTGGACTCAGCTGACTGGGTTAAAAGATCACTGTCCCTGGCTGGAGGCATCTACATTACCATCTTTATTCTCCCTAAAGGAGGTTACCATCCTCTCCAATCACGTACGTGACACAGGCAAATACTCTCTGATCCACCTGTATCAAAAAGACTCCATCTACCATATAGTAAGTACGCTGTATGTTAGTAGTTCGATTTAACCTCAGCCATTGGATTAAGAAACTACTATACATGCAGTTTTGTCAGCAGCTTTGCTCACTTCTGGCATAAATGAAAGGATGAAGAAGTGTGGAAGTACCTTTTAATAAGTCTCAGTTGCAGTTCGAATAGTACACCTGGCCATAGCAGTACGATTTTGCTGCTTTTACAAAAGTAAAAGAAAATAAAGTAGAGCTTGACTTATAATTTATCCATCTGAATTCATTACTGTATTCTATTTTTCTGTACGCTGTACGACAGGTATTTCACTCTAGGCATCACCTTGTTTCCCTGAACATTTGGTGAAGACATCTGATTAGGTTTTAATTAATTCTTCCAGACTTTTTGACAAAGGCCTGGCCTACAGAATAATTATCATACTGAGACTTGTTGGTATGCGGTGAGAATATTTATACTTTATTTCCTCCTACAGAAATAAAATAGTAACAGATTAATTTTAGCTTTTAAAAACATACATGAAAGCCCTAAAACATGGAGAAGGGAACAAGAGAGGTAAGTATCAAAACCCATAATGATCTAAAGCTGCTTACTATAAAAATAGACAAAATACTATTCAGTATATTTCAAAAACCTGCAGTTAACTATGCAGTTTTCAGTTGTTAATGACATTGGGTTATTGTGTCCCTACAAATAACCCAAGGCCCAAACTGCCTTTTTTTTTTTTGCTAAGTTAGAAATTCTTTTCATTCCAAAGAAGATTTTTCCTGAAAAACTACTGAGAGAGAAAAGCTTTCTTACAGTTGGAAAAATATAAAATGGTATTTTTAAACCATGACACGAAAGACTCAAAAGACCCTAAAACAAACAGTTCAAATTAATAAACTGAACTAAATTTTGAAAATGCACGTAGGGATTTATTCCAGATTGGCACATACCTTACAGGAAATTAAGATTTATTTATAATAATGAAATTGATACGACAAGCATTCCTTCTGAAAAAATAAGCTAGAGGGGAAAAAATAAAATTATTACTAAGGACTAAGTTTACCAACAGATGAGCGTTTTGTGGCACATAAAAAGAAAATTGCATCTCCCATGCATTTTGTTCCCAGAATTGTTTATTAACAACACACAAAGAAACTCAAGTTAGAAAGGAATGCTATCTTCTCTGCCACCATCTGCAGTGGGAAACCATCCACCAAAAAATATTCCCCTGAAAAATATCTAACTAGTATTGGATATCGTTCTCAGAAAATTCCAAATCCTGCTGAACACCATCAAACACTCTCGTTTTCATTAGCAGAATTAGTAACGCTACACAAATCCTTCGATTGGCCCATGACAAGTCAAACCCAAATCAGACATAAAGGCTTCAAGAGTCATTACCATCCCATTAAATGCCTGATGGCCTGTGTGAAAGAAAAGGCAGGTGTCCTAACAAAAACTGGTACCGCAACTGGCTGGTGACCAGTCTCAGAAAGGACCCAGAAACTGAACTGAAGTGAACATTACAACTGTCTCGCCTCTACAATTCAAAGTAGAAACACACTCACCGCTCTATAGATTTTTTTCCATTTTAAAGATGTTTTCCGTTAGGAGGCAGAGCTACACAGTAAAGTCCTTGATATTCATCTATGGTTGTAAGACTTGGGATGGGCTCAAACAAAGTTTGATCAGCAACATGAGAAGCGTGCCGTGGAACTAGGGAAGAACAAGAACAGATTGTAATAGCAATGACATTAATGTTAATGTTGTTTTAGAATAAAAGCACTTAGTTTTACCCTCAAAAGAATAAACTGTCACCTATTCTGTTAATCCACAAAGGACATACTGTTCCTTTATTAAGCATTATCCTAATATTTAAGGCAAAAAATATTATTTTGTCTATTTAACATTCTCTAACAGAGACCATCAAGTTTCATTCACACTGGAACTGATCTCATGAAGGATATTTGATGAGTGTAACTACATTTAGACAAAAAAAATTACTTATTTCCATATTTATCAAAAACAATATTAAGGATTTAACAAGTCTCCAAGATAGCGTGTAGAGTCAGTTAAACATTAAAATTGATCATAAAATGTTTTGAAAAGTTTTATTCATTTGCAGTTATAATTGGGAAAAGGGATTCAAATGCATCAGCTTAAATACATTTCAAATACTTCTCCAGCCCAGCCATGAGAAAAATGTTTTAATGCACCTAAAAGACTGTAAGTATTAAGATATGGCAAAAAAAAAAAAAAAAATTTCAATTCAGCACTGAATTTTTTGTCCACTGTTCTATTAACCTATTTTCAGCAGAAAACACAGTTGAAAATAAATAAGTCAAATATAAGAAATGATCCTCCATGTCTATTTCATTTGGTCTGTAACGAGTGTTTTTGAATGCTTAACTGAATGTTCGTAATAAGGTACCATGTAATTAGACTTCTGAATTTCAAGTTGATTTTTCAATATTTATGTGAATCACATGACATTATCTTTTATATCAGGTGCTAACTATCAAAAATGACTGAGAGAGATTAGCAACACAGCAGGGTTTCTTGTTGCTGTGTCTTTTGAATTCAGGTGAGGCTGGATCCTTAAATGTTATCAAAGCACTCCCAGTTTACTTTGAAATCTAAGCAACCTAAAAATAAGCTAAAAGAATTTCCGTAAGAAGAGAAGTGTATAGTAAACTTATTTCAAAACAGAAACTTCATAGCAGAACAAATAATCTCTTCAGCAGGAGACGATGGATATGAAAAAGGATGATCTGCCATTAGAAAAGCTTTATTTTATAATAAACTATGTATCTTTTTAAAAATACGTAAAAATATCTTTTTTCTTATTTAAAAGAAACAGGGATTAAAAATAATCTGTTCTGCCAATGATAACCTATTTTAAACTTAATTCTGTTTACTTCCTGTATATGCTACCATTGTTTACTTACAGTGGCTTACAAAGATGCATAACAAAAAAATAGCATTATAATATTAAATTAGTAACTGTTCAGTACATACACTGCATTTGCTTTTCTTCAAATTACCACTGACTTTTAACAAGATCCAGTTGTACTACTGGATTTATTACAGGAAAGATTGTGGGAACTCTGAGGTCCCAGGAGCCTTCCAAAATGATGGGAGAGGAGGAAAAAGCAGAGTTCTGCGTCACCGTGTACCAGAACGGGTTGGGTGCAGGAGAGGAAGTACTTTGTGTTTCTAAAGGATGCACTTTCCTCCATGCCTCTTCATTCAATGGGAGACAGATGACCACATCTGGGGCACCAGCCTATTAATATAGCAAGCTGTTTCTCATTTCTTAGGGTGAGGATTATTGCTGGGCTTTGCCAGTTAGTGATAATAGTCCCTTCCTAAATAATACCACAGAGGCAGAAGAAGAAAAGAGAAGAAGCATTAATAAAAGCGTTTGAGATGAAATGAGTAGAATTAGCACAAAATAGTCCAAAATAAAAAAGCAGTAGACCACAAGATGAGACTTGTTTCATTATCTATAAGTAGCATGATGTGTAGGAGCATATAAAGTGTGGCTACATTTCAAATATAAAAATATTACCATGAGGCTTCTCCCTCCCACTCTATTATACTCTCCAAGAGAAAAGAGTAGGTAGACAATGAAATTCTTAGTTCACTGCCAAGAATTCCAGTGCAAACAAATTATCAAGAGAATCAGATAAGAATAATGATGTGATATTGATAGAGAAAGCAGAAGCTCGGTATAAATTAAAGTTTAAAATAAACTGTAGGAGTGACAGAAGGAAAAGGTAAAAAGGCAGGCAGAGAAAAAGATCTGTATTTTGGTAGAGAAAAGGGTACATACATCCTGTACATACTACTGGTAACAGCATGAACAAACAGATCTCACATTGTAGGCAGTCTCCTCCTTAGATAACAAGAGCATCAGCAGCGCAAGACACTGCTTATGTAAAAAAGCAGTATGTTCAGCAGAAAATAGTTCCTAATTGCCAAAGTTAGACACTTGGAAAATCACCCGCACTAGACTGTACTACTATCTGTACTAAAGAACAAAGAGCAAATAGGTTTATTCTACTTGTACAAGTAAGTTTGAGATTTTAGTAGCTCAGTCCATTTTGCTTAGCCGGTGGGAATATTACCATAGTCTCCTGAACTGCAACACACAAGTAAAGGTATTTTCACCCTGCCTGGCTTACTTTTCAAGGTTATCTAGTCTGAAGTGATCAGGTATGAAATCAGAATTCTCCTTCACAGGCCTTCTTGAACAGTCTCAGTGATCATTTCAATTGACCTAGTTTTCCTCCTTCTAGATACTCATGCTTCATGCTATCTTACTCTGATGTATTTGATACAATTCTGTGGGGAATTCCCAGAAAGACACATCCCCACTCAAGGACACAGATTTACTTAGCCTGCTGTAAACGTACATACCAAGAGATGCTGATCATTCCAACAAAGACACAGATAAAAAAACAGTATATGGAAATCTGGAAAATTATGAAGTATGATAAGATGATTTTTTTGGTTGCAAGTCAAATTTAATCAGTTCAATGAATTGGCAACAGTATTGTACGTAATCACAGAATCGGCATTAAATGAAAATTGTATCAGAATACCCAAGGGAATTCAAATGAGTGATTGCTGAAAGGCGGAGTAACTTTAAGAAAACGAAAAAATTAAGGGAAAATAGGACGCTTTACCAACATATGGAACACCTAAAAACTTCCAAAATAGAAACACTGTAATAACAGGCAAAACATCTCACAGGCAGCCAGTCATGCAGCCATCACCAAGGCAGTCAAATGCCAGTTCAGCTGATTATTGACTAGAGAAAAGACCATACAGATGCTTGGTTTTAAGAAGGAACAAATCACACCTAGTCACGAACATCTATATTGAACTTGCTCCAACCTACAGTAAAGATGCTCTAAGATGATAAGTCAAGGACTTCAAAAATACCACCCAAACTCCTGAAGATATGAACAGAACTGATTAAAACTTTTTTTTTCCACACAAAAGAAAATTCTGCCCATAGAAATGATGTGCTTTCCAGCTCTACAACTTTCTTATTAGATGGAGAAAACTAAAATTGCAGTATAGCTCTGTCCTTCGTTCTTAATAAAGGTAAAAGATAGGAACTGAATTTAAGCCATTAACATGGATACTTTTGAATGTTGTCTTAAAACAACAAACGGGGCAAGTTAAAAAAAAAAAACTATTGCTTTGTATATAGTAATGAATCTCATCTAACATAAGGGGAAAAAAGCCATTCTAAATGAAGGAAAAAATATTTTAAAATGCTGATGACTCTTTTACATTTCACACACCATAACACAAAAAAGCATACTCTGTAGAAATTAGTAACTTGCAAAAGCAAAATTTCTGTTACTCGAAGAAGACGTGAACTAGATTTTATAAAGCCAGGAAGGTCTGTGCCACCATTTATTTCCCTATGTTTTATTTTATACATATTATTTTATTGCATATGAGGGGCAGTATATGCTCTGAGATGCAATGATAAGGTGCATACATGCATACAAGTTGAAGTGCCCTACAGAGTTAAGGATTTCAACAAAAAGAAATCTTAGGAAGTGAATTGTCCAGCTCTGCAGCCTTTCTAAAGGCTAAAAATACATACAGCACCTTTCACACTTCTTCCTCTTTGCAAGCCTGTAATGCATATACATTTAAACAAGTTGGGTCATATTATTAGCTGGGCTGATTGAAAGCTAGATTTTTTTATCTTTAATGGCCAATAGATCCATGACACTGGACCAGGACGCTGCTTCTTAGACCCCAACTTAATACAACAATATTCACAAAAGTATTCATTTTTAAATCATCTGGATTGCTACCATTGCAAACTCACGCTTACATTTATTGTACCATATCCTCAGAGACATTCATCTTTGTCTCATTTGCAACTTCTCATTAATACCAAGTATTGTAAGATACCTCCAAATAAACCCCAAAGAAAAGTATTTGTTGATACTTTTATCAAAAGTGTATTGATTTTCCCTGTCTACATGAAATACTACAAAAGGAGTGAACACAGTCACCATTCTCCACCACAGCATAAGTTAATTGTAGAGTGGCTGAATCTTTACCACAATCACAGCTATAAATAAAACCTTCCTGAAAATACTAAATATATACGCTCTGATTTTCTGTGCACATGCTTGTGTTTCATATACAACAATAGACAAAAAAAAGACAAAAAGAATGATGTTGAAGCATTTTACAGTTTTTGGTTCTCCTATGCTAATTTGACCCAACTGGAAATCTAATGATTTTATAGGTACAATGGGGAGGAACTACACAGAGAAACATTAACCTTCTTATTTATTTTGATAAGCAGATCTACTGGGGTCTTTATGGGACACGCTTGAATAAAGGATGCATAAAGGTATATGACCTACCTTGAATAAAGGCAGGTCACAGTTTGGCTTCTGAAGTTGTACAGAGGAATCTTATTTTATAAACCCTCCTACAGATATTCAACAAAACTTGAAATTAAGGGAATAGTAGAGGTACAAATCAGTCACAGATTATTTTCTTTAAAGAAGTAATAACCATAAGATCAGAAAACGTTACTCTTAGTATCAAGGTAAGAGCAAATCCAAAGACCTCTGAAGTAAAGACTCATGTCCACAGAGCTGGTGGGTGAAAAACTCGGCTAACAGTGAGAAGTCCTCAGATGTGCCAGTAACAATACAGTTACAACGGTTTTCTACGAGCCAGTTCATAGAAAGAACATATTGAAAAGCACCTTATTTAAAGTATTTGTCTTTATTGTATCAACAGAATTTCTTGGAGCTGTCAAGTCCTGTTCTGTTGCAATAGGTTCACCCTACAAGTACCACCGGACTGGGGACCTACATTAGAGCTGATGGAGTTCCACATGTGTGTCTTGGCTCATGTTTGGGTCTAGTTTTATCTGAAGTATTCAGTAATTGCATTTACCCATATAACACAATTAAATCTAAATAACCTAGGTACAGTCAAACGGCCATGGAAGGTAAAGATTTTATGTTAGCTGTTTCTCAAACAAAAAAAAAAGACAAAAAGGTCTGAATCACCTGTGTCAGCAGTCAACCATATCAATAAAGTCTGACATAAATGTATTGGAACTCATGGAAACTAATGCTATAAAGAGTTTTACCAAGAAGAGCTATAGAGTTGCATAATGTGAATGCTACATGTATTTGGAAAAACAAAGTGTTTTTTTAGTACTCAAAGTATTACTACACTTTTAAAAATAAAAAATGTAACATACTACTACTGTTTTACACCTATATGCTACTTAAATGCAGAAGTTATTAAAATACTACTCTCTAATTGTATAAGTAGCACAGTACTACAAGACTTTTGACTCTTTCTGTTTAATGACACCAGAAATTTGAATTGTTTTTCAGAAGTGGCCATATTACATTAAAGGATGTTTAGGCCAAGTTTTTAAGCATGGTGTTTATTATATAATTTGTTTTGAAGGAGTTACACTTTTCTGATTCTTTAAGCTCTTTTAACTCCCTCATCTCATTTGCACGTCTGGAGATCTTTAAACCCACTCTCTTCATAGTTAAAAACAATGTAACAAGATTAGGCTGAGCGCCAACAAAATCAACTGTGTGCCAACCAGTCTTCTGAATTCTAATTAGAACATCATTTGTATTAACCTCCATTTTTCTAACATAAGGACAATACTATTATTTCTATGATTACATCAGTGAAGTAATTATCTATTCCAGGAATATATTGCAAGATAGAAACAATAAAATGTCATTCTAATAGGGCAACCCGTAGAAAGTTAATAATAGGCAATTATTCCATTTATGCTACATATTAATCTAAAAATGTTTAATAGAAATGTAATATGGAGATAGCCACTCATAGTCAAGAAGAATTTGATAAACAAGAGTACTACGAGAGTATTTATGTTCTCATCTACTGAAAAATCTTTCCAGCTAGGCAAGGAGTTACTATGCTTTCTATTCACCTTTTCTAAATAGCTTTACCATCTATATCGTAACTTACTCTAAAGACAGAGTAGCTTTTTCAGTCAGCCTTGAAAAATATTTTATTTTCAGCCTCTGAGTTAAGAATGCTCTTTTTTATTCATTGCTCTTTTTTTATTCCGTTGTTAGTATGAATAAGATTACCTAGTTTACACATGCTTATTATATGTGCATATTAACACATGATCACAACTATTCTATATATAAAACAAATATGTGTAGTCTCCTATTATTTTTGTTTAAATATGACATTAAATATATCTCATTGACAAAATAAAATTTAAAAAGTTTTCATTAAACACACACAGACTGGAAACGCAGTCTAGAAGTGGAATTAAGAGCTTGCTAGAGATATGATGTGTATAAATCCTCTAAATCCCAAAAATCTAGTTAGCCACCGCCTAAACACATTCAATGCTTAAAAATGCTTTCCTTTCATTAGATCAAGTATATACCTCTGTTCCAAACGCTGGTAATGCTGCTCTCTCCTGTCACTTTGCATGTCATTCCATAAAATATGCTTTTTCTAATATTTCATGATGAATCCAGGTGTCAGATGCCTACTCTACTCTAACCTCTGTCTCCCTTTCACAGGGAAGATCTTCAGAGGCCCCTCCAACCTCAATCATTTTGTACAATCTTGAGTCCCTCACACCGTAGCATGTGCCTCTCCAAATTCCTCCTACATTTTCACTATTACACTTTTGGGGTTAATCTTATAAACTGTATTGAGACCACCTACCCAATACATTTGTGATGAATTTGGCTTGTAACAGACCATTTAGGTTATTTCGTTTTACCACATGATCCGTAACACTGAGACATTGCAGTAAAGCATTTTTAGTACAAGGTAAATTTTGTAAAAGGGTATCATTTGGTGAGTTTATCTCTTCAAAATCCAAAGGCCCCTAGAATACCAGCCAGAACACTTTTTCATATAAAAGAATAAATTTTAAAACTGAAACCAAAGTATAGATTTTAATGCAAAAATTGCAATACCTTAATGAACTTACAAGAAAATACCATGACTTAAGTGACAGATACTATTATCACTTTCTTGTATTTAAGAGAGCTTGAAAAGCATGCACTGAAATAAATACTAAAAATACACCTACAGCAATAATTTACCTAACTACAACCAGTGAAAATAAAATAACATTCTTATTTTAAACAGAAAATTACCTAAATATGTGTATTATCAATGGAACCTATGGCACTCTGTGCAAAATAAACCTAACAAACTCAACAAAAACTGGGGCTGTATGGAATGCATGTGTTTATCATACTACATTTACCACAGTAGAATCACATATTAACATGAATCTCAAAGTGTGAAAACACTTATGGTGCATGTTTTAGCAGTTGTTTTTCAATGAAGACACTATTTTTGCATCTATATAAGGACACGCAAAAAAAGTGAAATTGTAAATACCCTTTTAGATCCACTATCTTAGAACAAATCAGCTAAACTTCTAACAAGACAGGTCAAAACTTTCAAGAGATTATTAATTGTGCCTCAAATCGTGGGTGTACAGTTTGAATCGTATTTCCACATGGCAGTGATCAATACTGCCTGAAAAAAAAAAAAATCAAGTTCCTCATAGGACATGTCAAGTTGAGCACCAGAATTATTTATCATCTATGAGAACTTAAGCACGTATCTTCTTTGCAGACACAGCAGATAAAACTATTTTGTGCAAAGAAAGACACTTCTTGTAAAAAGAGTCATGAAAATATCTGAGTATTAAATAAACTCATTTCTCTACCATATAATTTATTATATAACATAAAGTGATTCATATAATTAATTGTGCCATGCAATTGTTTATAGAAAAGTATAAGGATATCATACCTGAAAAACTAAAATACAAAAATTGGTTTCAAAATCTCAACGTCTGATCTGCCAATAAAACTACAACATATTTAACGATTTTGATCTAGGATATTGAAAACATACCTTATTTATTTTCAAGGTAACATTGCTTCATAGAATAAACATAGAATATCAGCTCTACCCAGAAGCAGGATGAACAGAAGCAACGAGAGCAAAAGAATGACATATTTTTACTTTAAAAAAAAAAAAAAGAAATTTACAGTTGGCAAAGGAAGGTTGTAATACAGTTGCTTTATTCTAATACCATGAAAGACATAATTAGCAAATATCATTACAGAATTACCTCTTTATGTTTTAGGATTGGTAGGGGTTCTATTACCTTATATTCAACATTATAGTCCTATACGTTAAAAAGTGACTTTGCTGTCTTTGGAAGTGAGTACCGCAAGACAAGGGATCCTGTAATAAATATGCCAAGACAGGTATTGAAATCATTCTCTCCTAGCGCTGGTCCTCATACACTTCACTGACAACTAAGAAGTCACAGAGTCAGGAGCAGCCACCTGCAGCACTACCAGCAAATTAAAGCAACTTCCCGATTTCCAACAGGCCTCAGCAATTTTGTCTGTTCTTGCTAAATGCCCGTCTCTTACATTTATACACAGCATGAGAGGTCAAGAAGCAACAGCTACCTCTGATATATCTAAATTTCTCAGAGACTAGTTTGGGAAACTATCTAGTAGAAAAATTCACAGCTTCTTTATCTTGTTCCTATTTTTTGCAGAAGATTTTATTTCCTCAGGAAATGTTCACAGGAGTTAGCAGAAGAAAGACACTGGAAAGACACGATGGGGAAAGAAAGAAGGTTAAGGAAAAGAAATGTTAGGAAAACGAAGAGTGCAAGTTGCAGGCTTAATAAGACCGAAAGAAGAGGCTGCGAGGAAGTGGGAGGATGCCACAGCAGACAAACCAACCCTGTTCCACAGATTGCTGTGGGGAGCCTCCTAGATTCTCTCAGCCAAGTGGTAAATGCATACAGGAACTTATTGCTTAAAGCTTAATCAAGCTCAGCTGTAGCAAAAACCTTTTCAATTATTTTTAAAGCCTTTCAGAATTTGCAATGCTTTGGTTGGTGTTTTACAAGTCACTGGGCTCAATTTCATTTAAGAAGTTAATTTCTATTTTTGAATAGTCTTAAAGACAACCAGATGACTGGAACTTCCACTTGATTCTCCCCCAAAGTATATTGCTTCTGCAGCTTATTTTAACACTGAGCAGAGCAATCTTACATTTTAATGCATTCAGAGCTAGGTAAAGTTCCTTCCACAAGAAAATATGATTGATTGTTACAATGACAGTAATTGCATTTTAGTAAAAGTAACCATTATGGTAATTTTCCTCTAGAAAGAGACATTTAACTAACTTAAGTAAACTTGTTACTTTTCAACACATTAACTTTGGCAAATTTAACGTTACAAACCTACAGAGTTCACAGACACAACAATGTGCATTGCTTAGGGAGTGTGCACACTTTTTTCATTTTATATATCAAGTAGCATTTCCAAATAGTATATGCTAAAAAAATGTGCATATATAACACAGCATTAATTAAACTGTTAAGAGCAGATACAGTACATCTATTGCCAAATCTCCTGTTTAAAAATTCTGACTTCAAAGTAGCAAACGTCAGATCATTATGAGATATTAATTCCTAAGCACCTACAAAGATAAAATGCCAACTCTGAGAAAACCATAATAAAAGATCCTGGTAAAGCAAAGCAGATCAACAGTAACTCATGACACACCACCAAGAGAAGTAGGCGGGTGAATGACAGACACAGAAAAGCATTCATAGTACAAAAAACTGTACAGAACCCTATAGCTATAGATCAGACTGCAATACGGAAGGGGCGGGGGGGGAAGGGAGAGAGCAATTTCTGTGATAGACTACCTGCTACATCACAGTAATATTATAAGTTACTAAAAAATATTAGCATTCAGTTTCATGTATTGCTTCCAAGCACCACTTCGAGTTAGAAACTAACCACTAAGAACTCTGTAGCACTGCATGTATGAAAGAGGTGCATTATTTTTTCCAATCAGCTATTTATAAACATTCCGTGCAACTTAAGTTGTAGTAACTTCTTATTAAAAGTGTAGTTTCTGATAACTAAGAACTACATCATAAAATAATTTAAGCATCCAGGTTTTGTTTCATACTACTTCACATGAGTTAAAATAAAAAAAAACAAACCACCTTTACTTTACAGTTACTTAAGATGATAATCATTCCTTATGCTTTAAAAGGCTTCTAAACTGGAGCTGGTTGAATTTCCATACTCCTGAACATTTTTACACTAGAGAAGAACTGAAATTAGTCTTCCCTTAAATGGAAATATTAAAAATTTCAATAAATCAGATCTAAAATTCTCAATTCAACTTTCCTACCTTCTCTGAAGAAACACCTTTTGTATCTCTGGCTCCTTCTACCTCCTATACCCTCTTTGAAATGCATATAATGTTTACAGCACAGAATTGTGTGTTTGCAACTTGAGTTTTCATCTATGATGTTGCAAGAAGTAAATACTTAGCTTTTCCGATAATTTTTTTCTCAGTCCGGTACCCTGTTGGAAAACTATTCTGCTCCTCTAGTTTTTCACATTAGTTAACATAAGAAGGCTTGTTGTTGTTGTTGTTCCCCACCCCCCCCCCCCCCCCAAGCCCCAGTCAAAGCAGTACTATTATAGAAGAGGCTCTGCTTCCCCGGCTCACAGTATCTTGGCTGGCGGGTCCAGACTAACAGGTTCTGTCACCCATATCAGCAGCAGTGGTACACACTCCTCCCTTCTGAAAATTGCTGACCTTTCAGGTACGTTAATTCAGCTATATTCTATATTTTAAGAGGATTTTTTAAAATTTATTTAGATCAAGAAGTTTCAGTTCCAACTGTGATTTAAGTATTTAGCTGGAACGATCAGTGGTTTTACCCTTCTCTTATTTAAAGATCCCAGTTATACTTTTAAGATAAAATAACACAGATGCTACAAGGAGAGACCAGAGAAAATTGCAAGGAAGAGGGTGAGAAATAAAAAGTTAGATTAATCTGTATTATCCCAAAGTCTGCTGAACTGCTTTTTCAGCAGCAGCCTTCCAGACAACTTTAGAGAAAACCTTAATTTTTCTTTTTCTTTTTTTTTTTTTTTAATTTTTAAGAAATTACACCTGCAAATTGGTCAATGATTTTTTTGGCCGTTATAATTGAAAGCAACTATTAGGTTGCAAACTCTCTGTGAAAGAAAAGTCAAAACTCTTGAATAATCAAAATGAACTGGAAAGTCACACAGTTCAAGAAATCCTTCTTTCAAATATTTTCAAGACTAAAATCTTTCTGCTACTGTTCATCTTCTACTACATTATAATGAAAAAACATTTAAGAAAATTTCAAAAAATAGCTTCATGATTCAAAGATAAAGTGAAATTAGAAATAAATCAGTGACTGACACACAAACAGCAATAACCTAGGGGACATGTTAAGAGCTTACTAACACCTGTTTCACCGTGGAATTTTTTAAGACTCCTTTTTATAATGCAGTGTCCTATTTACTTTTGAGAAGAGGATGAAACTTACAGTTTAAATAGAATCGGCAGTCAACCTCTATAATCACTCCTTTATCTTTTCCATAGCTTCTAAATTTCATGTGGCAAGCTGTATTCCTAAATTTTGCTCTGCAGAATGTAGGAGTTAATTCTCCAATACTAGCTGAAGAAATTAATTATTTTGTAGTGTCTTTGCAGTTCCAGAAGTGGCATGCTTTACTTGTTGCAACTCAGAATAATGTCTCAATCTTTGGACCAGATGTTTAGGTTAACTGTTAAAAAAAAAAAACAAAGAAAACCTGCAATCAGTGGCATAGTACAACTTTTCCACATCCATGCCCACATGCTGCCTATGACAGAACCACTGCCCATTTCCTGCAAAGAAAGGTCTGTGCTGGTCAGGTCACCTTAGAGGACCTCCAAAGAGAGAATGCAGCTGGGAAGAGAAACCTTCCAGTGGAACTCCACTGCGCAAGGGGCCACCTTTCACAACTCCTGCAGACTGCCATGCAGCATCACAGCCTCTTTCCATCCTCTGCTTCAAGCATCTGAGGTCAGAAACAAGCAGCAGCTGTGGTGCAGGCTCACAATGTATTAGATAAAAGTGCCAAGCAGGCAAATACAAATTGGGACTTATATGAATAACTCTTGCACATAATGCATTAAATTTGGCAGGCTTATAGTGGAAAGATGGGAAAAAAATAACATAACTAGTATTTGCGTTGTACTAAGAGATTACTTAATTTAAGGAGAACTTATCTCAAAAGAAGGCATTTTTTTTTTTAATTTAAGGAGAATTTATCTCAAAAGAAGGCTTTTTTTTTTTAACTAGCTGTAATTGTGTAAGAAATTCCAAGAAACACAGAAGTATGCATAAGTACTACATAGGACCTGTAAAACTAACGAAAGGAGTTGATGCAGCTAACCATGATCCACAATTTTATTCTGATGTCCAACAATGTAATAAACGAGACACGAATGCATTTTCTAGTATATAATTTGGGATGAGCGAAACTCTCTAATTCTTTGTAATCCAAACATAAAACACTTATGAAACACAAATTATCATAGCGCATTTTTTGAGAAAAGGAATGAGCTACTTAAACTGTCAGATGACTGACAAGCACAATTCATCTAAGTCTGGTATTTTTCTCCAACTGTTTTGTTGCATAAATACTAAATGTAACTACCTAATATAGAAAATATCTGTTGCGAGAGGTTGTTAGAGGGTAGAAGATTATTTTAGTGGGTGTGGAAACATGTTTTGGTTAGACCCAGTTTGGATCACAGAAAATACAACTTGAAGTTCTTTACAGAAAGATGGTTAAAGGCAGGCAGATGATAAACGCAGAATTAGTCCAAGGCCACACCCTGGGTTCTATCCAAGGTGAGTCTTGGGAGTCAGGGCGTAAAAGGATGACCATTAAAACCTCCTGTAGAATGTCTGGCTGTTTAGCAAGGAGCCACAATTTAAACTGCAATTCCACAAGCCCTTTAAACCAACCCTTGCATCAAAAAAGCGGCTCCTGGTTTTCTTCACACACTTCTTGTGGTCTTAACACCAGGAAGGTGAAGACCTTCAAGCCAGCATAAGTATTGGTGAGGCTAGGAATGAAGTGAGTTCAGAAACTAGTTTAAAGCTAATGCTTTGTTTTGGTTTGTTTGCTGGGCTAGTTTTAACCCAAATCAGTTCACCAATCAATTAAGTGTGCAGCTGCGAGAACATTTGTGCAGGGCAGGGCAGCATCTCTTGGCTTATGCTGGCTTAAGGTGTTTGTGGAAGTACAGCTTGAGTGTAACTAAAGATCTGCTATAGTCTAACACTGCTAATAATCCACGAATGCCATTCTAGAACACAGGAATAGTTAAAGCATATAAATGGCCTTGCATGTGCTTTGCATCGGGGCCTAACAGAGGAGAGCTTAGAAATTGCTCTAACAGCTTGAAAAATATGTAGGTTTTGAGGTAACTGTATGTTCCAACAGCAAGGACAAAAATCTGATTCCCAACTCACTTGCATCACAGTATGACTGATGATAACATAAAAAAATTTATTTACCAGACCTCTCACAATGCAGCTTCTGTGAGAAAGCTGACACACACAGTGCATTCTTCCCACCTCTCTAAACCTAACCTGTCCTGCCATCATTTGATCCTCTTCAAACCTGTCTGTAGTCTGCAACTTTCCTTCTTTATAAGGCTGCTTTTAAGCCTTTCAGTTTCTGCTTAAAATTTCCAGTTCCAAAGGTAACAGAACATCAGACTGAAAGCTTACTGCATCAGTATATCCTACACTGTCTAGCCTGTTTGAACAGTTTATCTTCATTGCTATATTGATATAGCAATTCCACCAACAGTATTAGCTATTCCAAGTATTAGAAGCTATCTATCAGAACTAGCATAAAAAATTATTTCATTCTGACTGATTTGCCACCTGTTTTACATAATATTTTCATTTTATCTACCTATTCTTAAGAAATTTTTGATTAAAAGGTTGTAATTACATTCCAGTTAAATAAAAAAAAAATCTTCACCAAAAAACCCCACATCTTTATCTGGTACAAATCTTAAGCAGAATTTAAGCAAAGCAATGATAACTGCTAACATATCTACACAGACATACATTATATATTGTGAGTATTCCACTAAGCTTTTCTCAGGTGAGAATCAGCTTATAGGGCTGAAAGATAACAACACGCTGTTATTTGAAAATGATAGTTTAAAAAAAAAGGTTCTTTCAATATTTTAGAAATTGTTTGCTAAATATTTGACAATAAGTCTTCACTACAGTCTAGAAAGCAAATCTGGTGCACGAGAACCACTTTTCTTCAATTATCATATATAACTGATATTAGGCTGCTAGAAGATGCAGTGTAAAGTCGTCTTCTTCCTAAGACGACCCACAAGTAAAGCAGTTACTTATACAATTCCTAAATATAGCTGGATAATTTCCATGATGAAATTATAAGAAAGCACAGGAAATGATCAATTGCCAGCATACTATATACTATACATTGAGTTAAAGAATGCTGCACAGTTGCATGAAGTTATTGCAGTTCAGTTATATTAACTTCATTAAACCTGCTTCGGAAACTATGATTAACTGAATGCTTCCATATTATTTAGTTGGAAAATGAGAGGGAGAGAGTCTGTTCTTACATTCTAATCTGGTTTCTCCCATCACTGCTACAAGAGCCAACACGGTTCTATGAAATTCTTCCATGCTAGATAATACAGATGAAACATCCAACCACATCTCAGCCCTTCCCTCCAATAGCACAGCTCTTTGCATGAGTCAGTGAATTGCCTGATATTTTCATGACAGTAAAAATTGTAAACCAATATAGATTGGGACTATTAGTTGTTACAGATCATTAAAAGAAAAACATGAACCACACAAAAAAACTGCCTCTTTCCTTTCACTTGCCTTAGCCAGTGCCTGAAAACTTCCACAGTAACAGCCACTAAGCAAGAAGCGTCATCTGAGCTTTCTCAAATTTGAAGCACTCAGCATGACCAGAACATTCAAACTTTGAGTACGCTTAATACAATAAGTAAAACTTGGTAGTGCCATGCACAATTCCAGGAGAAAAAACCCTGATCTTTCAACCCAAATTGCAGCCAAGCAACTGTTCCAGTGGAATAAGCCTTCAAAACCACGGGAATTTCTCTCCTAAGAGCTGTTTAAGCTTCCTTAATGCTCTTAATCCACCTTGATATTGAATTGCTAGACACACTGGCACCCACCTTCTGACTTCTAAATAGCTGGTCAAGTGTCTGAGAGTTTCTTTTCTCTCAGTGCAGATCCTGACAGTCTTTAGGACATGGACTAACTGAAGTTTTCCACAACTGTGCCTGTGGCCTTCAAGAAACACCTTACTGGAAGTGAAAACCTCTCTGGAAAAGAAAGATATTATTTAGGAAATGGAACAGAAAGAGGGACCTCTAAACTACACTGCCAGCTCTTCAGCTTTCACACCTTTAGAAACTTCACTGTCATGCCAACAAATGTATAACAACTACTAAATCACCAATATACTCATTATCAGAAGTGACTGATAGTTTCAAAATGGTGGTGTTCAAATGGAATCATTCAAATGTTTTGGGGCAAATGTGTTAAAAAAAAAAATCTAGTGTCCATGTATGTGCACTTCAGCTTCCCTACCTCTCCATAAAAAAAAAAAAAAAACAAACCTTCCTCTCTGCAGTTTTATGAAAGTTAATTACTTGATGTTCCTAAAACAGGGTACATGCACTATGAATCACTAAAAAACAACCTTAGAAATATGCTTTCATTGCCTGAAGAATCTAACGGCAAAAAAACGAGCCTTTTCATTAGGAAGGTTGACTGCTACGTACAAAACTTTCTAGTTAAATGGAAAAAAGTGTTTATTCATTTAAAAATAGCCTGAACTGAAAGAACTTCTCACTATAGGGAGTAAATGGAATTTTGTTATCTCAGACATTAAAATATTATTTGTTCAATGTCTGCATTGTATTTATTATCAAAGAATTTGTAGATGAATCTATCCCACAACTATTCAGCAGTAGAAGCCAGAGAAGGATTTTGCTTCCCTGGCCAATGACTAAGCATATGTAACTGCAGACTGGGATCTTCTGCTGGTTGCAGAAGCAAGATAATAGGTTTTAATTTACAGAACTTCCAATGGCCTTGGATTGGGTCACCCCACCTGTCTTGCCAAAGGCACAATCACCAGAAAGAAATGTGATGGTTGAATTCTCTTCTTTATATAAAAAAAAAAAAGTGGACAGCTAGTAGGTGTGCCTTAAGAGACTTCTAGGACTATAAACTTGCTCCATCCTTCTTTAGATCTGAAATAGGTCAAATTCAGGAATCTTCCATACTCTTTACAAGGAAACCTGTAATGTGACACATTCCCAGGAATTATAGCACTTGGGGAGAGGTACGCTTTTTGTAACAGTGAACAGGAACAAAGGGGTGTCTGCAGGCTGAGCTTCTGTTGGCAGGATTATTTTAATGCTATTTAAATTCTGTGCAGAAATTATGAAATCCCTAAATCACTGATTACAGGCTGAAAACAAAACACATTAACTTAGGCCAATTCATATCCATTAGGCAACACTGTCCCAGAGTCACACTTCTGACTTCCTCAGGATTCCCACCACGTTTCTTTATAACTACCTTTAATAAAAAGCAGTGCTTTTTACTCAGTGGATCAAAGAAGTGAGACACTATCATGGGCCTGAGGAAGATGCAGTTTAAGATGAAGCACTGAGAGGCAACAGCAGCTCTCACCTTTAATTTTGTCAGATCTCATTGCTCAGGCACTGATGTAATAGATTTTCCTGCTACGCATCATTTAGAAATATTTCACTGTGCTGCAAAAAATACAATCCACAACAAATAAAACAGAAACTCTGGGAGCTCCCCTTCCCTCTGTAATTTTACTCTGTATCTGGATTTATTAGATGTAGCTGTTCCTCTTTCACAATGGGAATTCTAACCGTCACTATTTGCTACTTGAGTCAAATATTCAGATAACAACCGGAACTTCAGAGGCTACGTTTCTTTCAACAAAGTGGGTCTCAAATCCTATTACAACCATTTTCCTGCGCAGGAAGGTTTTATTAGCCTATAACTGCTGCCTCCCAAAGCAGGACAATTTCTTCTAACACATAATATATTTGTAAGGGTTAATTCTACATTCTTCAGTTATTAGCCACAATAAAACACAAAATCATTAGTAGCTTGTTCATTACCATGGATTTTCACATTTCTTTTCTAAAATTCCAAATTACCAATTTTCAAAACTAGTATCTGCAGATTTTTTTCATACATACTTGACTCCCAGTTGCCATCTTTATCTGATGGTAACATTTTGGAGCCTCAACTTCTTAGCGTTTTAGCAAAACCAGTAACTAATATTCAAGGTCCAGTATCCTCCAATCCATCTGAATCTTCAAAAAGTGCACATCCCATTATTGTTCTTTATTAATACTGTAGAGCACTTATTAAGCTATCTGTTGGACGAAAAACCTCGTGCTCATTCGTCTTCCCCAGCGTGCATCTTGTCTGACACTGAAATAAATCAAATAATACTCCCAGGAACATCATACTTAGGTCTCAAATTACTGAAGTGTGACAGCAGGACCTCTCTGATGGACAGACTCAGAAATGACTGTAAACACGTAGTCTCACCCAAGCCCTGTCACTCCTCCTCCTCTTCCTCCAGGCAGGTAACTTCCGTTCAGATCTGCAAACCTTTGATTCACTTCTCAAAGTGTTTCTTCAGCTAACTATCACTACTCATCTCTGCTAGAAAACGCTAAAATTCACTAATAGATAATTCAAGTTTCCTCTGTTTCCTGAAAACCTGGCCTATGACCATTCAGCTACTTGTAAACTGGCTGGCTCATCTGGTCATTACTAACTGCAATTATTACAATGGAATTTACTAACCTATCAAGACTTTCTAATTTCTTGTTCCAAGAGAGACTTCCAAAAGCCATATTTTTAAGGTTTCCAGCTCAATCTTTGGAACTTTTTTCTTTTTAATATAAGTTGGTTGACTATTAACAAGCTATAAACTTTCCTGCTACAAAAACCCTCACAATTTTAAGATTCAGGGTTGAAAAGAAAACTCAAAGGACAAGCTTCGTTGTCAGTTCTTTTAAAAAACACTATGCATGTATGCAGTTTTCTGCTAAACCTTGAATCCAAACTGCACATTACATCTCTGATAACTAGCCCACTCTCTTAAAGGTCTCCACCCCACCCCTGGGGGCACTTTTCTATGTGTTTCATTTTGATTCAATGAGCAAAACACATCTAATTTTCTCTAGAACTTAAGTTGTATACCTGGCACCAGTACTAGGCATTTCATCATTGTTTCTCATACCAAGAAATAGATGAAGACTTGGGGTACGCTTTTGGTAAAATGTCTTTCGCTTATGAAAAATATTTATGCATTATATTTACTTGCAGCATTGCCTGTGACAGCGTATTTGACTTTCTTGTTCTCCTCTAATACTGCTAAACAAAAATAATATATATTTGTTATTAAACTCTGAATTTAAGCCATGTATCACAGCTTGGAAGACTCTCTCCTGTTCCCACTCTTCAGTCATTACAGAAAGCTTCTAACAGATTTTGAATGACATCATAATTACATATTCAAGTACTTTTCTTGTTTCAAAAGAACCAAAAGTCATATTAACAAAATAATTCTAAGGAGCACACAATTTAATATTCTAAATATCTGAGAATCTCTCTGCGTTTGGCCACTTTGCCCTCCTATTTCTTGTTTTCGTAATAAGATTAGGGTTTTAAGAATTCATCTTGGACTTCTCATGGCACTTCAAAAAAAGGATTGTATAGTTTAAGTGAGAACTATACTGCAGTATTTAGAAAACTTAGTTTTACTATGAAGTATTAATGAAATCATACATGGTAAATGCCACAGTAATAAAAAACTGTGACACGACAAACTGCCTCTAAGAGACAACGTAGTGTCTGAAAGCAACAGGAAGCACTAGTTGGATGATCTTTTCTGACAAGACAGTGCAAATCCTAGAAAGAAACATCACTCTATCTTCCAAGAAAATAGGTTAGATATTTTTGAATCTCTGCACAAGTACTTTAATGAAACAAAAGTCTGGACAGCAGATCAAAAAAGAAAAATAATCACTGGTATAGAACTAGCCTTTAATGAAAATGACTTGATGGAGATTGTACTTGTGTTAATTTCTGTAAATTTGTGTATCTACGTGTTTGTTTTCAAACTTGAAGCAGGGAAACATTCTTCTTAGTGTGGGTCTACAGGCTCCATCTGATTACATTAAAAAGGAATTTGTCACACAAACTCACTATAGAAATAGCTTTACATAACACAATACAGGCCAAATCCTATTAATTTGTAGTTATTAGTACTGCTCACATGAATAAAATGAGCACACTTTAGCCAAACACCAAAATACCTGAATCCAAAACAGGGCTGTGATTTCAACATGTATTTTACTTTGTCTTTGTGGATATCAGCTGGATTCAACAACTGCATATAGAATTTTTAAGTCTGATTACAAGCATAAAAGGAGAAAACGTTGATGGACGTATATACTGACCCAATCCAAAAGCACACCAGAGGCAAGTTTTTGATTTCATTTCAGTTCATCAACATTTAAAAGGTTGATTAATTCTACATTTTCTCATGCTTTATAGCTGTGTTATCCATATAACTGTAAAGTATCTCAATAGTTTTGGAACAGAGTAAAAAAATGCAAATTAATGAATAATTTGTAGTAAATTCATTGATCTCTCCAGTGCACTAGAACTGAAAGTCTGTATTAAAACTCTTTTAAAATATTCCAAATTTCACATAAGTGATGCATACTCTTATGAAATTAAGGATAACTTTAATGCACTTATTTTCCCAGTTTTTTTTAAAAATTAGTCTCTCCTCCAGTATTTGCACTTTTACCACAGCATGGAAAGCTAAGCTGGCTGGTAAAGAGGAGATCCCTGACAGAGACTAATTTCTTGCCGGTTTGGTCACTTTTGTTTTGGGTATGCAAGGTCAGTGTCTGAACAGTGGTTCACTCTTCCATCAGAGTTTCATGCAAGAATTACTTAGAACATGAGAGAAGATTAATGAGATAATGACAAGGGTTATATCTGTTGATGTCACTCCTGATATAAACCCCATGTTTCCCACTCTACATTTTTAAAATGCTTGTACAGACACTATGAATGAGTCTTGCACAATAGCTTCTTACCTATAATGCTGTTTCTGCGTAAACAGTATTGATTCAGTGGTAAGTGTAGAAATAGCAAAGGCACAGCTGAAATCCTCTATTCCTAGCAGTGCTCTGAAAAGAAAAACAAAACATTGCTGGTTTTTAATTCTTCTCATTATTCCCTAGAAGGAAAGTTATATTTGTGCTGCCTCTAGGCAAAGTACCATCCCACGTGAACAAAAGAACAAAACTAAGAACACATCCATTTCATCTTGCTGCTGCTGCTCCTGCACAGAAGCTCTCTGCAGATGCCTAAGTCCCTGATACTGTATCTTCAGTGCTCGTATGTCACAGTAAATGATTCATTAAAAATGCATGGACAGATTGATCTTAGAAGAGGGGAAAAAGATCTGGAGTTTTAAGGTGAAAGGAAAATAGAAATGAAAAGCAGAAAGGTAGAAAAGGGAAACACCCCCAAAATTCACATGAGAAAGGCACACAAGAAGACATTTAAAAATAAAAAGGAGACAGAAACTGTGTTGACATTTAATATGTCTACTCAGGATAAAACTCATCCTTTTACTAGCAATGCAAGCAACAGCCCAGAGAAAGCCAAAAGCCCTTAAAGCATTTTGCATCGAGTACCTCAAAAACGACAGGCAATTTCTGCTAAGGTCTGTACATTATTTGCACTAAACTATCTAATTTAGTTTTTAAAAATGTAATTAAATGGGAGCAAATCTCTAATGCAGCTATAGTTCTATTGATATTGTGCTTATAATGACGTAACTGAACCAATATTAAGGGGCTGCATCCATGCAACAAAACTGGGTTTTAGTGTTTGCATACCAAAAATGAGCGTATTTGTACGCTTCCTTATTTCTTTTGAAACGCTACATTAGGTAGCTCTGCAAAGGATGCAGGGCTTATCTGCAGCACCAGTGGGGTTGAAAACAGACTGACTCCTATAATAACACTATGCTTCTGGAGTGGTATGAAAGTCTGAGCAGGCTCCCTGACCCTAGTTACCACTAGTCATCCTAATTCATGTACCATTTGCCCTCGTCCCATTAGGCCTCAAAACTGGGAAGGAAGAGACAGAAAGGCATGCTTCATTTGTAATTCCTGTAGTCCTGATAAAAACATGATTGCCAAGACTAACCCTATACTGTTACTGTTTTTGTAATATTTCCTGAATGGCCACAAGGCTTTACTCTGCTCAAGGGATCCTGCAAGCAAAAAAACCACCCATGCTTAAGAATAAAAACCTACTTGAGTAAGAGAAACCTCCTTACTATGACATTCACGAAAATGGTGTTATATAGATACCGATTATTTTTAATAAAAGTAGAATAAATATGTTAAAATACAAATATGGATGATAATTTACATTCTGCCAGTAAAAAAAAAAAAGCCAAATACCTACAATGGGAAGTGTATCTATATATATATTCACACACACATGTACAATAGCAATATTTTTAGCTATAATTTCCTACTCATGTGGCAACATGACGAGCATTTTGAAGAAGCTGAGCCAAGTGAAAATACAACCTGCAGAACAGGTCACGTTTAAATATTCTGCTATTGAAGAATATTAAAAACTACAGATTAAGTAGGAGTGTTGTAATACTTACATTAATTAATGCTTGTAAATCATTCTGAAATACTTGGATAAAAGATGGTATAAAAAGTGTTGCCACATGTCTTGATGCTTCTAGATGCGCACAATCCCATACATTTTGTTTTGCTTCTTGGATCTTTCAAATCATCAAAAATATCATCTGTGGATGGATTTTGTGTTGGTAAGTGTTTGAACACAGTATAAACAACCAAGGATGCCCAAATCCTGATTAAGAACTCTAGCAGACGCCTCAATATAAATAGACTGAAATAGCTATGTTTCTTCATGTCTGAATCCAAGTGCTCACCAGGTCTAGTTACTGAATGCCTCTGTTGATCAGTGAATTAGCACAGCTCAGAGAGCTTGGCAACATTACTCAGCCTTGACTTGGCTGTATATTCACATATGTGAAATATCTTATCCATAATATTCCTTCCAATCTAGTACCACCTAGTATTCACATCACCAAAAAACTTAGACCATGCCATCAAGCAGCCCAAAGAGGAAGTTATCTGGAATCACTCAATACACGTCTATGGTTAGTGAACAACATAACCAGTTTTCAGGGAACTTGGTACTTCTTGCCTATGCAAACACAGCCCTTTAGAAAAAAACAGGAATTAAAGGCCAGCATTAATGCTTTCCCACATTGATCTCTAGACCTAAGAGACATGTCTTCCTTTTCATTCAGAGACAGGTAACCTATTTTATGGCACCCATTAAAAAAAAAAAAAAACATAGGGAGTCTTACCAAATGCATGAAGGACCAGAACTGCTGTCCTTAAGGGGGATAACGTAGTACAAGAGTGTTTTACCTAGAAAAACACAAAGTACTACCAATACACACATCTCCCCCAAAAGGTGGGGACACTAGAAACTATACACCCTTCCTTCTTTCTCCCTCCCCTGTTCCAAACCAAGCACATGTGCTGCTTTACACCCCCATTCTGGAGCAGACGGTTTGTTCTGCTCTCGCACAGCACATAAAACAATGTAGTGTTGTCCCTTTCTCAGGAACTTCTAAAGGCTATCTCACTACAAATAAATACTGAAAGCCGCTGGCCTGCAGCAGCCAAAGGACAAACAATGATAGGAAACAGAAGTTTGTTGTGATTTGGAGGAAGGCTAAGCGAGCTGCCAGAGGCAGGAAGCGTGGCCACCATGCGAGCAGAGCACACTGCTCTTCAGCGCGACCAGCAGAAACCTAATTAACTGCACGTGACACACCGTGTAGGTACAACCTCCTATTAACGTACTACCTTGGTATGGCAGCGTCTGAAAGCAAAGGCTGTAAACCACTCTCTGGATATTGCGGCGGCAGCAGCCATTGCCCTGAAGAGCATACCTGCAGTGGGGACCACCACAAGCCCCATCTCCTACCAGGGAGAGATACTAACCCTACCGACTCCTGTGAGAGAGCAGCAGCGCCATCCCAGGCCGGGGGACCGACGCAGAGGCCTCACCGCGATTTTTAGGGCAGTTTTTTCCCCTTGCAGCTCTTTGTCACCTGAGAAGGGCCACGGTCTGCCCCCCCAGCACCAAGCACAAGCCTCACGAAGGTGAATTAATAATACCGGGGTAGGAGGGGAATGAGGAGGACCGGGCGGCGCCAACTCTCCTCACCCAGCGCCAGCAAGGCCGGGCGCAGCCAGCAGGTGCCGACGGGCGCCACGGCCCGTCCCTCACACCTGCCGGCCAGGCAGGCAAGGTGGCCACCTCAGGGCGGGTACCCCTCCCATCGCCTTACCGAGGCGAGGAGGCGACGGAACCCGGCCCCCACCGACCTTCACCCAGAGGGGCGGAGCAGGACGGACGGGGGAGACACGGAGTCGCGCTTGTGCGCGCCCCCTATGAGGCGGCGCGCGCGGGCAGGTAGGGGCGGAGCCTGCTGAGGGAGGGTGGGGCGGGGCGGGGCGGGGCCAGGCGGCACGGTGCCGGGCCGTGAGTGGGCAGCGCGGCTGTCAATCCGGGGCGGCGCGCGGCCGCCGCGCTGGTGGGGAAGGAGGGGAGGGTGGGGGAGGGGGAGGCGGAGAGGAAACAAAAACAATCGCCCGGGCGCCGCCATCTTGGGTCCGTTCTCCACGCCACACAAGTGAATGGGTAGATATGAGATTACCACAGGGGAGCAGCAGAAGCAGCAGGGTACGGAGGGCTGTTCCGAGCTGCCGGCTGGACTCAGGAGACGCTAGAGACGGCTCTGGCCGCTGCCGCCGCCCTGAGAAAACCCCTGGGCTCGGCCTTTTCTCCTCGCCAACCCCTAAACTGCACTCCTGGAGGGACAAAGTTGGTCTCAGCCGCCCTGCCTCCGCCGCCCGGGAGACGAGAGAGTTGCGTTCGGCAGCGGCTTCCTTAGAGCCGGGAGTGAGCCGGGGTCAGAGTTAGGGGAGAGGGGGACGAGGGGATCGCTTCCCCCGCCGCCCTCTGGCCGGGGCCGGCCCGGTGCGCCGTGTGGGAGGCAAGGGGAGGCGGCAGCAGGAGCCCGGCAGGCTTTTCCTTTCCACCCCTGCTATTGCTTATTCCTTTCTCCTAAAAGGAAAAAGAAAAAAAAAAGAAAAAAGAACTGGATTGGGGAGGGGGGTGTGTGGTGTGGAGGACTGTCTGGGGTCTCTGTTTGAGCAGCGGGAGGTGCGGCGGGGAGGAGATGTGTCGGTGAGGAGTTGGAGCGGAGCAGGAGAGGCGCCAGCCGGCGTGAGGGGAGGGAGAAGGCGACCTGCTGCCGGCCCGGCCACCGCCGCATCCTCCCCGCGGCCCCTTCGCCTCCCCGGGAGCCCAGTCCTCCGAGGAGCGCCGGCAGTCGAGGAAGGAAGAAGGATTTGCCACAAAGAATATATCACCCTCCTCCCCAGCGGCTGGATACTGCATTTTTTTTTAAATATTTTTTTTTCCAGTCGCTCTTCTCTGTTTAAATACCAAATATAGCCTCTTGGGGGGGGAGGGGATGGAAATCTCTTAGAAGAATTTGAAATCTTGCTGGGATTCGGGAGTGCTGGTGTTGGACGGACGGGGGAGAGGAGGGGAGATGTGCGGCTCTCCCTGACTGGGCGGCAGGACTCGAGATTTGCCACTTTTCGGGAAGCCCGAAGGTTTGTTTGTTAACCAAACTGTTGTTTCTCCCCTTTTCCTCGTCGGGACTACGCTAAATCCCTCAGCATTATTAAAGAAAACCGAAGCGTTGCCCACGTGTAGCTGGTGGCTTGCTTTTTTAAAGGTAGCTTTTCATCAAGAAACTGACAAAACTCCCTCCCTTCACCCGGAGGCATTTGAGGGTTGAAACTGAAATGGAGCTACTTTTCTCCCAAACACTACATGTTGTATAAGAGGAGCCGGGATGAAAACGTCGTGTTGACCGATTTCGATACGATTCCCCGACACTCAGCACCCACAAGGGATGCTTCGCCGAGCTTGATGTGGAAAAGCAGAGTTGGAGCGTTCTCAGAGACTTCGTTGTGTCTGGCGGCTTAATTGTTGACTTTTTTTTTTTTTTTAAAGTGGATTCGTAGCATACTTTTATGAATTAGATTTTGCCACCGTTTGTACAGAAGCCAAATGACACGTGTGTTTTGAAACACAGTTCCAAATATATCCATCTCTCAACCCGGATTCTTGCTAGAAAGAGCTGGAGGGAGATCGTCAATGTCTAAAGAAATCTGATTTTACTGTTTTATGAAAGTTATCTGCTGCAGAAATGTTGCTATAGATTGCTTTATAACGGTTCAGCAAGAAGGGAGATTTTCCAGCTTGCAGGACCAAGGAAACTGGATACTTAAAGTCACTTAAATGTTTTAACAGCATTGGAAAATGGGAGCTGCTACTAAGTTGGCGTTCGCTGTTTTTCTTATCTCTTGTTCTTCAGGTAAGTGAATGTTCTTGGTTTTGTTGCTTCAAACATAAGGCTTTGGGGTCAGCATTTGAAAGCTTTGGTAACTTTGTCCATTAATATGAATGAGGAGAAATCTTTTATTTTTCAAATGACAAGTGTTTGGGGATGGCAGTGATTGTTTTCATCGTTATTCTAAAAAATGTATAACATGAGCACTTCAAATGTGTGCAACGCTTGGATCTCAGATCAATTGTGTGGAAAAAATGTGGAGACATAACCACCTAGTGTCACATACTGTAATCTGGCAATGCAATTATTAGTGTTTCATGGTGGGTTTTTTTTTAAATAAGAATAACCCAGCTGAAATACTCTTAACTTCAATTAGATCTCTTAGTCCAGACCAGAGGTGAATGGCAACCTTCATTAATGCTTCATTAGTTTAAAATAGGTACTGCTCTGAAGGCATTAGCTCGTCCTTTAATGATAGAGAGGAGTGTGTGCATGTATAGATGTATGCACAGAATTAGGCTGAAAAGGCAGACTTTTCAGTTTCTAAACAATAATTCGTAATATTTTGTATTTTGCTACTCAACACCTCACTACCTCGTAATGCAGGAAAAAAAAAGCTACTACTTTTCTCTTTAAAACAGCAGAAGTTGGGTTTTAAATGCCAGCTCCGACTCGTGAGATGCCAGCGGGGTGCGAGGACTTCCCCAGGCTTCTTTAGAAGGAAAATAGTTATGGTAGCAACCAGTGGTTGGGGGAACTGTTGGTGCGTTTCTGCTTGAAGCTCCATCAGCCTAGCACTTTTTGCTTATGCTTTGAATGTGTATATAGTCCTCCGTGTAGGTTTAGGTATGCTTTTTAGCGTTCTTGCACAGTGCAAAGCAAGGCTAGCAGACAAGTGCTCAGCTTTTCAGTGTAACCGGTGTAAGGCAGTAATGAGATCCGTATAACAATGCCTTTTAAAATTTCAGTGTTATAATGTACAGGATTTTGCTGAACAGGACATTTTCTTGTGGTTAGTAAATGGATAGTCTAGTCTTATGTCTGTAGCGGTATTGATCAATTCCGTGTGTGCTAAATGTGCTGTGAAAAGGTGAGCACTGCCAGAAATAAACTGAAAAAAATCCTTTCTGTTTTAACCAGATAAATAACAGAGCAGGTTAAGGCCAGACAGAGGCTTGTTTTTTTTTTTTCATTAAGGTATATCATTTATTCCTCTCTTGAAACAAACCATGATTTCTTCTGACAGTTTTGTCTTGCAGTGGAAGACATGCCTCTCATCTTTTCCTAATACCTTATTTTTAAGTCACTGGAGCAACATTCCTCTTAATTTGTGAATATTTTCTGTAGGGAAACTTTTCCCCCTCCCTCACTGACAGTTTCTGAAAGACTTGGTGCCATCTGCTCTTTGTGTCTGTCCGTCCCTTCCACGTCCTTCTCTTAAGATCTTTTTGCCTAGAGCACAGAATAGTGATCTTGTGGACATTACCTATCTTACTTATTACAAAGGACGGTTAAGCAACAAAAGCTGTCTTTTCTTTAGCATTTCTTGCTCGGGTCGTTCTCGGTGAGGCAAAATGAGTGTTTCTCTTGCCTGTGAAGATGGAATTAATCTTTGCTAAATGAGCAGGAAACTGGCTGCAATTCGGACCGCTTCTCATGTTAATGACATTGTTTTGGTGGTTTTTCTAGTATTACACATTAAGTGTTCCGGTATTTAACAATTATTAAATTATTTTCTACTTACCTAAAATTTTAGGGTATCTGCAGTCCTGCTGTAGGTCTAAAAATAAATAAATTCAGCAGTAAGCTTTTGGCTTTTACGATCAAAATTATAAGATTGTGTAAGCTTTTAGCACCAAGTGCAGGCATTTTGATAAGCAGTGTTTCTTCTCTTCACTGTGACTCGTTTTGGTTTAAAATTATACCTGATCAATTGATTCTAACATCATCAGTGGAAGTAGTAGCTTCCTTTTCAGTTCTTCAGTCTGAAAAAATTCTTCCCGGGCTATATATTTAAGAATATTGGCAAAGGTTGAAAAAATCCTGGAGCTCAGGTATAAAGAGGTCTGGTTTGTCTTTTTCCAGTGTGCGGTCTTCGGCTACTCTCTGTGTGTTGGAGAGTGGGGGTGTTGGGTTTTCTATATTAATTTATTTTTATATGCAACTATTTTCTGCAATTGTTTACATAGCCAAATAATACTAGTGTTCTTTAAATAGGTGGAAATGTTGTAGGTCTTTTTCTACATGGTGGATGTGGAAGTGGTCTTTAGGCTGAAGGCATTTTTATTTTACTATCTATAAACTGCTGTATGAAATCCTGTAAATGTACTTCAAATGCATAGGAAATTCTAGTAATCTTCTAAGGGAGTGAAAATTTTTCCCCTTTCTGACTAAGATATTTGAAAGAGAGCATCTGTGTTATGTTATTAGGCTTTAAAAATATTTGTAAATGCTTGGATAAAAGTGGGTGTAGGTTTGCACCCATTTGTACTAATTCAGGAGAATGAGATGATTGCCTATTAACTAAAGAGGAAAACAAATTGCCCGGGTCAAGGTTCTCCTTGTCCTGTCTCATATACTTTTTATATAAACCTGTGTGTATTTTTGATCTAATAAAGAACAGAAGATCCTTCATAATACTTATGAAGAACTGAATATGCTTCCTGTGCCTCTCCTGTAGGTGAGGCAGGATTTGTAGGTGAGCTTAAAAATGAAAAATAGTAAATAAAATAGCTTGTTCATCACAGAACATTTCTCTTCAGTATTATCTATGTTCTCCCCTCCCCCAAGTAAATATCTTTGTGTCCTCTAGTTTTCATGGTTGCTGAGTTATACTTTATGAACTTTCAGGAACAGAGAATGTATACTTTCATGATTTTCTGTAATGTTTCAGAATATTTTCCCTATTGCAGCTGAAAACGGAGATACTGAAGTAGTGGATTGTCTTTAACCAAAATCTTCTGTTGTGGGTGCTGTAGTTTTTAACATCTTGGGTTCCTTTTCTTTCTTTTACACTCCAGATCTCCTAAACCATAATTTCTTCTCATCTGAGCTACTTGCTCTGTCTTTGGTACCTGGGCAGTCTGTCATCAAAGTAGTTCTGCAGCTTTAAGTCTCTTACAGGGGACAAGACCCATACTTGTTAAAACTCACTTAAGCTCGATTCATGCTGAAAATCACCTAAGCAAAAGGAAGCACATCAGAAAAGTCTTGGTCCTCTCTCTTTTTTTTTTTTTTCTTCTTCTCCCTGATGCTAGATCATTCTCAAGCCACTCAGAAGGTCTTGAGTGATTTTGCTAAAGGAAATGGCATGTCAAAGATACCTTTGTAGTTGAAGTAGCATTTTCACTGCATGAGGAATGTTTTATTCTTTGATTTTTATTTTATTCTTCTCCTGTCTCACTGGTTGTTATCAAGGGAAATTATTTTTTAAGTATTCCCTGCTGTCCACCCCAGCAAAAAAAAAAAAAATCTAGATAGAACTGTAAAGCCTTCAGAAGCTGAACGGTTAGGTGTTCTGAAGGAATTGAGGGGTGGGAGGTGAGACTTTTTTTTCTTTAATTTTACTAGTGTAATGTTTTTCTGACTGTACTTTCATTATTAATTTCGTAGCACTTGAAAATCCTGCCAAAGGTTTAGGAGTACTGTTTGTGAAATTCTCTGTGCTCGTATGTTCTCTGCAAGCTCTCCATGATTGTCGTTGAACTCCAATTGCTTTATTGCACAGGTAGAGCAATAAAACACTTCAGACTTAGTACTGCTTTTAAAGTAAAAATCTGCTTAAGATTCCTTTTTAATAAGAGTGCATGCTTTTTTGTGTTAAGTGTGTTATTGTTTGGCAATACCCCAGCACTCTTGATGTTGCTGTTGAGAGCAAGACTTGGAAACCTACTCAATACTGTTTTGAAGCATAGATGTGTTTACATAGATGTAAATGTTATGTAGTTTGCAAAGTTTCATGGCTCCAGGTTGTTAAATGATTACAGATCAAAATTCTGTTGCTATTTCTGTGTAATCTGTTAATACTTAACAGATGTTACAAACCTTAAGTCTTCTGGGTTATGAAAAATAGCTGTACTTTTGCTAATGCAATATTAGAACATGTAAGCTTAGTTCTAGTAGAATTCCGCTTGATGAATGTTTCCAGAGAGATGCTGGTGTTGTGGGTTTATTTGCATGTCTACCGTTCAGACACAAGTCTTTTCTCATAGGAAAAGCTTAAAAAAGTTTGTGTTCAAATGCTGGATGCTATGTAAGTTGGTGGGGGGAGGCATTCTGTGTGAGGGGAAAGCTGTTTTCTGCTATATGGGGATGCAGGAAGATAATTACTGCTATCACGAATAATAGTCTTCAGCTGGTTTTAGTGGAGAGTATTTGAATGCCACTTTTTTTCTCTTTTCCCCACCTTTCTGAAATTTGGGGGTGAAAGTTTTTAGGTGATGGCTTCCGGTATGATTTGCAAATGAGAATAGACAAATATTTTTTTTTCCCCTCTGTTCAACTATAGAAGTTGATTTTTGTCATATCATTAGTTTTATGTGGGGGGGGAACCCAGTAACTCCAGTGTTTTTCATTCTTACGGATTGTACCTTCTTTTCCAATGCCCATAGCTTATTTCTGTTTGAAATTGGAATACAATTCAATTTCATATCATCATTATGAAGCTTACATATGTTGTGTCTGGTTCTCTTAAAAAGATGGTAGTAACATTTGCTTTGTTCACAGAGAAATGTGGTGTATACAATGTGCAAAAGTAGTCTTCTGGAGACCTATATGATTCAGAGTTAAGATATAGCAAGTCCTGAGTACTTATCCTTGGGAAATCATCTCAAGAATAATCATTATAACATGGGCTGTAAAAAGATAGAGGTTGACAAGGAATCTGATTGTGGAAGAGATTTCTCGGTGAAGGGGAGATGCATTTCCACCACTTAATTAACAGAAAGCGGATTAATGCAAATGTCTGCTTTAGCTGGTTGGTAGAATGCATGGTCTGTTAGCTATCTGATGTTCCTGAAAATGAGAAGTCTTTAAAAAGATCAAGAAAATTACGGATTTTACAGCCAAGTTCTTGTGTGATGAAATCTTAATGTGTTTTTGTTGCCTTAGTGCTTAAAATTCAGCACATCTTATTTCCTGTTATTTCCATATGGAAATTGAAGTGTTATTGGATGCCAGTGACTTTATGTGGCATCTCTTATCTTCGCTCCCCTACACTGTCTGTGTGGTGGTGGAGGCTTTTTTCTTAGAAACAGTTTGTGACTTTGGTGCCAAACAGCAGAGCATACTTAGGCTTAATCCCACAGAAAACTAATATTTACTGACATATTGTTTACATTGCATATCTTTGTGGCTAAGAATCCCAAACGTACGTTAGATGCATCAAATACTTAAATTGTTGGTGGAAAGAAAGCAGAGAAGGGTTTCTCCACTGCAGTAATTATTGCTAAGGCACTGTTCCTTAATAGTTTCACAGTAAGGTAACCCTTGAAGAGAAAGGTCAACATTCATGGATTTCCTCTGAATTTCCTAGTTGAAGCTGTAACTGGAAGCAAGTAGTCTGGCTAGAAAAAAAAATTAACAATTCGCTTACTAACTGGAGGCATAAATCTTTGGTTATGTGGTTAGAGGTATTTGAAAAACACTTGGAAATGAGGGAAGTGTTTGTGGGAAGACTACCTGTTCCTGCAGCTGGAGGTAGCACTAGTATTGTTAGGATGGGATCTACACTGGGACTGGATAGTGGAGCCATGAAGTACTTTTTTTGTACCCACCTCCAGTTAGGTGCTGTCACAAAAAACTGAATTACTTTAGATGGTTCAGCAAAAGAACGTACCTTATTTTTTATCTTTTCTTTCTTAATTTGTGTTCCATGGTTCTCCCAGATTAATCCTATTTTCAGAGTTGCAGTCAAAGAAAGACGAGCAGGATGGTAGCCTTTACCTCTCTTGTCTTTGGAGCTTTCTTTGTGGTGGCCCTCCTAATGAACTGTGCTGCTCTTGCTTTCACCCAGAAACTTTGTTATGCAGAAAATGAGCAAGTGACATACTTGTATTGATGCCAGCAAAGGTCCAAGTGACGGCCGTGTAACCTAAAATCTTGGTGACTTTACAGTGTATCAGTGGAAGAACAGGAACACTTGTGTATATTACCAACACAAGGTTTCATTGATTTTTTTTTTTTTTTCAGGGTAAATGAAGTTTTACTGAATTCTAAAAACTTTCCTTGTAAAAGTACTGGTTTTCTTGTATTCTGCCGATATTTCTGGTTAAATTGGTGCAAAATAATCTGTTTCAATTGGGATGCAGAGCCAGTCCAAAATTGTAATTAATTTCAGTGTTGTTATTGAGGTATTCACTGGGAAGTCTTGTTAATAACTATTAAACTACATTGACTTGGCCTTCATATGATGTTCAGTACTTTTAGTTGGCAAGAAGGCTACATGTTGTTGAAGTAATTGAAATGGCTAGATACCACCTTTTGAGATTCCTTGTTTTGTTAAGGTATAATTTCTATTTTTAAGGATTTATATGAAGCCATAATTAGATGGTAATTCAATTCAAAATGCTGAAACCAGAATGTAATTAAAAACAAACCCCTTATACTCTTAACTGTGCTGGCCAAGTAAGAAATGCCAGAAAACATTTTTTTGCTTTTATAACTTTTTTATTACTTGAGGGAAACGTTGCCTATACATAGTGGATTGAAATGACTGAAAGGCAAGGTACTCGGGAAGAATCAACGGTTTATAAATGTTAGATCTTAACTAAAATGAAAAACAATATTTCTCAAATTGATTTGTTTTCTGAACCTTGAGATAGTTATCAGCTAAGCTGAAATTAGGAAAATGAGCATTGTATTTTGCATGTGCAAACAGTAGGTATTGCTTTCTAATCTGGTTTTGTTGCGCACCTAAATGAGTTTGTTCTCAGAGTTGGGAAGATTCCACTGTCTCTGTAATGATGACAGCAAATGAGTTAAGTTTTACTGTTATATTTGTTAACATTGACACAGTTTAAAGTTAATGCCTGAAAGGTTACTTAAAAAGTCAATTTCATCGAAAGGTTTTATTTTCAGAGAGTGTTTGTATAGTTATTTTTAAAACTGGGAATAAGAATCTATATTGCTCAGAAATTTGTTGCTGTTATATAGCTTTAACTCTTTGCATCTTCCATTCCTAAATTGAATGTGTTCAATGTATTGTCATTTCACTAAAAAAGATTTAGTTTTTATAACTGAAGTTGCAAAGGTTCCTGTGGCAGATCAGCTTTTTAAGTTGGGTGGTACATCCATCCTTTTTACATATGGAGAAGGGAGAAAGTCGTCAAAACTGCTTAGGATATTGTTGCTGTGCTTTCTGAAAGATACCTAACTTTTTATGAGTGTAAGTCAACAGGCAGTTTTTATTGGGGGGGAAAAATGGAAAAGGATAAGGCAACTCAATTTTTTGTTTTATTATTTTTTTTATATACAATTGACTGAAGAATGTTTTGGAGATGATCTGTGGCTTGTCTTTTTTGACTGTTTCTAAACTTCTTAATGAAATGAGATTGCAGAGCGAACACAAATACTGTTTAACTACTAGTGGAGTCCGGGTAGTGTTTTAGCTTGTGCCAACTGGTGTCTAATGAGATGACATGCAAGCACAGTTTGAGGGATAGTGCAGGCAGGGGGCCAGGAGGCAGCACAGTCAAGACTGTACTGGAATTCCTGCAGATTCAGCACTTCAGTATGCCCACATCTCGTATCTGAGAGCATGGAGTATATGCCATCAGTATGCTGTGATAAGACTATGATGCTTTACACTGGGTTACATCTTAGCTTTTGCATTATTTTGGACGTTCAAACGGAAGAACTGTCCCACTTAGGAAAAAAACAAAACCAACCAAACAAAAAAAAACACCACCAAAAAGTCAATCAACAAACAAAAAAGCCAAAAAACCAAAACCACAAACAGCAAAAAAACCCAAACCAAAACAATAAGCCAACCCATAACCTGCTTTGGGGCCAGAAGAACATCCATGGAGCCACGAGGAGGAGGTTCATGGTCAAAGCGCTCTATGGGATGGACGCGGTCAGTGTATGACACGTTGCCTAAGGGCCGGTGAGCAGTCCCTGGACCTGTTGTGATCTACAGTATAGATACATACTTTGAAGAAAAAATGCCTGCTTTGTGTTTAAAGATTATTTCTATTTTAGATGAGTATTGAAAGTTTTGGTGCAGGAGCAGTGCAGTTGGTGGTTACTGTAATCTTGTAGTCTACCTCTTTCTTAATGTCATTTCATAATAATGGCTCTGAATAGAAATGGTATTTTCATATTTGAAGTTACTTTTTAAAAAAATAGGAACATAGATTCATTTGGGTCCTCAGGCAGTCTTCTCCAGCGTCATGCTCAAAGCAGTATATTGCCCACCAAACCTCCGTGTTCTTTTCCGCAGAGCTGCTACCTAGTCTGACAGTCACTGCTTGCACTGACGCAGAGGGTGGTCTGCCCATAGGTGCAGGACTTGACGTTTGTTCCTGTTGGAATTTCAGGAGGTTCCTGATGGCCCACCCCTCTAGTCTGTCTAGGTCCTGGGTGACATTTCTGCTATTGAGCACCCCACCATCTGGCACTGTAATGAGGGGTTATGGGTACAGGTTATTCCTGGGGAGATTCTGATAGCCCACAAGAGGAAAAGTTTTCACAATTAGAACAATCAGACATTGGAATAATCTCCCCAGGGAAGTGGTGGATTCCCCAAAATTGGTCACTTAGAAGATTTATCTGGACAGGCTGCTGTGCCACCTTGTTTACGCTGTGCTTTTGCCAAGAAAGGTTGGACCACAAGATCCTTGAGGTCCCTTCCAGCCTGGATTTTATGTGATTCTGTGATTGCCTGTGAACTCACTGAGGTGCTTTACACCATCTCCTCCAGCCATCATAAAGGTATGAGATGGGATGAGTCTTTGGAGACTCAAATTGTGATACTTCGCATCCCTCTATGGCTGTGTTCCTTATGTGAATGATCCCATGTGTATCTTAAGCTTTATTTGCTAGCTCGCATAGCTGATTTTAACTTAGCTTCAGCAGCTTCCTTCCTTTCGGTGGCTTACAAACTTGTGATTCAGAGGGGTTTTTTGTAACTGAAGCTGTAATAGCATGACCTTATTTTTTCAGGTTCAGAATTCTTATCTGAGCTAGATAATGCTAATCTCTGGTTTTTAAATTCATTGGTATTTAAAGATGCCTAAAGGATCATACAAATCTGTATTCTCTCAGCTGTATTTTGAATGCTTGGATTTCAATATCAATGTGTAAGTTGAAATTTAATCTGTTTTTAAAAGCTATTTTTAAGTATAACCAATCATTTTATCAAGCCTTCTAGCATGAACAACTGTTTCCTTCTAGGAATTTGGGTGAAAATCTACATAAACAGGCAAGTGGTTTAATTTTGTTGTTCAGTTATAGCATTAAGTGTATGAGACAAAATTAAACTTCGCAGTAGCTGTTAATTTTAGAAATTTTTGGTAGTGTTTGTCAGGAGAGGGTACAGATAGTTCTCTTCAGCTCATAGCAATTACATGGTGGAAGAGTTTTCTTTAAATATTCCCATGCGCCAGGGTTGAAAAACATTTAGGCTGTGGAAGTTGCAAAAATTTTAAATTGCATACAATTGTTTGAATTACTGTACTTCGTATTATAAATTAGATTGTCTATTTTTCAACATTTATAAAGCTACTTTAAAAGTAGCTTTATAGAAGACCACGGGTTAAATATTTTCATTTTAATTCTCTGATCTTTAAATTTGGAAAGGGTCTGTTTTGTAAGTTATCCCTAGGCATAATTGTATTTCGTTAAATTTAACACAAAACCTGTGCAAATAAAAAGGTTTTCTTAAATGTCTCTTAAAAATGTTATGGTTTGATTACATTTTGTTGAACTTTAGGTTGTGGCACATACTGCGGGGGGACAGATCCTGACAAACTAAGTCTCATCTAACCTTGCCCATTTAGAATAATACAAATCACTAGAGAGATCTTAATTAGTTCATATGTGCCATATATGTACTAAGAGCAAGATTTGGAACCATGAATAATTTGTGAGAAGGTTATTTAAAACCAAAAGATAGTTTTGCTGCCATTCCTATCCCCAAATAAATTCCCTCTCTGCCGAAATAAAACAGCCCCAAACTCAGTAGAGAGGAGTGACTGACCAACACTCTGGAAAACTCCCTATAGAAAAAAATAATACTTGGCAGTTGGCTGGAAGTCTTCTGTTTCTGTTCACTTGAAAAAATACTGAATCACATCCTATTAGGTCAGAGACCTTCAGAGAAACCAGGAGTGCTTAGGTCCCACTTTTATTCCAGTGGAAATGGAGTGGATCCCTCACGGAAAAATCTTGATGCTCCAGTGTGCAGCTGGATTTTTCCAGTGGCTTAAAAACCTTCTGATGGATGGCAAATAAAGCAAAATTCATTTCAGTTGGCTTTTGTCCCCTCTGAATGAGGGAACTGTACTTTTGACAAGTTGAATTTAAACCCCCTTCTGTGTCCCCTGTAAGGTATTACTTTTTAAAACAAATTTTACATATATTTTTTTTTTAATAAGATAAGTGGAATGATGCAGAAATTACATTTGAATGCTCTTCGGACCTATGGCGGCAGGTGCTCTGGAGGTTTGATTTGAGGAAGGGGAAAATTTTTTCCTATCCCTTATGCTTTTGTGTCCTGCTAGACTGTGTGAGGGCAGAAACTTTTGTTCTTTCCTTAGCATCCCTTAATATACTGACGATGTGCTTTGGAGAAAACCAACACAGAGACCGTATAGTAGATAACTTGCAAAAAACCCCATCAGTAATTCAGCTCTTCAAGTCAGGAAGAATTATGATTGGAAGAAGAATCATCTATGGCATATCCCAAGGAGAACCGTTTTCATGAGGATTCAGTCATAAAACAAATTCAGTTTTTGTTGTTTGGGTGGTGTTTGTTGGTTTGTTTGTTTTTTTTAATCTGAGTCTGAAGAGTGATAAGAATATGTACCAAAAGTGATGGTATTGGTGTTACTCTAACGATGTGTGAGAACAGAAATGCAATAATCCCTGTATTTTGCATAATCAGTGGTGACTAAAGTTTAGAATTAGGTGAAACATTTTATCTTACAATTTTGGAAGGAGGATGGTGCCTGATACAGTGGAATGAGCTTTTTAGTTGGTGATTGATGAAGATACTCTAGAACCTTGCTTTGCCAAAATATTTCTTCTGGAATTTAGTAACCCCCGAAGTTTGTCTCTCACTATTATTAAAAACGTTTTGGTGTTGGAAGCTCTTTAATTCAAAGTGAAGATGAGGAGTGTTCTCTGTATAGAAAACCTATTTGTGTTTTTTTACTTCAGCATAATCATCTCAAAGTATGAAACTTTCAACAAGTGCTATATAGCAGCACATCAACTCAGGCAGTTAAAATGTTCCCAGCTGAGTGCTAGCAGGCTTCAGTATGCGAGAGAAGAGGCCAATGAAAAATTCCCATTTCTTCACATGTAAGACTAAAGATGTGTTTGAATTTGGTTTTGGTAGACTTTCAGGGTATTTACATGCTGATGAAGTATGTTCTGGGGGAGCTTCAGCTGACCATCTGAACTCTTCTCCCCACTCTATTCCTTCTAGCCAAAGTCAGTGTAACATTTTTCAAAGAGATAAGCTTGTTTGCAGGCTCAATGCTTGTTTGAGAAATCTATTATTCAAGCAGGGACTGACACGTTCACCATGCAGTAAGTCATAGACTTTGATAGGAACTCTTGGAACGTTACTAAAAAAACCTGCAAAATCCTTGTTGTGGATAACAAAGAGGTTGAGTGTCTAGCATGTGTCAGAATTTCCTTGGTCAATGGTATCATTAGGCAGGGTATTTGAACAAAGAAAGTAATTCTGAAACAGAGGTTCAGTAATGAAATAAAGTTTTAGAAGTGCATGCTTTTTAATTGTTCCTCCAGTAGTTCAGCCAGCTTCAGAAAACAGCTGATTATCTTCTACTTGTCCAAAAGGGTTATTTCAGTGTCACCTATTGTTAAAGGTAACAGCCAGTATCTCTTAATACAGCCATTCAGGGTGGCTTGTCCTTCTTTAATCAAAACCAGGGGGATTTCCTTCTGGTTTTGAAGTCCCTGGTGTTCTCCATATGGTAGAAAGTTATGTGTGGTAAGAAGTTAAGTCTTTCCTTTTCCCAGGCATCTTTGAAGTGTCATTACTTAAAGTTTCTGTTGTATGGCGCTTTCAGATTACATTTCTAGCTTTAAGCTAGCTTCTCTATTTGACATAGTGTGAAGAAGACTTTACAAATTATACATAATGAAAATACTACATTGTACAGTCCTTTCAGTGTTGGTGTCTTACAGTACTGTCAGCTTTGATTTATGTAGGGTATTTAAGAAAAACTGATTGGAGAACTGGGAGACTGACAGTTCCTCTCCTCTGTATCCTCTTCCTCATCCACATACCCACCTCATGGTGAAGTTACGCTTTGCTGTTGGTTCAGCCCTTTCATACACCAGCCCTTGTGGCTGTCTGACATTGTGCTGGGCTAATTCAATTTGCTAAACCAGCAAAAGTGACTTGAGAAAACAGCAAGTGGCTTTCTGCAGGCGGTGTCAAATGAGATAAGAGTTGGGTTAAAAGATGATAGGAGTAAGGAAAGAGATGGGTGGAATAAGGTATGGCAGTGAGTCTGCGTTGAATTAACCTAGGAAATGAATTATCAAGGGAAAACGACACATCAGAGTTGGTGAATAGAGCTGTTCTGTATACATATTGTGTAAGAAAGGAAAAATGACAAAATTAATCATCATTTTTAATAACCACCATCTTGAAAAAGAACTTGCTTCTCTTCTTCAGAGTGCTTCTGAGGATCTCCATGCATGCCTGTTGTCCCAGGATTTTTTTCTTATCCCTTGCTTTTTAAATGCCTTTTGTGTCAGTATTCTCTAGGGCCCCTAGATGAAACATTTCCAGGCAGGATGACAGGACAATTGCCTGTCGCAACGTTGCTCGAGTCAGCACCTTTGCTTATCCTCCATTTCACTGGTACAGAACTATTGGGTTTTTGTATGGATGCATGAGGCTCTCATATGAGAGGGAGCAGGAATCTAGCAGTGGAAAGTTTTGTCATCACTCGCTTAAGCAGCACCCTCTTCCATTGCACTTGCGGATATTTCATAGCTAGCAGAAGGCAAAGTTCCCACACTTAGGGAGAGCGTGTCACAAACTGGTAGAGCTGGAATCTGCATCTGTGGAACCTGATTCAAAGGAATAGGTGAAAAAATTTGCTTCTCCCAGGTTCATCCAATTACATCCCAAGTTTAAGAAAACAGTTTGGAAAGACTATTTGCAACGTAATCTTAGTAGCGTCTAATTTGTGGTACTCAAATTTTAACCACAGGTTGTCCTAGAAACTTATTCTGAGCATGTAGGCCTAAAAATTTATGCAAAAACTCTGGAAAAATTCAGATTCAGGCAGAGGATAGGCAGCACTCATGGCTCTAGAAATGATGGGGGAAGAATGTAGGAGAGGTCCTTAAAATAATGAACCTCACTTGATAAGGCCAGAATGTACTGAATTCAAAACACTAAACACAGCATCAATAACCATATTTACAGAAAATAGCTGATCTGGTAATTTTTAGATAACAGCTAAACAGCCACGCAGCAGTTATATCCAGGATCCTCATCTCCCCAGTCTGAGAGGACTCTATCTTGTGAGCATCTTCCAGTTTCCAGGGGAGCATGTAAGAACAGGACTAATTGTCAGGAGCTTGCCATGTCGTTACCATTACAAATATGAGTGTCTCTAAGCCAGATGAGCAAACTGGTGGAACTAGGGTGGTCAGGAATGCAGAGCAGTTATAAAGTGTCATTGGATTGACAAAAGCCATAAACCAGGGAAATCTTCAGACAGCAGGGCATGCTTCCTGAAAGGAGAGGTGTGGTGTGGCTCTGCCAGGTCAGGATGAGATTGTGGTATTTAGAGTTTAGCTACTAAGCGAGTCTTTGGGGCACCTATCTAAACTCCTCAGCCTTTTGTTACACTTCGGTGTCAAGTAAGCCACAGGCTTTTCTTAGGCTGTGTTCAGACAATGTGTTGCTTTTAACCTTCTCTGAAACTCTACATGAGGGCTACTTCTGTATTAAAATCCAGGCATGGGCTTAAAATCCAGGCATGGGCAGGAAAAGATGTATCTGAAATTCTGAATAAGACATGACTGAAAGTCCAGATCAGTTTCAAAACCACGGAGGAATCTCACCTTAGGTGTTATGTGAAACCTGTTGCTGTTTTGTTTCTTCCCAGCCATGGTCTTCTCCAGCTCAGCCCAAAACCTGCCTCCCTTTTAGGGAAGAAAGAAGGTAATGTTGCAAGGCCCAGGCTGCTATTTCCAGTATCCTGTTCCTTTGTCTGCTTCCAGTTAACTATGACGTTAAGTTGCTTTCTATATAAACAAAGCAGAATATTTAAACCCTTTCTTCCTTGAGGCAATGGCTTCTGCTGAGGGCATCTAGGTTAATGCAGTGACTTACTGCCACCAGAAAGCAGAGGCCTAAATCTGCATTGGTTTTCTGGCCACCTTCCCCTGATGAGGCTGTTCGTTCTCTTGGGAGTATAATGTTCCTTTCTCATTTACCTTTGCTAGCACATCTTTCTATTCAACTCAAGAAAATCTGCACCTCAACCCCGCCCCAGTCTCCCCAGACTGTTTGTTTATTTATTGCTGGTGTAGTTTTCTGGGCTTTTAGGAACTAAAATGTCTGGTAAGTTCTGGAGGGAAGGACAAGATAATGGCAGTGGAAGCAAAGAGATAAGGCGCTAGTGAGAGCTCTGGCTCTCTCACTCTTCATATCCCCATATTTCCCCACTGACTGTACAGGGAACTTGGGTACCTAAGTTCATGGCATTATCAATCTTGGTATCTCTGCATAAATAATACTATAGTCAAATAAACAATGTAAGAGGAGAAACAAACGCAGTTTGAATGTTACATCCACCTTAATTGTAGAATGTTACTGTTAAGTATATTCAAGATGAAGGTAGGTGTTCAGTCTCTTGTTCAATTTCTTTTTCAAGGAAGCTTTTGTTATAAGGAAGGTAGTTCAGAAAAGCCTAAGATTCCCTGTATTGTCTCTAGAACACCAGTCTCGCTGCTGCTGATAGGACAGAATAAATCACTCCTAAGAGTGCTACACAGAAAAGTTGAGTCACTGTTACTGTATGGCCGCTGATTTACCAAATAAGTTGGCTGTGTTGGCTATCTGTAGGTAATCATTGTCCTGAAAAAAAACCAAAAACACAAACAAACAAAAAAACAAAACCAAAAAAAAACCAAAACCAAAAACAGAAAGCAAACAATTTTTCTTCTCATTGGAAAAGGCTATTTGTCTGTCAGTCTTAGTGATACAGCTTTTTATGTAGTCATTTAAATGCTCATTGACTAGTGCAGAAGAAGCACCTTGAGCAGGCAAGACATGAGAATTCTTCTGTAACTCTGTTTTTTGGTTTTTTGGTGTGTTGTTTTTTGGTTTTTTGGTTGTGTTTTTTTTTTTTTTTTGCAATTGTGATGCTCTGATGTTCTTCTGGGCTGCCAGGAAAATTTATTGCTGAATGAATTCCTCCCTTGTGACCAGAGAAACACCTGTGTCTGAGCAGAAGTACTTCTCCATCAAAGACAGCATCTGGCAGTAGAAGCTCTTAAATTGCTGTTTGAGATGCCCCTTTCTGTGTAAGATTCTCTGAATACAACTTTGGAAGCTCTCTTAAGAAAGTAAGCATTGGTATAATGAGGATTCCTGGCTGTCTTAAAGAATATAGAGTGCTAGAAATACATCATCATTCTGACCATTACCTTAATACCTGAAGAAATACCTGAAGAATTTTACTATTAGAAATGCATTCTTTTGCATGTTGATTCTTTTTTTTTTAATAACTAGGAATAGAAAGTTACATATGAGTGCATATATGACGTAATCTAAACTAAATGTAAACAACTTGAAATCTGCCTAGTTGTTTTCTCTTCTCCTAGAAGTGTCCTCCAGTCATCTGACTGGAGGATTCAGCTTTCAAGCATCATTCTCTTTTAAATCAGGTTGGGAATTTGAAATTAATACCTTCAATAAAAGTACTTAGCAGTAATTTCTCCATCCCAGTTCATGCCACCTCTGTTTGACAACTATGGAAATACATTTAGGGATGCTTTTGGGGCTGAGTACCTTGATAACTTTTCTTCCTGTTCAGCCTGCTGGCCAGCTACTCCACATCAAATCCAGTGAAGTGATTGATGAAGCTACTTTAAACAGAAAAAGTACATTTACTAACGATGAGTAATTAAACTGTAGAACTCAGTGTTTGAGAACGTGTGGAAATAAAAAATTATCTCAACAGATGGACAAATTCAAGAAGGATAGTTTGCTCAGAGGTGCTTAAACTTGGTCTGGACGGAAGCTCCGGGTCAAGTAATGCCTGATTGCTGAATACTCCTACCAAAAGCCTTTAGTTAAACCTACAGTTAGTGTTGTCTGATGCTTTTGAAACATTCTCCTCAAAAGGATATTTCTGATGAAAAATAGGTAAACCTGTTTTTTTTCCCCTGTGTTCTTATACTGAGCTGGCACCCTAATACCAAAATGCTTAACAACCATTCCTGAAAGGTAACTACTGTATGAACACATCTGTTTACTCCTCTCTTCCAAACAGGAGAAGAGTTCTAGCCGTGGTGTTTGCACTTAGGAATTTTTGTACGTGTACGTCTTTGAGATGGTGATATTAAAGAAGTATTCCTTGCCCTCGAGAAGCCCTTTCGCTTCACAGCTGATCTTGTGTAACTACTGACTCCTGCTGAGAAGGGAGTGGTGCTTCTCCTCCCTTGGCTGGGTTTCGGCAGCCTGCCCTGCGCTGGACCCAGCAGTTAGGTGGCAGAAGGGAGGGAGCTGAATCAGCATTTAGCCTTGTGCAAAGTTCACTTCACTTCCATTTACCATATGGTTTTGAAAAGTTAAACTGTAGCTCATGTTGTAGTTGTGATTGTGGAGTCACTTCTCTTGCGTAGTCCTGAAAGAGTTTTCTTTAGGGAATGAAGGGGATCAGAGGGTGACAGTGAGGCAGGTTCTAGCAGCTGTGTCTGTGGTGGGAGGTTTGTAGAAGTGCTGGGTGGTTAATCTGCCTCTGTGAGTTTGTGTTATCCGATCCTAGGCAGGGTTAATGTCTGAATTCTCTTCAGACTCCTCATCTTTGAAGCGCACAGTGTCAGCATGTTCAGTGTAACATGCTGCTTGCTCTAAACTTGCTTATTCTGGGTGACTTCCATCATAGTGGCAATGAATACATTGCAAATGATAATAGGCTAATCCAAAGTAAGTATCCTGGGTTCTTTTTAAGTTGCTTTGATGTGTTGAATCCTCTGCTTCTGCTGCTGCTTCATCATCAGTGTTGCTTGAGTGAAATGGATCAAATCTAGTTTGTGTATATTATAATACAGTCTGTGACTTGTATTCCTGATTGAAGTATAGATACATTTTCCCTTGTCCTAAGAATAACATATTTTAGAACTTCTTTTGTACAAAGTTCTGTTTTTCTGGTTACCTCAATGGTCTGAAAAGATCCTTCATCCTTTCTACTCCATGCAGCTATTGAGGGGGATATTGCAGGAGTTCTCTTGCCAGCTTTGTCAAAGCCTTAGTTGACACAGGATAGTCTAGGCTGCTCTTATTTTCCAGAATGCTGTGAAACCAGCAACTTGGGTACAGTCCACGAAGAGATATTTCTTTGCCTGTTACTTACCTGCCTCTGTGTGCAGTGGGTGGAATGCTATTTCTAAGGAATCCTGTGAGGAAGTGGCACTGTTGTAAGCAACCATGTAACTTCTACCATGGCTTCAGGTATAGATTGAGAAGTTATGGTGAATTTGTGCTCATTAGAGAACAACATTAGTAGGCAGAATTATAACTTAAACTTCTTTTTTTGTAATCTTTTGTGCAACATAACTGAAAAAGTGTCACTTTCCTCTCCTACTGAATGTGTCTGATATTCTGGTAATTTCTGTCTGGTAAGTGCTCTCAGAGATAAAGTAGTGGAGTATACCTATGGTCTTTGTCCTCATGACTTCAGTAGGCAGGAGAGGTTGGTACTGTCGCCTCTGAGCAGGGGGAGTATATATGGAAAACATGTTTAAGGAACCCTGCTTGAGACTTTCATTAGTGTGGAACTTGGAGTTTTAATTGTCAAATTTCAGACTGTTATTTGCTCAGTGTGGAGGGACTTTTTAATGTAGCAGCAACATTCATGGTCTCACTTTCACTGTGTTCTTGAATAAGAAGAATAAGGTCAAAATCATATCCTAAAGTGCGTTCAGGATTTCAGGTCAATAGATGTCACTTTCTTAATTGTTATCTAAATTTAGGAGACAAATGAACTTCTAGTAGCAAGTGCAGTACTCTCAGCTGAAAGCTTTTGTTTGTGTTGCTGTTTTCTTCTATCACATACATCCCAGATTCATCCATGGACTTCTGGATTTCCTTTTTTCCACTCACAGCTTGATGAGAAGTGTCAAAACCTGAATTGTCTTTATATTGCCACACTGTTATTTCTTCTAGGCTATGCGGTTGATTCCTTATTCCACAAAAAAAAAAAAAAAAGGCAGAATGGTGATTCTTACCTGTTGATGAGGCTAGCTTTGCTCGGTGAATTTATAATACAAAATGTGCATCCCTGAGGTTCTTCTAGTGTATGTAGGAATGTAGTTCTGTCATGTCATGCTCCTTTGATGGAAGGGGCAGGTGTTCCACGTTCAATGTCTGTAGACTGTTGGAGTTTCCAAACAGCAAAGCTTGTCTTCTGAAGGGAAAAGCAATTCCCAGAGCAAAGAGGTCACACAGGTCTGGGGGACAAAGCCAGAATCACAACCTTGACCATGACCTGGCCAAGGCAGCAGATACCTGTAAGCTACGTAGGCTGGCTGGTAGTGGGCATGGGCTGTTGGGTAGAATTGCTACCAAATACGCCTGAGTTCATAAATACTTTACATAAATAGATCACCAAGCACTTGCACTCTGAAAAAAGAGTGAGCTTGCTTTTTCTTTTCAGAAACTTTTCAAAGGTTAAAATGTTTTTGAGATTTCTGGGGGTACATATTTGTGGCATAGCCACATATTCATTCTGACACAAAAAAAGTGTAGTAAAAATTGAAGTTTATATAGCTGCAGTATGATAGAAACTAAATTTTATTTACTAGGTACAAACAAAAAGTAGTCTGTCTAGTTTTAGTTATTATATCAAATTTACCTAATTAAAACTAAACACAGTAAAAACTTGTGCAGACAAAACCAATCCCATGTTTTTGAAGATAAATAGCCAAGCTCTGAGAAAGCCTCTGCATAGTCTTTCAGTACTTAAAAATTTCCTGCTCTACCTAAAAAAAAAAAAAAAAAAAAAAAAAAAAAAAAAAAAAAAAAAAAAAGTATTTAACTCATAATATTATGGTGGAGTGCATCAGATAAGCAAGTTGAACAATCAGCAAGAAAATAGATTGCCTTGATGTGTCACTATGAGGTGGCCCAGTTAAATAACAACAAAACACCATGCTTTATTTTATTGTACATTCATTGCGTATACCAGTCTGATCTGTTTTGTTTGATGCTTTTTGCCACCAGCCTGCTGCCCTGGCAGCTTTGCAGAACTCTCCTGCTACCTCTGGTCTCCTCTTCCTGAGGAAGCAATGAACTTAAACCATAATATATTAGGATATTTCTCAGAGCACTCTGTTTCCCATAGGTGTAGGAGTTTCAAAAGGTGTGCAGAATATCCCTTTGTTAAACTGCATTTTTTAGGAGGTTTAAGTTAGCATTAAGGAAAAAAAAAAATGTGTTGTCAGTAAGACTAAAGATAGGTAATTCTTTAAATAGATCAGAGGCAAATGAACTACAGCACTACAGAAATACTGCAGGATGATGCTGCCGCATGTGCGAGAAGAATAAAACACAGGTGCTCGCCATGTTCACTCCAGTGAAATGTGAATTGCTTTAGTGCGAGAGAGAATTACTGTGGCATTGGTGAGATTTGTGCTGGAAAATGTTTTGAAGCTTCGCCTTTAAAAGTGAAGCCAACAAATTGGGAAGGATTTAGAAAAAAGACCTTCAAGAATATTTTTTTTGTCTACAAATCTTGTGTTATTGGAGGGGAAAGAAACCTCAGTCCATTTAGTTTAAGAAACAGCATGATGGCTGACAATTGTCTACAACGAAAAGGGATTTCTGACCTTAAAGGTGTTAGAAAGTATAAGTATTAAAAATCAGTATTTTCAGTGAATCTTGATGAAGGTGAGAGTACATACAGTGTCCATTTTAACTGAGAAATTCAACACTGAAGCTTTGAGCAAGTCTCATAAATTTTGAATTTGCTGCTGCATTTCATTAGCTTTCCTGGGGGATGTGGGGTTGTTTAAAAAGTTGTGAGTTTGATGAAGAAGTTCCCAGTTGCAGTTCTTTGTTCCTATGGGTTTAAAATGTTGTAAGTTTTCACAGCTGTTGGCTCAGATTTCTAAGATGATGGGGTTTGGGTTTTTTGTGGGTATATCTCTTGTTGAAGGGTAGATCATATGAAAGCCTTGGCAGAAGGCAAAACTTTAATGCAAGACACTTTTTTTTAATAAAAGAAATTACATGATTGCTTAGTGAGTATACAAAATCATAAGTGAGAACAGACCAGATTGTAAGCAGAATAAACAAATGTACACAAGGAATAAATTATTTTTGTATTAAAGGGTATATATTAAATCTCATAAATATTCTGTATGTATATGTGCACCACCTCTCTAATTTTTAATTCCTGTTAAAAATGCAAGATATTTTTTTTACAGAAAGAAAATTAAAAGGAAGCTGGTTATTTATGTTCTCGAGTCATTTCCCAAAGCTAGTTTAAGAAAACTGTATATAGAAAATATCTTATACTTTATTGCTGCCTACTGAGTTATAATCTTAAATGTAGACGAGCAAATCAGAAGTTAATTCAGTATTTAGAGAATTCCCATTTTATACCAACAGTACAAAAATAATTCCATTGTTGTTCAGTAGGTTTCCTTACCAATACTCTCTTCTGTCCTGTATGTCCCCAAATCCTTTATCCAGGGAACTATGCAAGTGCATTTAAACTTATATTAGCTTATTTCAAAGTCAATATAATAGCTTTGTAATCAGTGATAAATATCTAATTTAAAGATAATTAAAAATGCTTGTCATATATAAGCATATGATTTTTAAGTAAAAGTTGTTTCTGCTTGCTTCGGAGGTGATAAGATTGTAGACTAAATGTGATTAATGTTCTTTGCAGATGTTGCTTTATATGCTTAGGCTTTCAGAAGTAAAGCAGTCTAGACTGTCTGCATTCTCCTACAGCTTTGATCTTGATTAAAACTTGTTGTGTTACATTTATCATCTTCCTTTCTTGAATGCCAGAAAGTATCTTAACTAGTTTTTTGTTTGTATGTATGTTTATAATAGAAAGATACTAAGTATCTTCTTTGAGTACTGTAGAAATTACACATTTGGGTATGTTCAGCAAGTAGCAAAAATCGGTATTTTATATCTTGAAAGCCTTAAAACTATCATTTGACTTATTTCGGACAGAGCAAATGTTATTCGAAGTGTTAGTTAAATTCATAGGGAGGGGGTTGGGGTGACATTTTTAAGTGGTTTTTTTCCCCTCCTGTTGGATATACATCTAAAGATAGGTGGTGGCTTCTTTGATCTTCTTGCTGCAGTCATCTGTATTTCTGTCGGGTCTGATACTAGTGATCTGCTAATATCTATTTCGTTTTACTAAACCAAGGTTTTTCTTCCTCACCACCACCCTCCCAACTCGGGGGTGATTGAACCGGACTTCATCAAGCTGTGAAAAGGGGTCAAATGCAGCAGTGACACGTGGGGTGATGTGCCCACTATATGGCAGAGCAAAAGGGCTGAAAGCAGCGAGTTTCTCAGTTCTTTCAGTGCTTTGGGAGATGATCAGTTCCTCGCTTGTGCACACCAAGTACAACTAGAATGATTTTTCAAGATTTGGAATAATCAGATTTCCAGTTTATTTGCATATTTATCAATTACAGATTGTATAGGACTGATTTGAGAACTTGATGTATTTTATGAGGGAAGTTTTAAGCGAAGGGAATCCTTTTAATAAACTATTTGACGGTCACTCAGTAAAACATTTTTGGGTAGTTCCATTAAATATTAAAGTACATGGGGTTTATTTTCTATTATAACTTCTTGTTGTTGCCACCACTGAGTGCTTTATGTAAGTTTGTTCGTTAGAGTTGTTTATGAAATATTTGAAGCTTCTAGACCACTTCTTACATCCAAATTTGGGAACATGGCTCCATGTACTCATCTAGTATACAAAACGGATGGAGAAGTAACTAGATAATAAATTAAATAATACTTAGCTGTCATAAAACACTTCTAAATCCATTATAGGAGGCAGTGAGTTGTGCATTGCTCTGTACTTTGCCATTACCCAATTTTTTTCTTCATCCTTAACTATATAATGCTAAAACTGTTTTGGTTTTGTTGTGTCTTGGCAATGATGTGTGATTTTTTTTTTTTATTTTTTTTTTTTAATTCTGTAACAAAACTTACTAGTTTTATATTAGAGCATGGTTATCGTTATGGAGGTCTCCAATCTTGCCTGAAGGTTAACATAGCAATCAGGGGAAAATTAATTAAAATATTTTAATACGAGTCACACACAGCAAATCTGGATTCCCCCTGTTTTAAAAACATTACCCAGTACATAATTGATGTACTGGCTGAACCGGAATTGCTGTTCTAAATGTAGATACTTATGTAGTTGAGAACTGTATATAGGACTCTCATACAGATCTGTGTTTCCTGAGAGTAATTTCTTAATAAAATTCTGGTACATTATCTTAATACTTTGAATTAGCATATTGAAAATTTAACACTAAAAATTTTATACAACATCTTGTAATAAATGGATTTTTAAGGCTTTCTTGCAAAATTAAATGAAGCAAAACTGGCTTAATTGAACACTTCAAGGCAATTTTTTCATTGATTTGCATGCTATGAACTTCTTTAAATTGTTCAGGATTATTGTACTGTCAGATACGGGCTACACAGTCAGGGTGTGTAGTACCAAATTTTAGCTTGATCATGTGTTATCAAACATGTGATTTACTAAAAAAATCCAGTAGCAGTAAGTTTTTTAGTGTGGTTTTGAGTGTTTTTCATAACATACAGCAAAGAATGATCCTGTTGACTTCAGTTTTACTAAACATGTGTATGGTTCTTAAATGAGAATTTAATTTGATAAATTAGTTATCAAATGTTTAGATGTTTAAAGCCTTTAAAACATGCCTTCAGTATCTTCCTACTTAGAGATAATTCCACTAATAATCTTGAGTTTTTTACTTTTTTTTGTAGGTTTTTTTTATACTTTAAGTGAGGCATTTTGGATCAGCATCAAATGTTTGTTACTCATAACCACAAATAAGAATATTCTGATCTTTTTTCTGTAGTTGGAATTTTTCCTAAATTAACTTGATGCTGGTAGATTATATATAATCTTCCAAATATTTTTATTTGTGCTTTTTAGGGAATAGGGAGATGATTTACGGATTACTAGAACTGAACTGGTATTTACTGTATTAAAGGATAAGTGGGCTGATTCCATATTGTTCTTCTGCATTTTCCAGTGTATAGGTTAAGTGACAGCAATTTTCATCCACTTCAGAATTTCTTTTGAGAAGACTTTCTGGAGAGAGTAGTATTTCTTAATGGCATTTTATCAGGGCCAGGCTTTAGAAGGATGTGCATAGTTACCTTTTTGTACACAAGAAACTGTTGCAATATTTATTTGGAGTTAGCTCATGTATCATTGAGCTCCGATGATATTTTCAAATATCTGCTTGCCTTGCTTCATACTGGACATCAAACAGCCTTAGAAAAGGCTTTTTTTTCCTTAAGAAAAGCATGGCACATGAAAACATAGACTATTTGTAAGTGCTTGTAGGCAGGTGAGAGAAATAAAAGCCGCTATCTTAGATTACTTCTGTACTGATTCGGTTCTCATGTTAGATCAGTGCTGATTTATTTAAGGCAGCTGTTGCAGCAGTCACTGCATTTGACTCTTCTAATGACAAGCACTGGTTGTCCAATATGCAGCATATTCTTAAATTCACTACTACAGAGTTATGCTCTAGAACACTGATAAAAGTATTATGAATGTACTTTTAAATTGGTCCCTTTTCCAGTCAGTTATTCTTAAAGCTTTGACAACAAACACAAAATGAGTTAAGTTTTAGTGTGTAGTATCCTGACTTTAATAGCCTCCTTCAGGTTTTGAAATGCTTCCTTTTTGGATTTGTTCTTCGAGTTGTTGATCTTTCTTTTCTGGATGCAATTAGTAATAATATAAAAAAAAAAAAAAAAAAAAAAAAAAAACCACCAGTGGTTAGCAAAATCCTCTTCGTGAGAACCCATAAAGACTAAAAGAAATTGAACAGAAGAATAGTCTAATCTTGAGGTACATCAGGAAATTGCTTTATTGTTCCATTGCTTTTTTTCATCTTATTGTGAATCTTAAATACTTTAAGTTTTTTGCAGTTTACCAGTCACTTATATCAGAATTAATTCTACATAAAAATGCTATAATAATGATTCTAGTGAAATTCTGTTACGTCTCACTTCTGAGTGCAAGCTCACTTCGATGCAGTATCTTTAGAGCATGGGAAGGTGGTGATGTGGGTTAAAAGTAACGAGTATTGAAATTATGAGCATTACATATGGTGAAAACATTTACTTAATGAAGACTCCATAAGATAGCTGGACTCTGGATTTCCCTGATGTCTCGAAAATAAGTCCAGAATGAGGTACTTCAAACAAAAACTCTTGGTACCCTTCTCTTCCCTCCTTCAGGACCCAGATCATGTTTGTTGAAGATAGGTGTTGGGGTTGACGAAGGGCTGAGGTGGGGTCTGGCTGGACCTGCCCGTGGTGGCGTGTTTGGAGCTTGAGACTGAGTTGACGTAGGAGCTTGAAAGCAAGGGGAGGATGTGCTTATTCTATCAACAGTGTTCTTGTCTGTAAAAATCTGGGTTGTTTGAAGCTATGCGAGTGGGATTTTTAACATCATCTTCAGATTACAGTCTGATTCAGTGAGCAAAATAGGGCAGCCTGAGAGGGGACAAATAGAAAACCCATTTCAAGTGACAGCCAGTTTAGCTAGAGGTAGCGAGGCGGTTTTGCAGGATTTTTTTAATATAATCAACACTGATTTCAGAATGTAAAGACACAAATTTTAAAATTCTTTCAATGTAGAAGAGGTTTGGAATTTTATATAAATAGGACTGGACAGTAGAAATGGAATTCAACAGATAAAGCAAAGTTTGAGGTTATGCGGATCCTTTTGCTTTGGGAGGAGGGTTCAGCAGTCAAAAACATGTTAGCATTTTTACAATGATGGGTATTTACTCAGATGTGTAATGCTGCAGTCTGACATTTATTTAAGTTTAGTGGCTGAAGGAAGGAATTGCTTCCCCTCGTTTGTGTGGGTTCAGCTGTTTGAGGCTGTGCAGCGGGGTCTGCTTTTCTGATTGCACTACAACTTAAAAATGTATTTCAAACTGTGGTATTGCATTATAATGGATACCATGAGCTACTAATGTGATTTGACTGTGATGCATCCGATGCTAAAATGCTTCTGGAGCAGTATTTCCTAGCGAACAAAAACAATATTGATACCAGACAAGTCTTTGGAAATGTCTTAGGTACTGAATGTAGTTCTGGCCACTCTATGTAAGAAAGATGAACTTGGAAAGCTCTGCTGTTGTGATGGGGTAGTGAAATGAAAAGGAGAATGAAAATTAAAAAAAAAAAAAAAGCCCCAGGGTCATTGACTGTGTGGAATCAAGACTGAAGCTAAACTTGATGATTCTCCATAAATATGTTGGAGACTTAAAATAAGGGAAGAGTAAAGAAGGGTTTCCAGCTCAGTTGGATGAGTGAACCTTTAGTGTCTTGAATTTTTCAATAGAGGATCCCGCCTTTTACCCCACCATGTTATGCCGTTTGCCAGCATGTCCAAGGTAATCCCTCTCTCTGTTTACACAAATCTGGAACCTGTCTTTCCTACTGTTTGGCTGCCATCTGGACATGGGCAGCTGGAGCTTGTCTGGATCTGCTGGTCAGTGTGTGTGTACTCAGCAGCCACCAGCTACTGCCAGTCAGCTGCTGGCTCAGCCAGGCCAGACAAATAGACAAGTTTTTCTGGGCCAGTTCTAAGCAAAAGAATACAGCTGATGCTTAAAAAAAAATAAAAAAATAAAGGAGTGAAAACTGGTTCTAAGTGTGTTTAGTCTGGAATCTTCGTTGTAAACACAGGAGAAAGAAAAGTAAAGTATAGCGATGGCAAAAGAATTTTAATTTAAATAAGATGCTTGATCAGCATGTGAAGGATAACTCTGTAGTGGTTTTACTTGCAATAGCACAGAGTGGGACACAGCACCCACAGAGAGACATGTCTGAGGCGTGAGTTTAAGACAGAATCACACCTGTCCTGTTGTCTTTTAAGTAGTTGTATAAGGTCCCGAAGGATAGAAAATGAAGTGGGGGTCAGATACATTACATGGAGGAAACATCAAATGTGAAGTTGGATGCTTGACTACATTTTCGTTTGGCTTGGTGTGTGGTTCTGTTTTCTTTGCAATCAAACTGTTGAAAATTTACATTGAAGTTGACTGATTTGGAAGGCAAAAGGTATAATAAATTTTTGTAATTAGGCTGACTTAGCTCTTCTGTGCACGTTTTTTTGAGGTTTCGGAAGAGATTGTCCTTGCAGGGAAGAGGAGACACTCCTTATTTCTCATACGCACTGGTGAGATGTTGATGGTGATCCTGTTCAATAGGATTCTGGAAGATGCATGAAATAGTACAGGAAAAGAGTTGGAGAAAACTTCATTTACTGACCTTGTTTGCCTTATAGTCTAATCAGATAAGGAAATTTTAAAGACAAATAGTATTCCTGTCTATAAAAAAAGCTTTTTTTATACTTTTTCATTAAGTGATTAATTCGTTAGAATTTCCCATCTCCATGAGGTTGCAGGAATTTCAGATTTTCATTTTAGAAAGTTCTTTAAAAATATTTCATAGTTCACGGTTGGGAAGTTCTTAGAAGGTTTCCTAGCTCAGAGAAAAACTTCTACAAATACCAACCCTGAGAAAGGATCGTTTTGCTCAGCAATACCATAGAGATTCACAGCCGGGTGCTACGGAGATATTGCTCTGACCAAGGTGGGAAGCAGAATAAAACCATTGGGCATTGGCAGGAGAGGCAGAATGCTGTCCCTGAGAAGTCCCCACTTTTTTACAACTACTTGCAGACTGGTTCCCTCTTGCCACAAGGAGAATTTAGATGTTTTAATGCAGTCTGTAGAGAGGGAGGAAGTTGGCTTATATCTCCAACCTGTCAAGGTAGCATTCATTTGAAGGTAAATCTCTCTTTTTGTAGTTAGAATTCTCTGTGGTGGCCCTTGTTTTATCTCGTATCTGGTGTGCTGCAGCACGTGCACTGCAGGATTCCGCTTGCTTTGGGGCTGTCGAATCAGATGAACAGCTATGACGGGTATCTGAGCTCATTGCTGGGAAACTCCCTCTTGGGCCTCAAAACAGAAATTCTGCTAGTTGCCACCACCAGCGTGATAGTCATCCTTCAAAACGATTCCTATCTTCCTCATCTAGTTTTGATATCCTTAGGTGGTTTATTTAGGCTTTAGTCTGGGAGTATGCCTACTAGTGAAGTGAAGCCTTACTTTTTTAGTTTACTAACAGCATTCTAAGGCTGGGTGGAAATGGTGTTACTTACATGCATGCGTGCAATGGGAAAGCATCCCTAACTACTTCATGAGCAGCTGCCTTACCTAAGCTTCATGCAGGGGCAGTTGTAGATGATACCACCTAGATAGTCAGGGATACAGCAGAACCCCAGCTTTCAAATTTTTAATCTCAAACTGAATTGAGTTTTCATTTGAGTTTTGCTTATACATTCCAACCTGCATACAGTATTGAGGGCAGGTATTCTTGGGAGGAGTGGTGGGAAGGGACCCATTAAGACAAGCATTATCATTCTCAGCTGTGCCATGTCCCTTTCTTTCCACTTCTGTTTAAATCTTGACTGACTTGAAACGGCTTTCCCTTTGAGGCCAGCTACTGTGATTATTTTCTATAGTGATTGATTTTTTTTTTTGGTGTGTTTGGGGTTTTGCGCTGGGGAGAGGAGGTTAATCCTAATTGGAAACTGTGTGTATTTCTAGCATTAGTGTCTGTTTGGCATTATTTTTTTTTTTTTTTTAACCCTGAATCTTGTAGAATTAAACTTTTCTGGTGGGTATTGAACCCTGTGTTACTTGTGATAGATTTTTATCATCTTGTAATACCGTCTCTGTTGTGTTGGGGAGGGGATATTTGACCAGTAACATCTGTAAAAGCTGCCAGCATGTATGATGCGAGTGTAGTCCCATGGCTGTGCTTCAAAAAACCAAACAATTTACAGAATCTTTCAAGCTTTTTTTCCCTCTACAAAATTGTTAGACAGTAGATGAGAAAGTTTTTCTGTTTTGTGCTGCTCACACTTTGCAGTGACAGGAATGGCATGTTTGAACTTGAAAACATCAGTCTGTGTCTTAGTGTGTTCCTTTGAAGTCAAGAAGTGTGAAAAATAGCTCTTATATTAACTTGAAATTTCTGGAGACTCCCGGAGGATGCCAATCTTTATTTCAGAGGTAGCTAGCTGATGCTGTAGATGCCAGTTGTGCCATTACTGGCACCTTAATTTCTACCTAAAGAACATAGATGTCACCTGACCCTTTTTCTCCATTTTCTGCTGTGTGCTTTGCTCTGAAATGATTTTGGAAAACTGGGATACCAGAGCCTTGATTTTTTTTTTTTTTTTTTTCCTCCCCCCACTTCCTTAAATCCAGTCTTAAATAAGATATTCGGAAGTACAAGGCAGAAAATGGCAGTTCCCTACAAAATCCTGTTATGACTTTATTAATTTCTTCTGTCAATCGGGCAGACTGCTTGGAGGGACTGCAGGGAGGAATGTATATTGTAAAAGTAATTTCAGCTTCTTTTTTCCTTGAGCAAGAGTTCAGTGAGATTTAGATGTCACTGTTACTCTCCCTGCAGTGGCCTCTTTCTGACTACTCCACGTATCACGATTGCCCCCTTAACCCCATCTTCTTTAATCACTCAGATGGAGATGTTACTTTGGATGGCACTGCGGACTCTCTAACTAACAATCGAACTATAAGAGGTTCCTCATCTTTACCTGCATCCTTTTTCTTGAATTATGGCCTCACCTTTTAAAGATGCTTTCCATTAGTTCTGCCACCACCACTTCTAAAATCTCAGGTCTCTGAAAATTGTAGCTCTTTGTTTAAATTAATAAAAAGTTCAATAGCTTCTCTTAAATATTCTTCTGGAGAAGTCATCAGACTGAGTTTGCAGTTTTATAGATGCACAGGTTTCTACACTGGTTAATTACCAAAGCTTGAACTTTGAAAGGTCAAGTGGCCACACTTGCATAGGGATTCACAGGTAGAGAGTTTCTTTTATCTTGGGTGTTCAGCGTGTTTTAAGGGCATCTCTTCTACATATTTCAAAATCCTAGTTCATTCTTTCGATTGTATCTAATTTTGTGTTGCAGGTCATATATGGATAGTTGTTTTTTTTTAGCCTGAAGTGGTGTTTCTGTTCAAAAAAATTACATAAGTTTTACGATACTTAAGTCTGCTAAATCTCTCTTATTAGAACTACAGTATTGCAGTGCCTTTAAATATTAAGTGGAACTTAACTGTAAAAATGAAGTGTTGATGAAATAAAGAATGTCAGAGTGTTCTGGCCCATGGCTTGCACCCTGAAGAGAAATTATGATCTACTCAAGCTGTGTACAGAGTTCTTCAGGTATCTGTTAACTCTGTAGCTCACCTCAGACTGGTGCATTGTGCGCTGACTGTTTAATGTCAGAAAAAAACTAATGAATGGTCGAACTGCACCTTCATTGCCAGAGCACACCAGCCTGTCCATCTGTGGCCAATACAGGTCAAATACCATGCATGCTGTCTGATGCATTTCCAAACTAAAATATTTGTATTACCTGATTCTGTTTTAGAAGCTCTCCTGGATCCAGGAGTGATACCTGACAGTTCTTGAGTTGTCCGATTTCAGTATATTGTTGGTGGTGTATAGAATCTCTATTCACACTTGCTATAATCTTTTTTTAATTAAACCAAGATATAATATAAAATAACAAATGATTATAGCAGCTGACTTTTTTTTTAATTATCTTCTGAGCTGATACCTTTAAATCTAGAAGACACATTTCTAGCAGAAAAGTGTTTGTTTTCTTGTTGCTGTCCATTTAGCAAACAAGGGGTTGCAAACAATTTTTTAACAGTATAATAGTGGAGTGTTGTTATTAATCTCTTTTTTTTTTTTTCTTTTTTTCCCTCCCCTTCTTTCTCAGTTGTATTTCTTGTTTGTAGATCGCCTCATCCTCCATAGTTTCCACTGTATTATGAGCCTATGCTCTTAAGACATAGTGTAGTGCCATTAGGTAGATCATTCTTCAGTTTTTCAGCACTGGATTCTTCCTCTGGAAAGCTCTTCTTTAGAAGTGTTCATCTCAGCTAGAGAATTTCATATGTCCACGGCAGGGTCATCCATGCAAGTTTCCCATTTTGGCAAGGTGGGAACTGCAAAAAAAAAACCTCTGAAATATTTTCAAATTATATGATGACACAGCTGAGCAAATATTGCTGTTCTGATACTCCTTCCCCACATCATGCCATAATCCTGGAGAATTGAAGTTTAATGTAGCTGTTGTTACACACAAGGCTACACTAAAACTTCCAAGTTTACTGTAGGATCCATGTTGAGTTGCAAACTCACTCATTTTGTATTTGTAAACTTTATTTTGGGAGAAGAAACGAGCATTTTAGAAGATGTCAGCTTTTAAATTTTTAAGGTGAACCTTTTAGCTTCTTAAAAGATCTTAAGTCTCACAGACTTCTGCACAGAGGTGCAGCGCTTTGGTGACATTTCTCTGTTCTTCCCCAATGATCTTTTGATTAACTACAGTGCAGGCTTGTTGGAACGGCCTGAAAAAGAGAATGATAATGAGAAATTCTAGCCTGAAAAGATGCGCATCTTCTGTGTAAGGCAGTGTGACAACAGTTCAGGTGATTTGTTGCTTTGCTGTCATCTTTATCTCTTTCCTGATTCTTGCGTTGCTTAACTTAATTGCTGTTGTGTTTGGATTTAATGAATGTGACTTGGCTCAGTTTATATGAAGTACAGTTGTTGTTTGACCTGCAGGTATTAAGAACAATGATAATAGAACTAATACTTGTCTACAGATCAAAAAAATGTTTGGGGACATATTGGTGTGTATAAGGAGGACAGAATAGGTCCTTTCTGTTGTAACTCAGTTTGCTGTATTAAGTTGAAAATAACCCCTTTTCTTTTTCCTTTGAGAAACATTCCACTGGGTGCTATCAGAAAAAAATTCAGAATAATAACATCCCGCTCCCTGCTTGCAGAAACATCAAAGCTGGGACTTTTTAGTATATATTTGCAGTCTGTTCTTAGATTTGTGGGTCTAGAAAATGTATATGAGATCACTGTGGAAACAAATAGAATAATATATATTTAGATAAGTACCTGAAAGAGATACCTGTACAGTAACTGAATTTTTTTTTCAAGGTGCTATTTCTATCTATGCTACTTTTTCTGTGCTTTTTTTGTTCCCCTGCAACAGTGCATTCCATCTTTTAGCGAATGGGCTGTTCTGTCTGATAAACAACTCAGTGTCCGGTCCCTGGGGTGCTTCAGGCCATTCTGTTCAATTAGTTTATTCTAATAAACTACTCTGTTCCTTAGATGTTCCTTACATGTGGATCTCAGTGCTCAGAAAGAGCTCAAATTCATCTCAAACATAATACGGTTTCAGTAACCTTTCTACAATACGTATAGGTAGCTGCCAGACTGAACTTTACCCTTTCATTCCTTTACGTACTACGTTTTCTATCGCATGAATATTCCTGTATATAAGTCCTTACCAATACTTCGTTAGTGCTTATAATAGAATCAAATTCAAGTACAGCATAATGGACTTGTCCAAGGCGGTTGCGCGGCTGTGAAATACAGCTGTAATTATTCTTTCCAGACTTTAGTGTTGCCGTTTGCACTTCAAGCTTAAGTAAGTACATCTCGGGAGCATAGTAGATGGAAAAGAAGTTTTTAGTTCTGTCTAGTGCTGGAAGACATGCAGAAATAAGTTTGAAATTTTAATTTTAGTTGCCTTCTAGTTCAGGATGTGTTAGGTTCACATTGGGAGCGCCCATCAGAGCAATCTACGTAATTAGACTGGCTTTCAGAAGATAGAGGGGTTTTCTCCACACTGATGTTTTAGATCTCTTTGGATGTGTTTTGGATTTAATAAATCAGCAAGGAATCACGGATTGGTCTTCCCTTTTACTTAGAAGCCTTTGTGTCTTTATGTGGTGTCACCCACTAAGGACGCTACAAAAGCAGTATTTGGGGATAGGAGTAGGATACGGGGAGGTGTCTGTTTTGAAGTCCTCTCAGGAAATGAGGGAGAAGATCATGATCACTTTTCAGACTCTTCGCTAAAAATGTCATTAAGCCATTCCTGCAGAATAGACCAATATGGTTGTGTTGTTCAGTTTTGGATTTACTAGCTAGATGATAAACTCGCAAAAGTTTATATCCCTCTTTTTTTCCTCTTTTGGTGTAACGTAGTGGTATCTGTAATAGAGAATTCTTGTTTCACCAGTATCTTCTTCCAGTAATCCCTTTCTGAATTATGTCTGTGTTAGTATAATCCTTCTTATTAGCTATGCATAGATTTCATTGTTTCCCTCTTTTTTTTTTTTTTTATTTAAAAAAATGGTCTAGTTTTTTTTTTTCCAGGCATTCATGTAGTCTTTTTGCTTGAAAAAATGGTAGCCACTCTTTCCCATTCTTACTAAGGTGAGGTTTTCCAGACTGAACATGTACACTCTAAAATCGGTTGCTGTACTGCGAACAATTACAGTGTATCCTGTATTAACAGCGGTTCAGAAGTTCAGTAGCAAATGTTGGGTTTCTTTTCTTACTGCAGCTGTTGTGGATGGACACAAATGGATAGTGATACAGCGGCACACTCACTGCAATATGATAACAGCACATATTAAATGTGATCTGTCTTAACATGCCGAAACTAAATTCTATTATGTACTTGAGTATTCTTTGCTTTTTCAATGCGTTTTTCTCTTCAGAAGCTTTCAGACTTGTTCAGTCCATAGGATACTCCTGGTGCTTCGCTCATGGCTTCTTTCAACAGCAGCATTTGGCCTTTTGAGATGCAGTAATAGATTTCCCGAAGACATGACAATTTCGTATGAAAACAATTTGTCGGTACTCTGAATGGATAGAGGAGTTTTATTATGGATATACTATGCCTAAACTGGGGCCCAAATAAATTTGCTTTTGTTGTAAATGCCAGCTGCCCTTCTCTAAGAGTGTGATTCCTGTGGAGGGGGTGGCGGGGCTGGTTGTACGCAGATGCTGCCGCCTTTGTGTGGTTCCCCTTCACTTCTTCCCTTGCTTCCACCATGTTCCTGGTTTTCTACTTTGAAAGGTTAAGCAAGATTGCCCTGCTATGTCCATACATCAGTTTAATCTGGGCAGACCTATTGCAAACACCTGCTCAGCCCCTAGAGAAGGTATCACACTTAGATGCTCCACTCAGATCCAGAGTCGCTAACCCAGCAGTGTCTTTGCTGACCAGTTGGGTAGGATGAACCCATTCAGAGCATTAATGGATAAGAAACCTTGACTATAGAAAAGACATGTAAGGAAAATATTCGTGCAAAATTAATTTTCCTGTCACTTCTGAATTTTATCAAATTCATCTTGTCTATGGTCCTTCAAAGCTAAGCTTGGCAGCAGAAGAAAAGGAATGGCACGTATGAGAGAAATCCAGGACTTCTGCTTTATTGCACTGACAGAACCAAATTGTTCAATCTGTTGCCTCATCTGTTTCTTGCCATAGCTGGGAGTTGTAAAGGTCAGGCCATCGCAGCACAAAGAATATAATAGTTAACATGCTGCATCTCGCAGTGTTACCAGCTGGCTAGTGCATTTCTCCCATTGAACATCCAGGCTCTTTCCCAAAAAGCGTCAGCAGCATCCTCTGCCTATTTTGGGAATGCGTCAAAGTCAGAAGTTTCTGAAGGTGGCAATGTGGGATGCCCAGGATGGTCAGTACCGTGCTCAGCTCTGACGTCCAGTGCTGCGCTCCAAGAGGCCTGCGGCAGTTGTCAGCTTGAAATCATTCTCGTCACCCTGAGAGGCGCAACTTTTTTTGGGTCCCTGTAGAGTCGGGTCTGTTCAGTGAGAAAAATTACGTTCGTGTCAGTTGTTGGGTAGGGTGCCTGAGTGACAAAGGTTTCATCCCACAAAAGGAGCCAGGGTTACAGCTGCCCTGCTTGTTACGCCCTCCTGTAGGAGAATCAGAATTATAGGTGTGGCTACAGACAATAGCTGGTGCATCAAAATCACGGTGAATATATGTGAATAATGAGGTAACAAGTGATACAAATAAATACACATGAAACTGCTATGGAAGATCTTTTCTGTTTAAATGTGATCTTCAATGTGATGTCTAGTGTACCTATCCCTCTTGAAAATATCCAGTGGGTGCACAGGCAAAGTAAAGGTGCTTTGTCACCTTCCTCACCCCTCCTCAATTTTGAAGTGAGTCCTCTGACTTTCTAGCTCTTCCATCTCCCTCTCTCTTTTTCTGTTTTGGGTTTTTTTTCCATGTTTTGAATACATGTTAAATGATGAAGCTTGCATGAAGATTAATAACACTCTCTTGGCAGTATTTGACAAGATTAAAACAGAAGTAAAAGCCACTTATTCTTCCCTTCCAGTATTCTTGTTAACAGTTTTGCATCCTAACAACCCTTTACCTTTGGAGAAACCAGGTTGGTGCTTCATATCACATTAAAACCATGAAGTTAGCTCCACTTTGAGGTGCCTCAGTCTGTTAATATTTGCTGGGTTTTGCTGTACGTTGTCAGTAGACATCGATGAATCAATTACATTTGTAATTTAAAAGACAAAATTAAATTCAAAAGTTCAGAAAGTTTTGGTTTTAAGAACACTTGGATGACTAAAGATAAAAATCGTGATATCAGGATAGGTTAGCTAGTCTGCTAGTCCCTTCTGGTTCACCAGCATGTGTAGTAGAGACCCCATCAGTGCTTTGGCCTTCAAACACCACTTGCCTTTTATTGCCCAAAGCCTGCATGCCAGCCATGGTGGTTGGTCCCACTGCGGATGTTGGGCGCATGCTGTGGAAAGGGGAGATGTGGCCCTGGACCTTCTGAGGGCGGAAGCACTTGGTTGTAGAGTTATGGCAAAGACCTCATGTCTTCTGTGTTCCAGCTGATTGTCTGGGTGGCACCACACAGCAAAAGACCAGTGCTGTCCTTGGAGATTAGGGACTGTCGTCTCACACCTACTGGTCTCAATTCCAGTTACTCACTTGGCAAATCAGAATGACATAAAAGATAGTATTTTAGCATAGCGTGTCTTATACTTCAGTGCTTGTGTTAAGAAGCTACATCGCAGATGAAAGCTAGGGGAAGAGATGTTGATGGTTTAAACTGGATTTATTAGTTGGGTTTAGGTTTTGAAGAAGTACTAACTGCTTTTTTGGCACATGTAACAAGACAAAAATGCCTTTTGGTAAATTCCACTAGTTAAAACTTATTAAAGTTTGGCTAATATTATAATTAAGTCTTTACTGTTCAGTATTTTAAATTTTCTCTGTTATTGCTGTTCAGGGAAAAGTATTGCCATAACTTGTTCTTTATTTCTTCAAATTTTGCTAAGTTATCCAAGTCACTGTTTGACTTAATGGAAGATACTTGTTTTATGTTTCAACACTTCAAATGCTTGTTGAACTTTAAATGTTTTATTTCCTTATTAAAAAAAAAAAGAGGAGGGGAAAAGGCATATTGATGCAAGTGGTGTATGATATTTTAGTACATCCTGGTTTTGACTGTTCATATGTCTCGTACTTCAGAATGCCATTTAATTGTGATTTACTTTTCATTCCTAAAAGGTGCCATACTTGGCAGATCAGAAACACAGGAGTGTATCTACTACAACGCTAATTGGGAAAAAGATAAAACAAATCGCAGTGGTATTGAACCTTGTTATGGTGATAAAGATAAAAGACGACACTGTTTTGCTACATGGAAGAATATTTCTGGATCAATTGAAATTGTGAAGCAAGGTTGCTGGCTAGATGACATCAATTGTTATGACAGGTAAGTGAGTTTTCCTATAGATTTTAAACTTATTTGTAATTTTAAACTGTTTTGCCTGTCCATAATTTATACATCCTCCCCTCTGCAAGCAGTACTTGAGACAAATGATCATACAGTAGTCTGTGAATAGTTAGCTTTGGTTTAGACACACATGCATACATGGATGCTTTTTTTTTTTCCTCACTTACCTGTATTTAGGGACCTGACTTCATCTAAATACTTGTCTTGTTTGCAGAGTAGCATGTTTTGCTTTCTCTTATTTGTTTACTATATATTAAAAAACAAGTATTGAATTTACTCTTTTTTGTAATGAGTAAATTCACTCTTTCTACTGATTTGTTATTGTCAAACAATTCAAATATAGTTATTGAAACCGGAATGCAAAATCCTATAGTTCACTTTTCCAAAGTCTTTGGAGTGGGAGTCAGCACTTTACGCCTGCTCTTTACTTAAACATGGAAGTATTTTGCTTATTTTTAAAAAGCTTACCTCAGTGGCAGCTCTCAGAGCCATTGAATGTTCTGAAACTCCAGTCATTTTTTTATAACAGATGGTCTAGCGAGTACCCATGAGCAGTAACAGCAGGACTTGAGGTTGGTTAGATATCGGCTGAATAAAGGTCATGACTCTCTTAAGAAATGGTATTATAGTTCTTTGAAGTACTGTACTAAGTTTTATTTGACTAAAACAGTTATTGTACAGAAAGGGAAAGAATTAAGAAAATAAATGCATAATATATCTTCATTAAAATGTATTTAGAATTTAATTTTAGCAATATTTTAGAAATTTTTCCTTCTGTGTTTCTTAGGTGTTGAATGAGTAGAAGAAATCATTATAGTTATTTCTACCAAATAAATGTTCCCCACACACCAGGATGTTTTCTCCTTTAATGACAGTTTAAAGCTAAGTTGAACAGTAGTTCTGATTTATCTCTTGCTCAGAGATGTAGCAAAGCATCTGTGAGCTCGCTTGCACAGCATGATTAAAATTCAGCTAGGCTGGAAGGCGAAGGACAAATTTAAAGAAATCTTATTTGTTGCTACTAGTATTTAGTAACTGTAAATCACTTAGGATGGGGAAGTGCCTTTTTTTTTTTTAAATCCATTCTTAATTGTAGCTTTGCAGGAGAATTTGGGGTATTTACAATTTATAAACTAAGTATATTTCTGCTAAATGTTAATGCTTTTAGGATGGAAATAAGGATTTTTCAGTTTTTCAATTAGGTTCTGTACCATTGTTATTCCCCTAGTTCCACATGTATCTTTTTGAACAGTCTAAAAAAAAAAAAAAAAAATTGATACTAAATGCTCCCTTGAGCAAAGAAAAGAAATTGAAAGAAGAAATAAAATTCAGGAAGGACAGTAAGGAAATAGTTGGAAACTGAGTAAGAATTTGTCTGGCTCTAAGACCTCATTAACTGTAACTCGTCGTAAGAATGCATGCTGCCTTGTTTGTCTGAAATATCCATTAAACAAAATCTTATCTCTGGGAGTGAAGAGTGGTTAAGTAAACGGGGAGTTACAGTATAATGAACTCCAAACAGCAGCAGATTAAGAACATCAAAGAATAAATGTTTTATGGAGGTTACAATATGGAGTAATTGTAATAGCTGGTTCTATAAAATAACCCTAATTTTTGAAGATGAACCCCAAACTCTTTTGCTAATCTTGAGCTGTATTTAAAATCCTCAACTGCTTCTGCATGATTTTCAGATTCTTCGCTTTCTGCTGTCGTCTCCTTCACAACGCCTGCTTTTCTTTCCTGACTTGAGTAGTTTCATCTTACTTGTTAAAAGAACTCCTTTCCTGCAGTTAATTCAGTGAATAAGCCCTGAAGTGAAATAAGCCTAAGTATGATGTAGGCAGGGGAAATTCTGAAAACAAAATAAAACTTAAAAATTCTCCTCCCGACTTATCTCCAACCCATGCAACCCTGTACTGTGAGTTTATGGTTAAACAGTAGCTGTTTGATCGTTTGTTTGTCCTTTTTAAATCTAGATCGTGAACTGGTCTTTGGTATCCTGTTGGTTATTTTCTTTAGCTTTGTCTGTGCTGTTTCTGTTTTAATGATACTTCATTGCAATATAAAATAACAAAATTTTAATTTGTTTCTTCAGATTTAACTTTTATTTGGGTAGTATGTTATCCTGGATGATTTAATAAATTTCACTTTAAATTTTAAATATGAGCATATGTTTTCTCTTGAACAACAAAAAAAACCCCTTAAGATTAATAATTTTTTTCTTTTTTACAGGAATGATTGCATAGAGAAGAAAGACAGCCCTGAAGTGTTTTTCTGTTGTTGTGAAGGCAACATGTGTAATGAACGCTTCTTCTATTTTCCAGAAATGGAGGTCACGCAACGTAAGTTAGACTAACACATTTGTGAAGGAACTGCTCAGCAGTGTTCAGAGATGGTTAATACCGTGCACGTTCAGGAGATAATACTTTCCAGCATGCTGTGGTCAGTTTTTCCTGCCGGAAGGTTTCTGATTCCCAGATGATAGAGCGCTGTGTGCATCCACATAAAGAGCTGAGAAAATTGCCAGTTCATTTCTTCAATTTTGAAAGGTCTCTATACTAGAAGTAATTTAAATTGATAAAAGGTAGTTTAGCTCTTTTCCGAGGGTGAGAAGGAAGGATAATCTGAAATAATTGACTGTTTTAAGATACAGAAGTTACTGTCAAATCTTACCTTAATTGTATAGTTAAGCTTGTGTAAGAGTCTATAAATCATTGAGCTAAAAGCCATATCATCCTTATATGCATGTAGCAGCCTATGAACGCTCCTCTTCTTGAAACGATGCTCTTGCTATTTCTTTAAACTAATTAGACCTTTGAGTTTCTCTGTAAATTGACACAGTAACCTTTAAAAAGGGGAAAGAATTTCCTCCTAGGTTACAAAGAAAATCAGATAGCCGGACTTAAATAATTGTTTTAAAAAACAATAACTAAAAGATTATTTGATTACTCTTGCATATATTCTTCCAGTCAGGAATCTAATCTTTGTTGGAAAACTGAATAATGTTAATAACAGAACTGAAAACAGCAAATGTCTTGTGTACCAAATAGCCAGAGGAAGTTGTTTATGAAATTAAATAACATTTTCCATGGGATTAAAATAGCCTTTGTTGACCCAAGAGGTATTCCTGTCATTTTTGCCAGTGATACTGCTAAGGCAGTAATTGACATTCTTCTTCACTGTCCTGAAACCTCTTTTGCCCCAGGGCTCTGTGGCTGCCCCTGCACCAGCTGCCTCAGAACTGGGCCTTCTCTGGAGCCTTTCTGGAGGTCCATCGAGGCATCTTCAGTGGGAGAACTCTTACTTTCAGCAGATCAACAGCGTGTAGAAATGTTGGCAGATTATTTCTGGCCTGTTCTACTTATTAATGACACTTTATTGTGTACATTCCAAAGATTAAACCTCTGTATTGATTTTTTTTTTCATTCACTAGGTGATGGCATTCTTGCAGTCTTTTTAAAATACAAACACCTCTTGCATGCTGTAGACAGGTGGAGCTTAGAAGCACAAAGAAGTTAGATGTGCTGATGTGTAAATCTGTGAATCTTAAGTTATTTCTGTGCTTCCCAAAATGCTGCCTTTTAAATATGTGTATGTTTCTGTTAGAGTACACTATTTAATCAAGTATTGTTAGCCTCCTGTGCTGATTGTAAGAATTCTTAGGAAATCAGGATTCTAGACGTTTCAAAGACTGGATGATTTTTGTTTCTTAAAATTTATCTCCTTTTTTTTTTTCCCCTCTTCAGCAACTTCGAATCCTGTTACACCGAAGCCACCTCTGTTCAATACCTTGCTTTATTCATTGGTGCCTATAATGGGAATTGCCGTGATTGTGCTCTTTTCATTCTGGATGTACAGACATCACAAGCTGGCGTATCCTCCAGTGCTCGTTCCAACCCAAGTAAGTCACTGCATTATGATTTTGTGTTTTTTGAATGGTAAAACGATTTTCTCAAGAGGAGAGAAAGGAGGGGGCATCTATCCCATGGCTGAATTCTTCTATTACTTTCCTGGTTTAGGGGTGCTAACGCTTACTGGCCGCAAAAGCAGAAAATTAAGCTTTACTTAAATAGTTTCATCTCCTTGAATTGCTATTTGATGAATGTATGAGCAACTGCTTAATGTTTTTACGCATATGTGTGTTTGGGAGGAGAAAAACTAAACGCAGAACTTCAGATGGCCAAGAGGCAGCGTTGTTGGAGAGCTGTGGGAAGCTTTTACTCCCACGTAGTTAAAAGGACCCCTTGTCTGGAAGTTGTGTACAGCTCACGTACTTACGGTTGAGCTTTATGTAACGCTTAGCTTAAAACAAAAATGAAGGAGACACCCTAATTCATAATGGAAATTTGCAGTGAATAGAAAATAGTACCTAGTAGAAGCTTAGCTATTTTTAAAACAGCATGGAACTGGGGCGCAGGTATCAGTTAAAGAAACTGTAAAGAAAATCTTCAGCTGAAGCCTAGTTCCAGGGGTCGGCTCAACTCAGCTCGTGGCCCTACTGTGATTCCTCTCATCTTTTTCCTCTTCCTTGTTTATGTATCTTCTGTTTTGTTCTCAAATGTTTCAGTTTTAGCAGTGTTTGTGTTTTACTTAGAAAATATTATGAGATTGTGGTCTCCAAATTTGAAATGTAAACTGGCTGTCTTACATGAAAACAAACTTTTTTTGGCTGCATGTACGTAGTTCCTGATGGTGTCAGGCTCCAGTTGATTCTGTAGGTGTAATTCAGACTAATACTAGAATTCCTCTTCTTTCAGTTATGTCTGGGGATTAAATTGAGATTAGAAGGCCTTTATAAAAAGAGTTAAGATGGCAAATTCTTCAGACCGAAGTAGGAAAGGTGAATACAATGTGGTGGTGGAAATGGAGAGAGAAGTGACTTGCCGAGGGCCCCCAAAATGTGGTTTTGCAGTAGGAATTGAACTTAAGCTCCTGACCTCAGTGCAGTGACCCCTCAGAATACACAATGATGATACGCTGATGCTATTTATGATCAAATAAAATTTAAACACTTGTTATTTTTGGTAGGATTGTGTTTAAAAAGGATTGATAAGCATTTGCTCCGAACTGCCAGCCTCTGTGATATTTTCGGTGTTCCTGCTTGACTTCAGGGTGTACCAGGAAGCATTATTGGCTGTGGTTGATAAATAAAAGTGTTTTGGTTTCAGTTTTGTAGTAAGAGATAAGAAAAATTTGAGGGGAGGCAGTGGGCATATGTTCTTGCCAAATGAACATAATTTAGAGGCAAAAAGTATGTTTCCTGTCCTTGCAGAAAGTATTGCAGATCCTCAAACTTCATGCAATCTGTTAGCATAATTTTTTCATCCGTCTCAATTTTATGTGCTTGGGACTTTATATCAATGTAGTAGCCTTCACTGTAAGATCAAACTCATATGGTGCAAATAATTTCAGCACGTGACTTCCTTTCTAGATTTAAAGAAATTAAATAAGCAATGGATAAAGTGACAGCAAAGCAAGCAAATGTTAAATATGTGAGAGATATCAAGAACTTGAGTTTTGATATTCTTCCTCCTTTTGATTGCAGTTCTCCTCTTGCATGGTTTATGTTTGGTACAGGAGTGGACACGTCATAAATTTTTAATAAATAGGGTAATAACCTGTTTTGTTAATGCTCAGATTGTATCTCTTGGGATAAGTATATGTTGGTGCTTGAGCTGGTTATGGTGTAATAACATTTTATCTTGTGGTGAATAGGCATTAAGGTTTGATGTGGAAAGTCAGGAAAAGCTACTTCTGCCTGAAAAACGAAATGAAATTATTATGGAAATAGAACGTATGAATATTCTCCCATATGCAGCAGAGCAGTGTTTCCCACTTTAAATTTGATTAGAGCTGATTTGAACAGGAGGCAGAGGAAGCAGGAAGAGAGGGAAAAGTATTAGTAACTTTATAACCACGAAACAAACATTTAAATATTTATGCAATTAATATATTAAATATTAATATTACATTTAATAATTAGGGCATGAGTAGAGTTTGTAGGCAGATGGATTCTTTTCTAAATCTTTCTGTAGCAAATGGTAGAAGGGGTAGATCAGATGTATAACAGATACTAACTAGAAAACAAGGATTTTTCTGTAGGAGATACAGATAACCTTTATCTCATTTACATGGTTTATTCTGGGTGGCGATGGGAGTACTTGGGTGCAGTACGCCCTGGTACTAATCTTTCTGTAGAAATTAAAGGGTAGATGAGGAATAAGCAAAAGATAAAGATGAGGAAACACTGAAGGATGAGACACTCTGGAAGAATTAGAGGAAGAAGGGATAAGTAAACAAAAAATCAGCAAAAGGGAAAGACATTGTTTGGAATATTTAAAAAAAAAAAAAAAAGACGACATATGCTAGAAGAAATTTTTGAACCTGTAGTGAACAGAAACATCTGAGAAAATGCAAACAACTTCATTTTTCTTTAGAAAAGTAAGATTGTTTCATGGTCTGTGCGTGTACCAGGCAGGCAGTTCCTACACAAACTGAGCTCCGTTCACAGCTGTGGGGATCAGCTTCACTTTATATTCCCTTTGAATGGACAGATGATTATTTTTAAATTTCAGGTAGCAGAATTAGTCTGTATGTTTGGTTTCAGACTGGAAAGCAGTAGGTATTTTTCTTTGCTCCTTACCTGTTTGATTCTTGCTTTCTTCCAGGTATTTGGGTAGAGAGGTGAAGGGGGTCACTAGAATAGGGCGCTGCTGAGATGCTCCTCGCCGGTGTCAGAGGTGGCCGTGCCCGGCAGGTCCCGCAGCGTGTGGCCGGGACAGGCAGGGCAGAGCTGTGTCCTCCCAGGCACCACTGCCAGCGCAGGGACCCGTCCCTGCTCCTGCTGCTCCCTGAAGTCTTGGCTTACCTGCTGCTTTGGCTCTGGGTTGTGCTGGTAACTGCCTGCCTCGCTTCACTGTGTGGGGTGCTAGCTACTGAAAGCTGTCAAATTTTATAAAATCTGTCACTTTTTAAATTCTTAATGAGTTATTAACAAATGTAAGTTTGCTAAATACATATGTGTATATGTAAAACAGTTTGAAAGGACTATTTCACTTTCTTATTTATATTTGATTTAATCATGTGGCAAACATATTCATATGTCTGAAAAAGTTCACAAAAAATGGATTAGTATATTAAATATTTGAATCTGTTTATTTTTATATAAAAAGTTACTCTCACCTGGTTAATTTTCATTCATGAGCACCAGCGACACTGGAAAACTCTACCGTCTTTGCAAAGTCTTTCACTCTCAAATTAGGTGTAGTTTAGATTTCCCCACAGCATCCTACTAATATCCCTGGTAGAACTATGAATGTGGATGGCAGGGAGTTGATATGTTATGCGCATTTATTTTTTTACATCTCTTGAGCTTGGGCCAGAATTGTCAGTCAGTGCTGATTACAACTGTAGTGTTACTGCTCTGTCATCTGATAGATAGGACCATAACCTATTTTATAGCAGAACTGACACAAGTAACACTTTGGGGTTTCATCAGTTCACAGAGCTGTGGCTCCCAACATTTTCCATCCGTACTGTGCAAAGAGAGATTAACCTCTTGTACTTTTTGTTGAGTCCCCGAGTTATGAATATCTTATTGGATCACAGGGTTGCTTTTTTTGTTTTGTGGTGTTTTTAAAATAAGAGTCATATGTTGAGAGGGTTGAAAAAAAAAAATGCTTTACAGATTCACATAATGTCATTTTTCTTCATAACCTATTTTTGTGCTTTCTCCTGAGATGTTTGAAATTTACTTGGGTCAAAGATGCTTCATATTTTTTAACGCTAAGCACAAGAAAGCCCTGATTTAGGCCTGTTCGGTGTTACCAGAAATTTAAAAACTTGGAATGGGCAGATCCTGTCTATTGGAGTGTCCATAAAAGCGAGCTTAGTTGCTAGAGGTTACCATTTCTTTCTCTCCTCAGAGAGGAGAATTATAGAGCTTAAAAATATAACTACATCTTCTACTATCAACATCCTATTTATCACTTCCTTTAAGGTTTTCACCCAGTATTCCCTATATTGGAGACAGTAATCTGTGCGTGTCATTTTGGGGGTTTATTTTGCCCCACATGGATGAACCTCACTGGTTCTATAAAGATGGAGAGCATCCCATGTCTGCAAAGTCATCTGCTGTGTGAACCGAGAATTAAGAACAATTGGCATGCATATATAGCAAATATAAAGCAAGATAGATCTGATCGTCCCTCTGGTTTTTGAGCAAAAGGGTTTTTTGAGCATCAAAAACCACTGTGGTTTTGGTCGATGGCAGTTCTGGTATGACTGCCATACCATGATAGCCTTTCTTCAGCGGATCCTTTCCTGAAGACGCCCAAGTTTGGATAGGTCTTTGTAGCTGTGTCACGGGTTTGATACTTCAGTTTTATCTGTAAGAAATCAGAATTGAAAACAGGATCACATAATGTGAGGTGGATAATGATGAAGCAGAAAGATCTCTAGCAGTGGCAGATGCAAGAAATACTCTGAACCACTTACTGCAGGTCTGACTGCATGTGTGGCAGTGGAACAGCAAATTCTGTGTTGGAAACCAATAGGAAAATAATGTATAAGGAGAGAAGCACTGCTCCTTGCTGCAGTTCTTGACCTCAGACATCTGGTCTAGACCACCAGGCCTGTGCCAAAGAGTTTGGCGAGTGTGTGTGTGCAGCTCGAATGGTTTGTTCTCAGAAAAAACCCATGAAAGTAATTAGTAATGGGAATTTTTCTATGGTTGGCATTGGAAAATGTTTGTTGTTTTTATTCTCTAAATTAACTTTTAGTACATCAAATAATCCGCTTGGGGTTTTTTTGTCTGAAGGGTTACAAATATTGCAAACGTTTCCTTAATCACTAATAAAACCTTTAGAATTAGTTCTTGGGCAGTATAAATAGAAAGTTGGTGTGTTTATATACACTAATGTGTACATCACAGCTATTTTGAGGGGGGTTAATTGCTCCCGCTTTTATAAATAAAAAGTTGTATTGATTCCTGAAATAAGAAAGCCCGTATTTGCATTTCTGTAATAGCCTGATACTGCTTAAACTGGGGATACTTGTTGCGTTTCTGCTGAAGCCTGAGGTGGTGGTCTGTAGGCTGAAGGGAAGGACAATGATTTTAAGATCAGAAGGTCTGTGATGTGCATAAATCTCATTTTGAAAATTTTCATGCATGTCTAATTTATGAGTGTTTGGGGGAAGCTGGTCCCCTTAGAAGAGTAGTCAGAGGCATGGGAGAGGACTCTGATTTCTCAGAGTTTCGTGTTTGCAGTTTGTCACTATGGCAAGAGGAAAAGGTTGGATTTATGTGTTTTTTTCCTTATTCTGATGAATTTACATAATTCCCAGGAGCTGGAGAATTTCAGGCCTGCAAAAAGGACTAATAAATTTTTTACGGCCACAGGAAGGATGTTTTAATAACTATTTCATGCAAGCAATGCTTTTTAATTTTTTTAACAGTTATTGTCAGTTCTTTGACCACGTTAATGGAGTTATTGGAAATATGAGTGCCCAGAGGTATGTCTGTTACTCTGTTCAGTAGCCGCTCCCCATCAGATTCACAGGCTGAGTAACACTTTATTTTGCTTGGCTGCTGTTTCTGGTGAAGGAATACGAGGGGCTTCTCCAAGTCCTTCCAGTAACGGTGCTCATGGTTTGTGGAGTTCATGCTGCAGAATCTTACTTGTAGTTTTTCTAAGTATATGTGGAATAGCTGTTCTGCTGGAGCCACAACCTTGCAGAGATTTGGAGGTGAAGATGATCAACTACTCCGAAAACCAGTTTAAGGCAGTGATTTTGTGGTTTGGGTTTGTTGTTGGGTTTGGGGTTTTTTTGGGGGGGCGGGGGGAAGGGGGGGGCGGGGACAGGACATTTTTCCTTTTGAATTGCCCCAAAATATTTGCAGGCTCTACAGGTCCTGCAAGAACCTGCTTCAGAGCCTTGGTGTGGGTGTTACCCTCATCTCCAGGGGTCTGCTGACCGCGGCGAGAGGAGGAATGATCCTCTTGGGCTCCAGTGTTCTTGAGTGCTCCGTCAGTGGCAGCAGGCTCTACTACAGTATTTATAAATCTGACTCCCAGCTAATCTAGCCTTCAAGAAATACTTCAGCCCTTCTATTATTAATTATTTAGATAATGCTAAGTGTGTGCTAGATGGTTTTCAAGCGCAGAGAAAAGCCTCTTGTTGGCCATGTGCTCTGTAGCATCCTGAGTGTAAAGACAAAGGGTGGTCACTGTAATGTGGCAGCTGAATACTTCAAAGGTTTGAATTTCATGCTCTTGCAACATCAATCTGATCAAATTATAAAAGACAAAGAAAATGGCCGTGGCAAAAAGTACAGGAGGAGGAACAAAGGTGTCTCGGCGTTTCTCTGCTTGAGTGGCAACGAGATTGCTCAATAAAAAAAAGAGGTGAAGGTAACGCAAACAAGCTTGTGTCATTGAAATGTGCTTTCAGTTTCAGTAACAGTGCTCTGGGACTGAGGTTTTTAGGATGGATTTCATTCCACAGTCTGTAAACTCATGTGACTTGTTTGAAAGAATCTTTAATGTTGTAATCTCCCTTTAGATATACTAAATACAGTGTTTTCAAGTTCACTTGTTCTAGTTACACCTCTGGAGTGCCGGATACATGGATTAAATTTAGTAATATAGACCTACTATATGGTGACCTATTTGTTTAAAAGGTTTAGTTATAACTTAGACTTTAAAAAGTTTTCATTTTCCACAGCTAGCTAATTACAGTGAATTTTAAGAAATACAACACTGCCCTCTACTGTACACTTGTGAGCATAGCAAGAAATAAGTTTGCATAACTTCTGTTTGTATAGATGTTTAATTTTCTGCACATGTTTATATACTGGTTTGTAGTAACATGACTGTTTATACACCTATAATGGGCAATTCTGGTTTTAATTGTAAGATCCATTCAGCTGAAGGTCTGTATAATCTTTCTTTTTGCCCATTTTTCTTTGCTAACATATCAATGATGGACTCTTTTAGTATTGCTATCCCCGTGAATATTTTTGTTGTTAATTCACAAACAGTTTCTTTTATCTCTTTTCTTACAAGCTGTTTTTTCATCCCATTCTTGGTATAAATAGTAATTTCTTTTGCCTGTGTTTTTTTCCCCTCTCTACAAGCACGCCTTTCATATAATGATTGAGGTAAGATGCATTGATGTTTGTTCATGATTATGGAACTTTCTGTGGACATGTAAGAAGTTACTTTGGTATAAGTTACTTTTTTTTTTTCCAGTATTTTGGACAAGAAATTTGTAAGCATGCGGGGTTTACAAATACAGATTTAGTCTGCTGTCTGTAGCTTTCTTAAAATTTACTGTAGTTTCTCAGGCTATCAAGTTGAAACGCAGGAGGAATAGTCATCCTGTGGTACTTCATCTATGGACTGGTTTGTGTGGGTTCCAACTAGTGTTGCACCCTGTGCGCAGTGGTGGGCCTCTGCTGGAGCAGCCTTTGCCACTGGGAACGTGGCTCTGGCTGTGGTGGGATGCCCGGGAAGTGACCGGCACGTCCTGCCCACATCTGTCCTGTCCCTGGGTATCTCTTGTCAGCTCCCACCTGTGAAACACCTCTAAATGTTTGGGGTCTGTGGTCTTCGTGGTGTGATGGGTTTTTGTGTCATTCAGGAGCTCGAAGAAATAAATCACCTGAAGATGTTCTTTCACTATTAAGTCTCTACTTTGACTTTTCACTGGCCAGAAGTTGATTTTTACTTGTATTAAATTACTGATACCTCCTGTGCAACTACAAGTAACTGAAAACTGCTAAATAAAAAACTTGGTTATTATTGCTAGGCTTTTAAATTGAATATTGAAAAAGTCAAGATTTGAGTTGTAATATGAGTGCTCCATTTCAGTTGTGTCTGTAGGTTTCTAATTAATAGCTGAAATGTCTTGTAAACGTAATTTAGAAGTAGAAATGGTGCCATTTAAATATTTTCCTGAATCACAGAGTGGCTGGGGTTGGAAGGGACCTTTGGAGATCTAGTCCAATCCCTGGCCAAAGCAGGGTCACCCCAAGCAGGTTGGACAGGAATAGCTTGCATCTGTAAAGGCTTATCAGAGTTCCTTCTGTTTGTATCACTGTTTTGCTTCAAATGGCATAATCTCAGTTACGGAAGTAGCTGAAGGATCCTGCCTACAAGTATCTACTTTGTTTATACTCCTTTGGGGAATAGGTTTGCAAAGTATGATAAAATAGAGGTGGAAAAAGAGAAAAATGGTTGCCATTTAAAAGAAATGCAGTTAGATACAAGTCATAGAGTCAATTTTAGAATAATTACAAAATTAAAGTATTCTGACTCCTTTTACTGTAATTGGATCTTAACTTTCCGGAGCATCTGGTTGAAAATGAACCAGTCCCGAACTAGAAGGGGAGGAAACAGCCAAGATAGTCATCAGAGTCTTTCAATGAGAACTTATCAACCGTAGTCACAATATCATCTGTAGAATAAATGTAACCAAACGGAAATATCGCACCATTTAACAAAGAAAACTTGCGTGTGCTCTGGAAGTTTGAGAACTTGTTTATATTTTGGAGTCAGGAAAGAGAAACGCGTCTATGTACAGCCCCCTTTGGATAATTGGTCTCTTTTTCCCCTTTGTTGCGCATGATGAATCACCTGATTGAGTTGCCGTATGAGACGTGACTGGAGAGAAATTCAAGTGCTAACGGACTCTGCTGGGGCAGGTCTTTAAACAATCTGTTCCGTTGGTCATATTTTTAATGGATTGGTAGTTTCGTGTTTGTTAAGCTTCTGTCTGATCTTGAGAACCATTCTGGAAGACACTAAAGGAAACTTATTTCTGGAAGTTCCCATTCTTTAATGAATATTTTCCCTCTGTTCTTTTTCCCGCGTGACTAGTATGCACTACCTGACAGCTGACTGCAACTCCCAGCTATAAAGCCAGAACTAAAGCTGAATTATGAGAAAACCAACCTGATTTTTGAAATAAATAAATACAAGCTTTCTGGCAATACAGCATATTGCCTTGATTTGCTGTGTGGTCAAACCAGCACCAGAGTCAGTCCAAGGGAGGGGATGGGGAAGGCTCAGGAACGGGAAATTGGGCCCCTATATTTTAACAGCTCTGGCAAGCTGTTAGACTAATATATCCACATTATATCTGTACTCACCTTATATCATCAGCCTTGGCACCACAGAGATGATTTTTAAAAAGCCATACAAAAATAATTATGCCTGTGGCACATTAAAACATTTTTGCTTAGAAGTAGAGCAAGTTGAAAATACTGTCCAGGAATGTTTCTGGGTAAAAATAGTACCTGTAGTTTTAGAGTAAATGCCTGTTGATTTTAACAAAGTTGTTAAAAAAAAAAAAAAAAAAAAAAAGGAAAACTATTCTTTTTAGTTATGTTAACAGAAGGCAATTATACTTTCCGGTTTAAATCAGGATTTGTTTTGATTTGTGTGTGTGGGTGTGTGTTGCTTCTTCATAAGAACGCCGGAAGTTTTGACTTCATAGAAATGTTTCAGCACGAAAGGGAAATGTGCAGGGAACCACAGGAGGCTGCTATCTAAGGTAGTGGGAAAATGTTTTGAAATGCCACAATTTTCTAGGAAATATGAAATTTGAGTACATGGAAAGTATTGTGGTCTATCTGATGTGAAAGTAAGAAGCATGAAGGAGTTACTGCCTTCTCTCACGTGATAGGTGCTGTCATTTTTTTTTCATCAAGTCTTGGAGGAGTGTTTGTTTCCTTGGTGGTTGAGAAAAAATTCATAGGGTGCACTTCAGAATACCGACAGGTTTTTGGGTGGAGGGTATGGGAAGGAAGGGGATTTGTTCTAGCCGCTAAGGCAAAGTGACATTTGAGTTTACTTCCCACAAATTGTTCTCTTAATTTAGGCAAGTCACGAGGTTCACAACTTTAAAAACTTGTCTGCCTGATGTTAAATCCCCAGATGCTGCACAGTGCTCAGGATTCTTAAAAATAACAGGGTTTTTCTTTATGAGTTAAAGTAGGCTTTTGTGAGTAAATTTGGGCATCTTGTTTCTAGTTTCACTTGTAACTGTAATTATCACAAATGAAGGACTGTGATTTCCCTGGTGCCTGAAATATTCCTAAAGGGCTTTGACATTGAATGAAAGGCAGCATGAGAGGGAAAACGTAACTCTTAAACTTCATTTTCGGTATTGTTGTTTGTCCACTTTAAACCCAGAAATTTTGATGTAACAACTTTAGGCATCTACTGCTGGCATATTTGTGAAAGGATTTCATACTTTTTCAAGGATAGTATTGTTTGTGTGTCTGATTTGAGTTTCAAACATTATATTTCCATTTACAGTTACTGATCTGTGGAATTAGGTTACAATTTCTTTAAATTGCTATAAATCTGCCTCTCTATGAAACTTGTTCTTTTTGAAGGATGTATTTGTTGCTTAATAAGAGAATGGTTATTTATTCCTGGACTTAAACTACTCAAAAACTGTGTTGGATACAGAAGCCCTTGTCTCCATTCTCACAGTAGTAAAGTATACTTAAACCCTCAGCTCGGAAAATGTGTCTTTAACATGCACAAGATTTTTTTTATGTTGCTAACTGAAGTGCTCAAATACTTAACTATTGAGTACTCTCATTATATTGTAGAAGCAACTACTCCAATGTTTTTCATTCTTTAAAACAGCATTACAGCTGTGATGGGAACACATAAAGCCAAGCATATGTTCTGGAGGGTTTTGTGAACGGTAGCCTTTAGGTGGTTTTTTGTTGTATTCTCAGCGTAGAGATCGTTTAAAAGCGATACCTGCCTTTCGTTTCTATGTTTCATTCTTTTGTATGTAATATTGAGACTTGGGGCACAGTGTTGTGGTCTCCATAGACCTGCAGTGCCACAAAAAGCAGCCCTTCACCCTCGTCCCCTCCGTGATCCAGCAGTTTATCCCCACGCTGCTGTCATTGACATTGGCAACTCCCAGGGCTAACTTGCACTGAGGAACAAATTGTGTTTTAAACTAATTTGGGGGAGGAGGAGGAGGAAGGTGGAGCTGGATCTTGTGGTGACAGCATTGGTAATTCTGCTTGGGGACCACTGCGCACCAGAACTTACTTATTTCACTGCAGAAAACAGGGATCAGGCAGAAGAGCTCGCGTTTCTCTGGTTCTGTGTGTAGGGTGATGTTCTGTGGTGCAGAGGCGTTTGTTCAGGGTAGGGATGAAACCTATGTACCTGCATTCCTAAATGGTGGACAATTTCTTGAGATGAAAAATGTGCGGGTAGAGTTTTATTGAATTCAAGTAAGTATTTTAACGCAGCAAACACATTACTGAAATATAAACTCTTGAAATTTCTATATGTTTCTAACGATAAAAATACATATTTGGTTTGAATAGTTTTAAGCAGCTCTCTCACACCTCTATCAGTTGAGAAGAACTTGTTTCTGTTTTTCAAATTAATTTGTACTTGGAAGGAATGTCCTGAAATGCAAACCCATAAGGTGATTGTTCCAACTAAATATGCCTCGGTTCAGTGAGATAATATTTACTTCCCAGCAATTACCTTATGAAAGCCATATTTCAGAATAGACTGTACTCATAAATTTAGTACCCGATCTAGTTAAAGAATGCAAAGTGATCCTATGCAATGATATTAGGATAGATTATACATTAATTAAAAACAATCTAATTTGACGTGGTAGGTTGGAGAGAAAAGGACAGCCCAGAAAGAAGCTCATCTTTGGCAATAAAGTTGAAAATGTACTTGTTATATTCAGATGCTGTGTATGATACAGAATATGTAAGAGATGTAGAAAATAGAAGACGCAAGGTACTCGGTAAGCTGTTGCGTTTTCCTTCCCAGAAAGGGAAATCGTCCAAATGCGTAGTGAAGTTGGTGGTTACATGGACAGCTGCGTGGAAGCTCTCTCACTCGCTGTTGTACTTCCCAGCTTGTGCTTTCGTATTTGAAAAGGAATTGTTGGGCTGCCCCTCAATAAAGTACAAATACTGTAAGATATGAGCAGATAATCTCTTAAATTTAATTCCAGTTCTGTTTGCAGGGTGCCACCAAGTACTCGCATCTCGGTAACATGTTGGCTAGCCACGTTAGCAAAAGTTGGGAGCAGTAGAAGTGAACCAGCAGGTCGAACGTTCCTCACACCACCATTCATGTGGCTTGGAGGCGTGACTGTGGAGATGATGGTGTTTGGTTTCCTCTGCCAAACGTCTGCTCTGTGCATGTGGTTCGGTGGATTCTGAATGAAAAAAATGTTCGTTATGTCCTGGAAGACCTTGTAGTGGCGTGGCCTGCCTGTGTATTGGTTTGTGACCTTATGTCCCCAGTAAGAAGTGGAGCTGTGCTGGTGTTGGCTCGATGGCTGGTGAGAGCTGAACCAGTGGGTGGGAACTGCAGAGTGAGGGACTTCCCATCAGCTCAGAGCTGCTGCCCCAGCCCCAGTTGCTGGTGGAGATGTCTTCTGCTTCCCAGGTCTTCTGATGGCCCAGGGCGTGCAGCAACAGTCACGGGGAAAGGGCTGGGTGGGGTCAAGTCACCAGGCCATTGAGCTAAGGGGTTAAACAGGTCACATGTTACGTCAAACCAACCAACCAGTCCTTCAGTGTATTGAAGGTGCTCATTTTAGTCCTCACTTAAAAAAAGTAACAAGTAAAGCTTGGTTGTCTTTACTCCTTAATTTCTGCTGTACTTATACACCTGGTTAGATGGATTTATACCGTAGCTGTTGTCACGCTGTCGCTTGCACATGAATTCTGAGCATGTTTTACAGTCTCATTTTTCTTTCCTGTGGAGAAGGGTTGCTGTGTTGTTTCTGGTTTGTTTGGGGGAATTTGTTGCAAGGAGGGTGGGTATGTGATACCAAGTCTCTTTGGGTTCACAAGTCTTCATTTCTAGTGCTGTCATCATAGATAACACATGTAATAACAAAATTAATTAATGCTTTTAACCCGATTTCAGGATCCTGGGCCACCACCACCTTCACCGTTGATGGGTTTGAAGCCATTGCAGTTGCTAGAGATCAAAGCCAGGGGGAGATTCGGATGTGTATGGAAAGCTCAACTACTAAACGAGTACGTTGCGGTCAAAATATTCCCTATTCAGGTAAGCAAAAGTTCTTAGTGTCCGGTGTTGCTTGTGATGTTGTAATGCTAAAGCAGCTTTTCCTAGCTTCGATATGCGGGTTTTATTTTAGAGAATTTTCAGTATCTACTGTAAATCTAGATAGCTCAAAGAAATTCTTCAATGCAGGAAATGTCTTGAGCTGAAAAATGTGCAGGTAGAGTTTTATTGAATTCAAATAAGTATTTTAATGCAGTAAACATATTATTGAAACATAAATTCTGTGAAATTTTTATGTTTCTAACAAAAATACATATTTGGTTTGAATAGTTTTAAGCAGCTCTTGCACATCTCTATCAGTTGAGAAGAATTTGTTTATATTTTTCAAATTAAATTGTACTTGGAAGGAATGTCCTGAAATGCAAACCCATAAGGTGATTGTTCCAACTAAGTATGCCTCAGTTCAGTGAAATAATACTTCCCAGGCAGTACCCTCTGAAAGCTATATTTCAGAATAGGTTGTGCTCATAATTTTAAGATCCAGTCTAGTTAAAGAATACAAAGTGATCATACGCGATGATATTAGGATAGATTTTACATTGATTAAAAACACACACTGCTGCTGGAGGTGAAGAAATGTGCTTGTGTTGACTGATGATTAACCAAGTGTTGACTTGCTGAGTAAATGCATCTGTAGGTTCGTATTCTACCAGAAATAGCATGTATTTAGGCTGGTTTCAGCCGTCAGCACAACAAATGAAATCTGAGACTTTGTTCATTATTTTTAACAAAGGAAAACCTATTGCCCTAAAATAGGAGAAAACCCTATTTTGTGGGGTTCTTGTAGATTAATAAAACATAAAAATTGAATCATGCTCTTAAGACTAAAGAAATTGTAATGATTTGCAGGCTCCAGTCCTAACCTACAGCTTTGTGTTTCCACGGTTCCTGTCTGTGATGGTCGATGTTGTTTTCAATACCTGATGTTTGCTTACAACGCATTTAAGCTTTTCAGATAGTTTTCCATTCTATGTGAATATGTAATATATATGAGGAAAGACAGCTTTTCCTATTTCTATGCTACAAACTACTGACCTGACATATATAAATATTGTTACTAGGCTAAACATTTGTAATTCTAAAATAGTCAGCTTCATAATGTTAATAGTATAGTCTATGCTTTCTTTCCTTTAGATAGTAAATCCTGTATTTCCAAAAACCCCCCAGGTTTTACTCATTCTGACAGATCATTTACAAACGCACAGTAAATTGTAGGAGGAAACTTCTACCAGGGGAAATTACCTCTTATTATCGTGGCATGAACTTGGTTTGATGTGTTCTCTTGTTTCAAGGACAAGCAGTCGTGGCAGAACGAATATGAAATCTACAGTTTACCCGGAATGAAGCATGACAATATCTTGCAGTTCATCGGTGCGGAGAAGCGAGGCACCAGCATCGACGTCGATCTCTGGTTAATCACAGCATTTCATGAAAAGGTATCTTTAGTTCTCAATGTAGTTTCTGTTTTCTAAGGTTATGGTAGAGGAAGAACAGCCTTAGAAATTTGTCATAAATGTGAACTTTTAGACAGTTAAGACATAAAATTTAACATAGTTTTTGCTTCCTCTTAGCTTATTTCTTTTCATTGGATATGAATTTATTTAAATTTATTTTCAGCCAGCTGAGAAAGTTGTCATCAGTCTTTACTTAATAGAGGAGTTTTAGAAAACACACACATTTATTCTACTTTTTTGCTTTTTGGAATATGTGGTTTTGAATATCCCCATCTAAATCTGCCTGGATTAAACGAACTCCATCGTGCAGGGATTGTGGTGTTTTATTTTTGTTTCCCTTGTGTTAGCTGATTTGTGTCTATAAGAATGAAGTAATCTGTATCAATTAGATTGTGACAACCGCAATAAGGCACGTAAGTGTATGTCATTAAGAGTATGTTCACTGTTTTATTTTGTCCACTTCGTTTTGGTTTCTTTAATGTGTGTGACTGTCACAAATGTAAGTATAAAGAGCAAAAAGAGCCCTGAACTTAAACTTAGCACTGGCATGGGCAGAGAGGCACGAGGAAGATGGTGCCCGTAGCAGATTTAAGAAAATACAGATCTGTACAATATGGGTATGCTAATACTTTAATACTTCCAATATTGAATGTTATATTCTTCATTCTGGCATTCTTGTCCCACTTATGCCTCTGCTTTAATAATTTAGAAGACTAAAACTATCCAACGAGTCAAAATTTTTGACAGATCTTCATGATCAAATAGATAATCTCAAACTAATTTGTCTTTTGAAAGGTATTGCCATTTTTTCTGTTTGATTTTTTTTTTTCCTAAGAGTTTTAAAAAACTTGTTACTGTTGGAAAGATGGCACCTGAGGTGACCCTGATGGAAAATAAAAATTTTTTTATTTTATTTTTAAAGTGTAGCCTCTACACTTTGACAGCGCTGTGTTTATTTTTCCCTTTTGTGTTGGCTTTTGACACAGTAATGTGCCACGGTGACATCTCACAAACTGGGTAATACCCAAATCCATGAAAAAATATATATAGTGGGCTGTAGGAGTGAGTTTGAAGAGAAGAGCTTTATGTTGACTAGATTCTAATTTTATCTCCTTGTATGTATTGAAAGTATTTATTTCACTCTGAGAGTGTATTGTGAAACTGGTGTTCACTGTTGCTGGTCCGTAAGAAAAGAAAAACTTAGACTATCCATGAGAGCTCTTAGGGAACGGGCATACACAGTTCAGCAGGATTCTCGAAGGTGAATGTAACCTGTCATTTCCTGTGCCTGGAAGGTTATAAATCACCCTGGTAAAAGCAGGGTTGGCTTTATAAAGAACTTAATATCCTAAGTCTAGCTCCCCTTTCTGGTGCTGACCGTTAAGCGCAGTTTGGCAGGTGGGACCCGAACGGGAGTTCCTTGCGCTGTTTGCTGTTGAGGTGATGTGGAGATGTGTCTTGATTCTGTTCATGGACTGGAGATGATGCAAAGGTTAATGTTGTGGTGTTTAAACGAGCAGTTGATTGTGTATGTATACGTGTAATTATACGGTCTATCAGAAAACAGAGAAAGGCAGACGGGCATATCGTGTTCTTTAATGATGGAGGCCATCTAGAAGTTTCCTTTATGAGTAGATGAGAATTAAATTGATGCTGTAATTGTTTTTCTTTTTTGCTGTGCAGGGTTCATTAACCGACTTCCTCAAGGCTAACGTGGTTTCTTGGAATGAGCTGTGTCACATCGCTCAAACTATGGCTCGAGGCTTGGCTTATCTTCACGAGGACATACCAGGGCTAAAAGATGGACATAAACCTGCCATCTCACATAGGTAGAGTATATGTGAAATAGTCTCAGATGACTGTTGGTATTTAATGTTGAGCTAAAGGACACGAAGCATGGATAGACAGGAAGTGTATTCAAGTAATTGCTCTGTGATATCCTCCTTCCAGAATTATCGAGAGCCTCGTAAGAAAAATCTGGGCAGCCTAAGCAAAAATCTAGCTGATGGCTTACAGAACTTGGTGTGGTGATCATGGTTAACCTAATAAATTCATTTTTATACAGTTAATTATTTAAGTATCCTCTGCAGTGTATGAAATAATTGGCATTATAGCTATTTGAAACAACTTAAACACTTACGTATGTAACTTTAAATAATAGTGGATGTCTTCAGACAGAAACATACTGTAAGTGTTCCGTCTGTTGTTGAGTGTAATTGCTGGGGGTTTAACGAGGCAGGGACAGAAAGCTACTAATAGAAGTAGGGAGCTGAAAGGATAAGGTAACCAAACTAGAAGATAGGCGTAGAGTACGAGAAATGCAGATTCTGCAGAGTTTGGAATTTCGTGAGCTGAACTGCTTGACCGATGGTAAAACGTGGGAGGGGGAGAGGTGCGCACAGGGCAGATGGAACCCCTGCATCCAGTCCAGCATCTCTTGTTTCTGTGGGAAAACATGTATCTCTGTGTTAGAAACAATTGAGAGCCATTTTTCAAATTGTTTTCTTTCCTGTTATTTAAACAAACGAAATGTAGTGGTAATTAAAGCATGCAGTAACTACATTTTTATTCTATTTCTGTATCCTACATGCTGTATCATGTGCTTAAAACTAAGCATAAAATGATAATTCCAGTTGCTATCTCACATATTTCCGTAAGAATAAAGGTGTGCAAGTGTATTTCTAGGTTTTATCATTATTCTCTTCTGCTGTTCAAATGGACTGCTTCTTTACAGTTTTCTTGCCCTTCATACTATAATGTTCTTTGTTTTATTGTATTACTTTTTCCTTAGAACTTAGATGCTATTGCATGTTCCTAATTTTTTTTTTCCTTAACTTGAAAGGGACATCAAAAGCAAGAATGTGCTGCTGAAAAATAATCTTACAGCTTGTATTGCTGATTTTGGTCTAGCTTTAAAGTTTGAGGCTGGAAAGTCTGCAGGGGATACACACGGACAGGTAAATACCGATTTTATTTACATAAACAATAGAACTGTTACCTGCATGTGAATGGAAGTGGACAGTTCAGGCATTCCTCGTGCACAGGGTACTTCACCTTCAGCCCTGTTTTCAGGGACCTTTAAGGAATGTAGTAATTTGTGCTTTCTTCTCTTGGGCTAAAAATTAAACAGTTCTTCAGATAATGACAGATCTCAGCCTTTCTCCCCCGTCTCATTACATGGCACCTCTTATTTTCATCCTTACTAGAGGATTTGGACAAAAAAAGAGCAGTCTTGCTGTATTTTATTGATTGGTCTGAGATACTGTTCAGAAATTGAGCAGTGGTACTGGCAGCCACTTGCTAACCTTCTGATCCAGCAACAGTGGCTTTCCTGAAGTGACACCAGTGTGTGACACTTGCCCTACAACAGGAAACTGGTTTAGTACCATGTACTTTAAAATAACAAGCTTGAGCTTAGAGCATTACAGTTTCTGGAAAGTTAAATGTCTTTAATTTTAGGCAGAACTTCACAGTTCATGGTTGAGTGACAAAATCCACACAATAAGAGTATAAACCCCCCAGTAACGCTGCTTAAGAGAAACAGCTGTTACCATGACAGTCTAAATAGTGGAGCAGATCTTGTTGAGACAACATACAAGTTGTGATTTATTCAGGTGACATAATTTCATCGTTGAATCTGGTCAAAAAGAAAGGGTGTTTTCATTTAATGGCCTGAATTTTTCATTTCATGGCCAGCTTTGTCTAAGTGATTTCATACAACTTCCTTGGTATAAATTGCACTTCAGTAGCTAGTTTTCCTTTGGGTTTTTTTTACTGCTTCTGTCATGGGAAGAAACATAAGCAAGTTTCACATCCTTGTGTTAAACTGTAATAATTCTTTTGACATGAAAAAATGAGCGTAGTGGCTTTCCTGTAATCTGGGAGAAGACAAGGAACGGCAGTGACAAATATGTTGAATTATTATGCGAATGTGTTATTTTAAAATATATTCTGGTTTTCCTGATTCGTAAGTATCCTTTATAGTGCCCAGTCTCTATGACTGTCTCTAATTCCTCTTATCTATTGGATATAAGAGTACAAGACACTTCCACGATGTAGTCCGAAGCACGGATAACCATGGCTAGCTTCAATCTTTGACAAGAAACAATACTCATCTACAGTGTTACTGTAATCGGCACCAGCTGGAGTGGGAATTGTGGTCGTGTTGATGGTTGGTGTACAAATCTTTCTCCTTCCCTGTTTTCCCAGGTCGGTACACGCAGGTATATGGCTCCCGAGGTACTAGAAGGTGCTATAAACTTCCAAAGGGATGCGTTTCTGAGAATAGATATGTACGCCATGGGGTTAGTCCTCTGGGAATTGGCATCGCGCTGTACTGCCTCAGATGGTAAGCAGCATTTTTGATCTGTGGAAATATTAAATGTAATTTCTGAGAGGTGTATTTAATGCAAAAAAAAAAAAAAAAAAAAGAAGGTAGATTATATGTATGTAATAAAGTTTAGTAAGGCTGGTAGTCTTGTGGGGAAACATGTGAAGTAGTAACATCATGTAGTCACTTGATAATTTAGTCTCTTCAATATTTGGCATCCCAGGTAAAAATTTTCTGATCCATGGTTCCCTCTTGCATTTCTTACCTCGTCGCGGTAAGGAAAAGAGAGAATTACTGTGGAACTCCTAACCTCATATGATTGATTTATTCCAAATTCAGCCTGACAGTCTCATTGCCAATCAGTTCAGCGTGAAGTATTGCTTCCTTTCATAAACAAAAGCTCAGGTGCGATTAACCTTGGTCACAACGATACCCCACCAGCACCTGCTGAGAAAGGGATGTCTCCTGCTGTGCACCTCAGCATCCAGATCCAACCTGCCATTTAGTGCTGCCTGTGGGAGATGTGTGTGGACCCTTCCCAGTGTCAGAGATCTCTTCCCAGTGTGCTAAGGGGATACAAGGCCAAAAGACATGAAGAACTTTCGTAGGTCAACATATTATCACAAAGAGTGGAGCGTTGAAGCAGTTAATAATCTTCTAGCAGCTCATAAGCATCTGCAGGAGACCACCTTGGCCCGTCCTGGATCATGGTGAACCGCTGGTCAGTGCATCGGGGTCAGTTCTCTCCAGTATTGGAGACGTAGGAAAGTCCCTGTTTCTGGTTTAGCCACAGGCCCCAGAGTGAATCTGCCATCCAAGTTCAGTGCCTCCCTGCCCTCTCTGTCTCTCGCTAATGTAACATTAGTTCAGCTCATATAGATGTCAGAATTCCTAATTAATAGTTAATAGCTTAGAGATGGCAAATACAGTAACATCGGAGACGTCTGCAGCTGATACGGTGGTAGCTATGGGTCCGTCACGGTTGTTTCTCTCAAAGCAAGCCATTGAATCCAATTTTTAAACTATCAAGAAAAGATATCGGATACCCTCTTTCAAGTATGCGTACTATGCTTTAAATTCTGTAAATAGAGATCTCTTTTGGGTGTCCAGAGTAAGTCAGGATTAATGAAGAAAAAGACAAAAGACAAGGCTTAAAAATGTTTGGGAGAAAGTTGCATTTTTAGTACAGTCTTTAGAGCAGCTGAATTCAGCGGAGTAAATCTGAGGGTTTCACTTGGGCTAGTGATGCCGTTTGTCCTAAAGCTGTCCTGTGAGAGTCTGCTGCCGCGGACGGACACCCATGGAAAAAGCCGAGACGTGGGAGATTTCAGCCGATGGCGCGTGGCTGCGCAGAGCTGTTCTGCTCCAAGTGGTGTTTTTCTGCTTCAATCATTCCTCACGGAGCAGAAGCCACCGGGGAGATTTTACCCTTTTAAAAACGTTAAGCTGTTTTACTAACAGGATCGACACAACCTCGCACAGGTCTCTGAGGCAGCCCCACGTTCCGTATCGATTTTTCATGCCTTGGTGTAGTGTAAAACATACCTAAATCTTACTGAAGTGTGTGGTAGGTCTCTCTGGCAGGTGTGGTGGTTATTCCAGGCTGTAAAGGAGACATCGGTGCAGGAAAGCACCTTCCTCGGTCACGGCGTTGTGTAGCTCTGCAGTCACGGCTGCTGTTTTTCTCTCTGCAGATCTGTTGGGGTTGGGTTTATTTTTTCCAGAAGGTACCTGCTGTGTTTCATGAAGCCTCCTCTGTCCCGTACCCTTCAGCTCTTCTGGCTTCCCCTGCCTCCTATTTCAGCCTTTTGATCTGAGAGCACAAAATATGTGTTACAATAACATAGCGTTAGATGATCTATAGTTCAGGATACCAAGTTCGTCCCTTGGATTCTGTTAAGGACAGCTATTACACGTAGCCTTCCAGACAGGTACTCCCCTCCTGGGCTGTGTGGCCTGGAGGAGGCAGCGTTCGCAGAGGGATGCGGGGGCTGCTATCACGAGCTGGTTTTTTGCAGTGCACGTGGCATTGCCAACGTTCACAAGTGGCGCTGGGGCACTGGTGACCAGACGCCCGGGGAGCCAGCAGGCTGGGGAGCGGGAGAGGATTTGTCTCACCAAAGCTCTGCGGAGGTGGAGGAGGCAGCGGAGAAGCCGGCGGATGCGAGAGCCTCCCTCCGCCCTTGTGTTGGGAGCTTTTGGTGACAAAGGAGCCAGGGCAGGAGCTGTGCTCGGCTGCCACACGCAGCAGAGCAGAGGCTTCCACCTGCCGAAAATGCCTCCACTGCTTCATTGAAATCTTAATCGCCACTTGCTGCTAACCTGTCATGGGATGAGCTTTCAATGGCGACAGAGCAAACTGCTCCCTAAGATTCTGATTATGGATGACATTGCTAAGAGACTGGTCTTACTTTTTTTATTCTCTTTTTTTTAAAGCAAAATCAGTGGTTTAACAACTTTTTGTTTTTTTATCCGTAGGCCCAGTAGATGAGTACATGCTGCCATTTGAAGAAGAAATCGGCCAGCATCCCTCCCTCGAAGACATGCAGGAAGTTGTAGTTCACAAAAAGAAGAGGCCTGTTCTAAGAGAGTGCTGGCAAAAACATTCTGTAAGTAATCACACAACCGCGTGCTTTGAAGTTCTGCCACGATGTGGGTTTCAAATTCTGTTAATCCCGTGTTGTGTTTGTGATACTGTCTTTTTGGAAGAATTCAATAATTCTGGTAAGAATTAAATGGCCTGTAAACTAACATGTTCTTAATCTTCAAATATTCTCTCTCATCTGGAGTGATTTGGAAGTGAGTGATCTCTTTCAGCGAAAGAAGATATTCTTGAGAGCAACTTCTGAATGCACATGTTAAAAATACATTTAAGAAATATTAGTCTTGATTTCCTACAGAAATGCTACAAACTGAGCGTAGTAACATGGGTAAGAAGCGTTGTCTGAGAAATTTCTGGGATCAGTTCAGGAGGAATTGTTTTCCTCCTCTGGTTTGTGGCTGGAGACTTGCGGTAACGCCGCTGCTCATTCCTAGCACTGCTTTTATTTTGCTTTTTGTTGTTTTCTTTTTGTTTTTCAAAAAAATGGGTTGTTAGGAACAATAGATGACACTGTCTGCAAGAAAAATGAGTGTCTGTTACCATCTGCTCCGTGCAGTTAGCATCTTGCTGTATTAGCTCGCTGTTACTTGGGCGAGCAGTAGCTGCTGTCAGGCAGAAATCCCCTTTTCTGCCGTTTGATTTTCACTGGAGTTTCACGTGGTGGCTGAAGAACTTCTGGGGTGAGAGCTTTACCGGCAGACTGGAACCTCATGTGGCGAAAAGGATTTGCTCACTGCTGTGTATATTGTTTAAATAGTGCAAAGTAAGTAAGATGTAAAGCCGAGTGCTGCACGCTAAGTTCCACAACAAATATGGTACGGCTTCCTCTTTGACAGAAGGGTTAAAATTTGGTAGATGGACCTTAAAATGCAACTTGTTAGAATTGCTAGGTGACGCCACCTTCCTACAGCTTGCTGTAACTCTGCGTACGGTGATTTTCACTGGGCTGTTTCTCGCAGGGAATGGCGATGCTTTGTGAAACCATAGAGGAATGCTGGGATCACGATGCGGAAGCCAGGCTGTCAGCGGGTTGTGTAGAAGAACGGATTATTCAGATGCAAAAATTAACTAACATTATAACGACAGAGGACATCGTGACTGTGGTCACAATGGTGACAAACGTTGACTTTCCTCCCAAAGAATCCAGTCTATGATAGTTGCACTGGTCACGTACCTGACCGCCAGGACTCTTCGCTGGAGCTGCTAAAGCTGACGGATGCTCACGTCGTTACTGTTTTCTGGGTGACGAGAGCGGTAAGTCTCTCTCCGGAACATCATCACGAGGTGGTTTCCCTTTTTTTTTTCCCCCCCATTCCTGCTCCCCAACACGGATCCATGAGACTTTTGGCATTCCCTGCTTACACCCGAAGGACGTGTGACCGAGGAACCATACCGTGCTGTTAAGGAACTTAAATGAAGAATGCGGACCCGCACCGGCTAATCAAGCGTTTTAAAAACTGACATCAGATTTATTAATACCTGTCAGAAGAGACTAATTCCTTAAATGAACTACTGTTATTTTTTTTAAATCAAACATTTCATTTCAGATTTAAAAAAAAAAAAAAGGGTAACTTGTTTTTATTGCATTTGCTGTTGTTTATAAAAATGACTATTGTAATGCCAATATGACACAGCTTGTGAATGTTTAGTGTGCTGCTGTTCCGTGTACATAAACAAAAGTAATCAAGTGGGATATAGCAAAGAGGCTTCCAAGTATTACTTAACCTCCCTCAACAAGGTATACCTCAGTTCCACCTCTGCTAAATTATGAGATTGACAACACTAACAAAATTTGAATAATAAATTGATCCATGTTTTGTAAATGATGTATTTCAAATTCACTGTGTTATTTAAAAAGGGTAAGCTATGCTTCATGCCAACAGTAAATGGCCATTCCTAAAGCAGTGTTTTTAGCCTTTTCTTGTACTAGCTTGTTGTGTATAAAAGAAAAAAAGAAAGTGCTGTTTATTGAAACAAAATTTTCCTTCCTCTTTTAGTTTAAAGCTTTTCTCTTACCTCCATTTCCTGGGATCTCTCATACATTTATTTAACTGAATACTATTTAGGTTTGCTGTGTCTGAGGAATATTTGAAAACTTAAGCATGACTTTTTTTTTTTTAAATTTTCTGTGAGCTATGACACTGGAAAGCTCTGAATTCTTGTTCTTTTTTTTTTAAAAAAAAAAAAAACCAAGTCTTTTTCCTATTTATATTTGTGACAAGGTCTGCCTAGCGCGCGTTCTGTTTCACTAAGCAGTGGCTTCTGTATCACTGTTTCAGGATCAGCTCAGGAAGCTCAGTTCCCCCCATTCCTTCCTCTCTGCTTCGAGATTTGCAGCTTCCCTCCGCTGAAAGCGTCGGTGCCATCTCCTCCGAGTCCTCAGAAACGTCTGAGAGACGTGGGGTTATCCCAGAATCACATGGAAAATTCTCACCGCAGATTTCAGATTATAAATGCTTACAGATTTCAGGGATGACTTAGTTACGCTGACAACTCAGAATATGCAATGACTGGTTAGAGGTAACGAATACAGTGGCCGTAGCACAGACTCGCAGGAAATGAGGAAAAGCAGTGAAATTGCTTTCACAGCTCCGACATTCCTTCGAGTTTAGGGAGCCATGCCTTATCTTCAGCTAACGGAGTGACTGGGAGGTAGGTGCCAAAGTGCTTCTCCCAAGTACTGTTTCACTGCGTTTATTTGATCCTTTACACAAATTTCCAAGTAAAATACGTTTTTGTGAAGCTCTAGAGTGCAGAACCGCCACTCGCTGGTAGTAACGCTGTGTGTTCTCGCAGTTTTGTTTCTTTGGTTTTACACCCGTGTGTTCAGCGTCTTTGAAAGAAGCTTTTAATGTTGCGGTGAGGAGCTCGCTGTCAGCGTGACCTTGGTAACTGATCTCTACAGCCAGGAGAGACCCTCGGTTTTACATGTGAACTTTCTGGGAACAATAAGAGACGTGTGGGATAACCAGGAGGCCCTTGGCAGGGAGGGAGGAAGGCTCCGGCAGTGCCAGTGTGGTTGTGGCTGGTGTCTCCCTGTTGGTCGCCTTGGTGCCCGAGGAACCTGCTCTGAAGGGTGCCTGGGGCTGTAGGCGCAGCTCGGTGGTGGTCGGCTTGGCTAGAAAAAGAAAGAAATCTAATTTTTTGGCCACTTCTTTTATTGACACTTCTGTTTTGCCTCCATTTTTAATCCAGGGCCATGAGTTAGCATGCACAGCAGGACATGAACAAATCCGAATCCATTGGTACTTCCCTGAAGAGCTCTCGGCTCCCCGTAAGCTGTCACCCCTTCGTTAGTAAAAACAGGGTAAACGCAGATGGTTTCACATGTGGTATTCATGCAGAAATTGGTCATGTATAGAAGGTGCATCATCTAGGTGTTACCCCTTAAAACTTCAGCTCCCGTGGGTTCTCCCAGCAAGGCTGGGGGGGACTCCAGTGTGGCTCAGACAGTTTGAGGCTGGAAAGGCCGCAGGGCACCAGGGAAACCGCAGTAACTCGTCTGCGTGTTCTAAACCTGCCCTTGGATCCCCCCATGCTTTAAATATTGTCCTGCTCGCGCTCCCTGGCTTCTGACAGCGTGGTTTAGTGTAGCTGTGAGAAGGATGCTGACAGCATAAATGCTTTTTAATTGGTAGAAATAACCCCCCCGGAGCTGTTGTGGCACAGCTGTTCTCGCAGGGCGTTTTGAGGTGTATTTTTGTTTTACTTGTAGAGCATTAAGTGTGGAGGTTGAGGAGATGCCTGAGCCGCAGCGCTGCACGTGTCACCGAGGGCAGGGTTCTAAGAGCGATGCCGGTGGAAAGCCTTTGGCATTATTTACCCGCAGGCAGTGAGCGCTGTCCCTTCGTGTCCTGCAGGGGTGGCAGGTGGGTGCGAGCTCCAGAGGGTGCCCCTGTCCTGTGGCTCTGAGGGACAGCTGGTCCCTTGCTCTTAACTTCAGCTTGAGCCTGCTGGAAGGGTGAGGCAGCTCCGCTTCTCGGCCTCCCCAGGCTTCTACTCTTTCCGTTGTGTTGGAGGGTGAGACGTACCTGTACCCCATCCTTTGTCCCGTAGCGTTCTGGGGCAGAGTCTGTGCCTCTGAGCTGCTGGAGTTGTCGGAGTGGTGCTGTCACTGGGGGTGGGATCCTGAGGCTGCCCCAAAGGACTGAAATCACCACTTTCTACTTTCTCCCTCCGATTGAAAGAGCGGGTTTACGGTGTGCTAACTAAAATGTAACCAGACAGTCATAAGACATTTCCTGTTCGTATTAGCATTTGACAGAAGGAATAGGGTTACCGGTTGCTCTTTTTCCAGCTTCTCTTTTTTAAACCTTTTTTAATACATTTACTTTTATTAGGAACACTTGGTACAAAATGCAGAAAGCTGCAATAGACGTTCATGGGCAAAACGATTCAAGTAGCATCCTTGACGGAACATCATTTACCTCAGATACTCAACCAGCAGTACTTCTTTTTTTTTTTTTCTTTTATTTTATTTTTTTAATGCCGTTTCAGTCCATATACTATTCGTTACCTCTCAAGATTTTGGTAAGCAATTATTTTAACTTTACTCTTTGTATTTGTCAGTGTTTTGGGCACAGGTTGTTGTACTACTGTCAAAAGGTACTTGCTGTTTTTCTGCAAGTACTGAAAACAAACCAACCCCCCCCAGCCCTCAATAAAGTGATTGTTAAATATTGTACAAATAAAAATGTATACTCTTTCTCCCCTATTCCCCCAGAAAGTTAAAATAAAAAAATGTGACTACTATGACTTGCACATGTCTCTCTTCAAATTGCAGCACTGGGGGAGAGACCAACTCTTCCAGTGCCAGTTGGCCGTCGTGGTCTCTTCGAAGGGAGGTTGAGCCATCGCTTGCAGGAGCTACAGCACAAGATTATCACAGGCCTGCTACTTGTTTTGCTGCTTTTCAGTGCGTGCCTCTTCAAAACAGACGGTTGTGTCAACAATTATCTTTATGGAGCAGCAAAGAGAGTAAAACAAATAAAATAGCCCTTTGACAGAAAAGAAGGGCTTTGCGTGAAACCAGAGCCATAAACTTCCTCAGCTTTTTGACAGGCTGAAGTCCTGGGTCTGCTAAAACTGGGTTATGTTGTACAGGCTTTAAGGTAAGCGCGAGTCACTTACTCTTTACTCAGGACAGAGAAAGCCCTTGGCCCTGCTGCGTCATCCTTCTGAAGTGTCCCTACTCCAGCTACCAGGCGTGAGCCAGCGCTTCCTGAACGGTGCAGCACTAACCGACGGCAGCGCCTACCTGGCATGCAGCCATACTGCCCACCCATAGTATCCTGTACCTTCCAGAGCTTTCACTCAGCCAGCTCTAAACCAGCTCATGACTGCAGCTCCGGGAGGGCCGGGGCAGAGTTTCAGAGGTGCCCGATGCAGGGAGACAGGCACCCTGCTGTCTGGCCGGCTTGTACTTCTCCTTACTAAACAAAATCCAAAAACAGGATCAGCAAAGCAACCTTCGTCCAAAAATTTATTAATCTGAACACCTGCTCTAGGCAAACATCACATCTTCCAGAGCTTCCAGTAAACTCCAAAAGTGTGGATGTAGAAAGCGATAGAGCAAGTGCCAAAGTTTTACAACCAACTGAGCGAGGATGCTGCCCACTGCTTGACGTCTGTGGGGCAGTTTGGATACGCTTGCAAAGCGTCCATGATTTGGTTATTGTCCAGAACCAGTTTCATCAGGAGATACTCTCTCTGTACGCGGACAGATGGTCTTTCTATTGGTTTTACTAATTCCAGTTGTAGTAAGTGTTCAAATGCCTAAAAAATAAAAGAAAAAATAAATTAGGAAAGGGAAGAGAACATCATTCCAGGCTGTAGTACTTGTTTTGAATGTGCTGGGCCTTGGGTGCAGTTCATGAGCTGAAACGGCAGCACCTGCCCGACCCCCGTTTGCCGGCTGCACCACAGCAGGATTATGCCCTACAGCCAGAGCCTGGCAAAATTACGTGAATTGAGAGACAGCCCAATCGCCCAGGCGGCCAACGGGGATCAGGTTTGTAACCAAAATACTGGTTTTCAATTTACACTTCAGCCTGTAGCTGGCTGAGGCAAAACCAGCCCTATTAAGCTACAAATTGATGCCATAAACCAGTCAGACCTACTGGGACTGGGATTAGGAAAAGCAGATTTTTCATGTGGTAAGATTCATTTAAATGTTGGAGACATCCCTTGTAAACAGCAGAAGTGAACGAGCGAGCTGGAGAGACCTACACGGAGACACAAATCTCTCTTTCCGAAACCATTTCTGAGACCGTCATTCTGGCCCAACCCCAGTCCTACATCAGTTAAGCTCCCTGCAAAGAGAGTCCTGCCCCCGGTACTGACCTCTTCAGGGTGTAACTGCTGACCGGCGCGGCCCAGCCTTGAGCTCCCACCCCAGGGAAGGCGGGGGGCGGGTGCCCAGACTCCAATCTACTACTCAAACCGTGCACTATTAAAAAAAACCCAACATCTGAATACTTTCCAATAAGAAAAATTACATTTCAGGCTTACCTTCATGACAACCGGCTTTTCGAAGTTGTACATACAATGCGCCTTCCTTTGTATGAACTTCTGGAATTCTGTATCAGTAATAGAGGGGAAAAAAAAGTTAGTGAGGGGAAAGTAAGCGATTTAGTGTTTGTAAAGTTCGGGTATTTCTCTCACCGTTGTAAACCATCTGGAAGTTAAACGGTTCTCCTTCATAGACATCATTTAAGTGTTTCATAGCTATAATTAGGCAGATTTCCAGGACAGACAAACCTAGAGGGAAAGGAAAAGCTCTAAATATTTCTTCTTAAGCATATCAGAAGTGCACGCAGTTCACATACTATTTTTATTCCTCTACTTTTATATGCTGTAGGCCTCACCCATTTGTGTTATGTATCTTCATAATGTAAAAACAAAAAATAATCCAGAATTGGAGAGGCTAGATGAGAGAACATTTGTTTTCCAGATATTTGAGGCAAGAATGTTAAGAAATGGGCTGCTTCCATCAAACCCCAAGAAATCTAAGTATTAAAAAATCCCCATCGTTGCAGATTGTATGGCATGAGAAAGAACTTAGACACCAAGACAATCTTGGTGCTACTGTACAGCATGGCACGAAATGAGAGTTTGAAGAGGTTATTAGCTATTCAAAGCTAAAGAAGTGATAGAGGCAGTCAGCTCCACAGGGACGGGCCAAACCAAACCAAAACCGGGGAAATCCAGAAGCCATGAAGCAGCACTGGGCTAAGTTAACTTTTCCTGATCAGAGAAGCAGTTCCTCCTGTACCTGGCTTCACACCATCACCAGAAGACCTTTATTTCTTTTCACTGCAGAGGCTCCAAAACGCTTATCAGAGAAAACTTCAGCACGGTGCTCAGTACATCCCACCTCCACGGGCGGATGGATTCCCTCTGCAGCTCACACCACCGGGGGACACGGCGCTACACCGCGTCCCTTACAGCAGAAGGATTTCAGGGAGAGACTTGACACATTCTGTACTCCTAGGAAAGGTTTTTGGGGAAAAAGCTGAGCTTTACCATGTACAATATTTGCTTTTGAGTCCATTCTGATCTGCTTGCTTGCTTCTTGGAGGTCTGATGCAGTGATAAGTGGGTGACGCACAGTAACGTTACTTACAGCAAGCATCTAAAAATAAAGCAGAAGACATTTTTCATTTAATTACTAATTACCAGACGTACTTTCTACTTGGAGATGGAATGCAGAAGAACACATTTCCCCTGGAGTCACCTACTGGAAACATTAATGAATAAACCCTACACACAGAGTAGGCTCATACTGAACACTCATGAATAGCTGGTAGCTACAGCTGCATGTTGCCAGGAAGCTTTCCCAGGCTGGAAACTTTAAAGCCTCCTCAGTAGAGGAGATAAACACTCATTAACTTGTTTGTATTAATTTCAGTGGATTAGCATACTTCAGTGATTGCTGTGAGCACGACTTACAACTATTTTAAACACACCTTTGTACACAGCGCTACAGTGCACTCGTGTCACTGGAAGTGCTCAGAAAGCATCTGAAGGCGCCTCTTGGTTTACAGAGAACGAGTTTCCCCTCCAGAACACTGGCTGAAGTCTCGCCTAGCTGCAGTTTACATCTTTAACAATCTTCAACTACCTGTCACAGAAAGTGAGTTTTGAACAAGCGTACGTTAATAAATACAGAGTTAACTGCCCTCCTCTGACACCGCTCTTTCAAAGCTATTGATTATCCACAAGCCTTTATACAGCAGTATAAAGTGGAGCAACGACCTTCACTTGCTCTTCGGGGCTTTAAGTATCTGCCGTGTAGATACTTTGCAATTTAATATTTATCAACAGAAAAAATGACTTTTACTGACTACCTCTGACTTTTGCAGGTCTGTGTGATGAAAAGCTATTTATTTTGTGTGTTTAATTGAGGTCTCTCCTATCTACCACCAGCCTTTTACACTCCTCTTAGAGATGTCAGCTGAGCAGCCTCAAAAAGCTGCATGATCAGGTCAGGCTTCCAAAGGTACAGGGTGAGCTTTTATACTATTGAAGCTAAAGGGAATTTGGGCAGGGAAGAAGGGGAGGGATGAAGAAACAACAGCCCCAAGTCACTAACAGACATGCAAAATGGAAAGAAGCGGAGGAAACGCAGCAGTAGCTCCTGTAAGTCACTGCCCCCTCTGCTTCAGGGCAGTGAGATTTGTGAGTAATGGGTCACTCCAGTGAACAGAGCCGGGAGCACTGGGCATCCTCTGCTTTACTGGGTCCAGAGGCAGGCAAGGAGCTGATTGCACAAAGCCACCCACACGAGAGAAACCATGGGGAAACAGCATTTACCAACAGCAAAACTAGATTTTACCAGCTCGGTTATGAGCTACCTAGTTGTACTTATGTAAAAAATTACTTCTTTTACTTTGCTAAAAAACTTAACTTGTTCAGGTCTTCCAAGCTTTTCAAGGTTTTGCACAATACCACTGCGGGTACTGCAACGTGGAACGGATGCTACATTTCCGCTGAAAAGCCATGTGTTCATCTGACAATGCAAAGTGATGGGGAGCACTAAGTGTAATTTAGCAAGAGTAGCGCCAATCTCGCCACCACCACCGTCCCCCGCCCATCACAAAGCTGCTCACACCAGCTCAAACAGCAGACTCCTACAGATTTTCAAAATTAAGGAAAAATTCATCCTGCGGGGCAATTAATCCACACTTCAAGCTAATACAATAGAATTACAGAAGTGCTAGAATCTGTATTATGCACTCTTCTGAGCACGATGACTTCACAGAGTGAAAAAAACCCTTTCTAAAGGAAAAATTCAGAACATGCTGAAGAAAACAATTAGGAACTTCTGCCTCAGCTCTGGCAGACCTTGGAGCTATTCAGCTGGCCAGCAGCTCTTTTTCTGCCATTCATTCAAGCCACAGAGACAGCATGGGGTGCCTCTAAACTAGAGATAATTTGCAATCTTGTAACGAACTCAAGTCAACAGAGGACTACCAAAAAGAGGGACTCTGACCATGTGTTTCAGAACTGGAGCAGGACCTCTGTGATCTAGTTTGCAGGGTGGCTATAAACTCAGCATTGGGAAAAGCTGTTGGCACTAAAGAGTCCAAGAACAGGCCACCACGGAGTGGAAGGTTAAAATCTAAATACTTGCACAAGACAAGACAAGCAGGTATGGTTAGTGGGCTTTTCACACTGACAGAAGCAGATAGATATTTTAGGAGGGTTAAATAAGTGTTACTTATCTTCTGTAACGAATGTCATTGCATTCATATTAACTGTGTTAAAAAACAGGAGGGAGGGAGACAGATCAGAAAAAACAAAACAAAACCACAAGAACAGAGAGACCCTCCAAGAGATCCTGACCACACGTTAAGCTTTGGCTCATGTGTCATTATAGGAGGAAGTTCACCATCAGCATTTCCTCCTGCTTACAGAATACAGAAGTCTTCTCTCAACAGGGAGGCAGCAGTCTAACTTTTCTCCCCACAGCGAGGAGGCCTTCCTTCTCTCCCCTAAGATAACCGGGAAAGGCTGAAGCTACCAAGTACAATTCTGAAAGCGTCCTCAGGCCCTTGATGCCAATTAACTTCCGTCTCAGTATTTCCAGGGATTAGTAGCCGCAAGCTTCCAGCACCTCAAGATTTAAAAGATTAAGATCGCATTTCCTGGACTAACGTCACAGTAATGGGACGAATTCAGGGCAGCATCTGGGCTACCTGAATCGCTCCATATGTGAAACCAGCTCTGGAAAACGAAGTCACATGGTTCATAAAGAATCTCAGAAAGCAAAGCATATTTTGAAAGTATTTCACCTACAGTTTTGCTTTATAAATGGAAACACTTGGCAAACGATATTTAAATACCAAAACCCCACCAACATTTTAATTATACAGTAGACCCTCACAAGAGAACCGCTACAGAACTACTCAAATTCATTAATAAAGCACAGACTGATAAAGCATGCAAGAAACCAGTACTGTCAAAAGCCCGCTGAATGAACAGATGTTTCAAGTAAAGCTCAGATCACTGGCTTGAAAAACACAAGTGTTGTTTACAGATTATTGTAAATCAAGAAGATCTTATATACATATCCAAATACATACCAACAGCAAATGAAGCGAGCGCAGATCTTTGGTGTAGTGAAAAAGGTTCTGCAGGATGTCTTTCACAGTTTTATCCTCTGAGAGATGCTAAAAAAAAATTTAAGTGGTATTTTAATCATCTCCGCAAATCATTTCATACTCACCTGAAGAAATACCAGTTAGCTGACTTTCAGAAAGACCTCAGCTTACGCTGGCAGTACAATTCTTCATGTCTAACCTTAACCTTCTGGTCTTTTTTGTGACACTTCTAGTTTTATCTTGACTTCAATAAGCAAAGATTCTCTATCACAATTTGATTTATTCCATCTCAAATTCAAATAGTGAAAGGAAATTCTAACCTCAGATAAAGGCTTTACACTTAGGAACTGGTCTTACTTTAGAAGTTCTACTAAAGCGAAGTATAAAGATTTTTAAATACCTGAACGTTATTATTCCATTTTTGTGCAAAAGACTCATCAGGAAATTCAGCAGGAAGACAAAGCTGTTCCTTGAATATCCTAACGTATTGTTTAAAATCAAAGGAATTAATCAAATATATCTGTCTGTGAGAGAACCTTGATTTTACTCTCTTCTCCAAGAGCTCCAGGATATCCTTGGGAAAAAAAAAAAGTAGTAAAATAATTATTTAAAAAAGCAGATGCATTTAGTGCATTCTTTGCTACAGTAAAAACTACAAGAGAAAACAAAGTAAATCACGTTAAAAAACCCAATTATTAAATTCTCAGGCTTAAAATGTTCTAACAAGACCTTTGCTAATTATTATAATTGATGTGCCTTGAAATGCCTAACAACTAGCCATTAACCCAAATCACGTGATGCGCTACATCATACAGGATAATTAGTTGCTAGGATACCCAGCAAAATTTCTCCATAGATTATGTAAATATTTCAGTTACTTAAGTCTGCATTCAAGATGTCTAGAGCCGTGATAGGCTGAAAGAAGTTGTCTATTTAGTAGATACGTAGGTTGGCAGCTGTCATTTCACGTGCCTTTTGTCAGACTGAAAGAATCCAGCTTAAAAAAAAAAACCCTTAAGAGCCAATATTCATCTTTTAAGATTGTCACACAGCGCTAAGCAAGCGTGCCACCAAGTTGTTGGTTGAAGATAACAGAGAAACGCTTACTTTTCTCAGAACACATTGCAACAGACTGGCATCAGAAACAAGCTGTGGGATTCATCCTTTTAGAGAAACACAGTACTATTCCCCTACCTGATACTGGGACAGAATGATCACACTCCCAGTTTCTAGGAAGCTGGGGTGGGTCACTTTTTTCAGGGTTTGTTGTGTGTTGGTTTTGGTGGTTTTACTTGCACTAAAAAAAGGCTTGAAGAATACTGACATTCCTCACCAAAAAGAGAGTGAAAACAGTACACAGAGAACCAACAGTGCAAAATATAAAGACCCCTTTCGATTTTAAAGACCCCTTTCGATTTAGAAGTCACATACAACAGGGGCCAGTGATTTTTTTAAAAATAAGAAGCAACAGCTATCACCAGAACCATGATACAGCCTCTGAAGCCTCTACCTTAATGACATTCAAAAGTAGAGCAATACGGGGTTCTAAATAATGGGTGATGAGGATACCAGAGTCGGGACAGTAATGAAGCAAAGAAAAAACCGTAATTTACTAAATCTACTACTAAATTACTCTTAACTATTCTATTAACTTCCAAAAATTTGCCCACCTAAGTATCACCTAAACCAAATCAACCCAGATTCAGGCTTCAATGAAAGATTTTAATTATTCTTCTTGTCATAACCCAGCTATCTTCATGACCAATACAGTTTATTGAGAAAAACAGTGGAATTTTTATAAAGTATCAGCTTCCATAGTGTTAGAAAGTAATTATTTCAGAGTATACGTGTAATCCGTCCACAGTTCCCTACAATGTCATTGTAAAAAAAATTGTAAAAGCAATTGTAACATGGAACCTAAATCCATTTTGAGCATGCTAATTTTATAGCAGAAGTGCCCTACTGAAGCGTTTGCTTAAAAAAAAATTCCTTGTCCTCAGAACAGTGATTTAAATACGGTAGGTTAACACAAGTCTGTTCTTACCAGCTGCTGACCAAGAAACTGAAATGCCCAGGAGCCCCTCGAAAGAGTGAACAACAGTATAATATAAAACAGCCACATGGATAAATGCAGCTCTTCTGCTATAATACAGGACAACAGCCTTGTGTCTCCTTAGAAATGTAAACCTGCTCCTCTAGCAGTAAAACTGAAGGCTTTGCAGTTTTTTGGTCATCTAAGTTTGCTCTCAGCACAAATTATTGTATTTTTTTTTATTCCCCTCACCCCTGTTCCCAATTCAAAAGTCAGAAAAATGGATAGTTGAGAAAAGTCTCCTAGTAAATTAAGTAAGGTTCAAGGAGAAGAAAAAACATTCCAACTAAGACAAAAGTCTCTTTAAAACAGCTAAAAACTTTGAATGAAAAGGCGCAATTTCTTACCTGTCTACACGTAAGTCCAATAACTGTTACCGGAGTCTGCGCTGACTGGGATATATCAAAGAGGTTATAGAGGAGCGTCTGATTCTTGTGATGAACAAACAAGTCAAATTCATCCAGTATAAACAAGACTGGGCAACTGCTAGTTCGATCTCCTGAGACAGCAATTGTAAAAGTTAGTATGGTAACATCAGCAGCACACTTCCATCTCTACAGCTTTCACATTTTCCAGTTTTAACTATTTATGTATTTTCTTTTCACTAAGCCCTCCTTTCACATGTGTACTGCTACAATGGTAAAAACAAAGATACACTGAAAAATCAGTAAGGTTTTGTAGTATTCTGCCAGTCGTCATTTCTGGTTGCAAGGGACGGCAGACTTGCATGGAAATTCTTTTTTCAAAACCCACTACTTTTAATAGCTTCAATCTGGGTAAAAGAATCTGTCCTTCGTAGCTGGTATCAGCTATGTTAGGTACATGTTTGGTTAGTATTACTATTTTTTACATTATTTTGTAACCATGACACATTCTTGGGCTGGATTTCTTCATACCACTTGTACAAGCAGATGACGAAACACCTATGTGCTAACTTTGCCGTCCAGCGACAAACACACACACACACAGTTTCCCAACAGGGGCTACCAGTGTTTACCTTTCCTTAAAGCTTCAAGAAGGAATGTGAGATTTTCAGCAAAACTGCCCTATACAGAGAAGAAAAAAAAGTTTTCTAAGAGATTTTCAATACCATTCTCAGAATTTTGTCGCTACATCAAGACCGGGCATGTAATGAAGTCCATTTCCTTCTAAAACCCTACTTTCAAAACCAGTGCGTATTTGAAAATTTACAATGTTACTTCATGCTGTATAATCATAACCTCTTCAGGACAAGAAAACTGATAGTTAACTCTACACTGATCCACTCTTTCCAGTCTGAAAACCCCAAACTAATTGCCTCAGACAGGCAAGAATTAGTGATTGGAAGAATGTCTTCAACAAGCTAAATTTACAAGTAGCTTTATCTTTCCTTAAATAGCTACTGCATACTCATTTTCCATCTACACACATGCAAAAACTGCCACCTAACGTGTTCTGCTGAGAATGATCAGTATGCAGCTTTTTTAATTTGCAACCTTATTAGATGGATGAAAGCATCAAGCATTCACGACAGAAAACAATGAATTGCTATGACCATCCTGCTTCAGTTACACACACATTTACACGCTCTGAAGCACACAAGTTGTGAGATGGAAAATAACTATAACTGAAGACCACAAGCCCTGTCAAAGAAGGCAGAAAAGCCAACTTGCTCTCTGAATGGGAGTTGCAGACGCTAAGAAAGGAAAAGTTTCTATGGACAAAAGTAAGGACGTTCCTGCAAATCAGTATGTTTCCTTGCCCATGTGCAACCAAAGGGATTAGATGGCTAAGAATTTACAGTAGTACTCCACAATAACTTAATGGAGAAAATTATAGGGGAATTAAGCGTATTTTAAGACCAGTTTTGCCTCCAGCATTTTTGGTAGTGGAACTGTGGAGCTTGAAAGGTTGTTTTAGTTCTCTGTTGAAAAGACAACTCACTCAAATGGCTATGCTAAAATTAAATACTTGCTATTTGCTTTATTACTGCAGCTGTATTTGGGGAAATTTTAGCTTAGCTCACCACCAAAAAAGGGTTTTCCATTCCCTGTATCTAAAATCATTTGGCACAAGTAAGAAACCAAAGCACAGCCTAAGAAGCAAGCATTTCCAAAAGATAATAAAGCCTACAAACTACAATCTACACTTCATCTTGTATTCCAGACTGCCTCTAACCTAGTTCTCTGGTTTCTCTTACTAAAGTAGTAAGAACCTATCTCTTTAGCTTTCCAAACGCAACTGATGAAAATAAACCTCATTTATTGAGATTTCACCTTTCTCCCACTTTTCTTCATAATTGTGCTTTAGCCACTTGAATCGATATTACACAACTATGTAAACTCTGCCAATCTCGAAGGCCCTATCTGAGAGCAAAGGAGGAGATGATGCTCAGAAGCATCTTCCATCATACCAGGAGATGGCCTCTCAAGAACACTCACTGAGTAACAGGCAACAAACAGTCTAACTTAGATCACTAGCCCAAGTTATTTAACAACCAAATGAGTGAAATTTAATCTGAAGCACTTCAGTTATTCTCTTTATTACTGACTTCACTACAAATGTAAATAAGTTTCTTATCTTTGGGAAAAGGTCAATAGATGCAAATATTTTAAAACAAATTTTATGCAAAATGAGAGCTCTAAGAAGCCAGGATAGATTTCTCTATGAAGCAGAAAATGTGGCAAATATGCTAAAGATACTTGCTTTCCAAAATACTCTACCCCTCTGAGCAAAGCCTCTTCAGAATGCTTAAAGCTTGTTTCATTTAGAGGCTTGAAGTAAATGTTATGAGACCCTTCCTATACTTCCTCCTTCTCTAAGTCAAAGTTGATGTTTTTTGGAAAAGTATCAGGACACATTAATATTGCTCAACTAGCAAAATTTAATGTTCAGCGCTTTTTTCAGCACCACACGTATTTGCTGGCATGCTTGAAGTGTTTGTAAACCAGGGTCTTCACAGGTAAATGCTGCCACGGTTCACTACTGACATCAATTATTAAATAATTTATAAGAGAAAGCTTTGAGAAGACTGAGCCAGCCCATTGCAATTTTGCTAATAAAACTCTCAAAGCCCATTCAGTCTCAACAAGCTGCATCCTATAAAGCTAGTTTTTCAGGCAAGGATTTTTGAGGGAGATAAGCGAAGAGTATAATAAAGTTGATACTTACAAAAACTTTATCCCCAACCACATTTTCGAGGTGCAACTGTCTGGTGATCTCCTTCAGGGCCACTTTATCATTAGTCTGCAGAAGCCCTGAAAAAAAATGATTTTTTTCATGAAGAACTGGCAGTTCTCCTTCACTCCAAGAGGCCACGTCTACAGTCACTAGAAACTTATCCAGAAGCTTCTCTCCATTTCCAGCCTTTTCAAAAATTAATACTAGACAACAATTTTCCATATGTAGTAAGTTACTTAAAACAATTAATTCACAACGGAATTGATTTTTAACATTTTGAAAAGTCATTAGAAGCAAACAAGTTCTCTTTATACAGAGCGATACAAAAGAAGGCGTTCTGGACTTCAAGGCCAGATAACAAATGCTGAAACCAAAATTTTTGTTCAGTACGTACAATATATAACAACTGAATATAACATAAAATTGAATAATGCTGTATTACTTGCCATTCAGATGAACTTCCAAGAGGTTCTCTCTAACTTCCTTCATTTCAGTGAGCTCTTTTAAGACATGATTTAATAACTAGGAAAAAAAAAACAACATAATTTCTTTACAAGAAGATTTTAACAGTAAGAAAAGTCTACAAATGGATATTATCAGATAGGAAACAGTATATGCAGTTTCACTAGGTAACATTGGGTTTGAGTATTTTCAAGACTAAAATGACAACTTCGCATTCACTACCATGACTGTAGCGATTACATTTGTTCATTCTGCTGAATTATTAGGGAAGGAAATATAAAAATACCTCCAGTATTTCAGTCACTAATTTTTGGAGGTAATATCTAGGGCTTTTGCCTTAACCAAAAAAAGCTTTAAGAGTTTGAGATATGACAGAATTTGGCTCGAGTTAGTATAATATTCAGCTTCATTAGACGCTGTAGAACAAAAATCTTTCCTTTAAATCTTTAAAGACACTATGCTTATTCTTTTCCTCTTGAAGTTAGGAAGCATGAGACAATTAAATTACACATAATTACATCAACTACTGCTTATAAAACTTAGGGGTCCCAATTTTACAGTCCATCATCTTGGTAAAGGTAATAACGAATTTGTATTAAAGTACGTATAAGTAGATGAAATGTTAACTTTTCGTTCACTTGCTACTTCTTTGCTTTTGCTTCCTCAGCTGAGAATTTGCAGCTCTACATGTATGTATACATACATATATACTTATTTTCTTGTCTCTTTTTGAGAACTAACATCTTTCACTTGATGTAGAATATGAAAATAATTCATTTCTCATATGTGATTTGCTTACTTATGTCCCAGCAGGAAGGATCACAAATTTTCACCTTCACTATCCTTATGTAAAAGGTTTGGATGAAAATTTAAACTTCAATTAAATAATAAAAATAGTTTGAGTTTTGATGACAGAAGAACGTAACAATACTGACTGTTTTTGAAATGCAAAACAAGAAAGCCATCAACAAATGGGCAGAATGATTGGCGTCAGCTGTATCAAGGACATGTTTACAATCTATTAATTTATTTCTATTCAACTGTATTTAAAAGCTTGAAGGCCACTTGCTTTAGCACTTGGGAAGACTTCCAAAGTAATTTGTGTAATTTTTCAATCTTGAGTACTTTCTGCAGTAACAGCCAACCTATTTATCACATTATATACTCATGTAAACATTAAAGACTTAAGTGTTTGCATAATATTAAAGTATGTAACATTTAAGTTAGATGTCATCCCTTCACATGCCTCAACTAAAAAGAGTTCCTTTAAAATACAAAACCTGTGCTTGTCATGAACAAACTAAAACTGCCAGACAATATTCTACCGCCTAGCAATTTAGGTAACAATATTCTCTGACACATTTAAAAGAGGATTAAGATACCTTACCATTCTCTGCATATAAGCAGCTATGTAGAAATCCACCCCTTAGTCTACTCTTTTTATGGTTTTTGGATGCTTTTTCAGTCATTTTTACAGCAGAAGCCCAATAGTAGTAGCAGGTTAACTTTTAAAGAGTAAGCAAAACATAGGTTTAATTGCAAAGATTAACTCCTCTGTGGCAAGAACCATCAAAGAATTGTAATAGGAGAAATGCTGAAAGAAGGCAGAATGTACGATGTAGTCAGATCACTGAATGGCAAACGCAACTTGTTGTGATAAAATTATTTCCATTTTACATGTTTACATGCATACCTGTAGTGCGTCATGATACCTGGTGAAGACACACAAAGGATTCCAAAACCATGCATACTTCTGCAAGCCATTGTAAGGATGGACAGGTACATGTTTTTTTCAGCTGCAGATGACATTATTCTACTTTACAAAACCACTAGGAAACTCAGTGTTTGAAAAATTTCAGAATACTGTTGGGAAACCAATTTTTCCACACTGTTACTCAAGAGAATTATCTCACAAGAAGTCCTAGAATCTTTTGAAATTCTATGTAAACAGTTAGCAATTCCCTCTTTAAAAACAGTCAGAGACGAAAATTTAGCTCCTAAAGCTCCCAGGACCTTGGGGTGAGGTTATCTACCTCATGCTTCATTTGACCTTGTATAGAGTCTTAATACATGTTTATACCGCAGTCTTTCCTGATCCTCGGGGTCCAATAATGAGGGCAGAATTACTTTCTCCATGAACTGTCGTTCGTTTCACAAGTTCCAGCAGATGCCTGTGTTGACAACAGCAACAGGTTAAAAATGCCAAACCAGAAAACATTCATTGAAACTATGGAAAATTCAAAGAATCTTTAGAACATAAGAGAAAACTTGATACATTTCAACTTGGTCTCAGAGCCAACACTCAGGGTATGCAAAATGTAATACAATAAAGTACAAAAGGCTGAGTGATCAGATCTCTTAAAATATTTTAAAATATTAAAACACACAGAAGTTGGAACTATCACTAATTCATAAAGCTCTACAATTCCCCACCATGAAAGGACAGGCTTCAATAATTATTTCTTTCTTCAACAAAAAAAAAAAAAAAAAAAAAAAAAAGATTTCTTTCTGTGATACCACTATAGCTCACGAAAAAGGAAGAGCGGCAAACATATTGAAGGAAGACCTTGACACCAGGAAAAAAACATTAATGATCTACTGGAATATGTGCATTTTTACCATCTTCATAAAGCTGATTATATGCTAAATTTAGGCATCCAAAGCTTATGAACACTAACAGCAATGCTGAACTTCAAGTTCATGTTCTATTCCCACCCAAAAGAAGGAACAAAGAATAACTATAAATTATCTCCAGATAGACTAATCACCTAGTACCCCTTCTAAAGTACTTATAAAAAATACCGACACTTCCAATTCCCAAATGTTTATAAATGCATACATTTAATATGCTTGCTTTTTTTTTTTTCTTTACTTAAAATATTTACGTCGTGCAATCTGTTCTAAAGCAGCGATAGAGTCGTCATGGAACAGCTGTAGCATGTGCTTTTGCATTAGAGCGAACTATAGCTCTTTAGAGCTAACTATAGCCAAGAGCCCTGATAAATCTTGAGAAGGAAAAACTAAGAGTGAGTGGGGAAGTTCACCGTGTTTCCTCTCCAGTATAACTGATCAACAGCAGCATATTAAGTAGAAGACAATCTGTAAACTGTTTTTCAGAATTCCATTTTAAAGAGGGGAGGCTTGGTTTGTAGAATACTAACATTATAGAAATACATTTTCTCACAACAACAAACATGTGTATGTGAGGATATCATACCACATTTTTCTGAAAACAGAAATGTTATTTTCATTCCTCTAAGGGAAAGGAAATCAATGCTCACATCAGGCGATTCAACTTGTGTAAAGTTATGCTCGGAAAAATTGATTCTTTAAAACAAGTTTTTTTGGTATGCGTTTGTTATTTTCAAAATTTGACCTGCGTCTGTAAAAGGATTAGTATTAGGATAGTAGTATTGTCACAATAGGTCTTTTCTTCCTAACTTTAACCTCTGCATCCGGATGACCCCAAGAAGTAGGTTTGTTTTAAATATGGATCTCTACCTCAAGAGTAATATTGTTGGCATCCAAGGTTTAAGATTTGCTTTTAACCAAGCTTACCAATAAACAGGAGAAAATCTGAAGTAAAAATAGAGATTCACAACAAGAGAATTTAACTTTTTGCTTGGTCAGGTCATTAAACATAGCCTTGGAATATGCACTGAAAGTATCTTTCAGGCTCAAAAAAAGCATTTCAGGATTATAGATCTGAAACAAGGACAAGAAATTCAAAACTCTTAAAATCCGAGGCAAACAATTCTTACAAGCATTGCTCCACAAGTCATTTAAGCCTCTATAATTTAGAAAAACAGGTAGCAGAAAGTTCTGATTTCACCTGATTATTTTTCTACTGTGGTTAAAGTAGAAATTCCTTAGTATTTGAGTCTGATCACTCACCTGTACTGACGTTCAATCCCAAACAGTTTTCCAGTAGCATAATGGTGACAGAATCTTTCACGTAAAGTTTTCTGCACCTGTGGATATAACACAAGACAGAAAGGATGCTTGGTGCTTCAGACACAAGAATGTACCAAGAATGTAACTACTGCAATAAAATAATAGTAAAATATGTATGTTTCTGTGGTGTTACAAATACTCTGTAACATGTAAATTTTAATTGTCATCAACGATATAGGGGTCTGGAAAGTAAGAATAAAGTTGCAGTAAGCAGAATATTTAATAGACACTTTTGTAGCAGAAAAGAGAAAATTCAGCAAGTCTAAATAACGGATAGAAGAACAACAGAAATCTATTTTGCTAATAATTTCCATTTATGAAAGGAGTTACTTTTTAATATGAGCTATGCTCGTCTACCTGATTTTTCAGGTATTTTTTCTTCTGCTAAAGTCTTAATGATTTAATTTTCAGATTAATTCTGTTTTAATGAGCAATCTGTCTGAACAGTCAGCATTGTCTCTTCACAAGTGAAAAGGTTTTCCTCCTATAAAGGGACGTTACAGGTAAATGAAGGGAAGATATTACAATATAAGAAATCACTGAACCAGAAGTAATTCGCCACGATTTGCATCACAGTTTTTAAGTAGACACTTTGAGAAAACAGAAGAATAAAGCTTAAAAAAATAAACTTGAAAACTGATTTGGCAGCTGCTGTCCTGCCTAACCTAAGCTGTTATAAAGAAGTCACCTAGATTCTAATCTGCCCTACAAACTGGAAGAATAAAGAATCTGATTAGATAAAAATATATTTATGCAAATCTGTTGCCACAAAAGTTGTAAAAGTGCAAGGCTGTAAAAGTGCAAGACCACCCTTTACCATTTTTATTAAGACTCCAAACAGTACATTGTTACTATAATGCTTGAAGCAAGTAAACATCAGGTGAGAAGCTGCAAGAAAAATAGAAAATAAATACAAAACCCATTTACAGACCTAGAAATTACATCAAGTATCTGTACATGCCTTCTCAACTGGTCTAGGAAAAAACTATAGAATGACATGGATGGCAGAGGATGGAAAAGTTACACAACTCAAATACAAAGCCAGCTATTTAAGATGTTACTAACCTCTGAAATGCATTCTCCATTTGCTCCACTGCTCTCCTTTGACTTACGTTTACTCATTGCAGACATTTTAATCTTTAAATAAGAAAGAGAATATAAGTTATACTAAATTACTCTGTTTTCCAAATAATTACATTAGTCAGAACATCTATTTAGATGTTAGTAAACTAAACTTAGTACAGCAAACCCAAGGCTCACTTGTAAGAACTTAAGTTGTAATGAGCATTGTTTCTTAGCTGTTAAAGGTATAGTTCACCTTGCTAGTAAAAAAACCAAACTTGTAAAGATTTATAACACATTTCTCATTAGATGAAATCCATGTCTACATACAACTTCTGAAGAGTTTAGGATGCTTTTCAACGCAATGCAAACAGTACCTAATGCAACTGATACGAAACTTTTTCTTCAAGTTCTCTTCCAAGTTTTTCTAGCAAGTTCTTAACACTGACATTCCCAAGTCCGTGAATGACATGCCAAGTTCTGCCAAGACAGCACAGCCACAAACAAGCCGATCTCACACAGAAACAGGAGCAGCACAGCTCATGTGTTTACACTTCAGGTACGTTATTGTGAACAACCAAACAGATATCCTTCAAGTAAGTTGTACTAACAAGTGACATTTGCACACCTTCCCCTCTGACCAACCATCAAATGTAATTTCTTAATTTAACTGCCTTTAAGATAGTTTGAAAAAATGTATTTATGTTTCTGTAGCTGGAACAAGCTATAGGCACATGGCAACATGTTAGATCATGACAATTAAGTTTTTTAAGGAACAATTGGCTAACCACATGTCATGGTTTCAGTTGTGGTAAGAGTTAACTTTTTTATTAGCAGCTGGTGTAGTGCTTTGTTTTGGATATGGGATGAGAAATACTGTTGATAGCACACTGGTGTTTTTAGCTGTTGCTGGGCAGTCAAGATCTTTTCTGCTCCTCAATCCACCCCACCAGCGAGCAGGCTGGGGGGGACACAAGGAGCTGGAAGGGGACACAGCCAGGACAGCTGACGCCAACTGGCCAAAGGGATGTCCCATACCATATGGCACCGTGCTCAGCATAGAAACCTGGGGGAAGAAGTAAGAGGGGGACATTCAGAGTGATGGCGTTTGTATTCCCAAGTCACTGTTACATGTGATGGAGCCTGGCTTTCCTGGGGATGGCTGAGCATCTGCCTGCCCATGGGGAGCAGGGAATGAATTCCTTGTTTTCCTTTGCTCGTGCACGGAGCTTTTGCTTTACTTATTAAGCTGTCTTTATCTCAACCCACGAGTTTTCTTGCTTTTACTTCTCTGATTCTCTCCTCAATTCCAACAAGGGGGAGCGAGCGAGCGGCTGCTGCTCCCATCTGCTGGCTGGGGTTAAACCACAACACCATGTTTATACTAGTGCAGCTTATAACAGTAACCACAGTGCCACTGCAGATAAGCAGCACGAGTAAAACCCCATTCTCCTGCTTTATGCTACCAGAAAGCCTCTAAGACTTGCTCCGCAACAATTTACGCTTATTTTAAAATAGCTGTTTTCTACTTCTCTCAGTTTCGCTCCTTCTATTGTAAGGCCAGCACAGTGCAATCCCCTGGCACGGCAGCTCTGACTGCAAAAGACAAGACCGGCTGATAAAACACACACAGATGAAGGAGCCACCAAGGGAGCAAAGGCACCGGAGCGCACGGCACTGCGACAGCAAGCTGAACCGAAGCCGTTCGTTTAATGAAACCGGGAACAGCGGGACCACGGGCAGAAGATCGCGCCCGCTCCCGTTTTTCACTCCGGGCTCAGGAACTGACACGGAAGCACCGCCGCAGCCGCCACTTCCAACCCAAATACCCGCTCAGAGCCACGTTCCCGTGGTGAAAGGGGGGAAGGCGCCGCTCGCGCCTCGCCCCCCGCGCCTCAGGCCCGGCCGAGGGCGGCTCCCCGGCCTCCACATACCTCATCAGCCGTTACCCCCACACGAACCGAGCCCTACCAGGACCCGCGGCCCTCGGGGGAGAGGCAGGCAGTGGGAGGGAGGGAGGGGGGATCGCACCCCCCACCGGGCTGAGGCGACGAGCGACCTGTCCCGTCCACTGTTCGCATCCTCCCCCTCACGGTTCCCGCCGCTCCCTCACCTGAGGCGGCTAACGCCGCCGCGCGCGCGCGCTCCCGTCCCGTCCCGTCCCGCTCCGCTCCGCTCCCAGCAGCCCCCGCGCCGCCCGACCGCCCCCATCACGTGACGGCGGGCTCCCCCCGCCCCCCTTCCCCCTCACTTACTTCCGCCCCTCCCTGCCCTCACTTCCGCCCCTCCCCGCCACTTCCTTCCGCCCCGCCGCCTCATCTCCTTCCGGGTGCGCGCGGGGCCCGGTGGGAAGAGCCCGTCCCTCCCTCTCTTCCCCCCTCCCTCACCACCCCCCCGCGGCCTCCCGAGCTCCCCCGGGGCGCATGCGCAGTGGCTGCCTCCCCTCTTCCTCCCCGGCAGCGCCGGAGCCCCAGCCGCCGGAGCAGCAGCAGCAGCTGACGATGAGGAGGAGCGCGGGGGGGGGGGCGGTAGCGGCGGCGGGGGGGCCCGTTATTTATACCGTTAAAGGGACAGGCCGCTCGTTCCGCTTGGCGGGGGCGGGGGGCCGGTGCCAGGCGCCCCGAGTTTCCCCCCCCCGTCCCCGTCCCTCCCAGCCCCGCCGGAGGAGTTTATTCTCCCCCTTCCCCCCCCACCCTCTCCGTTTTCCCCGCTGCGGCGGTCGGCGAAGGCGAGAGGCGGCCCCGGCGGCTCGGCGGGGGAGCGGCAGGCAGTTGGGCAGCCCCCACCCCCCGCGCTCCCCTCCTCCCCCTTTATTACCCTTTGTGTGCGTCTCCGCCTGCGCCGCTCCGGGGCCGGCCCGGGCGCCGGGGGGGCCGCTGAGGTGAGTGCGGGGCGGCGGCGGGGCGGGCGGCCGCTTGTTTACCTCAGGGAGGGAGCGGGAAGGGAGCGGGGGGGGGGGGGGGGCCCGGCGCTCGGCCGCGCTGGGCCGCGGGCGGCGGGGAGGGGGCGCCGGGCGGCCGCCTGTCACTTTCTGCCCCCCCGAACCGTCCGGCCTGAGCTTTGTTGTCGCCTGGGGGGAGCAGCGGGGTGATGCTCCAGCCCCCGGCTCCTCGCAACGCGGGGGGGCTGGTTCTTAAAGCCTCTCCCCCCCCTCTTTCCCCGGGGCCGGGGGTGATGTCGGCCTCAGCTGAAGGCGCGGTGTTGTGAGGAAAGTTGAGGTGGGTGCTGAGCCCCGGCTCGTCCCCAAAGTGGCGTTTGTGGAATCGGGGTGCTGGGGGGGGACCCCGGGGTTTGCTCCCTCGCAGTCGGGGCTCTCTGCGGTGGGTTGGGGCCGTTATTTGACTTATGAAAGGCCGGTGCTACAAAGAGCTGCCTGCGGGCTGAACTTCCAGGGGTCGTTCAAGAACTGGACTTGATGTTGGCGAGATCGGGATGGGTGTTGCGCGTTTGATGGCAGTCCGTGGTTGTTGGTGGTGGCTGGCTATATTTGGTCGATGGCTCGCTCAAATACACGTATGTCGTGATCTGTTTTTCCATGGCCTTCTGCTGGGAAGGCCAAATGTCTCCATCACGCTTGGCAATGGTGCTGGTTTGTTAGGTCAGGTACCACCGGTAGGCTGGTGTGACCATTTATTCCTACTAATTAAAAGGGAAGTTACATGTCAAAAATGTTTGAAATAGCCATTTAGTTTGCCCCCTTACATTTTAATCTAACTCAAGGAAATATTGGAAAGAGCCTTCTGGAGATTTGCAAGAATCCAGAAGCAAGAGTTTGGGCATTAACATCAAGTTGAAATAAGAGTCCTCTACATAAGTAGGATGTTTATATTAAAATTGCTGTTGTCTGCTTGTTTCTGGAGCTTAATTATGTCCTCCGTAATTTTAAAAAGACAGTTTGAGTGCTCAGTTTTATTAAGTACCGTGGAGCACGCTGAACCATGAAGTAGGCCATGAGTATGTGTTTCAGTGGGGCACCACGGTTAAATGGTGGTCAGCAGAGAGCGTGTGTCATCTCTGCCTCACGCGGGAAGGATACCCACAAGAAAGAGCTCTCCTGAAATGCTTTGGTATCTCCCATTTCTAATTTGTACATATGTGTCTTGTGCGAAGCAGCAATTTTGTGATCAAACTGGAAAGAGTTTGAGAAAGCCGTAATTTGCTGGGGTGGAAAGAATGAGAGAGGAATATAGTTGGACCAATACTTAACAGTGTTGCATAGAAGAATTGAAGGTAGCAGCCATCACTGTACAGTGTTCTTTCTAATAGTTTGCCATTAGTCTTCTGTTAGCTTGTAAAAACAAGATCAATTTGGTTTTAAACGTGAAAAAAAATCAACAGTGATAATCATTGTCAAAATCAGCAGATAGGTGTGTAAAACCCCATTCTTTAAACGTGTGACTCTCCTTTTGGTTAGTTTACTACAGGCAAGAGTTGGACAGCAAAAGACTGTCCAGGAAGGAATAAAGGATGCAGTTTTCTTCTTTTTTATGCCAATGCTTCCTTTCTCAACCTGAGATACCATTGATCTATTTTCATCTGTACATGCAAACCTACAGCAGCTTCAGGATTATGCTCCCAATGTACGTGGAGCTGCAACTTTCATGGCCTACAGCTGATGAGTTGTATTATTTATTATGGGGATTTAACACTTTAATTCTTTGTATTTTAGTGTTAAAAATAAGTATGATTTGATCTAATATGATTGCTTGGTAAAATACCTTAACAGAATTCTAAAGCTGGGCAGAATAATTCAGGATCTTCCCTTACTTTAAATCCTAGAGATAAAATTACTAATAAGCCCTTCAATTTCTACAGATCTCCAGCTCCTGCAGCCAGATCAGTGCTGGGAAGACAACTGCTGATTTGGGGGGATTGGATAGGGGAGGTTCCTCCTAAGGAGCCACTGGTGGGGCTGGGATTCCGAGTTGTGTCAGAGGCAGTTCCTGCAGCACCCAACACAAAGGGGGCTAAGATTCATTTGGGGCTCCCGCCTGCTGTCACAACAGCCTTCTAAGAACTGAAAGAGTTGACTCAACCCGTGTTAAAGAAGGCTGTGCTTTATCAACAACTATAGCTAAAGGGCAGTACAGTTTTGTTTTGTTTGGGGTTTTGAGCCAAAATTAATAATTATTTTCATGTATTCCAGGTTAGTGGCTTCCCAGACTCTAGGTCAGAGAGATTGTTTCGAATTAGCGAGGAACATACCATGGCAAAACGTGGGCTGCGCTAGACATAAAGATGCTGTTCAGGCCAGCTTGTATTTGTCTTTAACAGTCTTTTCTTGGAGTTTGCTTTCTTACCTTTCTTTGCAGATGAATGTGTTCATTTCTATTTAGACTAGGTAGGCGAATGTTTGAAGAGAATCTTTATGATGCAATAGTTTCAATAATTTAACTTTTCACATGCAGTCCTTCCATTCCTCTTTGGCTGTGGAGGGATCAGTCTTTCTCCTTGTTAAAAAGCACTAAAGATCTTGGCATAAGTAACAGTCCACTCAGAAATGGAATGCCTTGGTTTTCAACTGGGTTATTTAATTCAGTTTGTCAGTACTTTTTTTTTTTTTCCTACTGTTATTCGTGGCCATTCCTTGTATGTGGAGGGTCAGTAACTTGAATATGATCCGTAACTACAAAATTAGTTTCTGAATCAGCAGCGAGTGCTTATCATGGATGTTCCTGCTGGAAAGCAGTAGACCAGGTGGGTGGCCCCTTGTGCCCATCTGGAGCCCCACTAATGTCAGTGTGTCTTTCTATGGGCTTAAGAGACCACATGCACAAAGCAGCTTGCAAGAGAAGAATCTCATCTATTAATGGCTCAGGACACAAATTTTGAAAGTGACTGAGCTTCCTTTTCAAAAATACTGTTAAAACTTCAGAAAAGTGGTGAGTTTGGTTTCTTTTTTTCGGGCTTGTTCAGTCGTTTGGTGGCTTGGTTTTGTTTGGTTGGTTTTTAAGGACCGTCTATTGGTTTCTGTTTTATCCCAGTGGAAGTGAGTATTAAAATTACCATTGATTTCAATAATAAAAAGATAAAGGATACATTTTTGAATGCTCTCATGTCATTAAGGACCTGCTTACTCTTTTTAAGAGTTATTTGAATGTTTGAAACCACAGGCTTTCACTGGCTTTTCTTTGTAATTATTTTTGGAACTATTAGGTGGATTAATACTGCTCAGTCAGTTTCAAGTAGGCCTGCACAGGAACCAAAGCCTGTATTAGGAATAAAATTTTGGAAAAGCATTGGAGGCAGATAAAAATTAAAACATCGTGAACGCTATGTAACTAGAGTTAAACCAAGCGGGATGCTAATAAAAAGCAGCAGTTAAGAAATTAAGAAGCTCTGACTCCTTTCCTCTCTTCAAATTCCAAGTTCTTTATTATAGCAATACCTTTTTCTCTTTTTTTTTTTTTTAATAAATTGTCTAGAAAGGAGTTCAGACTTTGCACTATTTTTAAATTGAGGTAAAATTTGTCAAAATGACTTAGATTACAAAGTTATAAAGTGTATGAGTACATATGCATATATGTTTAGCTACATACACAAATGCATGTGTGTATATAAAAAGTGTAAAAAATAGATACTTTAAAACAGTACTTAAAGTGACTGTGTGGCTCCAAAGATCTGCATTTCAAACCTTTTAACTCTAAGTTCTTGTTTTGATCTGGCACGTGGCAGCAGGAATCAGTCATTACTGTGAGATGGCTATTCATAGACCTTTGTGATCATCTCAGTTTATCTGCAGCTTGACAGGTGTTCCCATCGCAAAAAATCTCCATTCCCTCCTCTCTTTCCCATGGGAATGACTAAGGAACAAATCATGGAGAGCGGCTTCAAGTGTTGGTTCATTGGGTTGAAGCTGAGGAGCATTGTAGAGGGCAATACAGAGAGACGGAGATGCACAAGACACCTTTGTCACTTTGTTTGGGCTTTTGTTGTTTTTTTTCCTGAAATCTTCGGTTTCAGGAGCTTCACATTTACTTAAAAAATGAAATGGTAAAATGTCTGGAAATTCTTTTTGAGTTTTCTGGTAACTTTCTTTATCAAGTAAAGAATAAAGGATTTTATTTATTACTCCGGTTAAATTCCTCAATATGATGTTTTTTGGTTTGTTGTGGGTTTTTTTTTTTGTTTGTTTATTTCTTCTACAGGAAATATTTTAAAGTAAGGAAACAATATTTTAAAAATTATTATCCTGTCACAATATCTGGTAACTAAGACCTATAGAAGCAATTATGTTAATTACATTATTCCTACATGAGATATGATTGAAGACCAGGATTAAAAAAACAAACCCATATATATATTATCACAATTTTTGATTAGTCTACATTTTCAGTGACATTAAATCCAAATTTTTTTTTGTGACTTAGTGAAGGAGGAGTAATCTGAAACATAAATAGCATCTTAAATATTTGGGCCCTTGGTTTGCACCATCAGTAGCATGGCCTCACTAAGAAAAATTCCCAAGTGAGGGAACCAGAACAGTTGTCAATTGTTTGCACAACAAATCCTGTTGGATCGAATGGTGATATTCTCAACATTTAGATAAAGAGAGGCTTGCAGTAATGTTGCCTTGTACCCCGCTGCCAAAGGAAACAAATGCAGCCTAAGTTAGGGAGAAAAGTAAAAGTCCGCCAAATGGAAGGTAGGCCTACGTATCATAAATATAGAGAGTCTGATTTTTCTATTCATACTGCCTAATGTTTCAAAAACATGTAAATTAAATTTCAATTTGCCAATTTTAGACTTTATTTTTAAGCTCTGGTAGATCATTGCCAACACATTATTTAGGGTTATCTGTTGTAACAGACTAAACACCTTATAAAAATGGGTAAAACAGTAAGTTTTGTCTTCATCCCTTGAGCTTTTCCTTGCGTATCTCGTGTACTTTTATACATGCACATGTATTTATACACACGTGTCTGTGTGCATTTGCATAGATATACATGATTAGCCCCACTAGAATGAGTACAACTTTCATGTGTTTTGGTAGGACTCAAGCTGTAGCATTGACAATAACAAACAGCTGGCACTGGCTTTATGTTTTGACTGTCTTTGCACCTAATCTACTTTTAAATTATATATATTTTAAATTTATCTAATTTTTTACATCTAATACTCTGATGCGATGAAGATTTATGCATCTGTTTATTTTTTTATACAAGCATGCTGTTGACTTCTGGGGGTAAATTTTATTTATTTTATATGTATGTAGAAGACAAGCACAAAAAAAGTTTTTGCTGGATCCTCTCATCCAACCCCTAGATGAGAGGAAGAATTTTTTAGTATCTGCTATTTTTGTAAGAAAAAACTGCAAAAGTGGACAAATGACAGCATTGATTAAAGAAACAAAGTAGTCAGAAATCTGTAGCAAGCTGATTTTTTTAGAACAGAACTTCCTTTTGTCTTTTATGGGCTTGGGGGCAGGAGGGGGCATACACTGTCCCTTCATAATCTTTCTAGGGAAGAAGCTTGGCTAAAGCAAATTATGAGAAGGGTCAGAGTTAAGAGGTAGATACGTTGGGATAAATTGGTGATGCAGCGTGTTTTTGTGAAGTTGTTCTTGAGCATGGTCACTTTAAATGTGAAATGATATTATAAGATCTGCTGGTATTTCAAAGTTCAATAACTTTTCTTGATGCATTTTGAAGTCTTAAGAGAAAAAGCCTTTGGAAAATATCCTTCTGGTTTGCAACTACTTGTTTTAAAGTTTTCTGGCTTGTAATTTTTTTCTTGAAGGATCAGACCGTGTTTCTCAAGGATAGTCCCCTTTGAAAACCTAGTCATTTTCCTCAGAAGACTTCCACTCATACTATCTTAGAAAAGGTTAGGCTTTTTTAAAAATACTCTTTCAAAATATTTTTCCTCCTTTAACATTTTGTCACACAGGAGTTCTTGCCGAAGGGATTCTTGGCCGTTTTAGAAACTGTAATCTAGTTAAAAGGTTTGTTTATGCTTCCCATCTCTGTTCTGCTGATGGTATTAGAGCGCGGGCCAGAGCCAGGCAGCTAACTGTTTATAGCAGGCAAACTTCAATTAAAGCTGCAGCCTTCAGTTTACTAAATACCAATATGTTTGTGGCAGCTGCAAATAATTGCAGAAAGGATGAAAGTAGAGGGGTGGCTTATGATTTCTCTCAAAAAATTCTTTTTTACTTGTTGTTTTTTTCATATTTAGAATCCAGCACACCCTTTCAGATTCAGAAATGCTTTGCTCTTTGAAAGAAGCTGTCTGTGAAAGATGGAGATCTATATTTGGGACTGTATCTTTTCGAGGCAAAACATAAATTGATTTCGGTGGAAGTTTTATCTGAAAGAAGGGCTGTAGAGTATGTTCCTCTGTATCAGAGCAGGTATCAAAATTCTTCTACCGCAACCAGTGCTATTGTCCAAACTCAAAGTACCATTGACTTTTCTCTACTAAGATAATTTAATTTTGAGGGCTGTGACATCCCACCTTCTCAGGGTAGCAAGAATGTGCTCTATTTAGTGGACAATAACTCAAGAATTTGCGTGTTAAAGCGAACTAATAACATAGATTTCATTTAACACTTTAAACTTCAGGCTGATGTTTGGATTTAAGGATTATGTATTTAAAAATATGTGAATTGTTGGAGCCTTTTTAAACCCACATGGTTTTTCTTGAAGTCTGCTTTGGTGTTATTAAGTAATAAAACACGTATGTGTCTGTGGGCCATCTGAACTGAAGAAGCAAACCATATCTGGCCTGTAGGCTATTGGTTCCTCACCTCTGTTTTAAAATTAGTAAAATCATTTGCAGCGTGATTCATTTCTAAAAATTACTTGTCCATCTGTGCAGCGCTTACTAGCTATAAAGTTGCAGTGCTCACTGTGGTAGTGTTGATATTTTTTTTCTGAAAGTTGTATTACTCTTGTAACATCTTCGTTGTAGCTTTTGTATCACGCTTTGGCCAAGTTGTTATTCTTTGATAAATAGGTTTGTATTAGGCATGTAATTTGGGGTATTGTAATACTGCTATGGTGATTTTAATTTTTTTGAAATATCAATAAAGTATTTGTACTCTTAATATTTTGTTATTAAAAATCTATATATGAAATCTTTATGCTAAGGAAAAAAAATAAAGAGTCTATTCTGTTTTCATTGATGTCAGTGCTAAAATATTTATTAACTTCCTTGGGTGTTGAAGGAAGCCCTAAACCTGAATTTTTCACAAGTTCTAACTTCACAGAGGTTTTGGGGAATGAGCAGTTCTAACCATGTAATGATCCCAAAAGCTAGTCGTTAGGCAGCTTCTTAATCAGCTGGTATGTGGATTGGAGTGGATCACCTTACATATTTAGCTTTCGTCCTGTGCTTGTGGTTTTCGCTGGTCTTTTTCCCATGCTCCTTCTCTTAAAAACGTCACAGTTATGAATCAGTCTTAATCATTTTTTGTAACTCGAGTCATTATCTGATGTAAGAGTTCTGCTAAGAAGCTGCAGACACGTGGTGAGGTAGAACTTAATGAGCACATCCCTGGAACTAAAAAATAAACAGCAAATTAAACGATCATAATTTTTATGCCTTCTCTTTATGGAAAAGCAACACGTAAATACTTTATGCCAGGAAAGGTATTCCTGTGTGTAGGAACTACATCTTTTTTTTTCCAAATAATAACTAGCAAAGTGGTAACTGTTGTTTTGTCAGGGAATGAATATATAAACTTTGTAGAACCTGTTGTTTACAATTTTTTGTTTTATTTGAAAACAGTTAATCAACTTTCTCCAAATACTGATCTATGCTGACTAAAAATAAGTTTAACTTTATTCAGTTTTTAAGTTGTGGGTTTGATACAACAACCTGAGACACACTTATCCCGTAGTGGAAATGTGGAAAGTATGTTATTCTGATTTTTTTTTTAAATGTTATTGCATTTAACAAAACAGTAAAAAATACCATATCCAGTTTTTGCTGGTTATTGCAAATAATTGTAATACTTTGTATGCATTGGAATTTATTTATAGTATCTGTATATCTAGAATGTTTCTGAGCTATTGTAGGAAAAATGAAATACTCTTTAGTTTCTGGTTTGGTAGATAGTAGTCAAAAATCATATGTAATATAGGAAAATGTTCATTGTAATGGTGGTGAATGTAACTTACTCATTGCTGGTAACTGATGAACCTTGGATTGAAGGTATCTTAAAGCATCTCCGGTGATCATTGTCTTCAAAGAAGGCTCTTTTTAGAGACTTCTATTTAATGTCTTAATGTAGAATCTCAAAAAAGTGGTTTGTGTGTGTACTGGAGGGCTCCACAGACAGGTGGTATTTTAGGATTAGGTTATACAGATCCTTACATTCATCAAAAATTTGCAAATAATTACTACTACTTTAATCTCTCTGCATTAATCCTGTCCTGTGTCATCCGTAATTGTTTTGTCCTCAGTTTGCATAGACTCTCCTGTTGTTTACTTTTGCTTTGCTCATGTGCTTTATTTTGCCCTACTAGAAATACCTAAGAACTTACTAACTCTTAGTTAGTCTGAGAAGTAATGTCTGATGCTCAACTTGGTGGTGTTTTTCTGTGTGTCAGTAGCGCAGCAAGCTACTTGCTGGTCCTGGCTCCTGGAATGCCGGGAATAAACTTGAAACTTCAGAGAACGCCATTACTAGGTAGAAATATTTTTATTTTTGTGCAAACAAAGGATGGGGAAGCCTGCTTCACCGGAGAAGCCAGTTCCCTCAAGCTGCAAGGTGCTGCCTGTGGATAAGTCTTCCTGCCGCTCGCTGTGGTATTTGACGTTAGGTACACTTATTTTACGGGAAGAAGGTGTTTTGCTCTCTGTAAGAGAAAGGAGGGTTGTAACTGAAAGCTTCTGGAGAGGCTTTGCGGTGTGTCGTAGGAAGGAAGCGAGACGTTAGGAAGGAGCAGGGTTTGGGGAGAGGGGTTGGTGGTTGGGAGCAGAGCAGGGTGTGAACGGTGAGTCGTTCACAGGGGGTGCAGCCGGGAGGGAGGTGGATGGAGGCAAAGCAAACATTGGGAGAAGAGTTGATGGCTGGAGGAGTGGTGTGGGGGTAATGGGGGCTGTAACAAAAATTGGGAGGTGTTTGCGGAACAGGGGCCATGTGGCTGCGCGTAAAAGTATTTGCCATGGCAGAGGGGAGGATATCTGGTAAGGGAGAGTGATGGGGAGGGGAGGTGGTGACGACTCATAGAAAAAAACCTGGTAGCCTTACCCAAGACACAAGTAGGAAGCCCTGTGGCTTATATTTTCACACACAGTATCAACTAGAAAGGTGCTGCTTAATCACAGTCTTTACATACAATAGAGTCTCAGGATGATTTGAAAAGGGAAATAAATAGGCATCCGACTACTGTCAGGCATATAAATAATTTCATAATATAATGTCACTGTCGCTGCCTAGACTTGGAAGAGCTTAAAGTTGTTGCAGTCTAGATCATCAGGCATATTTGGACACCAAGCCCCTCTGTTTTCAAATGATAACTGGTATCAGTAAAAAAGAAGTGCTTAAATATCTTTGAGGACTTTGGCCTGGATGTTTAGGTTTCCATGAGTTAAGTCTCTAGGCAACTAAATACACGACTCGAGTTCAGCTTTTTCTTCTTTGTCCTACTTCAGTTCTGTCTTGTGGCTGTGAGCTCCACGTCTTGGTTGGAGGAAAGCATCGGAGAATTCTGCCATTCCCGTAGCATAAACAGATCTCTCTGACAAAGACCTACGTGTTTAAGTTTTCATTAGGAAAAGCATCCCATCATTATATTCTGAAAAGGGTGACTGAAATGCTTAGCATGCCTTCTCTGGCTCGCCATTATTTTGTTTACTTTGACTATATTCTTTCTTACTCGTCTCTTGAGTAAACAATTCTAATCCACTGCTGTACATGCAAGTCATTTTTGTTATTTATTTCTGAACCTTCCTATTTTTTTATGCATCCTTTTGACATCAGATGACCAGAAGTAAACACAGTATTCTCAGTGAGGGGAAACCACTGATTTATATGGATTATTCTAATCCAACATCATGCAAGCAAAATCAAAAAATAGTTTGACTACCTAATGATTCAGAAATGCAGAAGTGTTGCCAAAAATTTTAGCATTTGTTAGCTTTACACTTGAGCAAATGCATTCTGGTAGAGAATTTAACTTCTTTTTTTTTAACTCTTATCTTCAGAGTTTTAAGACTGTGAATTTATTCCACAAAACCAGAAGCATGTGTTTTACAATTAATAAAAATATGAATTTTTTTTTTTTTTTTTTAATTCCTTGCATCTTCCTTTTCGGATTAGTATTTCTAGACTTACCTATACAGGGACAAACGTTCTTCCAACGAATACAGCCAGCAAAGTTTTTTAGTGAACAGGAGCTTTAGTATGATTTAGCATTTTCTAGTTGGAGATAATGGTCTGAAGTACAGCCTGTGCTATAGAACATAAATTCAGTATACCTTAGTGAGGAAAGGAGTATCTCTTGAATAACAAAACAACAATTTTTGAGGAACCTGAGCAGTAGGAACCAGAGGTGTTGATTCTGTAAACATTAAACAGTCTACATTTTAAGAATTATTTTCTGATCCCTTTGAATTCAATGACTGACTAAATCGTTTTATGTGTCTCTTCTGGACAGTGTTTTTCTGTGTATTTGTCAATCATAACTGTAGCCCTGGTATTACTATAGTACAGAATAATAGTAATAATGAGGGATTTATTGTTTTTTCATTGACTTCCGTGAAAATTATTTTGGATCTAATACAGGAGAATGATTTTACATAGTTCAATAAAGAATAGAAAGAGAAAAGTGATAATTTAGGATGAACAGTAGAAAAGGCTTCTTATAATGAGAGAAACTTGATTTCTAAATTTAATTTCCATTGGATAGCTTAAATTCTAATTGCTGATACTATTCTGTGTTAGCTTCTTAGCTTGGCTACGAGGGCATATCTTTGCGCTTACAAGAAATAAACTTAATTTTTACATTCCTTTTTTTTTTTTTCCTGTTGAAGATCAAAAAAAAAAAAAAAAAAACCAACCACCCAAACCTGTCCCAGAAAACTTCAATGTTTTTCTCTAAACTACAACAGCTGTACAACATTGTTTGAAATAAATATTCTGATCCGGTTCTGCCAAAAACAAGAAAAAGGGATTTGTTCAATCAGCTGAAATAAAATTATCTGCAAAGTAGCAATGAGTTACTTATCCCCATGATTCAGCATTTGATGACTAATATGTTAATAAATAATTGCTTTCAGTTAGAAAACCAGATTTGAGAGGATTTTCTTGTTTATTTACATTTTATACAGCAATACACTGGTCAGTTGACTTTGACTTCAGATGGGTTGGGGGAGAGTCTAACAAAGTGAAAATGCCTGTTCTGCATGAAATGTAAATACATCCTCAGCAACTGGGTTAATCTCTAATAATCTGGCTTGCAAGATGTTTTTCTCAGTATTATAAAATACAAAATTTTAAAATCAAATTTAATTGTTTTGGATAAAAGTGAGGAAAATAATATGTTTCTGCAAGATTCCTGTATGAAGTACGAAATGGGAAATACATGGAGATGTTAAATGTGCTGGCTTCATTTTCATTTATAGCCAGGGAGCCTGACATTTCCTTTACATGCTTCTAGCGTGACTTTTTATTTTAAAGTAGAATGCCTTTTGTACGTAGAAAAGTAAGAATCATGCATTGTCGTGTATTGTTTATTTATTTATTTAAAGTATTATTTACTGTGATTTGCTGCTACCATTACGATATTAAGTTTTATTAAGATGGTTTTGGTAAGAAAACTTTAAAATAGTGTCTGGACAGAACACTGTGTTTCTGTAGAGAAGATAATTGCTCTCCTAAATTTGAATAGCATATGTTTGTGTGCATATGTATGTGGCTTTTTTGAGGCTACTTGATTTAGTGGTATTGTCTCATAGGCATTGCTTCCCTTTGAGATGGATGGGACTCGTACCTCTCCGAGGGGTGAGCTTATGGCTAGCGGTGGAGTGCAGCATATTTTCCTCTGTGCCATGGAAAAAGAAGTTTATGACTCAGGCAAAACACTTTCCCCATTTCTGTAGAAACTTGTGTGTTTAGTGTCCAAAAACTTTTTCATAAATACAGCTATAGAATACCTAAGGCTATTCAATTCATCTTTTCAAGGGTAAAGGATTTTTTTTCTTTCTTTTTGATTAAATTTTTTGAGAAAGGAAGCTGTCAGAACTAACTTTATAGTTTTTCCTTTGTTGAATTGACACTCCATAAAATTTTATTTTAGCAGATTTGATACAAGAAGGAAGAAAATGATAGACTACATACAAGTAGGGCACAGAAGAAAGTTGTAGGTTATTAAATCTTTTCAAGGAGAAAAGGAAGTAGTTCAGTGTGCTCACAGAGGTTCCTGTGTCAGCATTTGAGAAGCCTGGAAGAGATTATCTTCAGCCAACAGTAGGTAACGGAGGACAGGATGTGAAGGGAACACTGAACTACCAGCATGAAGGAAATTTGAGATATTAGCCTGTTTCAGAACTGGTTTTGCTTTAGATGTTGTCTTGCTCTTGAGCTACAGTGTTAGAGAGTTTTGAGCACTCGGATTAAAAAGTGAATGCTAATGTCTTAGAATAGACATTTTAATAGGCTTTTGGCTTTTTTTTTTTTTTGAGTGAATTTATCATTAAGGAGAAATGATAGCAACACAACAGATAAATTGGAGCAATTTAACACTTCACATACCTCTTTGGTTTTGGGGGGTGGTTTTCTTCTTCATACTGCTATCCGCATCCATGTACGTTTTACTGAGAATCGGCCCCTCTCTTGAGGGGCAGTATTAATAGAATTAGTTAAGGGTCATTTGGCCAAAGGGTTCAAGTCCTAATCTGTCAGCTGGGTTCTCTCTGGCAGGTGAGTTGGGTATTTAGGCATGTGTATCGCTCCACCTGTGCCACGGGTGTTCTGCTCCGCACCCCACTGAGATTTCTCAGCTGGGTTTTCCTATGTCTCCAGCAGTGGATTTGTCAAAAGGACATTGACATTTGAGAGAGAAAAAAAAAAAAAACCACAAAACAAACAACAAAACATATATATTAGCTGTTCTCCCAACCCTATGAATTGGTAATGCTTCTGGAACGTAGGCTGGAGAAAGTGGGGTGTGTACGTACTGGAGAGTGGAGCAGGTGGAGCCAGGTAGGCTGTGCTGAAGCTGTCAAGTCTGTAAGATCAGTCATGTCCTTGCCAGTTGAGACTTGTGGTAGACCTGCATCTGTCATGAGCGTAATCCTTTACTCAGATGCCATTCTCACAGAAAATTGCTTGTTATTTTAGGTGCGTAGCATTGGCCTGGCTAGGTGCTTGACTGATACTGACGCTCTGTGATAATGAGGGTCAGTATCAGTGTATAATAATGCTCCAGAATATGCCTATGCAAGGACTTCTCACAAGTATGGACATGTATGGAGCCTGCCTGCAGAGCCTGATACCTTAGCAGTGCTGTCTGTAACCCAGATGTGTATAGCTATATCTTGCAGTTGCACTTTATTGTTGCGTTCTGAAGTTATAACTGCTATAGCCAGCCTGTGAATTATTACACCATGAAAGATTATGTTTGTCCTCCTTAAGCCCTCTTGCACAAGTACTTGCCACCACCTTTTTTAAGCTAAGGTACAACTGATTCAATAATATCCTTCACTTATGCCTTTTTCCAGCCAGTGCCAAACCCTGATTCTTCCACTGTGGGATGGGCTGTGCCTGCTTGGGCCTGAACTGGTGTTTGGGCAGGTTATAACCAGAGAGTTTGTGAGAATTAGGGACAGCTTTCCACCAGCCCCTTCTGACTTCTAGGAGGCATTCAGAGGGGAGTTGTTACGGCAGGCTGGAGAACTCCGTAGTTTCTGTAGCTGACTTCTGATGGCAAGGCAGTTGAAAGGAGATGAAATCATGCAGATATGAATACTTGAGAACTTCTATAAAGTCAAGTCATACATGGAACTCTTCTGATGAGAGTATGCCACTTGTCCTTTGTATAGCCAGGGAAATGAGAAATACTACAGCAGCCTGAAAGCAGGTGGACATGATCCAGACTGCAGTGGTTTGGGAATCGGACCTTGTGTTTTGGGAACTTGTCATTTCTGCAGTCATAGAGACTCTCGTTAAATATGTCACATTCAATACACAGTTTATTGAGCAGTTTACTGACAAAAGACAAAGGTATCTTGAGTGATAGCTGGTTTTGGAGAGATGGTCTTCCCCGGGTTAATTGTGTTCATATCCGTTCATGAAATGTCACTTGTGAAGACTGCTGTCTGGTAACACGGGTCTTGGTTAGCCATGTTAACGCTCTTCATGTAACAAATACAACAAGGTAGTGTGGGCAAAGTGTACAACTTCACACAGCTGGGAAGACCTGCCATTGATTTATGTAGGCAATGGCAGGTCTGTACTTTCCTGATCAATGTGGGTTGTTTCAGAAGATTTTGCCCGCTTACGTGACTACCACAGATTACCTGGTATGGCCATGCTTTAATTACAAACCTAGCAGTTTTAGGAGGATGTGCATTTCATAATTCAAGATAAAAACTTGCCATTTGAATGCTGTGAAGACAGTGCAATCTGTGTTGCTGTGTCATGCTGTGCTCTGCACCACAGAAAGTGTATGGCTAATTGTTCTAATCTGAAGCGGATAGAAGATGCTGCTGTACGCAGGCACATTTTGAGCGGCCTGCAACTGTCTAAGTATGGGATAGGTCCATGTGAGCAAGGGACACTGCTTCAGGTTCGTATCTTTGCCTTGCGCGAAGATCTAGAAGGAGAAAACCCAGTGTGGTGATAAGGAGAATGTGCTGCTCTCTTGTATAGCCTTTCGTTTTTGTTTTGGTTTTTTTTTTTAATGAGCTGGTATTATAAACCTTTAGACCTTTCAATAGTGACATGAGAAGTTTGGGTGCAGTTCCCTGATTCTTCTTACGAAACTTAAGATGGCACTGTATTTTCCAGAAAGCCAATTAAAATATAATGAAGCATTAAACTTATCAAACGTACACAGAAAAGTATTCCAGTTTCTTGTCCACAGATAAGTTCAAGTTAGAACAGTGCAGTAAAACAAAAAGGGATGTAAAATTGTGCCCTTGGAGAAATACTACAAGGAGTCTAGAATAGTAACTTCTTCTGCACTGAGACTTCTACTAGATTTATGTATTCTATAGCTTTTCTAGCACAGGTAAAAGGGCCCAGATCAATGATACAATCTACCAATTTAGACCTTAGTTTCTACTTTTAAGTAAGAGATATCTTAAATTTTTGCCGTAGGGGTTTGGGAGCATCTTGTGAAGGAACATTTGTCCTCTGACCGTTTTGGATTATAAGACCAGAATAAATACGGAAGGGAGACCATACTGAATTTATAAAATATCAATCTGAGCAGAACAAAAGGATTCTTTTTATCTCCTAACTGAAAAATACTCTGATTCTTCCCCACCCCCAGCAGAAGGAATAAATGAACAAAGCGTTGAACTGAACTAAGGCAGAAGCAGAAAAGGTGAAAAGCCACAACCAGTGAGGGAAGAAGAAAAGGAGGGTCATAAATGATTTGTTGTGTGCTACACAGGTTGTTAATGCTGTTAATGATTGAACTGTTTATTGGGGATTACAAAGGGTTAGTAAACTGCTCTGCTCAGGAATTTCACAGAATCTGACAGAAACAAGCAAAAGTAAGGTTAGAAGGATGCCAAACCAGGACTCGAGACTTGCCAGCAGAAGCCATTCTCCCTGCTGAAGCTCCCCAAGCCTGGCCAGGCTGCTCAGGGTGAGGAGCCCAAACACAGGTGGCTTCAGGGTCCTTCTTCACTTAATTCAGCAACTAGACATATTCAGACTGAGACGCTCTTCTGATGCTAATAACAATATAGCACTATTAAGTTACCAGCGTGATAGAGTTACAAGGAGCGTGGAAGTTTACAGAAATATGCAGTAATACTTGCTAGACCTGTAAATCTAGTTTGGGGGTTGGGTTTTTGGGGTTTGTTGGTGTTTTTTTTTTGTTTTCTAGGGTTTTTTTTAATAAATGCAAGCTTCCTAATATCAACTGATAGTTACATATTTGTTACTTGCCCTTGCTTTGACTCAATCTTAATTGCTACAGAGAAGATCAGGAAAATAGTGTTACTAATACCTTTGCATTTAGGGACATCCAACTTGTTACGTATAAGATCCCTCATAGCTATAATATTATAGTTTTTAAACGGGAAGTCACCTCCCCTATTTTAGTCCATCGTAATAAAGATTTCAGCTGCCACTTACTCAGTTGCAGCTCTGGCTGCCTCTCTTCTGGTTTGTTCTTTAGGCTCACTGACTCAGATTCTTGGGTTGTGTCCCCACGGGTGGTGACCTTAAAAGAGGACTCAGAGGAATACTGCGAGTTGTTCTGTGTTTTGTTTTGCTATTCCAGTCTGAAGTCATACTGCTCCTGTTCACAAACCTATCGTGCAGAATCTGATCATGAGGTCTATATTTAGAAATCAAGGAGGAACCTTTCAAAACTGCCCGTAGTAGAGATGGGAAGGGGAGGAATATCCAGACTTGTCATTTCCCCACAGATGAGGCCCTTCAGTTTGTAAACACATTTTCAGTGTTGTACAGCAGTATGATCAGCCTCGACCTGTGTTTGTGTTTTAAGTAAGCAAATGTTTATTTCTGATGTTTCTCCCGAAGTCACTCATTTCTAGTAGCTTTTGGACATGTTATTCTTCTCAATGGTTGGCTGTAGAATAGACAATTGGAGTTCAGCTGATTCATATAGATCATGTGAAATGGTGAAAAGGTTTAGTTAAGCAGTACTAGTTTTCATCATTAGAAGATTAGGGGAATAATGAGCAGACAGGAAAGCTGGAACATCTTGGGCATTGTAGGAATACTTTAACTTATCAAATTACACATCCACCCCCCCCCCATTTGTGCACAAATCGTTACTCCAAACCATGTGTTTGTACATGCTTTTATTTTACCTACTGATGATACCAAGTCTGGGGTAAAACATGTCTGTGAGGAAAACTGTTGGCATATTCTAAATGGGAATTCAACCACAAGCCATGTATCAAGTTAGCACAATTTACATTAATTAGCAAAATTCATCAGCTGCCAATCAAACTACCCTGAGCTCCGGTTTTGGCTGTAAGTTGGTGCTTACTGGGGCTAACCCGAGTATCGTAACTCAAGTGAAGTAACTGTTAGCTGCTCGCTGTTGCAGTAATTTGAGCTGACTTTTGCTGTGAAGGTGAGCGATTGCTTGCAAGGAAGCTCCCGACACTTGAAAGTTGTTCCTGCAGCAAACTGTGTCAGTATTTGGTCTGCATGCTCTCTGCTCTTGGCATGTTATCTTCTGGGGCTGCTTTGCGCCTTCGTAATGTAACGTGTGGTATAGTAAATACAGAAGTATAATGATACACCAATGAATCCATCAGTTAAAGGATAAATGTTGCTTGGTTTAGTTTTTTTCCCTCTCAAGTTGTTCAAAAATTGATGTAAAATGCTGCATTAAACCTTAATGTATGGAAGCAGAGATTGACATCACACTTTGCTGCGTTCAGGTTCATCTCTAAAAAGGATTTTGGGAAAATAATGCTTATCCTCTCCCTTCCCCCAGAAAAAAACAGAAATCTGCTTCTAAAACCTTCTGAATTTTTTTGCAGCTGTTTCTGGACACTGGGCAGAAGGGAAAGTGGATGTTGATGAATGGTCTGTAGCATTTCAAGGTATCATTTAGGAATATTTCATAGTACAGTTGTGTTCTGCAAAAGTCATAGTATCCGTACTCATAAATAATTTGTGGTTTTTTTCTGAACTGTCCACCTTTAGAGCCTGCTTTGTTAGCAGTAAGTTCAGAATGAAACATCACTTGGTGATAGACTTGGGTTTCGTTGATTGAGGAGAAGTTGGGTTAGGAGCTGTATCCTCTATGAAGCAGCTTTTCTCCACCCGTCAGCTCTTGGGGAGAGTGGTCTCCACACTGTGATCCACGTCTCAGACCAGGCTCCCTAGGTACCTCCTTGTTACTTCTCCCTGTAGCTGCCCTGTGCTTCTGGGCATCCTTAGCTCTTTCCAGAAGACAGCCTTGTCCAGAAGACACGCTTGGCATGTCTTGCCATTCAGCAGGGTGCAAGGAAGATGCTCCAGGCTGCTCTGGACCTGGAAGAATGTGCTGTGTTAGCATGTATGCAGGATAACAGACCTTACCAGAGTCACCCAAACACCTCCTGGGCTTCAGTGGTCAAGCTGGAGAGTGTCTGTATTGTCCCAGTCATGATATCACATTTTCTTGTTTTATGTGTGGGTATTGAGAGACAGTAGGTTACTCATCTCTTCCTTTTGTATTCTGTACAGTGCAGGAAGTTTTTCTGGCATTAAAGGAGGTTGTCTCAATTTGGATTTTTTCCAAAACTTCTTACTGCAAAAGAAATGTTGGGGAAAAGTTTTCTTAAATCAAGATGCATGTACAAAATGATGGCTGTGTACCCACCCACAGCTAAAAAAATTACTACCAAGGGCAGTACTGTTCAGATGCAGCAAAATAGTGTGTAGAGATTAGAAGTAGTAGAAAGTTGCTGTTGCCTGTTCTAGGAAACTGCAGAGGAGAATGAAGGTCTGACTTTAGATTGGAACTGGAATTACAAACTTCTGAGGAAGCTGGCTGGAAGTTCTTCAGCCTACACTAGTATTTATTGGCCAGGATACATATTTGTGTTATTCCCTTTAAAAGGCTCTGCAAGACTGTGTCTGAAGTTCACCAACCTATTAGAAGGTTTTGATGTTCCGGATAGAGGACGAAGTTCTTCTGAGTTGAGATGACTGTATAAATTCATAGGTAAAGAAGGCTTAGCTTGCCCAAGATGTCTTCACGCGCACCACAGTGAACGCTAATGTTGCAGAAGACATGCTGGTGGGTTGTGCTCTGGCTTCATGTGGAACACAAACACGTTATGGGTGCTGCACAGTACTCTGTGTGAGTTACCTTCTCTTCTTGCCATTGCCTGTACGATAACAGCCACCTGAGACCCTCCTTTTTCCCAGCAAAGCCGGGATGCAAACACAGCGTGATGATCTTGCGGTTGGTAAATAACTTCACCTGTGAACACCTCAAGTCATAAAGTAATATAATTGTGGGACAAGATACAATTGGATCCTGACAAGACTTTGGATTGCCAGTGGTGTGTTCAGTACTGTATAACACACAAATAGAAATTTGTTGTTAAGAGCCCACAATTTGGAAAAAGAAAGAGACGCTGCACCTGGAAGATGTGTTTGTAAACCCAGAGGTGTTTTGTGCCAGAACCTTTCTGAAACTGAAGGTGTGGTGGCTACTTTTTTATTACCCGGTGGGTCTGATTTTTAACCATATCCATATTTCGGATTAAAAAACTAAAATGTAGTAACTTGTCATTGTGTTGTGGTCCCTTGTTAAGCTGGAAATGTGTACTGCTGGATGAATGACTGAATGCGGAGTTCTTGTAAACACAGCATTTGTTGAGATCAAGCAGGTCTCTCTTGTCTCTGTAAGGAATAAGGAGGGATTTTCCTGTTTTGGTAGTTTATTTATTTTCCTTTTGCAGGAAAAGTTCAGATGTGCTAATGAAGTAATCCTCATTCATCCGCCTTCTAGGTTTTATTAAATAACGAAAATTTCTCTGGTTTACTTATTTACCTAGAGCTGGTTTTTAGAGTGCTTGAATGAATACTGCCGTCGTTACTGGAATCTAGTGTCCTTACTCTGGTGTACTGATACGACAAGTACTTCTTCAGCCCATGTGGACAAGAATAGGTGCTGGTTTTATTACAAAGCATTTGCTTGAAAACAGACTTATTCCCCTCATCTGCATGTTGCCGTTTATTAACCTGGTAGCTCCCTGTCAATCTGTCATACAACTCTAATCGCAGATTTGGCCCATGTGAAATTTCTTCTGGCTGCCGTCGTAACCTGTGAGAGAGATGCCCCAAACAGACACAATTCTTAAGGCTTTGACGGAACAGCACATCAGCCTGGTTTTTGTTTTTTCTATGGGTGTATTAAAATGACAGAAGAAGTAAACTGGGAGAGCTTTGTCCCAAACAGCTGATGATGTCTTCAGGAACAGTGAAGTTTGTATTGAACTAATTTTAATTTTCCCTGTATAAACTTACCAAACTCTAAAGGGAGAAGAGGGCTTCTTCCTCCCCTGTTATCTTTCCTTCTCCTAGTTGTTTGACTTCCCTGGCCCCAAAATTTTGCCGTTGTTCTAATACTTTAAGGAAAGGGCTTAAGCATGTTGGCATTCTTTAGTGTTTGTAGGGACGCAATTCATCAGTCGGTGATAGCAATTACGTGTTTTGTGCATGGCATCATTGCTGGGGATGGGAGAGAAGAAGAAAATCAAAAAGCTGCCAGTGACTTTCTGCTTTTGTCAGTGCTCTTGGTAGTGCGTGAAGAGCAGAGCCGTGTCTCAAAAGGAAATAGGGAGAGAAAAGCTCTGATGCAAGCCTTTAGCAGACAGATCTCCTGTTTTCAGCCGAGTGCTCGAGTGACTCTGTAGGAAGCGTGCGAGCTTGGAAATGTGTGGCTTGCCTTGTGTGTCTGCTAGAAGTCCACCTCTGCAGTGCTTCCATGGGGTCTTCATTTCTTTAGTGATCATCCGATGGGGAGAAGAGACAGCAACTGGTATTCACTTGTGGGCCTCAGCGATGTGACTGCAGCATATTTAGCCATACCCAAACTAGCTTGGGTACAAAAAGCGGTAAACCTGCAGCAGAACAGGCTTCAACATGCTGGAGCCACTCACGCGTGCTTTTGCTGCTGCCTTTTTCATTGCCGTTTGTACCCAAGCTAGTGAGATTCAAACTAGGTCACGTCTGTCTGTCTGCAGTTCCACCCCGTGTTAGCCGTGCAGCCATACCTGAAGTTGGATTTCCTCTGCCCAGCGAGTCCTCCCTCTTCTCACCCCACCCCAAAAAGGGAGAGTAAATGTGAATCCAGTGGTAGATCCAAGGAAAAAAAAAAAAAGGCTTTTTGCTGCTGTGTCTGATAACACTAGGAATTTATTAATTTATTGCTGTGATTCTTCCTGAGTTTAGCAAGTAGAAGAAATGACGCTTTCCTGGTTTTAGGAAACTAGAAAATGAGCGTGAATGCGTACATTCATAAAATATTTAATTACAAGATGTCAATTACGGGATTATTGTAGCATAGGTAAATTTGTCGGGAAGGCTGAGCTGTCCTGTTCTATATGGTCAGGATTGTTACATCCCTGCGTGGACTCCTCTGAAGTCTCTGGGTGCAAGTCCCAAGCCTAAGAATGCATTTCTCATGCCCACGTGTATAATCCACAGTAATTCTAGGCTAGGGTAATTATGTCCTAAAAACAAAAAAAAATATTTCTAGGCAAAAAGAACTAAGTTTTACTGAAGTCCATTCATATTCACAGTGGCAAATGTACAGACATCTTTCTTTTTGCCTACTTCCTTTCCCGTCCTCCAGTCTGCACATTTATTTTCCTTAAAGAAAATAAACTTTCACTTCCAGGTTGAAAGACATTTCTATTGCTGTAAATCTCAAAATAAGCAAATAGGAAGGGAAGACCTTCAGGTAAAATCATAACCTAAAACCGAGCTCTGGCCTGTTTGGGGCATTCATTCCTTATTTGTATCTTCAATTTAAAATATGCAGTTGTTATTATTTTTTCTGCTAAAGCTGCTTCACAAAGGAAATGTCTGAGCAGAGTTGTTTTATACCTGTATAGGGGGGTTTTTTTGTGTGTAATTCAGTATAGCTGAAAGTAAGTTTTAAACGGATAGGAATTTTGAAAATGTATGGGTCTTTCAGGAATGCATAGTTCATGTTGTCATAATTTTTCAACTTACCACGATCCAAACTTTGTTTTAGATAATGCAAGCCAGATGGGTTATTGTTCGTTTCGTACACTTAATATTTGTATTTAGGTTTTTTTAGTGATTTGTAGTAATACTGCTGAGGTAGTATCCATTATATAATAATGATTAAGGACTTTTTTCTTTACTTCATTTGGTTTGCTTGGTTTTCAACGTTAGTTATGGATCAGGTGTTATGAAGATTTGATTATTTGGTATTTCACTAAGAAAAACGTTGCTTAAAAAAGGGTTTGTGTTATGCTTTGGAAGAAAGAAGAAGAATAGTTTATACAAATGCAATAAATAAATAAATAAATCCAGAAAAAATGTATGCAAGTACAATGCTGCAGGAGACATGAGACAGCATAAAACCAGCCTTCGTTGCAGAAATATCTGATCAAGTATTCTTCTTCCCTGAGAAGTAAAAGTCAGATTAATAATTGTGACAGTTGTCAACTTCTAAATATGATCAATTTTAGAAGCTCAATTACAATTTATTTTCTTTGTACATCATAATTTCAGATAAATATCACTAAAAGGCAATTCTGAGCTGAAGAGACAAAGGCAATTAAATTCTACATTAATTTGTTTACCAGTGTCACATGGAATAAATCGACTGTAAGTTTTCATAAACTATCTAGATGTGCCAGTAGAGGAATAATTTTGTAGAATACTGGAATGGGGAAATCTGAATTCTTTCCTCCAGTCATGTGTTTGTTTAAACATTATGTAAATGATACTTTATATGACAAAACTCATACAAAACAGTTACCTAATGTTAAAATTCATATGGGCCAAATATATTGGGATACCAGGGCTCTCTTTTACGTAAAAGCAAAAAACTGGGGGTAGGGAAGCAGGGGCAAGTGAGCAGAACCTCAAACCCAGTGCTTTCTTATTCTTTGGTTTCAAACAGTGGAACTTCTCACAAGTTTAAGCCCCATCCGTGAAGAAGTATGTATTACCTTGTAAAGCTCAATTTTGAACTCTTCTGGTTTTAAAGATAACCTTTAAAACGTGAGCCAATGCAATGCAGAGTTTCCAGGAATACAAACAGAATCATTGCTTCTGCTGCAAACCTCACTGAATGGAAAAGCAACAGCAGAAAAAAATTGTAACAGTTCTGGATTTATTTTTTTTTTTCTTCAGGGCACTGCAGGCAACATGAAAATTAAAACAAACATCTCAATTCCATACTGTTTGGAAAAATCTAAGACTAGGAATAGTAGCTTCAGTTCCTCAGTGACTAATGCCTGTACTTTTCTGGATTTCATGATTTTTGCTACTGCTTTTAGCATAATGATCGAACTGTAGAATACCCTGAGTTAGAAGGGGCCCACAAGGATCAAGTCCAACTCCTGACTCCACACAGGGCGACCCACAAGTTAAACCACGTATTTAAGAGCGTTACCCTTGGACACCAACAGACTTGGGGCCACAACCACTTCCCCGGGGAGCTGGTTCCAGCGCTTGACTGGAATGGATAAGCACTAGTTGCTAGTGCTGAGCATAATACCTTGCTTTTAAGTATTTCTTACGCTTAACTCTTTAGATCTCTTGTGTACTCCACTGTATCTTTGTCTGAAATGAGAAGCAACTTCCATGGTTTTCATCATTTATAATGGGTTTCTCTTTGTTACCTGAAAAAATATAGATAAAAGTTTCTCTCTAGTGTTAGGTATGAGAGCCAAATACACTCACTTTGTTCTTTTTTTATTTTTATTTTTAAACACAAACACAAGATAGCAACAGCGATTAAAGTCTGTTTTATGGATTTTCTTTCAGTTCCATCCTGATATGCTTAGGTTGTTATCCTTTGCTGTAATTACTTTATTTTTATGATACCTTCAGAGCGCCTAATTTGTTTTTTATCTTTTATAGATTTTTTTTTTTTTAACGATTTCAAAGCCGGATCTATTGGTGCATCCTCATAGGAACTTCAGAGTCAAGAAAAAATTATGTCATTTGAGAAGTGGCAGCTGAGAGAGATTAAATCACTCAAGTCAGTGTCAGAGTTGGGATTAGAAATCTGTTCCTGCTGTAGTCTCTGAACACTAGATTATGTTGTTATTTCTGTCCTGAATTATAGTCTAATAAAAGAGTTTTTAGAAGGTACTATGGTAAGTGTGTCATCTTGCTGTTATTTATATCTCATTTAATCTTTGAAGCGCAGGATTTATCACCCATGTTTAGCCGCTGTACAATCATCCTTCATTGTTCAGCAATTAAACTCTTTTTTCTTTTTTTTTTTTTTTGGTGTATGCATATAACAACTGTTTATAATGATACCGGTTTAAAAAGATATTTAAGTAATTGTAATATACATATTTTCACTTCGGGATTAAGTTACATGCCTGAAGGAGGGAATGTTGTCTGCATGGAATGAGAAATAAAATACTAAAGAGAGGGGGCAAATGTTCTACACTCTCTTAAAACTTCCTGTTGATATTCTAATACTGATGTGGGCAATGTTGATATTCTAATACTGATATGCATACGTATTTGTAAGCTGTTAGTTAACCTTGCACGGACCAGAACTAGAAGGTAAAGTGGCAAGAATATGAGCGTGTCGCTGGGATAAGCATTTCCAACTCCATTAGCAGCAGGAAGCCTCCATCCATACTGCAGGAATGTGAGGGATTCATACTCTTTTGTTAGTAATTTCTGGGTACCGGGAAGAGATATCAGCAGAAAAAAGAAACAGGAACTTATAGATTAATTTAGTGGGAATTTTGAAATGGATTTAGGAGGCAACAGGGTTATACCCATGTTGTTTTGTGGGTTTATCTTACGTTCTGTGTGAAAACTACCTTGTCAGTGCTAAAAGGACAAACATGAATTGGCCTAATAAAGGTGCGGGTGAATTTTTGTTGCCATTCTTTAAGTAGAACCATGAGCCTGGACTTAACACCATTTTAAACAAAGATATTAGGCAAGTACACATACCACAACTATGCACATCACTGAATTCATGAGAGGAATTAACAGAAAAGAATCATAGGGGTAATTTTTGCTGCTCTTTATCACTTTTGTGCTACAAGTAGAGTGAGGAAGGACAGTCCAGCAGACATTTGTAATGAATAGGGTCTAAACCTAGGGAAAAGACTTTCAAAGCAGAATACATTTTGCATGGTTCTCACTGTGCTCTCTAAATAATATCAGATATCAACATAGTTTGAAAAAAAAATTAGTCTCAAAGTAAGATGATTTAGCATCTCTGGAAATGAATGTTTTGATGAATACTACTTTTTTGGTGCTTAAGATACTGAATTAGACTGCTGGGGTTTATTTTAACGTATTTTGAATATTAGCTTTCACCGAGTGAAAGTAAGCTTATATACCAACAAGTACAACTCAGTTAAAAAGATGAAAATATGGAATCAACATATCAAAATATAGGTAGGTCAATGTAGATTGTCCAAGGAAAAAAGAAACCAACCCAAATTCATGTTGTTTTACTTTTTCAATGGATAGAGAACTGGTAATATTTTTAATGGACTTTGAGTTTGTCAGAAGAGTGAGTGGTCATCACATGAAGAACTTTAATCTCTGCAGGTTTGTCTGCCTGCCTTTGAGAGTAGTACTAATTGTTACCTTATGGGAGATAATAAAACACATCTGTTCTTTAAAAAGGAAAAAAGAAAAAAAGGTTTTCTACCCTCTCTTCAAGTCTTTGGAGTCAACTCATCCTTTACAAATGTCTTTTATTGTTTGGGTTTCCTCTTCTCCACAGGTAAGCACGATGCATGCTTATCCTAGTGTGAGAATAACTTCTTCAAAAAATACCAATTTGTCATCTGAATGTACATTGTCTGCGCCTCACTAGAGGGCAATGGATCCCTGTCACATCTCCATGACTTTCCTAGGAATAGTGGAGCCTTCAGTCGTCCTTTGGAGAGGGACAGAAGTTCTTTCTCTTTGATTCTTCTTGAAAGCCACCACTCTGTGATCTGCAGCGATGGGAGCGTTCGTTAGGCTGCAGACAGCTTTTTTTGTGGTCCTTTCTGATATGCCAGTGGGCAAGAGGAACGGTGTTTCATGATGCAGGAGGCTCAGAGGAGTTAATGGGGGAGAGAACGGTGCAAATTGCTTCTGAACATTTTCCTCCATGTTGCTGCGACCCACAAACTTGGCTGGATCTTCCAGAAGGAAGCGCTTTTTTTCTTGAGCCTTCAGCCCTTTTCTTCAGTGTGCCATTAACAGACATCGGGGGCCTGCGACCACTTTCTCCTGTTTGTGTGGCTAATTGAAAAAAAAGGAGGTGTGTTTGGAGCAGTCTGGCTAAACAAAACGAGTGTGGGAAAAGGTTGTCTGGTTGTTAAAGACGTGTTGGGATGCCAGGGGAGCATATGGTCTGTGGTGAAAGGTCTGGGCCTCAAATGGCTGAGCCGCATTCTCAGCGCTGTCACCGACTTCCCCTGTGCTCTTGTATTGATCACACTCTTCTGCATCTGTGCTTTAAAGAGTGACTGATGGTAGCCTTGCGTCACTCTTAATATAACGTTAAATTTATTCATGTTGGTAGAGGGCTCAGGATTACAGTGACTGAAGACATGAAGAAGCTGAAAATAAGTATTCCTGACAAGGTTTATGGTGGTATAATTTCAAAGTTATTTAGTGAAATTTCAGCCATGTAAATGATGTCTGACTCATGCTCACGGTATTCAAAGTCAGCTTTTAAAATACGCTTTTTGAAGTTTTCGGTGTTGCATACGCGCTGTTGAGGCAACGAGGAGAACTTACGAGTAATAAACAGAAGATTAGTAGTCTCTGAGCATTCTTCTTGGCAGTTGTGTAACTCCCAATATAAATTTGCATTCCTTTATTTTGTTTTGCTTTTAAGTGGCCTTTTCGTGATATCGTTACTTTTCCCATTTATAATGAGGGGAAAAATTGACTGCTATCAAAGCTAAAATGTGCCAAAAAGGGTAGAAACTCATCACTTCTGAACTTGCATAACGATTTTTCTGTCGTGTTCTGTATGTGTTGCAAAAGTTCATCACTGCAAATACCAAAAATGTCACAGTAAAAATTCTGTATTTGATTATGTGTTTAGAGAAGTCCCAACATGATCTGTTTGGGGTTTGGTTTTTGGTTTTTTGGGTTTTTTACATTAAAGGAAGACAAGATTCAGTGATCTGTGGCTTGATAGGAACACTTCAGATTTGTCCTGCAGTTGTGGATAACTTTTTAAATAATAAATTTTCTAAATGTTAGCATGCAGCGGTCCCCCGTCACGTATGTCGAGGACCTGTAATCTGGTAGCAAAGACCTGTGTAATGGGTATACTGGGACGAACCGAGAGAAGGGAGGAGATATTTCACTGCTGTCAGTGGAGGAAACGGGGCATGCCTCAAATCTACCGAAAATTCAGCTTGCTTCCCCCGCCCCGTCCCCTGGAATTGTGTGCCACTTGGGCCCGTGACAGGTGGCCTCTGAATCTGCTAATTGCAGCCTAGCACAGCATGTGCAAAACGCTTCCTGCCTTCTGTCCTGCTTGTGTGGGAGCCCTTTTGGTGCCATCCTGTCAGGAGCCACAGCAACAGATGTGTTCAGAAAAGGCAAGAGCTTGCATTTCATTCGGTTCAGTTCCACGTTTTCACACCACCATATGGTTTATATAGATGTTTTGTATACATCTTATCTAGCAGATGATTAGAAGTTAAGGATTAAATGCGGAGTCCAGCTTCCACTAAAATCTATGTAAAGTGACATTGTAAAAAACATGATCAGACCCTAAAAGGGACTGACCTGCCCAGACATCTTTGAGAATATGGAGTTAAATGTTCATTTAAGCGTATTTTAATACTATATTTAAAAATATTTAGGTTTTGCAAACCACTGAATTTCTAACATCCACATACAAAATGTTTGCTTTTCTTTTCAAAATTATTGTTGCATACAAAGAAAAAAGATGCTTTTTATTTTTTTGGTAGTGGAATACAGAATTGAAAGATGGATAGAAGTACCTGGTTGTAAGCGGGTAGAGCTTTTTAACGTCTGTCTCCTGCCTGGCCTCCAGTCGCTGCTTCATGTGGTCTTTGGTTGGTCTTTGTGTGCCAGGGACAGTGGAGATGGCGTTGGATGCTCACGTTGAAGCTGAATCCCACCCTGAGCAGTTGTGATGTGCTTAAAGGTGAGAAGGAATTGTTATCCCAGCTGGGATGCCAAACGAGGGCTTTTCCAGCACCCAAACTAGTTTCCTGACTGCACCATTCAAGACTTGGTCTACGTGTCCGTTACCATAGTATATTATCATTTTAGGGAATATTCATGGGTTTGTCTTTTTTTTTTTTTAAAAAAAAAAAAAGGAAAGTATGAATATAGTGAATGTCTCTTCTGTGAATTTGTGTTCAGTCTAGTGGAATTCAGAAAAGTTCTGAAAAAAATTCTTTTTTTGGATTTAAGAAACCAAACTACTACAGGTGCAAATATATAATAGAAAATTTTAATTGATTGAGTGTACAGCCCAAACATTTAGTTATTTTTTGTAGTTTCACTTCTGGCTAATGATAAAGCATCATTAAAAATCGCTTTTTTTTTCCTCTTCTGTTTTGAGAGCATTCATCTTTCTACGCAATTTTAATCGGGCAGATATAAAAGTGATGTGGGAGCTTATTATGGGAAATTAAAATAGGATCCTATTTGAGTAGCCTCAGAATTGAACAGCCCTCAGAATTTAGAAAGCATTTTTTTTTTTTTCTTGGATTAAATGATATGTGTGTAAGTCAACTTTCCTTAAAAGCCATCAGCATCTTCATTTAGGTAGCAATTGCGGGACCAGTACCATGGAATCCCAGTTAAAGGCATCTCTGTTTCAGGTGTGTGACATGGACCTCCTCAGGTGATGGACGACCTCCTCCATGGCCTCGAGGGGACGAATAGAAAACGCTGTTTGAGTTTGTTCTATTAACTAAATATGAAACCTATAGGATAGAATAAAATAAAAATTAAGTCAGCAACAAAATAGAACCTGAAGGTTTTCAGATTGTTTTTCATCATCAGATTTACCCATGGTAAATGTAGAAATACCACCGAGATATGTGGTGCTGTGGTCGTCAGTTGTAGAACACGAGTTGCAGTGATGGGTGTTGTTGAGGTTTTTACCTCCTGTTTGTCAAAGGTGGAGTGGAGCCTGGTTGTTGGGAGAGTGATGTTACGTAGCTACAGCAGCCGGGTTGTCCACAGTCAACTGCAGAGACAGCAGCAAAAAATTGTGCAGTCAATGGCGGCTGCTTATCCTGCATTGGCTGAAGACTGCTTTTTCCTTCCAGCTTCTCCTCGGTATGCTGGGACAAATTAAAATGGGGCATTTTCCAGAACTCATTGATGATTTAATCAAACCTGTTAAGATATACCTTTGTATAATGAGTCTCCATCCCAGCTCAGGGCAGAAAGCCCAGTCAGCACTCAGCAGGCCAAGAGAGATTTAGCCTACAAATATCACCTCAGTTCTCCTGCTTAACTCTCTGTTAAAAGTAATTAAAACATTCGATGATAAAAGAAAAATCTGTAATTAAAATCATAGGGCTGCATCCAGCCATATACACAGCAGAACAGCTCGTGTCCTTCCATTGCCTCATACAAAACCACATTATTTTGAGGGTAGGAGTCTTGGGTGGTGGTTGAGTTTTGACCCATAGTATTATGACGGGATACTTTTAGTTCCATAGGAGCTTCATCCTTTTCTGGATAAAATAAAATTTGAACCTTCAGATTTTTATGTGAAGGCTGTTCTGCTTCACAGAATTAATATCTAAATGGTATATGATGCCTCTGCATAAACATCATTTCCATTTTTATAAATATGAATCAGTATTTCTTTTGTGTTTATAATAACTGTGCACTTAATTTCTCATGTATGATGACCCTTGAAAAGTGGCAATGTTCAAGAATATTGGAGCAATCTCATTAAAGATATTTGAGGTATCTAAATGTGGTCAGATGGCTTTGATACATTAAAAAGTAAACAAACCAACAACAATAAAAAAAAAAACCCAAACCAACAAACTAAACCAAAGAAAACACCAAAACCCCCAAGCCAACTCTTTAACTGCCTTCTTGTTGTATTCAAGACTGAACATTTGAAAGTTAAACAGAATATTGCATTCACGGAATTGAAGATGTGTTGATGCAGAAGAGAGTGTATCTGGGGTAGCATCCTGAAAAGTTGCACAGTGTCTAAGTAGCTTTTGAAAGCAAGGTGGTTTTCCTGCAGAAGGGAAATAATGTTTTGACAATTGCAAATCAATTACCAAGTTTCAAATATTTACTTAGAAAAAACCCTATTTGCTCATTCATTGAATTTTTCATTGACTAAAGTCAGGAATTCTTGTAGAGACAAAGCATTTTTAAGATTAATTTTTAAATTCTATAATTTAATAAGCTTTAGAAACGAGGTAATTCCCTATATTATGATATTTCTGATATTGGTATATTCTGACACTTGCAAGTGTGAGAGATTGCATTTAAGTGAAGTACAAGGAGTCACTCCATCGCCATTCTCTAGAAACCTGCCTTCTCAGAGCGATGGACTCTTCATACGTCCCTCCACGTGTAAATGATGCCAAGTGTGAGACTGCTGATAGGAGATCTTTCGGACCTTCTTATAAAATCTTCTGAAAAAAAGGAATAGTTGTCAATTACTGCTACTAGTAGTCTTGGTTTTTTTGTGAAAATTTCATATTTTTCAAAACAACTATGGACTCTTTGACTACGTAGTTGGAAAAGATTGCTTTCTCTTGCACAAAACTATTGCGCTTTTGAATAATAGGAAGTGTTGATGAATGAAAATTCTTCGGTCTCCTTGCTATAGGTGCATGCACTTGCTCAGATACAGCTGTTTTCCCTTCACACAGAACTGCTTCAGATGTGCTGTTGTGAAGCTTCCAGCCTTCTTAGCCTAGTTGAAGGTATAATTTATTTAAATACTATGAAAGTCATGTTCTGCCCCTCTTGACGGTTTGCAGTGACTGATCTTGCTGTGTGATCTCCCAAGTAGCAGAAACACTAGTTCAAGGTGGAATTACAGTTCCCAGCATTCGCGTGGTGTCACCGGAGGGTTTCTAAGTGAAAGGAGCTCGGAGTTGCACAGGATGGGTTGTCATCGTTGCAAAGCTAAATCCCTGCAATTCTGCCATCCCGTGTGCTGCTGTAGGGTCAGCAGCAGATGGTAAACAGGTTTGCTGCGCGTCGTTTTGCTTTCTTCTGATGTCATTTTCATAGACTGTTATTTCAAGGATTTAACTCCTTTTGCAGAACAACAGTAGTGGAAATGCAACGAAAGTTGTGCTTTGTCATCTCTTGAAGTTGTCTTTTGTAGTTCTTCATGTGGCATTTCCCATGGGGGTTTGTCCCTGCAGCTCATGTTTTGAAATTTTCTTAGGAGACTCCTCTGAAGAACAATTCCATTTCTAGGGTTTTGGCAGCTTTTTAGCAGTTGATGAATGGCTGCTCTGTGATTTTGGGTTGGGGAATGTTTGCCTTTTCCCTGATGTCGTCTTCCCTGCCATGCATGTTCTTACTAATTTTGGTACTACTTCTTCTTCTCATTGAAAACCCCATTTTGGTGCCGATATCTACAGCATCTGCCTGTAGTCTCTGAAGCTTTTTTAAATATAATAAATAGTTACTCTGTCTAGGCTTGTCAGTCATCTGTGCTTCTGTGCTCTCAATTCAGTGTCACTACTAGATAATCTTTATTGTTGCCTCTTTGTAACTTTTTTTTCCTTGTTTACCTGATGCGCTACGCTCACTTTGTTCAAAGCCTTGACTTTCCAATTTTTTCAACACCTCACACACAGTTGTTTACTTATTCTTTGATATACCAGATAATACTAATAAATATATTTTGTCTTTATTCCCATTAATCTGCTTTCTTATTTACAAGTTCAAGCACACATTTACAATGTACATATTTACATATTTTAAACAGTTCTAAGATGTATTATCTCTCAAAATACTAGTTAGTGCAATTATTAGTCCACATAATTATCCTGAAAGTTGTAACAAATCCTTTCTTTGCCATTTTTATTTTTTATGGACTCTTAATTTATGTTTACACCAGAGCTTACCTTAGTATTTACCATTTACGTTGATTTTAAACAGTCATGAGAATGGAGGTTCTTTTCCCAAATGCAGCAGTAGTTAGTGACTTCTTAACCAAATTGTCAGATATCCCTAGAAGAGGGATCCAGAAAATACTAACCAACTTTAAAATAGCACCGGCAAGATCTAAACTTCTACTTTTCTTTGTTTTGGGTTGGTTTTTTTTTTTTTTTTCGCTTCCCTAAAGACTTAGAGTTTAGCTGAGGAAATAGTTCGGATCGTGAAATTTAGTGGTTGGATCACTCAGACTGAGGATGAGGTTTTTGACTCCATCTCGAGATGAACAAAACTTGTTTTTAACCGATGAAGCAGTAACTATGTTGTGCTTCACACAAGAATGATTTTGACATGTGGATGTTTTACTTGTGTTGAATATTTTTACACTTTCCGCATATAATATGTAATTGTAAAATTTTAATTTAAAATTTTAGTATTCTATGTCATGTTTGTGATTCCCTGGGATTTAGTCAGCCTTACGGGAAGGCTGGTATTGAGCTAAGGCTGCAAAATCCTAAGGTGGAGCAGAACCTTCAAACTACTGTCACATCCTTGGACTTACTGTCTCAAAATTTGTTCTGTTTTGTCAAGGAGTAGGGGATAATTCATGAGCGAGGCTTCTGCCTATTAAAACTTTAAAAATAGCCCACAGCTTCTTGAATACTAACATTTTTTTCATTTTTTGAGAATTTTCTTTGTTTATAGCTGGGCTCCAGGCTTGCTTTCAGCATCTGTCAATATCAGCTTTGCAGGATTTCTGTTAGCTGGTGTACAGACCTTTAACTGAGCAATGTTGAAGTTACCAATGAAAGAGTTTTATTCTTCTGAGCAATATTTGCCAAACACTTTGCCTGGGAGATTAAAATAAACACGTGAAGGGAAATTTGGCGGAAGGTTTTGCAGCCAGACAGGCGATCGTACTGACTTGAACTATCCGTAGCGGCCATTCCAGCTTTATCCCTGCGGCAGACTGAGGGTGTCCCGCAGTTTGGGTTTGTCACGTTCTTTTGTTTGTTCTTTTGCAGTTACTTATTCATATCTTTTGTGAGGACCCAGTGGCCGTTTGATGCAAGCTTGCCTGCAATTTTTGTGGAGGAAAATAAATGATGTATGTACTCCGTTGACATGCAAGAGTAGTGGTGGAGCATATTTCAGCTTTTCCACCTGTGGCACAATTGGTTAAGTGCAGGGAAGATGAAAGTCAGAGGATATCATCATACTGGGCATCAGAACTGAAAGTGCATTAGGCCAAGAGGTTCGTAATGTGAGGAACTATTACCAGACTAAAATGAGGCAGTCGTGATATTTTTAGTTTATGAGATTGTTATTGATGTAAAATAAGAAAATAAGGGATGATGAGGAGAACTCACATCAACAGAGAGAATACACAGGTGAATATGAATGTGATTTAATTTTGGGGATGAGTGGATGAAGACATTTCAGGAGCCCTAACAGCTGTGGTCAAAGATAAGAGATCGTTTTGGGGCTGGGTGGCAGAAGATCATGCTTGAAGTAAAGGGAGGAGACTAAGAAGAAAAGTCGTAAAAGTAATTACATTAATAAGGCTTCTAGTTTTTCATATAAACAAAAACCTCAGTCTCATGATGTCAGCTTTTGTGTCTGAACTCAGATGCGTGGAGGGGAAGGGGCAGCAGCCTACAGTTCTCCTTGCTGTCCTGTGGTTGTCCGTGGTCTGAGGAGGTCTGTCACCCCCTCCAGGAGCGCCGGCAGGGTCAGGGCTGGGGGCCATCTCTAGCCCTTTCTCTATCCCGTCTGTGACAACGGATGGCGCGGGGGCTTAGCAAAAGTGCATGTATAGAGATCTGCTTCATCGATTATCAGAACCTCAGATACCATCAGGCATCTAGAAATGAAGCTTGGACTCGTACTATGTGTTTTTAATAGTTACTAATGGATCTGTCGTCCATAACTACTGTTTCGTTTTTGAAGGCATTTATACTTCTCCACAGCTTCCTATGGCAGCATTAGGGATGTTCTGATCACTCAGTTTGTTTTTAAAAGTATAAGAACATCTTCCTTTTTATAATCCCTAAATCACACAGGAGGCTTTCAGTAGACAGACAAGCATGTCAGAAAGCTCTGCGTCCAGGAGGCAAGGTCTGGGAGGCTCCACGCTCGTGACCGTTCTGGCTTCTCTCGCCTCCCCCCACCCCCGGCATGCACATCCCTGCATGAGATCCTGCTAGAGCAACCACGCGTTCTGGGAAGAGACGTCAATATTCTTGAGACACTCAGGAAATATCTGATGGGAATTGCTGGGGAGGGGCATTCGGGGAACCTAGAGTGGGTTCAGTACGTGCTGGTGATGTAGCAGGAGGCAGATGAGAGCACCCGGGGAGACGAATGAGGGATTTACATCTTGGAGCTATTTTAGACACTGTTATTCTCCATGGGGAATTCCCATTCAGCTAAGAATGGTGCCATTCTTGTAAAGTATTTCAGTGAAGCTTTGTGATATAATTTTTTATTAGAAACCGTAGTTAAACTGTAGAATGTAGAAAATACTACAAGAATTACCCATCTCGTCAAGGCTTTTAAAAATAAATGCCTGTTAGTATTGCAGAAAGAGGAACTGTTAAGGTAGCATGAAGTTAACATAGGAGTTTAAGGACAGCCTTAACCCTGATTTTAACTATTTGTATTAATGACGTTGACACCAATGAAAAGGCAGTCCTGACAAACATAGTTCGCGGGCATTGCCAGAGGGGCAGAGTGAATACAGCATGAGAGCCAGCTGCCTGTGTCCCTTCTGCTTCCTTTTGCATTGGTACTAACGTTTGTATAGCCAGAAAATGAGTAAAAACTCATATCTTACCCTCCTCCTGTCTCCCCCCGAGTAGGTTTCGCTCAGATCAGGTGCTCGGCCTGGCTTGCCATGGTTCGTTGGGTGGCCCCATAAATGCCAGCGTTGGCAGGGGGAGGCAGAGGGTATGAATGAGTGGACTTTCAGAAGTGGCATAGACTCACATCAAACGAAATAAGGGACTCTGGAAAACATTGCCTGACGTAAAATGAGCTGGATCTTGGGGTGGCAGTTCATCCAAAGGTATTTGGTAATGGCTGTGTTGGGCCAGAAGCCCTTTAAAAGGGAGAGAGGTCTGAAGAGCACTTCAGTGCCCAAACCAGGTCCAGTGCCCAAACCAGGTCCAGTGCCCAGCTGGACGGTGGTGAGTAGAGACCAGCTAAGCACCATACCTTGCAAGAGCCTCAGAGTATGGAGGAAGTCAAGGTGGTGGTGGGAGGATGATGTGCTTGTGGGGATTTGTGGTTACAGGGTGAGTGGAGACAAAAAAGAATATATTTTTTTTGTGTGTTACTGTAGTCTGTTGTAAAGCAGCTGAGATTTGGGAACACATCTATGTCTGTACGCTTTGATTTTTTCCTCCCTAATGTGGAAGCAACTTCACCTTCAAAGCATATTTAAAAGAAAGATTATTACGATGATCAAATTATAACATTATTTACAGTAAGTGGTAGAACACCTAGGAAATCCATAGCATCAGTACCTTTTGCGAACGACAACAGTGTGACTCAACAACGAACTGACATTGTAACCTCAGCCGCCTAAAAGGACCCAACTTACTTTCAAAAATATTCCCTTATGTTTCAAAAGAAAAAAGAGAAACTTGCTGAGGTATTGAGATTGGTTGGCAGCATCTCTTTCTCTTACATACAGTACACAGAATTCAGAACATCTCAGACCTTGACAACCAAGAAATGAAAAGTTATGGTACGAGAAAATCCAGACTTAAATCTTCCCCTGCTGAGCTGGCAGTAGGAACTGAAAATTATTTGCGTGCTAAGGTGTAGTTGCACGGAATAGTGGAAGGAGCAGTTGAAATAACTAAATGGAGCTGTTGGTTGGATTTAAGGAGATTTATTAAACTTCCCTTGCTCCCAGAAAGTACAGACTTTCTGCGTGTTTATGCTTCATTTCTGCAGTGTGGGACCCCTTTTCTATCTGTGAGATGAATAGGAGATAGACTTGTGGGTTTACTGGTGTTCAAAGTACAGAGTTGGTAGTCATCTAGGGAGGGGGAATTACAAAAGTGAATTTCTGCTTGGTTGGAGGGTATGGAGAAGGCAGAGGCAGACTTGTCCTGGAGGTGCACAGGGAGAGGCAACGGACATGAGTTGGAAAAAAATGAGATTCCAGTTAGATGTAAGGAAAATAGTCACCATAAAGGTAGTCAGCCGCTGGAGAGGTTGTAAAAATCTGTTTTAAAAGGTGTGTGAAACTGGGTGTGCCAGTGCTCTGAGCATCCTGGTCTGGTTGGACTTCCTTTTAGCAAGAGGTTGGACTGGAGGCCTCCAGAGATCCTTTCCAACCAGCACGTTTCTGTGATTCTAATCTATAGCAAGTGTAGGTTTTTTGTCGAATAAGTGAAACACAAGGTTATAGGCCAAATATACTCTGCAGTAGGTCAGCATACATTTACTGTGGGTGACTCTGGCTCGTGGCCATGATGATGCCAGTGTTTACAGGCCTCCACCTCTCTTCTGCAGTGCCCTGTATGGCCTTATCTCCCCATGGGAACCTCCGTGTGCTCTGTGTATCGTAAACAACCAAAAGTAGCTTGTTTCTATTACCGTGTTATCAGTGCCTGCCTTTTGCCAGCACAAGTGGTTGTATGATGATGTATTAACAATTAGTACGGCAAGAAAACAGGCTAGTTTTAAAGGTGAGCTCCTGGTGCGGTTGGTTGGTTGTGTTAGTGCTAGGGGAGGGGTGAAGTGTTGGGCAGAAACAGAGCAGTTGAACGTGAAAGTGCAGAAATCTCGTATCAGTTTCTGATAGATCATAGTTACCTTTGTGCTAATTATTTTTTCTTGATCCAAAACATTGGATTTATTGCCATGATGCTGTTTTCGAATGACCAGGATTATCTATGAACATACAGATACTTTGTAGAATCATAGAATGGTTTAGGTTGGAAGGGACCTTAAAGATCATCTAGTTATCTATGTTGATTTCAGATCAAACCATATCACTGTATATTTACTTTGCACAGCAAAAATGTTTAGGACTTCTGTGAATGCGGCTTTGGTTTGGGCTTTTTGGTTTGATGACATTTGTGTCTATTTTCATACTTGCATTTATTTGCTGTCCATAGGTTACCAAAATCGGAGGATTTCAGGAAATACCGTTTCTTAGAATTTTAGAACAAAAGCTTCATGCATCATGGTGTGTGAGAGCTAGACACAAATATCAAATTTTAGGACCCCAGTGCAATCCACTGAAAAAAATGTAACTGGTTGCATGACTTATAGCCGTTTCCTTGTGGACACTCACTCCGAGGGATTCCAGCCAGATGATTTACTAATACTGCTTCTGGGCTAAAATGGTGGTTTGCCTTATTTATCAGAGACACCTGACTGTGCCTTTGTCTGGTCTCTTAAGGAAGTAGTTACGGAAAGACTAAGAAAAGAGAACAGGCAAGACAAGCCTACGTATATCTGAAATTGTAAATAACTAAAGATAAAAAGGAAATATTCGGGCTAGCGTAGGGGCTTATAGCTAGAAATAAAGCAGTGAAATGAAGAAAGAGAAGATTAAGGCTAAATGTCATGAAAGAGCATTCTGCAACAGTAGTGTTTTTTTAGATGACTCTTCCAAAGAAAGCAAAGAAAAGACTGTTTCAGGACAAAGTCCCTTTTTTTTGCTCCACACCCCACCCCCCCACCCCCATTTCTTTCCTTCAGCTTAACCACTCAATGTAAAATAATCTCATACGGGTATATGAAAGAATGTATTAAATTTTTGAGGCATGAATGTGTATCTCTGCATCCTCGGGAGTTGCTGTGGTGGCGCCCGAATGCTGCAGAGCTTTCTGGAACCGAAGGTGCGATCGCTGCCATCGGCATCACGCGGTACCAAGTTCTCATCTTGTCAATGAGTCGATGGTGGTGGGTCTGTGCTTCGCTGGGACTTTGTAGGAACGAAGATCTGTGTAGTTGAGGATTTAATTGTAGGTAAGTTGAAAAAAGGGAGAGTAAAAACTGGGCTGAAGTGGGTCAAGACGAAGGGAGGAAGATCGGAAGAAATTACTAAGCCTTTATAGGAGTGTTTTGCTTTCTTTTTTGAATGCATATAAACACTGCTGCTTTATTTACCATCAGTAGGGCCTAGATGGCAATTTGACTAGTCATTTGTACTATTTTACTTGAGATTAGAATCATTCTAAAAGAGCAAGAAGCAGGTATTATATTTGTGGTCTGTTAACCACCAAGGGCAGGTAAAGAAATAGCAAACCGAAATCCTGAATTTAAACTTTTAAATGGGTTAAACAGATTACAATTTTTAACAATGTCATTATTTTGACATGGATACTTCTAGCTCAGCTTTTGATGTCTTTCCTGAAGAAAACTTCCAGTATTATCTCCAGTGTCATAAAATTCTTGCAGATCAAAATTGCTTTGGTGGTTTAAACTGGTGATTGAAACTGGCATCAGCAGCACTGCTGTAAAAAGGCAGTTTTCTCCAGCAGCCGAACCGGTTGGAGAAATTTCTGCCCACTTCCTCTTGGCCGTTCATTCCTTTTCCACATGAAGGCTTTCTCCCCTTTTTTACTTGCACCAGTGAAAGTGTTTGTGGTGGTGTTTCTGTGGGCTAATGAAATGGTGCAGATAAAACAATATTTTTTGTGCTTTTATTGGGAGGGGGGAAAGGTAGCTAGCTGGATTCTGCAAAATTTTCTCCAGTAGGTTCAATTTTTGTTTCTTTGGGGTTTTTGTTTGTGTGTTTTCTATTTGTTTGTTTTTTGCCATAAGCCCAAATAATTTCAGTGCTGTGGTTTTCAGTGGGGCTCTGCAAATATTTGTCTCAGCACACTGGGGCGGTCGAAGCCCTGCAAGAGCCAGGTAGGAAACACGCAGCTGAGGACCAGTTCTGTACCAGGCTTGGGACTAGAGAAGATATACATGTAAAAGGGCCTGTGAATTTTTCTTTTTTCCACACATGTATTTCCAGTCTTCTACATATCCCAGATAACCCTTAGAAGCTGATGAAGAAATCTGTTAAAATATGCGGTGCTTCTAAGAAACTTTTAAGTGCTGTAGCTGAACATGAAAGTTGTTTCTAAAATGGTTGGAAATTATTAGCGCTATCAACATCACCTTATTCTCATTTTCAGTAATTAACAGTAAACTTGGGGTGTTTTTTCCTTGACTTTCTGCATGTCTCTGAATTAGAGCAGTGTTCCAGCTGAACTTGGAAATCTGACAGTCGTCACTTCCAACCTGGTAATGAAGTGTCGTGAAACCGGAGACTAGCCTGGCTCCAGACCTCTTCTGTATTTGCCCTGTATTTAAAGAAGAGATGTTATGTGATATTTTGTCTGATGTAACAAAATAGTTAAATCTTCTCCTTAAGATTTAAAACACAACTTTTCCTTGGGCTCAAATGCCTCCTTGCTGCCCCGAGAGGGTCTTATTGAAATGCAGACACTCCATCTTTCCCTTTCTTGGAGAGCAACCTGTCTTATCAATTACTTCCGTAAAACAGCATTTACTACAAATACCGTTTCTGCTGTTAGACTGGGAAGAGACAAACTGCATACCTGATATGTCTGGATACTAAGGAAGTTAAGCAACACAATCCTTGTAATTCCTCCTGACGACTGTGAAGCAGGGATGTGATGATTATGGTTCTCCCGGGAGATGTCTTAAAAAATTAACAAGGTCATTTTCTTAACAAAAATTTCCAAACCTCGTTTCAACCAAGTAGGAAGGGAATACTGCTTTTATCTGCCTCTGACTTAATTGTCCGTGCGCCTGTTGTGGAGATGTCATCATGTGATAGCGGTGCCGCTAACGCAGAGAGGTGCTTCTCAAACCCCTGGGAGGAATAAGGCAGTTTCTGTGAAAGATTTTCTTTTCAGTAAAGATAAGATGGAAAGAGTAATGATGGAGACAAAACTGATAAAGGCAGAAATATCAGAAGGAACAGCAAGCTAAAGCCAGAATTTTTAAAGCAGCGTTAGATGCACCTTGAGAGCTGGAAAGGCCATTCAGAAGAAGCTACCTACATCGCCGAGTCCTTTAATAGCAGATGATCTTTTCTCTGCAGAAGAATAAAGAGCGCTGAGGTCTTAACTGAATGTGTCTTAAATGGGGATGTCTGGCAGCCCGAGTCAGGTCCTGAGCTCCGGAAAGCACAGGTAGCCTGGAGAAGCTTGGTGTCGCTCAGCATCTGAAGGTTGGATACAGGATTTGAGCCCTGCAGAAACAAGCGCTCCCTCCCTGATGCCTAAGTCCACTTTGTTAATAGCGCAAAATTACAATTGAACTAAGCTGATTAAATGGCACAGTAGATTTGTCACACAGAAACGGTGGTGTTAATCTGGCAGCCAAATATATTGGAGGGGAAATGAGGTAAAAAACCCAACAAAGTCCATCCAGAATTATGATTTTCCTTATTTTAGGGAAAAATAAAATTAACAAGGCAAAACCCATCTAAGACTTTTCCTTTTTTTTATAATGTGTCTGGAAGGTCTGCTTTTCAAGAAGGCAGCACAGTCAACTGGGAGGAAATAGGATTTTATCTTTTATTTAACCAAGGAAGGAACACGGGCGTAATTTCAAATAAATTTGCTATTAAAAAAAAAAAAACACCACCACCAAAAAACCATTATTACATTTGAGGAGTATTCTGAAATTTCTTGGAGTGATATGCAGGTTCCACGGGACTGATCTGTACATACTGGGCATCTAATTGAAGAGAGACATAAATTCGTTTCTGTTAGTAATACAATCATCTCACAAGGTATTTTTTATTAAATTAGACCTGTGTAACTAAATTGCGCCTGATGCCTTTTGTGGATGCTCCTAAATCATCAGCTAAATAGTAGCTGATCTAAGTTTGGCAAAAGGAAGAAATGAAGTTTTGGAAGATGATATTCGTTGTTACTGATAGTAATCAATCAGAATTTGATACTTGTATATGGACTTGTTTTAAAAGCATTGTAATTATGGCAGTGCTACAAATCTTGTCTTAATGGAGGAGGAAAAAGAATAGTAAATATGACCCATACTTGGAGCTTAAACATTCTGTGGATGTTGCCTGTAGAATGAGTACCGTTTCCCTTAATTAAGGTAAACAGCAGGATTAAAAAGATTCATTTACCAGGTTTTTTTCTAGTACCATTAGAAGCAAAAGCAAAGTGTGTACTGGCTCACCTGACCAACTAGAGAATTGTTTTCTTCTGTTATTTCCTGTTTAATTCATGCTTTTGATAACCATTCTTTGTCTTTAGAAAAATCTTTCCTGTGTTCTAGGGGTCTTTTTCAAAGCGACGCTCAGACAAAGAGATGTCAGTATTTAGGGCACGTCCCCAGCTTTCATCTGCTTTTTCCTTACCTTTCATCTTTGTTTTTTCCCATCGTCGGGACCTACGGTGCCTCTGCTTTGGTATCCTCAGCAGCAGCAGCTGGTTGGGTATTTGTTTCAGGAGGCGGGTGGCCCTTCTGGCCTGCTCTTTCCCAGACATCAGGGCGAAGGGAAAGCAGGTAGAAAATAGCTATATGTGAATGTAAAGCCTGAAAAAGTGGGTGGCAGGCTTGTGTATTCGGATACATGCATTAAAAACATTTTAATCTTGCATGAAAAGTTTTACTAGATTTCAGTTCGACGGTGAACACGCGTTGCTGATATGAAGGAATATTCCTCCGTTAAATCTGGTGGGATTTGGGGGGGGGCACTTGTGAATTAATTTACTTCTAGGAGTTGCATCAAAAGAGAAATCCTTTGTAAAACTAGAGATGTTAAAGTACAGACAAAAAATGGTTCTTGTTCTGGGAAATTTTCCACAGTTATTAGCGGCTGAATATTGAAGTCAAAATGCAGAAAAGACCCTTGAAACCTACTAACTATGATTCTAAGATTTCAGAGAAACGCTTTTCCTAGGCCTTCTTTCTGTTTCCTTTCCTTAAAGAGAAGATATTTGTGAATTCCTGGTAACATTCATGTAGTTTTACTTAGAATTTCCCCAAGACTTATTGCTTAAACATTAATAGAGGTTAGACAAATTGCATTGACCAGGAGAACACGGACAAGTGCAGACAGAGGGGAAGCCCCCAGCCATGGTGGTACCTGTCCCCAGGCAGAGCAGCTCGCCCTGTCATACCGCTGTGAATGCAGCTGTAACACTTGGAAATCCAGCTGTTCCGTAGGAGTTTGCATTTTAGGTCTTCTACCTACAACGATTTTTGAGGATTTAGCACTGCCCTGTTAGGAATCCTCTGCCGCTCGTCAGGAGCTCTGTACGTGCGCCCGCACCCACGCTCTGGTCCAGAAGCGTTTGCCATCCTATTTCTCGTAGTGCTGTCACCCCCTGTGCCTCTTCTCTTGTCTTTTTGGGGTTCTGTTAGTGGGGTTTTGGGGTTTGTTTTTTTCTTTTCTGTCAGGTGGGAAAGTCATCTGGCACAACAGGATATTGAGCTCTTTTGAGAGTCTGGCCAGAGGTAAAAAAGGACTATTGCTCTACTGCCTGCCACGGGTAATTGGTGCCCTCAGACCTGTGGCTGACCTGGTACCTGATATTAAGGTATGACTCTGCTGAACAGGTGACGGGCTCTGCCGGTGTCCCCGAGTCCTTCCTCTTTTGACCCCAGTTTTCTACAAAGCGGTAACATTCTGCCTATTGGTATTTGAAACGTGGTATAAAACTTCACAGTTCGTGCTGAATAATTATCCTTCAAGTAAATGAATGGAAAAATACTGTTGAATGGAAACCATCACAAGATCAACCAATTAATACAATTTTTCTGTTGCATTTGATTGCCTTTTCTGTTCTTTAAAGAAGACAGAAAATAAAACAAGAGACATATCTGAAGAGATGCTTATTTTTTTTCTTTTGCTGTGTAATCATCACAAATTCATACATTCTTAAATTTACAGCATTTTGCGCTTCTAAATGTTTCTCATTTAATTTTGGAGGAGAAGAATATTTCTTCAAACAATTGAGGCTCAACACTGCCATTTTTTTCCATTTTAAAAGAAAGTCTCTGAAGAGACGTCAGTGTTTTATCTGCTGTGTACTGTCCTCTTTTCAGTTTTTGATTCAGTGTCATGATTTCTGGTATTCACTGTTTGAAAGCACAGGAACACTAATTATTTTATAACAGTAAATGTCAGTACGCAGTTCTCTCAGAATCAACCAAAAATAGAACTTTAGTCCAACTTGTAACATCTTTGCAGGTTTTAAATGCAATTATTGATAGGAAATAACCATTCAGAAACTAAAGCTTTGTATCTACAGTTCTATAATGCAGTTCCTTCAGTCTTTAGTTCTATGTTTAGAAAAATTATTACTATGACATCAGTTCTCTACAGATTTGTTACAGACATAGGCTGCCCTGGAGCTATAAAATGCTGTTAGGGTGATAGTAACTGCCACAAATCGGAGGTGAGTGTTTTTGGAACCATCTAAACAGTAGAGGAAGAACATTGTGGTATAAAGCACAGTGATACTTGCACAGTTTTAAAAATATTTTTCTGTGTTCTTTCTTCAATCCGAAAATAAACAATAAGTAGTATTCCTGATCCTTTCGTTCATTTTTCCTGATTTATGCGTTTTCACATTTCCAGAAGAATTTCAATTATCATTGCAGTGTTGTAACCACAAAATTACAGTTGACAGAAATGTTGCATTTTGTTTCCAACTGTGTCACCAACATCCCAAGAATTTGCAAAGGTCACTAAAAATCACTCGCCGCAGTTTTCTGTTAGTAAAGTAAGACCTCTGTCATCTTCACATGACTTGGGAAATTACATTTGAGAGCATAATTTTAGATACAGTAGATGTTTGGATGAATGGCAGCATAGATGCAAAGTATGTTCTTTTGTATATGGAAATTGTAAGAAGGTCAGAACCATCTTCTTTTTTGAGAGATTGTTCAGATTTGCTGATGCGTCATCTTCACTGAAAGGTGCGGTATGTGTGACTGGTCGTTTAGTGGTTATTTTAATTAGTCAGAATTCAAAAGAGTACTTGGGTGAAATGTGAGTAAATCTCATTACTTTGACAGTGGTTGCTTAACTACAAAGAAAGTACATATTTAGTAAACCCGACTCACTTCTATGACCTAGTTTGCTGTGGATAATAGTTTTCTTAGGGCAGCGCTGGGCTTACTTTTCCCTCACTTTTCCCGTGTTGAACTTACATGAATGAGGGATTCTTCTCATGTCTCATCTTAATTCCTGGGCTACTCGTAGCAAGGCAAGGTTTTTCCCGTTGGTGTTTGTAGTACCTCCTGGTTCCCACTCCAGCTTTGCTTTGGTCTGCTCCTGATCCTCCTCCTGTTCCCCTGGAAGCGCTCGATTTCCTGGTTTGTCATTCCTTTCTGATAAACTAGAGTTTAAACCCTATGTTCTTCATCTTCCTATGGCTGCAGGTGGTGTAGATGCTGGTTGGGCAGCCCCATTCAAAGACCACCTAAGAGATGGAATAAATGGATGCAAAAGCTTCTCCATGCTTGGTTGAATGAGTCATAACTTCCGTACTCATGTAAACCTCTCTAGCTCCAAGAGCATGCTCTACTATTAACGTAGTACCAAATAAGTGAGAATAAGGACAAAAAGTCTAGATGCCGTGTTCTCGTGTTTGTGAATGACGTTGTGGCAGAACATAGTCCATGGCAGGGACCGAAGCAAGGGGGGCACGCTCCCTTAGTGGTTGGGTTGATAGGGGATTTTTGGGGTGGTTTTTTGTGTGTTCCTTTTTGTTTTTTTCTCTTAGTTTGTTCTACCCCTTTTGTAGGCTCAAGTATAGTTTTAGTTCCCTAAGATGTACTGCCTAAAGTCCTATGATAGTCCAAGAGATGGTTGCACATTAGACAATCTCCATGGAGAATTTTGCTTTTGCTAATTGTAGAAGAAGAAGTTAACTGTTGAGCTTTAAAGAGAGATTAGCTGCTAAAACAGTATTTATAAATAACCTAGAAAGGGAAGAAATGTAGATATTCATGTTTGGAAGAGAAATGGGATTGCTTTATAATGTAGTAGTGTCTCATTGAGGGTTGTTATTTGGTGTTTTTTTTCTTTCAGAAATATTGTTTCGGTTCTCAGAACTTTTAATAGTACTGGGATTTTGACTATATTAAAAAATAAAGTATCAGTGTAACTACTACATAAAGAAAATACATTTTTGGGTTTTATATATGCTTATAAATATGGTATTTATATGTATGCACATATGGTTTAGACTTAAATATAGCATCTATATCTCTATATATGCAAGTATCAGTTACAGAAACGGTGCCCCCATGGAAGGAGCCCCACAGCGCGGCGTTTTGCCCTGAGGACTGCGGGGAGCTGCGTCGCCAAGTCCCGCTTTGCTCAGCGCAATGACAAATTTCCTTAATGACGTGGACCCGAGTGCTGCTGGAGAACGCTCGAGAACTGCAAAGACTGGCCTTCCCCGGCCTACTAGCGATGAATTTAGTGAGGCTTTCATACTTTTAGTTAAAATGTCTTTTTTTTTAATGCTAATTAGGAAGTGCAGTTATATTGGTGTCGATAAAATGGTAAATAACAGATAAAAGCAGGGTGAAATTCTTTCTTAGAACAATATTGGAGCAGAGTCATCTGTCATGCGATCTCATTAGTTCTCGCTTGTCTCTCGCAAAAGCAAGACAGACACAGTGTGTTTATTTCTTGCTTAAAAGTCTTAATTTGGGAAAATACCGAGGCTGACTTGTCTGCATTACTGGGGAACAAAAAAAAAGAAACTCAGGTGGTTTTCCTCCTGTTTCTTTTATGGCCTTTCCAACTTGAGTTGAATCATCTGGCGGGTTCTGAAATGAGAGAAGGCAACCTTGGTGGGGATGGCGGTGCGTTGTGGGCAGTGCTGCTTCCCGGGGCTTTCGTCCTCTCCCGCCGCGTGCGTCAGGTGGGGTCGCCAGCACGCCACCTCCGTCCGTGATTATGGGCGTAAAAATAGAAAGCTGGAAAACAAAGATCCCTGCGGTGTTTCTGAAATCTACTAGTCCTTTAAATTTGTCAGTAAAAAAAACACGTAGAAAAGACTTTCAGTTAGCCCTGGGTAGCTGGACGCAGATTTTCTATCATGCACGCTAAAATTTCTAACGTTTTCTGTGTATATGTGTCTTAGTCTGAAATAATCTTCATATGACTCTAAGTTTGGTTTTTTCTCACAACTAAGCAAAACATACCTCCCAGAGGCAAATGACTGATGGAGATTGCAAAGCCTTTGTAGTATTTCTTGCTTGTATTCCCTTATCTAAAAGAAAATGGTCTGAAATTTTGCACCTGTCCAAGTTAATAGCTTCCTTTTAATACCTAAACATCTATATGAATTTCAGGCATGGTTTTCACCCGTGTGATTTAAAGTAACACATGTAACTTCATCAAAGTTACTTTTGATTTATGCCTGTGCAGAACTTGGCTCTTTCAAGAAGCTAATTTGCTGAAACTAAAGCAAATATTTAATTCCTGAGGTTAGTGTGTCTTTTCTTTGCATTTGTGATATTCTAATTAAAAGCAAACCCCCAGCGTGGGGTGGACGCGGACGGTTTCCACAACCCGGGGAGAAACGAGGTTTCACCATCAGAGCTCTGGACCGGCCAGAGACTCCTCTAAAGAACTGCGGTGGCGGGGTCAGGGTGGTCTGCGCCGTATCATTTTCTGCGTTCGAGGTATTTTAGTAAAATGTTTCAACAATACTTTGTCCTGTTGTGTCAATAATAGCAGGGAAAAAAATCTACCTTATCCCAAATAATACAAAAACAGAGTACAAAAGCTATTTACAGTGGAAACAAATGGAAAGCTAATGACATTAGAAAAATATATCGATGTTTTTGCATAGCTATGCAATAAACTATTTAGGTTAAAAATAAATCTGGTGGCTTTAAGACTTAGTAGCACCCACGAGCATAAAAAATAATGTCTAAAAACAATTTATTATTTTTCCCCAATGATTTTTGAGCATTTCCTTTGAATGATTATTGTCATGGGTTCAGATGGTGTAGCTTCTTCAAAGTTGCTGTTTGGGAATAAACTAAGGAAAATATATTTGGGATTGAGAAAGTTTCCTATCTCAGAAGATACAAAATGTTGAGTTGTATCCAAATAAATGTTTTGTCCCTGGTCCAGGAAGAAATTAAAAAAAAAAAAAAAAAAAAAAAAAAAAGAAAAAGAAAAAAATCAAAACAGATTCTTCCATTTGAGCAGAGACATATGTTTTGTGGGTTGGCACCAGACAAGCATGCAGAATCTTGTAGAACCAACTCTTCATACTCTAGGATATTTAGAGGAACAACATTCAAAACAAGGTGCTAGAGAATTAAAAAAAAAAAAAAAATAAAAATAGAGAATATAGGCTTTAAGACAGAAAATGTCTGTTTTCAGTCTCTTTATGACTGTCCACTTATTTCTAGTGCCATGTAGCTGTGACTTTTTTGTGTCAGTGGCAAATGACATATAGGAATCAGGTACTGTAAATAAGATAATGTGTAATTAAAAAGAAAATGTTTTAATTTCATTGGTAAATTCACAGGAACTGAAGATGAGATCATAGTGACTCCTTCTGGCTGTTGGGATGATGATCATAAAATCATGTAAAGAAAAAAACAACAAAACTCTTGTGTGCCTTTCAGTAAAATGAACGGGTCCCAAGAGATTTAGAAGATTCCCCTGAAACGTGGGTTTAACACAGAAGAAACTTTTTCCCTGTGATGTGATGCTCAAATTCCTTTGAGAAGGCTTAGAGGTTTTGAGAACAAAATTAATGATACCCTTACAATTATTGCCGTTGTCATGTGTGAGAGAAAGATGATTAAGTCTGATCAGAAATAACATCTGCAATGGGAGCAGAGTTTAAATATCTGGATTTTGGTTGTGCATTTCAGTGCCAACAAAAAAAGAAAATGATTCAACTTCTTAAGAAAATTGGATGCTAAGTTGGAAGGGCAGTTGAGAGAAAGCCACAGCACCGAATTACATGCGCGAAGTTGTGTTTAGGGAAAACAAGTCACAGACTCTGAACCACTTTGAAGAACAATTGTTTAAAATAGCACAACGAAATGTTGTGTTCGTTTCCCTGTAGTTGCGCCATAGTATGTGTTCTGCCTGTAAAGAAGCGGTTTTTACTCCAGTTCTTGGTGCATCTCCCATGTTAAGGTCTCCCTGTCAGTGGGTGTGCTTTCTGCTCTGACCACTGATAACCACCTTCCACACTGAGCTTATTAAACAAATCTGTTGATGGGTTCTGCTTTGGCTTCCGTACCAGTTTGTTCCTCTGACTTTATTGGTTTGGCAAATAAAGCAAGTACAGTACAGCCGAAGCCGAGCATAGCTGACAAAAGAAGGGTATGTCACAACTGCACAAGATGTAGACCTGTTGAATTAAAGGTAATTGTTTTGGGTTTAATATTCACGTGGCATACCTTAATGGAGCAACATTTGCTATGTGAGATGGGCTTGTTTATCAGCAGAACTTGTTGTGTGCCCGTTTGTTTCACGGGCTGCTTCTGTGTGCTTCAAGGTATTGTGTTAGCCTTAATTTATTTGAAATACTTTTTTTCCGTTGCTCTCCTGCCCCTCAACCCTGTCTTCAACCATATCTGAAAACGCAGTGGCAGTCTGCTGGGGCAGCATCGCTTTCAGTTCCTATTCAGCAGCTTTTTAATACTTTAATAGGGTCATTTTGTATCCAGAATTTCTTTCCATACCAATCCGTCAAGTCTCAGTTTGGCAAGCATCAAGGCACAGTGTACATCCAATTTCTTTTTCAGATTTTTCATTAGAAAAAGAGAGTTAGCATAATCATGGTATAGCCAATGCAATTTTATTTCAGAGACTGATCTGACAGTTATTTTTTCTACAGGGGTTTTAAATTTTTGGAGGTACTAGAAAGAGCAAAGAATATCTATTTAAGTATTCGATAACTTGCTGTTTCGCAGAAGTTGATTTGAAAGGTGTTCATTCTCAGGTGATGGAAGTTGTGGGGCTTTGGATTGAATTCAGAAGAAACAAACATGGACAATTCAGATAAAGCTGAGACTGAAATAACTTTTTGCATTGGTAGAGGCAAGCTGCAAAATCTTAGTGGTTTTGCTATTAGAGGTATTTAACTATTATGGCTTTAAGCAGCAATAAATTGTCCACAGAAGCTGCTAAGTGATCTGGTGATGTGATCACCTTTCCACATGCGTCCTGGTTGCTGGCAATCAGATGTCCCAGGCCTGCAAATAAATAAATTAGTAAATAGATAAACCATGTTTTAAAACAAATATATATTCAAGATGATGAATTAGTTGCTTGTGTTAACCTGAGTCGGATTGCTGCTGTGGTTGTGTACTGTCAGAGGAGTCGGTAAAGGGTTTTCCTTTGCTCGGAGGTAGATTCTTCCTTAAACTGAGAAAAATTAAACCAAGTGGAATTGACTGAGTAGAGGGGAAAATTGTTTACAAAACAAAAGCTTTTTGACTTCATTAGTCTTCTAGTTAATTGCATCTGTTGCTAAATGAGGACTGAAAAATTTCAAAAGCGTTGCAGCATGTTAGGTTATACAGGGACCAGTGGGGCTTAGCGTGGTATATACTGTTGAGCACATACATAAGGGTTGGTTATCCTGACTTTTGAAGTTCCGTCATTAAGTAAATGTTCTCCAGAGCAGAGAACATCAGGACATTCTGAAGGTCAGGAAACACCTTTTTTCTTGAGGGTGGTTGACCACTGGACCAGGTGGCCCAGAGAGACTGTGGAGTCTCCACCCATGGAGGAGATGTTCAAAGTCCAACTGGACATGGTCCTGGGCCACCGGCGCTTGGTTGCCCTGCTTGAGCAGATGGGGTGGACCAGATGTTCTCCAGAGGTTCCTAGCAACTTCAGCTACTCTGTGGAAATTTTACTGTGGTACTAATAAATAGACAAGGGGTTTCTCGTTCAATGAAAGAAGTTGAGACCTGAAAAAAAAAGTTGTAGCTATTGGGCATTTTAGCATAGGTTGATTCCAAAGGAAATACATACATGGACTAGTTCATTTGATGCTGACCTTGCCGTAAGCAAGTAATTTATTTTTTTTTAATTCGTCTTTCCATAGTTACGGTACTGAAATATGAAAACAGTGCTAATAAATGATACTGTATGGTTATACTGTTGAATAATGTGGAGTTGTTTTACTAAAACTATAACTGGCCTTTTTAGGGACGTTGTCTCAAAGTTACCTTCAATTTGGCTTTTCAAAGCTTAGAGAGGTGGTTTAAATTTTGATAATCTATTAGTGCTTATAATATAACACACTTCAGTACTAATGTGTAATTTTATTGTCTCTTTTAATCTTTAACTCATGGGATAATTACTGCTGTCGTTATTTTGGTACGGTAACTGAATTTCCTACGTTTGGTGTGTTTAGTCTTAAATATACTCATGTGGAGTAATTGCTCCATGCCTCAAATAGGCAAGTGCCTTCCCGTGAAATGGTTCTGGTGCTTGTCTGTTTGTTTTTAACAGCAGCTAATAAATGAATGTATGGAATGTAAAAGTTTACTTAGTGCCTTCTTAATAAAAGTAATACAGTTTATAAAAATCTTAAGTCTAGTTGCAACTAACCTGTCTTTATGATGTTTTTCTTCAGATCCTTATTGAGGATGATGGTCATTGGAGGCATAACTATTGAAGAATATATCGTTTACAGACAAGATCTTTGAAATCTGTTTCCTTCAGACAGCAAAGGTAAGTGAAATAATCTATGTTATATGTTTGTATATAAGTAATAATTTAGGTAGTTGTCCTCACAATTGAACAGCAGCTGAAGCTCAGGAGCCTGACTACAATTCCAAAAGTTCTAACTTTTTTTAGTAAGTTTATTTATCCTACTAATGGGAAAAATAAGCTCTATGGAAGGAGCTCGGTTTCTTTTCCTCCTTTTAGTTACAAGAATATGAATCCTTAGCTTGTTTTTTTTTCCTGCATTTAATGTTATTCCTTATTCTTTCTTTCTCACGAGCTTTTCGCACTACAGGTCATTTGCAATATCTGTCTGTGATCCTGATGAGAACCAGAAATACCTTATACATGAAAATCTAAAGAGCGGTTGGGCACGGGGATTACTACTCAAAAAGACAAAAGTTATGTGGGAAAGAAATAGCTAGCAACACACAAAGTAAAACAACGGTCGATCTCTTGAAGATTTCTACAGAAGTTTAGAAATGTGACTTCTTTTTAATTAAATGTTAGTGACACAAATCTGATGTGCGCTCTGCTTGGACTATTTGTTTTGAATGTGTGGACTTTTGGACTTTTGGTCAAAATAAATGTTAGATATTCAGGAGAGTTTTGTTTGTATATTATTTTTTCTATTTTGAAACTATATAAAACACTCTAGGTACTATGGGAAGAATTTTTTCTGTTACGGAAATAGAGCTAATTTTCCCACTCATTATCTGCTGTTAATTTAATGTGTGGCAATATCTGAAATTTAGTGATGATTATATGGCAGTAGATTTTTGGTTAGCTGTACAGCTCATCTATGAGCAAAGCAATTAAGACATAATTTCAGAATATAATTGAACTCCTAATGGGGCACTTTAATTCACTAGAAATTTACATATTTGCTTTTCTTTGTTTTAGTAGACGGGTCCAAAATGAGGGTGCAGCTTCATTTTTGAGCTTCTGAATGCAGCGACTTTGTCTGTGACTTTTCAAAACGAAGCATGTAAAATGCTATTGAACAAGAGGATGGATAAGTTCATGAATAAGCTACTTAGTTCTCGAATCTAAACTTTGAATAGCTCTCATTAGCTGTCTGTTTGAAGAATAAAACTCACTGTGTTGTTAGGATGCTGTGGCCCTGTTGAAACTCTTCTTCACCTGCAGCACAACACCATGCGATGCAACAAAGCTGATCTACCTCGTACAAAGTTTATTCAGTGTTTGTAACTCATTTTCTGCCTTTAGGCTTGTCCGGGCAGCCTTGATCTGCTGGGAAAAGGCTTGTTCTGCAGATGTTTATAACTGATTTTTCAAGCAGTATGAATAGAAAATTCTTAGAACTGCGTAGTGAGCTGGGACCCAGCCTGATGGAGCGCCAGGGTTGGGACACACAGGGACAAGGTTCTGGCTCACTTCTGTGTTAAAAAATGATTTCATTTCTGTCGTGCTTGAAATGTGTTTCTGTTTTACTGCCCATTCTGTATCCTTTTACATAAGCCAGAGCTTTCCTATGAAACCCCCTTCTTACTTTTTTGAGGGTTTTTTTCAGCCCAAGTTTAACTGCCGAGGGCACTAAAACTTCATGTTACTCGTGTATATCGCTGCATGCAGTGGACACTGGCAGATGTATCTGGGTTAACACAGCCCTGGTTCCATCGGTCTGGGTTTTCTCAGCTGCGGGGCGATGCTGTAAGAGAACAGCAGGTGGGAAAGAGTTAAAAAATGTGGCACATAACTGACTTACATGACCTAAAATAAGGAAACAAACAGTAGATGTTTGTTAGAGGGAAGCTCAAATTAAGAAAGAAATGAAGGCAGTTCTCTTTTCTTTTTTTCTTTTTCCTTTTTTCCTTTTTTTTGACCCCCAGAACGGAAGACCTTTTTCATTTAAAAGATAAACACTCGTGAGCTGAGAGAGGTTATTTATACCTCTGCCATGCTGAGGTTAAATTTTTGGGTTTGTTTTGTTGTTACTGTTTCCTTCAAGGATAGACCTTTGCCTATGTTTTCATTTGTTCTAAAATGGGGACCTACAACATTTGGTAAAGGAAAACCAAATGTTTTGGGGGAATAAGTAGCAAAGGTTGCGTTTGGGTTAAGAAGAAGCAGGTTTTGTATGTGAAAAACTGGGACAGGGAAAGTATTTCTTTGTAAGGTTAATGTTTTACTGGTTATTTCCTTAAAGTTTTAATATGTACATGTGGATAAACCTCTTGAATGCTTCTACGAAATCCAAAAAAAAAAAAAAAAAACCAACATTTAGCTCTCATTCTCGGCATCTTAGCTTTTATTTTGCACTCCTTTTGTCTACCGGTACTAAAATGTTCGCAGCTGTATAGGTATGTGCAGCCACTGTTTCTATTCCATTTGATCTATTTTTAAATGCAAGGGCTTTTTGTATTTAATACGCATTACTGTGCTTGCAGTCTAATACTTCAAAACCTTAGTGACCTTGGTTCACCCACTTGTACCTTGTACATTATCATGCAGTCTTTAATTATATGATAACATGCTATTTTTCTCCATAGAAGGAAATCCTTGCGTTAAATAGGTGGCATTTAATCAGTACGCAGCTATCTAGTATTTTTAATTGTTAAGTGTGTGGTTCCAGATCTTCTGTACTATATAATTTTCAAACCTTGCTCTGCAGATAGAATTAAGAATTTGCCTTTGTGCTTTGCTATACCTTTTAGCAACAGGTTTTCGCTAAGACTTTCTGGCAAAACCCAGCCTCTGCAGCCCAGGTTATTTTGCAGAAGCATTTTCCCTTGGCAGCTCTTTGATGGGCTGCTGGGGTTTGTATACTTTTGACAGTAGTTGCAGAACTGGGGTGCTCACTCCATGAAAATTCTTTCAAGCCAGAAAAGCAAGAGCAGCGATCCTCCATGAAAAGCATAGGAACTGAAAGGATTGTTGGCCTGGACATCTTTTATTGAAGTCGTGGTTTCATTCTGCTTGGTTCAGCCTGGAGAAAAGGAGGCTGAAGGGAGACCTTACCGCTCTCTACAGCTCCCTGAAAGGAGGTTGGAGCAAGTGGGTGGTCAGTCTCTTCTCCCGAGTAACAGGCGATAGGACAAGAGGAAGTGGCCTTAAGTTGCTCCAGGGGAGGTTTAGGATGGATATTAGGAAAAATTTCTTCACCGAAAGGGCTGTCAAGCATTGGAACAGGCTGCCCAGGGCAGTGGTGGAATCACCATCCCTGGAGGTATTTAAAAGCTGGGCAGACGTGGTGCTGAGGGACATGGGGTAGTGGTGGTTTTGGCAGTGTTGGGTTGATGGTTGGACTCAATGATCCGAAAGGTCCCTTCCAACCTAGACGATTCTATGATTCAGTTTCACGTTGAGCCATTCTTACTTGTGTCCTAGTTCCTTGTATGTCTCATGTCCTGCATCTCTGTTTTCATTCTCCCTCATCCAAGTAATTTCTAACATCAGGTGGTTTCTATTCCAAGTTCATTATCCATTCTCACACAGTACCAGTCTTCCCTCATTTCACTGACTTTCCAGAATTACAGTGCTATTCTGGCTCCGGATTTGCACCCCTTTTTCTCCGGGTGAGTCTGCACAGCTGGGTATTGAAGGTTGCACGTCTCTCTGCCCATGCCCTGCCTCAGCTGATGGAGTCAACTCCAGTCCAACAGCCTCGGAGCTCCTTCGGCGGGACAGTGGAGTGCTCCGGAGGAGCTCAGTCTGCCTCTGTGCTGCGCTAGGGAGGTTACACACATCCCTAATGCTTTAAATTGTGTATTAGAAAACAGTTTGGAATTTTGGGGTATTTTTAACATGCATATAACAGTTTTAGCAGAAACACAGTGGATTTTCTTCATTCATAAACTGGGATGGCACTTACTGATTTGTGCTGTTTGTTTCAGATCTGAAAGAAACCAGAATGATACATTACAAGTCCTCATAATATTTTTTTCTTGTTAATCACATAGAAGGGTGCAAAAACATATAGGATTAATAAAATAGAAAAATGGTTATGCAAACTTAAGGAGGACGAGTGAGGTTTATATCTGTTGATTGTATTTTATCGTTTTAAACAGTACCTGGAAAATTCTAGTAGCTAGAGAGAATTTTATACTGTGTGATAAAATGATAGACGTGTTTAGTCCCCTGTGCCCCCTCCAGCTGCAGGCCGTGTAGTCTTTGAGAACTTTCTGAACTGCGTAATTCTGGGACTCCTGATATACTGCTGCACAAAATCGGGCCTCTCGCTATCCAAACTTTGGAATTTATAAGGCTGTTTAATTCTACTGAAGTATACAGCCTAACGACTTGGCGCTGCATACAGAGTGCTTCTCTAAATAGTTTGTCTCAGAACTGTGTCATTACTAATGTTTTGATTGTAGTTATTCTAAGACAGAGAGGCAACAGTGTCGTGTTGCATCAGTTCTCTCTCTGAAGCAGCCTGCAGTCCAGATTGACAGGCAATTTTTTCCTGAATTGTCATTAAAACCAAGGAGCCCAATTGTCTTTTCTGAAGCCCTAATGTTTTTCTGAGAACAGTCAATTTTCTGTCTCTCTCTCATCTTTTGATATGAAAGGGTTGGGTTTTTTGTGAAATCCCAAGTTGTTTTCTCTAATGCAAGATAGAAACCAATTCTACCTTCTTAAATTCAATAAAGGGAAACCTACCTAATTTGAAAGTTACTTCTACAGAAATTATTTGAAGAATTTTGGGGAAGGAAAAAAAAAAAGATATTCCTGTAATGTTTTTCTACAATATCACTACTTTTAGGTACATTTTAGAGCCAAATTTTAGAATATATTTTAAGTACAGTAGACTTGATAGGTCATTCTCTGCCTTAGCAGAAAATTTTGTACGTCTTCTGCCAAGTTTTTCACGTTTCACCAGAGCAAGACGTTTATTTTCAGTGATCTCTGTTTCTTTTCCAGCTGGTCCTTCTGAAACAATTTTCAAGTAAAATATGAGCTGATGTTTTGAACTCTTTCTTGATGCAGACACTGTAAATCAATACTGCAAACAAGGCCTTTCCATGTTGAAAAATTGGGACAGAGGGCACCCTGAACAAAAGTAAATATTCCCAACACATTTTTACTGTTACCAAATTAATCAAGCTCAGTAGTTTAATTGTAATTTCAAAGTTAAATAATTAAATAACACAAAAAATTCTGATACTGCAGTACATCTCCCTTTAAAATTAAAAACGTCGTAGCACAACTGTTAAAATTGACCTTTTTTAATGTCTAATTTTTCTTAGCAAAGCTAGCCATACAGCTTCTGAATTAGTTGTCTAAGGCTTCATACGGTCACAGCAACCTGCATGTCTCCAGAAGGTTTTGAGGGTTTTTATGATCTCAGTTTGGGATGTTAGAAAGTTTTACAAATATCCATCCTTACATTTTCCTGTAATACCTCAAGAAATTTCTGTGAAGTAAAAGCCGCATCATCTTCATTTTTCCTGGAAGAGCTATGGGTTTAAAATAACAGATGACAGAACTACTGTCATTATTTGTTAATTACACAAAATATTTAAAGGAAGAATGTAGTATGTACTATAAACTGAATTATTCTTTTTTCTGTTGTAACACCAAAAAAAATTCAAATCTTCAATTCCTTCTGAAAAAAATAGTGCTCTAAAAAGAAGCTCAAGGATAGCAAATTTAAAATATATCTGTTAATGAAAACATAGGAAACCATTGTTTTTCTTTACATGAAGATGTTCTGGAAGTTTGTGGAGGAGGGTTTTTTCCATTTTGGTATTTAATTTTGTTTTATTTTCCCCTTACTATAAATTCGCTTCCTTGTAGGCCTGCTAGCCCGATGAAAGCCTATCAAAATGGTTGAGGAAAGTGAAAATACGAAAAAAGAGAGATGTCTGTGCTGTGGTTCATCAGCCAGTGGTTGGTTTGGATAACTGGTGTTGGTGATTCTGACCAGTAATTCCTGTCCCAGATGCAAGTGTCCCCCCCAGCGAAGGCCTGGCCAAGTTGGCTTTTCTCCTTGTTTCTGTCGTCGTTACAATGTGCAGGGAGAAGGGTCAGGAGCTTTCCTTGACTCTGTTGAGCTGTTTGCAGTTGTCTCCAGTTAAGCAAGATTTTGGTTCGGTAAAGGCAGTGGTGGGAAGGGAGGAACCCTTGGTGCTCCCACGGCTTTGCGTACAGCCCTGGGTTGAAGTTGGCACGTTCACTTGGGTCACCAGTGTTTATCCATGTCTCGTCTGGCCTCGTACCACCAGGAGCTGCAATTTATATATTACAAGTATAGCCACAACAGCTTTCCTACAATGAGAAATAAGAGCTTTGAACTAACTAATTTTTGCTTTTGTTGGTTTATCTTTAAACAAGGCATCATCATTTTTCAGATTCTTAACTGGCTTTTGTCAGCATATCCCTACCCCCGGTAGTTTCTGCTCATCCAGCTCAGTGAATCTCAAACATCTTTGTCTCTTCTCTTAAAAAGGTCCCAATTCAGTGCAACGCTTTTAAATTAAAACCAGTGATGCTTTTAAATTCAAGCTCATACAAAGTTTCAGAAGAAAAGAGCCACTCTTTCTCTGAAAACCTGTGGTGATACTCCAGAGCTGTCAGTCAAAACAGAATGTTTATTTTTATTTTTTACCACATTCCTGAAAAATGTTGATGAGAGGTAAAGTTTTCACCAAGATCGCCACAATTGGCTTTAACTTTGTCTCCCAAACTACGACCACATCACTTCAAAGGATTCGTTAAATTTCTTTTGGCTTTTATCCTCAGTATATGGAAGTTTATAGGTACCATTCTGAGGGTGGGGGCAAAAGTACTTGAGCTTAGGAAAAGGATGGGTGAACTAAACTTTCCATTTGAAAGGTAGCTGGAAAAGTTAAAATATCAGCTCCATCTATCTGTTGAGTCCTTAATACGGGAACTAAAACTATTTAGGGCGTAGATCCCAGCATGAATTTTGCAAAGTAACTGTAATATCTTTGAGATGTGTGTTGTTTAGATGTCAGAAAACAAAATGCTATTATTTTCATACTATTGATACATAAATAGAAATGTTTGTTGTTGAATCCTGTATATAATTTGATAATAGTTTATGAGAAGGTAGTTACATGACAGAATTCTCACTTAATTGCTGTCCTGACAAAGGGAACAGGAACTGGAGCAGAAAACCCAGCCACAGCTTCACCTCCAATAAAAGCAGAAGAACAAAACCTGTATCATTTATATTATGTGTATTATAATGTATATGATTTAACCTCACCTAATTAGTTCTCACACAGTTTTTTTGCTTATGCTACTAATTCTTGTTTGGAAGTTTTATACATTTTCTAGTGTAGACATCTATGTTGGTTCAGGTTCTTCTTTTTTCCTTCAGTTTTCTTTTTATCTCAAGCATAGTTTAAGGAGTTGAGTGACAGCAAGTGACATTTTCATAGGATAGATTCTGTAGGCAAATGAACAGTTGACAGTAGGCATAATGGCAGCCGGGAATAGTCTGACATGTAGGTGTTCTGACTGGAGGATATTCTTTGTGTTGAATGAAGCTCTCATGTAGTAGCTTTCAGTTTATATTATATTCTCATAGTATAGAATTAAATATATACCCATGACACATATGCTTCAGATGGTTATTTTACACAATTTCATCTTCTTGAAGAAGAAGCACTGTTACATAGTCTGAAAGGATCTTCAGCAGATACATACTGGCATCAGTCAGAGTCCTTGGCTTTTGCATTTCGTAGATGTGAGAGTGAGGTGTCTTCCGAAATGGATAAATACACCACATGTTCCCATACAACTTCTCTCTCTAATTAGTCAAGAACAGCACAGAATAAAGGTCTTGATCTTTTTTAGAAAGTAGAAGGGAGCACTTGGTTGTTAGTTGCATGTCAACTTTTGGCTTCTTTGTGGATTTATAACCCCCAAATATTCATATTCAGGTGATCTTGGTAAAGTTATTGAGTACCTTGTGTGTAGTATGAAATTTCACAGCTGGAGCAAGTAAGAAAACTTTACCTGATTAAAGCTTAATGACAGTATTTCCATTGACTTGCAGAAGATCAGATAACTGCTGCTTGGTGAAAAACGCAATGAATTCAACATTCACTTAGACGATACTGGTATATTCTTGTGTCTGTACAGAGGATTGATCAGTAGATCGTTTTACTCAAATATCGTTCTAACTGTTACAATACCATTTAAAGTGTAAAAATCTTAGTAACTGCCTTCAAGCGTTATATCAACAGAAATTTATGCACGTGCCTTGATCAAGTTAATCCTTACTAAAATAGGTTTTAATCTTCGAAAAACAATTATTTGGAACCGGTGATGCTAGAGAAAAGTACTGTTGTTCCTGCAAATGGGGCATTTTAAAGCGCATTGCTAATTCGTTCATATTATGAAACCGCAAAATGCGTATCTTCCAGTGTAGCAAGTTAGCAAATCGCTGATTTAGATACTACTTTAAAAATGCCACATTACCAATGTTTAGCTGATTTTGACATCTATCACATATAGTATTAAGCGTGTGGGTAGCCCTGATACCTCATCTGCATCCCTGAAATCCTGTAAAAACCAGTTGGTTTACAGTGTCAAAGACTGAGAAGAGTAAAACCTGACCAGACACCTTTCTCAGCATCGTGGTATAAAATTTGGTGTTTACCACCAAGTGTGTGTCCATAATTCAGTTGGTTTTGTCTGTTTGCTTTGTACTTAAAAGACTTCTTTGCAGTATCTTTTCAGCGGAAGTTATTATAAAGAAGTAGTACATAGATTAAAAGGATGATTTTCATGATTTTTCCTAAATTGGATTTTGTTGATGATCTTAAATTTGAAATACATTTCAGATCTCTAAAAATAGGTACGCTATTTCAAATGACAAAACAAATTTACGTCTTGCCTACCTGTTTAAGATGGTGGGAGCACCATCCTAAACAAACCTATTTTTAGGTAGTCCCTTTTCTTAGAAAAAAAGAGCCTTGTGCTCACAACAGGAGCAGAATATTGACGTTTTGTTTTGGCCACACAAAAGATCTTGTGAAATGGTGGCTTTTTTGCCCTGCTAGGACATGAGAAAGGTCTTTCTAGGTTCTTGTTAGCAAAATGGGTCGCTGCTTTGGGGTGATATACTGGTACATTTCACCAAAAAGCTTGTTATTCCCAATGTAGCTGAGGAAAAAGTAAGTTAAATGTTCACATGACAAGTCACTGGTTTGACACAGATGTTTCCGAATGAGGTTTGATGCCCTCACATTAGTTTATCACGATTGTCCCATCTAAACATATAAAATTATGCATTCTTTATGAGGAGTTTTGATTTGGGCTACAGGAATGCAAAGCTAAAATTCCATCTGAGACAGTAAAAGATGGTTTATAATTACAAATGAACCAGTCTGGCTGCAGCTGCAGGGAGGGGGCAGGGAAGAAGCTGATGAGAGAGAGCAAGGTCCGGAGATGTGGACCACACACGGCATCGGATGATGCTCGTTTGGGAAGAAGCAGGGTGAAGGGACACAAGCTGCATTTCCCATAGCTGCTGTCTCTTTCCCCAGCAAAACAGACTTTGCAAACGCATCCTTAATGTACAAAGCTATATTGAAGTCCTTCTGCAAAGCAGTAAAGTGCAGCTGATCAATGATAAAATGCTTTCAAATTAGAAATACTTGTTGTAAAAGCATATCTTTGAGTGAAGGTGGGAGTAGTGCCTTCAATTGGACATAGACTCTTCGGTTGTGTCTTCCATCTATAGATCTACTATGCTTATTTTACTCTTCTGCCCAGGACAGATCTTTTTTTTTTTTTTTTTCTGGGCACGTAAGGGAGAGGAAGGGAATTAAAAACCCAAAGGCCAGAAGAGACCACAGGGACTGTTTGCTCGTTTCCTTCAGCATGCAGACTATCGCTTTTCGCAGAACCTGGATTCAAGCTCGCCTGTTCGAAAGCTCCCTGATCTTGTTTCGAAGCCTGGAAGTGATAGTGAGCTCTCCATTTCACTTAGAAAATATTTCCATATTTAATTGCCTGTAATATTAAGAAATAGCGTTTTATATAAAATTAATACTGCTCTACCTTTCATCTGGAAGGACTTAAGTATTTTCTCTTTGCTTATACCTGTTAAATCTTTCATAATTGCATTGTTGCTTGTTGTTATGGTATAATATACTTTCTTCATCTCCCTGTACACGTGCTTGAGCATTTTCTTGCACTATGTGCAAAGAGAAAAAACGATGCCAATTGGAAAAAGTTTGTGGAAGGCATTTATGTGCAAATGATCTGCCAAGCAGTGTGCTAAGAAACACAGCCTAGCGTACTTTCGCTGTGGCTCTCTAGCATAAAATTGATACACAGCATACTAAGTTCACAGCTATCCTACTGACATGCCTTACTGCTTTATCCCCTAAATCACTGATAGGAACAATGTGGGAGATGTTAAATAGAATTTAGAGGGTTTTTTCGGAGGCTAAAACATGTATTAAGGCTAGTGCTGCCTCAAATATATAGTTCAACACAAAATTCTGTCATAGGGAAATAATTGTGTTGCTGTATATTTAGAGCCTGCGCTCCAGGTATAGGCTTAGGCAGAATCCCTTGGGGCTCTGCGACCGGCACCCTTGGTCCTTTCCCGCTACGGAGCTCTTCTGGAGGAGCAGCTAAAGCCGTAAGTGACTTCTAGGGTTTGGGTAAGGGGATTACATTTTTGACTGGATGGAAAGAAGGGTCTGACATCCTCCTCCATGATCAATTCCTAAATCCAGAACTAAGTGTATAAGTAGTAAAACCAGCTTAGCCCCTCAGCCTGGGAAGCGAACTGGGTGGCATTGCTGGTAGGTGGGCTGAAGGGCAGGGAGGCAGGGAGAGCTTGCAGGGGACCATAGGTTCTTCCTTAGGTGTTGGAATAGCCAAGCTGTGTTCCTTAGATTCAAGTTCATATAATATTTACAAAAATGTGATGTATTCACTGAAAGGGAGAAAAAAAAAAAAAATCCAACATAGCAAATCGCTACTGGACTGACACAACAGTAAGTTATTTGTTTGGGTAGAAATAGAAGTTTATACAACATGAATCCAGGATTGAACTATATGTTTTGGCATTGAACTAAATGCGGTCATTTAGTGATGATAAAAAGGTGATGTTAAAGCAGATTTGAGGATGCAGTCAGTGTTCCTGCGCCATTACTGAGGTCTGAGTTAGGTCCCGCTTCTGCGGAAACTGATGTCAGAACTGGAAAAGCTTTTCAGTCCTGTTCACGAAGCGCAGTGCTGTATCGATTGGGGTGTGCTTCATTGCTACATTTTGGATAGGCGTCTCATTTGGATTTGTCACATTTAGATATTTTTGCAGAGTGTTTTGTAGTACGAGCTCTGAGATTCATTATCAGTTAATTTTTGCTTGTCTGTCCTTGAACTCATCTAGTATTTTGTCCCATCTAAAAACTGTTCACTGGGGCACCATGAAGGAACGCTGAATGCTGAAGCCATCTCTGTCATTCATTTCCATGATGCTTCAGCTCTGATAAGAGGTAAAAAATAAAGATATTGGAGATGTTTCTAATGAGGTTCTCTTGTGAGGATATTCTAGAGAAAATAAACATGGGCTATTTTTTTAGTAGATTTTTCCATAACTTCTGCAACTTGGTGATTTAATTTCAATAAATTACTAGATTCAGGGTTTGGCCAACAAATGTCAATGGTGGAGTAACCTCAGACACATCTGGATTTGTCCAAATCTGTGTTGTGTGCACTTGTCATGTACTCCCCAAAGTTCCCTTCTCTGTGTCTGCCGAGGGAGAGCTCTCCAGAACTTGGTGTCTGACCATGCAGTTGCCCACATGAGATCTTTAAAGACTGCACAGATGGTCCTTTGCCCCTAGTAACTTAAAGCACACGTTTTTGGGTGGGTTCGGGTGCTCCCTCCTGATCGGTTGCCCCTACGAAGGCAACAGACCCTGAGCTTTTCCTTGTCCCCTGCAGCTCCAGGCTTGACAGTAAAACAAAACACAGAAGTATTCCTGAAAACTCAAAGCAGAGTTAATACTTTCAAGACTTGGAAGCCAAAGAGGACAACAAAAACACAAACCTAATCTCTGCTTCTAAAGAAAATGTGCTAAAATAGCTAAAAACATGCTTACACCTTCAGGACAGTCTTTGAACATTAGAAGAACTTACATTTTATTTAAGGTTCACTCACCTCATCATCAAATACATGATCTTGATGTAGTTTTAAATGCAGATGTTGGTGATCTCTAGAGCCTGTGTGCTTTTTACTGTGGACATTCCATAACTACTTAATAAAGAATGGTAGGGCTAGCTGTCTTTCTAATTAGGTTGATTTAATTTTTTAACACTCAGCTTTCAATAGATTTCACATATGGTATCTTTTGGATGTATTTTGACAGGAATACGAGATGTAAGGCCTCTGGCCAGTCCTTTTCAGGAATCAAACTGTCTCTTCATCTGTTGTTGTTTCAGTGGTTCATGCCTACAAGTCCAAAAATGGCTTTAGAGATTTGGGATGCAGGAGAAGAGCTTTCCTGCGTGTCTGTTAATTTACTCCGTTAATTTACTCTGATCCATACTGGTGCCAAAAAAAGAATAACTTCCTGGTGAGTCACCAGGAGAAGGTTTCCGTTGTGTGTGAAGTACAGTTTGGAGGCTTCACTAGTGTGGTGGTGAGTATAAGCATTTGCTAGCAGGACATCAGCTAGTGCCTTTGTGATGGACACTTGCGTGGCGTGGGCGGTGGTTCTCAGTGCTTCGAGTCCCAGGTTATGCCGAGGCTTTTGATGGATGTGTAAGATATCAGTGTGTATCCAGGAGGAGAGAAAACAGGGAATTGGTTTGGGAAAACTGGTACTCTTTAGATGTTTAAAAAAAAATACCAGGTTTTGCAGCATTTCAAAGAACGCTTCCAGAAAGAAGCTTAGTAGCTGATAACTTCACCCCGTTAAAGGTTGGGTGCCTCACCAGTTGGGTACCCAAAGGTTGTGCATGGGATGATTAGAGGCAGGAGGGAGTGTCACACCTGGGCTACAGGACGCAGGGTGACACCTGCCCAGCAGTAACGGCGCACGGTGAGTTTTAGCTAATGTATGTGACTCCAAAGCAAGGTAATTACTGATGACTAAGTTAGAAGTAGTAGACTTTCAGCTTGTTTTGCACAGTTTGAAGAATTGTTTCCCATGCTAAGGGAGGTGGGGCTGGCAGAAGGGACAGCGGGAAGAGATGGAATGAGCCTTGCCAAGGGGCATAGAGAAGTCTGATGTATTACATAGGCACTTAGGAAATATTTTACCTTAGCATCATATGCTGTCAGTTCTGGTTGCTTGCATTTCATCCTGCTTTTTCATTTTGTAAACTATTTATGCTTAACATGTTTCTCTTAAAATAAAATTAATATTCCGAAAAGCTATCTGGGAACTGATAGCATGCACCTGAACAGCAGTATTACTTTTTTTGCAAAAAATGGAAGAATATGTTTAGCATTACTGTTAAACCAAAAGATACCAAAAAGTAAATTGGATGCCTGTTCCTTTTTGTCCCTTCTGAAAAAAAACAAAAAAATACGTGGAGAGTAATATTGTATCCCTGGCACTTTATCAAATCGAAAAATATAATAACTACTTAATAAAACAACAGAAGGAAATTCAGAGAATTGTACGAGTTGATAATTAGAAAACAAAGAAAAAAAAGTCCCTTGCTAAACAGCGTCAAGCATCTGAGGTTGCACAGACATGTGAAGAGCAGATTGTCCTCCATGCAGTCCCTCGGCTTTCGTTGTGCTCTGAGGTGTGTGAAACTGCTGGGAAATACTCTCCATCCTCAGGGAGAGCAGGGAAGGAGAGATGTCTTTAGGGAATGGGAGAGGGGACTGAGTCCTTGGATCCCATGTTTACAGTTCAATCTCAACATCAGGATTTGTCTCTAGACATGATCTTGGGTGCAGCAGGCATCTGTGGTTTAACCAGACAAAAAGCTGGTCCCTCTTATATCCAAAATACCTGCTTTGTGCAGTGCTCACAGTTCTCTTATAGGTTCACGTGCTTCTTTTTGTTTCACTCTTTCTATCATTGTTTTCTTTGTCCCTGTTCTTTGGCTAGGTTTTTGATTGGGCAGGGGAGCAGATCATTTGGTCTCAGCCATAAATTTGATCAGCACCTCATAGAATCATTGAGGTTTTTAAAGACCTTTAAGATCATCAAGCCAACCATAAACCTAACAATGCCAAATCCACCACTAAACTATGTCCCTAAGTGCCACGTCTACCCATCTTTTAAATACCTCCCGGGATGGTGACTCCACCACCTCTTGACGTGCTTCAGCTTCACTCCAGGGTGCTGGTGGCCGTAAAGGCTCCGGGCTGAGCAGTGGGCTGAGAGCTCTGAGCTGCCAGACCGGGGAGCCTGGAGCAGTGAAAGAGGTTTTGAAACGTTGTGTGCTTTCCAGTACAGGTAGTGGATAGCTGGCTGTCCATCCAGCCGACAGAAAGAATAGTTGTGCTTTGCCATGGACAAATCCTGGGGTATCCGTGTGTGTGTATGGTGTACATGGGACAGAGAGGAGAGGAGGCACGCCGCCTCTGGGAAATCCTGTTACGCTTTGCAGTGATTTGAGAAAGTCACTTTAGCGTATAGGGGAAAGAGAAAATGAGCCTTCCTCTAAGGTGCTGGAAATCAAAGGGTTAATAGTACAAGAAATCTTTATGGCCCTTTTGTAAATCTTACTCAGTTAAAGGGAGTTTTTAAAAAGCAGTTTTAAATCAGCTGTCCCAGGAAATCAACACTGGTTTTAAATGTGTGCAAACTAAAAACAATCTATGCCAGAACTTCTGGTGCTAATGCCAGCTAAAAAGAAGGAAGGCAGGCAAAAATCAAATTGATGGGCTTCAAAGTTGATAATTGTGCTTAAGTGCTATGCCTGTAAATCACTGACGAACATTTCCACTGATAGAACAGTTACTGTATGTAAATGTACGTATAGTGCCTTTGCGATAATACAAAATACCTGAAATCCTGAATTCCTTGCTAAGCTGACAGCATTGCCATTACTAAAATACAACCTGATGCAATGTATTGCCATTTGGCTTAACCTGAGATGATTCCATGAATGTCAAATAACATAATGCTGAGGATATTCAAAATTCCTGCAAAATATGATGTCAGTGTGTGTGACCTGAACTCCAGAGCAGCATAATGTGTTAAATTATCTTGCTATAGTTCCAAAAAGCTTCATGGATTAAGTTTTTTAAAAAGTATTGCTCTCTAAAAGTGGGAAATCAAAACAAATTTTAAAATTCTATCTATTTAGCTTTTTGGTTTACCTTAACTTCTCAAAACTCCCCGATCTCAAACTGTCTTTATAGTGGGACGGTCCCTGCCTGTGACTGTACTCATTTGGGCAGGGACGATCTTTGCTCTGAAGGTGTGTTGGATCTACTTCTCGGTATGACTGTTCACACCCAGTTACGTCCATGGCAGTCTCCAAGTCGTCTTCTATTGCTGGTCGCACAAAAATTTGAAAACGGAGAGTGAAATAAAGTTATATTCCTTTTTATTGATTATACGTGTTAACCTTCATAAATGGCATCTGGAAAGCATGCTACAAAACGCATTTGTATCAAGCATATTGGCAAAATGTGTAGAGAGATGCTAAATGGTCTGCAGTTAGCAAAGTTCGGGACTGGGGGGACGAATGAGTTTGGAAAAGCGATGTGAAATGTGACCGCTTTGAAAGAGTTGTGCTCTTTAATTCCTGTACAGAGATTTAGTGTTTTCATCTCTGCGACCTGTGGCGCGAGGGCCCCGGCTCCCATTCAGCGTATGATCGCAACACGTTTGGAGTTTGTGGTAGGATTTGTATTTGGATTAAGACAATGAATAAAACTGATAAAGCGGAAAAGAGAGTTTACTCTGTGCTGTCATATTAACTCTGCTGCAAAATGACTTGGTTACATCAAGTGGGAAGAAATATTGATATAAAATATTTTGGTACATGGGTATAACAATAGTTCTTGATGATAATATGAGGAATGTTAGAGTACAGTAGTGTTTCTGAGCAGGTGAATTCATATTTCCTGTATTTAAAGTTTCATTGGAAGAATAAAACAAAAGTCTATTTAAAGTAAAACCTTGTTTTATACTGCTCAATTTTATCTGCTGCCTAAAATACTTGAAGGTGCTGAAGTACAAATTTTTTTTACCCTGTTGTATTTACCAGAGTGTGCTTGGCTGGGGCTGACCTACAGCAGTTACAGACAGATGATTTGGCTGTTTCCATTTACTACAGTTTCGTGTATGTTTTAGGATAAATTCTGACCTTGAGTAAATTTACACTGCTTTGTAGCGAAGCCCCAGTACGCAGGATGAGGATCTAGCTGCGTGAGTAGATTCTTAATTTATGTAGTTTAGCAGAGGGCATGTTTATAGTTCAAAAAATAAATAGTTCAGAAGACCGTATCTGGTTTGTGTTGACTATTTGGAACCCTACTTTAAAACTGCGAATTCAATAATTTCACTTAGTAGCAGCTAACTATTAGCTACATGAGCTTCTATAGCCTTAAAACTTTTTTAGTAATGTTCACATTCTGTGTGGTGGCTTGGTTGGGTATTTCATATTTTAACCAGATATTTGGAGGCTGATTTTAGTAGTGCTTGTGTTGGCTCTTTGGAAGTACGTCGGGCTTTCTGTCTAGATCTCCTTGGAGACTCTTGTTTCGTGTGTAAGGTGAGTCACTTTCTCTAGCACCAAACCTTCAGATATGTCTTACTAGAAGTGTTCAAGAATATAACCCTCAAAAAAACCGTACCTGCTGGAGTTGAGGAAGGACTTGAACACTGTTACTTGTACCTGCTAAGGCCGAATCACAAGAAGAATATACTGACATTTAATATATTACGAGGCTATTAGAAACTTTGGATGATGCCACAGAGCCTAAAACTCTTTCAGCTGTTTAAAATCTTATCACTAAGGGTTGGGGTGATAAACTAGCCTCATTAGGTTGCACAGATCTCAGGTCACTGAGAATTAAAGGTATTCTCACCTGTCTTTCAGGCTATCTTGATACTACTAAGAAATTATTGAATTATTAAGAAATAATTCCTGTTGCCCAGATTTTAAATGTTTCCATCCATTCTCTGAAATTGAGCAGTAGCTGAAATAAGTATTTCCTAAGGCACTAGTGCACAGTGCCATTTTACGTGCCTTAATTTTGTGTCTTTGTGTATGATCATGTTTTGTCGACATCCTCTTACACTAAGGTGAGACTCCAAGTCTTCAGTTCCTCAAGTGGAGGTCCTGTTGATCACACTTGTTGATCATCTTCTTAATCCAAAGTGAGGGTGAAAGTGGAATTTTACACGGTTATTTTAGGTCCTAACTTTTGTTTCGGTATGCATTTGCCACATAGTTCCACATTCAAATGTTCAAAAAAAGCTGACCGAAAATTTCTCCATTGACATAGCCACGTACTGCCATCCCCTGAGAGATGTCTTTAAAATCTAATCAAATTCTTCAGGTATGCAATTACTTTTAACCATGGGTGCAGGCAGTTGGCAGATCAGACAGTCCAAATAGTTGGACGTAGCGTGTCAGGCTTATTATGTATCAGACCAAGGCCACCGAACACTGCTTCCAAAAATTTGGGAAGTGCAGTCATACAGCTGTCAAATTTAAAACAAGTTTGCATGGAGTTGAAGATCTGCTTTGGTCCTTAGGCTTCAGCTCACCGTTAGTATCTCGGCACTTGGTTTGAATAGAAATCTTTTTATCTACCGGGTTAGTAGTTGCCAAGGGATCTGATTGTCCCATCAATTTCAATCTAGCATAATTCAGTAGGAATTTAAAGTTTTTCTCCTTGAACGGCTGTCTCGGTGCTCTCTTTGGGAAATGAATTCTGTCATCTGGAAGTTCCCGTTAGCTCCTTCGTACCAGCTGTCGGACCTTTGAATTAGAGAAGTTTGCAAGTACAGAAAAGGAAACAAAAGCTTCAGGGGTCAGAAATTTTCTCCTATATGAAGCCTAAATCCAGGTAGTGTAAGAACACGCTAAGAATGAAGGAACTGGGACACGTATCTTGTGGTTTCTGTGAAGAAGGAAAAAATCTAGTCATTAAATTAGACCAGTTGACACTGTGTAATTCACTGTTCTTAGAACCATACAGAATTGTAAGGCTATACTGCTATTACACTTACATTTTTTAATTATTAAATTAAGATAACTTCCAAAGCAATTAGAAGTGTTTAACTTCTTGTTAATGTCTGGAGGCCTTAAACAATTTAAGTCTTTTCACTTGCTTGTTAGAAGCTTCTTCAACTTGAACGAGTTGGGTTTTTTTTGCGGAAGAGAAAATTTTACATAAAATTCTGTAATAAAAAAACCCAAATTTACGTGTAACTGAGTCTGATGACTATTACTACAAGTCGTGTTCTCGGATCCTTTTTCTCTGCATGCTCTGCTGATGTGAAAAGCTGGCTAAGATGGAGCTGGCAAAATTCATTTGTTAGCGGCTCTAACGCGTGAAACACTTTTCTTGATCTCTCTATGACAGCATTAATGCAGCTGTTCATTGAATTGCTTCCCGAAAAACATTTTAGAAGCAAAAAACCCAGTGCGCTTTATATTTTGAATTTATGTTGTAGATTTTGGAATATAACAACCTTAGAGAAAAGAGTTAAATCTGTGATTTTTTTTTTTTAAGCATTTGTTGTTATTGCAATAGCTTTCCGTCTTTAATCCTTCAATGTATGTTTGTGTATTTAACTTAAAAAACCTGGGGTTTACCTACTCCTATTGTTGATTTACTGTCAAACACCTTGATGACTTCAAATGCTTGCTTTTTCTGTCCCCTCTTTTTCTTGTGTAATAATGGGTTTGGTTTCAACCTCTTTCCCCTGAAACTATTAGATTATCTCAATAAATCAAAGGGATAGTAAATTTATGGTGCTTTTTCTGACAAATTATTAGAGGTTTTTAATAACTTGATGTTTCCTCTGGTTTTTCATTCGCTGGCTGACACTCTGTCATACCTTGGGACCTTTACCTTCTAGCTTGGGAACCCGCCTTGTTTGTTCTTGTTGGTGAATTGCTCAGAGTAAAAACAACATGAAATTTTACCAAATAAAAATTATCACTTCTGGTTTGCATTATGAAGCGTGCAAACCAAACCAGACCAATAAACCTGTTACGTGCCTCTGGCCACTCACTATTCTTGAGCCTGCATAATTTTGTATTGCAAAGTAGTGCATTAAAATAGGAATTGGAAGATATAAAACTTATTTGTAGTGATCTGCAAATTGAAAAAAAAAAAAAAGTTTAAAAACAGTCAAGCAGCTGCTTTTGAGTGCAGAGGTATCAGCAGCCATTTATGTGGTCTGGGAACTACTGGTTTTTTTCCCGGTGACTGAGAACTGTGTAGCAAAGGTTCTTACTCCTCCGTGGCAGCTTTACACCAAACTCTCTTTTGTATTGCAAATGCTGAGTATGTGCTTGAGCGTCTTTGTCGGGATATCGAACTACGTATCAGAATCTAATTAACTTACAGCTATCGGATGGTTCTTATGATCAACTTGCTGTAGGAGATGTTTAATGTAACGCTTTGTCGGTGTCAGCTGTAGCTAATACTGCAGTCATCGCCGCTGAATTTGAGTATTATTTTTTTCCAATTAGAAAGCCCTGCAATGAGACAGCCTGCCAGAAAGGGGGGGTGGCCTGGGATGGCAGAAAACACCCCTGATGCCCAAGTCCCAAGGCAGACTGAGCTGCTGCCTCCCTAAAACTCTTCCATGAGTGCTTACAACCTTGCCACTTGCTGGATACAGCAGGATGGAATCCTGCTTTAGGAAACGGGCTTGGATTTGGTCATCCCAACCAGTGACCCAGGCTAAGTCTACCAGTGTGGCTGAAATCTTATGTTCTTTACATTCTTTATGTTCTTTAACGTTGATGGGGAGATGGGTGTGCTTCTGGCCATGGGAGGGCAGTGGGACTGCTGAGGTCCAGTCTGCTTCCAGGGAGAACAGTTGCTTAGTGCCAGCCTGGAGAGAAGCAGGGAATAGGTGTGGATTAGGAGAACTCTCTTCATTTACATGCACAAACTACCAGCTTAGGTATTTGTCTAATTTTAGGTTTTTAACTGAAAAAGTCTTGTGTGACTGGAAACACTTCCGTATCCATCACTTGCTTAAAGTGGCCTATGACCATCCCCGTCAGCGATGTTCTCCGCCAGCTGCAGCTCTCTCCAGTCAGCTCTAACGTCATCAGCAGCCTCCCTGGAGGAAGGTGCTTTCCTTATTCTGCTTCTCTAAACTAGGTGAGAGCTGAGGAAATGCACTGGGACAAGTTCCACAGAGATACTAAAGAAATGGAGAATCATATCCAGGGGATGAGTCGCAAGAGAGAGAGAGCTGAGCTGGTGTCAGGGCAAGATGTATGTCGTGGTTTAACCCCAGTTGGTGACTGGGATCACGCAGCTGCTTGCTCACTTCCCTGGTGGGGATGGGGGAGAGAATCGGAAGAGTAAAAGAGAGGAAAAAATTGTGGGCTGAGATAAAGACAGTTTAATAGGCAGAGCAAAAGGACACAAGCAAAGCAAAACAAGGAATCCATTCCCTGCTCCCCGCAGGCAGGCAGGTGCTCAGCCATCCCCAGGAAAGCCAGACTCCATCACATGTAACGGTGACTTGGGAATACTAATGCCATCGCTCTGAACATTCCCCCCCTTCCTTTTCGATGATCTCTGAAGGTCCCTTCCAACCCTCTACCATTTTGTGATTCTTCTTCCCCAGGTTTCTATGCTGAGCATGGCCCCGTGTGGGATGGGACATCCCTTTGGCCAGTTGGGGTCAGCTGTCCCGGCTGTGTCCCCTCCCAGCTCCTTGTGTCCCTCCATCCTGCTCACTGGTGGGGTGGGGTGAGGAGCAGAAAAGACCTTCAGAGCTTAGCAACGATCAGCAACACCCATCCTCTATCACACTATTCCCATCCCAGATCCAAACCATAGCACTACACCAGCTGCTAGCAAAAAACTTAACTCCATCCCAGCCGAAACCATGACAATGTGTTACCATGTTTAGGAGAGGACTTGAGCAGATAAGGAAGGGTTTCAGGACTGTGCTAAGTGCAGGTTGTCTACTTCGTGTTGGGGGGTGATTGGACCCAAAAGCAGAAGTGTGGTGAGGAGAGGAAAAGGTGAAGGAGCAAGAGGAGTTGTTGGTGAGAGTACAGGAACCAGCCCTGGAGGCATCACAGCTGCTTCTGACGGAAGGGGGAGACATGCAAGAGGATTTGTGCTTTACTGCTATGTCAGAAACTAACAGGTGGAACTGAGGTGTTCCCACCAAGCTCCATGAGTTTTCTAGGCATTCCTTCAGCACGTGCTTGAGAGCATGGTTTTCGTGGCCTGTCCAGCACAATGTTCTCAGAGCTGAGAAGATTCCGGCAGGTTTGTGGTGGTGAGTGCTGACCTGCTCTGCAGGGACCCTTCTGAGGGCAGGCTGGAGTCTGCGCTTCTGTGAAGGGCTTTCTCATTGCCCTTGGGCTCTTTCTGTGGGCTGTAGTTGTAGGCTATTGTCAAATCACTTTTCTCTGCTTAAAAAATTCAAAATTTTTGCTTTAGTAGTAATCAGATTAAAATATTTTCCTCTACTGCCAGCTTTCCATGCCTTTTTGATTCTTGGATTAAGACATTTTTTTATGTATTTCGTATACGTTATAGAACGTTGGTTGGAAAGGACCTTTGAGATCATCGAGTCCAACCATACAGACACAAAAAAACAACCCCTACAATCTCTGTCACTAGAGCATGCCCTGAAGTGCCAAATCTACACATTTCTTAAATAGCTCTAGGGATGGTGACTCAACCACCTCCCCGGGCAGCTGTTCCAGTGCCTGACCACTCTTTCAGTAAAGTAATTCTTCCTGATATCTAATCTAAACCTCCCCTGCCGCAGCTTCAGACCGTTTCCTCTGGTCCTGTCATTATTCACCTGGGAGAAGAGGCCAACACCCACCTCTCTACACCCTCCTCTCAGGTAGTTGTAGAGGGCAGTGAGGTCTCCCCTCAGCCTCCTCTTCTCCAAACTAACCATGCCCAGCTCCCTCAGCCTCTCCTCACATGGCTTGGTCTGCAGACCCCTCCCCAGCTCGGTAGCTCTCCTCTGGACACGCTCCAGCACTTCAATGTCCCTCTTGTACAGAGAGGCCCAGAACTGAACACAGAGCTCGAGGTGAGGCCTCACCAGTGCCGAGTACAGAGGCACCATCACTTCCCTACTCCTGCTGGCCACGCTATTCCTGATACAAGCCAGAATGCTGTTGGCCTTCTTGGCCACCTGGGCACACTGCTGGCTCATGTTAAGCTGGTTGTCCACCAGCACCCTCAGGGCCTTTTCTGCTGGGCAGCTTTCTTGCCACTCTTCCCCAAGCCTGTAGTGTTGCTTGGGGTGGTTGTGACCGAAATGCAGGACCCAGCACTTGGCCTTATTAAACCTCATACCCTTGGCCTTGGCCCATGGATCCAGCCTGTCCAGGTCCCTCTGCAGAGCCTTCCTACCCTCAAGCAGATCAACACTCCCACCTGGTTTGGTGTCATCTGTGAACTTACTGAGGGTGCACTCCATCCCCTCATCCAGATCATCGATAAGGTTATTAAACAAAACTGGCCCCAAAACTGAGCCCAGAGGGACACGATGTGCATATTATGTATTTATATAAAACATTATATAGATATTAATATTTTAGTATTACAGTGCAGGGTAGGGTTCGAAGTGGGTTTTCTGGAAAAATTCAGCTCTGTCAAATTCTGCAGCAAGTGTGCAGTTATTTTTATGATCACAGCAGTGGCCAGAACAATACATGATGCATGTATCAGTAATTGCCCAAGGTCAACATAAAGTTTCCAAATTAATAAATTCATTAAGACATCATGAGGTCTTGCATATGTTTATATATAGACTATTGTCCGAGGCATTTTTCACATCTCTGGCCATTTCACAAACTCATAAGGCTTCAGAAAACCTTGCAACGAAGTAGTGAGTTTTATTAGCCTTTTAAGAGGATGGGTACCTTTTTCCCCAATGACATTTCGGTACGTTTGTCATTAAAGCAGCTTAATAACATTTCCCATGTCTTAATGCTACTTGCAGCAGGTGATATATATATATATATCTCTGATATAAATATCAGAGGAATGTTTAATGATTTAGTACCATGCTACTTAGAAATACCTTAAAAACAGACTTCATTAAATCTATCAAAGCTTTCTGAAAAATCGTTCGATCCTACACTAAATTTTTAGAGAATTTTGTTCTCCATCTATGAATAAATAAGTTTGACAATTTTAAAATGATCAAACAGATTCAAATAGTAGGGCATTTTATATAAATATAGACTCAGTAATGATCCAATGTGAATTATATTAAACTCAGTGGGAAACCGTCTATTAACCTTAGCAAGAATAGAATTAGAATTCCAGAAACTGAATTCTGCTTTAGGACTCCTGTGTCAGGGGATTATTAAAATACCGTCCTGATACTTTATGAATGAATTGGACAATTAGTAGTACTAATTAGTAGCGACGTCAGTTTGAAAGAACTACTTAGGGGAAGCGCGAGGATGAATATTCCTCGATGGTGAAGGAGGCGGCCTTCAGTGGGCAGCGTGGTACATGCTGGGTGGTGAAATGCGATTCCTTCATTAACGTTAATTTGGTTTGGATTTTCTCAGCTTTTCCAGTTTCAGGCGGGATGCTTGCTGTAGTACTCCCTGTCCAGGCTTTTCTGGAGCATGACAGTGTTTAACACCTTGGAAGGCGCTATGGAGATACTGAGTAATGAAATCCACGTGTATGATCACTTTGGTTATCACTTTACTGGGAGATTTAACACCCTCAAGCTATAGAAGGTTGATAGAAGCAAAGAATATGGAACGTGTGAGTGCTGTAGTGCTGAAGCTGGTCATGTCACTAAATAAGCAAAGAGTAAAATTCAACATATTAAAACCATCGGCTCGGCAGTCAGGGGTGGTGAAAGCTATTCCCTGACCTTCCTTAAGGTACTTCCTCCGTAACCTCAGTGATGAGAGGATTGTGAAACTACAACCTTTTTTGGGGTTTTTCCTTCTTTTTTTTTTTAATTTGCTTCTTTAAGAGTTCCTGATTATCTCATATCTGAACAGCAACAACAAAAAGACATTTATATGTGGTGGTGTTTGTGGACTTGGGCGGGTGTCATGGATGGAAATATTTGACACGGTTCTGATTTAACAGCGATTCCAAATTTATTAGTGATTTAAGCTAGATCAAGAGGTTGAATTTTAGCAGCACTTCATCATGAACTGGTTTAGAGGTTTACAAAGTGATTTAACAAAATAATTGAACAGTGACTTAATTACAGATTTGAGGATGGTGAGGTTCACACTAACTTACTACAAGGTATCCCAAATCAATACATGTGCATATGAATGCAAACACAGGTCTCAAATTAATGCATATACATATAAGCAAAGCATATAAGTGCACACACACGCGCGCATACCTTTCTTATGTGACCGTTAGATATACGGCGTAGTATTTCAGATTTAGGCGAAAAGACTTTTCTCTGCCACCAGCATTGGTTGAGTCCAGACCAGAAGAAAATTGATGTGCAGAGTGTGGGCTGGACGTCTGGGCTGTGGCAGCTCTTGGCCTACATGAGAGTTGAAAATAATCAAGATTTGCCAGTTACGGAGAATTGTGCCAAGAATTTTTAAATAAGAAATAGCATAGTTCGGAAAAGTTTATGTTATTTTCTTTTTGGAGGATTTAATTTTAAACAATAGCATAATATGTCCGAAAGAAGGCACTTTATTATGCGATGATAAAGTATCATGAGGCAAAAAACATAAACTGTTGGAGTGCTTGCTGCATTAAATTTCTTCTTTCCTGATGAGTTGGAGGCTTTGGAGCACAGCTTAATCTTAAAGTGCAGGTAGCCTTTGCTTCTGCTCCTTGTGGGGTTGGTGTGTTTATTCAAGTATTTGTTCAGCTGCCCGCACTGTGTTCTTCAGGAGCCAAAAAGCTTACAATCTTGGTGTCGACACAAATATATTTATATAAAATAATCAGAATATAGAAATGACCATATTCTGGTGGGATGAGTTAGCTCTCAGCTATGAAAGAAGTGTTTGGCGCAGGGTGGAAGCGGGCTGGAGGAAAGCTGGGCGGGAGGAAAGCGTGGTTCAGCTGCCGGCAGGACAGCATTTGTTCCTCGTCTATGCCGAGCGTTACCAAAAACTGTACATTAATATCAACAGAATATATATAACATTTGTTATTGGCCTTTATGCAATTTTTAGATGTGCTTTTGATACTGTTTCTGCAAGTTGTATACGTTACGAAGTACCAGAGAGGTTAAAAGTCGTAACCTAGGACCACTGACCACGTTGATGTATTCTCTTTAGTAGTTTCCGATGTCAAGATATGATGCAACAGACACATGAAGCCATATATAAATTCCTTATTTTCATGTCTGGGAAGGAAAAGAGACTGTATGCACTTGCTGGTAGTGGAAAACAGCATTCCTATCAGAAGAAAAAGATCTCTTTTTTTGTCTTTTGGGTTTTTTAAGTGTATGACTGGTATCAAGGTTTGTCATGGACCTTCCTTCGGTGGATGACAGTTTGCAGTGGGTCCAGTGGAGACCCCTGGGGTGGGAAGAGGATTGTTTCTCTCTCCTGTTGGGGTTATTTTATCAAATGCATTTGTATTTTGTATGTTAAGTCTTTACATTAGCCATAGAAATCAAGAAGAAAATGGATGACCACCATCCTCTCCCCATTAGAGAGCTCTTGTGCCGACAGCTGCTCTTACGCACCTTTTGAAATACCACTGTCTTCCAGGTAGAGACAACTACGGAAAGAAATTCAGCTGTTTGTTAGTCTACAGGAGTAACAACTAACTAATTTTTTTGACTAATTCATTCTTTTGTCCCTCTAACAACATTTGTTTAGGGAAAAAAGGAGGGGAAAAGACAAATTGGTATTATAGAGAACTACAATTATTTGTTTATCATCTCAGTTTTCATCAGTTTCACAGTTATCTCTATATTAAATTAAAGATCAGTGAAGGAGAAAAGTAGATTACATTTCCATTGTGAGCTAGAAAACAGAAATGCATGTACAGCAGGTATGCAAATAGCTAATGGAAATAAATCACAAGTTTTTAAAATGCTGTGTTACAGATGAATGAAAATAATTTTTGAATTATTCATTAATTTTTAATTCTAAGATGTTTTCACAACACTGAAATAAATTAGAACGTGTGTTTATTGGGGAGAACCTTTAGTTTCCATCCCTTCCAGGTCCAAATCTCGAGTATTAACTTCATCAAAATATCAAGAACAAGGAAGCAGAAAACATATTACTGTTTAATGTACAAAATACGGGCAAATGCTTGCCATAGCAACCAGCAGTTAGGTAAGAGGAGCGCTGTGGTACGCGGGCCCGCACTGTGCTTACCTCCTGATTACCCAGGGTTGTACACGGGAGTGATTTTCTTTATAGTCGGCAACTGATCTATTTGTCAATTTGATTGTTTTCGTTCAGTTTTTAAATTGCCAGGTGACGATTGCGTGTGTGCTGTTTCTGAATAGCAGCGTGCACCTCTCCTGTCAAAACCCAGGCTTTCTCTAAAAGAAAAGTCTTTTCATGGTTGTAAGATATATTATTAGTACTTGTCACTTTCTTTATGAAAGTATCAGATATGCAGGATTTATAGGATTGAGACTATTGACTAAATTGATGTGTCTGATTTTCTCCCCTTGGCAATTAAAAATCCATTTCTGGTTTGTTTTTTTTTTTCCCTGTAACTGGAGGCAAAAAAACTAGCAAGTATCCCTTCTTGCGTCTTCTCTATGCAAAGCTACAGCCACTCAAATGACACCGTTGCCAAATCTGAACAATGTGAATACGTTAGTTAGCCTTGTAGCTGTATATCACATACGTAAACCAAATATGTTCGTATGCTAGCCTTATAGCTATATATCACCTAAGCGAAACAAACGTGTTAGTATGTTAGCCTTATAGCTATAGCTAATTTTTAAATAAGCTCCTCTCAAAGACCTGCCTGTTGTTACTGTATTTCTTTTAGCTTTAATCTTTTTCAGTCGGTATATCGTGTTGTTAGGCAGTTAAAATGCATTTTTGAAGTTATATTAATATGCCCAACTTGTCATCCAAAAGAACAGGACACTTGGAAAAGGCCATATGTTCACGCAAAGGTAGTCATGAAAGGTGGAATATTTGCTTCTTGTTTTCTTATGTCATCTGCTATGTTTTAACTTTGTTTTCTCCAGATACCATGTCCAGGAAATACTTGGATAATAGACGTGAATTCTAATCAGTAAGGAAGCAAGATTATTATTTCCAACAGCTTCATGATGACTTTAGTCAGGTACTCAAAAGAGGCTTTTTTAGAGACGCATACCTGCCCTTTGGTATTATAACAGTTAAAATTTAGAATTAGGGTCATACATTTTGAATATGTAGACAGCTAAATATTACTTTTATTTAAACAGTGAAATATACTGAAGTCCTTCTATGAAAACAGGAGATGGGAAGGTATTTTCAATACTGCAGTATTCCAAAGTAAAATGAATGAGCAAACATACTGAATTTCCCCAAGCACTTTGAACTGGCATGAGCCAAATTCACTGCTGCTCTTTCCACTCCGGGTTATTCATTCCCGTACACGTGCCGTGCCTTCCTAAGCGTCTAGTCCAGCGCAAGCATTCCTCTGGCCGCAGAGATTAGGGAACCGATCTAGGTTAAGACTAATCCATCAGAAATACACAAATCGGCTCCTTTATCTGATTCACTGGGCCAGTGTTGGCCTCTGCGGAGGAGAGGAGCAGCCCTGAACTGCGGCGCCAGCCCTGGAACTGGAGGAACCTTTCAGCAGAGGGTTGAGTTGTGCCCTTTAACATCAGTAATGGGCGACACGTAGGGGATTTGCTCCTCGAGAAGGGTCCCAAAAAAATGAAGAATTAAGGAAAAAAATCTGGTGTCCCCATAGCTTTCTGCTGAGGAGCTAAGAGAGCCCTGATTTAAGCCATGTCTTCTGGATGGATTGAGGTTCCAGGTCTACGCTGGGGAAACCTGAAAATCCTCTGACCCCTGTGGTTAGTCCAAGTGTAATCATGCTAAGATATTTTCTCCGACTGTTTATGCCAGTTGTAAGAATAAAATTAAATACCAGGCTCTGGGTAGGCTGCATTCATGATTCTCCACAGCATGTTCAAGTCACAGAATTAGTTGTAGCTGTGTTTGTTCTAGGGGAAAAATCTACAGGGCGTATGAGGGGAAAATGCCTACAAGTGTAAAATCTACTTTCAAGGGTATCTAAGCTACTTTGGGGTTTTTATGTTAATTTGTGTAAGTGTGTGTGTTTGAGTGTGTGTATGTTTGCGAGGTTGTGAGTATATGTAGAGGTGCATATGTAAATTAGATATAAATAAGCAAAACTGGACATCTTTTTTACAATTCTAGTTCTCTGAAGTGTTATGGTAGATCTCAAGAATATCTCATTAAAAAGTCCTTTTATCCATTCTCCGGCTGTGTGGGCTCTATTTCTAGAGCCTTAAATTCTGTGGAAGTGTAAAGCAGTGGAGGCTGTGGCCATAGTTGGACCCTACCCTTGGACGATAGGGTGGTCTTCTCATTTTGCATTTATGGTCAATGAAGAGAGATCCTTCTAGAGGGCAGTTCAGAAGACAGGTGTATTTAGGATCAGAGTAGGCATAATTTGTTTTAAATCACAGTTTGGACTCTACCTTTCTTCACTGACTGCTGAGAGCGCCTGGGTAAACTCACCGGTTTAGTTCAGTGTTTGCTTTTGTGAATGCGCTGATGGCTTTTGTGTAGTGAGCAGTCTGTTCGAGAAACCGAGCCGTCTACATGAAGAGCAGGTATTGATAACTTGTCTTTCTGCAAGTCTTGGTTTAGTACAACATGTGTTTTATTGCAGGAAGAAGAGGCTTTATCACAACAAAACACAAGAAACATAAAGACTTGAAGAAACAGCACTTCTCTCATTCTTTCCAAAAGTTCAGAGACCCACCGAAACCTGGTGGATCACCTCCACCAGTCTTCCCCATTTGAGGTAGGTGAGTCTTCTCTTTGCCACTCTTTCTCTTCCTGTGACACATATATGGATAGTAAACACAGTGATTTCAAGTTTTAAAATTGTTTCTTCTGATTTTTTTGATGTGTCAGAAGATAACAGTGGGATTTCAGTAGGCTGGTGTTACAGGCAGCGTTGGTTATCTAGTGGTAATGTAGTGCCACCACTAGAAATCAATGATACCGTGTTTGGGTTTAGTGTTATGGAGGATAATGCAGTTACTAAATAACATTTTGTGTGACGTTTCCATTTAACAAAATAAAAATACCAAATATTGCAAATAAAATCTGACAAAATCAGACCGTATGCTTGTAAAGAGGTCTCTCAGCTTTTGACATTTCTTTCTAGCACGGAGCCCATGGCTCTGATTTGGAAAATTCTCTTTTGGAGGAGCGTTTTGCAGTTACGCTACAGGGTAAATGGGAAGAATGACCTGAGAAACAGCCAATAATCAAGTCGATTGGTTTAGAGGATATAAATTTAAAACCTGCCTGAAGACTGCCATTCTCTTTCACTAGTCTTTTGTGATGGCACAATTGCAAAGTTATTGAGTTTGTTTCTGTTACTGGAAGATCATTCTTTGGTATTTTTCATTTTTTCTCTTGAAAAGTAGAGTATCTTTAATTTTAGATACATCAAATACCATAGTTGTAAGAATATTGTATGTATCTTAAGAGATTAGATGGGGACAGGATTTTTTTAATCTGTTAGCACAGACTTGTTATGTAAATAGAAAGCTCACAAAGCAAAGGAGACAGCACAGGCACTGAAAAAACAGATGTCTCTTCCCCGAAATACAGTCACCATTACGTTCCTGCAACTTGGTGAGAACTCACTGGGAAGTTTATTGTTACAGATATGTATGCAATCGAAAAACAAACATATTGTAGTCACTGTGTAAGTCCTGTGCTTCTCTCTGAATGGTAAAAAGAAACTCGTCTTTTCGTGCATGGTGCAGTGCTATTCAGTAACAGCTGGGACAGCCTCTGACAGTCCCTTTCTTATATTAAATACCAGACTTCTGAAGTATAAGTGCTTTTTTTCAATGCCAAGTGTCCATTTTTTTAATTGAAAAAAAAAAATATCCTTTGTAGATTTTTTTTTTTTTTTTTTTTTTTTTTACAAACGCTTATTTTTAATTCTGTATGATAAAACCTGGTAGTTCCTAAGAGGCAAAGAAAGCGAGGGAGGCTGGGTAAAAGGAGAATGAGCACAAGACTTTCAGGAGGGGAAAAGCAACGCGGAGCCTATTGAATTGGCCACAAAAATTCTCCTGGCTCACCACGTAGGAGCCTTTTGATGATCACCAGTAGTCGTAAGCTTAGTATTTATAAAACCGTACTCTGTAGCTGGTCATCTGTGTCTATGGTGCTAGTATTCTGATGCTAGTAAATTTGTAAATGGCAAATGCATAAAGGGAATATCTATTTTTTTTCAGCGGGAACTTTAATTACATCTTTGCTTACACGTTTCCATTTCCGTATGCTCAGGATGGACAATTTTGATCATTAAGTTATTGTTACTATTTTTATTAGACATCGTAAGTTAAAAATCAAGTTAGTTATTTCAATTCATTTTAATAACACTTTTCTGTTGATTTCTTGAGGCCTTTATTAGAAGCTTCTTTCACTGATGCTACCTCAACGCTTAGCACCCTCCACGTGACCCGGTTATTTTAAGCCCTGGTATGACTTAGCTTTTATTCTTGGGCTATTTCATCCATCTATTGAAATTGTTTCCAGTAAATTAGTTTTACAGTGTTTGCTGTGATTAGCATTATATGCTCAAGGGAAGTTCTTCATAAAAATGTCTCTTATCAATACCTTTCAGCGTGTTTAAACATTAATAAATAATTTTATCTGAAGAATGTAATACCCATAGTGAAATTACAATCTAAAATATATTTGTATGCAAATTCTTTAATGGTAGGTTATACCATCTTTCTATTTGTTATGTTACTGTAATGATAAGCTATGTTATGAAGCCATGGATCCTTATTTATCTATAATTTTATGAATAACCTACATAAAAATGTTCATTCTTTGAAATATTTCATGCAGCTTATATACAACAGAAAGAAGTTAAAAATTTTGGTCATTTCTACAGTTGAGGAAGAAATTCTTTATGTTTCAATTATGCCCTTTATAGGTTAGATTTTAAGTTTTGGAATTTCTGGAGTAATTTAGAAAATGTTGGCATTCGGTTTCTTGCTAAGCTGAAGGGAGTAGCTGAGGCCCGTTGGTAAGAGCCCAACCTTGTGAGTCTCGCGGATGCTTCAGCGTGTCTCAACCTCCGTGAGTTTGGAATCGTTCTCCTCTCACAGTATGTCCCATTTTGTTGGGAGTAACCTTTCCTGCAGCTCTCTGCGTTAAATACCCCAATTCTTCAGTTGCTAAAATGCAGTATATTTTTTCAGTCATATTTATTCAGTATTTAGACCCGTAGGGCTCCTTGCATTTATAAACTCACAGTGTTCAGGTTGGTTTGTTCAGCAAAGTTGTTTAACCCTTTCAACTAAGGGGAAGAAGCTTTTTTTTTTTACTATAGCAATATTAATTTTGTCGTTACGTATGTTTTATTATTTATCTTTTAATTTTCCTTATTTTAACAATATCTGTGGGCTGGGTATACCTTGTTAGCATTCTAGATACATAAAAAAATTCAGTATTAAGAACAGGTAAGCCCTGTAACGTTGAGAAGCATTATGTGTATAGTGTTTAAACATCGAAGCTGTCTAGTTCCCCAAACTTTAAGAAAATCTAGACATATATTTTATAGGGGCATAGTTTTCAAGGCGATCCTGGTTGGGGAAGAACTTTAGTGAGTTACTAATTTTTCTTCTAAGTAGTTTGCATATGAAAAAACTGTTTGCTGAAATGCAGTCTGGAACAACCAAGACTCTTTGGAACCTATTTTCACAAAACTCTGCGCCTCAATTTTGCCCTTAAATTGGGAAGGTGCTGATCAGCTGGTAACTCAGTTGAATTAGTGATACTAATAATGTCAATGGAAGCCAAACACCAGGTCACCACCAAGAAAGCAAAAAGGTTTTGCTTCTAAACTTAACTGAGATATTCTAATAATCGTAGTAAATACTGTATTTAGTATTTGCAGCCAATGTACTTTATGTGACTTACATACTTATATCCTGTTTGTTTGGCTTACCTGGAATTTTTCATTCACATTTTGTATTAACAGGTTCTCTTTTAAGGGAAAAGGTTTTCACAAGAACCAAGACCTTTACTATGATGACAAATGGCTTTAAAAGAGATGGCAAATATGTGATCTGTAAATCAGAGCAAATTCATTAGGCTTCCTGTAGGATTCAAAAAGCGTTGATTGGCTATGTTGCATCTGTTTTAATCGAAGATTTGTTTAAAAAAAAAAAAAGTAAAATCCCCAATAATTCTGAATTTGTTAAATGTGTATTTCTAATCCCTAACTGTGCCCTTACTGAGTCCTCAGGCTTTCCGGTGTAAAGCTTTAAAGGCCTACATTAGCTCTTTTGGATATGCCTTTAACCTAATGAGCTCCAATCCATTCCACCTCTAAAAGAAGTAATTAATTGACTTAGAGTCCTGCAAAGACTGTTAACCGCTTTCAGCGTCAGAGAAATTGCAACTGGCACCATCAAGGCCTCGCTGAGTCTGGGCGAGTGGAGGACGACAGGTACATTTTGGTGGCGATTCTGAAAATGGCTCAACAACAGGCAGATGTTACGGAATGCCCCAGGTTGGGTCTCAGCTGGGGGTTCACCAGTATGTGTGTACCTGTGCAAAGACTAATTAAATAGCTCATCAGCAATACTGGGGGAACTTTTTGCATAACTAAGGCCATTTACAGTATTGTAGGTCTTTACAGCCTAGACGTTGTAGCTGAGGGTTTTTAGCATGCATTGGTCCAACTCCAGTTGTCTGAAGATGTGACCTTTTCTTGTATGCATATTAGTTCCATCATAAAAATCCATATACTCATTTTTATAGAAAACTGCTCATTCTTCTAGACAGTGAACCACCATAATGTAGTAAAAGGTATCTTTTTTTATCAGTTCCAATCAGAGCCATCCTACCCTTCTTTAAAAGCAAATATTATTACAGTTTATACTGCAAAGGAATTGGATAAGGGCTTAGAAAGCAATCAAGAAAAGTGAAATAAAACCATGTGGCTCATTCTTTAATTTAAATAATGCAACTGTCTCACCAGATGTAACGTGGGGTGCAAGAGTTCCTCAGATGAGGGGTGTAGTAAGACAAGGAGCCAGCCTCGATGGACATAGCCCATTATCGAGATCTGCACAGGAGACTGTCTAAAGCAAAGCTGAAAGTGCATCAAGAATTTTAAGAAGCCTAAAGATCCCCAAGGTAACTAGAAGCAAGACCATGAGGAGTAATGTAGGTAAGTATTCAAAAGTAAATCGATGCATTCCTTCAGCTGAGAAACTTTGGATTTTATTCTGATAGTTTTATGCTGTGGTAGTAAAGATGGTTGCAGAATGTATTTCAAGTAGTATAATACAGAAGATTTGAACCAATGTTCAAAAACATAATCGGAAGAACAGCAGACATCTTCGACATTTAATGGTGCTGAAGTAGAAGAGTAAACAATTTAGCAATTCATATCTTTGTACGAGATAGACAGTGCATCCATACGTGGACCTTTTTGATAACAACAAAGAAGAAGAAAGCATTCTTGACCTAGATTTAACAGATTGTATTGAAACAGCATACAAAGCACAGTATTTTAATGGTAATAAAATTACCATTTTGTAACAATGTGATTCATATGGAGTATTAGTTGTAATTGGTAGTAATATATTTTAACATAATTAAACAATAGAACTCCGGTTATCTCTATCAGAAAATATTCAGCACCATTCTTGACCTAGATTATATTGTAGTAGCAAAGCCTTGCCCTGAGATGAAGCCACAACTTTACAGTAAAATGTAAAATGAAATGCTCTTATTCTTACACATTTTCATAATCAAAATATAAAGTTATACCATGTCAACAACCAGCAGATGGAGAAAAAGAACGTCCTCGGAAGCTCAAAGAACACACTAGGAAACTGAGCTATAAATACCAGGCTAATTCCATAGCTTTAAGATTTCTCCAAAGCTTTTTTAAATCCCTCCAGAAAAGACTGAAGAGATCCCTAATCTGAAGTGCCCCAGTTGAAGAAATGTTCATGTTTTTATTTTTAAATAAAATGATTTTAATCTACAGTAGATTCTTCGGGCATCTTAATGAGTCAATATAAAATCTGTACTATATTTGTTGTTTCAAAATAAGGTTTTTAAACACATTGGTATGTTTTCATTCTTATCAGTGCTTTTTTCAGAGAAAATATAGAGTTCTGTCTGATCACCTCTGAACTGATATGTACAGTATTCGCACGGAATACTTGACATCCACAACTCATGTTGAATCTCTGTTTTTTAGAGCTGTCCCTTTCAGGAGAGAGAGCTAACGGAATAGCAATCTTCTTTGATGGGATTTTCTGAAAATTTGGAAAATATTTTGATATTTTTTTCCTTTACATTTGTAAATTGTACCTGTGGAACCCACCATTGTGGCCGTATTTAGAAATATTTCTCTGGCTTCCATACTTTATATTCTAAATTCTTGAAAGCAGGCTTTCAGGTTCCATGGCATTCTAGGGAGGATGTTCTTCTCACGTTGTAATTGAATTTGGTGAATCTGCAACACGAACAGGTTCTAAGGCGGGTGTCTGTAAGAAAACCTGGATTGTGAGATAAGTGAGTTGTTGAGCGTATACGTGAAGGGATTCTTTTCTCCATAGTGTTGGATGGAAAGATGTACACGCTTGTATTACTGAAGCACTGTGTAATGTTTCCTGTTGAAGTTAGCAAAACTAGTAGTTTGGGATGTCATGAGCCAGAATTATCATGTAACTATAGAGTGATACTGGTTTGAACGGATATCTGGAGGTCACACAGACTGGCTGAGGTTGGAAGGGGCCTCTGGTCAAGGAGGGTCACCTAGAGCAGGTTGTCCAGGATCATGTCCAGATCGTTTTCTAATATCTTCGTGGATGGAGACTCCACCACCGCTCTGGGCAACCTGTGCTAATGCTCCGTCACCCTCACAGTAAAAAAAGCGTTCCCTGATGTCCAGACAGAACCTCCTGTGTTTCCATCTGTGTCCATTACCTGTGTCCTGCCACCGGACACCACTGAAAAGAGCCTGGCCCCAGATTCTTTCATACACATTGGGAAGATTCCCACAGAGCCTTTATTTTCCTAATATTTATTCAAAACTTCCCATGTTGCCCATGGGTCTGCTGTTTAGCCTTTAACTTGGACATCAGAGGAGATTCTGGCTCCATCTTCTCCTTAACCACGTCAGCTAGTTGGACAGAGCAAGATCTCCCCTAAACCTTCTCTTCCTGAGCTTCTCCTTCCGTGAGAATCTCTTCACTTCTTAAAAATGTCTCTTACTTTCTGCACTCATGTTTTTCTTGAGAAAATGCATTAAAAATAATACCTTTTTCAGAAACTTCTGAGTTTCCATTGCATCTTCCCTCTTTAAGGGGGAGACGATTGGAAAGTTTGGGAGAAAAAATATCTCAAATCCTTCATTCCTAGAGCACTGGGAATTTTTACAGTGTGTAGTGCCAGTATCAGACACAAGCTTCAGTATGTGTTCACTGGTGGTGAGACCTCAGGTAGGATGTATTTTGCAGAACTGGACACTGCCCTTTAAAGACAATTTGTATTAGCCAACAGAAGGCAAAGCAGAGCAACAAGCTCCTGACAGATTTCGAAAGCAGGACTGTTGAAGAACAGCTGAAAGGATTGGGTTTGTTTATTCTAGGAAAGTAGAGAGCGCTGTAGGATGGGCATAAGGCTTTAAAAAGATAAGAGGTTTTTTATAAAAGCAATGGTGTCAGTTGCTCTGTAGATTAAAAAAAAAAAAAAAAATTAATTTGCACAAAGGATAATTTAGGATAGACATAAAGAGAAAACAGTGCCAGCTTCTTTTGGTTTACCTCATCTGACTGCAAATATGGATGAAAAACTGATATTTTCCCTATAGCTGTCATATAATCTATGATAGGAAACGTTTAAGAATGTGTAAAGACGCAGCTTTCAGAGACGATCTTGGTAATTGTGACCTTCCTCCACTGGCAGTGAGCTGAGCAGATTGCTCTCCCGAGATCCCTCTTCACATCCTCAGGTTCTCTAATTCTGTCAACTTCATTGTGGGATTAGCTTTGTTTTATTTCCCTACAAACTTTTTCTGTTACTCATAATATACTTCAGTTTGAGGTATATGGTATTTAAAGTCTTTACTTATGGCAGCTTTCATGACAACAAAATGAACCAAAGGACCTTTTTTCTTAAATAAAATGCTTTGAAAGGCTTTGAAAAGCTCTTTAAAATGGAGTGAAGTTCAGGTTCAGCAGCCTTTGGAAGTTTGCCACTGATTTCCTTGAATTTAGATTTCCATTGAGATGGTAGGCTGAAATGTAACGTAAGAAATAAATACGTGCAAAACAAATGTGGGAAGCTCTCGTACCTCTCTGTAGCTTGAGTTCCTATTTTTTAGATTTTTCTGCCAAGAGTTTATGGCATTTGTTCAGGACACTAATGGCTTTGTTTATGTAGGGGGGTTTGTGACAGAATATATTTGTGTTACTAACTGAATTTCTTTTGATCAAGTTTTAAATATGTTGTGATGAAGAGCTCACTCAGTGGTTCTTTGCCCACCTTTTTTTCCAATAGCTCACTTTCTGGAGCATGGGGCCAGAACATGCGGAATATCTGTCTTACGCACCCACTGTCTGCGTTCCCAGAGGCATTTTTCAAGCCTATTCAGAGAATAAAGGACTGTTTGAGTTTTAACTTAGTCTCTGGCACAGCACATTGTCCTTCGATTGGGATGAAGTAGTGCGTTTTCATCTTTTTTGGAGCTTTGTTCTTAAAACTCTTGGATGTACTGCATCCTTCAAGGGACACATGGGTTTAATTTCTGGGTGCCTGTGGTCCTTACTGTCATGTTTCTTTTCTCTGCCTTGATGAGCTGGTGCAATTCTCTTTTACTTGACAAGCTTGAATGTGATTCACCCTTTTGTTTAGTTCCTTCTGAAGAGAATCAAACCCTTTTTGTCTAGCTTAGCGTATGTGCAGTCTATTGCACATGGGGGAAAATCAGGTTTGATAGCGTATCAAGCAAGCAAAGCCATGGATACCTGGCAGGACAGAGTCGAGCATCGTTACCATGTACCATCTTGCTCTACGTCAAACCTAACAATATCATGTTTGGATGGCAACACACTTCCAAGGAGAGTTTCACAACCCCTGTACTGAAATAGAGAATAGAATGCTTTTTGTTATCATAAAAACAAATGTTTCATTTTCTAGGAGCCAGACTGCAGCGTTCACAGTTTTATTAGACAATGAAATTTATCGTTATTAAGGTGTCAGTGTGAATACGGCTGATAATTGTCGTATAAAAATTCAACCCAAAAATACACAGACACTAACATTTAGGCGCTTTGCTCATTTTAGTAGGCTAAAAATACCTTGGCTTTCTTAGCAGTAAATCTCTGAGTGAAGGGAGTGGGACAGCCACGCAGGAGAAAGGGGTTTCACTCATGAAGCACAAAATCTTATCTGAAACCAGTGGTGTGCGTACAGTCGAGAACTTTATCAATCATCTTTGTTGCCGGAATACAGATTAAACTTTAGTAGAGTAGATTTTTTTAAAAAGAAGTTGTACATTAGCAATTTTCTTAAATATTAGGTTATTTTATCTGTGCTCATGATGTTTTATGGAAATGAGGTGTGTCCAAAATAAGTGGAAACAGGTATTTATTGCAGAGTTTCAAAGGAGAAATAATATTCTGAGGAACCTCTCTGATTAAGTGTTTATAAGTATGAAGAAGTAACTCAGAATCATGCAGTATTGAAATCTTAACATCACGAGTGGACTGTATTGCTTACTCTTGCTTATCTTTGGTTTTCACTGATTTCTTTGTTTTTCAGCTCGGACTGAACAAGATGAACATACCCACCTTCCATCTAACGCTTAATGAGGAAAAAGGTCAGGCTGGCTTTTTTTTTTTTTTTTTTTAATCCTGTGCCCTACTGTTAATTAGTATATTAAAACATACTTTATATTTGCATTACTTATTTCATCTATCTTAAACCAAATGTGAAGTTTTAATAGGAGGGTGAGGAAGATTATTTTTAAATGGAATGGTATGTTCATAAAACGGCTGACTCAGACCAGGGGAAGCAGAAAAAGAAGCTATAGAAGGAAAGGTCATGTATACAAATCTTCATAAGGATTCATTAAAAATTATTAAACTTACAATTAATGGACCTCTTGTATATCAAGAAAGAAATATTTGTCATAATTTTCATGGAGTGAAAGCATTTAGAAGGGTTAAAATCACCCACTTTTTTTTTTTTTTTTTTTTTTTTTTTAAATATCCTTGAATTTCTGAGTCCTGTTTGAGAAAACAGAGAGAACTGTCTGTCTCTTCAATAAAACAGCAGGGCCAAATTCTCCGAATACGTCCACATTCGATTAGTATATCACTGGAAGACAGTAATAATCTACGAATGCTAGAGATTCATCTCTCATCTTGTACAGGTTTGTAGCACACCCGATCTGAAGAGGCAGCCCAAGCTCTCCAGCACTATTACAGTTACGCCAGATAAGGCTGTAGGGTTTGCATTAAGGTGTCTGAATAGCTGACTTTTATGTTATCATATTTTTTTAATAACGTAAGAGTATTTTCATGAGGGAAATTGCTGAGTAGAGATACATAATTCAGTAAACAATTTAAAAAAATGCCACCTGGAGAAAAAATTCCCTGTGTCTAAAAATAGTATAGTCATGTGACTTATTACTTTGGCACAAAAGCATAATTTACAGGTTTAATTTGCACTCCTACTAGGTTTCTGACATTCTCTTGCGCAGAAACTGAATCGGAATTATTCAAATGATTTAAATATTGCTGTGTCCTGAACTTCAGGTGTCTAATACAAAGGAGGTTTATAGAGTTTATTGGGGCCTCTGCATTTAAGTTATGGGAGTATGATTTTCATTTTTACCATTTATTGCTTAATTTTTGATACTCTCCAGTGCAGTTAATGGGGATCTGGGGGTAATCCGGTAATTGTTATGCCAGCAGCGTGGAGCCTTTCGCCATATTTCCAGCAACCTGATTTTTTTCCTCTTTAACGACATATCTAAAATCTAATTGAGTTTTCATGTTCAGGTTTTGAAAATCATTACATTTAAATATTCTTTTCTTTTCAAATTAACTTTTTTGTTTCCACAAATTACTATTTCCCTAGTAACCGGTAAGTCAATAACGTACAGCAAAGCTGTCAACTAGAACTGAACACTTACAAATGGTTATTACCTATTTGTTTTCTGCATCTGTTTATTAGATACCTTAAGAACATTTTGTATCAGATGTTCCTGAAATTCAAATAATCTTCATTATAAAATTGTGACAAAAATATATTTAATCATTTCAGAATTTCGGAAGCCTGAAACATGAGAATTGAAAGAAGAGTTTGTTATTTGTTTATTCATCTGCTTGGATCTTCTTTTCAAATAATTTGAACTTTGGTCTGAAACTTTAAAATATTTATAAATTTAATAATATTTATAAATTATTTCTAAATGCTTGTAATGTTTATTTAGCTAATTTTTAACTATATCATTTCATAATAATCAGTGTGTTGCTATAAACAGTTTTAAGTTTATGTTAATTTTAACTTCCTTATCACTTTTTTGGGCAAATGTGAATGTCATGGTCATTTTCTAATGAATCAGTGTGTTACGTTAGCGAGAGTGATCCCGCTGTGACAAACCAGGTTCTTCTCTATTAATATTCTCGTTGGTTGTGGCAGTTGGTCTTGGAAGGTCTAAATTCTCTCTCTTGCAGGCACAGGGGGCTTTTTTTCTTCCACATTTTGCATCTTCGTTTCTTGATGTGGAGTCAAGTAACTTTCCCTGATAGACTCTTCTAGAACTTGGTAGTTTCTTACAGAATGAGAATTGGTGTAGAAAAGTTTCAGTGTTACAACCATGAAAGATACCTGAAGCCACAGAGAATGAAGATCTACTCATGCTTGTTCCAAAGTACTGAATTCTGGAAAGACATTAGGATCATAGAATTGCCTAGATTGGAAGGGACCTTTCAGCTCATCTAGTCCAACCGTCAACCGAGCTCTGACAAAAAACCAACAAAATCAAAATACATCAACAAAATCAAAATACTTAAAGAACTGTGGCTTCCTTACGGCAAGATAGGTTTTGGAGGAGACAGAAATTTCCATTCAAAGAAAGCCCCAAAAAAGTGGCCTTCCCAGTTGCAGAACTGATGAGGTATCATCACTGCGTGATGAAGAAAGAATAAAAAGAACTGTAGAAAAGCTGTTCAGAAAAAGAGTTCAATATAAATTCTCTTTATATTATAGAAAGCTTAGTAGTTTAAAATGCTCAGCTGGGGAAGTCACTATGCAGCTCTTCTCTGCTATGTAGTACTTCACTTGCTGTCTTATTTCAGAGAATATAAAAATAATCAGTTTGTATAGGATTGTTTTAGCTTTATGTCCACAGATTGAAAAAAAGACCATTGAGAAGTAAATGTATGAATGGCTTTTGGCCATTAAAAAAAAAAAAAATTTAAAAAAAAAATCCAAGTCTAGGTTTGCTTTTCCTAGATTTGTAGGTTGCTGAAGATGGACATTGTATATTATAAAAGTTCCTCGTTTCCTTATACGAGTTCCCCTAAAGTGCCAAAGTGGATGTAATAACATTTCTTCACTTCTTCTTAACATATAGATTAGTAATACTCTATTTCGTTGTATTCCCTAAGAAAGGTTTTGATAATGGTGACATGACTCTTGTCAGAATAACTTGGTTGATTTAAATTGCCTACCAATTATTAGTCTTTATTTTTAAAAAATCTGAACGTTTAGATTATTTTGACAGTAAAGTAGGGCTGTCTCACACGCACACAGTTTTGACCTATTTCCCTTGTAAAGAAAAAAATTAATGTGGTGGAAGGCCTGAAAGAGCATTGTGTATTCTTCTGTGGACTCTATCGGGTGACCGTTGTGTTTATTAAATTCTTCTTGAGTGGACAGAGCTGAGGTTTGAAAAGAAAAATCCTCTTGTCTCCTGACATTTTTCTGATTGTCGTGTAGCTCAGTTTTGCTTTTTGTCAAAACCCTTTCCGAGATGCTGCGTGTGTGCGCATACGTGCGCATGTGCACAAAGGGCACACGTTCTCCGTTCTTTCATTGGAAAGGAAAACCGCAACTGCTCCCAACTCTGGGAGTTACGCAGATAGATGTGGTAAAAGATGGTTGTACTCTGAGAAATTTTCAGGTTTGTGCTATACATACACTAACTAAAGGATGCTAAAAGAATGATGCTCCTTCCCAGTTCAGCCATTGGACAACTGTAATGGCACAGTTAAATCCGCTAAATTGAGGATATAATGCAGCTCTTACCTGCTTTATGAGCATTGGTAGGAAGGATGTCGGATGTAAGGTTATAACTTCTGACTAGTTAACAGCATGCAGGTCCAAAATGCTCCAAGGGAAGAGATTCATATTGTGTGCTCCTAATGATCAGCTAGAATCCGTGAACGTAAATTAGTCTTTCTCCATGAGGATCTTTTCTTTATTGTTTTATTAGTGTAGGTTACTAAAGAGTAGGTGTGAAGTGATTGCTTTGTTCATGACCATGGTTGGCGGTTGGACTAGATGATCCCTTCCAACCTGGGCGAGTCTGTGATTCTGCATAGTCTGGCAGCATAGGAAACCAAATAATACAGGATTCTGTCCATGCACATGCAGGTAAGACGTGGCCAGTGGGCTACTGGTAAAGATTGCCTGCTGGGCTTGTAGAGATAGCTACAGTGGCCAGGACTCTTGACATTTTTGCTATTTATGAGTGAATTAATCCAAATAACTATCATTTTAGAGAGTGGTTAAGTTGGGATCTTCCAATCCTAAAAAGTTCTACAGCATCAAAAGTTGTATAAATCAGGAATGCAGAAGCCCTGTTATAGTACATAACAAACTGCCCTTTCTATAGTGTAAAACAATTTAGTACCAAAGGTAGTTGGACTGGTATAAACTGATTCGACACTAGGGCAATTTCAAATGTATCATTTTAATTAAGTCATTCGGTGCAGATCAATTTTCTGGTTGTTGCAATGTATCCTTCGTACTCCGTGTTTACGAGTAAGATGAAGATGTCTCTCTCCCACCAAAGACCAGAGTATATCGTGTGTACAGCTGTATTGTGGTCCTGGATACCAGTGCAATGAGATAAGATCGAAGGAAGAAAGGTTTCCTTTGTACTTCAGGCACATTTGTTTGTTGAATCACTCCCTTAAAAATAGGGCTTCATAAAGTATTCGATACCAATGTAATTAGTCAAGAGAATGCTTCTTTTCAAAATGGAAAAGCGTTCCCAAAAAGTGATGCAACATTTGTAGCTAATTAGATGATACAGGAGAATCCTAACTAATTGCTTTGATAGACTTAAATAGATTAACAATGTGCAAGTGATAACTAAATAAACACTCATTTTAACTCAGCGTGGTTTGAAAATAGTGCTTTTTAAGAAGCTAAAACTTCCTGTTAGTTCTAAAAGCCCAAGACGGTGATTTGAGGGCATTTCTATTTCTGAATTTATTTTGTAGGTTTTCTTGGGACAGAAGGGAAAGGCTGGGAAGTGAGATTGCAGTTTGCATCTACAAGCAGTGTTTCGTGTACGTTCTGAGTGTTGGCAAAACTTTGTACCCAAAATCTGGTCATTCCATAAGTAAGCCCTGGGGTTTGTGCATCGGAGGCGGTCATTGATCTCCGAGCTCTGAGCAGCCTCTCTCTGTCGTACCTGGAATTGTTGGGCACGCTTTCAAGTTCATGTAAGAAAAAAGTGTTGGAGCATCTTTGCAATATTAGTCAGTCAAAATTTGTCTTAAGTGGCTCTGTGTCCACTTATTAATAAAAGAAGTGTGATATTGGTATTCCTATTGTATGTGATAGATCTGAATCCAGACTATTAGTGTCTTAATTAAGTTTCTTTTTACTTTGTACCAAATTTTCGATTTCACCACTTGACTAAAAAATTGTTAAAATAAACATTTAACAGCCGAGTGTGCAAAGAGGCTTCCTAAAATGCAACATTTCAAAAAGTGAGATGGTTGCATTAAAAATTGAAAACATACTTTCAGCATATGAAAATTAAGGAGAAATTTTCCATGGGAGGAGGGGTTTGAAGGGGCTAAAGGGGGGAAACAAGTCAGCGTAGCTTTGCATAGTTCTCCAATGAAATATTTTTAAGCATATTGTAATGAAACTGGACTGCAAAACAAATCTAAACGGCATGTCTTGGCGCATAGAAAAAAAGAAGTAATTGATTTAGATGTGGAAAGTTGTGTTACTCGTGGTGAGATAACATGAGTTGTCTGGAGTTGTTATGAGATTACAGAGAAGAGGTATTTATTACATGGGTTGATGAAAATCAGGCCTTTGGATAGAATCCAGTGTCCAAAACACTTTGGATTTGGTCCAAAATCCAAATACTTTCTGTCCCAATCCAAAGTACTTCAGATAGAGTACTTTGATGGAGAAGGGGGAAATGGTACATCAAAAGAGACGGGATTTTTCTGCAATTGAGTTGGAGGATTCTGGGCTTTGAATAGCCAAATGGATGCTCTCTGTGTCAGAGCATTCACGGTCAGCCTGGTCCCTACTGGGATCTAAATGTCTTTTTTCAATCTCACAACAGTTTGCCAAATCTAATAGAGCGGTGCCACTGTCCCCTGCAGTTGCCCCTTAAACTTAACAACTTCTCGTCTAGGCTGCCTTATCGTATAAAATGTACTATTAAAGCCGCCTGTGCCAGCGGTAGGGTGAAAAAGAGCCAGACCCAGCCTAGTTTAAGTGACTCTTGTCCTCTTTTTCTCTGCTGTCTTCCTTAGCTCCATTTTCTTGGCTCAGTTGGGGCCTACGGGAGAGATGAGGAGGGACTCTGGATCAGGGAGGGGAGCCGTGGGACGAGGGGGAAGGGTTTTACACTGACAGAGGGGAGACTGAGATGAGATGTGAGGAAGAAATTGTTTGCTGTGAGGGGGGTGAGCCCCTGGCCCAGGTTGCCCAGAAAAGCTGTGGCTGCCCCATCCCTGGAGGGGTTCAAGGCCAGGTTGGACGGGGCTTGGAGCAACCTGGGCTGGTGGGAGGTGTCCCTGCCCAGGGCAGGGGGTGGCACTGGGTGGGCTTTAAGGTCCCTTCCAACTCAAACCATTCTGTGGTTCTTTGTTTGGCTGATAACCAGTTAGTGGGAAAATGCAAAGGGTGGCTGTCCATTGTTGAACCAGATTTGAGAAGTTTAACTCTTCTTGGAGAGATCTGTACTACCCTTAACTTTTCTATGCTGTTATGTAGTTAAATAAAATAACACATATCAACTCTGCACTTTAGTAAAGAATTTTTATACCAAAACATTGATGGCAACCTCTTACTTTTGCCATTCATGCCCAATAGAAATGTGCAATGGTTCCAGTATGTGCTGGGTATTTTATTGCCTGCCGTTTGTGGAAATTTGCCCAGAAGTGTGCTGGACTTCAGTGAAAAAAATCTCACTTCCATGAGTGTTTTTGCTATAAACACATAAAATATGGCTAGTTACACACCGATTAGCCATGTGCTAAGAAGCTTCCAGGGAGCCTTCGCCCTCTTCTGTAATTCATTGCACACACACACATCGGTGTGTCCTCACAGACCCCAACTGGCGTACGAGCGCAGTCAATTACAAGATAAAACGTCAAATTTCAGTGATGTGAGTAGCATTGTTGCCTGTTTTCTGCTTAGAGCAGGTGTGGTGCTTGAAGTATTTTTGTACCTGGGGTGGAAGGGAAAATGGATCATCATACCAGTGCTCTGATTCATTTGTGGTTTTTACATCACTCAAACCCTTGTGTTTGTTTACAGTTCTAGTACTTCTCAAGAAAAAGTCATACAAATAATAAACTTTGACTGAAGGTATATGATTGAAACAGCTGTTTTATTCCGTTTCACTGTACTGAGTAAAAATATTTAAATATTTTCCACAGAAGAAGCAGTTACGTGAATTCTTTTGCCTCTTTTAGTACTATTTCAAGCTATATGCAGTACAGAAAAATGGTTTATCCGATTAGATGATGATAATAAGTATTATGGTGGTGATGGAATGGGACCTTAGCTGAGGCAGGACATTGCAGAACCAGGAGAAAATATAAGGTTACTTCAGAGTGTCTCTTGCTGCTTGTGCAAAAAAGAAATTGATGGCTATTATTTTCTCGTAATGGATCCAGTGCAATTGCCCTAAATAGCAACGTGAGCCACAGCAAGACTGGGCTAAGAGATGAGCAACCTTCTCTAGGCTATGTGCTTCCAGTATTTTAAATATATATTTTCTGATTGTGATTTTACTGTGTTACAGAAAGCTAATTCTCATTAAAAGCAACAGGGAAATTACCTATTTTAGCCTTACATGGGACCTGTAATAAAAACGCCTATGCAGCATTCAGCAGTAATGCTGAAACTTGAAAGTAAATTCTGCCTTGGTTTTGATGAGGCATCATCTGCTGCCTTCTTAATCAGGATAAAACCAATCAACCACCAAAACTTCTGAACTGAAAACCTGAGAGGACTCGAGAGTCCTGAACTGTTGCCAAGTGCTCTCCAAATCCTATGCCTGTGTAGCAGATTTAGAGATTAAAGGATAGATTGTTGTCATATGAGAGATGGCAAGGTGTTTGGTGTGACATTCCCTCTCACCTTCGCTGGCTGGTACTGGGTCACCTCTCCGCTGGCAGTGACCAGGATCTCAGCATGGTCTCCTCATCCCTTCCCCGGTTTTGGCCGGCCAAGGATTGCAACCTACTGGAGTGCTCCAGAGTGTAGAAGAGTTATAGAACTGTCTAGGTTGGAAGGAACCTTTCAGATCACATAGTCCAACCATCAACCTAACGCTGACAAAAACCATTAAACCGTGTCCCTCAGCACCACATCTACCCGTCTTTTAAATACTTTCAGGGATGACGATTCCACCACATCCCTGGGCAGCCTGTTCGAATGCTTGACAACCCTTTCGGTGTAAAAATTTTTCCCAATATCCATCCTAAACCTCCCCTGGCACAACTTGAGGCCATTTCTTCTTGTCCTAGTTGAAACAGATCCCTGCAAAACAGTGCCAGGCTGTTCTAGAAGCCTTCGTCCTGCAGAAGATCGCACTCTTTATTCTGAAAATCGCACTCCCTATTGTTTCGATTTCAGCGCCTCAGTCAAGGGGGTAGGTCCAGCCGGCTCCTTTCTCATCCGCATCCTTCTTTTTAATACCATGGCTATTTTTTTTTTTTGCTTTGTGTAGCATTTTGAACTTTACATTTATAAGTAGTACATCTGAAGAGAATGTACTGCGTAAGTGTACTTAAGGGAATATTTTTGAGGACTATTATTTATGCCTCTGTAGTCTTCCTTTAGTGGTCTTGAAGGAAGGAGCTGTTGTTACTGTTAAATACAGATGTAACCTGGTGTTGCCACTCTTGTTGCAGAAATGTTGTAGGATCCTAAGACTTTATGTTCCTTTTCTATCTCAAAAAAAAACTTTTCTTATCAAAATTAGTCAGGTCTATACTGATGTTTACTGTGTGTTAAAATATTAGCATAACACCAGCATTAGAAATAAGGCAGAATTGACATGCAATTCCAAATAAAACCTGTTAGCATCATTCCTGCGATGGTCATCAGTGACATCTTACATTTGAGTCCAAGGGTGGTTGTTTTTTTCTGACGCATTTACTATTTGAATCACATATTCCATGTTTGTCTCCCCTGAGTTAAGTCTCACCTGGTCAACTTGAAAAACTGTTTTGGGGGAATAACACAGTTCGCATCATTCTGAGCTTCTTTCATGAAGATTTGCTCATAGAGTATAATCATACAGGGGGAAATTATTACTTAGGATATTCAGATTTTTTCATAGGTATTCTGAGATCAGTGCATTGATGCTAGCTTCTCCCTTTTTATTATACAAATTTTTTGTAAGAAATGATTATTTTAATTTAGTCTGAATGCAGGGATTTTCCATTTTTATGGATATTATCAACCCTAGAAGCAGCTTCCTTCACATTAAATTCATTCAGTTTTATAAACAGTTTTTAAAGGACATTAATTGAGCTCGTCATGTGTTGATAATTCTGAATAGAAGCATACGCGAAACTATTCAGTTAAAAGATACATCCCTTAATTCCCCCAAACTGTACATTAACTATTTAATAACAGTTGTACTCTCTTAGCTTTTAACATGTAGCTCCGTTGCATCCACGTATAAATAGAATATGCTAGCAGGTTTATATTTACCCTAAGCCTTATTTTCATGGTTTCATTGACATTTAAAATTTTGATTCTAAGCTCTTTAAATGGATGCAGCTGTATACATCTTCATGAGTTACTGAACTGGGCTGAAAGACTGCAGAAAATGGCTCATGTGTTTTCTATATCTGTATTTTTCAGGCTGTTTCATTGGAGCCAGAGAGTCATGAAAGAAACTCAAGAAGACAACTTGGATAATGAACGGAAGATAAAAAGAAAACAAAAAGAATGTGGCATATAAAGGGTATAATACCTGGAGGTATTAGATCTGACTCATATTTATAAAAATGAGACGAGCTTTCACAAAATACAAGTTATCTTAGACAGTCATCAAGCTTGGAGCCATGCTGTTGAACTAGAAATTCTCCTTTTCCCCATTCTCCTTTCTGACAGGTAACAAAGGATTGGTGAATTATGATTTTCCCAAGTTGGAAGCACTAATTTTTATCTATATAGTTCATCCTTATGAATATATAAGGAGTTAAACATTGCATATTTAATGTGGATTATAATGGGAAAGTGACTCATTAACAAAAATGGCCACTTTTAAGGACTTGGTTTCAAACTGAGCTGGAGCCTCCCAATGCACTTTGTACAGTTTGGGGAAAGGTGTGCTGAATGGCCTTCTTTGGGAGGCCATGATGACATGTAGTAAAAGGATATCATCTTACTGTTGATATCTTTGAAGACTCATAAACAGAAACAGAAAAATGAATGGTGGAAAGGAGTGTGACGGAGGGGACACGGATGGAGGGCCACCAGCAGTGCAAGTTCCCGTTGGTTGGCAGCGGCGGGTGGACCAAAGTGGAGTGCTCTATATCAGGTAAGGTTATCCGAGGTGGTTACTCTTTTGTTTTCCTTGTAGTTTTGCCAGGACGTGTGGCAAAGTTGTGACTCAGCTGATCTTTGGTACTCAAAAACTTCAAGGGCTTGTTCTTTTGGAAGAGATCCTTTTTTCTGCTGATATTAGTGGAGTCCACTGATGTCAGTTGTGCCGTTTGCATGCCCTTAGCGTACTCTTACATCTAATATTGCTTGGTCTTGAAAATTTGATAATCCTTACTATACATTTTGCTTTAGGCATGAATAGTTCTTTATTACTTATTATTGTCATATGGATTTGAAAGCTGAGCAGTAGCAGATTTAACCTTACTTAATATCTTCGTTATTCAAACCTTTTACGATGAGACGAACCAGAGGTTTAGTTATACGCCACACCTGAGATGGTGAGAAATCTCTGCTGTCTTTTGCCTACTCCCAGATGCGTAGGCTTTGCCTTTTCCTTGCACCACCATGGGCTTTTGATAAGAGCCTTTGTTGGTGGAGTTGAAAGCAGTGATCTGGCTTGCAGACAGCTCATGGCAGGTAAGGTAGAGTGAGACTTGCTCCTTCTGTCAGCAGCACAACTGTTGTGTTTTATTTAACTCTCTTTTGAAAGGAAATTTAATTGGTGTACTTAGCTGCAGAAAATAGTTTTTATGTGCCCTGTGAATGTTCCATGTTCGCTATCACTGACCTTCTCCAGCAAGATTTACTTCTGTGGATTCCCCACATTCCTCATATGGAAAAAAACGGAACACAAGCCTAAATTCAAAGTTTTAGGTAGTTTATTTGTTTATTTTCTTAGCTTATTGGATTTTTTGCATCACCCTGGAACAGTCACAAAAGAAATGCATTGAAATTACTATTAAATGAATGCGTTCAGACAAACAGGCTACAAATTAAATGTTACTGGAAAAAAGATCAAAGTTAGCGTTGACAAAATATGGGTTCATCAGGTTTACATCATAAAAGTCTAAATGATTACCAGTCTGTTATTTGCTTAATCTTATTCCACAATTCTGTGATTAAAATAGCCACTTCTTCCCCACATTTTATGTATTACCAACACAAAATACTTTAACAAGTCAGAGCATACCCCAATTTTACACTAAGCTGCCATAAAAGATCAAATGCATTCCAGGATTTCTTGTTTGTATTCTCAATTAGCAGAATCACACAAAATCCGTGTCAGTGATACGCATGTCAAAGATAAATCGCCTTCCCCTTGTATTTCTCATTACAGCTATAATTTACTGGGCCTTTGCCTTAGTTAAAAATCAATGAGAAAGAAAAAGTTGTGGTTTGGGTTTTTTTTTCCTATCATCTCTGTATCCAGGCGTCAGGACATCCAATGCTTTGGTATTTTTATATACCTGATGATCCTACCTGCTTTTGAACTTCATTTTCTACAGCTATGAGAAGCAGGCCACGAAGCTTGTGCTGCTTCTTGAAGCGTATGTCTTACATGTTCATAAACTAGTAAATGGTGGTATAATTCTGCCAGTTATTTGCTTTTCTGTCTTCTTTTTATATATAGTTGTTCAGGGCAACTTTCTTAATATATTTCTGTTCTGAATTGCCTTATGGAAAACACTGTTGGCCCTGCTAATCAAGTTTACCTGTTGCCTTTTTCAGCTTGGAGAGGCTTGTAGCATTTCTGCCCTCTTCCCAAGTTTTGCCCCTGTGTACGTTTTTTCCCCTCTTTAATCCAGTGGTTAATTTTCTGGTTGCCTTCTCTAAGCCATTCCAATGAAAGGGAAGGCTCGACAGCGCCCTTGGTGTGGTCCACAGGTCTTACATTCTTACTTGGTGAAAAGCCCAGGGTAGGACATGTTGGTTGGAAAGGGTGGAAGTCAAATAGTCCAACCTCCTGCTTGACGTGGAGCATCTGCAGCACTTGCTCAGGTCAGCCCTTGGTTTCATCAGCAGCATCTTCAAGGATTGAGTTTCCACAACCTCCCTGGGTCACCTGCGCTAGTGCTGCACGGCTCTTCTGAAGGAACCACCACCCTGAAAATATGCACAGCATTTATTGAGAGAATGAAAGGTCAAACAATATTGACTCAAAAAACGTCCAAGGGAAAATTAGTGTATATATTAAGATCTGACATGATTTAACTAGAATAGACGATCCCAGCTGGATAAGGGCTCATTCTAGTTGTGCTTCCTTATAAAACATGCACGCTTTTCTATCAGCTGTCAACAGTTGCTTTGGATTAAATCCATGAATTAACTAGGTTTATTACCTGGTAAAGGCACTGAGCTGAGTCTCAGTGCTTTTCTTCGTAAAACAATACTACAGCCTTAAAGTAGGACCTAGATCTCTTCTTCAACTTAGAGTCAGCAGTGGAATAAACTGAGAAAAGCTCTTTAATAATAGGAAAAGATTTCAGAACCGTCAGTAACACATCCTAATATATTTTGTAATTTGCTCTTTTTTGTTTCTTTGGGTTCGGAAAACCTCTTAATGACCTCAGTGATGGGAAAAAAAAAAGCTGGTAGTTTCTTACAAAGGAAGCTGCACTATAGAAGTGCGAGAAAATCTGTACACGCAAAAGATACTTTGCAATTACATAGGTCTGCCCAGGAACAAGGCAGAAACAGAAAAATGGGCCCTTTTTAAATTTTGGTGTTTCTTGTGGACAAGTAACCATGCATATATGTGCAGTAGGGATGCTGAATCCCACATGCCACAGGTTCAGTGGAGTGACCTGCGCGCTCCTGGCAAGCGCGGGTGTCCAGACCTTCCTTTACATCCACCACCGATCGTCGGTGCCATGTGAACGGGCCCTTCAGGTCTGTTGTTTCCAGGACGCAGAATCTCCTTGTGCCTGAACTGGATATATGTGCCCGGGCAAACTGCACGCCACGGAAGGTGATTTAAAATCCCTTTATTCTAGAAATAGGAAAAAAAAAAACAAAAAAAAAGAGCTGTGGTGGTATAGCTTTATTCTCACTGCTCAGTGGACCTTTTTTACCAATGCAAATAAAAAGGCATCCTAACTCCAGAGAATGGAATCATAGGATCGTAGAATGGTTGAGGTTATAAGGGACCTTGAAAATCATCTGGTTTCAACCCCCTGCCCTGGGCAGGGACACCTCCCACCAGCCCAGGTTGCTCCAAGCCCCGTCCAACCTGGCCTTGAACCCCTCCAGGGAATATTCCCAAGGATGCCTTTTAACGCGAATATTTAAGCGTCACAGAAAATGTAGATGGGATAATGTAGAGCAAGTGCCAGTCTCAGTTTCTCCCATGGGAAGAACATCTTCAAGCGTGGACCTTGCCTGGGTGAGCAGTCGCTCCTGCGTGCGTGGGCAGGATAGTGTGGGAAAGTCCAAAGCCATCAGCCAGTGCTGGAGATGCGGAGCCAAAGTAGAGACCAAGTGATGCTCACCGAGTTAAAACGTGATAATGGGAGCATCGTGTTTAACCAGTCTACTGCTGAAATTAAAATAAATAAAAATAAAGAGTAACTTCCCCCTGTTCCCCAAGTATTTCAGTTAGAGACAGGGGAAGTTTGACCTTCTGACCTACCTACCACTGCATACCTCTACCATTATTTTCAGATTGCTCTTTTATCTTGCTCTGCCCTCAGAACTGTCACTATTAGACGTATTTGACCTGAGCGCTTTTCTCTAAAATAACTGTTTCAGGACAAGTCTGGCAACTAAATTACTTACTGAAACTGTTAGCATAACTAAATGTCACTTGAAGGTGTTGCTTTATAAGTGACTTAGTTCTTGTGCAGAATTAAGAGTTTATACATTGGGTTTTAACTACAAAAGTTTGTCGTAGTTTGGAATTTTGACTGTTGGCTGTTTTCATGATTCAAACTATGCCACTGAAGTTTTTTGTTAAAATAAGGGCTATTTACAGCTGCCACTAAGAACCAGTATTTTAGCCAGTCCTCATAAATTATTGTATTCTCTCCCTGATAAACAGTTTAGACGGCTAAGTAATAAAGAGCAATCTGGAATGCAGAGGCTTGTGACATGAGGACTTTTTTCATCTTATGAATTAGTGATTTTGCCGTAACAGAATTTCCAATGTCCTATTTTTGGATATGGAGATAATGATTTTCTGGTGGGAGAAATCCGAGTGCAGTTTATCAGAAACCCACTGGAGTGGCTTCTTGCTGTAACATTTCTCACTTTCAGTGAGAGGGTTGAAATTTTATATGAATGAAACCAAATTGTTTCTGCAACCCAGAGACCCAGAGTTTTGTTACTGGGCCCCCTTTTCTCCTTCTTCTTGAAACACACTTTTGTGTGTGTTTTTTTTTTCTTCTTAAATTAGGTCCCGGTCCTAAAAAATGCCGGTGACTGTCGTGCCTGCGTGGAACTGGGTGATGTGATGGAGGGGGGGGAGGTCCGTGGGGGCTGCGCTCTGCCCGTGTGTTGCACTTTACAGGAGGGGGAGGGAGAAGAATTATCTTAGTGTTGTTAAGGCTTGCAAGCAGGATTGTAATGTGAATAGTAAATGTGAATAATCTCACTTGTTTTCTTTTCTCTGCGCTCGCTGTGTTTGTTTTTTCTATAATAAAAGCTTCCTTTTAAAACATTTTTTTTTGCTGTTTTTGAGAAGTATCATCTCAGTTTTTGACTAAAAGCAAGGAGTGCTATGAAACAAAATACGAAATCTTAGTTGCGTTATTTTAAACACTCTGTGTGAGCTGTTAGAATGGTAGATAGGAGTCATGACCTATCAAATAGCTTGTATTCATCATTTCTGTTCCTTTACAGTCCCAGTGGGTCTTTATTATCCTGCTTGGAGCAGGTGAAGACTTACTTGCTGACTGATGGAACATGCAAGTGTGGCCTAGAATGTCCTCTTGTTCTTCCCAAGGTAAAAAAGCATCATTTTGGATCTCTGCTATAATCCTTATCAGTTATATCGGCTGATGTGCTCTGCCATGACTGAATCTCTGTTCAGATCATATATATAAAGTCAGTGGTATACATCCAAAGATTTCCCACAGCACAAACCAAATCTTCCCTCTGCTTTCTCCCCTCATGGAAAAGATCTGACTCGTTTTTTATGGTGTTTTAATGTTTTCCTGTTAAATTGGAAACCTACCATCAACAGCATCGTGCTAACGTGTGAGAATCAGAACGAGACAGTGACTTCTATTTCACCTCTTGAGCAATGCAGGAGCAGTCAGATACCTCTAAGAAACAGAAGTAAATTTGATTTTATGTAAAATTTCTGTTTTAGTTGTATTTGGTGAGTTTGCTGCCTCTAATCGTTATTTTAAACATTGGAATTTTTACTCTCAGGTCTTTAATTTTGATCCTGGAGCTGCTGTAAAGCAGAGAACTGCTGAAGATGTTAAAGCGGACGAAGATGTCACCAAACTATGCATACACAAAAGGAAAATTATTGCTGTGGCTACACTTCATAAAAGCATGGAAGCACCACATCCTTCACTAGTTCTGACTAGTCCTGGTGGTGGGACAAGTGAGTAAAATCATGCAGAATCATTAAACTGTTTAATTTCAAATATATATAAATATAGAAACACTCCCAAAAAGTCTTATATATCTATGAGTGCAATAGTAAACAGATTAAAGGAGAAAATAGAGGTAGTAGTTAGAGAGATGTCAGTAGATAGCACAGGAGTCTAAAAAGCAGGTCATCCCAGACTAAGAGCATGATTTCCTTGGAAAAGGTATCAGATAGTTCTAGACAAAGAAAATACATTAGCTCTCATCTTTTGGAACTATAGTAATATGTCTGATATTCTGTCACATGGGAAATTAGAGAAGCAGAATAAAGTGATTATAAAGGGATTAGAATGTGGCTAAGGACTTGGCTAAATGGGAAATTGTATTGCGAGGCAGAATATACAGCTAGAGAAGATCTCCACTGTAATTTCTCAAGGATTATTTTTGGGGACCAACCTGGATTAGCATTTTAATTATCCATATCAACAAAAACTGAGGTAATTTGTTGACGGATGAAGCTGGCAGGTACTATCAAAACAAGAGAAGATCAAAACATGTTGAAAAACTGGGGGGATCATTGAGACCTGGAGTGAAAGAAAAGGTACAGCAACAAATCCTGTTAATTGTAAGGTTATTCACCTGGGGGCTAGTGAAAAAAAGCTATTAGCTGTAAATTATTGAGAAAGAAGACCTAGAGAGAGTAGCTGATCAAAGATGCCTGTGAGCAGTACCAGAGGGCAGTATGGTGCAGATCAGTGTGACTCTGGGAGACGCACAAATGCCATCGTACGCCGACTGTCTTCCTGTGCCGCTCTTTCACTGCCAGCGCTCGCGCTGCAACAGAGCAGAGGCTTTTCTCATCGTGAACTGCAAAACACTTCTTATAAAAGTCATCTAAAAGCGTTTAGCTACCTGGCAAAACGGTGGCTGAAACAAGGTACGATTGCTGTCGATAGAGACAGCATAAATAAAGGAGAATCCACACCAGAAGATCAAGCTACTTAAGCTAAAGCACAGGGTTAGCACTGAAAGGAACAGCTACAAAAACAGAGTTGTGTAGAAACTTCAACAGAAAATTAAGTACTTTCTAAGGATTACAAGACAAGGTTCTGAAGTAGTCTTACAAATCCAAATGGTGAGGACAAAAGAGTGAAATTACTTTTAAGACAGAGCTCAGTGCATTTATGGTTACATGCTGTGATGCATGCACCTTCGGGGAAGTGGCCCTTGATAATCTGAGGGATCTTTTGCACCCCTATATTGCTGTAATAACAGCTGGCTAATCGCTAATCCCTCCGCAGCCTGACTTCAAAGTGGAAAATTTTAAGGCTATAAAAATAAATAATAAATTTCTGATAGACAGACAAGACTAAGATAACTGGTGTGCTCTGGCATGTTCAAATTGCTATGTATGATTTTTAAAGCTTTGTTTAAATTGTTTTTTGCAACATAATTTATGTTTTTAGAACAAACAGTGCAATTTCCCAAATTACTATGCTTTTTCCTTATTAATTATTTTTATTCTTTATGAGTAGAACTGAAATTACATTTCTGTTTTCAAAAAATTGGCGAAACGAAGGAGGTAAAACCAGGTAAATATTGAAAACACAAGTCACATTTATGTGGTCTTACCTTCTCCGTTGATCAGAATTTTATGCACTAAGCCAAAAAGAATATTTCCCGATAAATTGCCTTTGTAAACGAAATGCCTTTTCATTTATGCACACTTACATTTGACCAACTGCTTAGGTCCAGCATTCAAGGCGAGCGTTCCCCTATGTATTTTGTTTTGCAGTTCAGTCTTGAGATTTGTCCCCTAAATGAGACTTTGGCTGTATTTTGGGAAAGATAATATGGTTGTTTCTGTCATGATGTAGCTGGTTGAGCAAATAGGATGAAGGCAGGATTGTCAGTGCCATCTGTCTCCTATGGCCAGGCTGAAGGAAAGAAGGGAATTGGGTTCTTGTGAGTAGAGGAATTTAAAGGCACCACTGAATTCATTTGAACGTGAAATCTTTAGCGTATGACTCAAGTTATAGTTTGCATATTCAGAGGCTGCATGCCAGGTGCTCCAAGCTCAATTACAAACTCCCAGAGCAGCAAAACTGGCAGAAATTCCGCCAGACTTGGAGCTGCATGTGATGGTATTCTTAAAGTAAAACATTGGGGGGGGGGGGGAAGTCTTTTTAAATAAAACTGACATTAGTGGGCAGAAAAGGAAAATGGTCTTGTGCTTGTAGGAAAGTCTAGTCTCAAAACTGTGATTTCCAGGAATTTTTTCCATTGTAGAGGGATTCACACGTATGTGTACACAAATATCCCCAGGGCCTTTATCCTGAAACCAGTGTACAAGGTTGAGCCCCTTAAATTTAGCATCTTCCCCCCAAGCAAAGCTTGTTGCAGAAGCTGCAGATGAAGCCTTAATTTAGTAAAGTAATACAGGACACTTCCTAGGAACTGATTAACTCAGAGGACTGGAACTCGGCGCCCGTGGTGCCAGCGACTGGTGCGGAGCAGCTGGAGAAGCTGCATCCTGCCTTGCACAGCCATGGTCTCCTAGGTCTCTGCAATTAAGTGCTTGGCTGAAAAGAAACCTGGGCCAAAGTCGCATGGCACAGCTCTCCATTTGTCCTCGTCAGGGACGGCATTTGGGGCAGGACCCTTTTCTCTGTAGGGCGTGGAGAAATTAGTCTAAACCCTTGCTGGGCTTTGTTCCGCCTGTACTCAATAGGTGGTGCCAGAGGCTCCTTTTCCCTGCGACAGTGATCGCCTGCTCCTCCTGCCAGCCCTTCTGGCTGTAGCCAAAGTGGTGATGCTGGAGATTCAGGAGTAGGACACTGGAGATGATGGTTTAGAGGGAAAAGACAAAAGGGAGAGGGGAAAAAAAAAACTTGCAGGAACTGATGTTTCAGAAGGACTGTGCTAAAATAAATTTATGTAGGGAACAAGCGTGCTTGAAACTTCAGAAACACAAGATTTAATTGTTGTCCATATTTATGCAGTCTTTATGGGGAATCTGGAGTTAAGGTCTATACAACTGCACTATGTAGTAGGGTAGCATGCACCATGCCAGCAAGTACTTGGTGATTTAGGTATTATTTCTGTTTAGACAAAAGTTTAGCCAAAAGGTGTCCTATCTGTTGTGAGTATTTTCACACACAGTAGATTTGCACTGAAATGTGTGATACTGGATTTCAAAACAGTAACTGTTGTGTTTTTAATATCAGGTGCAACTCCAGTAGTTCCTACTCGAGCAGCAACTCCAAGATCAGTGAGGAATAAATCGCATGAAGGAATTACAAATTCTGTGATGCCAGAATGTAAGACTCCTTTCAAGTTGATGATAGGGGCATCTAATGCCATGGGTAGGCTTTACGTGCAAGAAATGGCTGGAAGCCAGCAACAAGAACTTCATTCTGTCTATCCTAGGCAGAGATTGGGTAGTAATGAACTTGGACAGAAGTCTCCGTATCGTGGCAGTCATGGTGGGATGCCCAGTCCAGCTTCATCAGGATCACAGATTTACGGAGATGGCTCAATCTCTCCTAGGACTGACCCACTTGGAAGCCCTGATGTTTTCACGAGGAGCAATCCCAATTTTCATGGAGCACCCAACTCTAGTCCTATTCACATGAACAGGACACCTCTGTCTCCACCGTCAGTAATGCTACATGGTTCTCCCATACAGTCATCCTGTGCAATGGCTGGAAGGACTAATATACCTCTTTCCCCAACCTTGACCACAAAAAGCCCAGTAATGAAAAAACCCATGTGTAACTTTTCAACTGGTATGGAAATACCACGAGCAATGTTTCACCATAAACCACCCCAAGGTCCACCCCCGCCTCCTCCACCGCCTTCTTGTGCTCTTCAGAAAAAGCCATTAACATCAGAAAAGGATCCACTTGGCATACTTGACCCTATTCCTAGCAAACCAGTGAATCAGAATCCTGTTATCATTAACCCAACTACTTTCCATTCAAATGTCCACTCTCAGGTACCCGTGATGAATGTAAGCATGCCTCCTGCTGTCGTCCCTTTGCCAAGTAACCTTCCTTTGCCAACTGTAAAACCTGGTCACATGAACCATGGAAGTCATGTTCAAAGAGTTCAGCATTCTGCTTCAACTTCCCTCTCTCCTTCACCAGTGACGTCCCCAGTTCATATGATGGGATCCGGGATTGGAAGGATCGAGGCTTCTCCCCAAAGATCACGTTCTTCTTCCACGTCATCAGATCATGGAAATTTCCTGCTGCCTCCAGTAGGACCACAGTCATCCTGTAGTGGTATTAAAGTTCCTCCCAGGTCCCCAAGGTCAACAATAGGGTCACCGAGACCATCTATGCCATCTAGCCCTTCCACCAAGCATGATGGACTTAATCAATACAAGGACATCCCTAACCCATTAATTGCTGGAATGAGTAATGTATTAAATCCTCCAAACAATGCAGTTTTTTCTACTGCATCGGCTGGAAGCAGTTCCTTGAAGAGTCAGCCTGGTTTGCTGGGAATGCCTTTAAATCAGATCTTGAACCAGCACAACGCTGCCTCTTTTCCAGCAAGTAGTTTACTCTCAGCAGCAGCCAAAGCACAGCTAGCAAATCAAAATAAACTTGCTGGTAACAACAATAACAGCAGTAGCAATTCTGGACCTGTTGCCAGCAGTGGCAACAACGAAGGACATAGCACTTTAAATACCATGTTCCCTCCTGCTGCCAATGTGCTTCTACCAACGACTGAAGGGCAAAGTGGCCGAGCAGCACTGAGAGATAAATTGATGTCTCAGCAAAAAGATCCTCTGAGGAAAAGAAAGCAGCCAACCACCACGGTGTTGAGTTTGCTGAGACAGTCTCAGTTGGACAGTTCTGGAGTTTCCAAAGCTGGATCTGATTTGATAAGAAAGCAAAGTCAAAGCTCCTTTCCCATCAGTTCTATGTCCCAGCTCCTTCAGTCCATGAGTTGTCAGAGCTCTCACATGAGCAGCAATAGTACCACCAGTTGTGGGAGCTCAAATACTGCTTTACCATGCTCTGGTAACCAGATGCATTTTGCAGACACCAATATGAACTCTGGCAGTCTCCAGAACTCGCTGGCACAGAGTTTACCCTTGCGAGGGGAGAGTGTGCACTGCCAGAACACAAACACTAACTTTGTCCACGGTACTAGCCCGGGCACAACCAACCATCTTGCAGGTTTAATAAATCAGATGCAGGCTAGCGGGAACTGTGGGATGCTCAGTCAGACAGGAATGGCTTTAGGAAATTCATTACATCCGAACCCACCTCAGTCGAGAATCCAGGCATCCTCCACTCCAGTGGTACCAAACAGCATTGTTAGCAGCTGTAATCAAACAAGTCCTGAAGCAGGTACGTTTCCTTCTAAAAGGATACCCCTATCTTTGACTGCTTGGAAATATATTATGACTATTTTTAATTGGGTTCCTTTTACATATCTACCTTTGAAATTTGAGTTTACCAATATACGAATATGAAAAGTCTGCTTATTTCATGCTGATATCCAGAAATTCAAAAATAAAACAAATGAGGAAAAAAGCCTATCGGCAGACTAAAATATATCTCCCTTTTCCTGAACAAAGTCATCTTGGCCTCCTTCCTCTGACAATTTTTGCTTTTATTAACTTCCACACACTCTGCGTAAATAAAATCCATGCACTTTTGTACAGACCCAGACCTCAGCTTTTCTCACTTGCCCAAATAACTTGGGGTGGTGGGTTTTTTTGCTACTTCAACCCTAGAATGCAGTGGCTAAACTGGCAGCGCGTGTCCAGGCCATGCACGTGTTCTGCTGCTTGCATTAAAGAGTTGGCGTTATCAGAGATTGGAGCAGATACCAGGAGTACAAAAGTTTACAAACTAACCCTTTTCAGGGACAGCACAGGGGAGTGTTGAGTCTGAGTTTGCCTTTATCGTGATAATTTCACTAAGCTGGTAATTAAACGGTTGAATAAACTGTGTGTTCAGTTGGAAGAGTGTAGAGAGAGATTTCCTGGTTTATTCATCAGCAAAGACTTGGAGAGGAAAGAGGTGTGGTGCTGTTCCTGTCTCCGTGCTGTTTAAAGATCAAAAGGAGGCAGCTCAAAAATGTGTATTTCATTTAACTACGACTGGTTGAACCAAGTACGCAGTTTTGAAAGATGGGACTGTGTTAATTTCTTAAGCAGAAAGAAAACCCTCCATTGGATATTTCAGTCTTTCAACTTGGTTAACTTCCAAAGCGTGTGTTTGATACAATCCCAGCTAAACTACATCAGCTCACACGAAAGGGACTGTCAGCGTGCGAGCGGTCTCTCTCGTTAACCCGAGAACGAACCTGATACGTATTCCTGAGCTTCCTCCAAGAGAGCTGTTCCTTCTTTATAATGCAGAATGGAATTCTATAAAAACTGAATTATGTAAAAATAATTTTCTAATATTATGCTGGTCACAGTTTCTGATGGCTTTTAAGGGTTTCTCTCTGTTCCTGGGGAAAAACGGCAATTTCTTTTTCTTTTTTTTTTCCTTAGCTATATTAGTGGTTTGTGTTGCAAGCAAGCAGCTATTAATCCTTGCATGGCTGCTTTGCCTTGTCATGCTGACAGAGGGGAGTATTTCCTGATATAGTCCCTCTCTTCTGAGACTTTGTACTCTCTTCTGAACAGACCAAAGGTCTGGTTTTGCCTTAGGAGCTTGCTTCCCTGTCCCACTAAGCATACTACAAAATCCCTTTTGCAGGAAACTCTTTGGGTTTCCACCTCCGTTGAGTTCAGTGGGGACCAGTGGGATGTGTGGGTCCTTCTGAATTATCCCTGTCCGCGTGGCTGAAGAAAGCTGTGAAGTTATCGCAGCATTTGACTACGTTAACTTGCCCTCCGGGGGCCAGAAAAGACTGAATGTTATGTGAGATAAGAGCCAGCGGTTACCATCAAGAAGCTGAGCCATAGTAGTTCACCTCATGTGGGATAAGGGTTGAAAAGGTCCAAGGTTCCTACACTAAATTCAGACTGGAACCAATTAACAGTTTTACGTGGCATAAAAATTATCAATAAAATGTTGCTTAGAGACTATTAAAGTGAACTTTTAAGAACGAGAATCCGAGTCCATCCCCACGCAGGATCTTCTTGTTCCTGCTCCGTTGCTTTGACCCAGCCATGCTTTGGTGTGGTGGCACCTGGGACCACTCGAGAAGGTGGCCCTCGGGTGGATGGCACGGCTTGTCCTCGTTCCTATGTTAGTTAATCAGAGCCTTTCCTTATGTCGCCGGTCCATTATCTTCAGGCAAGCTGAGTTTCTTCCCGAGAAGACAAATGCGACAGAACAAATCTGTGCATGTGTCAAAGCCCCATGAAGAAAGGTCTCACCAGAAATGGCCAATTCAGTTCTCATCAATATAGGAGCAGAAATATGTGCATAACCCGCCTGGGAACTTCTGTTCTGCTGTGGTATTTCCACAGAATGGTATTTCTAATACCCTGGAGATAATGGATAGAATTATAGCAATATAATTATAGGGCCTTAAAGCGGCACTTTTTTTCTTATCTAAAAGACAAATGGTAGTTCTGTGTAGGCAAAGATTAGAAAGATTGGAATATGTTCTGGTCCTCACTGCTGAAGGGGTTTGTTTCTTCAGTTTTGATGCATGCAAAATACACACAGCCTGCATTTAATTATTTTATGAAACAATTAAATGTTATTAACCGGCCTAGAGAGCTGTTTTCTTTAAGATGAACTTTCAGATTCTGTTATCTTTGTGTTATTCCCGGGCGCAAGGCCCTAAAGCAGTGTACGGACCTTCATCCGGCCTCCTGCCTGCGTCGTCACAGCAGCGTGGGGCTCAGGCGCGAGATTTAAGTCTAAAGTTTAAATCTGAAATCTGGGAAAATCCAGATAGGGACATTTTCTTGTATTTGCAGAAAGGAAAGTCTTCCCGTGCAACAAGTGTGAAATGTTGAGTATTTTGCATTACTAATAACCTTTAAAAATAATAAGTTAGTTACCAGTCTGTGTTTGGTTATGTAGACAGAAAAAGATAAGAGATATATAGTGAATTATTCTGTGTTATTATTCTGCATAGCGGGTTGATGGTTTTGGTGAGCAGTGTCCAAAATGCCATGTGAACCGTGCTTTCATGAGCAGTTCAGCTGAGTAAGATATCTTCGGGAAACTCCTGTTCATATTTGAGTTTGTGGCTTTTTTTCTTTTCTTTTTTTTTTTTCTTTGTTTTTAAAAGTATTTTAATTGCTAAATCTGTTTTCTGTTTCTGTGCCAGCATTCAGAATAGCTACTAATCAGAAAATAGTTCCTGAGAGAAAAAATACTGAGAATCGCCACAATTAGATAGCTGGTTATTGCCTAAGCTTTTAATTATATTTTAACCACATGGACCAAGTTTTATTATTCTAGCTTTTATTTTCCTCTTCCGCAGATAATATCTTTGGTTTCCAGGTAATTTTCAGGATGAGCGTGATAGAATTAAAAATTAGTAAATACAAAAGTAAAAATTTCTGTTTTGTAGTTTTCCAAGTTTGAGCCCTTGAAAACCAGTTATGCTCAATTAATTTTTATTAACAATTTCAGTCTCTCGGTTCTATAGTGTTTGGGCTGCAAACACTGTTTAATAAGGAGGAGGTAGCAGCAGGTCTGTATAGATTTTTTTAGGGCTATTCCTTTGGAAAGAGTCCATTTTCTGCCAGGAGAGTGAGTTCTGGACTCATTTTTTCTGATGAGTGGTGTTAATATTTCCGTTAACCTTTGACGCTCTGTTCCTCGTCAGGCAAACCCTCAGCCTCCTCGTATGAACTGAAGGGAGAATCCCGTTTGCCAATTTGGCAGCTTGAAGATTTATTCCTTCCGCCGTTTTGCCTCTTTTTGGATTTGCCTGTTCTCGTTGTGAAATGGGACTGCGTCACTGGGTGATATATTTTATTGTAAAGACTGGTTTATTTATTTTTTTTCTTGCCGTTAGAATGTGCCGTTAGTCCAGAAGTTCACAGCGCAGAAAATCTGTGTGTGAGTGTTGAACATTCAACAAGCAAATCCTGCTAAGAATGCAACATGCATAAACGATGGGATAGATGAAAACAAGTGAAAAATACTTGGGAGTAAAAGCTATATACAGCTGATAAGGGGAACCAAGGGAACTAATATAATAACCATGGTGATAGAAGTAAAGATTATAAGTTGTCTCAAATATCAGAACATCAGAAATACGAAAAACTCTAGGTCTAGGAGTTTACTAGTGACAAACAAAGGGCAGATTTGGCAAACAAAGGCTATATCCCTTCCATAGACTCAGAACAGTAATTTTTACTGGTGAATTTTACAGAATAGAAAATAGTAAAATATAATTAAATAGGGAGGAGCTCACAGGCCCAATACCAGTTGCTGAGGAGCTTCTATCCCACTCAAACAGATTTTTTTTTTTAATACAGCCAAGTACAGTGTAATATAATTGGGAATGGAACATTGCGTTGGAAAAGAGTGACTCAAAGAAGGGTTTGGGGAGGCTGTGATTTAATAGACGTAATGCAAACTGTCAGATCGACAGTGTTGGGAAAAAAAAAAAAACTTCAAAAAATCCCACAAAAAGAGAAGCAGGATGAATCCCTGGAAACATGAAAATGGGAATGCGCAGTGGAACTGGGGATGAGAAAAACAGAGTTGGGATGTGGCATTCTGGCTAGTGGTCCCTCCTCCTGAAAGGTACAGAAATACTGGAGAGTTCCAAGGGGGGGCCACAGCATTGGTCCAGGTGGTTGCCAGTGAGACCTCGGGGTGTAAGCCCTGGAGCCAGTGTCTGCACTCTCGTCATCCAGGAGATCCCGAAGTCAGGCTCACCTCCAACACTGGGACCTCGTCAGCAGAGCAGTTGCCAGGATGTCGAGCTGGATCGAGGTATTCCAGCACTTGGGAATGCCCTGGAATCCGCTCTTTCAAAGAAGTAGCCAAGAAATAGCATTGCTTCCTATAGGTATTTATACATGGGCAGTATCTGAAAAGGTGGAGGGCTGAATTATTTTTACCTTGTTGGCAGACATTTGGTACCAACTTCCAGTGGCTGAAAGCTGGTAAATTCAGCATCGAAGAATCATCGAATTGTAGAATGATTTGGGTATAGCTTTACTCTCGCTGCTCAGTAGATGTTTGTTACCAATGTAAATAAAAAGGCATCCTGACCTGACTCCAGAGGATGGCATCATAGGATCATAGAATGGTTGAGGTTGGAAGGAACCTTAAAGATCATCTCGTTCCAACCCCCTGCCCTGGGCAGGGACACCTCCCACTAGACCAGGTTGCTCAAAGAAAGAGTGGTTTTCATTTTGTGAGAATACTAAGCATTGAAGTACTCTAGCAGAGGATCTGTAGAGTCTGAACAGAGTATGAACAGTCATAAAGAAATTTCCCAACCCAAGTGTGCGTAGGATCCTTCTGCCTGATGGTGGTGGTCGCTTCTGACCTCAGCATCTGCTCAGCTCCGTTCCCCTCGAGCTGCCCTCCCGCGCTGATGGGTGGGTGGTACAGAGAACTGTGTCCCTTCACAGGGACTGCTCACGACACTTATACATGTGTTAACCATCATAATGCAACCCCAGTATCAACATTTCATCCCAATATAACCTAAAGGACTCATGAAAGACTTTTTATTTTTGACAGACAGACGGTTGGCTAGAGCTGCTCCAAGTGGAGCAATCAGGGATTGTTGTCTTGCAGAATCAGAAATTATCTTGTCGATAATCATATTGCAGCTCAGACCAAAATTATTTTCAAATCAGACCGGCCTTTGTTGGTTTTTTTTTCCCTTAGCAGCAGCATGGGGGGAACAGGTCCCAGTTCTTTGCCATTTGTAATGTTTCATTTCCTCTTGCTTTATGCTTGTAGCACAAAGCCCTGTCTCCTGAGGGATGAATTGCTTTAGTCTAACTAAAGGATTTGTCCTTAATCTAAGTGAAAAACACTGATGAAAAGTATTGTAATTTGTGAACCTGTTTTTCTTAGCAGTTTGGGTAAGTATTCTCCCTGTCCTTCTGGGAGAGCTGTGAATGTAAATGCTTTAGATGGAAAGGAATGATGGTACAGTCACGTCCGTATTTTGACAACGTGAGGATAAAGAGTTACATGACTAAAAGGTTAAATGTACTATCGGACATAGTGGTAGTCAACAATGTAATGTAGGGCCTTGCTTCTCTGAAAATGGTCTTTCCTACGCATCAAAGATGGGGTATTTTAGAGCATGTCATATCAAACCTGTACAAAGTGGCACATTCTAGTATGTGAACTTCTGGATTTGCTCCACAAAATTACTTTTATATATCATGGAATTACAAAATCAGAACTTTTTGACTTTAAATTCAGAAGAGTATCTGGTTGGCATCCTTTATGGGGCTTGTTACATCTGAGAAGAGTTTCTTACTAAACTTAAGTAACCCCTGGACAGGACGCCAACCAGCTACTCTTCTGATTATGAAACCAATTGATTTGGGGTTTCGGTGTTTATATAAACGTACAGAGGGACTTTTCTCTGGTGGGGAGGTGGGATGTGATTATAAGGAATCACTGTTATATAAAATCTGGCACTGCTATTCAACTTTCTGCCCCGTTTTCCTTTGTTATTATTTTGGGGAGACAAAAGTGATTATTTTCCTATTTGAATGAGAACTGCAAAGAATGGGGAAAATGTTCTACATGAAGAATAAGATTTCCAAGTATGAGACGTGTGGTAGGTCAAGTCTGCTCCCTGCCCTGCTATTGAAATGAATATTCTCATTTATTGGCTTTTTTTAACTGTTGGTAGAAGATTTATGCACAAACCCACTCTCATTCTCTGAACATAAAGGAATCACTGACTTCCTAGGCATCAGCATTCGTATTAGGTAAAACTTAATTGTTAATGTGATAGACTTTTATACAGTCAGTGTAAACATACTTGCTACCAGGAGGTTTACAACAGAGGAAAAATTTGGAAGTGGAATAGAGTTTTCTTTTCAAATTACCTCTATTTATGACTGTTTATTGTTAGCAAGTGCTAGCAAATTGGAAAAACCTGGGAATCAGCTCCATCTCTACTTAATTAACTCAGTTGTTTAGCTGAAATGAGTAAGCCTCTAATTTTAGTAGAAGTGGAAAAAGGAAATGTAGGAATAATTTATTTATAGCTATACAGACGTGTTATGCGGGTTGGGTTTGGGTGAGTGAAGATCAGAAAGGCTAATGTTAATGGAGCGCTGGCTTCTCGAGGGTTATGGTGGGATCCCATTCTGCTTCTCCCACATCCTGGGGCTCGAGGCTCTTCCGTGAAAGGCGTGAAGCTACATAGACCTCAGCATTGCCTCGACATCTTTCCTCCTTGTCTTTGAACGTGATGCCGTCAGTGTATATTAGCTATACCCTGTTTGGGGCCCTTCAGGCTCTGCCATACCCAGTTTGTGAGTCACGGTGGCGTTACCTCTGAGATAAATACCAAGATTAAAAGTTCAGCGCTGCTGAGCTCCGCTTACTGAGCACATCGCTCACTTAGACACACAGCTTGGGTTTTTTCGTGTGGTGGTTTGCTGCTTATAATTTGAATTTGCCGATAACTCATAGTCTTTTAGTTAACCAGACTCTTATCTAATTAGTGTTTTAACTGCCATACATTTTTCTATGAATTTATAGTAATAAAAGTTAGAGGATTTGTAAAAAATAATAAAATCATAGAATGGTATAGGTTGGAAGGGACCTTAAAGATTATCTAGTTCCAAGCCCCTGCCCTGGGCAGGGACACCTCCCACTAGACCAGGTTCCTCCAAGCCTCATCCAACCTGGCCTTGAATAATGCAGAAAGATTAGTCTTATTTTATTAAAAGTAAGATTGTGAAGAAAAACTGAACTACTTATATGAGATTTCCCACACATATTTAGCTCTCCACATCTTCTGAAAATATTCTTAAGCAGAACCAGTGGGCAACTCCAAAACTTGCTGGAGGGTAGAACAGGGACTACTGAAAGAGATAATGCTTTTTATTGAATTTTTAATTTCCCAAGCTAGCAATACGTGTTTTACCTCACCTGCAGCGCACCTCCCGCAGCTGTGAAAGGGGGAATGACACAGGACGAGATGAGACAAAGTGACAAATACTGAAAGGCTGGTCCTTCGTTTGTATGCTGTGGTCTGGGCAGTTTTTTACTAGAGGACGGCTGCTGCTGTCTGTAACAGCTAAGCACAGAAGAGTACTTTTCCCAAAGTAATTTGAAAAACAGCAGTGATGGTAAAATGCGGAAGTTGGAAGAGACAGGAGTAAGGAGAAGAGCCAAGACTGAAGTTTAGTCAGGTATTTAAAAAAAAAAACCAACCCTAATTTTAAGGATTTCTGTTGTCCGAGAAAGTATGTTGGGTTTTTTGCCTTTTCCTCAAAATTTTGTCAGACTCGTTTTTGGCGGAGTCACTTTTCAGAAGACGCAGAGACTGCGTGCTGTGGTCCTCGGGGATTCTCATCCTTAAAATAATCTGTTAGAGGAGGAGTTTGAAAAACACTATGAAGAACAGGGCCAGCGTTACAACCGTCGTGTTGCAAGTGAAAAAATACGCGATCCTGCATCAATATGCCGTTGGTAGCCGTAGTCATACGCTCGGCTGCTCCAGTGATAAGCGTGATGTTACGGATAGGCAGCTAAATCTGTTGCAGAGAAGAACACTTTCTGTGCGGCCAGAGTATTGTATATGAGGGGAGGTCACGGTTTTACCTGGTTCTGCTGGGCCGAGAGGGATGTTTTGTTTATTTGCCCATTGTTGGTGATGTCTCTGTCTCAAGGGAGCAGGATCTCGATAAGGGGAACAACTGACAGGGGTTTGCGGTTAACAGCTGAGTTATGGTTTCTTTGGAATTGAAAGCGCTATAATAAATGCGATACCAGATAAATATCTTAAATGTTTTCCATTCCAAAAAGAAAACAGAGAATATAATTGTAAAAATGTATAGTTCTTGCTTCTAAGTTTATAGGTAAGTGATGGAATATGTAGTTAAAGCAGGAACGTGTTGTCTCAAAACTTTTAAGGCATATGGGGTCATATCGCTTCCATCAGGGATTATACTTCTGTGAAAGTTAACCCTCTTAAAATCGCAAATTGAAAAATATTGCCACTGATGCAAACTACGCATTCGTATCTCTAAATTGGTATTAATTCTTATTTCACATCAGTATTGCAGTGGCTTCTGGAGACCTCGAGCTTGGATTGGTGACGCTGTGCGGCAGAAGTTGCACAAACCATTAGAGATACAGTAGTAATTGTAATGCCTAAATGATCTTTTGTACTTCCACACCTTGGTAATCTCAGGGTAAGGCATGCAGTGAAACTCTCCTCTCTCCACTCTTGCTGGATCTTTCCAAAAGGAATCTTGCCGGTTTCTTCTGCCAGAGCTACCGAGTTTCAGCTGGCAGAGGGTGGGAGCGGTGGAGGGTTTGGCAAGAAGCTCTTTACATGACCAAGGAGCTGAGTGAGAGTTTTTGACAAGGGTTTCAAAAACTTGAAATGTTCTAAATCTAAAAAGCAACAAAGAAAATATAAAATGAAGTTAGCTGCATTTTTATTGAATATGCAGAAAAGTAAGAATTGGGAAGGTGGTATGTGTGACATTTCTTTCTTTTCAGCTCTTAAAATGTTTAAGATATACCTAATGAGCAAGTTCTGCACAAGCTCTAAGTACTTAATGCACCTGCCTTATTGCTTATTTTTATTCTACAGATTCCAGCAAGGTACTGTTGAGACTATTGAAATATTAGAATACATAATGATATATTTCTTATAGAGAAATGCATTGTAAAATATTATTTCTATTATCATTTTCTAATTGGTGTATTTAACTGCAGTTTTTTTAGGAAAATACATCTATAGTTAACATTCTTTAATTTGGTAGAAATACTTTTAATATCTATGAAGACTACAATAGTTTACTTTCGGTCTGAATTGTTTGGTTTATAAGGAAGCATTATTCACAGTGTCCGAAGTCATTGCTGTTCCTACGTACTTTTGTGCAGACAGTTCTGCTGCTGCTGCAGGAATGATATGTGGGCTTCAACTCTTTCCTTTTGTTTAGTTTGAAACCAATAGCTCAACCCCAACTTCTCTTTCTGAGGACAGCCATTGAAGCCTGCTGTGCCAGTCTTCGTTTTATTCAAATATTAATACTGCTTAAAACCAGGACTCAAAACAAGATAGAGCTCTGATACATCCTGCCATCCCAGTAGCGTATGTGTACGTGTGCGTCCCTGTCTCCTCACGGTAGGACAATGCTGAGATATGAATGATAAATATCTTCCACTCTAGTGTCTTTATTTTAAGTGAGCAGAAAAAGTGATTCTTCTCAAGCACAAACTGATTTTGTAATACCCATTATTTTATTGCATCTTCTTAGGAATACCTGTCAAGCAGCATTTTAAAAAAAGGAACACAGATAAAATCCACACAGGAAAATAAACCTGCTTTAAAAAAAAAAAAATTCATAAATAAAATACCATAGCACACAAAGTAATAATTTTTAAAAATGTATATCCCATCCAATTTCCCTTTATTTACTTCCAAAACATTTATTTAACCCTGTAAGAGAACAATAGATGTATTTTTTGGCATTCTGACTATTTCTGCTCCCTGCGTTAGAAAGATGGTTCCTTTTTCTCAACAACTGGCAAAAGGACTTTTGGCAGACGTCTGCGTCTGCAGGAGCTGGAAGCCGGCGTTCGTCTTAGGCTTTTATGGCTTTTAGTCTCACTCCTTCATCTTTTTTTCATTCTACTTATACTCTTAAGAGCTTCTGATTATTAAGGACTGTTGTTTACTGAGCTGACATGTTCGATGCCTTGTGTTTCCAGGATTCAAAATAGCATGTTTTTATGAAACTTGGAATCAAACTTGCGATTTCCTTCTCGCTTTCAACTCCCGTGCACATTTCTCATCAAAATCCTCCTAATTGTCATCTGGGAGCCTGGATACCGTAATAACGAACCGTTTCATGGTGGCGTTTTGGGTGAGCTTCCACGCTCTCAGAACTCTTTGGTGCAGTGGCGCATCTCCTTTTCTTCTGGCTGTCATCCTTCTCCAGACCTGATGGAAATGCAGGTGGTCAGGACTGTTTTCCTTACACCACTGCTGGCCAAGGCAGCTTGTTTGCGTAGCGTTCTGTTTTCGGCTGATATCCACCACCTGGTTTCCACTGCCATCCTGCCCTCTGTGAAAATTCTAGTAAATACGATGTATGGGTCTAGATGGTAATAGAAGACAGACCCCAAAGGACATCCAGTCAGTTTGAGGTCACCACTGCTATGCTTTGATGCTACTCCCTGATTTGAAAGGCCAGGACTCTTCTTAGGACTCTTCTTCTCTTGTACTCGCAGTGTAGCTTGTACCATTGCTTTGATGAGGCACGGTACGTATTTTGTGCTGTTTCAGAGAACTCTTCACATCATCAGGCTGCCGATACCGGGCATCATTTTCTTCTCATTGCATCTGGTCTCCTCGTGAGTCAGAAAGACAGGGCTGCTCACGTTCATCCTGGATCTTGGAGATTTCGTTTTGAGACTGGGAAAGGACAGTTCAGAGGGCTCTCCGAGGGCTCCCGTGGTCCTCCCAGAGGAAGATGGAATTCTGTACCTTGTTGACACAGCGCTATCACTCACAATTATGGAAATTATACGTGTTTTATAAAAGGGAAAAAATAATTCAGATTTTGTCTTTTGGGTGGGGGCCAAACGTTCAGAAGATGTCTAGTAGCACTATGTTTTAATGAAAATGGGCGTGCATGCATTTCTTCATCTGGAATATTGACTTGTTGGAGATGGTATTTTGGAAAGGATCCAGAAATCGTATTCTGGCAATTCAGTCTGTTGCTGGACATAGATTTGTCCCAGAATGCAGTTGTAAATATTGTATTAGCTGCTACCCAATTCAGGGCTTTCCCACCCCGATTCCTACAGTGTCTCCCTGTGAGGCAGGTTTAACAGAAGCTGGGGGAGAATATTTGCCTGTTTTTTCTTTTCCTGCTGAAGTCTGGCTACTCATCGCCTCTCCCACTCCCGAACTTCTCAAGTCTGGATTGAAATAAGGACACATTTCCTTCCTCCTACTCAGAATCCATCAAGATTTTGTTTTTCTCCCAGTAGCAATTAATTCATTGCCTAAGTAACCTGGAGAAAGGGCAAGAGATGAATGTGCTCCAGACCCTCTCAGGTTAGATCTCCAGGAGCTGGTTTGACGGGGGATAGAAATCAGGGCAGCGCTTGACAAAAGTTTGAGATTTGACTTCACACCAGATACTCTTCCGTGTGGTCATTTACCTGAGTGGAATGGAAAACAGGATCATAAATAAATTAGAAACAGAGATAAGGTCCACGTGAAAATACCAAAATTAGATTTTATATTCATGAGAGCTCTATATATTGAATAGTTGCCTCATGTCTGAATTAAAAATCTATCCATGTGCTGCTTAACACTTTGAATGTGATTTCTACTAGCGAGGGAAGCCTTTCCTAACCACCGAGGAAAGAGCTTGAATATCTGTCTTTCGCCTATTGCAGGAGTAAAGAGTTTCCAAAAAAATATCGCCTGAAACGAACTCACATCTTAGAAAATCCAGTATATCAGACTGTTCCTGCAGGCCAGGCTGGTGGTAGCCTGCTTTTATCTGTATGATGGTAAGATTTTGTGTGGAAAGGTCATTTCCAAATGGGAAGAATGGCCATCTGAAGATGTTCGGGTGTGACCTGGTCCATCCTAAACTAAATTACGACTAGAGAGACTCATGTTAAGTGTGTCTCAAAGTGCAGTGACAGAGTTTTGCTTCAGTGAGCAATTTTTCAACCACCATTATTTAAGAGGCCCTATGTATTTTTAAGTATGGTAGGCATCCGTCTTGTGTCATTTGAGTGGTGCAGCTGATTCTTCCCTTCAAACCACATCGGGATGACTTTGTAATGCTATTTCATAAATCTGTAGTTTGGTCTTTGGGGCTTTTTCTAATATTTAAATCCTTGGAGTGTCAGTTCTGTGTACCGATTTAAACAAAACAAATAAATTGAAAATTTCCGTTTTTGTGAGCAAGCAGGTACCTGATAGTTAATGATGGGTATCGCTGTGAGCTCGGTAACGTACTGATCCATTACCAGCCTGGCATGAGAGTTTGGAACTATTGTAAGTGGCTGCGTTTTCTTTTCTCCAGTGAAACAAAAACAATTTGTTTTTAGCCACAAAGATTGTAAAGACTTTTCTATTACCTCTCTAAAAATGCAGTTTAAAATATTTCAGAAATCAGTGAAAAAAGGAAGATGCGCAGTTATATTTTAGTTTAGGTTCTCTGGGATTTGTGTCATTGAATTTGAGTAGCCAGAGTTTACAGTTGTGTGTTAAATAGTAAGCATACATGTTGGATTTACTTTTGTGTTATGCCGCTCCTTTGTATGAACTGTGTTTGAACTAGGTTTGACTTTTGGCCTATTAACAAAAATAGCAAAATACTAAAAGGAAAAAAAAGCGTGCACACGCATGAAAAATCTTTTTAACATGTCATCGCGGTAGGTCGTGTACGCCTCGATGGGTAAACACGTGCTTGAGAGAATCCTCCTTTTTTCTGTTACGCTCCATTTTGGAGGCGTTGCCAGAGGTGGCTTCTCTGCACAACGGGGTAGCCAGCAGTAGGACAGATACCTCGGCAGAAAACAAACGTACTTGCCGTAGCTGTGGTTTTCATTCGTCTCTACCAGTAGGTTTGCTGTTAGTAGCTTCATCGTAGTTTTGAGTAATGTTTGAGCAACTTGTCTGATCGGCAGCTGTTCGTTGACTTTTATGGGGAAGGTGTCTATAATTTGGAAGTCTGTATTTCTGAGCTAGAAGGCCGTGGAGGGCGTGAGTGCCGGCTTCTCAGGTATATATGAGGCATTTGCCAGGCTGGGGGTGTCAAGATACAGAGCATTTGCCGTTCCTGCCCAATCTGAAATGTTAAACACAAACCCGTAAGTGGAAATCCAGTGGGACGTATATTTTCAGGGCACGGTTGGGGTTTTGTTCCTCAAGTGCGTATCTGGTTTTTTGTTCCAAACTGCTGCCTAGAGAAATGTATTTGTCACAAAACTGCTTTTATTGCTTGGTTAACAGATTTCTCGTCACAGCAGAGTAGGATATCCTCTGCTTTATGATTACAATTTGTTCTTAATTTATCTTTTTTTTAAATTTATTATTTAATTTCTGTACTGAAATGTGGTAACGGTGCCTGGGAGAGAGGGTGTGATCTTCTCATGAATTTAATGCAGTGCCTCCTGTACTGTGTTAATTTTGTGCCTTTTTGAGTTGTTGTAACATTACAGAACTTAACAAATAGTATCTTAAGTTACAAATGCTGTAAAGATTTGATTCTGTTCTTACCAGTTAACAGCATAGTTGCACATCCTTTTTCAAATAGCATTTCTTTAGAAAAAGGGTGATTGATACTTTCTGATAATCGATTTATTTTGATCTCTATCATATGAGCTGTATTTGCAGGGCAGTTGAGAATGGAAAATTATTTTATTGCATCAAAGCCATAGTTAAATACCTTTATAATTATACAGTTTTATATACATGCAGTATATCGTTTTAATACATATTTTTAATGTTTTTTCTCCAGTGAATTGCAATGAATAAAGTAGAAAGGCGTAGTTCAAGGCAATTTCACTTGCTTGAATTCTAGTCTCCTCTCATATGTTTTTTGTGTATGACCACTGCCAGTTCAAGACTCTACCTTAAGTGAAAGACAATGAATAATTTATTTTATACTTCAGCTTTGGCTAAAGATAGCCAAATAAACTTTATTTTCTCTCACTCTTTCCGTGTAGCGCCCTCACAGTAAATGCACCCAGTTGGTCTTTCTTTTCATGCCAAGTGATGGATATGACTAGACCACACCAATTTACATTTTTTTAGAAGTTGTTGGGGGTTTTTGTCTGCTAACCTATCTTGACCATAATGTATTTTGCTCGTTAGATTTTATCATAGGCATCATCATGACATGTAATTGTCATCATTGTATTTTTTCTTCAGAAATCAAAATAATGCTTTAAATAATTATTCTCCCAAACCCCATTAATGGAACAGAGATGGAAATAGAAGAGCATAAGGTTCCATCTACATTTAGATCATGTTCTTGCGCTCTTTCACACAACATCATTCATGTCTCCCATAGATCCTTCTTCCTAGTACTTCATTTCATACTGGTCCACGACTAACTATATTAAGTTATGGTTGCTTTTAGGTTTATGCTAATCAAAATATGTAATGAATGAAATCCTCTTATATCCCCACTCGGAGAAATTTAAGGGAAATACACGTGTATAGTTAAATGATTTCTGATGAGATGTGGCACAGCACGTATTGTCTGAAGCAGCTGATGGCAGATTCATTCATATTTGAAAAGTACTCAAGTCTTGGATGCTCAAAACATTTTCTTTCCTGTGCATGGGTATCAAACATTACTATTTTGGATTAACCTGGTTGCCTTATAACTTGATGACTGTCTCCCGACAGACAGTATTCTATTCATAGTTTTGTTCTTTTGCCTCGCAGGGGGTTCAGGACCATCATCATCAATAGCCATAGCTGGCACCAGCCAACCTGCCATCACAAAGACAACATCTGTGCTTCAAGACGGTGTTATAGTCACTACTGCAGCTGGAAACCCACTTCAGAGCCAGCTGCCCATTGGGAGCGATTTCCCTTTTGCTGGCCACGAACACTCGCTTCATTTTCCGCAGAACAGCTCTTCAAACAACAATCTTCCACATTCTTTGAATCAAAACCTCCTCAATTCTCTACCTATCTCTTTGCCAGTGAATCAGCAACATCTCCTAAACCAGAATCTATTAAATATACTACAGCCTTCAGCAGGAGAAGGCAAGTCTGAGGTCAACCTCAACCCTTTAGGTTTTCTCAACCCGAATGTAAATGCTGCTTTAGCTTTTCTCTCCAGTGACGTGGATGGGCAGGTATTGCAGCCTGTTCATTTTCAGCTTCTAGCGACCCTCCTTCAGAACCAAGCCCAAGCAGCTGCCATGCTTCCCCTACCATCTTTCAATCTGACCATCTCAGATCTGTTGCAACAGCAAAATAACCCTTTACCCTCAGTAACACAGATGACAGCCCCACCTGACCATTTGCCAAGCAATCAGTCAGAAAGCAACAGGGTGGAGACCCTTTTAACCAACCCCCTGGGCAACCCCATACCAAGCTTTTCAGGCACTGACACTACTTCTAACCCCCTGCTCCTCCCAGCTGTCTCTGGGGCCTCAGCATTAATGGCCTTGAATCCCCAGCTGGTGGGAGGTGTCCTGAACTCTGCATCGGGCAACACCGCTAATCATCCAGAGGTTTCCATAGCCACCTCCTCCCAAGCAACCACTACCACAACCACTACATCAGCAGCAGTGGCAGCACTGTCTGTCTCAACCCTGGGTGGTGGGACAGCAGTGGTGTCAATGGCAGAAACATTGCTGAACATATCTAATAATGCTGGGAATACATCTGGTCCAGCTAAACTCAACAATAACTCTGTGGTGCCACAGCTACTTAACCCTCTACTGGGGACAGGTCTGCTTGGTAAGTTCAATTTCTTCACAGATATAAAAGGAAAAAAAAAAAAAAAAGAGGGTTGGGGAGGGGGAATTTCAGATTCTAATTTCTATTTTAAAGACTCCACTTTATCCTACTCTTCTTTTTATAAGGCTTTTGTATGTTACAGCTTGTTTATTTCTATTGAGAAAAACGTAACTGTTATTGTAAGAAATTGAAAACACATTCTCATTTACCTCAGTAACGTTTAATCCTGGTTTTGGAAATTATTTTATATTCCGTTCTTAATTCTGATGCCACCTAGCCCTACTCTATACACCTTCAAATTCTGTAAGCCATTGGACTTGTTTCATTTTTCAAGTAGTAAAGGCACAGGTGCATCTCTGGGATGCAGCGTTTCATTTCAAGTGCGTGTGGCATCACAGGGTTAGTGCGAGTAGCTGTGCGGTAGATGAAAAACGGCCAAGTGCCTTTTTCCAAACGACTCAAAAGTGCCAAAACCGTAAGCACACTCCACAAAAAGTAATCCATAAAGCACTTGAAGTAGGTCCTTGCACAACTTCAAAGAGGAAGGTTGCCCTTCGAGCCCTTTATTGTGTATTTATATTTTTCTCATTTTTCTGTTTGTTTTTTTTTACTTTAGCTCATAGTTGAGAAACCCAGGGTATCTCACTTGACAAACACCTACATCCCGAAACAAGTGATTAAAAAGCCCTTAAATACAAGGGGTTTTTTTCCTCCTGAGTCTTTTGTGGTTTTTACCAAGAATATGTAATACAGTTAGTACTCAGTTGTTTGCCCTGTGTAATCTAATAAATAGACTAGGAGGAGGAATTAAATAGTGGCAAAGAGCTGATCAGTATTTTAACGTAATACCTCATTCTTACCTACTAAATGGCTATCGTGAACTCAACCCTACTTTACATTTTCCATGTAAAATACAACTAACCAGTGATTCTGCAAATGGCAATTTTAAGAGAAACATGGGCTTTTAATTCAAAAACAGAAACCCCCCAGGAAATGGATGCATTTTTAAGCTTTATTATTTCATAATGTCAAGTTCAACAGCGTATTTATTTTACTCAAACTATGGTTTTCATGTAAAGTGAGATTTTTGCGTAATACAGAAAGTTAATACAGTTGCTTCTATAGTATGTAAAAAAAAAATTGCTTAGAGCGTTGGCTGACATGTCTGTGAGACAAAAAGCCTTTGCTCATTTGCAGTTTAGCTCACGTGATTTTGTCATAATTAATGAAAAAAATAGTTTTGTTGGGTTTTTTGAATTATTTTCTCTTTCTCTCTCTCTCTTTCTCCTCCTCCTCCTCCCCCTCACCACCCCAGTACTGTTTGAAGCAGTCACTCTTTGGAAACTAAGAGTAAGATTCCAAGACACCGAATATCGTAGAAGCTCCCTCTGCCATACCTGGCTGTGTACCCTTCCAAAGGCAAAGGCAGTCATGGCAGAAACCTTTAGAAAGAGTCCAGATAGATGTGACATGCAAAAGAAGCAATACTGAAGAAATAAAGGAATAAAGAGTAGGAGACACATGCCTTGAGGACCATTCCGTAGAAGATTGAAGGGGAAAAGTGGTGTTTTGCAGAGGCATTTGCTTAGCAGTCAGTTAAAATTTGAGTCAAGGAAATTCCTCCTGACTGTTGAAAACGATACTGACTTAACGTTTCCCTGTGTTTGATTTACAGGTGACATGTCATCTTTAAACACTACTTTGAATAACCATCAGCTGAGTCATCTCCAGTCGCTATTAAACAACAATCAGATGTTTCCTTCAAATCAGCAGCAGCAGCACCTTCTCCAGGGGTATCAGAACATGCAGGGCTTTCAAGGCCAGCCCCCAATTCCTGGCCCAGCTAACAACCCAAACCCCATGGCGTGTCTGTTCCAAAATTTCCAGGTAGAGAGCAAAATGAAATCAATATTCAAGCAAATGTGCAACTCTCAGGTGGTAAAATTATATCTTCCATAGCCTGATTTCTTTGCCAAGTGATTAAGACAACAGGATACACACAATTGCTTGCCTCTTTCAGTAGTTTTGGGATTTTGCAAATCAGTAAGATTTGTTACTGAAATTTTATACTTTCTTCCCTAGAAATTTGGGTATAGTTGCTTTGGAAAGAGTTACGCTGCATATATTGAAAAGAAAATGCTATGTGTGTCTGACAATTACTGTACATTTTTAGCGAAACTACTTTCCATTTTGCAGAAATGATTATAAATTCCCATTTAGACCATTTTAACAATTCAGTGGTGAGAAATAAATATTGATACCTCTTTATAGTGATTAGAAACTTAATAAATGATTATAGGTGATCGTGCGTACCAGTCCTCTTATGTTCCCACTGACGCGGAGTGGGAGAGCTGGCTGTGATGTGGATTGTGTGGACTGAAGGAAACAGGCATTAAAATGAATATACAATGACAAACTGTGCAAAAAAATGATACCTCCCTGCTACCCACCTAAGCAGACGATTCTTCATAATGCAAGTTGAACTATCAAGCTAACATACTGACAGGAAGCATAGCAACCAAAATAGGTAATAAAACCAGAGTTAAAATGCGTATTTATTATTCTTCAGTATTACCGTGGTTGCTGCAGAACTCAAGACGGAGGCTGCAGATAGTGCCAGAAAGTGCTTTTACCCTTTAAGAAGGAAAAAGAAGACGTGTCATTTTCTCAGCGTAGATGTTTCGCTGCTATTGCAAAATCACAGTCCTCTAACTGCCCATTACCTCTCTTTGTTTTCGTGTGAATTTTGGTAGCTTCATCTCCGCATTTTTTGCTTCAGATTCTCAGTTACATAAGTAGTAATGGTAAGTATTTAAAGGAGCTTTTGGGAAATATTTTACCCTTGTTTTTTACATATTTTTGTTATAGCACTATTATTGACATCGTCTGCACTGCCTACGTATGTGACAAGAAATATAAAAAGCACAGTTACTGTAATCTGCAGGTTACGGTTTGCTGAGGCAGTGCCTGACATCACAGCTGCAGTACGAAGGGATGCAGGCAGGGCTTGCAAGGGACTGAAGTCAAAAGAGATCCCATGAGAGACGCACGCAACCGAAAGGGAAAAAATCTAAATGTTAGCCAATTCCAAAAGGAAAGTCATGGCCTGCGTTCCAGAAATTGAACGAGGAGCGTACAGGGAGCCCAGAGGAACAGTTGGTGGGGAGGAAAGAAGGAAAATTAGGGTCTGGGTAGGGACGAAAGAGAGTAGTTGAGAACAGAAATACTGACCTTGGTGGAGTTGTTTAGGACTTGAGAGAAAACAGGAGGGTGCTGTACTTCAATCGGAAGAGGACACCCCTGAAGAGACTCTGAAAGAGATGATGATGTGGTCTCAGCAGGGCATGGTAGGTTGTATCATTTCATGCAAGGCGTCTGTTTTGATCCAGGAGGCAAATTCTAAGAGCCAGTGTTTTTGTTTTTCTCTAAATTATGCTTTTTGTTTGTGTGTTTTCTATCTAGCTTGTTCAGCATTAAACTTTGTAACTGATATACAACCAAAACAAAATTATGTACTGTAACAAATAGTCACCCTGGCCACCAGCCTGATTTTTTTATTAAAGTGAAACAGAGTTTGTCTATTGAAATGGAACTTTTGGCAGAATAGCAATTTCCATCTTTTTCTCTGCTTTTTCCAGGTGAGGATGCAGGAAGACGCTGCGGTCCTAAACAAAAGAATGATCACTCAAATGGGAATGGCACCAGTTCCTGAGAGCTCCAACACTATGCTTCCTCCTTTCCAAGAAACATCTTGTGATTTGCAGCAAAGAACTGAACCATCTCTCGGACAACAGGCAAAGGATAACCTCAATATCGCTGCTCAGGGTGATACATCGGTGGACGCTATCTACAAAGCGGTTGTAGATGCTGCAAGCAAAGGAATGCAAGTGGTGATCACCACTGCCGTTAGCAGTACAACACAAATGAGTCCCATTCCAGCTTTGAGTGCCATGAGTGCCTTCACAGCCTCAATTGGTGACCCATTAAACCTTTCTAGCGCTGTCAGTGCAGTAATCCACGGAAGAAACATTGCCGTTTCTGATCATGAAGGTAGGATAAGGAACACTAGAGGAACACGAATACTGAAGAATTCAGAGCACGGTAAAAATTCAAGTGAAGGGGATGGGTATGAATATTACAAATCAACAAGTTGTAACACACCCAAAAAACAGTGGGAAGGGGAGCAAAGTCCTGTCAGTGAGATAAATAGATGGAAATGTGATGAGTTTCTAGACCACTCTGCCCATATCCATAGTAGTCCTTGTCACGAAAGGCCCAATAACATCTCCACGCTGCCACTATTACAAGGCGAGCAGCATCAGATACTGTTATCACAGCGAAACTGTCAAAGTGATAAAATGTTGGAGGAGAATTTCAGGTATAACAATTACAAAAGAACTATGATGAGTTTTAAGGAAAGACTGGAGAACACTGTGGAACGATGTGCACACATAAACGGAAATAGGCCTCAGCAGAACAGAGGATTTGGGGAGTTGCTGAACACTTCTAAACAAGACCTAATTCTGGAAGAGCAATCTCCAAGTTCCTCAAATAGCTTGGAAAGTTCGTTAGTTAAAGACTATATCCATTACAATGGAGATTTTAATGCCAAAAGCATTAATGGGTGTGTGCCTAGCCCTTCAGATGCTAAAAGCATCAGTAGTGAAGATGACCTAAGGAACCCAGACTCCCCTTCTTCAAATGAGCTGATACATTACAGGCCGAGGACGTTTAATGTTGGCGACTTGGTCTGGGGCCAAATCAAAGGACTGACTTCATGGCCTGGAAAACTAGTAAGAGAAGAAGAAGTTCACAATTCATGTCAACAAAACGCTGAGGAGGGGAAGGTATATTTATATATATCTATGCACATATCTATCTATATACACATGTACCTATGCCCATACAGGTGTTTATCAAAACTATCTCGGTCCATTCTTTATTTTATTCTGTCTCTCTTATTTTAGTAGTGCAAATCGCTTTTTTTCATAACTATAGATTGCAGAACTGAGTTTTTCCCATAGCTATCTAATGAGAAACGTCTACCGATGCCATGAAACAGATTATATTTTGTCCTGGTTATGCTTTGCTGACCAATTTGTGCACAAAAGACTTGCTCCACAAAAAAAATGTTGTTAATGAAAAATCGTTTAACTTACGTCGTGTATTTAGTTGAACTTCTGGCTGTGTCCAAAGAAACTGATACGGAGATATCTGAAAGTGTTGAAAACAGCAAAAAGGAAAACTGATCTAATCAGGTTGAGGAGTCTGTAGTAAGTAAAAGCTCGCTGATTGACATGTACGCTCTTTAAGAGGAAATACATGTGCATTTTCATCTTGAAAGGAGGTTTTGACCGTCTTTTAATAGCGAGGAAAGCACTCCAATTTGCTCTTTCATACAAAAATCCCTTTTTTGTTGTTGTTGACAAATCATATGCTTGTTGGGGAATATACAGAAAATACAGTTATCAAGGAGTTATTGGTTATTTTATTATGATAAATTTTCAAATTCTAGTCTCCACTACTTGTATAATATTGTATTTTTGTAGTTCTTATAAAACATTTGACATCTTCCGTATATAAATACTTTTAAGTGCCGTTTTATAAAAAGCAAATTTTAAAAATATGTAAGCAGAAAGGAAAAATGTAATGAAATAAGGTTTTACCTCTGGCACAGAGAAATCAAACCACTTAAAAATTATGTCTTTTTCCCCGTAACGTTTCACGACAACAGTCATGAGACCATAAGGATGGTGATAGTGGGTTGGACCAAAGTATTCCTTTTCCCAAGATGTGGCCAACAGCAGATAGCCAGAGGAGAGAGGGCACGAGAAGATGTTGAGGGAGAGCTTCTTCACCAACAGCCTCTGATTCCCAGCAGGGCATAGCTCAGGAACTGCTGGAGCTGGAACTGGTGTCTCTGTGGTGCCACCACTGCTGGTCGTACCACAGGTTGTGATCGTAGAGTTATCTGAGGCTGATGTGCAAACGCAACTTCCCCCAACAGTCCAACAAGCCTTTGAATTGGTGCTATAAATAACTGGGGTGATGTTTGGCCAGCATGGTTTCAGCCCTAGTTCAAACTAGGTTTGAAACCCTAGGATTTCAAACCCTAGAGGGTCTTTCTTTGCAGGTGGCTTCCCAGTTGATCTCTTTGGTCACAAAGGTTTCAAAGAGCTCCTGTAACAGTATTTGAATGCTTAAGAGCTCATTCCTTATAAAGCTTAGATCCCCGAGGTACAAGTCAGTTTATAAAGTATAGGCAAATGAGATGAATGACAAAGTATAAAAGATTAAACAAAACTGGAAAAATTAGGAGGTGTACAATATCACGGTCCCATATGAATTACGAATTCAGTAATTACCCTGCACATATGTTCCAAGTATGCGTTTATGTATTAACTTCACAAAATTGTGCATCCATGTCTGTTTGACTGTTTTGATATATTTGAAGAGCTTATGTTTTATAACTTGTGTAAAGAGGTGATTTTTTTTTTCATTTGCATTCCTTAGCAATTTTATAACTTTACTCCCCAATTTGTGGCTACCAGAATGTAGAGTGGCTTTTGTGCAAACCCGCCGCCTTTAATTTTCTGTCTCTTATGTACGTGATATAAGCATTGTGTAATATTATATTCAGTGGCACAGATTTTATTGTATACTGAAGCACAAACAGGGAAGCACGTGCATATGGTCAATGTACTTGTGGAGGCAGCAAGAGAGACTGTTCCAAGCTCTTCATCAGGAATCTCACATAGTGGATCACCTCTCACATCAGAAGGCCTTTAATAATAATAATCATAATACTTTTTTTTTTTTTAATTTAAAATTATGTCTCATTTTCTCCAATAAGAAGTACAAAGTGAGTGATGATTCCAAGGTCAGGAGTTGAGGTTGAAAGGTGGGATACAGAGGAATATGGAAGAGATGAAAATGTGCATCTGCTATGTAATAATTGTGTTTCTAGTTGAAAATGGGCAGGAACTCCCGTGCACGGTGGCAGTCCGTACACATGTTCAGACGCTCCTCTAACATGTTGTACAGCTGCATTCTTCAGATGTTTGGGCAGCCTGATCTGAAGGAAGGAAAAGCAAAAACAAAAATACCCAACACACCAAACAAAAAAAAAATAACCTTGAAAACCCAAAAGAAATAACTTTGAAAATCAAATGGTCTTCAGAAATTCTGCACTTCAGAAAATCCTGAAAGGCTACTATTCATGGTGGGAGTCACTAGCGGCAGTTCTGAAAATTGTATTTTCTGCTGAGCTTTCTTAAAACGTCTTTTAACGTATTTGTATAATCAAATATTGACCTCCTATATTGTAACATTAGTTTTGCTATGCTGTTGGGATTTCATGGTGCTTTGTATATGCCCTGTTCTTTATATCATACATCATTTGATTTTTGTTTCCATTTTAAAAGACTTTGGGTATTAAAAGTAATAATGCTTCTGTTTGAAGAGCAGCTAGAATGGCGTTTCCCTGACAGGAGAAGGGAGGAATATCGCACCTTTCTTTCCTAATGAACACTTGCTTTTTGGCTACTGGAAAATCAAAGAGGAACCCAAGGGGAGCACACCAGTAGCAGCAGCAATTTCTGAAAAAGGAAAGAAGCAAGCCTGAAGCTACATGCATCCTAAAACGGAGGATGTGTATATGGCATTAAGTAATTAATTTGATTATTATCCCAATCAAACCACCTAAATGGGAACAAGGCTTTGAGAGCAACAATGTGAAAGTCGAAGGGTTGGTGTTAGTGCATGTCGTAGCGATTCCTACAGGGCGAGTATTGTTCTCAGTAGGATTTTCCAGCAGTTAAACTAGGTTTTTTAAACTGAGCTTTTATAGTTCTACAGATAATAATAGGCGTGATTTATCAGTGTCCTGAAAGTCCCATCTGTATGTATTATTTAGTGTTGTAATGGCTTATTGTAAATGAAGGCGTATGATATTATTCATTCAAAAATATATCTTTTATAGTCGCTTCCAATACCGCGTTATGTTAGCAATTTGATCCTACTTCTTCAAAAAAGCGCTGGCAGGTTTTTTACTCTTACACCATCACAAAATTCCGGTAATGAAGATACTGATTTCTTTTTGTTACTTATGTCCCTTGTGACCCAAACGTGATATTAGCCCTTCATAAAAATGTTTACCATTGAACTTTCTCATATATCTAATGGCAGACACCTACAACCCTTTGCAGAGCTTGTTCTTCATACACACATATATATCAGGGATATGGATAATGTACAACTTAGCATTTATGGCAACCCCGTCATGTAGTCCAGCATCCAAGGATCAAGGTGATTATGCTATTGCCCTTTAATTCTGTTCAGTTGGAAAAATATAAGTTGGTTTTTTAGCTGTTTTTCAAACATTCTGTTAAACGAAGGCTTGAGCTGGAGTGTATTGCAGAGGGACGTTGCCTCCGATAATACCATTTTCATGTAGGAGATGTAATGTATAAGCTTCTGAAGCCGGTTTGCTCATTTTGTGAGTGTTGTGTGCCTTTTCTTCTCCTCTTTATCCTTAGAAAAGCTCCGCAGGTTTTAAATAGGTAGTATTTCTTATGTACGCATTTGTATTTTTCCAAAGTCTGATCAGGAGGGGAATTATTTGAAATATTTGCAGTCTTACATGAAAAGTAAGCACAGTTTTAAGGGAGAAGCGCTGCGATCTGTGGCATAATTGAATCTATTTCATGAAAATAGACGTCTTGCCTCCCCATGTGCACATTTCCCCGATAATGACTCTTGTCTCCTAAGTTCCTGAAACGGCAGTATATTCCCCAATTTCATTATCAGATGCGTAAGTTCAAGACATGTGAAATTTGGTCTAAACACGTATTATATTGGGCCTTATTTCTAGAGATTTTGACAACTTGCTCACTCATTAACTTCACATTGTCACATCTGAAATTCAGTTTCATTGCGAATATAAATTATTTAGTGATTGAAAGGCTAGGTTTAGAGGGAATTTGCATTTAAATTTCTTTTTGGGATTGTATATAGGCATGCTTAATACATTTGTATTTACAGAATTAATTTTCCTTGTGTCAGAATACAAGCTGTACTTTTTAATGAAACAAATGCTATATATAAGGTTCTTGCTAAGTTATGCAAAGATTAAAAAATAAGTCAGGCAAAATGTAGCAATACTGACAAAGAAAAGGGAATTTATCCATTCATTTTCTTAAATTGATGTGTTGAAATACCTTTTTTGTTTGTTTGTTTTTACAAGCAGAAATGACTGAGCCAAATCAAAATAATATGCGGAGTTAAGCGTACTAATGTTCTGAGAATGCAAATGATAAGATCATACAGATGATATAATTAATTTTCTTTGGTGCTTGTATTGTTTGTATTAGTACCACCTGGTACCTGTGCAGTGGTGCCAGTCATTGTATGTACGGGTTGACGGAACGCTTATAATGCTGGTTGATTTCGAGAGAACTTAAATTTCCAGTTAAAGCACTTTAAATAGCAGCTCAGCGACCCTGCTGAGCGCGTGCTCAAATTCATTCCCGACTCAGCGAATCACCGAAGTATGTGCTTAAGTAAAAAAAAAAGTAAAAGACCTTTCTCAGGACCAATAAATTAGCTGGCTGAAGCGAGCTCCAGTTAAGACGTAGATTCATACTGCATAACTAAAGCTTGTCACCCTGCCCGCCCCGCTTTTAACTTAAGCGTATACTGTGGCTCTTCTGGAATCGGGATGAATTTGGCCATGCCATTAGCGCACTGTTGAGCCTTAAATGCTTTATCCCCAAATTTGAGGTGATGGGAAACGCTTTGGTGTTGATGGCATCTGTAAAAATTGTATCATGCGTATACTAGGCAATTTGGTATTTTAATGCATTCCAGGTGGGCTCAAAGGTGTCAAATACATTTGTAAAACGTGAGTGCAGAAGACGAGACTTTAACAGCAGTATTCATATTAATAATAGAAAGACAAAAGAGGGTTTAAAATTATTATTTTCCATCTTAGGTTTGTTTTCTTAAGTGTTGTCATTTTGGTTTTTGTATTTCTATTGCTAGCGTGGACATCTAGAGAAATTATAATATATACGGATATGTATGAGGGGGTGTATATGGCTGTACATTACTTGATTCTTTGCGGGGAAGGTTAGTGTCTTCTGGATGCAGGGAAAATTAGGCTCCATAATAATGCATGTCTAGCAGTAAAGTAAAAGCAGTGTTTAATAATTGCAGGTCTGGGTAATGTGGTTTGGTGTTCATACCTTCACTCAGGTGGAGCCAGAGAAGTTGAAGACACTAACAGAAGGTCTAGAAGCTTACAACCGAGCCAGGAAAAGGAACAGAAAGTAAGTAAACGCTCATTTATTTACTAGTCTAATGGAATCATTAAATTCTTTTCCTTCCTAAGATTCTCGTTTGGAGGAGCTTGGCAGATCGGCCAAACTGAAGAGTTAATTTTCTGAATTTCTTGCGTTGGTTATGATAATCATCTGAGATCTTTGATATCTGCATTTTTATTGCATCTTCTGATATTTACAGTAGCCTTTGTAAAATGTCAGCCTACTTGTTTGAGCTTTCATGTGTAGGATTTCTAATTTACAGCAAAAAAAAAGTTATTACATCAAAACTGTTCCGAATATGCTTTTTAACAAGATCTGCCCTTCTTATCTCTCCCCTCTCCCTCTGGCAGCTGCTGCTGCAGGCAGAGCGCAGCTTTATTCAGATAAATTCAGTTTATTGCCCATCGCTGAGGAGCGTTTCGCAGTTTGTGAAGTCTGGCTGCATTTAACCAGAGGAGGGGCTCAGTGCGGAGCTTTGTGGCAGACGCGTATGAACTGTTTGGTTTTATCTTGCCTTTTAGCTTTTGTTTATAAACATACAAGGATAGAAAGACCGTGAGACAATAAGTATTAGGACATGAAGCATCAGCATAGACAAAAAGAGGAAAATGGTCGACTTTAGAAGAAAAAAAATCTAGACAGCTATAAAAGGATAGAAAAGTAGAAATTGTCCTATGATTGAATTCGTGCTAGGGTGCTGTTGCTTATTTACTGTTGCAGTGAAAATATATTACTTTGGGTGAGGATTTAAAGTCAGCTTGCAGTACTTGTCTTTAGCACAGTAAACATAGGCTTAAGGGAATTAAATAATTATTTGTCTTCAACTCCTTTTAAGGTGTAAGCCTTTCTTCTATTTATATGTCACGCGGTGCTTAAGAGAAATATTTTTTATGCCAATGAGACAATGTTGGTGGTTGTTTTTTCCAAGATCATCTTCAAATTATCTTACTGGAGTCTAGGGACGTGTGGTGAGAGCATGGAAGGGCTTTTGGCAACTCCCTGGTTATTTGCTCGTGTCCCTGAACCAAAATACGTGACTCGAGGAAGGTGACACCAGGAGCAAATTTAAAGAGGTGTTAAAGATGAAATAAACTGTAAAATTTAAGAACAAAATCCCATCTTCTAATTTGCATTTGTGTATTTAGCAGACTCCAAGGATTGTCTGCAGTTCCACTGAATCCAATGGCCTTTTTTTGTGTCACGTCTGGTTCTGCCCCGTTGCTTGCCCGTAAGGAAACAGGAGGCACCAAATACCCCAGACACCGGGGCACCTGGTTGCCCCTTTCCTCGGTGCTTTACAGCCCTTACAGGTTTTTCCTCCATATTTCTACTAGTGCTTATTTCATATTTCAAATCTTTTGGTATTTCTTCATGGACCCTTCCTCTTTTACCTGTGTACTGTTTAAAATTTATTTGAAAAGTTGTTAATCGCCTTATGGTCTTCTCTCTAGTATGTGTCTTTGTAGTATCTTGTTACACACAGGTCTAGATTTTTTAAAACATTTAGCATTAGATATAATTGCTACGTGTAGAACACTCCTGTTTCCTAGCTGTGTAAGTACTCAGCACTTACGCATATCGAGTACTGGCATCAAGTCGAAAACTTCTATAATAAAGATGAGATGGGTAAAGAAACCCGTGAGAAATTTATGTTGAGGGAGCATGGACGAGCATCACATAGGTCCAGCGCGTTTAGCAGAGCGGGGATAGCACCTGGGTCCTCCCAGAGGCATTCAGATACCTTAACCCCATCAATTATTCATTGTGTTCCTACAGTTCTTGTCTCAGCCCTAGTATATTGTCCAATTTTGGCAACAGATGTTACTTACGGGACCATTGCAGTAGTCTCCTTCACTGCGCACAGCCTTGACTCAATCCAATAATATATATTATATATTAAACATAAAAACATTAAAACTAAATTAAAGAGGAAAAATGTCTGCAAAGCTAAAAGCTGTATCGTAATAGGGATGTAACAGGATGCGGTTCCAGTTGCACCCTAAATCCAGAGTTTGTGGATTGAGGGTTGCTGATGGAGCGTAGTGCTGATTCAGTAACGGCACATCACACATGGGTGACTGGGCATCTGAAATCTGTCTCTAGATGACTTGCAAGTCAGCAGTGTTATCACTTATGAATACATCTGCATTATAAATAGAGTCATATTACCTTTATAGGAAGTTACGCTGCCATTAAACAATATTTTGTTCATCATTTATAATATCTAAGGGTGCCTTCACTTATCCAGGTTGCACAACTTAAACTCGGGTGTGCAAGGGTTCTGGCTCAAGCAGTTCAAAATCCCGGGTGGACGCGGCAGGCTTTGCATGAGAATCTTTATTTCGTTTTATCTTATCATTTCTTCCATTGATTTAAACTACAGCAGCATATGTAAGTTTCAATTTACACAAAACTCCTTTACCACTGTTTTAACTAATTCATTCAAAACCTTCGTTAAACCTGTGCGACTTGGGAAGTGCATGAAGTCCTGCTGTACTTGACGTCTGTGCCGTCAGGTCAGTAAGGTTTCTAGCTTTTGTAGTTTCTTTGTGCAATTCCCGCCCTGGCATAGCGCAGATGACCAATGCCAAATGGCGCGAGGGAATACCGCATTTGAATGATGAATAACAAACCCTCTGATCTCCTGTCTTCCATCTCCCAGCTGAACTGATGGGCATGAAAATCATCTTGCTGAACGAGGGGGATGGGATTAGAGCAGCGCTGGCTGGGTGGCGCGGCTCTGCTCCTTCGTGTCAGGCTTTCGCCAATGCTTTTAGTTGCTATAAATCTTAAAGTCCCAGGGAAGAATGTCCCAGCTGATGGGACGATCTTTCTTTAAAAGGAAATTAAAAGGAAAGGGTTTTTTTAGAAAGTGTCTCCTGTGAAGGACAGTCCTGGTGACCCAGCCGTCCTTGCCAGTTTGGGACGAGCCATTCTATCACCCGTCTCTGCCATTATTTTCCCTCGTGATGCAGACGGCTCCCTTCCTTCTGCCCCCGTTTCTGCATCTCCGAAGCAGGGAATGTCCTGAGGATATTGTGATGGATGCTCATAATAATGTCTGTCATCTCCAGGATGATATCTCTCTCTCATCTCATATTTAGCCATTTCTCTTCATATCCATTACTCTTCTAAATGTACCTCTTCAGTTGAAGTTATGAATGAACCAGCCTATCTAAATATATATATATATATATATATATAAAAAATATATATATATGCCCATTTTTAAGCCCAGATCCTCAACAAGCTGTGGACAAACGATAGTACCGTGTGCTCCAGTACCGTTTGCTGGCTTGAAACCCTGAGGTGTGAACACGGAGCCGTAGAAGTATGAGCTGTCGTGCAGAGCATGGTGCCCAAGTGGGAAACTTCCTTAAAAAAGAAATATACGTAAATCAAGAAGTGTCAGTGTAAAATTAGATGCATGTGGAGCTGCCCAATGACTTGGGGCAACTTGTTGGTTTGGAAGAAGAAAGTCTTCTCCTTACCTTTACCGTAGCCCTCGGTGTGCTGTCAGGTAAACTAACGACATGTTAGAGGACTAATGTGACTTATTTAGAGGACTAATACAACTTAGTTTCCTCTGGCTATTTAAAGTTATTTAACTTTGAGCTTTGTGCTTTGGGTAGGAGGAGAATTTTGCAGCTCATGCACTGATTTTTCAAGGAGACGGCAGTGTCCATGTTTAGTCCTTCACTAAGAAAGTCCCGAGGAGCTGGGGTTACTCCTTCTCCTGCTCAAAACCCTTCGGAGTCTGGCCCTTTGCTAATAATTTCAAAAAAAGGTTGCACAAAATGCTGTTTTGCTTTTTCTTCATGGATGTAATGTGTCTTGTGGCTATTGTAACTGCCCATACAACTCACCCAAGTGCTGGCTGTAACTTTAATTTGCACAATATCTTACGTAGGTCTGGTCTTGCTATTTGTGCTGTGACAACTTGGGAGGCTCTACAGCCGGTAGACTATATCCAATGGGTTCAGGTGTTTATTATTAATTTTTTTTTTTTAGTTTTTTTTCTGCTCCTAAGAATTACTGACGGCATTATTTTTTTTCTTCCTAGAAGTGGAAAGCTAAATAACCATTTAGAAGCTGCTATACACGAGGCCATGAGTGAACTAGACAAAATGTCTGGGAATGTAAGTTTCTTTTCACGTGAGCGATAATTGCCTTTTTCTGTGGTTCTGCGCGTGTCAGTTGAAGGCCGGGGGGTTGGCTTGGGTTGCTCTCCAGCATAAATGTTGTTTCTCTTTGCTTAAAGAATGTGGAATTTTCAATATTTCTACCATTTGCAAATGTCTAGTCATTCTGGAAAATGGGAAGAGTTGACAACTTTTAGTTGTGTGGCCAATTATATTATTTTTCACCAGGAGAGATTCCTCGACATACTTTTACACACGGAGCCTCATAATATTTGGGTCAATTCCAGTCCCGCTCATATTTCACAGGTTTTCCGTGACCAGTGACACAAAATCAGGCTCGTTTATTTTTCAGTTTGAGTAGCAAGATACTGAAACCAAATTTAAAAGCATCATTCTTTTGAATGTAAAACTCTTTGAATAAAAAGTTTTCCTCATGTGAAGTGAAAGATAGTGTCATGAAAGGTAAGTTAAAAAGAAAAGAGCATTCCCAATCTCAAATCTAACAGTGTTCTTTCTACAATAACTACACTGCTGCTATATAAACCCAGGATGTTTCGAATATAAAGTTTGGTTTATATAACGTACTCGTCTTCGTATTAAAACGTGGCGGTAATTTCATGGAAGCATATTTAGAAATGCAACAAAGTCTGTCACAGCACATATAACCTGCCATAGCTTATCATTGGTAATTATTCAAATTATTCATTATAAAAGATTTGAATACCTGAGACAGGCCTTTTTCCTGCTGCTCGATGCTCAGCACTGCAGATGTTTGTACATGTGCGTATTTAGAAGTCAAACTTCAGGGGAGCACCTGGAGTGTATAGAAGGGAACGTAGGCGGGACTGCAGGCTTAGAGCTGGCGTCAGAACCAGCAACAAACATTAAATAAGTCATTCGGTAGCTTTTAATGGCTGCCATATGTAATAAGAAAATCAAATCTTTTGTTTAAACTTCTGAATTTTACAAAATCAGATTGAGTTGTGATTTAAATCGGCGGGTGTTTTCCCCTTGTCTTTGGCAGGACAAGGAGAGCAGGACCTGCCCGTAGGTCTGTTACAAATAATACAGGGGGGGTGTTTGGACGGGGCCATTCCCCTGAGACCCCTTTTTTCATTTATAAATCCAGTAATGCTGAAAACTCTGCACTGTGTGCATTTTAACTGTGATACAAACTGGCTGAGGGGAAACTGCTGGCGCTGGGTTTGCTGCTGGGGCTGTTCCGTGGCGCAGACAAGCCGACGGACCTGCTGTCGTCACACAGTCTTCATTTCTGGTGTAATTACCTGGGCACAAAATTTGCAATCGGGGTTTATTTCCATAAAGGTTATGCTTCCTAGAAACACTCGTAGGCAATCAATGCTTCTCTTTTCAGTGACTTGCATTTTTTTCAGCTGCTCCTGTTCAGACATCAGTTACGTGTTAAATGAAAAGCGCGTGCAAACGAGATAATCAGCTCCAAGCGTTATTGCTAAGAGCCGATAAATACGTAGGAAATGTTAGCAGGCTGAAGGAATTGGCGACGGGCCCGAGGAAGTAATTTAGCGCGATGCCGAAGGATGTGTTACCGTGTCCTGGCTGCTGTTGGGAAGCTGCGGACGGCTTTTCCCAGGACAGCATCCCGCTTCCACCGACAGATGGTGGTGGTATTCCGCGCCAGCGCCTCCCGCCACCTCTCTTCTGCCGGGCTTCTCACCGAGCACTCGGTGACGAGAAACTGCTTCACGCTCCAATTAATCTAGCACTTAACTGGAAATTGGTATTTCCTTTTAATGATAAGATGAAGACAGAGTTTACTAAACGCAGCCTGTTCCTTAATAATGCCACCCCGGACCTGAGTTTGACTTCTCTTATTTTTCCCTGTTAGCAATATTTTCTCACCACCTGCTTTCTCCTTTATTGCTCTTGTCACGACGATGCATAAAGGTTTGTCTGTGAGAATTTGACATGATTGGAGTTTTGGGTTCCGTTGCCGCTTCTGCGGTTTCACAGTTACGCAGCTGGTACCTTTCTCCAGGGCAGCAGAGGTCTGAGAGGGACCGACTGCGCCGTCAGCCGCCTTCTCCCCAGTGCCTTAAAGGTCTTGAAACTCCTTTTAATTCGGGCTTCCGTGTAGACAGGAAATAATGAGAACTGTTTCCTAACAGCACTTCACGCAGTCCTGTAACTCGTTTATTACTGGCTGGATGCTTTGACCAATATTCTTTGCTAACTTCTAAATATACTTATTTTTAGGTCCACCAAATCCCCCAGGGAGACAGACAAGTGAAGCCTCCAAAGCCCAAGAGGAGGAAGATCTCTAGATAACATTGAATGTCTTTGTTACTGGTCCAGTACTTACCAGAATGAACGTGCACAAAAGTCGATATGTAGGTATTGATATAGAGACGTGGTTATATCAATATTTATGTGAAGACAGACAGATACCATCACAGGGTGCTACGCGGGATTAGTGGTACAATATTTTTGATGAGTAGGAGGGATAGCGGTTGCTGGAGAAGCCAATCAGAAATCTCGAAAGGTTGCAGTAACAATGTCAGATGATTACTGAAATTTTTTTTTTTTCTATAATACTAAAATTGTGATTATAAGAAATAGTCCAAATGTTTCTGAGAAATTTTCATTGTGTATATAGATAATACAGAATTTCATGGTGATATCTGAAATGTAAATATTGTACAATATTGTCATGTACAAGCGTACCTAATGCACACTTTATCTTTTATTGTACAAAAAATAGTGTACAAAATTCTTTGGTTTCTATTGAGTACACATACAAGAGACTACCAGTGTAAAGTGATAAATAAAAATACAGCCTAAATGCTTTTATATGATAATGTAAAAGATGCTGTTTTTGTATTTAACAGCAGAGAGAAGGCATGATAATGTAATACCTTAATTCTGACATACACTTCACGCCACTGAGTGTTCATCGATCCTGTCTGTTTGGAATGAACCTCGCCTGGAAGTACCGTACTCCGGTTCAGGTCTCTGTAGGAGAGTGCAGCCTTGCAGATTCCTAACGGGATGTGGGATCACAGCTCTTAATTAATAATTCAAAGGCCGCAACTACGGGTTGCGTTTTTATTTACTTAACTTTTAAAGTAGAATGCTGTAGATTTTATTAAAAAGAAAAAAAAAAGTAGATGGGCTATTTTAGTCAACCATTTCTGTAGTTAAAGTTTCATAGCCACCTGATAAACTGAACAGTTTATATCCCCCGTAACGTCGACCCCTCAAAACCCCCTAGACTGATTAGCTTAAATTATCTAACGTCATTAACCGTCGTGTTTACTTTCAAGGGGGCAGAGGCCCTGCTTGAATAATGTGATCAGTATTGATTACGGTTTGGTTTTGCAGTCGAATGGAAGGGCACGCTCCGCAGCGTTCGTGAAAGTAATCCCACTATCCAGCTCGCAGTATTAAAACGAAAAATTAAGGGTGGCTTACAAAACTATTAGCAACAGTAATTTTTATCAGTATTATGTAACATATCAGATTTATTTTATTTAAGAAGAATTATTTATACCATTAACAGATTCTTATATATATTAATGTGGCTGAAATGTGCAGGTTAAATCTATTAACCAAATTTATTTATGTTATATTAAGTGAGAAATGTGAAACATATGTAGAAAAAAATTAATACACTACAGATTTAAAAGTCTAAAGCTATGAGCCATTATAAAATTAACGGACGGAAGTGTAGCACAACATTATTTCCATTTTATTTCATTTTTCTTTTTAACATGGATGGTGGTGATGGTGATGGAAGCCATGACATCCTCTGTCTTCAAGGCTTCCCGAATAACTCTCCGGTCACCATTCCCGGTCCCGGGGTGGAGTCCGTAACCCCCACCTCTTCGTCCGGAACCACCACTTACCTCAAATTCCACCCCTCCTCTTAAATTCCCAAATCCGACTCTGTAGCTAAGGTCTGGCAGTGATCAGCATCCTGGGCAGCTGGCGGGGTGGCCGCTCTCCAGACTCCCGGCCCTGGGCGCCAGGACCACCCCTCGTTGCTCCTGTCCCCACCCGCCTCCCGCACTCCCCTCTCGGCAGGACGTGCCGCAGACCAGCCGTCCCCGAGGGCCGCAGGACACGGCGCCTTTCCCAGCCTCGGCTCTGGCTACCTCTGGGCTCGCCCCGGGGCTTGCCGGTGTCTGGCAAGCGGCTCTCCCTCCTCCTTGCCCAGCGCGAGGGGTCGCCGTGGCCACCCTGGCTACAGGGGCCTGGAGGCAGGAGCCCTTCCTTCCGCGGGGTAGGTTCATTTGTCTTCTGTAACGCCACCGTCCTCCATGCACGCTCACGTGAAGTGATTGATTTGATTTTCATTTTTGTTTTTAATTTTAATTCTTTTGGGGGGGTGGGTGGGCGGGGGGGGGGGGGGCGCGTAGCTTAGTTCACATTTTTTCCGTTCCGAGTTGCCGTGTTGGTTTGAAGAGTCGATGTTGTCCATTCTCCCACTCTCCTGCTCTGCCCGCGTCCCCGTGGGGCTGAACCCGTCCCCGCGCGCGTGTGCCTGTCTCCGCTGCCTTCTTCCCCACTTTGCTTTCTGCCCCGCATCCCGGTTTGTATCCACCCACCCTTCTTTTGGCATTTTAACTCCTTAGGTTTGTACTTTCTCACCAATGTCTACTTTACATCAGTAGGCCATGTGAAGTATTTTTTGTGCACTTGGTTTCATTGGTTGATAATGGCATTGCTGTGGGTGCTAGGAGTAGTTTGTTTCAGTCCATACCAATTTTTTTTCTCTTTTAGAGTTTTTATGGTTTCATGTAAGCAGTTAATGTAAATATTGTGAGCATTACAGGTCATGCAGTGTTGTAACATTTTAAAAAATGTTGCACCTACTTTACGATTAAAAAACTGGTCACTCGTACTTGAATTTTGCCCATAGAGCCATTTCTTTCTCTTTGCATTAAAGCATAATATACTTTTTTGATGGAGGCCCAACCCTTCTTTCTACCTTATTATTTTTTGTTTAATAAATCTATATTTTTTCTAATAGAAGACTTAAAAATGAAAATTTAAAAAAAATACTTTTTGCCTACTTTCTAATTTAAGAGAGAATTCCTATATTTAAAAGGTGAAGAAAAAAAAAAAAAATACTCCATTGTGGAAAGTGGAAGAACAGTTTTTATTTGTCATTAATATGGCACAATCACACGCGACCGAAGCGGCTGAGTAAAGCGAGCCCACGACGTCAATCAGGGTCTCGGTAGATTAGGGAAGTACGTGATTCTTTGAGGATGTAAAGTGTTACATATTCTTGTCTATTTATTTATTTATTTATTCTGCTTGCTTTCGCTACGTGGGTGACAATGTGGTTGAGTCATTCAGATGACAACTCAAATTAAAGGCAATATTCCTCTTTCTATTATGGTGCATTTTGTGAACACCATAAAAAAAAAATAATAATATTTTCATTTGTTTCAATGGATTTTCTTCATATTTTCACTTCTGACAGAAAACGTTTGGCTGGTATCAGCTGCAAAAAATAATAGCCGCATAGTTTAAAAAAATAAAAAAAATAATAAAAAAAAAACCCACCCCACCTCTGATGTCCCAGGTCCTGTTATCCTCACAGTCTAAGGGTTTAGGGGTTAAAAAGAACTTAAAATTTAAAGGTATTTCCTAAATCAGCTTTGCAGAAGGTTTATAAGTGATGTGATACCCTTTCGGAGTCCCTGAGTTTGATGGTGTAGAGATATTAGAGGACTCGTGGTGGACTGAAGTACCTTAGGACTGCGACCTTTCTTAGCTACACTTTGTATTTTGCTATGTAGGGTTGTAATGTGAGAATTCCAGAAGAGCAGTAGCAGAAAAGTGCTTTTCTATTTTTAAAAAAAAAAAAACCCATTCTAGTCTTACTAAGAATTAGAGATTTTTTTAATATCAGTTTTGTAATTTTTGATAAAGTTGTCAATATTATGATTAAATCACCAGAAAAACAAGTTCCTGTGATGTTCTCTTCGGGGCAGGGACGATGGCTTCCACGTATCTCTGAGACGCCACGATGGGATGCCCAGGCTTAAATGGGGCCACGGGCACCGCTATCAAATTAAATAGCAACCAACAACGTTCAGGTTGATTTAAGCGCATAAAAGGCCAAGAGAATTCCCAATTCAGACTGCAGATCCGATTACCCGGCCTTAGTCTGCCTCCTGTGTCCTGCATGAAGGAAATGTCGTCGTCGGGTGCGACGTCGGGCGGGTAAGTCGAGGAAGCCGATGGCTGGTGAAGGTTTTGCTCACACAATCCAGGACCTTCTCATCCGCGGCAAAACGGATCCGCTCCGTTAACTCGCTCCCCTCCCTCTCTCTGCTCTTCTATTTACTGGTGCTAACTGAGCAAGCCGACGTTCACATTTCAGGATTTCCCCCCCAAAAAAAACCATTAACCCAGTGGTTTAAGCTCATTACTGATATACAAAATCCCAAACACGTAGACAGATCATTTAGTTCCAAATTCCCTGCGAGCACAGTTCAAACAGGTGTGGAATCCATTCCAGAAAAACCCTTCAAGACTTCCAAAAAAAAAAACAACCACCTTCTGTGGAATTTTTCTACCCTTTTCTACCCCCAGGACACCAGCCCGGGGGCTTCCTGGGGACTCCCAGAGCCCACAGCCCACCGCTGCTGGCCTCTGGACCTGGCTATCACCGAGGACTAGAGGCAAACTGTAAAAGGACAAGCCCCCGCTCACGTATTTCACGCAACATTGCTCAAACGCAGAGGTTACATCAGTGTTGCATTGCTGTAATTAATGCTGCCCGAGCATACGTACCCCAAAAAGTCCCGCAGCCTCCTGCGCCCAGCGTTACAAGCTGTTATTTAAACTGGGGTGGGAATACGTTGTACTGGCTTTGCATTTGAAAGTCAAGCAGCGGGAAGTCAGGCCTCCGTAGCTCGTGTCTCTCTGCCAGGTTTTACCATTTCTTTATTGGCTGTGAACACGTAAAAGCAATTTTTGTTGTTGCTTTAAAAAAAAAAAAGAGCTGAGATTTGATTTGAAATATTCCCCGTGAAAGCATGTTCTGGGGAGATTTCATCTCCTGCGATTTTACCTGCTGCGAGACAAGTCATTTGTCTGTAATTGAGTGCCACCCCAACAGAAGATAAGGGCTTAGGATTTAGAACAGAAAAAAATAATATATGTATTTTTTAAAAATACTTCTTTCTGGAAATTCCATTTTGGAAAAGATACGGGAAGTGGGAAGGGTTTTGATGTACTTGCCCTGGACACAACGGAGCGAAGGCAGCTTGGGAGCATCCCCACGTAGTGCTGTGTAGGAGCCCCAAGAAAGCACGAGCGTAGGTTGCCACGGGCCGAAGAAAACACCCGGCCGCATGCGGTACCAGCCGGGGTTTTAAAATCACGGGCAGAAATGGGTAGCGGTGAGTGAGAAGCTGGGTCTGAGCCGCAGCTCGAGTCCGGCTTTGCACGGTGCGAACCCAGTTACGGTGTGGGATGGGAGAACAACGTCCGTCCACATCCAGGTCCGGTGGTGCAGAAGATCTGCAGGTAAGTCCTGCGGGCGCTCAGGATTTCACCCGGCTAATGACGTTAACGCCTGTTAACTCTTACTTAAAACCAGCGATCGCGAGAGACTGCACAGATGAGGAAAAATAAGCATTCTTGCCCAGAGGGAATGTCGAGGTACCAAAACTAAGGCTGCAAAGCAAAGAAAGAAAAGTATCCTAAAAATACGGAAGAATTTGGTCCAAAAAACATACAGACTTCTCAGCTGATTTCTGATCGGCGTGTGAACGTAGGCGGGGGGCGTCTCTGATTCGAGAGCTTTTCAGATGCCCCAGTCAGGGAAACAGGTTTATAGAGAAGATGGGTTTATTCCTACTTCAGAAGTTGCCATCTCCTCAAATCACAAGCGTTTTAGGCCTTTTTGAAAGAGAAGCAATTCTTAATTCCCGGTAGAAATACCGCTCGTTTTCAGTTCCAGGAAAATCATTTGTTGCTTCTCTCGCTGATTTTTCTCTAGGAATAGAAAAAGTCATAAAAATAACAAAAAGTGTTGGGGTTTGCCGTTATCTGTTCTCAGTCGTGGGAGCTGCTCTCTGCTTCGGAGGAAAAAAGTGAAGATTTACCCCTGAAAAATAAGGGAAAACCTACTCTACCCTACTCTACCTGAAAGAAGAATCTGTATTTCCCCGACTTGGTCTCATACATTTAATTTAAGAGTTTCAGACAAACAGAACAACGAAGGGGAGAATTTGTAATTCTTCCTCCCAGCATCGCTACAGAAAGGCACCCAAAAAAGCCAACCCAACACAGCAAAATTGTTTTCCCAGCCCCAGAAGTACCATCACAGCGTTCAAAAATGGGTATCCCAGCGGCGCGCCTGCTCCGCTGCCCAGTGAATTGACGGTGTGCCACTCGTCTCAAGCCTGCGCTTCATTTTGCAGATGTTCAAAAATCTATTTTACCAAAAAATGAAGTTAATATAAATGACGAAATGTGAGGCTTTTGGCATTTCAGGTCATGCCATGACGGTCTTTCTGTTAATTTGCTTTTCCAGTTAGGAAGCAAGTTGTTGTGCCGTATGAGCCAGGTATTGACGTCCTTCTCGCGCACCTTGGGTGGGCAGGAGCCTCCACAGGCAGTGACAGCAGCGAGGGGCAGCGCTGACGTCCTGCCCTACTCCAATTAGTAAATTTAAGATTTTCACTTTCCCATCCACGGGCCTAAGGCCGCGCTGGCGTGCTCTGCGAGAACTTTTTTTGCATAATAAAGCCTGCTATGTGATAAATATGTGGTATTTTAAGCAGAAGTTGAATTAAAAGCAGTATAAACTATGTAGAATAGAAAAGAGAGGGTTTTTTAATTAAATAAAAAAAAAAAAAAGAAACAAAAATACCCCAAAGTGCGTTGAAAGCCGTATTAGACAGCCACGCTTGGAGTTTGTGGGTGTTGCTTCATCGAGTGAAGGCCTGAGCATCGGATGCAGAACAGGGCTCTGCCTCTGTGGGAGGGAAGCAAGCTTGTCCACTGCTGAGGCAAAAGATTAAATTAATTAAAGAATAAAGTTTTTAAGCCCTTCAGCCTTGCGTTGTGCTATTTGATGCATTGGTCTGAATGAATCAACTGAGAAACTTCCCGAAGAGAAAGGCAGGAAGGCGACCGATGGGGAGGAGTCAGGTAAGTGCCAGGAAAAACCTGATAGTACCTAAACCTTTGTGATCAATAACTTGGTTATGTCAGAGTGGTTAAAATAGACAAGAAAATGTTAGAATTAAAATAAATACGATAAATAAAATGAATACATTTTTAAAAGAAGTACAAATTTTAGGAGACTCGTGGAAGTACAAGCATGGTATTGGCAACACTAAAACTTGCAACGGGGGGCGGTAACTTTTATAGAATTTGCCTATTAAGTCCTGCTTTAGCACCCGCCTCGAGAAGTTTCCGTACAGATGTTGAATCCAGGTGCTTCTTCAGAGGCGTCTCCTTTTCTCCTGGGCCCCAGAGCGGTGGGAGGGGAAGGGCTGCGAAGGGAGAAGGTCTCCAGAGGGCGGTGGAAGAGCCCCGACAGCAACCGCATTCGCATCCCTCCAAGGAGTGAGGTGGAATGAGTTTGTCTTAAAATGAGACACATGTTGGCATAGCAACACGCGTCCAAACTACATGTGATCCTTGTTAAAATACTTGGAATAGTTGTGGGAGAATTAGGCTGGAGCCCAGTAATGGCGCGAATTAAATCTCTAAAGAGCATTTCTATTATCGGCAAAGAGTTCTTGCCGGGAAAGTTCTAACATGGGTTTAGCTAAATATATATTCACGTTTTACAGAGTAACAACAAAATATCTGCATTTGTTAGAACGGATCTACTTCACTAAGAGCAGAGCTAATATTACTTAGGAATATAAGAAAGGCAGCAAAGCACAGCAAGCAACAAATTATGAATTATTCAATGCAAATGTCAAGTTTTAGTAGTGAATGTAGATGTAAATCTTTTTTTGAAAGGCTAAGCATTGCCATTAAGCAAGTCCATATGACACGGCATCTGTTGGCTTTCTTTTATATCGTTTTATTTTTATGTATGCTGGGGAGAAGTATCGGGAATTTCCACATTAGAATTTTAATAACATCATTTCCCCAACTTCTGTAGTCTGTTGGTTTAATGTTTGACGAAGGGATGATTTTTCTGGCAGAGGTTAAATCCGTACCCACTTCATTGGCTACCCAAGCTGTTCAGTCTTCACATGAAAAATTGCTTTTGGGGAGAAATTTTAGTTTTCCAAATATTGAACCCAAGGAGTCAGATAAATGTAACTAGCTGCCATTTTCAGAGCATCACCTCCTGATGTGGCGCTTGTAAGTGAGCTTACACCGGGTATCTGAGTCTTCTGCATGTGTGGGGAGAGTGCAGTCTGGATGGAAATCTGTTTAATTCCCCCTCCCTAAATTGGAAATTACTGATGTCTCCAAATTTTGATCTTGCATTGCATTGCTCTTCCCTACCTAAGACACGGGCGATTCAGTGCAATTTGTCTGCGCTTTTCTGTGTTTCTTTCATTGTCACGTTTGTCCCCCGGTAGCTGCACCCAGACAAAGCCAATTTAATTTCTCAGGAAGATGGGGAGCGGTGACGCACCCCGGCAGAGCGAGGAGGGATCCATGCGTTCCTCTGCCGATGCATGAGCAGCCTGTGCCAGGGGACTCCCGGCTACTCGATACAATCAATCTCTCCCAGTATTTCTATAGCTCTCATTATCCCGCGTGCCTCCAGGATAAGAAGCCGAGAACAATTGGCCATTGTCAGTTTATGAAGCAACTTTTTCATCTTCCTTCCCCAAAGACTAAATACTTAATTAAGTAAATTAAAATTAATTACAGAATCTGTACAGCAAGATGTTATCACGTCTGTCCCCTAAACTGAGCGCTCTCTGCTGTTCCTGCACGTTCGCCCTCCTAATCATAGAATCACAGAATGTGTTGGGTTGGAAGGGACCTTCAAAGGCCATCTAGTCCAACCCCCTGCCGTGAGCAGGGACAGCTTCAACTAGATCGGGTTGCTCAGAGCCCCGGAATGTTTCCAGGGATGGGGCATCTACCACCTCTCCAGGCAGCCTGGGCCAGGGTTTCACCACCCTCAGCATAAAAAAAAATCTCTTCTTTATATCTAGTCTGAATCTACCCAAAGATGGGAGGTGCCCAGCGGAGCAGATCCCACCCGGAGATGGGATCCCACCTGGAGGTGGGAGCGTTCCCATCGCCTGGGCAGGGCCTCAGCCTTGTACAAACACCTCTGCGCGTTTCAGGTCAAGCGCTGTGACCAGTGTGCGTGACTCAATATACGCGTTTGTCTTCCAGAGCTGAGGCTGAAAGGCTTTCACTTTGGAAAGATATTTCATATTAAGCAATACCTAAATATACAATGGACAAAGCCCATTTCTAACAAGCCTCAAGTATCTCTGCTTGTTTTTTAATGATTTCTTGCGCTTTGTTAGCAAGAGGTTTAAACTCAGCCAAATTCCAAAGGACACGAATGTTGCATTTCTATTAATTGGTTTTCAGATGAAGATGTTGCCATTAGCTATCTACAGTGAGCCTCTTATTAACTGTCTGATAAGGGTGACTTAAGTATCTAATAAAACAATGGATTAAACAGCAAGAGGAAATGAAGTGTATCATGAGGATAGTTGAACTTGCAGGAAAATGAACACAATTATTTACCAAATGAAAGGAAAGTGTAATACATTCATTGATTTTGATCTTAAAACTTTTAGGTGATGAACATCTTGACGATGTCAAGTATTTTTAGAAGAGCAAATGTACCCGTTCCGCAAGCCAGTCAGAACCAGGAGACGACTTCTCAGCAGCGTGTGCGAGCAGAAGCTGGGCCAGGCCAAGGAGGGTGTTGTGCTCCCTTCCTTCAGCCCCACGCTGTTCCCAGTGACCAGGAAAGCGGATTTTATCACTACGTTTCAGGCATCAGGATGAATCCCCCCGAGACCAGCTGTTAGGGCGTTGTTTGGGTAATATGAATTCAGGGAATCTGAATGGGAAATGCTCAGGGTCTTCCTGAAATGTGACTGATAACGCGTGTTACGGAGCTGTAACTAATTATCCAGCCTCTAACTGTTAGGCCTACAGAGTTGTTCGTGGGTTTTTTTAATGATCCTTAAAAGATGGAATGAGATTTCTTCTTGAGAATGTCCATGAGTTAAGGGGTCTCCTGAATCAAAGAGGTTTACTTCAGCTTTGCCCTTCAACAAACCAAACCCAGGTAAATCCCACCTCCTGATCAGAAGTTCACATTCTCTTCTACTTGTTTCTGAAACCAAAGAATAAGTTCAATGTCTTGAAGTTTAAATTTCTCAGAAAAGTAATTGGCAATGGTATTTCTCAACCAAAGCCAAAGGGACTTATTTTCTCAGCCATTTGCTTTGTTGTGTGATCTTGTTCAAATAAAAGCACAATTGGAAAAGGAGAAGATGCCAAAGAGCTGACTTCTGGTATTCCTCCTGTTGCTGGAGGTATTGACTCTACCACATCAACGCCTCTTCTCGCTCTTGTCGCCCAGCTCCTTACCAGAAGCTTTTCTGCTTCTCTAAAGAAGCAGTTTCTCGTTGTGTTTGATTGCTTTCCTAACCGCCTCTTCTGGTTGGTCTGGCACTGAAGGAAACTCGCTCCCTGGCGAGGAGGCTCCCAGCGAAGCCCAAAGCTGAACTCATCTACTTGAAGAAGATATTTGCAAGGAAGAATGAGACAAACCAGTGTCTTCTTCCATTTCTTCTCTTCACTTGCTTGCTAATTCACAGCTAAATCCTCTTCATAGCGGGGAGGTCCTAATCATCTTTAGTTATGGGGTTTTATAAACCATAGGAGAAAAGCACGATGTCCTAAGATGGCAGGACTTACAAATCCATAGGGGTTTTTTTTTGGTCAGTAAAAGAAATAAAAATACAAAACAATATGTTTTTTCGTCTTCCGGTGTGCAAATGTTGCAATTCTGAATATAGCATTAAAAATACTGCCTAAATCTTTCTCTTAATTTCCAGAGGACTTTACATCTGGCAGCAGCTTGCAACACATTGCAGAAAATTCTGGAAAAAATGGAAGTCTGTCAAAGCTTCATCTTCTACTAGGATGCAATTTAGCAGAAATATTCTGTAACAGATTGAGTTATGTTTTCTTCTCGCACAGTAATTGGCTTCATGTTTCAAAATACGAACCTCTACAAATGATGTTTCTCTCGTGTATCCAGAGGTATCTCATATTTATATCCCAATAAGCTTATCATATTGAAGAAATACGTTGGGTTTCGGGCTGTGCGTGACAGCTGTAGCTCTTTCAATCATTATTATTAAGGAATATTTGCACAAGTTGCCATCTCTGTCATTTTAGAAATTATTTTTTTGGCGATTTTGCAAAACAATTTGCCTCCCTTGATCTCTACACACGCCGTAAAGGCTCCACTTATTGAGCTCAGCAAATGTCACTTGTTGACTGCATATTTCTCCTTGCTCCAGCTGTAAATTAACCTAGGCAGAAGTTTCGCAGAAAATTAGAGTCTTTGTTTTAAGAAAGTTAATCGTTGCTGTAGATCTGATCTTTTCTGCTTTTATTTCAGACAAATGTATGTTCACTGGGTTTGTTGGAATCGACGAGTGAGGGTATATATTGGGAAGCGGTGTGGGTTTGAAGTGGGATTTGCTTTGATATTTCTGTGCAAATCCATGTGATAGCTCACTGACTCATAGAGCTGAAAATAGGCAGTGGTATCAACCGCTGAATTCTTCACAGATTTTTATTTTTTTTCCTTCTTTTTCTTGCTTAGCTAGCTGCTCTTCAAAAAAATCCAGGTCATTATTCAAACCTGCACTTAGATTAAAACTCCAGATAGCATCGCTCTTACTCAATGATGAATCACGCTGGAACAAATTTTGGTCCTACTGAACAAACTGTGTGTTGCCTTAGTCATAAGTTTGTTTAGCAAATCACATGTCAGCCTTAAAATAAGCAGTTGCTTAAAGTGACTACATTTTGAATATTTTCTGGAAAGTTTGTGCGTAAGCTTTATACTGGTTTATATGGATAAGATTTATATTGAAAACTTCTCAAAGCAAAACTAGAGAATGAAAAATTCTGCCCAAGATATAGGCCCAGTCTTTATCGCCAAAATACACCAGTTAAGCTTGTGTCAAATAAAATGAGTTACAACTGTTAAGCATAAGAATATTGATCTATTCTTTTAGAATACAATCAGCTGCTGAAAAACACGAGTTGCGAGTACAGTGACCTAATCTAGGCACTAAGGAAATTCAAATCCTTCTCTTTCCTCCTCTTTGCCAGTTATATCAACCTGCACATAAACACACGATTTGGCGGCACAGGGAGGCTGCGGCCGTCACGCGGAGCTGCAGCATCAGAGCCCGGTGCTCGAGGAAGGAGAGACAATTCTCAGGCAAGTCTCTCCATACCCAAGACAACCAAATTTCAGGAGCAAAAGAGAGAGAGATCGTGGGTTAAAATACGAACGGATGTTGCTAACAACATAGCTAAACGGACTGCTGGACATACCTGAAGTTAAACTTGTTTTGTCAAGTCTGTTTCTAAATTAATCGTAAATACTGGCTTTTGGAAGTGTTTGGTAAGTAGCGAACCCCTCCCCAGGTGCGGTGATGCCAACCTGGCCGCCAGCCACCAGCCACACCTCGGCATCCTCAGCCTCTGCCCTGGGGCTGCTGACACCAAACGGGCCTTTCTCAAAGATTTTTGTTTTATATTGCTTGATCCTACCCTTATGCCAATATCAAATTTGCACTGAATCTTTTGTACTACCACCAAATGGCTCCTTACATTATTAACTGGGCCATTCTGCCCAGCCGTCAACGAGGTTAACAGGAATTTACCTGAAATTATAATTTAAACACAAAATAGGTAGCGTAAATAAAGCCATTTCCAAAAAGACTTACCTCACAGCAGAGCGCTTGTGAAATTCTATTGAAAGGAAGGGCAGGAGCTGAGGTTGTGGTGTTCAGATTGTAAATCACACAGCAGAGGGAAACGGGGTTGGGTTGGATCCATCCATGGCTCCGGCTCCTTCGTGCCTCGTGCAGAAACATGAAAGTAGAAATGAACAGCTCTGAAAGTGTATTTTCTAACGAATGAAAGCTATGGTTAAAAAAGGAACAAAATTCAAACGACTTAATACATTCGAAGCATATCCTGAATGATGGCGCGTCCATGGGAATAGGACAAATGCAGAACTGGGACCGGCAGGTTACAGCCAAACCACAGCACCGGAAAATGCATCGTCCCATCTTCTGGTGCTGCAGCAGCAAAGGGCTCCATGCTCATCCTGAGCTGGAGAAAAGCAAAAGCTGTCGTGGTGCTGGTTAAACATGACCGAGCCTCTGCCCGCAGTGGAATGAAGACCTGGGGAGCCGTTTGTCAGGAAATTAATAACCCCAGCGATGTGCCAAGACCTACAGTTCCTTGTTGTGGTTGTCTTGTCATACGGAGAATCTGTTCCCTTTCCGACTGGTAACAGAGCAGAACAAAGCGTGTTATTAAAGAGGTGCCAGCAGGAAAGGAAAGCCGCGTATGTGGAACAATAACTTCCCAATTTAGAAGATTTTAATATGTCGCAGGTGACATAAGGTCACTGTTTTCTTAATAATCTTTTGGGTTGGTCATCTAGAAAATTGAAGTTAGAGAGAAACTTGTGAGTATGAAACTCACCATCACATAAAAACGCAAGGGTAAACAAGTCAACTGGTCCAAATCTTGCTGCCGGACTGGGAGAGCCCTGTTGTCCCTTGGGAAAAGGGGATGTTCATCAAACCCCCCGACAGCCAGGAGCCTGGAGAGCTGAGCATGGAACGCTGCTGATTTCAGCGCTGCTTCAGCCTGGCTTCTTACCCCACATTAACCGCAGATACTGCTGAAGCAAAGACAGAAAATAAAAAGGAAAAGCTTAAAACAATAGTAAAAACTGCCTTAATGGCTGTTTCTTTGAGGAGATGATCCGATGGCTCCAGCTGATCGTTGACTAGATGATCTGAAAGGTCCCTTCCAACCTAGGCGATTCTACGATTCTATGAAGGTACGTTGCTTCAGCGGCGCTGCACGTATGGTACTTACATAGAACCATAGAATTGTGTAGGTTGGAAGGGACCTTTCAGATCCACCTAACATGCAACTAGTGTGTGACCAAAGGGTAAGACGGGTGCCTTGTTTTGGGTCAAACTCAGCTGCATTTTTCCCACCCTTTAGAATAGGTAAAAGAGACCCACAGGTATGGACGGCCGAGGACGCACAGTTGGTGGGTCATACTCCGATCAAGTTGGTGGGTCGTACTCCTGGGTGGGAGCTTGGAGCTCTACATCCAGCTACAGTTCACACGGAGGATGCCGGGAAAAGCTGAGTTAAACAAAGCGCACGCTCTTGGCACAGGAAGATGCGCCTGCCTTTTGGCTACGGAGTGGCAAGAATACGTATTGGAGTTACAGCCGCACCTGACAGCGTGGAACTGCTGAGTGAGCGGCTGAAAGAAAGAGAAGTAGCTAAAAATTAAAGGAAGCTTTAGAATCCTTCAAAACCAAAACAATAATTATTTTTTCTCTCTTCCTGCTTCAAATTTGTCATATAAAAGAATGAAAAAAAAATATTTAAATATTACTTGCTTGTCTGGGTTTTTACGTATGTTTTCTATTTCTATTATGCATGCTGTTATGCATGTCTATTCCGAAGCGATACTGTCTATTAAAAATCTAATGAATTCTAGGGAAGCCTTTTGTTAAAAATAGATTATAAGAAAATTCTCTTTAAGCTTAGCTAAGATCCACATTATCCATATTTGGGGAGTAAAACTAATATTTTACAGAAATATTGCAAAGTTTGACACCAAATCTGTGTGGAAAGATTTTATAATGTATTTTTCACTTTTCCCAAGAAATTCAGGAAACTCAGGGCCTCCATTATTAACTGATTTAACGTTTGTAATTGATTTCATGTTAATAAATTTCTGCTTTGAGAGCCTCTGGAAATTACATTGCTAAGGTCCTAGGCCGTCTTTTGCTGATTTGACACTAGTTGTGTCCATGCTAAAAGGAAGAATGAAAAAAAGGCACCTAAGTTATCACAGGCAAAACTATTTAAAATATATTTTAAAATCATAGAAGCTGCTTACTCACCAGGAGCCTCAGCTCCCAGTCCCTGGAGATCAGCGTGACTGAGAATTCAACCCTAGAATTCAACACTTCTGAAAATAATGTCATTTATTGCTAGAGGAAGATGATGTTTGTGAGATGGTTGGGTTTGATTTTGAAGGGATTGGAGGGGTGGACGGAGAGAGGAAGCTTCAGCCTTCACTACAAAGCTAACGCATATTGTGTCTTTAAAATGAGACATTTAGCCCAATTTTTTCAAGTTTCATGGTTAGGATTTTTTAATAGAAATATTCTTTCTGTTCCCACCTGTCAGCATAAAATACAGGTAATCTCTGAGAGCCTGGGCAGCTAATTTTTCTTCTGCTTTGCAGCACATTTTAGGATGACAGACTGATTGAGGTTGGAAGCGACTTTTGGAGCTCATCAGCTCTGCCCTCTGCTCAAAGCAGGGCCAGGTTGGGAGTTAGGTTGAGTTGCTCTAAGTTTTGTTCAGTGGGTTTTTAATATCTACACCGAAAAAAGATTCCCCAGCTTCTCTGGGACGCTGCACCGGTGTTTAACCAAACTCACTGTGAATTTTTTTTCCGTATGCTTAATCAGTTTCCCTTGTTGCCCCCTGTAAGTCTTCCCTCCTCCTTTCATGGTGGACCTCCAAGAAGAGCCTGGTTCTGCTCAGCAAGCAGATCCCTCCTTCGCCTTCTCTCCCCATGCAGAGCAAACCCAGTCTTCCCACATGTTCCTCATACGTTAGGTGCTCCAGCTCCCAACCATTTTGGAAGCCCTCTGGGCTTGCTCCTGAATGGCAGAATTCTCCAGCTGGAGGATCGCAGTGCAGAGTACAGGAATCACTTTCACACTTAGTTTGCGCTCACATACATACACTCAGTCTGTCAAATTAACTTCAATTTGTTATTACCACAGTCCGCTTTGACCCACATGACATCTGTGTGATGATTTTGAACCAGAAATGGGATATTCTGTGCCCCGTTTATCTAAACGAGGAACACTGGAGGAGCTGGCAAGGCTATCGGTGGGACCGTGTAGAAGCTCAGCAGCTATTCCTGAAAGGGCGAGCCTGCTGGGCTGACTGGGATATTCCTGGAAATATATTGCTCCTGCTTCTACATTCAAATATTTTTCCCGGGACATAGCTCATGGCTTGAAGAGTTGAGCCGTCTGACTCCTTCAACCTTTCAATAGTCTTCCTTAGAAAGTTCATAAACATGAAGTTTCCTGCCAGAGTCAGTTTCTCCAGGGCAAGAGAGCCACCAGAAAGGCCATTTTAGGGTGGACTTGTAGAGTTCCTGGGAGGTGCTGTGGTAAAGCACAGCTTTCCTTGACGCATGCCAGGACTGTTGGTTCTTGTGATCACGGGACAATGCAGCACAGATCCAGTATGTTCACAGACAGATTGATTTCAATAATTACCACCACAATCTGAGGACAAATCTTCTCCCCCCACCGTGGTGATCCTCAGTATCAAACTGTTGTTTCTATATCGTTCTTCCCCTCACACAGGGCTCCCTCTCTACTTCATTTGCTGACAGTAATTTACAATAACCATTTTGTTTCATTTTCCAAATGATTTTTTTGCCCAATTTTGCCATATGGTATTATATTTTGCCGGGAAGTGGCAAAACAGTCCAGGAACAGTTTGATCATGTTCTCACAACCTTAGGAGGCTCCGCATCGCAATAAGCCTGAAGCTTTAAACAAAGAAATTGCTATTGGGCTAAATCTATGCATTTGTTTTTCTGCTTTGACAGTAACACACTTTTTCCTGCTAGAACCACCATATAAAAGTTTCATTGGCTTGGTGTTGAATATAACAAGAAATTGATTAGCAAGTGTTTTCTTCTGCTTTACGCGTTGCTGTGGGTCAGTGGCAGTTTGTGTGCATTTGTTATTATTTAAATTTTGAGTACAAGCTGTTCATCAGGTTCCCCGAGTGCATAATATCTCAGGAGAATGGGTACACGAAGCACCAAGAAATCTGTCTTTTATCTCCTATTGCAGGTACTGTAATAGAATATTGTCTGAGAGTTAGAGGAGAAGGTCTCTCTCGCTTCATTACATTTTGCTTCTAAGGAAAACTTAAATCTGTCATTCTTTTTGATCAAAGAAAGCGTAGCCCATGTTACATTATAATTTCACTGAGAGGAAAAAGCTCGGTATCTTACAAATGTATTTTGGATAATCCAGACAGGTTGGGATTACAACTCCTTGCAACTCCGAGGCTTTATGGATCATTTTCCTCTAAAGGATTAACCTGTGACTTCAGGAAAAGCTCACAAAAACATCTGCGTGTTTAAAATCGAGCAAGAACTGCACAGAGAAATTCATTAACAAACAGCCCCCAGGTACTTGGGGGGAAATGGGAATGCATTAATTTCGACTCCTTGAAACCATAACTATTGCACTGGCATTTTTTCAATTGAAGATTTATACTAAAACTCTGATGTAATTTTCTTTTTATATAATGGCAGTATTTTCCACTCCTTTATTTCTCCTTTGTTTCCAAGAATGATTAATTAGTGACACCATTCAGGTACTTGCAGAAACATTACCAAACCCAGCCATTCTTTTGTCTTATAAGACTTTTGCTACACCTGGAGTAGCCAGAAGCACTTGGTGTCCTGATTTTTAATCTCATAGGCATTATTCAGGATTTCGGGGTTCAAAACTCCCATCACGCCTACGACATTCCCTGATTTTCCGATGAACAAGCATGGGACGTAGTGCACAAATGTTGCTGGAGCCTTCAAAGCCTCAGCAGCAAGGAGTAAAGCTTGCCACAAGTTTCTCTTGCATTGCGGCACCGTGGGGTAACCGAGACAGAAAGTCAAAGGGTCGCAACTGGTTTTCTACTGTGGTTTAATAACGCCTGTGCGGGCTCTTCAGAAACTGGCCCACGTGGTCGCTTTGCCTCGTGTCCTGGTTTGAGCAGCACAGGACTAATTTCTCTTCTAATGCCTGGGAAGACTGCACTTTTAGAAGACTGTAGTGTCTGAATTTGGGAAAATATTTGCTTTACAGGCAGCTCTGGGGTGCAGGTTTCAATGTCTCGGTGTTTCCAGGTGCGGGAACAAGGAAGAGCGAGAGGCGGGCACTTGACCCAATCTGCCAACAGGGTTATTTCAGACCGCAAACGGCACATTCCATAGAAATCAGAAAGTTTGTTGAGGAGTTCTCTCTCTCCCAATCTCTCTCCCGTGCTGGCTGCCATCCTGAGCACTCCTCGCCCTGGTGCCGGAGCCCTGAGCCCTTGCCTTCCTCCCGCAGCCACAGCACTTGCAGGGTCCCACATTGGCTGTCCCCTGCGGGAAGTGCCCAGCTTCCTGCAGGTGAAATGGGTTGGGTATAGTCCTTGTGTGTTTTATATCGGTATCAAGATCAATTCTGGTTCTTTAGTGTTATTAATGTTAATTATTTAGTCTGATCCTATTAAATCTGTTTATATTTCAACCCTCAGGTTTCCTTGTTTTTCCCGATTCCCCTTCCCAGGTGGGGAGGGGTCATCACATGAGAGAATAATTGTTTAAATGACAATAAATTGTTCTGGGTTCCTCAATCCATAACACCTCGTCCGTTCTCTTCTTGTTTCGAGCTGCTTTCAGCTGAACTGGCTCTCCGGTAAATCCTGCCTCTTCCCCAATGACCTGTGCTGGCTGGAATCTCTGTGTTTGCCATGCCCTGAGATGTCTTCTGCCCTGGAGCCACCCTAGGAGATCCTGGGTGTCTACCCGGGCATTTCTGAGCCCCCTTGGCTATTGGATTCACTGGGGAGAAGGTGGTCTTACTCCACTTCTACCCAGAGTGAAATTTTTCTTTAAAATCTTTATGACAAGATGATCTTTTCTCAGGTTTTCCCATTCCTATTTGGCTACATATCTTCATTGCAGTTCCACAAATATCACCTTGAGTTATCCCTAATTTGCATTTTCAAACTTCTGTGACTTACACGTGAAAACTCAAACTTGAGGGCTATCGTCAGTGAGAGTGGATGGGCAGGAAATTGTTCTCACAAAGTGGCCTTTTGCAAGAACCAGTTAAGGGGTGTCATGCCACCAGTGTCCTCTTACCCTGTCTGCTCTGTCCCACACCCACAATTCAGTTCCCATTTTTAACTCTTTTCTTCCTTTTTTCTCAGTGAAGTTCAGATAAATGTTGTGAGCCAGTACTGCTCTGTCTGTTCTGCAAACCTCAGTCCGGGACACAAGGAGGAGGCTCTACACATCCAGCTTCAAATTCAGTCTTAGAGGAATATGTAGTTAGACTCAGCTGTGTGAATATTCTCTCAAGATCAATTCAAAGTGAAACAAAAGCTCTCGGAGGCGTGAATGGCATTATTCACACAGTGAGAGTGCCTGCGGATCTGTATGTGCACCAAACTTCCCTCTTCTTGATTACTCAGCTTTCTCCCAGCACTGAGCTGGTGTGTATACGCCAAACTGGCCTTGCCTTTCATTGCACCCAAAACACAATGTGCCTACACCGTGCCCTTGGTGCATACGGTCCAGCCCTTGCCATCACACACCTGGGCAGGCAACCCAGCACCCAACGACTGGTGCATGTTGTAACCGTGGGCCAGATGCAGCTCCTCACCAAAGTCCTCCCAGTTCATGCCAACCATATCCTGGGCTGCAACCCCAGCAGCGTGGGCAGCAGGGCGAGGGGGGGATTCTGCCCCTCTGCTCCGCTCTGTGAGACCCCCCTGCAGCGCTGCCTCCAGCTCTGGGGCACCAACAGCAGAAGGACACGGAGCTGTTGGAGCGGGGCCAGAGGAGGCCCCGGAGATGCTGGGAGGGCTGGAGCCCCTCTGCTGTGGGGACAGGCTGAGAGAGCTGGGGGGGTTCAGCCTGGAGAAGAGAAGGCTCCGGGGAGACCTTCCAGCCCCTGCCAGGCCCTCAAGGGGCTCCAGGAAAGCTGGGGAGGGACTCTGGATCAGGGAGGGGAGCCATGGGACGAGGGGGAAGGGTTTTACACTGACAGAGGGGAGACTGAGATGAGATGTGGGGAAGAAATTGTTTGCTGTGAGGGGGGTGAGCCCCTGGCCCAGGTTGCCCAGAGAAGCTGTGGCTGCCCCATCCCTGGAGGGGTTCAAGGCCAGGTTGGACAGGGCTTGGAGCAACCTGGGCTGGTGGGAGGTGTCCCTGCCCAGGGCAGGGGGGTGGAATTAAATGGTCTTTAAGGTCCCTTCCAATTCTATGATACTGGCTAAATACACCATGTGGAGGTGACAGCAAGGGAAGGGCTGATTGAACACACCTGAACATCTACAGCTGGTAGCTCACTTGCCTTTTTTAATACAACTAGTTCCTCCTCTCTCCTCCCTGTCTGCTCCCACCTCTCCCTTCATTTAAGTTCAAATCCCTGAAACTGGGCTTTCCCAGACAGCACCTGGCAATGGGTACGAGGCATTGAGGTCCTCCTTAAACACAAACACACTGCTTCTCCTTCCAGAAAGAGCTTGACTTGAACCAAAAGCACAAGAGTAAAGAAGCTCAACGTGCGAACAGGCAAACTGCTCCCATCTTTTCAGGGAGCAGCGCTGAATCATTAGTCACTTAAATAAGAATAAATTGCTCAGCTGAGCATAGCTCGCAACATTGTTCTTGAGGAAGCAATAGCTGGTATAAACGTGTGACTTTCCTGGAAGCAGGTTTTCTAAAGCGTTTGCGTATTTATCAAGATATGATCACATACATAGCAAGATATTTCAATGAACAGTGATCAACAGCAATTTAGAAGAGGAAATACTATATCTGATTTGCTATGATGACACCAAGTTAAGCGGGAGTGTTGATCTGCATGAGGATAGGGAGGCTCTACAGAGAGACTCGAATAGATTGGATCGATGGGCCAACGCTAATGGAATGAGCTTCAACAAAGCCAAGTGCCAGGTCCTGCACTTGCGCCACAACAACCCCATGCATCGCTACTGGCTTGGGGAAGTGTGGCTGGAGAGCTGCCTGGCAGAAAAGGACCTGGGGGTTCTCATTGACAAGCAGCTGAACATGAGCCAGCAGTGTGCCCAGGTGGCCAAGAAAGCCAAGGGCATCCTGGCTTGTATTAGAAATAGTATGACCAGCAGAAGGAGAGAGGTGATTGTCCCCCTGTATTCAGCACTGCTGAGGCCACACCTGGAGTATTGTGTCCAGTTTTGGGCACCTCAATACGAGAGAGATATCGAGGTGCTGGAGCGAGGGCAGAGGAGGGCAACGAAGCTGGTGAAGGGCCTGGAGAATAAATCTTATGAGGAGTGGTTGAAGGAGCTGGGACTGTTTAGTTTGAGGAAGAGGAGGCTGAGGGGAGACCTCATCACTCTCTACAACTACTTGAAAGGACATTGTAGAGAGGTTGGTGCTGGTCTCTTCTCACAGGTAATTAGCGATAGAACAAGAGGGAATGGGTTCAAGCTGCAGCAGGGGAGGTTTAGGCTGGACATCAGGAAAAAATTCTTCACAGAAAGAGTGGTCAGACACTGGAATAAGCCACCCAGGGAGGTGGTGGAGTCACCATCCCTGAATGTGTTTAAGACTCATTTAGATGTGGTGTTCGGGGATATGGTGTAGGGGAGAACTCTGTAGAGTGGGGTTGATGGTTGGACTCGATGATCCCAAGGGTCTTTTCCAATGTAAATGATTCTATGATTCTATGTCTGCATAATAAAAGTGTCTCTTTTTGTACTATTTCCTTAAAAAAACCTCTTTGGCAAGAAAGTACAGAAATTTGAAGCTTGAATACCTTTTTAAATCTGTGGTTGATTGCACAACCTACAACAGAAGACTAAAAACTTTCTTTCGTTATTATGAATTTATGCGCTGAGAGTGTGCTACAAACAGTATCGCCACTGCACTATTCATTGCCAACGTAACACTTTCATTTTCCTTTTGACTTTTCTGGCAATCAAGCTAATATTTCTGCTTCTTGATGCACAGCAACATTATTGAGAGACTTGTTTTTCTGTGATTGCTCTCAGTCCCGTTTTCCAGAAAATCTGGGGAAGTACAGAACACATGAGGACACTAGTCCGATACAAGTGATGATAAACTTCCCTCTGATTAGTATCACGGGTGAATAAAAGTACAGTCCTTCCTCCCAGGGCAAAGCCTCCGGACTACAATTGACAGTAGTGATTTGGGACAGGGAATTGCTTCAAGGAGGAGCGAGACCTGGGTTATTTCTGAGAGTGGATGAGCAGGAAATTGTTCTCACAAGCACGGGTTGAAGGGTGTTGTTCCACCCTTTCATTGCCTGAGCCTGGCAAGGCTTGATAGAGCACGCAAGTGTCCCATGCTACTGATGAGATCCAGCTTGGAGGTAATCTACAGGGCGATGGCATTCGGACAAACGGTGTGACACAGAAAGAGGTCACCAGACCACAGGGAGGAGTAGCAACCACAGGCATCTTACTGCTCTAGAAGCTGGGTGGCTACCTGGTTCTAGCCCAGCAGGAGAGAAGCACTGGGGAGATTTTTTTTTTACAGGGTTATGGAAGGACTTAAGGGTTTGAGAAGGGAAAAAATGCTGAGATCTGGCAGTGAGAATGGTAAAGGTCTGTTATATTCACAGAGAAAGGAAAACAAGCTGTACTAGAGAAGGCAGAGTTTTGCGGGTGTAAGAGCATTTACAGTAGCGGCTTTCTGCCCGGACCCCTCGGGAAGCCTCGGACTGTGCCCACGTCTGAATTCACAAAATCCAGAGGGTGACCCCAGCACCCGGGGCTGTTTTTAAAGTGTTTTTTGGTATAAAACTCTTAAATCAGGAGCTTTCTGCTGCTTCCTAGCTCAAGCATCTTTCATCATTTTACCTTCCTGCTATAATTTGGGGAATCAGCTATTTTCATAGCAGCATTTTTATTTAGTTTTATATAGTAGCTGTTGTTGTTGGGCTCTAGATTTTAGTGTAATTTTCCACTTTTATAATTTTCATTCAGAGCTTTAAATCTCCCAAGAAGCTATTCACGACTAGATTTCAGGTTTTGGCTGATAGGTTTTGGTGACCTTAAAGAGGAAAATGTGCAGGCTGCCAGTCCCCTAAACCCTTTGAATAATTTGAAATAGAAATGGTTTGGAACAGCTGATACATTTAACTCTGAACATTAGCCACTAAGCATGCTTAGTAGCTACTTTGATCAAGCTCTTTTTCCTGACAAAACCCCCTTTGAAATGAATAGGACAGAGGTTCCTTTCACTTCAATAGGAGTTCTCAGACATAGGGAGAAAGAAGGACTTCATAACCTTTAAAAAGACTCCCCTAGTCCATTCATATCTCTCCTGGAAGGCTCAGCACTTTCCCTTGTGCTGAAGTTACTAAGCCAGCCTCCTGGCTACTTTTAGGCTCCCTTCTAGTGAAGCTTTGCTTAAACATGAGATCAAAACACTCTGTAATGAGGCGGCTGCTGCTGCTGCTGCCGAGGCAGGAACCCAGACCATACAATGACTCCATCAGTGACATCCGAAATATTTGTTAGCATAGAATTCGTCAGTGCCTCTTTCCTAATCGCGTCTTCTAACCCTCGTGCAGCGTGTACCTGGCGTGCTGCAGAAGACAAAGACAACCCTTCTATACACTTTGTATCTTGAAGATTATTGTTCTGTATTTATAGACATTAGCACACTGAAACTGTAGTTATCTTTTAACACTATACAATTAATTAATGTTTCAAACAACCCTCCTGAGTCTGAACGACACCGCGCCTATTCAAAGACAATTAACCACTTCTGGAATCTCTGTTTCTATACTGTCCATGCTTTTTTTTTTTTTTTTTAATACTTCTTGTACTTGTACGTGCTCACGACACTTCATATTGCAATAATGTACATTGAGATTTCTTGACACAGTCATCTATAAGTGATGCTTCTGCTTTGTGTAAGACTAATGCAGAGATGTATATTATTAGCACAAAAAAAAAAACAACCAACCCAGAAAAAAAATGCAAAAAGACCACCAGAAATGACCCAGGCGTCAGGCAGCTACAGGGAGAACAAGCACTTCTTGTGTTGTCACTATGGAGAAGCAGAACCAAAAGCAAGGACGCGATAAAGCACCCGAGCCTATACAACTCTAATGTTTCCATTGATACATGTGTTCAAACGAAATTTGGGTATTTTTTTTGTCTATCCAGTACGAGTGTGCACATTCAATTCCATTATCTTACCCAGAAAATATGAAGACAAGCCAGAATTCAACATAATTTAGTTTGAGACATTGTTTCCTTGATTTGTGCATCAAGAGTAAGTTATTTTATCTATAGGTCAAGTACAGCTCATAATATTTTACAGATTAAATTCTTCAGAAAACCTGTAATATTTTACAAGAAGAGATCAGATTATGTACTGAAAAGATGTATGGGTCTGGTTTAAAGCTAAACTAATGTAAGTTGAAACCTCAGTTCTACCCATGTTCGGCTCTGTGCAATGATTTTTTTGACTACTTAAAAAACCCTGTATCCTACAGGGCATCATTTAAAAAAAAATGGCATTGCTTGTAGAAATAAAATAATGGGATGAGTTTAGGACTAAGAGTCACCTTGAGGGTAAATATGTTGCATTTTGGGGTTTTTTGGTTTTTTTTTGTTTGTTTGGTTGGTTGGTTGGTTGGTTTAAGCAGTGAAAAAGAACAGAACATGCACACAAAGGGAAAAGGTTATTGGTGTTTATCGTTCAGTTGTGCTAACTGAAAAAGCAAAAAATATCTTACAGTAGCGTGGAAAGTGCCTCTTTCTTGCTTGAAGGGAAGCAGAAAGAGGAAAGTCCTTCTTGTTGTTTAACTACTCGAGGAAGTGCTTCAGGAGGAACTGCCTGTTCCATGCAGCCAACCCAACCTTTCCAAATGCATGTTATCTGTACAACAGAGTCTAGGTAATGGCATTTATACGGAAAATGTATGAAACGTGAGCTGAAAATGCATTTTATTTACTGAGACTGGGATTCATGACACTCATACACTGTTTGTCAACAACCACAGGGGAAGCTCACACTTGGGTACAATTTTAAATGTCTGTGCTAAGATGTGAAGGGGAGGTGAGGTTGGATTTGGTTCAGTGCTTACTTCAGGCACACATCAAAGTAGCTGATGAACACGCTGACTTCAGGCAGAAACGCATCGCAATTGCTCTTTGGAAAATGGCAACCCTCTGCTGCTACCAATCAATTGCGAATCATTTTGGAGATACCAAAAAGGATTTCGGGTGTTGGAAGTTTGGCCGCCCCTACAATGGTGCTGAACTATAAATTCTAAGCTAGAAACTATACAACTTTTAAATATTTGTCTGAAGAGAAACATAGTTGAAAGCATCACCTACACAGCTGGGGCAGCTCTAAGCAAGACTGGTACTGAGCTCTCAACTAATTTATGATAGGCTTCTGCATAAAGCATGTTCATTCTAATCCAAGTCAAGAATTGTCTATAGTTATGAAGAAAAATATTTTAAGGGAGTTACAAATAAGTGCAATCTATCACAGTTTTGTTCTCTGTTCCTTTTCTCATTATTTTTAAAGCTTCGTTTGTTCATATGACTATTACTGAACATTATCCTGACGCTTTCATAGGAGTAGCTAATATAATTTCCATGTCTCTTTCCCAAGCTAAGTTGGGCCCATGGCTCATGAATGTAATGTTACAGCTGCTTCTTTTTTCCTCTTCTGTTTCATCTTGCTTATCTCTCTCTCTCTCTAGCTGACACAATTCTTTATTCTTCATTTTGTAAATCATGTGCTTATCATGAACAGTAGTTGTATTTGCTCTATGAAACCATATAAATAACAAACGCAGCAGGTAACTAAAAATGAACAGCAACCCAGAGACTGAGCCTGTTTGGTCAAGTTTTGGTTGGTTGGTTTGTTTTTTTTCTACAAAAAATGGAATATTAGATACAGTTGGCACTGTGGTCCAAATGGTAACATGGGCAAGTTTTGTCTGCCCAACAGTTCCAGAGACAGAAGATTGCACTGACAACTCCTGTAAGAGCTCTAAGGTGGAGGTGAGAAAAAGCAGCTGGCCTTATCTCAGGGTGTCAAAATAACATGGAAGTGATGAGGTTTTTGAAGTACTAAAGGTCTGTGATGACGGGCTTTGCAGACTCAGGCCAATAGATTGAACGATGTGAGAAGCTCTGGACTGGTAGAAGACTGTGGCTTTGTCCTCGTGAACTTGGGATTGTTCTTTCCAAATTGGATGCCTTGTTCCTGTTCGGGGCAGTATCCCTTGAAAGCGGGCAGCACCAAAACAGGAGTGAGGCACTTCTACAGTAGAACAGCATCAACGAGCACATACCACACAGCTATCCTTGAGTAACTGCAGACCTACGGACAGGTCTTTAAATACAAACTTCTAGGCATGAGAAGCACCTTATTTTGTGGTACACAGAACTTATAGAATCATGGAATGGTTTGGGTTGGGAGGGACCTTAAACACCATCTAGCCCCATCCCTCTGCCCTGGGCAGGGACACCTCCCACCAGCCCAGGTTGCTCCAAGCCCCGTCCAACCTGGCCTTGAACCCCTCCAGGGATGGGGCAGCCACAGCTTCTCTGGGCAACCTGGGCCAGGGGCTCACCCCCCTCACAGCAAACAATTTCTTCCCCAAATCTCATCTCAGTCTCCCCTCTGTCAGTGTAAAACCCTTCCCCCTCGTCCCATGGCTCCCCTCCCTGATCCAGAGTCCCTCCCCAGCTTTCCTGGAGCCCCTTGAGGGACTAGAAGGTCTCCCCGGAGCCTTCTCTTCTCCAGGCTGAACCCCCCCAGCTCTCTCAGCCTGTCCCCACAGCAGAGGGGCTCCAGCCCTCCCAGCATCTCCGGGGCCTCCTCTGGCCCCGCTCCAATGGTTCCGTGTCCTTCTTGTGCTGGCGGCCCCAGAGCTGGAGGCAGCGCTGCAGGGGGGTCTTCCCCGAGCCCCCTTCAGCCCTTCTTCGAGGCTCAGTCCATGCAGAGCAATACAGGGCATCAATCTTGATGAAAAAAAATAAATAAATTGAGCAGGTCTGAGTTTGTTTCTGAAGCGCTGGGTGTGTAACAATAACTGAAGTTATTTCTCCTGATGGCTGTTGTTAATGCTAAAACGTTTTAACCCCCTAAACAGCTAACGATGGTGCTACCAGCCAGCGCTGAGAGGAGCCCGGGAGAGAAGGAGCCCGCCCTTCCCGCCTCCCCGTCCGCACACGGGGCGACCGTCGGTGTCTGTCACCGGCTTCGGGGCGGTGGCGGGGGGGTACAGCGGTGCACGGCGCCGCTTTCTCCGGTCACAGGCTCCTCCCGCCTCGCCCCTCCCGGTGCTCGACAACGGGACAATGACTTTCACTCCGCAGGGCCCGTTTCGCTTCAGCGGGCGGGCACGGTACCGTCCCGTCCCGTCCCGCCTCAGCAACCGCGTCCCCGCCGCCCCCCCCTCAGCCTCCCGCCCTCGGCTGCGCGCGCACCTCCTCCCTCCCGGCCTCCCCCCCCCCCGAGCTCTCGCGTTGGCTGCCGGGATCGCTGGCCGCTTTGGTTAATGTCCGCCATGTTTGCCATGGCGCAGGGAGCGGATCGAGCGAGCCCGGCGCGGATCTAGGGCTGCGGGGCGTGCGCTGTGAGCTACGGGCGGCCCCGCGGAGAGCTGTTCCGGGGCGGCGGGACCCTCCATGGTGGTGCGGGCCGGGTGCGGGAGCGGCTGGGAGGCGGCGGCGAGGCCGCACTGAAGGCCCCCCCCGCCCGCCCGGCCCCGGGGTGTTATTGTGAGGGGGAGACAATGAGCAAACTCTCCTTCCGAGCCCGGGCGCTAGACGCCGCCAAACCGCTGCCCATCTACCGCGGCAAGGACATGCCCGACCTCAACGACTGCGTCTCCATCAACCGGGCTGTGCCGCAGATGCCCACGGGGATGGAGAAAGAGGAGGAATCGGTAAGGGAGCCGCGCAGGGGGGGCACCATTGTTTATCAGACACCCCCCTCCCCTCACGGGAAATAGGCCATCGGCATTCACCAAGCGCACTACGCACGCTCCCCACCGCAGCGCTGCACGGCTCTTATGGGGCCCTGCGCAAAGAGCGCAGCGTAAACTGCTGTCCGACGCCGTAAGCGGGCCCTGCTCCGCCATCTTCTTTGCGTCCCGACTCGCGAGTGTTTTGATTAGTGTGGGGGGGGAGGCCTTTACGCTAGCGTAAGAGGGAGGAAGGCGCAAGATGCATCTCTGAATGAGCGGGCGGGCGCTGCGGCCGCAGTTGGCGTAGCGTGCCTTGGCTGCCGCCGCTTCCCTTATGCGCGGGGAGCGGGAGGGGACGGGACGGGAGGGGACAGCAGGGGACAGCGGCGGCTGCGGCTGGGCGAGCCCGTCCCCTGCCGCAGACAGCAGCGGGAGGAACGCTTGGTGGCTGTCACCCGTACGCGTCCCGTTCGTGCTTTTTGAAAAAGCTGTGTTGTGCTGCGCGGTGTGCAGCAAATGTCAGATGCATCAGCTGGGACGTGTTGCACTAGGGGTTAGGTTTTTGAGCGTGTAGGTTATTTTTAAATAAACCAGCGAGAGTTAAAAATAGGTATGTGATGCTTGTTCTTCTTGTAGTGTTAAGGGGAGAAAAAGCTTTTGTCCACTTACAATAAGATAAGTTTCTGTGGCTTTTTGACGAGCATTAGGACAGCACCGCTTTGAAGATCCTGCCTGCACTTCTGGTGCCTTTTAAACGTACTGGTTTGTCTTGCTGATCTTCAGACATCCACTCCGGTGCTCCTTAGAGTTGTATAAGGCTCGGGTATGGGCTGTCGCCTGATGTGTCTGTACTTGTACGCAGAGCCGATAGTAAATGCACCCTCAAGAATTTCTTCAATGAATCCGTGTCTCCGCCTCAGCCAAACCTCTGCGCGTGTGGATTGGCTTTTCCGAGGGTACAGCTGTCAAAGCAGGCTCCATGCCTCTCTGAGTGGTTTTTCCTCACTTCACTGTTGATATTAAGAAGAATCCTCTGTCTCACCTCTGTGGGCTTTTTTTTTTTGCCCTTTTTTTTTTTTTTTTTTTTTTTCTACTATTTCCCGTGTTGTTTTACAATGTGTAATACACTGTGGTCAGAACTTCCAGTACTTCCCTAATTTCTACTAGAATCTGGGAGCGTATTTAAAAGGAACAACAGTGTGGTACTAACGAAGCAATCTTAGAGAGTAATTTGGTTTTCTCAGTTCTTAAACTCTACTTTACAACCCTGTGTTTGCATTTAATGTTTATAAAATGTGGCACGTTTTTAAAAAACGATTGTGCTATTTTGATAAATCATATTTTAAATAAACTTGTTCATGGAAAATTGCTGTAAGAGTTCAAGCAAGCAAGCTGGTTGTGGACTGCTTAACTGATTGTGAAGAAGATTAGATTTATACTTCAGTAAAACTGCTTTAGTGTTGTGCTAAAATGTTGCCTTTCTATAGGAATGAGGCGTATTTTCTTTACACTGAAATGTGACTATATTTGATATATTATGTAATAGTCTCAAACTGAAATGGTCATTGAAGCAATATATAAGCGGAGAGCTAGACACATCAGCCAGACAGGATTATGAACTGTACTATTAATAGATTGTTTCGATTATTGCCATGTAGTGACAGTTTCATTCATGGGGTAGCCCTCTTCCCACTGTTACACAAATAATTTTTTAATGTAGATTTTTGTGGTAGCGGTATATAAAGCCCTTCTAGGAAAGGCTGTTGTGGATGACAGTAGTTAAATATTTGAGAAGTATTTAAACAGCTTTTATTCATAGCAAATATTACTATGATTGATTTGATGTATTTTGAAAGGGACTTTTGGAGGGAGAGAGAAATCCACATACTCATTTCTAACATCTCAATTACTTGAGTGTCTCAAGGCCTTTTTTTAGCCCAGACTTTTGCCGGGGATGCACCTTGTGAAAAGTGTTTGAACCATCAGGGTGGCTGGTGATTTACATTTTCTGTACAAAGGCATGAAGCTGATGGTACCCTGGCCCCAGCACGCTGCTGTACTTGCTGTGCCACCCTGCGTGAAGCCTTGGTGAAATCAGAAAGGTCTTGTAGTACAGTGTATCATGGGGTTGCATAGGGCTGGCTTTCACTGAAAATAACTATGTATTTACAGATTTGCAAGATGGGAAAAATGGTTAAGATTGACATGTCTCTCTGACCTGCTCTTTGCAAGCTAGTCTTGCTAATACAGGCATATGATTTTCTTTGTTCATGATAGATATTTTGTGTGTACAAAAAAGCAGCTTTTGGTCCATTTGTCTTTAATGTGGTGTGGCCTGGTTTTTCTTGGTTTGTTGGGGTTTTTTGTTGTTTGTGTGTGTTTGTTTTTTCAAGTAGTACTATTGTTTGGAATGTAGAAGGGGTTTAAAGCTGGGGGTGTGTGGCTTAGTGAGTATCACTCCTTTCTACTACTATTACTAAAGTTATTTGGACTGTGTATTAAAATGTCATGCAGTCACTGTAGTCCCAGACTGGGCAACAACTCATATTGCTGGTCATCCCACTACAAAAAAAGTATATTACCCAGTTTGTCGGTATGAGCGTCTATTTGACTTTTCTTTTGATTTGATCTTGATGAATATGCTGGAACTATTTCTATTTAAATATTTTAGAGATTTATATCCACTTGCAGTGTTTTACAAATCAGCAGCTCATTTCTCTCCCTTGGAGATTCCAGCTGTGAAAGAATTAGGCTTCTGGTCTGTAGTGTGTTTATGTTAGCAAGTGTTTGTAATTTACCCTAAATTAAACCTGAGGAAGAAAATTGTGTGGGTTTGTTTTTTATTTTGGTTTGGGTTTGGTGTGTTGGTGTTTTGTTGGGTTTTTTCTTTTTTTTTTTTTTTTTTAACTAAGAGATTACTATTAAGCAAAAGCAGGAAGATTTCCTTTTGTGAGCTTCAGAAACTGAGCAGGAACATTTCGTATTGTTTTTCTCTGATGAGTAAGAGTTGTATTTCATAATGCTAATGAATTGTTTTGGCTAGAAGGGGGGAAAATTGCAGAATAGATAAGCCCTGGCTTTGTTTCTTATCGTGTAACTGTGTTTTTTATTTGAATACATATTACTGGAGATAGCTGAGTTGCACATTGAGGGGGAAAACCGTGCTTAATAGTGAGGCAAATTCAGGCTGAAGGCTTTCGGAAGTAGATTTACTTGAGGTGTTAGGAAGCTAAAAGCACGGTGGTAATTGGTGATACTTGGATTATCTGGTCAAAGCTATCTGAACATTCATCTCAAAATTCTTGTTTGAACATACGTTCACTTATAGCTAAGTTTGACATCACATGGCAAGGCTAAGGTTATAGAGGAAAAAGTACACGAAAAGCAAGTTAAGGACATGGTTTAACGTTATTAAAACACTGTCAGAGTACAAATGAGAAATGACTTTCATCCTCAGTCCTTGAGTGATCACCTCGGGATGATCTTTTGTTGATCGTTTAATGTTCAATTTTGAGTATGTTGATAGGCTGGAAGTAGTTAAGTTGAAGAAATTTTTTCATGCTTTCCTTTCTGTTTGTATTCTGTCCATCCCTTAGTTCATTCCGTTTCTGTTGTAACACTGTAAATGTGAAGTGTTCAGCATCTGCCTTTCAAGGCAGCCTGGAGCTAGTGGTGCTTCTGAAGCAGTGTATTCATTCTCCTTTTAAAGCAGGAAGCATTAACTTTGCACAAGTCATAATTTTTTTGTTTGGATGTTTTTCCTGATAAGGTGTACCATACTGCGAATTTTCGCTGGTAGAATGAAGCGGAAGAGTTTGAAATAGAAATACGCACAGAGGTATCATTAATTTTATGGCAATATCTACCTACTTTTTTTTAAAAGAAGCTTTTTATTATACAGTCCTACATTCACATTTTCTTGCACATATTTTATGCCTAAACATTTATTTTTGTGATTTCTGTTCATACGATCAAATAATAGTCACTTCTTAATCTTTTCTTGGAGGGGTTTCATCCTGCATGTGTGAGTGTAAGCGCATTGGTATTGGCTGGGGACTTCAGGGGTGCTCTGCTTTTGGCCTTTTCGTCTATTGTTGAAATAGTGCACATTTTACCGATCATGCTTTTTTTTTTTTTTTTGTGCATTGCATTAACTGATAGTGTCATTTATTTTTATAAGGAGATTAAGGGAGTTTTCACATATTACAGCTAATTGTTGACATAAAGGCAAGTAGTCTTGTTTGGTACATCCTCTATGCACTGGGATTGTGCTGAGTGCATCCGTGCTACCAGCTGGCTTTCTGCAATCAGCGTTTGGAGTTCAGTGCTCGAGTCTCCCCCCTCCACTCCAGACACACTTTCACATCTTTAGTGGGAAGCATAAGTCTTTTAAAGCTGATTTTGTATATGGAAATGTTACAGGTAGTTGTTTTCATAGCATGAATAGATATTTTTTTTCTTTTAATCCCAATTTAGGAATAATTATTTATACTAAATTGTAATTGTTAACAAATAGGTACCTTAAAACAATTTTATGATGACAATGGTATTTTCTTTTAGAGAGGGATGAGTTTGTGGTGTTGTGCTGTCAATATCCATGACTTCTAGGAAGGTGCTTAAATAAACACATTTGGGTACTACAGACCCACACAGCACAGAAAGAGTGAGATTGGAAGGGACCCTGGAGGTGACCTTGGCCAATGCCCTGCTCAAGCAGGGCCACCTGGATCCTTGTTGCCCGAACCATGTCCAAATGGCTCTTGAATATCTCCAAGGTGAGAGGAATCAAGTGTGTGAGGATTTATTCAAGCTGTCAATCAGAAGTACCTACCTGGTACTGTCTGATGCACTTAGGTTTAGGTTTAAAAACATAAATGTACATAAATGCTCTCCATGTGGACAGAACCTATACTAACTTGAGATTTGTATGTCAGATGTGCATTCGTAACCTATGGTTGAACCCTCAAAGTTGCTTACAAATGAGGGGCTTTGCAGAACAAAGAAGCAGCCAGGACAGCAGTGTGTAAAATAGAAGGTCAACAGAGGATAACTTCAGTTCAAACTATGCAAATATTCTGTAAAACAAAATTCCCTCCAAAAGACTTCATGAAAGTCTAAGAAAGAAACTCAAAAGATTGTACTTCCCTGCAAAACTAAGTGAAATCAAGACAGCAGACTTTCCTTAGGAAAGAAATGGGGTTTGCTTGATTAGAATCAACTGGCTTATGTACTGGGGAAATGCAATTCCCAGCAGAAGTTCATTGCTCAGTTTGAGTTCAGCACCTGTATTTGTTTTACTTATTTTGGCTATGCTTGGAGACTCCTGAGGTATGTTTGGTAGTAGGTAGCATAATGCCATGTTGTAATCTTTATTCATGGAATTTAAAGCTTCAGTTCTGTTTATGAGACTTCTTCCCCTGCCTTCAGGTCCTGTATTTTTCTCCCTCCCTTTGAGACCCATTGCATCATGCAGTAACATTCCTCACAAGTGCACATTTCAATTCCATTTCCCAACCATTATTTCAATTTTCAGCTGTGATCCTCTATCCTTCCTCTGCTCTCACCTGCAAAATACTTTTGTGGCCAACAGAAACTTCCTTTCAATCCACTACTGGTCCTTCTTAACGTCCCGTTAAATAACAGTAGATCAGACTTAAAAGTAGGTAGGTTGCATTGTGTTGGATTGGGGATGGAAATAAACTGTTGATGAATGTGGACCCTGTCTGAATGCTGGAGTAGCTGAGCATAGTTAACGGGTGAGTTGCTAAACTGAGTAGCTTTTGGTTTAGTTTGTTCTGGCTGTATTTATGTGGCTGAAGTTAAACAATACAAAGATTTCCTTTTAAGTTTCAAACTCACGATCAGTTTATTAGGGCTTATTACATTAACACCTATCAGCTAGCCTGTAACAACTGCTTGTGAGTATAGGCTTAGCCTGTGACAAATGTCAAGTAATTTATCTTCGAGCGTGCTTTTAAGGTACGGTTGAGACAGAGTAGCTATAGTCGTCAGCCAGGAGGGATGGTCTGCTTTTTGGAGAACTGAGGCCTGTCCGACTGTGTAATGGGAGGTGAGAGCCCACCATGGAAAAGCTGAGCATCGTCTACTTCTATGAGAAGTGGTAGGAGTATGTGGGGATAGAAGGCTTGGGAATGGAGAAGCACGAGACTGCTATGCTTTTGGTGTCATCCTGAGGTTAGGTGGATTCAGCCATATCTTAAAACCACACCCTTAATGTAGATAAAGCTGCAGTTTTGCTGCAGGCTAGAGTCGCATGCATGGGGTCAGTTAACACCAGCCCATTAAATCTGTCTTAACCTGTTTGGGTGCCTGAGTCCGTAGTAGAGAACAATGGTATCTACATGGACGTTAATTGAGAGTCACACGTCAATTCATTATGCAGGAACTTTCCCTCATAGGTAGGTTTCCTCAGGATGAGGCGTAATTCCATGATGAAAGCTTAGGGGAACGTTTTGTAATCTGCCTCTCTGTGCTCTGTCGCTCAGCTCTGGAGCATCTCAAATGTAGGTAGCAATTTTTCCTTTTCCTTCAATTTCAGAAAACCTTGTAAAGAAATACCTCAGGCAGCTTCAGTTGTACTTTGAATTACGTGGTGCCAGATTTCACGTTGCCCTTGCTTGGCAAAATTGAGTGGTAGTCAGCTTTGTACAGTTTCTGTGTTGATTCAGTTGAGATGTCCCGTTTGAATAATTTAGATCAACAGACATTAAATATGCTTACATTAATCTTGGTTTTAATTATTTTTCGTAGGAAAAATAATGATGGGTCCTAGACATTCAGAAGGTTATTTGTAATTTATTTTGCCAACAAAGCTAATAAACTATGCCTTGTTTGTACTTATTTGAAAAGTTATATGCCTTAGCATATTTATCATTCTAACTGTTCAACTTTTTAAAAGACAATACTTCTAATATTTACATAAACAAAATTACAGTTAAACCTTAGGTGTCCCAAAAGCCGTTGAAGATTAACTGTAGAACTGAAATTTCTGTAACGAGAACTGAACCACTGTGTATGAAAAGGAGTAAGAAGTAGAGAAAATAATTCTGTGAAACTGAAACTATATCAGTATAGACTGTCATACTTTCACATTTAATGTAGACTAGTTCTAGATTAGAAATGAAGTATTTTGGAATATACTATTTTAAAGTTTTGATTTTAAGCCATTTGCAAATTCCTAGTTGTTAATATATAATAATCACTGTATAGTGTGACTGAAGGTGTTGGGTCAAAATATTGTCCCCGTCCATAACAGAACTGCCCTAAATATAAGAGCAGAAGTTTGCAGAAAAAAATCCAAGTTCTTATTTTTCCTAACTTACTTTGGTGCGATTCTAATTGTGGTTAATACATTTTACACCAATAAAATGCCTAATCCTTTAAGGTAAAAGGAGAGATTACCACACCTGATTTTCATAAAAAAACCCAAACCAACCCAACAACTTATTTCTTCAGAAATAAGGCAGCAAGGAAACGCATGGAGTAAGAATTTTGGTCTTTATTAGGCACAGATATGCCTTTTGGTCTGTTGGTATTTAAACACACACTTCAGAGTGGAAGGAGTACGTGAGCTGATACCAGGGTTGTATCCTCTCAAATATGTTACTTGTCAAAGAAAAAAGTAATTCTCTACTGGCAAATGTGTGAGGACAGAACTGGTTGCTTTTGTCTAATAGACTTATTTCTCTGGTCTGTGAAGTTCGATGTGCTCAACACCTCACCCATACGTCTACTTCAGCAGAGTTTTTCTCTGTAAGGTATTTTCTCATGTTTATGTCATCTTAAATTGTGACAGGTGAGGGCTTACACAGCTTGCCTTGTGAGACTGTTCTCCAGTTCATTAGATGTCACTTCTTCATATCAATAAAATACTGTTTTCTCCATCTCATCATGTCCCCTGTGACACACAAAGTAGTTCATGTATGTAGCAATTCTTAACCAGCATATTTGTAAGTGTTTCCTGCCCCCTTTTCCTTAGTTGCTTTCTGGTGTTTACATTTTAATTTATGATTTGGTTTCCTTAGGTTTCTGTCATTTTTATGGCTGCAACTCACACTTTTTATCTGTTTGACCAGTTTGAGTCACACAACAAAAAGTATTTCTACTTTGAAGCATCCTGGTAATGTCTGATTCCCCTGTGCTAAACTTAGATGTAAATAAAACACTGGATGTGTTGTGGTGGTACCTAGTGACTAGGTAAGTAAGGTAGAGAGACACTGCTATTATGGAAAATTTTAAAGTAATAATACAGTTTCTCGAGTTAAAGGTGTTTGAGTTAAAATGGAATTTTGTAGATAACTTTTAATAATTTCAATTCCTACCAATTACTGTATGTGCACTTGTGTGTAAATTTTTTTTAAACATTTTTCAAAGTTGTCCTAACTATAGAACCAATCTCTGGTATCTCTTTTAGTATAATATGATGGATTTCTGTTTTGTTTATCAGGTCTTCAGCACTCCAGGTTTTACCACTTTGGTGAGGACATTTGTTTCAAGAGCTTTGTAAAATACAAATTCCCTGGTATTGATGTGTGTACCTCAGTTAAATTAAAATCCAAAATAAGAACTTTGGATCTTACTCCTGGAAAGAAAATGTTACGTGCAAGTTAGAAGGTTAAATGCATAGTGCAGTATGAGGGGGAGAGGTACAGTAAGCAACTTGTTCTTGAATGTACAAGTTATACGTGAAACTTGCCAGGAAATTGCATTGCAGATGAAGATGAAATTAACGGGCTCATTTGGTGTCCAAACTCTTGGTAACTTAACTTCAGTGCTAAGGCAGTAAGTTCTGCTTTGACCACAGAAACTTATTTTTAATGGTGTCTTTCCTCTCAGCAGCCATATGTGTTCACACCTCTCCATCCGTGGCAGTTGTAACCAGCCTTTAGGCTTCTGATAGGCACCAGCAAAGCGAGACTCTGCTTAACCTCTGTGGCACAAGTGAGAACTGACATTTTGAAAGATCAGGTCTTTAAGGTAACATGGTTTCTTTGCTAACAGATATCATAGAGCAGGTAGCCTGACACGTCTTAGCCAGGTGAGGGTCTTGAGTAGCTTCAAGCAAGGTTTCTCTGCTGGGACCAGAAGCAGTGTGTGTTGTTACAAGACTGTTGGGTAATGCAAATCTCTAATTGTGGGATGAGGTGAGGCAGCACCGATTGCTGCGCTGCCTTTCCCAGGTCCTTGTGGCTTCCCAGCTGGGAGACAGATCCTGACGGGAGCCATTACCAGCTTCTGTTGGAGAATTTCCACAGCCTTCCCTCCTGGTGACTTCACCTTCCTCCTCTCCTCTGCAAGGAGTACGGTTTTGTCACTTGTGGTCACATGAAGGTTTTGATGTGTGGAGCCAGGAATTAAACTGAGCTCAGATTCTGTGTGTAATAGTGTGTTTAATAAAGATGAAAACTAGTTGTTGTGGCATCTCAGCCTTTTAAAATACATTGTGGGGTTAATTACATGAAAAATAAGAGAGAATATTCATATATGTAGGTTTACACCTTTCCATCCCCATTTGTCTGACTTGGGACAATCGAGTTATGCTAATTGAAGCAGACTGTAAAGAAAATGAAAAGGAATTCTTCAGATGCAATTTGTTAAGTTTTTTTCTGTGTAAGATTGCATTTGTTATGTGGTGGAAGATCCAAATATATCACAAGGAGCCAGATGAAGACTCAGTTCTGTGTCTTTTGATTGGATGTTGCAGTACTTGTAACAATTTTCTCTTAAGGTCCTGCAAAGGCATCTTGGCAGGTGGGAGGTCCTGCTTCTTAGGAAACATACATTTCATAAAGTACCATATTCAGCCTTTCCAAAAGTAATTTTTAATAATTTAATTGTTATATTATAACAATAATTCTATTTTAAAAACTCATTTATATGCAAGTTTTGGCAGACTGGAAACTGTTATAATTAAGCGTAGCTTTAAAATATAGTGCTCTAGGGTTTTTTTGACGTTTCATAAAAAGTGACAGTTTTGTGTCAATGATATGTTCATAAATAGCAAACGATCATTATTTGTAGGAATGAGAGATTGCTCATGCTCTCGCACATTATTACTGTCCCACTCAGTAGGGTAATATTTGGGTGGTCTCACAGTTGTTTCATGTCTATTATTCCTTAGGATGATTGAAATTACTTGTTTTTTCTGCATTAAACTTCTTTAGAGGTTTGTATTTTGGAGTGTTTATGTTGCAAGGTTGACTAAAAAACCACAAAAATGACTGTGATTATTCTCTGGTCAGCTCACTTCCCCTGTACCTCCATCAGTGTCTCACGGGCTAATTTCCACTCATACTTCCCAGCTTGCCTGTAGTCTCTTTATAGTGTTAAAATTGGCTTTAGTCAGACTGCCAAAGAGGAAATAAAGGATTTTCTTGGGCATTTTTTTTGGTCCAAATTTTATTTTCTTCATTTAGATACACAGGTCCCATGGAGACCTATCTATCTGGACACGCAGTGTCACCCAAGGATGTTGGGCTCAGTTAGGTGTTTTTGGTGACCCTTCTGTTGTGTTGTTTCAGCCTACATCAGTGTTCTTGAGATAACATTCAGGTGCTTTATCTACAATCAGATGACTTGTATGTAAAGTATTCACCGAATGGCTTGTCTTTGGTTTTTAGATAGCACTAGCATTGCTTTGTGGAATTACAATTGTTTAACAACTGGGAAAGGGAAGTGACAGAAAAGTGTTTTGTTTTTTTTTTTTTTTCTGTTGACATACGAGTTCGCTCACTTCGCTCACTTCTGAAATAACGGAGTGACTTTAGAGTAGCTAAGTAATAAAACTCTGACCCATTCTAGGGACTTCTGTGAATTTTTCGGATGGAGTTCTATGATTTGATTCACTTTACTGCATCCTTCATTGAGTTGTCTATAACAGCAGCCTACTGTTAGTACTTTTTTTTGGCTTGTAATCATAATTCAGCAGTATGGAAGGCAAGTGCATGGCAGGTGGTTCTTGTATTTGATTATTCAAAAAAAAAAATAAAGGGCGGGGTGTGTTGTATTGGAAAACCATGATATGTCCGAAAGTGAAACTGAGAAGTGGTTCCATGAGCCCTTTCCACTTGTAAGGAGGCCTTATCCCATACCTTCCCCTACTTCTTCTGGGTTTTCTTGAGCTTCCTCCCACTGGGAGTCAGAAAATCCTTAGGGAAACTGGGAGGAGTTTCAGTCCTACAAAGCAGCTTTGCTTTAGGTGCATTGCTTTGAACTCATTATGGGAATTTTTGTTGTTTGCCCAGTTCCCTGCATTACTTTATAACTGGTATAACCTTCTAAGGGGACATCATGTAGGAAGAGGAAACAGATCTGACTACTAAATAGATTAACTCTTCATTAGATCAGTAGAAAATAATAGCTCATAATCTTTGCTAATTCACTAAAATGTTTGCTTTACAAAATAAATTGTAAATGAAGCAGTGAGTTTCTCCTAAGATACTCATTGCTGTCTCAAGGGTGAAAATTGCAGTGGTGCACAGCTGGGTTTCTTGCTCTAGATGCGACTCCTTGTTTGTGTTACTTGTTTTCCATCCCAGGGCAGAGGGAGGGGAAAGAAAGGAAAACGGCTCTGTAGGTATCTTCCCTTTTTTCCCCCTCATCTTAAGCCTTTCAGCTGCTTAGATATAAAGCAGCCTTTCTGCTGCTTTTGTAAAAAGAAAGCAGAAATCCTTATTAAAAAATGGGTATGTGTGTGCAAAGAGGGAGTAGATAATAAGGCTGTGGCTTTAGATGGGGGCAAAGTTTTCGATAAAAGTAGCTTTTGAGCTTCCCGATGCTTTTTTCTGTAAGTGTTGTCGACAGGTGTTACTAGCTGTGGTTGAGGCTTTGCAAGATGAGTGTGCACATTTTAGCTTAAAATTCTGTACTTTCTGTTTCTGAATCTCCCTTTTAAATATAAAAAAAGTCAATTAATTTGAATTTCCTAATTTGAATACAATGTTAAGCAAATAGGATCTCTAGGCTTTAGTACATCTTCCTTGTTTTCTTTGCTTTAATTTGGTTCTTGATTGCAGGTAGATTGTAAGGCTGGCTCTAGGTTGGCCTAGAAATATCTTATTTTGAGTAGAGTAAAGCTGTTAATAAATTCACTTTTTTCTTCCATCACACTTACAGTGGAGTGCTATAGAGTTAAAGCCATCTATCTTGTTAAGAGAGTTGATTTTAACAGCTACACTGTGGTATGTTATGTTTTGTTTCCTTTAAGTCTCGGTAACATCAGTTAGAATATTTCTTTCATTAAAGTCTGCAGTGTTGCAGATATGTAAATTGTGTGGCCTGAAGCTCAGTAATGAAAGGGCTGACAAAGAGGAAGTTCTTTTCTTAAATAATGTCACAGTAAACTGTAATGTGTTTCATTGCTTTCTACCTCACAGGGTAGATGTAAATATTAGTAGGTGAATAAAAGTGGTGAAATAACCTTTTAAAGAGTTGTAGCGTCACTTGTACGATGTGATTCTAAGGAATGAAGAAGGGAACAGATAAGTTCAGTCCTAAAACTTTGTATTCTAGGGTGTCTGTATGCGATATAGAATTGCTCATTGCAGTTTCATAATTAAGACAGTGATCAGCTTTTCAGTGTGAGGATGGTATTCAGCCACTGGCATATCTAAACATGCCCATCCAAAAAACTATTTCAGAGAGAGTACTATGGGGGATGGCAACAGGGAGCATAAAGGATAAGGGAAAAACCAAACTGGTCTGTAGGATTCAAGGACTGTGTTTTGCAGCAGCAGAATAAAAGGGAGTATATTGGTAAATGTAGTTCGAATGGGTAAAAATAATGTTCAGTATCGATCACTGTTTCCCTTAAAGCTTAATAAAAATAATCTTTAGAAGAATATTTACCTGTAGACTTATTACTTGTGTTGAAGTTTCTATCTGGGACTTTCTTCACTATGAAAAAAAATTTAGAAAGAAAACAAAACCTGTGGTATTTCAGGGGTGAAAGGAGATAGCAGTGGAGGTAGCTTGCTCTGATTTGGGCTTGGAGCCTGGTTCTGAACGTGTGCAACCAAAGCTGGTTTTAGGTACCAGTTGTAGGATTTTTTGGTTTTAGCCTCTGAGGAACAGTTAAAGCAAGGATTGCAGTGTCTCAGTATGGGCTCAGAGGCGTGATTTCAAGTCCTGTTCTGGACTGAAGCAGCCCTGTTGTGAAAGGCTGTCAAGTCGTTTGGGTTGGAGCTTCGGCAGTAGGGCGTGAGACTGCTCGGTGCAGTGTGCTCTTGGTGACGCTTGCCACAGAGTGAGTGGATTCATGCTGGCAGGACAGGCTGTCTGCACCAAGGAAAACATACTGGATTATGTAAAGCCAGTGGCCTGAGCAGTTTGCTGTAAACTGTTGTCAGTACGGTGGTTGTACAGTGAAGGTACCTGCATGGCTAAAGTGCATCTTGAGAGATGAATCTGTCGCTTGGAGAACAGTTTTGTTTTAATGTGTAAATATGCTGAAGCAGCAGTATTACATGTACTAAACATTTAGATATTTCTAATTCTGTTATGCTATTAGTTGAAGAAATAGAACCATCTAAGCTGTATTTGTTTGAAATTTTTCAGTCATACTGGTGAGAAAGGTTTGGATGTGCTTTTTAAGGAATTAGTGAGTAATAACTCTTGGACAGGTACTCCTTTTTATTCCCACGCAGCACGTTCTGTTTGCTATCATCACTGTTTCCTCTAATGTTCAGTTATTTTGTATGAGATCTTTTTATCTCCCCTACTTCAGAATGAAGTACAAGTTAAAATATGGTGTGTGTCTTTCAAAACCATAAGAAAAGGTAAAAATAGGCAAAAAGGTATACTGGTGTACCAGTTACTAAATCTATTGTTAAAAACTTTTTCAGATTCAATAAAGCCATTTAATTAGACCAACTTTCATATAAAAGTCTTCAGAGTTTGTTTAAACAGAACTGTTTGAGGAGTTAAATTTTTTTATTTTCCTTAACTTCATGTTCAGCAGAAAGATATTTTTTTTTTTTTCCCCCTAATATTAAAAACTGCATAGCTTATCCGTCTCTTGAAGCTCCACTGTTTGAGTGACAGCAATACTGTTAAGACTTTTCTGTTTGAAAGCTGTGTTATGCTTGAAGGCTTTTTATAGTAAAGTGAGTACTAACACCTATTGTCAGATCTTCCTTGGGAGCTCTGAACACTTACTAGCAGTGTTACAGAAACTGAGAATCTGAGTTACTCATCTGCACTGTTTAATGGGCTATGGAGCCAGAAGATGTTTTGAATTTCGATTGCGGTGTGTCCTTCTTCACTGCTTTTTCTGAAAGTTAAACCTTGTTTATCCATTCATTACTTAGGCCGCTGTGGACTAGTGTGGCTTCTCTACAAGTTATTTAATCCCACCTAGAAGAGTGTCTGGGCTTGTTTTATTTTGGGGGTGTGGAGCTCTAAGTTGGTCAGCTTCAGTTGGTTGACTGCGTGAGGAATGCATCCTCAGCAAATTTGTTGCTGATCCTACATCAGGAGGAGTGGTTGGCTTGCAAACGGTGGAGCGTCCATCTTTGTGGATGCTGAGAAACTTGAGAACTGACCCAGCTGAAATCTTGTGAGGTTGTTAGAAGTGCACAACTTTTGTACCTGGGGCCGAATAGTAACACTGTGCATTGATACGGGCAGAGAATTGGCTGAGGAGGAGCAGCACTGATGGAAAGAATGGACCAGGCGATGGGCCAGCGGCCTGTGCAGGCTGTATGACTAAGGCATGCTGTAGACTAGGCTATGATAGGAGCAGTGTGGCCACCAGCTGGGGAAGTTATGTTGCTCTTCCACTTGTCAGTGGTGAGGCTGTTCTTGGGATGCTCTTTCCTGTTGCTCTGCTTTCCCCAGATTTCTCAAAGATGTTGAGAAACTGGAAGCTACTCTGTCAGTGGACTGCCAGAGTGGCTAAAAGCTTAGACCGTAGCTGCTCTGAGGAGGAGAGGGTGAGGGAACTGCTCTTGTTACTTCTGGCAAAAGAGAGTTAGTATGTCACTGAAACAGGTTACTTAGAGGGGCTGTGGAAACTGGAGGTTTTCAGGACTTGAAAGTCTAGTGTTGGAGGTAATCGTCTTCAAGTGGGAGTTGGACAGATAACCCCCACAAGTCCTTCCAAACAGCATTTCTGTGGTGCTGCTGCTGTGTACTTTGTTGTTAACTGTTGGGAGACAACTCTTGGGACATCAGCTGAAAGCAACACAGTTGTGAACCAAATTTTATTTTAGTTGAATTACCTGCTCAGTGCTGTGAAGCTCTCCAAGAGACATTTCAATGGTAGAGTGACAGATTTACTCAGTATGTACTAACTCAAGCAGATCACACCAGATACTTGATTGCATGCTTGTCTTAATTTTAATAGTGTTCACTAGGGAGCCTGATAGTTTGATTTAATGTTGCTTCTTCTACTACAGGAGATTTCCCAAGCTGCTCTTCCAGTCCCCGATTTGTTCTAATTTTGCAGAAACTGTATTATTTGTTTCTGCAAGATCTTAATATTTAAGAGGGTGTAAATTATTACATATTGTTTACAGATCTTTTTAAAGATTTCTTTCATTCAGTACCCTTTTTAAAAATAATGTTCTGTAGAATTAAAGAGGAAGAAATTCTGTTCTTGAGAGAATTTACCAAGTGTGTAGCACAGGATCTCTGGGTGCAAGACTGCCACATCTGCCAGGCTGCATTGCAGTGGAGTTACTGAAACACTGGTTCTCCTGTTTGGGGTGTTGATGTGACTCTTGTGAGGCCGGATAGTCACAGGTGTTAATTGTGGGGAGGGGTACCCCGGAAAACCAGAGGAGGAGACAGAGTAGCAAAGTCTATGTGTTTGGGTGTTTTTGTTTGTTTTTTCCTGTTTGGAAGAAACACTCTTCCCAGCAGTCAGGTGTGTGGGAATGGCCAGAGCATAACCTGAAGCCCCTGGAATAGGCAAGGTGAGGCTGCATAGGTCTAGGACAGAGCTGAGCTTCGATTTCAGGTTGATACTCTGCTGGGTCGTCCTCCCTCCCCTCAGATTTTGGAAACTGGAGGCAAAAACTCTGCGGTGGGGGAGAACAGTAAAAAGAGACCGAAACTTTCAGGCTTGCGGTTCTGCTGGAGACTAATAGGTAATCTGCTAGGAGAATGCAGTTTGCTTGTTTTATATTTGACTTGCACGGATGGAGAGCATGTGACTTAAATTACCACAGCTGTTTACTTGGGAAAGCTAAGATTTGTCCTGGTGAAGACTACCACTCCTCCTCTTTACTGGACACACAGAAAGCAGCATGTGCCAACTTAGCCATTTGGAGTCTTAGCATGAGACATTTTTGCAATGGCTTAAATGAGTAGCCTGCACTGGAGGGTCTGAAGCACACACATACGCTGCACAGCTGCCAGCATCTGGCTCAAGGAGGGAGGCAGCCAGAGGGGGAGCATTCAAAATCATCCCATCATCTGCTGGTCTGCCGGACAGGCTCCTCTTGTCGCAGGGCGGTTCACACAGGTGTTCTGCAGACTGCACTGAAATGATACATAGATGGTAGTGTGAACCAGAATACTGCCTTTGTACTGTTGGGGTTTTTCTTTGCCAAAGTTTAACACGAGTGCTCATGAAAAATCCCTGAGAGAAAAGCCACAGGTTAGTGCAGCTTACAAGAGTAGATGAATTTCACTGAGTTAATTAATAAAATGATGTGTGAAAAAAAATCTTCGTAAGTTAATACACTTGTTGTGATCTTTATTTCACTTGAAATGATCCTGTAGCAATTGATTCCTGTCCTGTAAGGATAAAATGAAGTGATACCTGTTCAGGGACTCTGTGCTTCTCAAGTGTGATTCTAGGACAACTACTCTTTCTTTTGCTCTTAAGTAGCTGAATTTCTAAAGACAGCAAGCTGGTAAGAATTGCTGGGTAGACAGGAATGATGAAATTAGCTATTCTTTTGATTTGAATCTGTTGCTTATAATACTTCAAATGACTTACTATGCATCTGTTAACTGATCTTGCATAAATTTTCTCTGTGACAGGTTTTGCTGAGTTTGGCTTCTGCCAGCTCTAATTTTCTACTAGGGTTATTTTGTGTAGTTTGAATGTTTGACTTTTTTCCAGTTTGGTAGAAGGTGTGGGCCATTGTCTGAACAAAGGGCTCTTTTCATCTGTTTGTAGTCCTGCCTAATGTTCACTGCAGCCCTAAGATTCCTATCAGTTAGGAACCCCATGGCATACCAAATGATGGAGAACACATCTGTCCTGTCACTAACCTGGAAACTAGCATCCTGCTGTCCTCTAAAATACAGTAAAGCCTTAACTCTTTTATCTGTGTCTCCTGTAAAAGAGGTAAACAGTAGCAGAAAAGCATGATGGTCTTTGTATGTGCTTCTATATACTGATACCTAAATAAACAAACTCTTAAATTTTCCTCTTGCAGGAACATCATTTGCAACGGGCTATCTCAGCACAACAAGTTTTCAGAGAAAAGAAAGAGAGCATGGTTATCCCAGTCCCTGAAGCGGAGAGCAATGTCAACTATTACAATCGTTTGTATAAAGGAGAGTTTAAGCAACCAAAGCAGTTCATTCACATTCAACGTAAGTTAACAAATGTTGGTTTTGTTTCTCTTCCCCCACTGCCCCTTTATTTAAATTGTGTAATCCTCAAACAATCTTGAGACAAAGTCACTACAATGTTCAGAAAGTGGGAGGACTCAAAAATCCAATGGGGATTTTTATATGTAAATTCCAGTATCTCTTCTCAAGTGCTGGAAGAATTTAAGGTTGAAGGTAAATGTGAGGGTTTTTCTGCTTTATTTGTTTATGGGCTCCGTGCTGATACTATATCTCCGTGTACGGTAGCTGGAAAGCCTTAACCTGTCTGTTGGTCATCCACTATTGTTGATCAATGCATTTTTTTTTCTTTTTTCTCTCTCCCCCCCCCCCCCCCCCCCCCCCCCCCCCCCCAAAATCTGAGAAGGAATAACTGAACTAGCCTAGCTGACTCCTACTTGCTTATACTAATGCAGGGAGTGGAAGAGTTGTGTTGTTCTCCGAGTGAGTCTGGAATGCCTGTTAACTCCAAAGTTCTAAATAAATGGAGATCAGTAAAATAGAAGAGTTTTTGTAATGAAATCAGCCTTCATTCTACTGATGGTAATAGAGTTCTTGAAGGTTCAGTTTCAGCTGTGCTAACAGTGCAGTTCAAGCTCTTCACTATAGCAGGGATATATTCTGGGCTGTGGGTAACACTTATTTTTCTCTGTGTTTTGCTAAAACTGTAGAGAGTTCCCCTTCTGTAGGGAACTCTCAGATTATTTTATAGATAAAAGGAAGAATTCTTTTGTATGAAGTCAGCTTCCTATGTCTAAAAAGACCTAATTAATTAATCTGAACTTGATCTGGCATAATTGTAACACTTTTTTTGGTTGATGTTCTGTTGACAGTGATGCACGTTTATAGCTCAGTTGTTCCTTGGCACGCAAATCATGTTTGTCCTTTGCAGCCTGTGGTTTTGGGGGGTGATTTTGTGACTTAGGTTTCTCCCAGGAATCATCTTCGTAGCAAAACCTTGGTTCAGTCATCACAGGGGCTTGCCAGTCCTTAATGGTGAAGCACAAATTCAGTCCTCAGTCGCACAGAGAAAACTTTCCTTGTCACTGATTCATGGTTTTGGTTCTTAGTTGTATTGGAAAGAGTATTGCTACAGCACCTTGAACAGGAATGTGGTCTTCAGGTGTTAGTTTGGGGGTTTGTGCAGACAGTATTGATTTACTGGACTTCATCCATCTGTTATTTCTCACTGACATGGTGAAGTCTCCTGTTTTTTCCATGTATTTACAAAATGAGAGGTTCTTTCCCCAAACATGCTCAAGATTCTCTATGATGTAGGAGAGATCATACTGGTAGTGTGAGAAATGATGTAAAGGAAATTAAGTATTTCTCTCCTTAATAGAAGAAGCAAGGCAGGTTGAATTAACTGAAATTAAGCTACTGAATGAGGAATGTATTTTATTCTTTTCTTTGTTGGACATTGCCAGAAACACTGTAAATATTGTTAATAAACATGTGGAAAAGTGTTAAATATATTATGCCAAAATGTTCTTTGTCTTGTTGAGACTGACAGTCTTTCTGTACAAAATTACAGAAGGTATTTGAGCTGAAGATAAACATCCGATACTGCTCCAAGATAATTTTTCCCACATATTCTGCTTGGAGTAGGTGTGATACAAGGCGGCTTTATGCTACATAAACTGCTTAGAAATCCTGTTTTAATGCTAAAAGCACAAAGAGCAACAATACTTACTTTGGCCAGGGAAGCTATGTAAACTGATAGAAGGCAAGAGGCCATGTACTGTAGTCCATACTTACTGGTGGTTGCTACTAGAAATCTCTCATTAGACCTAAGTAATTTTGCAGTGCATCTGGTAGCCCAGGGTTTTAGTATTTTTAACTTTCCTAGTATAATTATTTTATTTAGACCAGTGGTTCCAAGCAGAGAAAAGTTAATGTCTTTGTGAGGCGTGGAATTCATGAATAACCGTGGATTCCAGGTGTTAATTCGACTTAGGTAGCACCAATTCAGGTGACTTTGAACTGAATATAAACAAAAACCTTGAACTATTGTAATTATTCCAGTATGCTTAATAATTTTCCAAGAATGTTTCTAGTTTCAGTAGCATGGAGATGCATTCTAAGTTATTAATATGCAGCAAAGAGAGTAAGTTAGTGCACTTGTACCTATGCTAGAATTAAGTTAAGTGGGCTAAGTGAGTGTAAGAAAAGTCGTGTCCCTAACAGAAACAATAAGAATGGAGCAAAAAATATATTTTTAATATATGTATTATATAATATATATGTATTTTACTTACTTGTGTATATGAAGGGTAATGATACCAAACTAATGCTTTATAAGTAATGCAGCCAAATAGTTCAAATTATCTTCATTAAGTTCTGTGGGATGAACTCTAGTCACTTTTTTAAATTTAAAGTGAAGCGTGTGCATTTCGTGGAACCGAGAGTTGCCCTTTTTTTATTCGTTGGGTGTTCCACATTTTTGGAGGATGCTGTAGCAGGATCTGTTCCGGCTGTGGCCTTGCAGCCCAGATATGTACAAAGGGTATTTGCATGCTACCTCCCCTAGTGAGGTATTTCAGTGCAGGTGGGGAGCACTGGAAGCTCTGTTCCAGTCAGGTGCTATGGCCTTGCCATTGAGGGGGTGCTTAGCTGCTTTGTTACTACTTTGGATATAATTACCGTGATGTGGTTCTTCATTTACTCATGGTCAGCACAGATGTGTCTGCTGCCATCGGGATCAATACTGCCCACTCCCTTTGTACTGCCAGCGCCTTTCTGCTGGCTGTTGTGTTCATGGGGAGCTAACTCTGGGAAGAAACTTTATCTTTCATTTTTTGGTTAGGTGAACCTTCGTATTTATCAGTTTTCTGTCTTGACTTGTCGCGTGATTGCTGGTGTTGGCACAAGCAAGGTGGTAGGAATGTGGCTTGCTGGGGAAGGAAGCTGGTAGAACTGCTTGTTTCAGTGGTAACTCATGTCAGCGTAAAATGACTGTGGAACCACAGCCTTCATTTGGTTAGCTAAATGAGATCAGTTAATTTAGTTCAGTTAAACCCAATGTAATGTAACTTAAAAACAAATTACATTTCTGTAAGTTAGTATAAACTCTGTTCCTGGGGGAGCTCAAGTAAAGCAAATCCCTCTGACAGGTACTGCCGTCAGGAGTGGTTAGAGTGGCAGAGGATGTAAACTAGGATGTTGGTTTTGTAACAGCAATTAGCAAGCCAACGAGTTCTGAGCATTCAATACGAGGTAAACTTCACTGGTAGGATGGCCGGGGCCCTGTCCAACAGTGCACTGTAGAAACATGCCGTGTGGAGAAATGCAGAAATTTTGGAGTAGGAAAACTAGATTCATCAGTCAATCACAAGAATCTCCCGGGAACTACTGGGAGGAAGGGATATAGATGATCCATTTTTAACTACATTGGTAGTTGTTCTTAAAACACTAACTAGTAGCAGGTCATCTGAAATACAGAGCTTTCTGTGACTCAGTCTAGTTCTTCACTAATTCTTGCAGGCATGAATGAACAGTTGCATCTGTTGCCATGGCAGGGGCAGAAACAGCCTGGTGATGGATAGTTGGCTCACACAGCACATAAACCACCTGTGTCTTGTGATGGCTTCTGAAGCCAGCAGGCTGCCATGCTAGAGGCCAAGTCTGGGATGAAAAATGGCTTTTTCTGGAACCAGCACAGTTCACTCAGTGCTTGGGAATAGAAGACAACTGATGATTAAGGATGTCCCTGAAAGCATGTTTCAAAGAGCAGTGATGGACAAACTTCAGGGAAGGAGGACGCTTCCATGAGTGTCCCATAGCTGTGGCGAGCCAGCTTGGGGTTGATTAACTCATTGTGATTGCATGCAGCAGTTAAATGACGAGGGATAGCTTTGTGTTTCCTGAGACTCACAGACCTCCACAGGCTGGTGAGACTTTGTGGCCTTCCTGTCCGCATTGAAAGAGGAGGTGGAATGCAAGTATTGCTTCCACTGCTTCAGCATCATTAACCTGCGGCCTCTGTGGAAACCCCCTTTCTTTGGAAGTGAACCATATTGATAACTACAGGTCATGACAAATAGTATGAGAAGCATTGCAAGCAAAAGAAAAGCATTGCTAGAAGGCATGAAAAGCAGGATATGTAACAAGGGCTACTACTGTTCTCACAGTACCAATGTCTTTTTGTATAAGAAAATGAGACTGGATTTATTTGATGTAACTTACTCCTGGCAAGTACATATTGGATACCTTTTATGTTGTCATTTTGATTGTTTGTCAAAATATTTTCGTAGAGTTGAAATTCAGGGTGTAGGTTTGGTTTTTTCTTAAGACTTACAGCTTTTTCCATTTCCCAGTTTTTCAGCACTTAATTTGTCATTCACGAAGTCTCAAAATGTCTGCAGAAGAGCTGATGTTTTATCACCAAATAATTTAGTACTATGTATGAAGTTACATGGACTTGACATGTTATTTAACCAGTGGTTCACAGGGGCAAATGAACCAATGTAATGGCCAGAAGGGAAGGTTCCACTTTTTTCCCCTGTTCCACTTGTGGTTTTGCACACCCCGGTGTGTCTTGAACTGGTCCTGATCCTCACTGGATACCTCTGCAAACTGGTTCAACTTGCTAACAGTGAGCAGTGAGAGGCAGGGACTCGTACTGCACTGCCAGCATGTAAAGTGACCCTATGGTGCACCTCAGCTGAAAGCAGGAATCTGCCTTCTCCATTTGAGATGGAGATCTTGCCTTCTTATCACTAATGTTCATCATGTGTTCCTGAGGATGGTTGGTCTTTTAAGTTGCTTGTCGATGGAATGGTTGGGCTTTCTCTTCTTGCTAGTGTTAGTCTTTCCTTCTAGTTGCATCTCACTTGAGCTTGTCTGCTTTTGTTCTGAAAGGTGGTTCAGGAAGGCGCATGGCTCAAGAACTTTGAGTCACTCTTCTTTCCTCGTTGTGGAAATGAAGGCGAGCTTACTGGCACTGCCTACAGTGTACAGGTGAATAGCATCACACCTTCCCTGTCATAGGGATCCTCCTGCTCACTGAGGCTCTGGTTTAGAAATACTGACTTGAAACGTTTTGTTCGTGGGGGATTACTGAATTATCTACTGACAGGTAATAGGTGGACATCTTTTTTTGGTGTAAGATCAATATCTGTCTGAGGGTAAACAAGCAATGCCTTTTCTGGACTTTAATGGATTTCTGTGCATTCTCACGTTGTCTGTGAGAACATGGTTAAACACCTGTTTTTTGGAGTAGAGAGATCTGCTTTATCCAAAATGATGGGGATATCTGGTCTAGAAGACTTTGGCTGGCTCCCTTGAGTAGAGTTGTTTGTATACTGTGAAACCCCTTTCATTAGGACTGTAGCAGCCTTATAGGCTCTGGGGATAGTCTTGGGGTGGGGGAAACTCCTGCAATTTCCTTTCTGGTAAAAAGTGTCAGTTTATGTTTCAGAGGTAATCAAATTACAGATTGTGGTGGAGGGGAAGTGCAATATTGGGCATCATTCCGCAGGAGAAGTACAAACTGCCGAGGTTGCCCTTGGCTGGGAGAGCTCTGAAGTGGTTTGACACTCTGGTGAATAAGATGTGGAGTCAGGCATACTTGGTCCACGTTTGAGCAGTGGTCAGTGCTGCATAGGAGATAAGCTTTGGAGTGAAGGAGTGGGGGTTACAGTTCAGGTGGGACAGCTCACCCCGTTTCAGTCTGTGGCTATGTGGGGCACTGTTGGTGACACCACTGCAGTTCTGGGCTCTGCTGGGCCCACACAGGAGAGGTTGGAGCAAAGCTTACAGGAGCCCAAGGCAATGTGTAGCAGACTGGTTTCATCGAGCACTGACACTTGGCAGGTAACTCACTGATACTGGGCTGGTCACTGGCTGTTCAGCTCACCCCAGGTGCTGTAACGGCCTCTGTCTTCTCGCAACTGCACAGTCTTGCCTGGTGATGTTTGTAATGAATTTAAAAAAAAATAGTAAAAAAAATCTGGGTGAATTTTTATCTCAAAACTTTTGATTCCTACAGACTGCCACTGGTGAAGCAGGATCCAATGTCGTAAGCTGTAATTTAATATACAGTTGTTAATTGTTAGAGGGATGCTGTGGGTCACGTGCCCAATGACAGTGTCAAGTGACAAGTGCCGTGCAACTTGTACTACTGAATTAATATTGTTAATAATTCCACTTAATACATAGTCACAGCCTGTTATTATTAACAACTTCTTGAAATAAATTTTTATAGTATGTTTACAGTGTGTTGGGCCAGAGAAGCCTTCTGACTAAGTGGTGTTGTCAGAGTTAGTACAGTCAAGCACTGTCTCTTCTGAGAGGTAGCACTTTGCAGGTCAGAATGGTCAGGGACTGCTTATTAGCACTTCTCAGCTGTATCTGAGTGAGTTTCCGTGCATAGCCAAATCGATTAAATGCTGGTAGCGCTTTAGCTAATTTATTGCGTTGGAATACAGATAGAATGGTCTTGGGCTAGTCTGAAACATGGGAAGATGTTGGCTGTTCAGACCATGGGAGAGAAAATACTATAATTTAAAATTTATAATTTAGCATATTTTTTTTTTCCTGGTCTTCCAAGTTTTTGATTTAAGGTCCTACCAAAGTACACTGGGAAACTTAGTAAGCAGATGTTTTCTTTAAGTTAGTGCTTAGATATAGTCATGAGTTAAGAGCGTAGAGCGAGGGTAGTGCCGTTTGTCTAATAAGAATAGAATATATTTCAGCAAGCCTTCACTGCTTTCATACAGCAACTTGTTGATTGAATTATTTGGAGTGTTGTAGTTAATACTTCACCTCTTCAAGGTTTTATTAGGTATAATTAATGTTTCATACTAAGAATTCTTCATTGTTTGCAATTTGTTCATACTTGTAAAATCTAGTTTCTGTTGTGTTACGCGAATGGTTACTTCTTCCTGCTTTTTCCAGGAACATTGTGTAAGAATGGAAAATGAATAGCGCAGTCTGTAATAAAGACATGAGCTTTGTTGTAAACTTGGGAACTTGCTATTTGGAGAGTACGGAGGAATATTGAGGTTTTGCATCTGGAGTTTAGTTGGTTTTGGAGAAAAAGTAACAATTCCTCCAGGACTGGTCTCGCATTTTTACGGTTTGTTGCACAGTTATATGAAGGTGGGTGAAAAAAAAAAAAAAAGTTTAGCCTACTAAATATTTTAAGACTCTAGGTTTGTTGAACTATTTAAAAATGAGCAACTGCAATTATATTGGAACTTCAGCGTAAGTGCTTTTTCTCCAAATCTGAGATTTGATGGAAAATATCTTAATTGTTAACAAATCTTATCGTGATATTCTGGAGGAGCTGTATTGTAATAGCATTAAGAGGCATTTTTTTTCTCTTGTTTTGCAAAGATATACTAGAATTTCTATGGTCTTTTTTTAACTGAAGCTTTTTTTTTCCTGTGACCCCTTCAAGCCACTTAAAATTGACCTTCTTTGATTGCCCTTGTACTGGATGTCAGAGACAAGCAGTGTTATGGCAGAGATGTGCTAATCTGCTAATCCAAAATTTTATTGATCATTTTTGGTGTCTGATTGTCAGATGCGCGCTTCTGTGTTTCCATAGTGTGATATTTAACAAGAATTTAACTTCTTTTGTTCATGTGTATTTCTGTTTCAGCCTTTAATCTGGACAATGAACAGCCAGATTATGATATGGACTCTGAGGATGAAACCTTACTGAACAGACTAAATCGGAAGATGGAAATCAAGCCGCTGCAGTTTGAAATAATGGTTGACAGACTTGAAAAAGCCAGTTCTAGTCAGGTATTGTACTATGTTAAAAAATGACTGAGGTTTTTTGATTTCTGAGTTTTCTGGTCGTGTGGTTCTGGGTGGTTTTTTGTTTGTTTTTCAATTTGTTTTATTTCCTATATCCACACAGGATAAGTGTGTGTGAGTCTACAGTTAACACAGAAATCACACTGCTCTTACTGTCAATATTGGTAACTTAGAAAAACAGGTAGGGAGGGAGCTTGTGGGGGATGGTTGGGCAGAGATGTTTTTAAGTTTTAATTCCTAAGCACAGGGTGTTAGAGAGGACAACTTAGAACATCTTGTTTTACCTGTGTTGGTATGGAAGAAGCTCATGGTCTACAGATTTGTCTGTAAACATATATAAGACTCCAAATTCTTTGTTTCAGTTGGTACTAATGGACACTGACTTCAGTTGAAGTTTGAAGGTTAGAAACTTAAAAGCATAGACAGCAAAGCAAAGTATTTGTTAAGATTGGGCTCCTGTAGCAGAAACTGTGCAGATGCAAGAAAGTAAGTTATACTCCAATTCGGACTTGGAGACTCGGACTCCTTGCTTTACAAGGAAGCATGGGTTTTATTTAGTCACTTATTTTATCAGAAGGGTACCAGTATCTTAATAGCCGGGTTCCTGAGGTGTTGCAGGTCAGTGTCTGGAGAATGGTCTTAAAACCAAAAACATTACTGAAAAGTTACATCTGAAAGATCAGTTTCTGAAGGGCAGGTTTGAAATAGGTAGAGTTATTTTTCAGTAAGATGAATGTTTTGCAGGAGGGAAAAATCCATTGCAGGATCTGTAGCTCTGACTCAGTTACTTAATCTGATTTAGTTCAGTGTAATGTGTTAAGAGGCCAAAACGTTGTATTTTCTACATCTTAGAGAAACTTTAAGAAAGATTAGGTAAGTATTTATTACTGTGCTGAGAAGGTGGAGTGTGAAGAAAAAAAAATGGCAGAGTACATTGGATGATACTTGTTGAGCGTGTGTTACTTGGATCTCTTAGAGCTTTGACGTAGATACCCCTCTTTTGGCTTTCAGTTAAAGCAGTTCTGGTTATCACTTTTCATGATTAATTTGCATCCTCCTTATGCTGGTTTCATCTTTCATTGCTTGAGTAATGAAGTTAAATTTCAGAAATATATTTTCTTTTTCTGCTAACCCTAATGGAGGGATGAGATTTAGTATAGTTGGACATGTTGCAAAACAGCAAATTTAAGGTTTTTTTTTTTAGTTGATATTTTTCAAATTATGGGGAAGATGAAGAGTGCTGTTCAACTTCTGTTTTAAGTAATACTAGAGATACTGTTTTCTTTTTATGTAATGAATGGGTTTAAAATGATATGAGCATGTTAAACTAATGTACTACTTAGTGGTGGGGTTTGCATTTATTTAGAGCCTGATTTCCGTATAAAAAGCTTAACATAAAAAGGAAAAAAGTTATCATTTAATTACCTGTGTTTAACTACCTCCTACTCAAATAACCTACCTAAGAAGTGAATGACTTTGTGTCTCTGGGCTGTAATAAACAGGGATGGTTATTATCCTTTCCTCTCACAAAGTAAAAATTTTGGGGGAAAAATTAAGAAACTTAATTTACTTCCGAATACATTCTGTCTACTGAAAAGTATCCTCTAGGGGAATTGACATTAAACTGCAAACAATCCTACGTTAATAATGGCTAACCAATAAGAAACTTATTTTTTTAGGAAAAAAATAGTCAAAAGTGATTTGCAAATAATTATCTGCAGACTGTAGTAAGTTACTTATATTCTGTGCTTTTAACTGTTTCAAACAGTGTTTTCAGATTTCATGAAAAAATGATGAAGTTGTAGACTATTGTATGAAAGTTTCTGAGATGATAATGATGCTGCATCAGAAGAGTTGAGAACTTAATATTTAACTTAGGAAGACTGACTGGTGGCTTGAGTACTTCAGTTTAGATCAGTGGTTTTTTCCTCCCTTTGCTATCTTGTGCTAGAAAAGAATCAAGTTTATTTAGAAAGTGCACAAGAAGTGCGAGTGTGCAGTGACTTTCTCCCTGCGCCATCACCCCACCCTCATCTCAATTGCACCTTTTCAATTTTCTGTTTCAGCTTGTAACACTTCAGGAAGCTAAATTGCTGCTAAATGAGGATGACTACCTTATTAAGGCTGTATATGACTACTGGGTAAGAAAGCGTAAGAATTGCAGAGGGCCATCTCTCATCCCCCAAATCAAACAGGAGAAGAGGGATGGCTCCACCAACAACGACCCTTATGTTGCCTTCCGGAGGAGAACTGAGAAGATGCAGACGAGAAAGGTAACTTGCCAAACCTTACTGTTTTAAATTTGTCATTTTAAATCACGCAGTGATAGGAATAATTTTGATTTGCATCCAGCATCTTGCAGGATCTGTCCTATGGTATCCGCAGTTACTGATCTGATTGTCTGTATTAATATTCGCAATATTAGATGACCCAGCTAAATTTCAGACCTGCTGAATACGTAGTCAGTGTGTAATCCATCAGTTCTCTATGGACAATTTACAATCTGTCCGTTTTCTAGAAAGCTGAAACTCAAAGGGTGACTTATAGGCATTGGCACATACTGCACAGCTGCAACAAGCAGCTGGGGGACTTGCTAGGTTACACACTTCCCCTTCTGTGAAAAAGAGGAAAACGATCTTCCATTTGCCATGGAGTAAATAATTTGGGTTTTGTATTTACAGCGTGGATTGATTTGAACTGGAAAATCTGTAATTACTCAGCATTTTACATAAACTTTCTACACATACGTACACAACCTTATTGTGTGCAGAATCAAGGTGGAAAAAGTGTTTTAGGAACCAAATCCTTAATTCCTTGTTCTGACAAACTTCCGCTGGGTTCATACACAATCTGAGCAGAGAAAGCATAGGGGGAAGTGGCTGAAAAGTTCTTTTTCAGCTTAATCGTAAAAGTTGGGGTTTGTTTGCTTTTTGTGGCTTTGTCTACCGAGGAGATTATGCTTCAGGAAAAGTTTCTTTTGAGTGTACTCATATGATTCTCACTTGTAGCAGCATTTTATGGTTTTTTGCTATTTATGCCTTTTAGTTTTGCTTTTGACTCAAAATTTGTTTAATCTTTCAATAGAACCGAAAGAATGATGAAGCGTCTTATGAGAAGATGTTGAAATTAAGAAGAGAGTTTAGCAGAGCCATAACGATTTTGGAGATGATTAAGAGAAGAGAGAAAACAAAACGCGAGCTATTGCATTTAACATTAGAAGTTGTTGAGAAAAGGTAAAATTGTAAATTATACCTGTAAGAAGTCATTTATAACACCAAGGTTTTAATTTTCATCAAATATGTTTGAAAACACCTCCTGTAATTTATTTCTGTATGGATGCTAGTTTTCCGCACACATGCAGGGCTGAAGGCCTATATAGCACAGTAAACTTCAGTAACTGAAATAAAAGGGATTTATGCAGACTGTTTGCTTTGACACTGTTTTGTGTCTTTCAAATATTTTCCCAGTGGAAATGCAGCATTATATTTTTAATTGTGTTTTTTGAGGTACCATTTGGGTGATTATGGAGGTGAAATCCTCAATGAAGTGAAGCTTAATAGACCTGAAAAAGAGATGAGCACAACTCCATCCACTCTTCATAATGGAAATCATCACAAAGTTCAAGAATGTAAAGTTAAGGTAAGCTTTCTTCTGCTGCGAGTCTCTTGTTAGTGGTTTCGTCGTTCTTCTGGATATACACTGCCGATGTTTGCGTGGGAAAACGGAGTAGGAGGCTGCCATGCTTGAAGGTAGGAGACCAGGAGACTGCAATGCTGGCGTCCAGAAGTTCAACATTTCTGGTAGTGTTGTCCATGAGTACTGACTGGCCCCCAGTGCAAAGATAGTCCTGAAAATACAGGATTTTACTGAATTATAGATAGAATGCCAAAGGATTCTAGAAACTATTTTGAACTGTTTAAGTGATCTTCGAGTAACGTTTCCAGGCACAAGAATGCAACTGTTACATCTTATTGGCAGCTGAAAAAAGTTGCAAGCAACTAATGTTTTAAAAAACACATCCTGGAATTTGTAGTAGTTGTTAACTGAGGCCTGCGTGCTTCTGAGTAATACCGAGTAGGCATTTTTGTGTCTGCCACAGCTTGGCCCTCAGTATTAGGTAGGTAGCAAACACAGGAGGGTGGAAGAAAGTGGCTAAATTTGGAACCTTTAGTTTCTGCAAAGGGGTAGAAGGCTGCGCTCAGAGAGAGAGTGCAGAAGGATGTAAGACTTGAGTTGCTGTGTGTCACATACTAGTTATTTTGTCTTTCTAAAACTAGTAAAGTTGTGGAATTCTGTACTTAACACTCTTTTGACAAAGTCTTCCTTACATTTTTTTAATATGTACAGAAACTCAGTGGATCTAGTTTTATTTCTATAATTGACCTTGTTATTAACACCCAGAGAAGTAATAATATAGGAATAATCCATAGCTAGAAATGCTAAACTTTAATGGTTTTCTTTTTTCTTGTCTCATGACACTCAAAAAACCAAACCAAAACAAAAAAAAAAACCCCAACCACATCAAAGGGAGCTCTGTATCTTCTGTCGCAGTTCAGATCTGATACCAAATCAGATTGTAATATTTTTGTGTGCTAGTTGTTATCTTCTTGTGAGGCCAGTCTTTACATCTGTGCAGAAGAGAATTAAAACACTTTTTTCAGGAGGATCCTAGTTAACCAGAACTACGACTGTATTTGTTGGTTCTGGTGATGTGCGGTTCCAGTAGGTTGAAATGAAAGATAGTAGAATAGTCATAAGCAGCTTACACTACAAGCAGCAGTATTGACAAACATATCTATCTTGGGTTAATGTTTTTGAAATTACTACTTCAGAATAAGGTTGGGGTGTTTTTTAACAGTTAATACAGGCACCAACTGCAAAATTAACGGTTTGCAATTGTAATGTAATTGTATTATTACAAATGGTTGTTCTGCTTGTCTTGTTTCTACTGCTTCATATTGTGTTTCCTTTAATTGTTACTTAAGCCATAACTATCTCTTCTTCCCTTTAGGAGCTATCTTTGCGTAAAAACATAAATACTAAAACATAAATGTAGTCATGTTTTTAAAACAAATGAATAAAACCCCCAAACAAACCAAAAGACAAGTTTCCACTGCAAGCCGTTTTAATGCCATCATTATGGTTAAGCTCACGGAACTGAGTACAGTATAGAAAAAGGATAAGCCTTGATGTTCCACTGTTAGTGTGACAGGCAAAAATGCACCCAACTTTGAATTAAGACATGTTTTTGAGAAATAACCTGAACTACTAGTTATTATAAAATGCTTGGATGCAAGACTGGAGAGCTGAAGACCTTTTGAAATTTGTGTTTAGCACCCACGACACCTAGTGGGCACTGGGTTGAATACAAATCTTGGTTGTTGCGCAGGAGTTTTGTGTTTCTCATCTCATTATGAAGCTGAGCTCCATTGCTGGAATGGTTTCAGTCAGACGGTTATTGATAAGTGGTAATTTGGGCTAAACTTCAACACTCTTTCAAAACTGCACTGGCTTTTACTTGGAATTGAGAATTTTGCAAGTGAAGTAATCTTCCTTTTAAATTAAAGCTTTGAAGTTTAATAGCATTTGTGTTCAAGTGAACAGTTTAATACTGATGGAGTTGTTTATATAGAGGGTTTATGTGAGCAAAATCTTAAATAACAAAGCTGAATAACATTACATCTTTTCAAAAATATTATCTGAGAAACATGAAACAAATTAGATTGTTTCTTTTGAACATATCTGAGCAGTTCAGAAAATTAAAAGTGCTTGCTATAGAAAGCTGAGATTTTTGGAAACTAATTGGAATAGGTTTTCCAATTATAATGCACGCTGAGTCTACTGCAAAGCAGGGGATGTCTTAGGTAGTTGTATGGCTTGAAAGCTTTCGGTTTGTTTATTAGTAAATATCTGTGAAGATGATCAGAGGGAAAGTTCTGGTTGTTTTAATGTTTTGAGTACATTTTGCATTATGTGTCTGAAATATGCTGCAGATGCTGCATGTTGAGAGGCTTTGGAAGATAAGCAGTCGTGTCTTCCAAGGCATGAGAAGGGGAAAGGTTAATTACTTCATATTTTTAAATTTTGTGTTTGTTTTTCACAAACAGCATCCTCATCATTCATCTCTAAAGGAGGAGGTGTCAGATGTTGTACGTCAAAAGAAGAAGTATCTAAAGAAACCTAAAATAGAGTGTGTAGTAACGCCTCAACAGCCCTCTGCTGAGCCCTTGCCTGTTATCAACAAGAGCGATATTAAACAGTATGACTTCCACAGTTCAGATGAAGATGAGTTCCCGCAGGTAATACGCTGTTACAAAATCTCAGCATACGGAAGGCAGAAATTTCAGTTGCCTGTAATTTGGCCAGTCGAGCTTCAAATGGAGAATAACCCTTTTGGACAGGGGATGTATAGAAGAGATACGCGCAGAAACTACGAGTTTGTTTTCTTCTAAGCTGTGCTTCAAAGAAGCTTGCATTTAATGTATAGATGTAGCAGTTCATATTATATAAATATAAACTTGTATAATAAATCAATAAGATTATATTGTATAAACATGGCAGTTGGAAGAATGACTTTGCTGTCTGGTCTAGGTACCCTCACCAGTATCAGAAGCAGAAGAAGAAAATGATCCTGATGGACCTTGTGCTTTCAGGAGAAGAGCAGGATGCCAGTATTATGCTGTAAGATTATCTGCTCTTGGATTTAGTGAGGTGGTTTTTGTTATGTTGTTTGTTGGGTTTTTTTAAAATTTAGACTGGCACAGTGCTAATGTAATAGTTTTGCTGTTCCCACGTTCACCACCAAAGCTTTGATTTAGTGAATCCAAAGCAATCACTTTCAGTCTTCACAAGAATTATTCTCACTGTAGTGTTCCTCTGTGATGACCTGAAGGTAATACAGTGCTTTGCCTGCAGACCAATTCAGCCGCTGTTTAGCAGGGAGAGATGTTTTTTGTTTTTCTTAGCACATCCTTTCTTTCCAGCTGGCAGAGCTCATTAGAGTTAGATATTAGTTGTCCTAATTCTCAGACCTGCTTGAGAGATCCTACTGGGGCATTGAGTAGAATCTGCTACTGAAGCACAGGGGTGAAATCTGTTGAGGACTTTTTCATATAGTTAAGTCAAAATTTTCTTTTTAAACCAGTGCAAGCTGTATATATATTGAAAAAACATCAGGTTGCAATTGCAAGAATGTGCAGAGGACAGGGACTAATTATACATGTCCTGTCATCATCTCGGAACCACTGACCATGAAATGTTTTTACCATATACGTGCTTATAGATGAGGAGCTTTAGGCTGCAGAAGACCAAGAAAGGCAATGCAACACTATGAGTCTGGTTTTTCTTTGCTTGCTTCCCATGGGAAGAACGAAGTTACATGACAAAACAATTGTGTTGCCTTTCAAGTCACTTACAGAGAAGTCATCTAGTCACTAGGTAGGCTGTTTCAGAAGCCCAGACACCCCCCAGACTATTCAAAATACAGCATGGGCATCTCCCACAAGCTGTACTGAAAGTTGTTTGCACGGGTCAGATGTGCTGGCACCTGCTCCTGTGCCTGCTGTGCCTTGTCCCGCTGTGCTCTTGGTCGTTCCAGAATACCACAGTCAACTTGATCTTTCCAAGAATACCTCATTGTTTTTAACTACTCTTCTCCTTTTAGAGATTTATTAGTAGTTTATTTAAGACGTACTTATCTCTTTGCCACCCATTTTTTTGTGTGGCCTCTTAACTTACTTTTTCTTTCAGTTTGGGTGAGGTTTTTTTTACCATTGGTTTTTGACCTAGTCACCTTTTCTGCTTAGCTCAAGAGGGTTAGCTGAAGCTTCTCTCTTGCTTAGAATTTATCCTACTTTTTTTTTGTAGCCTTTGCCAAAAGAAGTTGAGATAACCGAAAACTTGTATTTTCATTCTTTTCTGTTACTTTTCCATTGCTGTTTAGAAGCTGATTATTTAACAGCCTTAATGTTAGCCTTATAGGATTTTTTTTTTAACTACTGAAGCCCTTTTAGTTTTGATTAACTTCGAACATAAATTGATTGAATTTGCAGCACTACTGTTTTCTGTAGGTTCAACCTGATCACAAAAATTGATTATTTTTAATATATATTTATTAACCTGTCGTATAAGACATTTCAGACAGCACACAGCATTTCTACTTGTAATGATTATGCACTTTTGAGTTCATAATAATAACAAAGATACTTACGGAGTAATAAAAATGCCCTAAGGTAAGCTGATACGGAAAATACACTGTCAAGATCTGGTAATTGAATGCTGCGTATTGGAACAAAGGCCATTCAGAGCAGCATCTGTTACCTTTGGCAGTATGTGTTTCATGAGTAAAACTAAACTGCAAATTTAGGAACCCCTTTTGAGATTACCTACGTGTTTAGGCTGCAAGCTCTCCGAGTTCGGAATTGTTGTCGCTTTGCTTTGTGCAGCTGGTGATTCAGCAGGATCCTTGATAAACAAACAGGCCTTCTTGGTATTTACTTTGTCACAAGAAGTACTAAAAGTATTCTTCTGTAGAGTGATACTTAGCACTGGAGTTGTGAATATATTTTTGAGGTATTTCTATCAATTATTTTTCATAAACTCACTTTTACAGACAAAAGCTTTTATGCTACTGACTCTTACGTGCAGGATTAGACAAGTTCATGAGAAGGATAGGCCCTCAACTGATCACAAACCATAGTCAAGATGCAGCCTTGCCTGCAGGTAGTCCTTCAGCTTCTAAGAGCCTGAAGCTCAGAGGCTGTAACAAGAAAAGAATTGCAGCCTGTGTTTTATATCTTGTGATGAATCACCAAAAGAGCCATTATCAGACGGGAGGTACTGGGCCAGATGGACCTGTGTTTGAGTAGAACGGTTCTAGATGTTTCTTGGTAGAATGAATTCTACTTGTTCTATATTTTGGTTGTGGCATCTTAATTTTATGACTAATCAAGGGAAAAGGATTTTCTGCTTCATGTATTTTAAAAAAAAAAAAAATCTTCCAAGTTCTTTTATGACCTGAGCATGTTAATCAAGTGATAGTTCTGTGGGCATTTTCAGTGTTTTCTGTGCTGTAGTCTGTGCATGATAATCACTTAGTAGTAACCTAACCAAAGTATACACTCTAAATGAGTGCAAAATTGCCTTTTTTTTCTTTACAGCCTCGTTTGGACCAAACTAATTCTTCATATGAAAGCTCAGAATTGGCAGAATTGGACAAACTGAGGTTCAGGCATTGCCTTACAACCCTTACAATTCCAAGAAGATGTATAGGATTTGCAAGAAGACGAATTGGCAGGGGTGGAAGGTACAGTTGCGCTGTGTTTACTCTACGTTCCCCTTCAAAGGATAAAAGTAAAAAGATAGTTAAACTAACGGTTTTTTTCATCGTCTTTAATCAGGGTTATAATGGACCGAATATCCACAGAACATGATCCCGTCTTGAGACAGATTGACCCGGAAATGCTGAACAGTTTTTCAAGCTCTTCCCAGACTTTAGACTTTTCTTCTAATTTTTCACGGACCAATGCTTCCAGTAAACGTTGTGAAAACAGACTGTCCCTTCCTGAAATACTAAGCAATATCAGATCATGTCGACTGCAGTGTTTTCAGCCAAGGCTACTAAATCTACAGGACAGTGATAGCGAAGAATGTACCTCAAGGAAACCAGGGCAGACTGTGAATAACAAAAGAGTTTCTGCAGCATCTGTAGCTTTATTGAACACCAGCAAGAATGGCATATCAGGTAGGCAAGGATTTGAATTCTGGAACTGAAAATTTTGAATTCTAGTGTCTCTATTTGTGACTGAACTGATAACAACATCTTCATCAGTGACGTGTACCTAAACTAAAGGTACAAGCTAACTATTCTGTATTTCTTAGAATAGACTGAAGTTTTCCACAAACGGTCCTCTTCCTCCTGCTTTTATTTCAGTTTCAATTAAATCTTGATATCAAGCGCTGGACTTAAACATGCTTTATCCAGGATTCTGCTCGTGTTTAAGAATTGCTTAGGTGTGACTGAGACTTAAAGACTTTAATTGGTATAACCTTGTTTAAGGAGAGGAGAGTGGTCTTTAAAAATGCAAAGGAAAAGCAGTTGGTTTCTTGGGGAGAGGAGTCTCTTCTGTAGTTGGAGTCTTTAAATCTTGCCAAAACATTTCAGAAAAACAGTAGTAAGGCAGTGGGTGTACTGAGCAGGCATGACAAAGTCTGAAAACAGCACTTCCTGTTGATAGCTGTCAGTCAAAATTTTGACACTGGAAGCATCCAGTGATGTGCCGCCTTTGGTTTCTTTTTTATTGTTTGTGTTTTTTTTTTTTTTTTTAAGAAAATCACCAGCCATTAATGAAGTGTGATTGCCTTTCCCGTTAAATATCACCTCTAACAGTTGCAGCCAGTGCAGCCATCTCTTTCTGTTTGGCTTTATGACCTGATAGCTCCAGATGAGCAAGACAGCCATTCACTTATAAACGGTTTTACGGGTAAAAAGTAAAAAAATTCTTGTAGTTTCTTCACAAAAATATAAAATATGTACAACAAGTCTGATCTTCGTAGGCCCTTTGTTAGCAATTTGGATATAGGAGCACTAAAGTTGGAATAAAAGCCACCAAAAGAAAAAATTGCTTTAAGTAATTGCAAGTAATACTGCAAGATTTCTGTTCGCATTAATAAAGTACGATGACACCAAGATAAGGAAAGTTGCTGAAAAAGATACAGGTTAAGTTGATTACTTTTTCCGTAGATTTTTTAATGATAATGTAAAGGATTAGCTAGATATAAAACTTCAAGGCTTTAAATTCTGCCCTAGGAGACTTCCCCCCACCCCCAAGTGGAGTCTAAAGAACTAGGAGAATATTTTGGGGTGGAAGCTGATATATCTGATCTTAATATAAATGAGTGAAGGAAAAAGGTTGAAGAGATTTGTGAAATCTTCATACCTGACTTTAGTACAGATGAAGATTGCAGCAGTGGAAGAGAATTCCAGTAGCTAGGGGAAAGATGGTACAAAATAAGAAAACTAAAGTGAGAACAGCGTTTAAGTGGTATATTCAGGGAAAGGGGGGCGTCAGTGTTTTGCTGGGGAGCTGTGTATACATAAGAAAAAATGTCAGCCCTTCCTGATTCGGGTTAATATCATCGACAAGGGTAAGAAACCTAAATTGTTGGTGCTACATGGCAAGTTAATGACAGAGCTGATACACACGTACGGACTAGTACTCATGGACTTCAGGATTCATACTGGTAGGGAAAGAGAACTAAAGGAAAGGATAGGGAAGTACGGTTTTTAATGATAGGGGAGACTATAGAGAAATATCTAAAAAAAAGAGGCGTAAAAACAAATCTGATGGATCTAAGCTGCTTTGTAGAGGAATAATAATTAACTTCGGTTACATAATCTTAGAAATGATCTGAAGAATACGTTTAGATTTTGATAGAGATCACTGATTAGTTGAAGTACATTATGCAGGGAAATTTATGGTTATGGAAGACCTTTTTCTTTACAGGTTTAAATTACAAAGCAAATCCTGTAATTCTAGTAAAAGATCAGAGACAATAGACAACGGAAGTCTTCAGCAAATAACTGAGCCAGCAAGAGGCACTGCTGTTAGATTTTCTCCTTAGTACATAGTGAGTAAACTTTAGAAGGGATGGTCAAAGTCTGGCTGTGTATTAAATCAACACAGGTATTACTGCTGCATTTATTAAAGTAATTCTGTTTGGGAGGTGATTGTTGAAATCAGTTGATGGTACAGCGCACTTACCTGTAAGCATAAAGCTACCTCTAAAGGAAACAATGTCAGTGGTTAAACTGATTGTTTTGGTTTTTTTTCTTTTAGTTTAGAGAAGACTTGTAGTTGCTTGCTTTGGTTTTCGGTGCAGAAGAATATTTAAGTTACCTCTGCATTGTATTTTTTGCTTGCGTTAATAAAGCAACTCTTACTCTGGTAATTCTTCAAATGCTAGGCATTGTACAAACAGAAAGAAAGACTTATTTTAAAAATGTGTGACTGGTCTTTTCTTGAAAGTGCCTAATCGGTGCATGAATAAAGAACCACTATTTCAAGCTAAATTATTCTCTTGCTCATGTTACAAGAACTGCAAATGGGAAAACTGAATTTGAGGAACTTTAAGAGACAAGGTCAGCGAAACAATCTGATCCCTTTGATCAGTTGTGTAAACTTTTTGTAGTCTTACACATTGTATCTGGAAAGGTAAGCTGGTCTTTGCCAGTGATAACTCCAGAAGAATTCTCTGATCTAAAATGAGATCAACTGATGAGGTAGGGGTACAACTGATCATCAGGAGAGATGATGGAGGAGGGAAGTTGTCAGGAGTTTGTAGATGGTACTACTTACAACAGCCAAGTAATACTGAACCTGCTTGCGGAATTCCTAGAGTGCGACTCAGCTGATTTTTGGGACAGAAGTAAGAAGTAGGCTTTAGGCAAAGTCCTCAGCAGTTTGCAGTACAGTCGGTATGTTGCATTTGGCTTCCAGTCGGCTTCGCAGTTCCAGTGACCCACTTAAGTAGTTACCTGGTTTGTTACCGTGTCCCTACATACAAAAGACAACTGCAGATGATGGCATTCTTGGCTGAAGAGTTTTGCTTATGGAACAAGCTTTTACCTTTTAGACTTGTGGGTTGTTTTCTTTTCCCGGAATTAAATACCACATAGAATGAATGAATGAAATACCACTTTTGGGGTAGCCTGAAAGAACATCTTTGATTAAAGCCTTCAAATCCTGAGAGAAGTGACATCATAATCCAAACCAAAGCTGCCAAGGAGGAGAGGAGCCTGGAAGACTGTTCTGTTGTAGTGTTTTAATACAGTCAGGCTATGGTAAAATAAAAAAATACTGATATTCATCAGCAGAAGGTAAAATTCTGTTAAACAGAACCTTTTATAAGAAGTATAGAATTCTTGCCCTTAACTATGACCTTAAAGGCTACATTGGGGCATCGTAGAGGTTTGCTACTTTTTTTCTCTAGGACCCTTCAGTTGTTTGATTTGGCAGAAGCAAATTATATTAAATGTGCTAATGAACATCTCCTGTTTTATAACAAGGCTAACAGCTGAGTTCAGTGTGACCACTGAATAAATATCTGGTGAAAGGTAGTGAACTGAGTGGAATTTAAACATGGAAAGGCAGAGTAAGTGATTATTACATTACTACGATAATCTTCCCTGTACCTTGTAATAGAGTGTTTGATGACTTCACGATCTGTGTCAAACTGAGAGGGAAGGGAGATTGAAAACACAGAATTGATAGGTAGGTTAAATTAGGTGATCCTGTGTTGTGGAGGCTGCTTTCTATATTACATCCTTCCAGTCTGTAGGAGAGTACAACTTTGAGTCTACATGAATGCCCCTGTAGTGCAATATAATACTACAAATAATAGCTAATTACGGCTAAATGCAATGTAGGTATTTCTTTGTGCTATATAAGCTTGTTTTAAAACACTTTTTATAAATCAAAAGACATGTTCTGGAATTTCTTACCTCAGAACTTAAAAATAGAAATATATATGTAATGTTCCGTAAGCTGTTCTTGGCTGTGTTGCCTTTAGTAATGCAACACGTTTTGGGAGACTGTTGTGAGGGAACTTAACAGGTTTAGCTGACTGAACTTTGAGTTAGGTGCTTGTAGTAATAGCTAAGAACATTCAAGAGGAACAAAATACAGCTGAATGTGAAATAAATTTCACTTTAGAATATGTGGGAAATGATAAAATCCCTAGAATCTAATAGGAATAACTGTATAAATCATTGGATTTTTAGGTGCCTTCCTAACATGGTTGAAGCCTGTTCTAATAATGCAGCAGTAGAGAAGTTGTTTCAGTACTAATTTCTAAACAGTCACAATGTAAGTTTGGTATTTATTCAGAACGGAATTTCAGGACAGCCATGAGTATTACAACTAGTAAATGAAATAGCCAGACCCTGAAAGATAGCATGATGATATTGCTGCAGAATCCAGGTGTTTGAGATGAATGCCAGCTTCAGTCTTTGAAAAACATAATAAACAAAAACCAAAATAATGGGAGTCTTTGAAAAGTGAATTGTCTTTTTACTTCCTCCTAAGAGAACTTGGTTCTCAGGTTAGCATCAACTGCACAAAACTCAGGTTTTAACATGAAACACCTGACAGTATTTTCAGTTTGAGTTTGTGGTTCTTTGGTGGGGAGAACATTTGAGAACAGCTTTTCTGACTGTGCCATTCCCTTCGCTTTTTAAGAGTATGGTACTGCTGGGGTTGCATTAACCTGGTTCTCACAAATAAACAAATGTATTATGTCACTCTTAAACTCTTACTTAATTTAAAAAAAAACTAATTTGCGGAGAAAGTCCTGTTCAGGTGAAAAGTAAGCATTCCCTTCATGGGGTGGGGGGAGAAAAAAAAGCTAAATAGGAAAGTTAAACTGGATTTGCTAAATAAACAGTGTTTTGTGATGTTTGCAAACACTTAGTAAGTTTTAGACCCAGAGATTAGCTTTGTCACTGTGTATTAGTTTATAGTCCTTTCAAGTGAGAATTGCTATAGAACTGTGTCCAAACTATTTAAATATATGAATTCTGGTTGTGCTGTTGAAGCAGGTGTTCCCGAATGCCAGGCGTATGCTTCCTTTGCAGAGTCCAGTCTTGTGTCAGAGAAAAGGACAATAAGGGACTGTAGGAAGGAGTTGTACAGGAATGAACTCCCAGGGGTTACTGGGAGAGAAGGCATCCAGCTCAGCCCAGTGTACTTCTTCCTCAGCTATGATGTTTAGGGCATGCCTGTTTTCTGAAAACTAGGAAAAGAATTTCTTTAAGCTTTTGCTTAAAGTTACTGGAAAGAAAACCACCAAAGATAGAAACTGCTTAAAAGCAATGAAAACTGTGAATCCTTTTGTTAAAAATAGATTCAATGCTAGAAGAACACAACAAACAAATTCAGCTTGACCTCTCCTTTACATAAGAATATATAAAGATCTTTGCAAGCATCTAACACAGTGTATGTTGTCTTTGACCACTTGTTATCCAACACGGATGTGCTCTTGCATTTCAGATGTATTTGTTCTGTGCAGGCCTATTTAACACTAGCTTCACTTTCTTTTCTGTAGTAACAGGGGGTATCACAGAGGAACAATTTCAGACACATCAACAGCAGTTAGTTCAAATGCAGAGGCAACAACTTGCTCAGCTTCAGCAGAAACAGCAATCTCAGCATTCCTCACAGCAGACACATCCGAAAGCACAGGTAATGCACCTTAAACGTTGTCATATGCTGATATCTTCCTTTTTGCTTGCTGTGTTTTTCATCTCTTATATGCTTAATGTAACACCTCAGTAAATATGTTAAATTTTAGAATGAGTTTTGGTCAGGATACTTTTCCAATTTGCAATATAATGCCCAGAAGGCAACTTATGCTGTAGCTAGTACAAATACCTTGCTTCCATTTTTCTGTTTGGAATGAGATAATATTTTGAGTCTCAACATCAAAACCTGTTGAGATTTTTTTTTTAAAGTTATATATCATGGCTACACTTCAAAAGTTGAGTAAGAGACTTCATATTTTAATGTGTTAATTGCGTCCACAGAGTCAGTCAGTGTAGAAATAGCCAGTGCTCGGTCAAGTCATACTGTTTTCACTGGTTTTATCTTCCTTTGTATAAGTGCTCTAAGAGACTTGTTTATTAGAGCTACTTCATGAGGTAATGTATTCTCTTACGAACAGATGTTCAGTGAGTAGTAAAAATTGGTAGCTTCTGAGGCAAAAACATAGTTTTGCATGTTTAATTTGATTCCTTCCCCATCCCCAATGTTACTACTTCTGTCTTCTAAAAGAATCACGTTTTTCCTCTGTAATGCCTTGCAAGGGAAGAATCTATATTTTTCTGTCGAGTTTAGTCTTCTGTGGATTTCTGACTGAGAAAATATAAAAGCTATTGCCTCTGACTTATTACTAGGAAAACGTATTTTACTTTGATCGTACTGTATCTAATTGCCAGTGCTGTTTGTCCCTTCCCCTCAGTGTTTTCTACTTTGATTAATCAGGGATTCTGTATTGGCGGTTACTGATTACATTTTTTGTAAGTGTAAAGACATGATACAAGGATATCTAAACAAAAGGAATGAATTTTGGATTTTTAAGACACTCTGAATGTCTATGAAAAGTCATTTTCTTAGTCAATATAAATTGAAAGCGCAGAATGATACATTAAGCCATTTCAGGGTGTCTTTCTAGTACTTACCGTTCTTTCAGAGAAACTGGGCTAGTAGAAGACTTCCAGAATGCGGTGGGCAGTTAACGTTGTGGTACAAATTGCTCCATGAGCATGACTGTACCATAAATACTGAAAATTCTTTAGATTTGCAGTTGCAATGTATTTCTGCCTGGAGACAGAAGAAGAGAGAAGGAAACTTAAGGGATAGTTGCTTTCTTAGAGGAAGCTTCTCAAATACACAGAATCATAGAATGATTTGAGTTGGAAGAGACCTTAATGATCATCTCATTCCACCTCCCTGCCCTGGGCAGGGACACCTCCCACCAGCCCAGGTTGCTCCAAGCCCCGTCCAACCTGGCCTTGAACCCCTCCAGGGATGGGGCAGCCACAGCTTCTCCGGGCAACCTGGGCCAGGGGCTCACCCCCCTCACAGCAAACAATTTCTTCCCCACATCTCATCTCAGTCTCCCCTCTGCCAGTGTAAAACCCTTCCCCCTCGTCCCATGGCTCCCCTCCCTGATCCAGAGTCCCTCCCCAGCTTTCCTGGAGCCCCTTGAGGGCCTGGCAGGGGCTGGAAGGTCTCCCCGGAGCCTTCTCTTCTCCAGGCTGAGCAACATGTCCTGAAAGTGATCTGTCGTGCTAAGAACTGCATTTGCCACTGACTGGCTGAATTGGGCAGAACTTACTCAACGCTCATTTGGATACTAATTTTCAACTTTTCATCAGACTTGTGATACAGAAATATTTAATGTTATGGTGCATTAGATTACATGTAGAAGATATATTTATTTACTTGCTGGTAATTGTGCATTACAGCAATCCTGATGTGGTATTTCATTTTGTACTTGGATAATTATAAAGATTTTTTTTTTTTTTTATTGACACAGGGCTCCAGCACCTCTGACTGTATGTCAAAAACACTTGATTCAGCCAGCGCCCACTTCGCTGCATCTGCAGTGGTTAGTGCACCTGCTCCTAGTCGCAGTGAGGTAACGAAGGAACAAAACGCCAGCCACAACAATATTAATGGTGTTGTCCAGCCTTCAGGTGATGATTTCTTAAAAACTCGTGGTCTACTGTGAGCTGAGAATGTGTCAGCTGATCTTTTTTCTGATTTCTAAAATACTACTTAATAAAAAAATCAACTATATTAATTGTGATAGTTTTAAATATTGTTCTTTAAAATACTTTTGTGCAATGGCGTGTAGGTTATTATGGTAATAAAACTACCAAATGCTCTTTTACATTGGAAGAGCGTTGTTTCTGTTTTCTTCTGTAGGCTTTTATCTTTTGCTAGTCTATTACGATCAAAAGCATAAGTGACAGCATTTTAAAAACAGTGTGAATGTGTAATTAAAAAAAATTGCTTAGAACATTAAGTACCTTGAGAAGAAAATAGAAAAGTTGCTGTGTTATTTGGTCATTATCTCACTTGAGTATTCAGACAAAAACATACTAATCAACTACTTCTAGCAGTTCTTTTGACATTACTGTAACTTTCAGATTTCATTGCATTTAGATTTCTCCTAAATTCAGGCAAAAATGTAGACATTGGTGTTCCCTACCTTCCCTCTGCCCTCTCTTCTGAACCTCCGTTGCCAGAAGCAGTAACGCCAGTCATGCTGGTGCAGTAGCCATGTTGCAGAGAGACAAATGTTACTTGGAATTTGACTGCAAAAACAAATAAAAGGCTTTTAGAGTAATTTGTTGCTTTAACAGCTAATGATGTGATTAGTTTTATAGACCTTCTGCCAGGTTGGGTTAATGACAATATGAAATGAATAGAGGGGAGAAAAAACACAACTGAATAAAATCAATATACTGGAACAGTTCCAGGAAGGAAAAAGACAACTATGTATAATTCTCTAAGATTGTATCTGAGAGGGTAATGTTTTGGGGGGTATAAGATCAGACACATGGTAGCATGTCATGCCGATACATGGTATACAGCTTTACGATTGATGAAAACCATTGCAAATATTATGCATATAAAATTAGGCTTCTGTTAACGTTCTAAAGCTGTAAGCGGCAATGATGTAAAATAGCGATTTCTATTTAGGATAGGAAGATTTTTAAATGAGGAAATATTAGCTGAGAGCAGATTTTTTTTCAGGAATAAGGATATAGGAGGAAATGTATCTAGTTTCCACTGTGATGGGAATCAGAACAGTGAATAGCTAGGATACTGAGATGACATTTGAGAACCTGTGGTTTGAAAATACACTGTGAAACCTGAAGTTTCCCACACCTCTGGAGTGCAGAGCACTGCAGCATAATCTGAAAGGAGTTTTCTATGTTGCCTAGTCTTAGACCCGTAGTTTTGCTGCCTTGAAGGGTGACTGATCCCCAGAACCCTCTTATGTTGCCAGCAGAACAAGGTAGGAGGTGAGGAGGTGATTCAAAGCATCAGAATTTGGCTTCACAGTTGGTGTCTGAGTTTGCACAGCTAAGGTGTTCCCCATTCGATTTATTTTCATGGGGAGTGTTGCCCCTTTAATTTAGGGAATCTAAAATGAAGTGTACAAAGCTGGGCAGTGAAAGTTCTTTGTCATATAGTAACTTCTTCCACTTTCTGATGTTCTTGTGAATGAAAAAACCCCAGGAAATATTTCTGATGTGAATTTCTGAAGGGAATTTTTAAAAAACAGATTCTTACACAATTCCAGTGATGTGTAATTAAAGCATTACCCTTGAGATTAATCATTGTCTTTGAATCTAAGGAATGGCATATTTTTAATCAACAACATTTGTTTTGTAACAGGAACCTCTAGAACCTTGTACTCCACCAACATGGCTTTATCATCCAGCCCAGGGATTTCAACTGTACAGCTTGTAAGGACAGTTGGCCACACCACCACAAACCACTTAATTCCAGCATTGTGCACAAGCAGCCCTCAAACGCTTCCCATGAACAATTCTTGCCTGACGAACGCAGTGCACCTCAACAATGTCAGTGTTGTTTCTCCGGTCAATGTGCATATCAATACAAGGACTTCAGCACCATCGCCAACAGCCTTAAAACTTGCCACAGTTGCTGCCAGTATGGACAGAGTGCCAAAGGTAACTCCTAGCAGTGCCATCAGCAGTATAGCAAGGTAAGCCTGTAGCGAGTTGGAGCAGTTCTAAGTTACATTTGTGCTACATAAATGTCTCCATAGATGTGCCCAACTCTGACCTAGGGCACTAAACAGAATTGTTCGCGCCTCTAGGAGGCTTCTCAGTATAGCTTCAACCTCACAAAAACAGCCAGCTGCTGGCATCTTCAGCGTGGCCGTGGCAAGCCACAAGAGCTGATTTTGTAGATTAACCCCCAAATAGTTTGCACTGATTTTTTGGTAAACTTCAGTTGTGTTTAAAATGGCTTCATTTTAACCTTTTTCATTTGTCCCTTCTCATGCAGCACTTTCAGGTAGATTCTATCAAACTCTCCACAGGTTCTCTCCATAACTTTGTGTCCCCATATGGTAAGATGCAGGCTGGCACATACCTATTTTATATACACGTATGGATATGTGCGTTATATATTTATGTAAGATAAAACCAGATATGTGCCAGCCTTCGTCTTACATATACGGATAGATGTTTATTCTCATTGAACAGCGGCACTATTATTTCAGGATACTTAGAAGATGTTTCACAGGAGTGTCAGGAGCTTGCAGTAGGCCAAGTTTTCTGAAAATGACAATATTTGGGCTTTGTTTTAAGTCTCTGCTGGATTGTGTGATGCTTAAAAAAGAGTCACACTTGTTTATGAATTAGAAAAGTTAAAAATGGATATTAGCAAATGTGGCTTACTGATTATTTCATAATGCTTCTGGAGAGGTTAAAAAGAGGTTTTTGAGGTGGAAAATTGCATGTATAATTTAGTCACTGCATAGATTGAGAAAAAGGTATTTTTAAATTAGCCAGCATGCCTTAAAGTGTACTTTTTATATCATGAATGAATTTATTTTTTACTTCCCTCAAGTCAGAGGGGTATTTCAAGTCAGGTCAGCAAACGCCTTGAAAAGCACCACCTTAGCTGAATAGGTCTTAGCCTTCTCTACAGACAATGATAATAAATCAGAAAAACATTTAAGAATTCTTGTGCTAGTGCTAAAGCGAAATTGGGGGTGGAGGGGAAACTGTTAGAACAGTGCTTTGCTCACTAACAGAATAATTGGTACTGAGTCGTCATGGTGTATCTTGACTTTGCTCCTTCAGGAGATTTTTGACTTTTTAGTACCCTTGTCCATAATTTAGGCTGGTAATTTACAGTTAAATGCAGTAATCTTGTAGAAGGGACTGCACTGTCAGTGGAGTAAAAGCAGTTCTTAAATGCCAATATTTAATTTTAAGTAATCTAGTGTATGTGTTAAGGTCTCTCCCTAGTCGAGGTAACAGCTGTGTAAAAACACGTCGTACACGTAAGAAGTTAGTAAAACTGAGTATGGAAGTGTTGATGTTCTACCTGTAGCTATTGAATATTTCTTTTCTTGCAGAGAGAACCATGAACCAGAACGACTGGGTTTAAACGGCATAGCAGAGACAACAGTAGCCATGGAAGTGACATAACCTCAAAGCAGTGTCTCAACCTGTGCTAATGGTGTAGTCATTTATATTCCAACTGAATGCAAAATACAGCACTCTGTGGATCACAGAGAACTAAAATGGACCTAAATGGACTATCATTATATCGTGTATTAAGTCGATATATAATGTAAATTTTGTAAAATTGGGAAAATCACTACCTTGTAAAATAGTTTATTTGTATCATCAATATTATTTCTGTTACTTGAATAGTAGATATTCATCATCATGCTTTTGCACTTGAATTTGCAACTGAATGGATTAAAAAATAATTCTTTAATGGGATCATGAGCATGAAATGGGATCCTGCATCACTTGTTTTAACTATTTATTTTGCCATGTTTACATTTTGTATCTTGTACAAATAAATCCAACTTTGTGTCTAAAAAAAAAAGTTAAAGATTCATAGCTAGGAAACAAAATTCTTGTAATTTTTTTCTAAAGGAAAATGTAAAGTTTTCACTTGGTTCATTTTGTTTCACAATTTGACTAGATGGACTTTTTGGTAAATACTTTAGTGGCATTTCACTGTCAAATATGAAGTTCAAGGCAAAATAGTATTTTCTATTACTGTGCAGGGGAAAGGGATGGATCGATACATGCAAATTTAATGTAGTAACTCACTTTTCCATATATTTTGAATGTATATTTCTATTTATAATACCAGTTTATAAAAAATAATTACACAGGAAAAAAACTGACTAGGAAAATTATGCATCTAGCACATATAAAATTGTGCAGATATGAGAAAATTTTCAACTGATTACATTTTATCTGAAGACTGCATATTTTAACCGGCTTTAAAACTGTAACACACCACATAAAGGATATTTTACCAGGTATGTATTGCATTATATATCATTGCAATAATTAATTATTGGATGTCTAGATATCGAGCCATCCCAGGTGGTGGGGGGGAGGGAGGGTTGTGGCAAGATTGTCTTTTCAATTTTGGAGAGTTTTCCTGTGGCTACAAGGCAAGTAACGGGTTGGAAAAAGTCTGACTGTAAGCGTTGGACACCTTCGTAGTGTAGTGTTTTAGTGACTTTTTTTATACGGTTCTTGTAAATTAGATACGTGTAGTGGTGTTTCAGAATGTTTGTTTATGCACTAGTTCAGACAACTTTCCCTGTTACTTGTTCTTGATAAGTGAAAACTGCAGGGAAATAAAAATACATATCAAAACATGGACATGTTGCATATGTGTTTATTTCACAATGTGCAAGCAATGTAAGTGTAAATTTTAGAGGCTATTGCTGGTCTTTTGGTGATTTTTTTTTGACCAAAGCATACGCACTTTTTTCCAAAAGGTTTCCGTTCATGTGATCATTTCCTGTGCTCACAGTATACAGTAGGGGAGGGATGGTCTGGTAGTTGAGACCTGAGACCTGGGAATAATCCGGACATGACCGTTTCTTGTTCTGCCAAAGAAACTTGAGGTATTACTTTGTGTGAATCACTTGAATATTCTACTGTTTGGTTCTCCAAGTGTAATTTGGATAATGTTTCTGTATCATAGAATCATTGAGGTTGGAAGGAATCTCAAGACGTTGTCTATTCCAGCCCTCTCCCCCAAGAAAGTCAAGATAGGATTTGCCTCTATGTCATGCAGTCGGTGTATTTTTCTTCTCGGCTTTATATGTAGAAAGAGCTATTTTTAATATAAGTTCTGTTTAAACGTGTGCTGTCTTATGTCCTGTAAGTTAAAAGTTTTGACAGTTAAAAACACTTGCAGAGCTTTAAATACTGGGAAGTTGTCAGAAACTCAGATGCCTAAAATTAGCTATTTTTTGCTTAACTGATGCTTTACTTTCTATTCTGTGTGAAGTCTGCACGGAGAGATGATAATAGATGGTATCTGTTGACAATAGTCAGAGGAAGCCAGGACACTTGAGTGTCACTGCCGTGTTCAGTTGAGGGGCGATGGCAGGATGGGGGTGTCAGCACAAGGGGGAGGCACCTGAGCAAAGGTGCTTATTTGTGGCTCTTTCTGCACCACACCTTCACAGGAGCTGCTGCTCCCTGACAAATTGTTGTTTACACGTATGTCTGAGGCTTTCTGTGGAAATTAGTTCGTTTCTGGGAATGACTATGACCTATGTAGTCTGAAGTATGAATTAATATTTTTTGAAAGCAGAATTGTTGCAAAAGGAGTTGTCCTCCTTGGTATGTCAAAATAACCTTGCTTCTCTAACATATCCCCAAAACCCTTTTGAGGTTTAATAAAAATGTGAAGCTATTTCTTCTGTGGATTAAGAGTTGTACACTTAGCTGTGGAGCTCTGTAGTATAGACTCTTCTCACTACAAACATAGATCACTTTGATGGACCAAAAATGTCCTTAAGATTGCTGTGTATCTATGACTTGGTATAGTCTAATCGTCATCTAATTACTTAGAAGCTCCAGCTAAAGGCTTTTTCACTTTTAATAGATTCTGGAAAAATGTGAGGTGGAGAAAAGGATTTCATAAACTCCAAAGCTCTATGGCAAGCGTGCAGTATGTTGAATGAGTTTCATTTAAAGGATTAGTATTGACATAGCTTTTTGTAAAGTAGAACTGTAACAGTTGTCTTAAGAATTTCTAGCAATTAATTGTGTGCCTCAAGTGCAAGAAAAGGAGAGTGATGAATAATGCTGTAGTCCATAGAAATCTTCATTTAAAAAAAAAAAAAGGGGAACATTGTTAGAAAGTTTACTTTCTCCTGATAGTGGTATGCAGCAGGGAACACCAGAGACTGAGTTATTTTTGTGCACTGTTCAAAAGTGTGTGGGGAATATATGACACCTTTCTCTTCTTAATTCCCTTATTTGAACATCTTGCACATCTGCAATATGATTTGAATAGTGATTTCTGGTTTATTACGTATTGGGGAAGGCTGTTCAGGTAAGATTTTTGAATATCTACAGCAATTTATATCAGACTTCAAGTGTAATGTGCAGTTTTCCCTTAAATGTCAGATACTAAAAAAAAAGATGATTCTTTTTCTCAGAAGGTTTATCAAATTTATTTAATCTGTAGATTGAATGGAGTTTTGGTACGTGTTTAATAGTAGGCATCTTGTTTCTACTTCTGCTGTAGGGCTTTTCCTTCCCTTTCCAAAGAACATCTCAACAATATCCTATTCTATTCACAGAGCTGTTCCTTTTCTTTAATCCTCTGCAGTAGACTGTTTGCGGGTTCCCCCCCAGTCCCCCGCTCCAAACAAGACGACAGGGACTGCAGCCCTTTGCAGTTTTCCTGAGGGTTCTGACTTTGAGACTCCTTTTCCTTCCCTGTTTGTCCTTTTTCCTCTACTACCTCCAGCTCCTTTGTAGCGAATAACAGACATGTTTCCTGTTTCCTTATTGCAGTAACTGTGATTTTTGAAGCAGACTCCTCAGACAGTGCAGCCTTCCAGGAGGTGACCAGTTTATCCTGAGGTGGACTTGGCATCATGCTCGCAGCTGGTTATCCTTCCTCATGGTTTCCAGTACCATTCAGGAGGAACTGCTCAGCCCTTTGGAATAGAGGGTCCTGGTAAAAACTTGCATCTTCAAACAGGAAGGCTCTGAAGGCGACAGCAAACTGATCACTCTACATAGGACTGTCATCTCAACAGACTTCCTGGATTTGACTTCAGATAAATGGTTTCAAATCTCACTTCCCTATTTCTTCTAGGTTTTGCAGTATTCAGACGTCTTCTTAGAAGGATGGAGAATAACCTTCGTAAATTAAAGCATGTCTTCACAGTAAAATGCTACTTGGGAAAGAAGGAAAAAGGAAAGACATGTCTGTAACAGGGAGAGGAAATGTTTCCTGTGTAGCAGCAGACCCAGGCAATATAAGTTGGGTTAGCTATTAAGATCCAAGTGTTTACATTTGAATGAAGGCACATGGTGGATAATTGGGTTTCTTCTGGTGTAACCAGCTAATTATGTGGAAAACATTAAATACAGGCAATTGCTGTGAGTCAAAGCAAGGCTGGGTGAGTTGAATCTCCCAGGAAAGCCATCCAGACCAGTCAAGATGGAAACAGTGGAATGTTGGGGTGTGGAGTCCCGCTGTGGAACCACTTGTACCCTGGAAGTGCCCTAAAGCAGGCAGCTGCTTGGAAGGGGTTTTCTCAGGAAAATAACAGGCAGTTTTAGGGTAAGGGCAGTGTTAGTTGAAGCCATGGCAGATTCACAATGAGGGCTGTTGTGCTTCCCAGCACATTGTACCATACCTGCATTATCTGGAGTTTCTCATTCTGGGGAGTCTGTTGCTTCTCTTTAAGAGAGGTCACGTTACAGACACCCTGCTGTATTGCTCTAGCCTACATAGAAATAAAGCAGCCTTCTAGCTATTTGCAGAGTGCCTGAATGTATCTAATGGCAGCATTTCTCTTGTAGGCCAGTGATAATGTGTGATAACAGCATATATATATGAAATGGGAACATATTTGGGTAATTTTCTTTACAAAGCTTTACTTAAATGGCCAGAAGGAGAATGTGAAGATGCACTTCTGAGAGAATGTAATACTGATTGCATTTCTATTTGGTAAGAAAGTCCACTGGCTAAGATGATGAGTTCCAAGCAGGCTGCCATTCTTCCTCATAGATTATTCTGTCCTTTAAGCAGCCAGGTCACCAAGTACTGGACTTGTGTGCCTTGTCCTCCTGCTAGTGAGTATGAAGCCTTCTTAAAGAAGTGACTTCTGTTAACTGACTGAAGGTAGTTGCATCCTGCATCTTCACTGACTGTGTAAGGGAAAAGCTAGGAGTGCCAGCATCCTATTTGCACGAACGCAACTGCAGTGTCTGAAGCGAGGTGATGAGAGGTTCTCATTTGTCCCGAAATTGGTTTGTGTGCCATCCTGCTGCACTGAGGGTCAGTACCCAAAGTGACATTCCCTAGCGTGAGAATGTTTCTGAAGTGCCTTTCTGTTACACAGGAGGAAAAGGGAGTTTCAAGTTAAGTTCCCTGTTTTCTCAGTGACTTGCTTGTTTCCAAGTCACCTAGTGTATCTTGGAATGCAATCTGTGTGTGCTTTCGGATTTTTTTTAATGGTGTAATCTCAAAAATTAATGAAGAGTACCAATGCAAGTTACATTTTGCTATGAATTTAGCCCCATTTAATCACAGACTGTATTGCCACCCAGTAACTACAGTTTAAAGACAAAAAAAAGAATGTAGTTGGAATAGGACTAAAATCTGAAGTGAAAGCGAATAACAGTGAAGCAGCTGAACTGCTTCCTGAACATGGACTATGTCCACTCCTTTCTCTGAGTATCAACATCATCTTCCCATTCTTGCTCCATATGTGGTAGTGTTGAAAGTGGCCGTCCCTGTACCAACTGTGAAAACAATATAGTGCCACCCAGCATCCCTCCCCAGTCTCAGGGCAGGTGGATGCACACGCATGCAGAGACATCATGGCCCGAAACCTCCTGTGCAGAAAATTTGAGAGATGTCTCAAGCCCTGTTGATGTGCTGGAATAATAGCCTTTCCACTCTATCCCAGTTACGCTGCTTTTTTGTTTCTAGTTACAATTGTTTCTGCGACTAAGAATGGGAAAATGTTTAGTCCAGTCTGGCTTCAATCTGTTACACACTGATTTAACTCTAATACAAATATAATTACACAGGGAGGATAATGTAGAAAGATCAATTAGAGAGCAAGGGGCACATGAAGGAGGGAGGCAATTAATTAAGGCTATACTATAGCAGATAACGATAAGAGGAAATTTTAACAGGACAGCTGTATCGGCCTAAATCCTTTGTACTTCTAAATCCAGGAGAACACAACCACTTCCTTTGAGTTCTGACAGATAAAATGCAAAGACTCTGACTACAGCACCATACCTATCCTATCGTATTCTGGCAGGATCTTACCTACTCAGGAATGTCTGTAAACAATAGACTAGTACTGTGCCTGTCAGCTGTTGAACTGTCCTAAGGATAGCAGGAAGAAGTTAATGGGGTGGAAGATGATCAACCGACCAAGGCTAGGCACAATTAATTCAAAGCCTCAGTAGCAGTTCAGATTTTTGATGGCGATGCAAGGCCCTGCTTTGGCAAGCTGTGCTGTAGCCCAGTGTGCCCCGACTCCAGCCCCTGGGGACGGGCTGGTGGCAGCTAGCTGTGAATTGATGGCAGCCTGGTGCTCGCTTTCCCACCATCACTGTTAATGCTTTGCTGACTCTTCCTGAATTAATGTTATTTCATTGAACCCTGCCCTGGGGATAAAGCGATGCTTAAAATAACATCATCCCCTATCTTCCTGATGATGATCTGACTGGACTAGTCATCGTGGTTTTAAATCAACAGCTGTGTAAGTGACACCAGAAGATGGCATCATCTGCCTGTAATGCTGTTTAACTCTTTCTGGACCTTCATGCATAAAGGTGGCGGTTTTTTCACAGTGTATTTGGTGTAGAGGCTTTGTGGTTTGGGGTTGTGGGGTTTTTTAGTGCATGCGGGCTTTTTTGTTCAGTTGGTTGGAATTTTTATGATTGCTTTATAACTTCCTTTAGTTAAGGAAGACTTCCCCCCCCCCCCCCAAGTTACAATCCTTTAATTTTGGTTATTTATTGAGTAACCCAAATGAAAGGACTGTAACTTGGAAAAATACTTTGAGTGTTGAATAATCAACTAAAATATTTTGCTGTTTTATACAAAGTGGTAAAAATCAATTTATTTATTTTTAGCAAACCCGTTTTTTATAGGAGGGTTAACACGATATATGACTAGGCATAATGTGAATAATTTATATGAAGATTGATATTTATGTGTGTACTTAAACACACTTTAAGTACATACTTCAAAGTAAGCATATATTGAAGTGTTTTGCAAATCAGAAACAACGGCTGCTCTGAAACTCCCTGCTAGCATAGCCCAAACACTTCCTGATGGAGTTCCTTTTGACTAGTGGGAAGTGTCGCTGCCCAGGGCAGGGGGGTTGGCACTGGATGATCTTCGAGGTCCCTTCCAACCCAAACCATTCTGTGATTCTATGACTGGCAGTGCCCTAGTTCCTTATCCGACCTTTCTGTGGAAGTGTGAGAAAGGAACCCACGTGGCCCCTGATCACCAACAAAATCATTACCTCTCTGATCAAAGGACATGTTCCTTCTGGGGTAATCATCTTGAGTGACTAAGAGTGTCAGTTATGCAGATCCGATACATCTTACTATTAATTTTTTCCTTTGCCTGGACAAATGGTCTTATAGCCCAGTCTCTCCTGAACTGTATGTCTCCTTGCCTTTGGTGATGCAGGGGTATGCAGATTAGGTTGTCTCTGTGTCTCAGTGCCTTCTCAGCACTCTTTAGCTCATTTTGTTGCCTATTCTTCAGTCTTTGTCTTCCTTTATTTATTTTTATTTTTATTCCTGTTGAACACTTCATGTTCTGGCTTTGTAAACATTTCCCCTGATGCACTCCTAACAGCGTCTTTTGGTGTCTGTGGGACATGAACCATCCTTGACATTTGAAATTGCATTTTGTCCTGGGGATCTCAACTCTTTTGGTACCTCCTGCAAGAAATCCTTCACTACCGCTTTACCCATAGACGTACCTCAGCACTGATGACACAGGCATATCATCAAATTTCAGCTTGATGGCCATTGCTGAGACGCCAGGATCAATAGAACCTACATTAAAGCTGCTTTCCCTGCTGATAAGATACTCCCCTGGCCAGTACTGGTGTCAGTTCATGGCACTGAATTGTTAAAGACAGCAGAAATTCACCGTTGTTGTTTTCTTTCTCCTGAAGCTCTTTCCCAACTCCAAAGCGCATTCCTGGAGCCCAGAAGCAATGAAAGGAAGCAATGTTCTTTTGGCTCTGTGGATAGGAAATTGGTTTTTCAGTTCTGAAATACTTAGGTGTTTATTCCCTTATTCCTGTGGGATCGTCACTATCAAACTCCACATTTTGCTGTTCAGAACCTCTACTGCATGCCCCCTTCTTGGTTTTCCTGCAGCCTGACCAGCTTGGGTATATTGGCAGCTCATTTGCAGAGAAATGGAATCTCGTTGTTCTCTTAAAGCTGTCCGCCTTCACCCCAGTTTTCGAGGAGGGGATTTGTTATTCCCTTTGGAGATCTCTGCCGTCACGGGCTGTTTAGCGAACTGTCCCAGCTGAGGTTGGCTCAGCTTGAGAATTTCTTCAGGAACAATCAGAACTTGCTGTCAAACTATATCTAACCTGCCAGGGTGATTTAAACTGTGGACTTGGTATCTAGCTGGAGAACTTGCCCCACGGTTGTAGGAAAATGAGATGACATCAAGGTTTGCTTTTTTTTACTTTTGTGTTACCAATAGCAAGAAAATCCTCTTGTGTTCTGGTAAGCCAAGCAGAGCATAGCTGTCATGGTGTTCCTTGTAAGTACACCATCTGAAAAAAAGCCATGGCTCCAGGAATGAAAGAAATTAATATTGCTTAAGAGTGTGAGTATGACTGCTTTTTTGGTGTCTTGATAGTTCATGTTTTTTTGTGAAGCAGTTTCACAATAAACTGTAAATCATACCTTCCATCACTGTAAGTGTAAGTGAGGTACCAGGGCATCCGCCGCAGCCTGGGAGAAGCTCACACGCTCAAGGGGGTTCCGATCACTCCTGAATCTGGCTGAAAACTAATGTTCCTAGGAGGCTGCTTAACTCAGTAATCTGGTAATAAGTAGTAAAAATAGCAGCTTTGTGACAATATGGTATTGTCTACAATATGGATAATGTAGTATTGTTTGTGAGAAAATTGCTAAGAAGAGATGGCTCTTCAGTGCATTCTTACTGATTGCAGATTATACCTACTCTAATAGGAAAATAGAGGTTTTGCCTATCTTGCTACAAAATGAGCTCTCAATAATGGAGAAAAATAAGGATTAATTCATTGAAGTGGTTGTCCTTTATGACTAAGCCCCTACTTGTCATGACTTATGAATTTGCTATTCAGGGTAAAAGCTTGAAACATAAGAGAAATAAAAGGGCTAGATAATTGGTAATCCATGGGAATAAATCACATTATGTAATAATGTCTTATCACATGCTGCACATTGCTAACTGTCCCTGATGTAATTGCTTTTAAGAAGGGCATGAGAGCCTTTGTAAGTAGCCTGTTCTTCTCACATACACATCAGGTAATGAGGACAACCACTGGGGCTAGAAGAAATGGAAATCTCCGTAGAAATGACAAAGAATTGACCACTGTCATCTTAATTGTGTGACTGAGGCGAATTTAATGAAACTGGTGCTCTGCTCTTTGGAGGAAGCCTCTTTCAGGAGTAGCTGAAGTCTAGGGCCTGTCTCCTGCTTTCCTAAAGACATCAACAGTTGTTGCAAGGAGAGAGACTGCTTAAAGATATGTGTAGGGGGAAAATGGAGGAGGAGAAGACTGCTTGTGCTATGTCAGACTGTTTCAGATGACTTTAATCCAGTGAAATGAACTAGCCTTGGCGCAGGGTTGGGGGCAGGAGGATAAGTTGCAGGTGTTTTTAGCAGGCAAGAAAGAAATATGGCCATGCTTCTTGTCAGCGAGTGAAGGGGAGGAGGAGGAGAGCACCCCTGAAGTGTAGGAACAGGCTCCAGACTTTGTCTTTCCCAGATGCTGATTCACTGACTGCAGCGTGACAAACTTCTTGTAAATTTAATAAGGTCAAAGCGTCACCCTGATATGCTATTGCCTCTGCTTTTCCTTACAGAAAATAAGGGTAATGTAATGAAGGGAAGCGTTGGTGTTCATTACATTCCTGGGATGCATCCCAGGAATAAATATCCTTTAACCTGGCTATAGATCTGTTGAAGCGCAGGTGTCCACTCTTCTCTCCCCTAAGAGAGCAGCTGCACCTGGAGGCCTAAAACTGGGGCAGACAAAGCCAGGTGAAAACGAAATACCTGCTCCCTGTTGTGTGGTTTTGTTCGATACACCCCTGCCGTCGAGCATAACCGTAGTCCTCCATTAATCACTATAATTAACGAAGAGGTGGTGGGGAAAACGGTCCCTTCGCTCCTTGGCGGCCGTGAGGGGGCCGCCGCTGAGGGGAAGCTGCTGGGACCGTTAGAGCCGTTGGCGGCCGCCACCTGCCGCGCGGACTACGCCTCCCAGCAGCCCCCGCGCGCTGCGGTGGAGCCCGGGGGCGCTGAGGGGAGGCTGAGGAGCGGCTGAGGGGGCGCGGGCTCCGCGCCGCCCCGCACCGCACCGCGCAGCCGCGCCGGGGCGGGGGCCGGGGCCAGCCGGCGTCTGCGGCACCTGCCCGGCGGAGCGCCTCGCTCCGTGCGGCCGGCGCCCGCCCGCCCGCCGAGATGGCGGATCCCGCCGAGTGCAGCATCAAAGTGATGTGCCGGTTCCGGCCCCTCAACGAGGCGGAGATCCTCCGGGGGGACAAATTCATCCCCAAATTCAAGGGCGAGGAGACGGTGGTCATCGGGGTGAGTTTGCCGCAGACCCTCTCTCCGCACCGCGCGGCGCCGTGACGGGGCGAGCATCCCCCCTCCCCGGGGCGAGCATCTCCTCCCCGGGGCGAGCATCCCCTCCCGGTGGTCCCGCAGCCGCCGCCGGGCCCTGCGCCCATTGTTCCCGCTGCGGCGGAGCGAGGGAGGGGCGGCGGCGCTCCCCGCTCCCCTCCGGCGGGGCTGGGTCTCCCCCAGCTTCAGTTCGGGGTCTGGGCTCCCCCCTCCCCTGGGTCGCCAACCGGGCCCGGTGAGGGGTGGGGGCGCGGGGGCGGCCGCCGGCGGCAGCACTGATGTCATGCCGGTGACTGGGCATGCTCGCCGGCGCTCCGCGGGGGCGGCCGTCCGCGCCCCCGGGGCCGCGCAGCATCCTCCGCACCTGCGCAGCGGGCGCGGAGCACTGCGGGGCGAGACAAAAAGCCGAGCCGGGTGCGGAATGCCGGGCTGCTCCCCGGGGAGAGGGGGTGTCCCGGCGGGGGGGTGCGCTGTGCCCGTCCCGCCTGGCTGCTGGGCAGCGCTGGTGGTATCTGGTGGCTGCTGGGCAGCACTGGCAGGACCCGCCGAGTCCCTGCGGAACAACCGGTGCACAAGCACCATTAGTTAAAATGATCCATGCGAGGTAAAGTTTTTTTCCTCTCATTGGAAAAAAAAAAAAAATTTAAACATCAAGTCACTACTGGCTTACAGCAACGACATATCCAAGCTCTGCGTTTCCCCCACGTTTTGTAGGGGAAAACGTGCTTTGTAGGCTGTTCACAAGAGGAAAGGCTTTAAAATGAACAAAGCGTGCGTGTGTCGGGGCCCTCCGTGGCTCCTTGGCCGAGTGTTGAACATGGCGCAGCGCATTCGTCAGCCCTGCATGGCAAAGTGCCTTTTGCTTTTCCTTCCCGGAGCCTGAGCTTTCCAGAGCAGGTGGCTTGGATGGGGTTGCGTTCAGGAGGCTGATGGTGCTCATGTTGGTGGGTGTTCATAGATAGTACCGAGCACTTGAACTTGAGTTATATTTCTGGTTTACTGTCTAACCAGCCCATGTCTTTGGTGCTTTGTTTTATATATTGGTCTGCTGTGGTTAAACTTATGATATGATCTGTACTGTACTATGATAAGGAGATCTTAAAACTAATTGATAATACAAAGAACGAGCAATTTCTTGTATGATTTGTCAAGGTTCTTATTAAAACCTCGAGTTTTTAAGAAACTTTTTTCATGAAAGTTGCAAGACGGTTATGGAAAAGCAAAGAAAAAAATTACTCAATTCTGGACATAAATGGCTAACTTGTTTTCCTTAATTTGTTTTTATTAAATGTTTTCTGTGTAGCCAAATTAATTTTCTTTATCTGAAGGTTAAAGTCGTAACACCCAGAACAGTCTGTTAACAATAGAATAATCAAATTTGTTATCAATCTCAGTCAGCAATGGAAGGCTGTCTTTAGTCAACAAATACTTGGAACGAAAGCATAACTGTAGCACAGTCATTTGGATGCTAAAGAAACAAATGTCAACAAAATGCCCTCCAACAGTAACTATGATGCTTTGAAAAAGATATGTATATTTTGCAGACAGGACATAATTCCTTTAGCAAAGGTAAAAAGGAAAAATAACAGCAACTGTCAATTTCCTACCATGGAAGTTTAAAAAAGTAGCTAGAGATGAACAAGAAAAGTGCACAGATTATTTATTTATAGGAATACATATAAACATTTATTTTTAGATATATATATTCACTTTGGCAGGATCATTTTTTGGGGCTTATTTTCCATCTTGAAAATCTAGTCAGAAGCTTGGAGTATGGCTTTTCTTTCCCTTCACAGGGCAAACCACAGGTCTTTTTTAGGTGTACGTTTTAGTCATCTTAACTAGTGAAATATATCCTCAAACACTGCTGCTTTTTTTTCAAAGAGAAGCCATCCAGCCGGGGTTCCGTGGGGATATTTGCAGTTTTGTAAGTGTAAATGAACATGAAAATCTTTCCATATTCTTTGTCTTCTTTATTCGCAGTACCGAGCTCATTGAGCTTTAGTGTAACTTGATCTACAGTGGATGCCACTGCAGTATGTTAGTAGAAAGCAGTAGCATTTGTTATTATTCACTGGTTTAGAGTGACTGCTTACCTCCAACAAATAATGCCTGGCAGGGGGAAGGAATCCTAATTCTGGTGGAAGGCTCTATCAGAGTGGCCTTCCTTCTAGAAAAGCAGTATTTTAGCCTTCAAAAGCTCTTAGAAACATTACATAAAGCAAAAATAAACCAGAACCAAACACTTTTGTGTGTGTGTTTTACTATAGCATTTGAAAAACACTGCAATGCAGCTTTTTTGTTCCATAAAATGTTAGAAAGAAAGACATTCTGTTAAAATTTAAAAAACCAAACAAACCCACCAACACCCCCTTTCCCTCCCATCCCCTCCCCCCCGAGGAATTCTGTCATCACGTAAGAAAAATTAAAATGTAAATGATTTAAAGGAAATGTCAATTTTTTTCCTGACTAGTGAGTCTGAATAAATTTACTTCTCCTTCCCAACAAACAATTGTGGGGAAAATGCTTTCTTTCTGAACCTCCCACCATCTCCTCCCATTATACTTCTCTAGTGCCTTGAGCAGATTTTCCAACAAAAATTAAAGATCACAACTTGATGATATTTCTTGAAAACAAGCAGCGATGAAGGAAGTTTAGCAACTTAGGCTTGAGTTTCCCCAGGATATCTTTCATGCCTTGACTGTATCTCTACGATGCCTGTGGTTGCATGGTTCAGAGCTCTTTGTCGGGGAAGTCCTAGGACAATGTCCTAACTCCGTTCAAACCAGTGTCTTATATTCTGGCCTCTTCCATCTGTCTTCATGCGCTTTGCACATGCAACGCGGTGAAGCATGGAAGATTAAAATGTCTTACCTTAAATTTTCTTTTGGTTAAAACAGAGAAAACCCACTGGATTTTAAATCTGCTTTAAAGTTTTAAATATAAAAGCCTTTTAGATGTATCTCATCTTTAACCATGGCAGGAAAAGGTGATAGTGGTAAATCCATCACTTTCTTTTGTGGTTAGCTACCCAACAGTCTCAAAAGACTGCAGTTTCATTTTATGTTTCTGCTCCCCTGCAACCTCAAGGTGACTCTCTGATTGATTGTGTTGGATGACATACCTAAAAATGTATTTTTCTAGCTGGCTTGCTTCTTACAGTCTTGTTGGAGAGCATGGAGCTGTTTGCTGTAGTAAGCAACTGTGGCAGTCTTATGGCGTGCGGTTTCTTCATGTTTCCCCTGTTCCTCTGAGTGCTTTTATTCCTGAGCATCTGCAAAGGAAGGATGCAGAGAGGCTCAGCACCTGGTGGGATGCCCCCCCTGAGGATGCTTTTCTGGTTTAGGTTTATGGGGGAGAGCGCTTACAGCTCTTTCTCCCCTCCCCTGTTGTAAGCAATAGAGGAATTTAGTTGTGAAGGAGTATTTTCACCACCTTTCTCTGTTAGGACTAGAGTGCCCACTTCCGTTTTAGCACAAGGCTGATGTGAAACTGATTTTTCAGGCAAATATCTCCTGTTTAGAAAGGAAAATGCCGAAAGTGAATCTTTCTAGCCAACTCAGAAACCTCATGTTACTATTACCAGAAAGAGGATAAAAGACTGTTCATTCTGGTTGTCAGCTGGTTTTTGAGCTGCAGTGTGAGTAAAGCCCAGCTTAGCAGGAGCTGCTGAGCACTGCAGTTCTCTGCTGCGTGCTCGGTGTCAGGCAGGCAGCGCAGAGCCTTCCTCGGCCCCTGGCTGCCTGCGCTGGGGGTTTTAGCGGAATTCCACTAGCTCCCGCAGCAAACTGCCCCTGGGAAAACCAGCGGAGAGCTACAGGGGCAATGGGAGGGGCTCTGTGGGATCACGCATTACTCACATGGGTGAAAATTCTGTTGTTTCATCTGTGAAACATTCCACATAACTAACTATTGTGCCTAAAACAAACAAAAATATCATCACCTCATACTCTGCTGCCGTGCAATGCTCATTGCTGTTTTGCAGTGTCATATTCCATGAAGTAAAAGAAAACAAAAATTGATGACTGATTCCTTTGAAGCAGGTGGGGTGTAATCTGAGCAGGGTTGTGGGTTTTTTTTAATATTTGCTGCTATAGTACTGTTTGCAATGTTGCCTTGTGGAGGGATTTTCACTTATTTCCATCTCTAGAATATCTGGATACATTTTATCTTTTATTTCATGTTCACCAGTAAAGTCAGTAGAGTTTGTACTAATGACAAAAAAGTCGTGTTCTGAAGTCCCTCCTGTACAGAGATCTCTGTAGGCAGTTGTTACTCTGTGGTTAAGAGAGACCCACAAAAACCCCTTGGGATAGTGGATAAATGACTAGTTTAAAAAAAAAAAAAAAATTAAAAATCTACCCTATGCTGCATGACATTTTTCCTGGGGTGTGGTACGTTGTGCTTCTAACAAAAGCCAAGCATCCATGTCTGCTTCAAAATACACAGCAGTTCTGCTTATAGAGAGCTTGTTCATGACTTATCTATAAACACCGTTTATAAAAAGCTTATACCAGTTTGATGTAGGATGTGAAGTGAGGTGGGATTTCTGTCTTGGTATAAGATATGTCAATGGATATGTAGCATGCTGTTTTCCTAGCAGAAGGCTTAATCTGGGAACCTAATGCTTGCTTTGTCTCCCAGCATCTTTGGTGTGTTTTCCAGCTCTGCTCAACTCTTCTTTTCCAGTGAGGACTGAGCAAGTTTTGTGTGAAAGCTTTTGTGAAGGACTGCTGTGAGATACAAGTGGCTGGCATAGCTACACATGACATTTATATGGAATTGATGGTATCTGAAGACACCAAGAGCTGACAAATACCTTTGTGGGAGCTGTTTCTTTCGAAAATGTTGCTAATCCTCCTACACCCTAAGATTTTCCTGTACCCTGGCATAAGCTGCGAACATCTCTAACCTGCTGCATTTTCCTGTTTGGTGGATGAGGTGTACCATGATGTGCTGTGCTCATTCCCCTGTAGCTTTGGGCTATGTTGCTTTCAGGTCAGACTATTTCCAGAGCAGCAGCAGCACAAGACTGACAGATCTGGTACTTGCTTTTTTTTGGGTGATTTCTCTTAGTAGCTGAAGCCAGTAGGTATCTCAGGAAGAAGAGGAAGCCTGTAGATCATACCACATTGCTCTTCATTTAGGAAAGAACAAATACAAGATGATTCCACTGGGTTTGAGTGGCTTTTCTGTGCTTTGCAGAAAAAGCAGTTTTATTTACTGAAGAACTGGTGTGGTAGCCATTCAGGGAGCTGCTCGCGTGCTTGATTTTTGAAGAGTAGTTGTTTTCCTGCTGTGCTTCACACTTATTTTCAGGAGCTTGTGTAGAAGCTTAAAATCCTGGGACTGATGACTGGCACAGTAGTTTTTTGGTTCTGTTTTTACAGTGTCTTCACTAAAGAATGAAACTGTTCTGGATCTAATTATCAAGAAATATAATACATTTATTTCTTGACACAGCAATACTTCCATAAAGCACTGAAGCAAATGTAATGTACAACATTACTTACTCTCCCATAATGTAAGTCAGTGGAGAAAACCTGTCTTGAGAAGGGCTTGAAAAACATCTCTGAGCTTCTCCAAACCCCAGGCATTCTCCTTCACCAGGCTTTGCATCTGTCCAATCCCACAACCTGGACGGGGTCGGTATGAGATAGGGAGGCAGCTTTCCGAAGGAAATGTGGGTTTGCATGGTGATTTGGCTCATGTAGAGCTTTGAAACATGGCACAGGGGCAGCGCGTGGCATTATTCAGAGGGTAGTGAGTGGCATGAGCAACACCCTTGTGTCTGCCTGAGCCCCGTGGGTAGCGATGCTCTGGGGGGTTCCCCCAGGTTGCACCGCAGGTGTCGGGATGGGCTGCAGCTAATTTGACTCCTGGGACTCTGCTGGCGCCAAACCAGTTTTCTAAGATGCTCCTGCGATGGAGATACTTTCCTCCAAGTTAAAGTTTGAAGCAAAATCCTTGGCTTGTTAAGTGCTGCTTGGCACATTCATGCTAGATTTAAGCATAGATAGTCACTTCTGCGGAGACAGTGTGGTTTGTGGATTTCTGTTTGTTTCTTTTCTGAATCCTCGGCTGTTTCTCTTCTGGAAGGGATATTCTTCCAAGCTTGTCTGTAAGTGCTGAACTGGGGGAAATTATTCAACACGGATCAATGGGTATTTCTTGGATGAAGTTGTATGTGCTTTTCTGTTTTCTAAAAATGTAATGAGAAATAAGGTGTGAAAATAGCTTCTAGAAAGATGATTTACTCAAAATACAATGCTTACTATTTTCTCACCAGAGCAATTTCCCTTTTGTCTTTCCTCAGGGCATTGAAGGCTTTTTTTTATCTTTTTCTAATCCTATTTGGATATCTTTCTCTAAAAGTATCTTCATCCTGCATACCTGTCCTGTGCAAAACATGGACTCCTACTTAAAGCTTTGAAATTTAAAATATAGATGATATATTTCAACAAGATGGATCGTCAAACAACTGGAAAATGTAGTCTCATGCCACTCTCAATGTCTTTTTTCCTCTGGTAGCTCCTGCAGGATGCATTTGGTTTAAACCAGAAGGTTTAGACCATTCAGCGTCTGTGTTCCTGTGTCTCCTTCCAGCTTGTTGCAGTCTTTGTTTCCTTCCCCTGAGATGCCGTAGTTAGTCACTGGTGTTTGGATTCATTTTTGCAAATGGCTGTTCAGTCTGGTACAGTCTGATTTAGCGGTATGTGGGGAAATTTGGGAGTACTTTTTTTTTTCTGCATGGTTGGAGATGATTTCTCCTCAAGCTTCCTGCACTAAACGAAGGCTTAATGTGCAGTGAGGAAGCTGGTGGGGAGTGATGTGTACTTACATCTCCACATATTGTTTCAGTGTTTCAAACTGTGCCAGAAGAATAAAAGCCACTACAAAAGATAAAATGAAGGATGAGATGCCACTTAAAAGTCTTTAATATTAATGTGCTTTTCTCTGTGGTAGGTTTTTGAGGATTTTTTGAGGATTGAGATAATTTTTTGAGGATTGAGATAATTTTTTGGGGATTACAGGAATGCTTCTGTAAAAACAGGTATTCAGGAGGAGAGATTATTTAATTTAGTTTTTCTTGACAGTTTTTAACTAGGTTGCTGACACCCTTGGTATCATCTTTGGTGGTGTTCTTGTTATCATTAAAATGACTCACCTTAGGATTTGTTTTGTTTTCTTCCAAATGTGGTCATTCTGAAATGCCTGATGTGCCTCCAGGTCCATTCCTAACTCTGTAAGTGCTGTATCAGAGCAGCAAGTGGCAGAGCTGCAACACCTGCAGGTCCCATAACTGTGTTTTCTTAAAGGTGGGCTTTTCTTTTTGCTGAGGACAATGTTAAATGAAAGTTAAATATCCCATCGCCGGTATTTGTCCATTCTTTTGTTTGAAGACTTCAGTGTGCATAAACTGAGCTGTGTGGTTTCATTGGCAATACTGTACGTGTAGGGAGAAGGGGAGTTGTGGACAAGTGCTGAAAAGGGGGCAGTGGCATAGAAGAAACAAATGAACGGGGTGATCTGTTCTCTGCTTGGAAAAGAAACACAAATAATCTAATTTCCACCTATTAGCTTCCATGGCTTGGGATGGTCTGGTTGCTGGTGCATTTCTTGTTAAATTCTGGCTGGTTTCGTTGAATACAAAAGTGCGTTTGGCAGGAATGTTTTCATCAAAAGATCTCTTCTACACAAGGGGATTTATTTTGTTTTTTTTTTTTTTCTTAACATAGACAACAGTCCTGTGCACAGGATGTTTTCTGTCTGTTTTTGTTGGATCCTTTTGAGCTTGACATCTTGTGTCTTAATGTAGCCAAACAAGACCAAACACAATTACCTACCAACTACTTTCAGACCCTTTACTTTTCCTCTTTTGTTTGCTTTTGTGTTGTTGCAGCCTTTTAAAACTCAGAGCTCAAGCCAAGGTAAGACTCATTCTGAAAAGATAGTTACTAAGTTACTCGACTGAAAAAACGTGTGTCTGTGTGGGAATGAGTCTTGGTTCTGTTCTCAATTCTGTTGTTGAGAACTGGGATGCTGCAGGGTGAGGCAGCAGAGCTCTGCTTTGGCAGCGGGCAGAAGAAATGGAGGGACGCTGAATCCAAGTCATTTGAGCCAGCAGCCTGGGTGTGCAATACTGGGTAAGCTGTGCTTTAGCTGACGCTGCGGGGATAGGAGCAGAAAAGTGATTTAGAGTTGCTCAGTAATTGCTTGACACTTTTGACTTGGCTGCGATGTCGCCAGTGTTTGCTTTTCTAACTCCACGGGAAGGTGCACGTTGGATAATGGTGCTTGTCTGCGTGATGGCTTTGTGAACTGGGAAAATACCTTTATTCAATTTTATTGGATTTTGGAGTGTGAAAATATTGCATAGTTTAAAAACAAATCAAAACCAACACAATGGCAAAAAACCCCTTTACCTTAAAATATCCAAAATGGCATCCTTCATAATCTTAAAGGTGTGGAGTCACAGGCATGGTGTTTCTGATGAATTCCTGGTTTTATTCATCTACTAGAAAGAGCCAAGCCGTTTCTGTACGTTTATGGCCTCTTTGGTTCTTGACTTTTTGTGGGATGTCCTGGAAGTACATGTGATTGTTATCAGATTCGCATTATAATATCAATAATTGGTCCCATGACAGCTTCAGAAAGTGCATATTTTCAAATTATGAAATAGAGTCTAATTGAAACCCAAGAATGTTGGATTTTTTCCTCATGAGAAACGAGTATTCAGAGATAAGGACTTAAATATTTAATAGTTGTCTCTTAGATGTCTTTGAAAAAAAGTGATTTATTTTTTAGTGCTTTACTCTCTGCTAAAAGAAATCTTACTCTGCTACCTAGTTATAATGATGGATAGGAGACACTCTTGTTTGGTGTAAGAGACTCTCTTCTGGGTCAGGGAGCACTAGGATTCTCGGAAAACTGTGGTGGTTTTGAAGTTGTTGTCGAACATTTCTGTTGCATGAGGAGGATGTGATACTGAAAAACACATTTTCTTGTATGTCAAATGGCCTAAAGGCTTGCAAGAACTTTTGCTGTATTCCTGAACAAAGTATTATTGAATTTACGTAGATAATGGTGCTATGAGTCAATCTTTTCTATTTAACTGTCCTTGTGGCAGCCTGTGAGGTAAAGAAGACCTTTTATTTTGGGGGGTGAAAGTTGACTTTTAAAGTCACATGGGGAATCTGCAGGGAAGTTGAGTCTCTGATACACAGGTATCATTCTGACTGCTAAATTATTATCTCACTTAGCAAAGATGTGCAGGAGACCATTATCTGGATAGGGGTAACTGGGTTAGTGAATATTTTTAGCAAAGCTGTTAACAGAAGTTGGATTTTTCTGCAGTTGTAATCTCTTTTCTTGACTGTACAGTTCTCCTGAATTGCTTGAATCTCTGTATTTAGGCCAAGAGTGAGATGTGGATAATGCTGCAACTTCTCAAAGAGCTTTGAGATTTTATATTGTTCACTTAGTAATAATCTGTTCCAAAAATCTACTAAGGAAAGTCATCTGGCTTTTTCTTAATACATTACTCTGTAGTACAAATAGCTGAGCAGCTGTACTTGGAGGCACTGGAGCCTGGTGAGGGAAGCACAGGATGCAGTTGGAGGATGTATATATCTATGTTTGTATCTATATGTATATTGGACTAGCTTATAACATGCAGCGATGTTCCGTGAAGAGGTGGTTGAAGCTAGTTCAGCTGGAGCAGGCACAGCAAAATGTATACGTCTTGCCTTATTCGCTGTCTACCTGACAGGCTTTGCTGATGGCTTGATCAATGCCACAAGCCCTTTTAGAATGCAGTGACTTCTCTGACCCTGGGAAGCCACACTGCTCCTCGGTTTTACTGCTGATGCTCTTAGTAGCTGTTTCAGTTGCGCTGCACGGTTGTCTGCATCCATACAACTCAGTCTTCTCCAACTGCAGCAGTGAATTCCTCTGTAACAGCCCAACACTGATTTTTGTCACCATGCAAATCATACAAAATGCCACTACTACAGATTGACTTGTTTGTCTCAAACTGCCACCCCCATGTCGTATCCATCCTCTACTTCTTTCCCCTTATTGTTACCTGTTTTTTCCCCTCTTCCCTTTTATATTGTATTTTATTTTTTTTCTCTCCTTTTTTATATTACTTTTTGTTTGTTTTTAGTCCTTTTAGAACCTTCTTATATAGATACTTTCTTATTTTCTTACCACTTTTTTGGGTCACCCATAAATACTCAGTGGAAATCTCTGCTGTCATTCGATAAACACATTGGCTTGATTATTTTTCACTTTATGGTATCTTTTACAATTTAACTTCAAAGCAAAGTAGTTCAATGATGCAAAGAAATCTTAAATCAAAGTTAATCTTGCTATACAGAAGCATGTGTTTCTTTATACTTGAGAAAAATGTTTGCTTATATTGGTAATAGAGGATTTATTCTGCCCGTTGCTTGCTTTATGTGCAGCCCAGATTTTCTGAGTATTACAGAATAACCTTAGCCATAAACTTCAAACAAAACTGTTGCCAGCATAAACAATTTATTTTAATCATACCATATGTGATCATTGAGCTGTGAAGCACTGTTCAAGAGTTGCCTTCTCTCTTTCTGTGCGGGAGGACTCTGCTGCTAAGAGCTGAAGGAAAATGGAAGCATCTAAGGTAGTTTCATACTACCAGTATGAAACCCATAGCCAGTGCCAGAGCTGGGAAAAAGAATGAGATGTGGAAACCCCTGGTTGTCAGTGCCCGACGTGGGAAACACGTGACTCACCTGCAGAACTGCTCCCCTTTGGGGAAAAAAATGGTGAGATGAGTCATTGCTATCTCCGTTGTCTAATCAAGATGTTTGAAGGGCTGCTTATTTGAGATGGCTAGGAATATGTGTAAGTGCAGAACAGGATGCCTCAGTCGGAGCAGTGAGAAGCGCTGCCTTCAGCAGCCCTCTGGGCTGTTCATCCTCCTGGCAGAAGGATGGGAGCTGCCGCAGGGGGATCCAGCTCCTGGTGCTGTCTGCAGGGCTTTCTGATGGCTGTCTGTCTGCAGAGCTAGCGGATGTGTCTGTTTTCTAGAAGCAGACTGAACTATTGCCCTATTTTTTACATTTTTTTTTAAATTCACTTTTGTTAGAATTTTTCAATAGTATATCACTTAATATGGGACTTCTGTTTTTCTTAAAATCAAGTGAACTATCTCCTTGTTACGTTTTATAATACATACATGTGCTATTTCAGCAAAGGCAGTACTATATGAATGTACAATTTTATCTGAGTTGAGCACATTGCTTTTCTGGCTTGATGCAGCTCTTAATCTGTTCACCTGAGTAGAGCTCATGTTTGGCCTGGTTTGGATTCAGACTTTGTGCTGGAACCGAACAAACCTGGATCTGACTTGCAGGTGACTGTAGGCTCATCAGCTTCTTAGTCCCCTGTTTATACAATGGAAATACTCCTTGCTTTTCTCTTATCTGTTATTGGGTTTGGTGGTTTAAACTTCAGGGTTTTCTGATTTTTGGCACTATGGTAGCTGCCGATACACGCTTCTGTTTCATTTTGAGAAAGTCATTTGGGACTCTCTCTTTAAAACACAGGAAGCCTGAAAGCTGAAGCAGCTGTAGTCTTGCTGGTGGACATGGGAATTCAGAGCAATTATTCTGTCCTGGAGGGAGGTGTCTTCTGTCCTTAGGATTTGCAGAATATTGCTGTGTATCTGTCCTGCTTTTCTAAAGAGCCATCAATAACTGTGTAGATGTATGTCTACTGCATGCAATGTCTGAGCTGGGTGAATGCAGTCGTAGGTGTGCAGGGGCAAGCGCTGGAGCCCCGCTGCTCTTCTGGCTGACGAGTACCAGCAGTAGCTCCTGCTGAGAGCCATGTAGGGGCAATGACAGCAGCACTGTCCTGCTGGTACAGCTCTGATCCTGCTCTGGGTTGGTTTCTTTCATTAACATCTAAGCGGAGCACTGCTGATAAAGATGCCTTGCTGCCCGGGATGCCTGCAGCAGGCAGTGCTCAGCCTCTAGGTAAGCTGCTGCGAAGGGAAAGCGGGCAGCTCCTCTTTGCTGCCATTGCACACTCCCTCTGTCTGGGAAAAGTTATCCCTCCTCTTCAGGGGAGTAACAGGGAGAAGGGCCAGGTGGAGAGGAAACTGTGTTCATTTACCAGTTATCTCCAAAGCTGAGCTAGTTTGTGTAACAGGAACTGCTTGCATTTTATTATTATTATTAAAAACTGCCATGTGGAGTGGCATGGGTATTAGAGACTTTTTTAGGAATTGTAAATTGGATAAACATCAAGGATGGGGAAGGCAAGAGACCTCTGTGGCTTCGGGACTAAGGAGTTTGGGGTTTTTTTGGAAATAGAGCCAAATGATGAGCTTAAAGGTAAGCAGGGTGGCTGGAGGTTGAAGTCTGTCAGCAAAACGGCCTCTGACTTAACAGGAAGAGCCACTGCTTATGCTGATGCAAATAAAAGGTCTTAATGATTGTTTGCACTCTCCTTGTCCTCCTTATTTTCTGCTAGTTGACAGTCCTGTGTCGTGCAGATTTTGTTTGTTTCTGCTAGAGAGAAATAGGAATATGAATCATGATTTACATAGGAGACAGGTACTGTGTTTATATGACTGCCATTCTATAGGTCGTGGTTCTTTCTTCATCTTCCTTATTGCAGTGGGTCAAGAAACAGTGCAAGGGCTTTCACTCACGTGTGTAAGCGTTGACATGGTCTTGGTGCCTCTGCAACACTATAAGGGAATGGAGTGTGGCAGCCCAGATTGTACCCTGCTTTGAAGATTTGGGAAATGCAGAAGGAATATATCAGCATTACTAAATCTGATAATAGAATTAGTGTCAGATGACTCCAGCCAGCATTGCCTGTTTCTGGATAACTTAGCAGAAAGCGGGGCTGGTCTGCTGATGTCATTGCTGTGCTGTAAGAAGAGATGTGCTGTATATGTAAGCTGTAATGCATTTCTAGCTGCAGGGAGGGCACAGGAAGGGGCCAGAAAAATCTATTTTTGCACTTAAAAAGCCAAAATTGCCAAAGAAGGTCCAAGCAGTGCATTTTAAAAAGAAATTCTGCAGCTCTTTCTTCTTAAAAAGTTCACAGGAGGGTATTTTGTTGTGTTTGTCTGTGTGTTTTAACCAGCTCTATAGCATCACATTCATTCATATTATTTGTGTAACTGTTTGAGCTATATTCTGTGTAGTAACACAATCGGAACCCCTTTGCCAGCTGCCCAGGACAGCACAACTTGCCACCACAAATTTCTCTGTATAGGACAAGCTGGCATAGCCATTCTCACTCCCAAATGCAAAGCCATTTAGAAGCAGTTCCATTTGAATTTTGAATGAGATTTAAACAATTCTGAATTTCTTGGTGATTGACTTAATTTGTCAGTGATGGATTAATTTACCAGAATCGCAAAAAACAGATTCTCAAATACTTTTGTTTTCCTCCTGATAACTGGTGCAAAAATGGAGGAGGCAGTAATTCTAGTCTGGAAGGGGTTGCAATGGTTTTGTAAGGATGGGTTTTTTTGTCTCTACTTGTCTAATTACTTAGTGCGATTTTTATGAACTAGAGGTATAAATGAAGAGTGCCTGTACTGGAATATGATTGCTGAGTATTACCAAACCAAGCACTTGCAGTATCATGACCCTGCTCCCACAAATATATGGGTTTTACAAATAGCTTTGGGGTCTCTGCTTAACAGATTCTTATTTAAGTTTTCCTAGCCCCCACAATTCTTATGTTTTCCATATTAATAAAAACTATTATTTTTGTATAATTACCTGTCCCCAAATGCTTTAGCTTGAGGAAGACTGTATGATTGGTGCTAAAATTGTGAGATTTGGACATATCAAGTGAAACTGAGCGTTCTGCTTTTTTTTTTTTTTCCTCCAGATAATGAGATGAGATATGTATAAGGAAATCAGTGCAGCAAGCCAAGAAACAGAAGCTTGTTGGTTGTAAGGTTATGGATGGGAGTGAGCAGGTTCCTCTCTATGCAGAGGGTACGGGTGGCAGGAACTGGTGCTCATGCAGGTGAGAGCTGAAGCTCCAGGTGACCAGGCTTGTGCTTGGCCAGTGCTGGGTGGCTTTTTTCCTCCCAAAGGGGAGCTGCCTCCTTTCTCCTCCGCTCCTGCCTGTCTTAAATTGAGTGAAATGGTAGGGGGAGAAGAAACTGGGCAACTTGAGATAAGAATCAGAAGAAAAGGTAAAACAAATCAATAGAAGTGTTACCAGAGTGAAAGGAGAAGTGGGAATCAAAGGCTGCATGAAACATTGCAGTTCCTGCATGCTCCTTCCTGGAAGATCTAATCTCACTCCACTTTTAGACATGCATTTTGCTTGCAAAGCACTGACCTCACAGTGATGGGTCTGCCCCAAGAGCTGGAGAGTCCGCAGTACCAGGATGGAGAGAAGTGGCGGGCGCACAGACACTCATCAAAATGGCTGTGCTCGCGCATGGGGTCTCTGTTCTGTGAAGGCTGTTCTCTGTCCGTGTTTGAAGAGGTTTGTTGCCAGGAGCAACTTGTCTGCATTAGTCAGTGACAGGGTAATTGCTCTGCGTGCCTCGACATCTGAGCTTCTGTGAAGGCTCTTCCATGCTCAAATTGTGGCTGTTACTATGGTCATTGAGATGCAGAGCTGGATATTTCCAATAGACAACACAAATCTAGGCTGCAAACAGTCAAGCTACAAAATAGAAAGTAATGCCAGGGCAGCTGTGCATCAAATATCTCCATAGATAAAACTAGATACAGCACTACACTGCTTGCTGCCCTTTCAGTTCTTCTTTTAGGTACGACTTTTCAATGGAAAAGGTTGAGGAAGTACAGAAGTAGTGGTGCTGTCATTCTTCTTCCTTCATTCTCTGATGTATTTTCAGTGCATTTGTTTTTAATTACATTGCATGAAAGGAGGCTGGGGCAGCCTAGTAATAACGTTTCTGTTATATTGTATGCTTTTAAATTGCTGCTACAACATCAGGTCAGTAAACATTCAAGCTCCCAGCGCTACTGGCATTTAGTCTCTCAGTTTGTAAATGAGGAAGCAAGTCTAAGTTGTTGTTACTGGTCTCCCAGTGAATCAGGCACTCAGCCAGCAAGGTATCAAGGGGTGAGGCTTATTTCCAGATCTCTGGGAGTACTGTTACTCCATTAGGTTATGGATGCTGGTATCTTCCTCTCTCACCTGTCTCGGACACTATAAATCTGGGCTTTTGAACAGTTGAGATCTTTCAGTTCTTGAGGGCAGAGGAAAATAATCTACGTGTACCAGTGTTGCTGTTGGTCCTACAATTTGCTACCAGTGATTATGGGATGAGAATAATTAAACCCTGTTTGGTGGAACGTGTTCCCAGCAGAGAGCCATGTTCCCACCATGGTGTGCCACCATGTAGATGGCATTTTGGCTCTGAATGGGTCAGTGTGAAGGGAGTCAGTTTGGGGAGCAGAGATGTGCCCAGACTCGCTGCATATGCTGTCTGTTGGGGTCTGGGCTGGTTGCTGTTGGGATTACCTGTGTGGTTTCAAGATCCTTCAGGAACTCCATCCTCAGGATTCAGTCGCACAATAAATTAGTGGCTCTGGATTAATCCCCGTGAGACTGAATGAGTATGTAGCCCAGCTGCAAATGTGACAGTTTTATGCTTGTGAAGCGCTTTCTCTGCAGAACAAATACCGTACAATGCAGGCAGTGGGGTGCAAGCATCTCATTTGTTTCCTCTTGCCGATATATGTCCAACCTGACGGTACGCTCCAAGACCGATGGTGTAGTTTGTTCTCTGATTCTCTTCAATCCTTGGTTTTGCGGAGCATGCTGAAAAGAAAGCTGCTCTACGGACCAGTGATGCCCTCTCATTTTGTTTTGACCTCTCCTGACCTGAGGTGGATTTGAATCTACAACTGACAGTGCTCAGTATCCCATTACTAATCTCCTGAGCCACCCAGTTGCCCCATAAATCTGTAAGTGATATGTTTAACAAAGTGGAGATTAACACAACACTGCCACGGCAGAATTAAGATGTAGTTACGTCTTGAACCGGGGCTGGTTTATGTTGTGCTTCTCTTCTGTAGCTGGAGCTGAAGGTCAGCATCTTACTTGGGACTTCTACTTCACCAAAACTGCTCCATTTCATGACTTGAAATATCCACCTATGTTGTTTTGATTTTTGTTGGAATATTATAAACACTGATGATAAGCAGAGTTGCTGCTCCATGTGTAACTTATTCCCACTGCCCTCCACCTATGAGATGGCCTTGTCTGACTCCTATTCCAGCTACTGTAGGGAGCTGCCTGAGGATAGGTTTTACTACATTGTTTTTCTGGCTAGGAAATTTTTATATTTGTTAAAAGAAAATCATAGTCTTCTTTAAATAACAAAAAGCCCCCAGTAGTTTAAAACCAATTTTGAAGTATTGCATTTTTACAAAATAGACAATTAATACATTGTTCTCTTTTTCATTCTCAACTTCTGTTAAATCACAAGACCTTTAGTTAGAGGAGTCTCGGGCTTCTATAATTATGGTACATTTCTTTCTCTTTTCTTCTACAACGAATGTTATTCTGTCTTTTCTTTCCAAACTGTTAGTTTGCATGGTTTTATACACAAAGGAAGTTATCAAATTCTCTTATCCTTTTGATGTGAGGGAGTAGGGTAGGTTAGCTGAAGTGCTGGAGACCGGTAAAAATGGAGAAATTGTGGGTAATTTTGAGTCTGGCTTACCTTCAGAGCTCGTTGAGTGCGTTTTTTTGTAGAAGGGTGTCATGGTTTAACCCCAGCCTGCAGCTAGGACTGCACAGCCGCTCGCGCAAGGTGTCTGTTGAAGGTGGAAGCTATCAAAAGCATGTTAGAAAAGGACCCTGTGTACCAACTGTGCCTTGGAGTATTATTTATTAAATATCCTCCCAAGATTTCTGTTTACTTAAGAACCTCTGATGTCGAGAGGATCTTTATCTGAAACGCAAGTGACAGCATTTTAAAGTTAATTTAATTAAGCCTGTCTGTGCTTTGCTGAAGTAAAATGAGTAGATTATGAAGGTAGCTTCGAATAGGCCTGAAAAGGTCGATTAAATTAGAGCACATTAAGTTAAACCAGTAGTTATCCGTTACACGTAATACAGTGGCGCAAGCTACCTGAAAGCCAGAGGGATGGCACAGGGGACCACGTTCTCCTGTTTCCCCTAGGACCGTTACACTAGCCTATGGCCAGTTCCTCACTCTGATAGTTTTGTACCTATGATAAAGTGGAGAGGTCTGCTGAGCGTACAGTCACATATCTACTTAAAACTTAGTTTTGTGAAAAAAGATGGAAGAAACAGTTTTGTGAAAAACACATTTGAAAAAGTTTTCTTAATTTCTTAATGTGGGGTGGAAGACCAAGGAAAGGCGGAATAATGTACATCTTAAGCTAGTGCTGTACAGAGCACCAAATGAAATCCTTTTCCCCACGATCATTAACATAGCTTCATCTTTTCAGAGATTAAATTTAACTGCAGGAGGATATCGCTGCTTTCCAAATACCCAGTTTTGTGCCATTGCATAAGCAGTTAAGTAATCAAGGCCCAAATCTGCAAGCTGCTGCGTGGCGTGCAGAGCACTGGTGGGCTGGAAGGATGGTGCTAATCCTGATGGCATTAGGCTGCGCTGTGGAAGGAGTACCAAAGGATGTGTGGACTAACAGCTGCCGGTAACACAGCATCCACATGTGGTGCTTGGTGCTGCTGGGTGCTCAGTCGCCGATAGGGCAGTGCCCCCACCAAGGTTGCCTGCACCCGTCTGCCAGCGGAGCGATGAGGATGGTGAGGAGCTGGAGGAGGCTGTGTCCCAGGGCCTTTCCGCCTCCCTGTCCTATTCTTGAGCCATGTGGCACTGGGAAGTCACAGAAGAGGAGGAGCGAGTCGGTTGCCCTCAAGTAAGAAGAGATCCCATTTTCCACGGTGCTGGTGGGTGCTGCAGCCTCCAGCAGTGATGGAGCTCCTGAGCCCTGGGTGCACCGGGGTGCTGCTTCTTCAGCCCCTTGCCCCAGCCTTCCTCCCAGCTGTGAGGACTCTCTCAGCCTGCAGTTTATCATCTGATGGCTGGGCTGGGGGCTGGGAGGTGGTTTGCACTGCTTTTAATTTTTGTGACTAGTGTTACGTTGGTAACATCCCATCTGATCAGCTGAGAAGTGCCAGCAAGGGGTTAGAGCATTTGCGGGGTCCGTGATGGACACACCGGGTCCATCTCTTCCTCTAGACAGTGGTGACTAGCTTGCACCAATAAAAGTAAATAATAACGGAGAGTTGTTACTCTGGGTATTGCTGTGTCCAAAGTATAAAAAAATGTTGCTAAAGAGTGCTATTTAATAGTTGGCTTTGTATTGGGAGATCTTTATACTTAAAATTCATATAAAGTTTCTTGAAGAGTATATTTTCCAGGTCATGCATCTTAGGTGGAAGAAAAGCTTTAAAATAATTTCTAAGGTTTGGTTTCCTAAATTGCAGATCCATACTAAAATAAAATAATGCTTTCTGAAAACAGGATTTATAGCAAGGAGTTAAAGGTTCTTTCTGCTGAGAGTGAAAGCTAAAAGTGGATTGCTGGCCACGTGCCAAATTCCATCAGCTCCACAGCAATATTCATAAGGTAGATTAATAATTAAGCCCGCTATGCAAAAGTAATGCTGTGTTCAACTCAAATTGCTCTGCAGTGCCTGTTCATACACAACTGCTTGTTTTCGTTTATTTTCCAATTGAGTTTTAGGACTATTACCAAGATTTACGAGTTTCTTTTGGAGAACTTGGTTTGCCTGTGTAGTGTATTCAGGTTGTTCTGAATAAATTTCCTTAAATGTTTTATCCCAGGTGTTCTGAATTCTCATCTCCTAGGTGAATTGCTGCTGTGCTAGTTTTTTTAAAGGGTAAGCTAGTGTGGAAAATGGGTAGGATGGCTGTAGCATTTCCTTAGTCAATAAAGGAAAGGAACAACGTAATAACTAAATTTAACTGTTTTGCTCACATGCATTAATTTTCTCCCTCTGTCTTTCATCGTAATGTTTTCAGTCCTCACTATGGATTCAGGAGAATGGGATAGGTCCTGTTTTTTCTTGTGCTTTATCAGCAAAATCGTAACAAACTTGTAGTTGCAGAATTTCTCTAACTTGTGGGGAAAAGAAGTCCTTCTATCTAATTAGTTCTACCTAATTCCAGAGGAAATTTGCAGGGCCAGCTGCTTATCCCACTTGCGAATGGAGCAAGTTTGATGCAGCATTCAGTAACTGTGGCTTCCACATTCTCAAGGGGAGTAAAGACTTTAATTCTTACTCCTATAGGCTAGAGAGAAGAAATGAGTTTTATACCACCTTCCAAGGGAGAAACTCAGCTCTGCGCGAGGGATGTGCCTTGACTGAAAAATTGAATTGCTGCTGGTAATAGTTTGCTTTCTGTTCTTTGAAAAATTCTGTCTTCCAGGCCTGCAATTACATATCTTCTATTTATAAAACCTCTACTACAAGAGCACTTATGGTAGTGAAAACTAGCTGGGAAATAATTTCCCATTAATTAAGCTCCTACGTATCACATGATTCGATTACCTGTGTACTCATCCGTTGTATGTACTGGCAGTGGCATCTTGTATGGTATGTTAAACCCACTCATAGATCATTCATTCCAACTGCGTCAATAAAACTCGTTGACTTGAGTAGAGTGCAAGAATAAAAATTACAGAGTTTCATCAGTCATGGTTTTGCCAAACAATTCATCTGATAAACTGAGCCACGTGATTTCGCACTGTTTTGTTTCTGCAGGGACGAAAAGTTTTCCTGAGCTATTGGCTGATGATTGCATGACTGATGCACCCCTTTTACAGGGGTAACGGGGATGCCTTTATCTGACCAGGTTGTGGATAAAAGAACATTCCTGGCTTCTGAGGGGACAGGGGGCTAAGATGAATGAGAGGGACCCTGTGTATACGATCTCTCTGCCCTAACTATTGGCTGTTAGGAAGAGCCAAATCCTGAAGCCTGGCAGAGGTGAGGCTGAGCCCCTTTCCAGACCTCCTCGCACAGAGATGCAGCTGGCAGCACAGACACGTGGACCTTGTGACCTGTGGTCCCACCCCAGTTGCTGGTGCTTGGGAACTTACACGTTCCCGAACGGTACTTTTTCCCCTATTATGATCTTCAGAAATACCATAACTCCTTGAGTCTCGGTCAAAACAATGTCCCCCTTGACAATGTGCTGGCATGGTATGTTGCAGGCAAGTATGAATGAGCTTCACCTCCGCTTGTATGTTTGAGGTCAGAACTGCACTAGGTGTATTTGCAGCCGCCAGTCATCATATAACTTGCTCCCAGCTGTCTTCTGCTCAAGCAGAACAAACTTGCATCTGTCCTGGGTTAAATCTGGATGATATCTTTAATTCTAGGCGATGGTTTCAGGCTATAATTCCTCATCTAACTCAAATGTCTCCTTACAGCCCCAAAAAGCAAAGAAACCCAGCATTTTGTATGCTCTCTTCTTTCTTTCTTCTTTAGCAATTATGTATCTGAGCTACATGCTGGCTGCTGGAAATTCTGTTCTAAGCCATCCCACCTTGCCCATGGTTTTTATAAGGCACTTTGGGGATGGACCTTTGACTATGGATTCTGCCTCTGAGCTCAGATGCCTGAAAGTCAGGTGTTGTCTTGCTTAACATCAGGACCTGCAGATACACTGATGAAGTCAACCCTGAATGTCTGTCTGAAGATCACAGGGAATTAATCATGAAATTGCATTAAGGCTCCTAATTCTTAGCTCTAAGAACTGAGCACTTCTCATTTCCTGTGTAGAATTTAGGAGAGTTGATTTTATATATATATATATATATATATATTTTTTTTTTTTTTTTAACAGGAAGTATATTTGGTTATCTTTAATTTAGACCATGTTGGCTCCTAGTGATATCACTGCTCAGTGATGTTGCTTGTAAAATGATAGTTTTGGTAGCACATGGATTGATGGTCAGGATTCTTTTTGTGCTTGTGAAATCCTCAGATTTTTAAATGCCAAGCCTGTAAACTTGATAGGAAACTCTAGACATTAAGCTGGTGAAATAGTAATTGGTAATACATATGAATAGCGTTCTTTGTGCTATCCAAGGGCCAGAACAGAATCTATCTAACTGTCAATACAACTTCAGCAGGAATTGTGTGGGTGGATCGGAGCACTTATCCTAGCCATTATGCAGCAGTGGCATAAGTTAATGGAACAGATTGTCAGGGGGACTGTAGGAAGTAATGGCATAGGAAGGAAGATGTGATTTATGTATGAGAGATAATACACTGCATATAATGAGAAAGTTTGAAAAATAACGTATGGAGGAGGCGTGCAGATAAAACTGCATCAACTCAGAAAATAACACTTTATTTCTAGCTGCTTATTGCTTTCTTGAATAAGTGCTAATAAGGCTGAAATCTTCCTGATTGTGGTATTTAAGTCAAGCTGAGTTACATTAAAAAAAAAAAAAGCAGTTATGGTATTTCTGAAGATGACAATAGGGGAAAAAGTACTGCTTGGGAACATACTAAAAATAAGGTGATATTCATGTTTGCTCACCCTCCCTTTCTGTTGTGGAGCAAAACCTTTGGATCTGCCAGTGTGTTGCGTTTGTAGGATGTATATGGCTTTTGTTACCTTTGAGGAAAGTCTGTCAAGAATTCAGAGTTTATAACAACAACGTCCTCCAAATAAAAAAAAAAAAAAACAAACCCAAAGCCATAGTTTGCTCCAGAGAAAAATCTTCTATCTTAATAGTATCTTGGCAGCTGAATTGCCACAGCTTTCCTTCAGGCTGGGCATCTTCTCCCTGTCTAAGGTGTTGTGGTCTCCTACAGCCCCTGTAAGCTGAAGGTGAGCTCCTGCGGGAGCTCATGTGGGTTTGTGCAGAGTGGGTTTGTGGGCTGCCCAGCTGGGACATGGAAAGGGTGAGGAACAACCTGGTAGGAGAGGTGATGAAGGTCACAGCCTGCCCCCAGGAGCCTAGAGCTGGGTGGAGATGGTGGTGAGGAGGACTCCAGGGAGAGCTGGTGGGACAGAAGAGTCAGGAAGTTGAACAAAGTGAGTGGGATGACATGGGAGGTGCCCAACCTTTCTCCAACATCAGAGACCCAAGCAGGAACTTCTGAACAAAGGAAGAGGGAGGAGAATGAGGAGCCTAAGGAACAGGGAGGGCAGGTGGTGGTGGAGGTGGGGAGAAGAGGGTTGAGCAGGATTGAGAGGATTTAGGGCAGAGAAGTGGTGGTAGAGCAAAAGAAGTATAAACTCTCAGAGTAAAGACAGAGGGTCTGTGCCCACTCAGCATACTCTCCTTTGTGGAAAAGAGCGTGAGCCTTGAATTGTCTTTGTCTAAGATCAGTGTGGAGATGAAGCACAAAAAACCTTCCAAAAACCTCTAAGTGCTGCTCAGGTAGTGCAGCGCTCTTGTTTTGTGCAGCTGGTGACAGATGCTTTGTGATCCTTCATGTTCATTTATTTGCTTCAGCTATCAGTGATGGGTATTCCAGTCTTTCAGCTTCCCAGAACAAAATTCCCGAGGAAGAAATTTGACCGATGTAGCAGGTTAGTGAATTGCTGTTTTACATTTGTAGCTTTTCAGTTTGACAGATAAATAACAGTTGCAGTCAGTGCCTCTTTCAGCTGCGAGCAGCACAATTATGATGGGATTGGGTTTTGGGGCATTATAGTTGTTGAGAGCTCAGTAGAAGAGCTGGATTGATTGCACCAGAGCAGCGTTTGCCTGGAGTGCTGTGTTTGCCATGGTAGGATGATGTACTGGCATTGCTTTCTGCTATTCTCTCATATTGCTTAGCTAGTAAGCCTCAACTCAGGCATGAAGGAAATAAATGGGATAAGTGGATGGCTGAGGTTGTGTGTCCGTGTGTTTTTTGGCCACTTGCATTAGGGATTATTGTCTAGTACTTGAAATAAGCAAAATGGGGGTAAGTAGGTAAACAGTCCATTTGAGAAAGTGTTCCAGAATAATTATAGCAGGGCTGGGCAGCCCTTCTCATCCTGGGAATGAAGAACTTTGTCTAACTGAGAGCCATGCGATGTGCACTGTCCGTGGAAAGCTGTGGAGAGCAGAGTTTGGGGTAGGTGCCAGCTGGGTGCTCCCAGCAGTCCTACCACTCTCCTGGGGGCTGGGGCTGCACTGGGGATGTCGGTCTGAGTCGCCTCTTTAGGCTTGTGTCTTATCAAGCGGGGTGCTTGGGTGGCCCAGTGTTCACCCCATTCCAACACAGCACCATGAATTATTTACTAAATGATTTATAAATTGCCTTCTTATCCTTGAGATACGAAATTCTGGGATGAAGCATGAAGAACGCACATTGCAGGCAAACACCTCTCTGTCTTATTTCCCCTGTGGCTGTTAAGTACCCGAGTTTAAGGAGCAGGCAAGTGTAAGCTTGTGATCTGCTTGAAGGAAAATCAAAGTGTGACAAAAATGGCTAATTGAGCACAGCATTTGAACAGCTGGCTGCAAATGGCAGAGATGGCATGTCAACTCAACAGAACAAGATTCCTGCATCGGGTATCCAGCCACCTCGCAGTTAGCTTTGAAGCCCTTGTTATGCCGTTCTTGGAGCAGGTGTCACATCTTCGAAGGGAAGTATTACAGGCTTTGATGGAAGATAAGAAAGATGTTACACATACACTTAGTGTAACTTTAAATAAAGGAATTGTATTTTAAATGCAGATGTCTTGCTTGGTTTTGAGTTGTAAGGAACTGAACTGCTGTCTTAGAAATTGAATTGCCTTTTAAGTGTCATGCAAACCTATTTTTAGGATTGCTAATACGTGTTTCTCTTGTAACCAATTATACTCGCTACAAAGAGGAATCAAAATTTTCTGGAAGTGTTTGTATGGGTTGTGCTACACCGTATATACACATGAATAAGTGTCAGTCATGGTGTCACCTGAGAATTAGGGCAGTTCAGTGTCTGTGGTGGAATGGATTGTGGTTCACAACCTGCAAATGGCCCTGATCCCATTCAAGATGTCATTTTGGAGCTCTTTCACACGGCATCCTGTTATTTGTTGGTCCTAAGGATAAAAATCGTGACAATTTCTGAATAAAATACAAGCCTAGGGCAACATAACAGTCTAACTGGTCTGCCTGTTTTGGGTCTAATCTATGGTTTTACCGACACACATTTGCATGTTCAGCATAGAAATGAAACCAGACTATTTCTGCTGAAGGAACATGTAGTGTGCTGGGACCATGCTTGGACTGTGCTGGGCCACCCCGGCTGCAGCAGAAGGCAGCTCTCGGGACCTGCAAACTTCTGATTCTCTCAGGTCTGACTGCTGTTTCTTGCACCACAGCTTTCACCCATTTACAATAATGAACAGCAAATCTTTCACAAATATTTATATGGCTATTCCCCTTTAACTCCTAGGAGAGGGAGAAAATAAATCAACTTCCAGTTACTGATATTTCAGCTTATTTTTTCCTACAACTGTAGCTACTGACCCAAATGTGAACACAGAAAACATATGCTGCGTTTTATTTGCCAGCTATAGACAAGATGGTTTTGGAGTGCACGAGATATCACATCTGTTTATTCAAGAAAATATTGTCATCTCCATTGCACTGAATGGCTTCCTTTGTAGTAAATGCTGCATTTCAGGATGCTTGTTAAATTGGGTCTGTAAACTGTTTTAAGTGTGCGTTATCTTACAGAGTTTCTCTTTTGTTTGCAGCAAGGGAAGCCGTATGTCTTTGATAGAGTGTTACCTCCTAATACAACCCAGGAACAAGTTTATAATGCCTGTGCCAAGCAGATTGTTAAAGGTAGGTGTTATCTTTGTTTATTCCTGCTTGAGGGGAGGGAAGAAGATGTCTCCCTGTCCCCTCAAGCTATTTAAAGACAGGATAATAAATGTTTAGATGTCTGTGTGGGAGTTTAGTAATTAGTAATTCCAAGAGTTTCCTTTTTTAAGAACTTGTCTGTATAAAAAAAAAAACCAAACTGAAAAGCAAAACAAACAAATAAACAAAAAAAAAAGAGCTGAAGGAATTGCAGTAGTTGTTCCTTACTTTCTCCTTGTGTGTGTGTGCCTGTTATTCTACACAAATACTTGCTTTTTGTGATATATGATAAGCAACAAAAAGCATGTTCTTCATGCAGTGTGACACTGTTCAGTATGGAACGAGCTATGTCTTTGATACGGATAGCTGTGTCTTTGACTGGAACGATGGACCACTAAAGGAAAACATAGAAGGCACTGGTTTTGTAGCTGCTTTGTGTGCAGGTAGCTTGCATTTAAAAATGAAATGAGAGCACAAGTGCCTATTGGATAGCACCCTATTTGTTTAAAACAAAACTTTAATAAACTGTTGAAATATCAAGATTTTAACTTGAGAATCAAACCTTTTGGGTGCATTTTAATTGCCTGCCATACTTCCCCCACCTCCCAAATCACTCTCAGACCTCCCACTTGGTTCTGATGCCGGATAGTATATCTGTGATGGTATTACAACTGGATAGTCCATCCATGATGGTATTGTGGTCTAGTTGTTCACTGGCCTTGTGCAGTGTCCCTGTGCCCTCCAAGAATTGGTCCTCTGTTTTTGTTTTTAAATCAAAGTATGCAAACAGTGGGAATGGTGTCAGAGCTGGTCAGAACTGTGCTTTTATAGCAATGCAAGGCTGCGTGTTGAATGCTGTGAGATTTATGAGGCATGAGAGATTTGGGGTTGTTCAGAGGTGTTGAAGGACTCGGTAGCGTTCCAGGCATGGAGCTAGATCTGCTGAGAGCTTGTGTGTGCTGCCGGTGGGGAGAGGTCCCTGGGGTGAGCAGCCCTGCTGTCAACCCTGCATTCTCTTCTGGAGGAAATTGCTTGACTCGCTCGGAGAGCCTTGAGCAAACCAATATGCGTGTAGACTAGATGGTTGGGGGTGAGGACCAGAAGCTAAATTATTTGATGTTGGAGAGAGGAAATGAGTCATAAGACTTCAGTTGCTTCTTCTCTGATTCTCAGCGGGGAGCCTAATTATGGCAATTCTGACTTCAGACGGGTAAGCCTTTAATAAAAACTGGTGGGATTGGAGTGGTAGAGTTTAGAAATCATTAGTTTGGGTTGCTGACACACCACTCAACTTGTGGAAGTATGGGGAACTGTTTCAATACTACAGTGTGTGCTAACAGAAGCAGCAGAGCACTGTTTGTAGCTTTGCGAGGGTATTTATATCTCCTGTGGAAGTTGGTTTCCTCTGAAAATAGTGAAAGGAATAAAATCCTGTTTGAGAGCAATTTGGAAGACCTAAATCAGTGACTAATTCTTCATTAACCAAATAGAAAGTTAAATGCTTCCCAAAGTCCTATTTGAAAATAGAGTTCAAACATACTTTTGCATGTGTGTTAACTTAGACCTTCTAGATACCTTGAAAGGCAAGTTTGATTCGGGGGAGGGTGTAGAAGAAAGGAAAAGAGAAAGAGAAATGGGGAAAAAAAAGAGAGAAGGAGCGAAAGTGAGAAGGAGAGCAATGAGGAGGGAGAGAAAGGGAGAGGGGGGAGAGAAAGAGAGTGTAAGACAGGGAGGGAGAGGACAGCATTACTGGAGTGATGTTCTTGAGCTCTGGGCTTACGTTTCCTTATGTTTAATTTCCAGTTTAAAGCCTAATAAAGTGAAGAATGTGAAACATACTGGGCTGTTTCTGACAGAATGGAACAATGGAATTTACTACATGGAAATATGAGCTGAGTGCATTACAACTTGGAACACTATTTAAATCTTTGAGACTTTTTTAGATAGCTTTCCAAGGTTGCCATTTGTTATCAGATTTCATTATACTCCCATGAAATGGCTGATGGTTTCATTGTGATTAATGTTATTACAGAAAATGCCAGCTGGCCTAACAGTCTCTAAAACAATGGTTACAACAACTATGTTGACAATGAGAATGATCTCAGTGGGTTTTTTTTCACTAAAGAAGAAATGGGATTAGGCTTAAGTAAACAGCTCAGTGACTAAGTCAAAGTATTTCACATTCCATATGTGAGAAACATGAGAAACAGGGAGGTTTTTAGAGGAGGAGAAGCAATCTGTTTGTTACAGCAGTTTGCATCGGGGTGGGCGCTGGGATGGTGTTTGTTCAAGGTGCTCCCAAGGGCAGAGATACCAGTAGTGGAAGTACGTGGGGAAGTATCACTGGTGCAAATCAACACAGTTTGGGGAACTTGTGTTTGAATTTTTTTAACCAAAGTAAGAAATATCGCTAAATCTGAAAGGGAACAATAGTGTGTGCTTGCTACCACTTTGCTTTGTTTCCCATTGCTTTCTACTGCCAGAAAACAACTTTATCTTCTCAGTCTACACAGACGGATGTGTGTATCTGGATTTTGCATCTTTCCTTCATTGAGGGGAGAATACATAATGGCCATATATTGCTGAGCACTGGAGCTGTGAGCACGTTAGTGCACGTGTGAACATCTGTGCATTTGTGTGTCCTGTGAGGAGGAGAAAATTGCTTTAATGATTTTTTGGGTGGTGGGGTTGCTCTCAGAGTGGGTAGCTTATTGACTTTCTATTCTGGTTACAAATACGGGCCTCACATGCTACGTCATAGAACTAGAAAGTTTAGAGATGGAAAAGATAAGTATGGAGCTAAAAATTTGGTTGTAGAAATGAAGCTGAAAGGACTGACATAAAACCACTTGGTCTTTCTTCTTGCCATTAAGACTCCTGTAGTTGTCAGTGGTCCATTTGAAAGGTCTCCAGTCCACAGCCGCCCTTGCTGACCTGTTGCAGAGCTCTGCTGGGACTCTGGTGCTGCTGGAAAGACTTTCTGGGTCCCTAACCTGAGTGAGTCCGTGTTGTAGCCCCAACACAAGGGCTGTGGTTTTAGACTGTTGCTACTTGTGCTATCCATCCTCGTCAGGAAAATCACCATCTGGCAGCAGTTGAGTGGCTGAGTGAAGTAGCTGGCTTTTGTGGGGAGAGCAAATCAAACTGAAAGTCATTGTAGAGAGAGTTGGACCAGGAATTAAAAAAAGCACTTGTTCTTATTTTGTTTGGTATGAGTTATGTAAAAATCCCAACTGATCTTTGTTTGGTCACTTTGTTCATCTGTTATTTCCCCCTCTCCTTTGCTCTTAAGTTTTGTGCAGGCTGTTTCTATCAGCAACTGCCTTCTCTCTTTATCCAGTTGACAGATGGTTTATTTTATTTTAAGGTGGAAAGTCTTCTAACTAAAATAACCTCTTCTACCACAGAGACCACTGACTTTTTATAATTGTAGGTGATACGAAGGACTGGGGTTTTTTTTATAGAATAAGGTACTTTTTGCTAATTGGGAAGGTAAATTGCTTATCTATGCTTCCTCAAGCAGTGATGTATCTTGGTATACCTTGATGCAAATTCTGAGCAATTTTCTTACGTAACAGTAGATTAATCAGGTTATTTTCCCCCTAGGCTGTGTACCAGTATAAAGCTGACATTGTACATTGCATTCACCTGGAGATAATAAGCCTTTTTTTTTTTTTTTAATTCAACCTATTTTTTTAAAATGTTAACCAAGTTTGGCAAAAATTGGAAATAGTGAAGTAGTTTGTGCTTAACTGTCCTGTGGTAGAATTTAAAAGGTATTTGGATGCTAGGTGATATTTTAGAAACAAAAAGGAGTTGCACGTGTTTTCTTGAGGATTTCTGACTTCCTCCTAGGACAACTGTTTATATTTTTTGATGCTTAAGCACCTTTGAAATTCTGGTACTGTGCACCTTCCAAACATGAGTTGGCTTTCATCTAAAGAAAAAAAAAAACCTTCCTTTTCCAACGTCTAGCTAGATTTTAGTTTAGAATAAAAAAGTCCAAATGCAAATACTTTCTTTCTTTGCTGGCTAACAAAGATGGAACCTTCTGTATACAACAGATATGGAGTACGTGCAACTGGATCTAATCTCAAAAGTTAAATATGACTCCCTCCCTGTTCTGCTTAGATGTGTCTATGTTTAGTAAGAAAAGTGTCAAGTAAGCTTTTTATTTAAAATACTTCAAATAGAGTTGCATTAAACGTTCCCTTTTTTGTAGGCTATATTGAAATTTAGTGTTAATCCGATTCGATTTTAAAACAGAAACAATATTTTTGTATTAAAACCAAGATAACACTCCTGTCTCCTGTGAGCTACTGCCACTGGTCTCATGCTGCAGACCCACGGCTGCGCCTCTGTCTCTACCTCCTTGGTCCTGCGCTCCGTGTTTCTGCTGCTTTGCCCAAGTTAGACCCATTGGTGTGAGTTGAGTGGAGCTCCTAGCAGAATTCACGTTCAAGTTTTAATCAGCAACAATCTTCATGAAACTGCTAAGCAGCTGATTTTCTTTTGTTAATACTTTAACGACTTCCAGAGGCAATGCTCAGTATACATTGGGGTTTCCTTGTAAAAAAATGCTGTTAAATTTGCACCCCGAGAAATTCAAGTGAATGGGCTTTGAAGGTGGTGGAGCCAGGGGGCTAGCAGCGAGGCTCGCCAGCTCTTCAAGCTACCGGTGGAGTACCCTTCCCTCCCACTCAAGTTCATCCTGTATTGAACTGAGAATGAATGAGATGTTTCCTTCAGAAAAGAACTGGTGAATGAATGTTTTGCAATACCAATAACATGACACTTGGTGCTATTTTGAAGCCTGTTGGTGAAATTATGGGTCAAAGGCATGAACTCAAGATAGCACTGCATCTATGGCTGGACATCTGTGTTTTTATCTTTGCAATTATTATTTATACTTCCTTATTTTAAACTTTGTCTCCTTAGAGCAAGACTAAGCATGTCTCTACTTTTATAAACAGATGAGGATGCTAAATTCATACAAAATGTTAATACTAGAATGACAGTAATTATAGTCTCTAGCTTTGTCATTCTTCTAGAGTTCAAGATTTGAAAAATTTGCCCAGCGATACTCTGTGGAGGTCTGTGCAACCCCTGGCATGTCTGTCCTCTTCAGCTCCCCAAAATAGTTCTGCCACAACTTAAACAGTTATGCTCTGTGTTTAATTAGACTATATATTTTTAAATGGCTTCATTCCAGTTTCATCCTTACTCACTGTTGCTGTACAGGAAATGTGGGTCTATTGTAGCAGTTGTCTTTCCCTTTCCTTTTTTAAAATCCATTTCTTTTCTTTGAAATCACCTTTGTGTGTTTTTTTCTATGAATTTTTTCATGCTTGTTCTTCATTCTTTTTATCTTTTTCTAATGTATCTTATTTAATTATCCTTCCTATTTGGACCATCTACATACATACATATGGAGATATAAATGAGGAGATTGTATGTGTAAATGTAATATATATGACATTATATGTAATAATATATAATATAGTCATGTGTATATATTTACTGTAAATACACACACAGACATATACTTTTTTCTCCTGGTAGTCTCTGTTAGTATAGCTGTAGAGGGTGGGAAATGTAACATATTTCAGAAGCAGAAAGGCCAACTCTTAACAGCAGGAGATGCGTTTGGACAGGCCATGGACAGGAAACTTTCTGCCCTGCCAGATGGTGGCTGTTCTCAGTCCCCTCTGCAGGCTGCAAGAGTCCAGCTTTCCTTTTGCTTTTCTTCTGCACTGTTGGCTTCCCCCTGTGTTTGGTGTTTCTGCTCCAGAGGCCCATGGCAGAGCTCCGGTGCCAAGTACAATGCCACCAGCTCCCACAAAAGCATCGAGCACAGTGGCGAGGGGAAGGTGGGTGTCCCTAAGCAGAGCACCTGGCCAGCATCCTTCCCACCGCCCTCTGGGCTCCGGGGGTCTCTCGGAGGAGGCTGATGGGGGCAGCACAGGGTTATCACCACCAGGTTTTAGACTGAAGATTTCCTTTGTTCTTTATTAGCAACTATAAGTATTATTCTTTTTTTTTTTTTTTTTTACATGAAAGCTGCATAAATAGGTGGCCCTCCTTAAGACTCTAAATTCACTTGCCTGGAGCAAGTCCAACTCTAATCCTTTCAACAGCAATGAATGGACATGGGACTGCGTAAGAACCAGCTGGTTTACAACTCTCCTGTATTTCTGAAAGCTACTATAGACATTAACCACTGCAAAGTTAAAAATGGGTATTTTTATATCTTAATGCAATATAAAATTATTCTGCCTTGAGTGAAGTATATTTTCAATAAAGCCAATTCCTGTTTGTCTGACTTTCTTCTTGCTTTGCTCTCTTGCTTTGCAGATGAGCTTGGAAATTAATGAGGCCATGAAATCTTGAGGGTGTTTTAGTAGTAGAAAAAGTATGAATTTGTTTGATTTTCTCTCTGTTAGGTAATGGTTTAAAATGCATTTCCATGTTACAGAGATATATTGGATAGTATCTAGTGTCCAGAGATGTTTTTTTCCAGGAAAGTGAAAGAGATGTCAATAATTCTGCAATTCTCGGAGTTACATTTTGTTACGATTTTTTTTCCCCTAGAGATGGTTAGCTTTGTTACATTTTTCCCATTCTTTATTGTGCAAACTATTTTCTAATTGAGCTTCAACATTGTAGGAGACTTATGAAATGCTGATAATCCAGCTAAAACGTCAATATGATTTTTAATTGTTTTCCTTCTTCTTGCAGATGTTCTTGAAGGCTACAATGGCACAATCTTTGCTTATGGACAGACATCATCAGGAAAAACGCATACTATGGAGGTACAGTGGCAAAATTAAACGAGTTTGGTAGCAGCAGTAGAATTATATGTACCAATTACCTGAACAAGCCCGCTATCTGGAGCACTCAGCTGTGAGTGACATATAAAAAGAGATCTGGGTATGTTTAGCTTCTACTGCCTTTTAAGCTGTAGTATTTCTTTCAATTTGGAGTTTTTTTCCAAGAGATGTCTATACATACCTACCTAAACTAACAAATAGTGAGTCAAAAATATCAAGTAGAGCTTCTCTGTGTTTGTCATAACAGTTTAGGTGTGTGTATATTTTAAAGGTTTTGAGTGAGATTTGTTAATCCAGAAATGAAAACAGTAATAAGGGTCTGTAGAGTTCCCTGGCATACAGGATTACGAAAATTTATGCCTGGGTTATTGGTTTTCTCATTTGCACTCCCCTTCTGGGAATACCACTCTCGCATGCTGCAGCACAGATGGATGAATTTGAGAATTGTTGCTTTGGAGGAGGAGAATACCAAATTATACCAAATTCCAGTGGCTGAGGTCCTTAGTCTGTTTGTATTTCTGCTACATGAAGTGTGAGAGTGTAGGTTTTTTTCCTGTGGTGTTTTTTTTTTTTTTTTTAAATGGTTCAGTTAGAAGATATTTAGATATTTTAGTCTCTTGCTAAAAAAGGCAGATCATTCAAGCATTTAATCCTCGCATAGGATTGTTCCATCACAATGCTGTACAAGCTGGATGTCTTGGAACATTTCAGTTCAACTGTGAACTTTAATACAGGAGGGCTACAGTGAAGTTTTGCTAAATGAAAGGAAAAAATGAGCTTTCATTTGTTTAACAGCATCAGATGGTTTTGCTATACGATTAACACGGGTGACCTACCTAACCTGAAGGTTAAAGGGGACGGAAAGCAATATTCTCTCGAGCCAACAGGCCCTGGTGAAATTGCCGTTCGATTGCCACAGTTGCTCCTTTCCTGGAGGATGCAATAACTGATGCCTCATGTCTAATTAAGTCTGTCCTTGTGAGGATGGGGGGAAATCGCTAGCTCAGCCCTCACAGATGGCACAATGGCTGAGTAATCCACCAGCTCTGAACGTAATTAAATCAAAATGTCTGCAGGGCTTGGGCTGGTGCTTCCACATGGCATGGGGAAAGATCTCTTAAAGCCAATTTATATTCAGAATTACAAGCTGCGATAAAGAAAATGACTGTAGAAAAATGGCTTTTTTACTTACTTAATAAAAAAAAAGCTGTCATTTTAAAGTGGAATCAGGTCTATATTCAGTTTTAATCCCCCTTTTAACTGAACATCCTCTTGTAAAGTTGCTGAAGTATGTTGTGGAAGAAAAAAATAGTCTGTAGTTGAAGAAATAGTAAATCCTCTTGGTAAAGCTGTTATGGAGGATTTTCTGTGAAATGTGAAATGCTTCATAGTGTTAGTGGTAAGCTTAAACAGGACACGGTAGTATAATATAGCCAGGATAGGCTTTCTGACATACATAGGTCTTTCTTCTGTGGTAGATAAAACATTTGCCAACCTGTATAGCAGGATATAACCAAAACTGTCTTAAAAATTACATATTTCTGCCCATAAGATTGACTTGCTCAGCTTTGACCTTATAGTACAGTTTTCAATACTAAGTCCCTATAGGTTGTAGTTATTATGTCAACATCCTGAAATAAAACAGCACTGCCTCAAATGATACACTTCACTGACTACTGCCTGCCTGCTATGTTTAAATGTGGAAATTAATGTTCTTATTAAAATGAGAGGCTTTAATGAGCAGAGAACGCTCTGTCCTGGTGCTTTGAGGGAGTTCACTAACTGCAACGTCAGCATGGCAGCAGCAGCACATTTCTCCAAACTCTGAGGTTACAGCTAAATCCATGAAAGTGTTTTTTTTTTTCTTTTAAATGTATTTTGTTTCAGCTTTCCAGTGAATAGCCTACCTTTACCTTTGTCTTGCCTTCAGTTTATGGTCTCCATAAATTAGAGTGGGACCTGCTTCAGTCATCTCTTGTTTTAATAAAAATCCATGGATAATAAAGTAAAAATGATATATTTTTTATCAATACATCACAGAGTGCTGGTGTTACAGTGTTTTAAAGCTCTTAACTCTTTCTTTGCAAAGCGTTGAATGGGATCTTGCTTCACTGAAGTTTCTACTGACTTAAACAGAAAACCCAAGCCCAAGAAGTTGTAGATACAATGGTTGAGTTACATGCACGCTTAATCATGTTTTACAGATTGCTTTCTCTTCTGAGCTAGCGAAAGCTATGTAAAGGAAAACATAATTATTAGAGGGCTTGTTGAGGCTAGAATGTGTAATTAAATACTTCTATAAGTTGTCATTTACCTAGAGCCCAAGCGATTATTAGAGGACAGGTTTACCTAGTGCAGTGATCCTAGTGCATAGCTCTGGCATTTCTTCTGTAGCTGCCTTTGCCTCTGCTGCCTTAGGAATCATGCATCCTGGAGCGCTATATAGCCTAGACATACCCTTGGTTGCATTAATGTGTGCTGAAGAAATACCTCCAATTCTCTGTATACTCTAGAAAAACTCCTTTCCCCTCTTTGGGAAGACTCTCTGTGCAGTAATACGGGTAGTCTGCTGGTTTCAGTGAGCTTTTCAAGGACTTCTTCAGGAGGAGGGGATGGAGAGTGGGAAAATTGTATTGCAGTCTCTGCTCAGTAACAGCGCTGTGTGATGGAGCTAAGTGCTGTGCTGGCAACTTAAAACAAGAAGAACAGACAGAGTCCTCCTCTGATGCCGGCCATTGAAGAAGGGAGGGCTGACCGCTTTGATCCCTCAGCTTTATACTGAGCATGATGCCAATGGGATGCAATACCCTGTCTGTTTTGGGTCACCTGCCCTCTCTGCACCTCCCTGTAGGTGTGACCCCTCTACGTTCTTCCACTTCCGACCCTCCAACGTGGCAAATAAAAGTGAACTGACCTTGGTTGTTATAGCAATAAGTGTCGGCAAGAGCCTGTCTGCATACCGTTCCTTGGTATTCACTATAAACGTCAGGCCTTGTCTCTGCTAGAAGCAGGAACTGTCTGAAAAACATGCCGTTAGTTTCAGAGAGTGCAGTCACTTCGAACAGACTTGACTGAAAAGTAAAATTACTGAAAAGGAAAATTGTTTTTTTTTTTTTTTGTTCCATCTCAGAGCAGGACACAGATCAAATCTGAATTCCCATGATTTGGAATTGTATGGCTACCCACTATATTTAAAAAAAAAAAAAAAAAATTCCCTACCACTCTTTGGAGTAAGATGCTTTGTTGTGCTGATATGGGCAGTATTACTTGGACAAAGATATATTCAAAAGGTATATTAGAGTTTCTAGACTCTGTGTTCTGATGGAGTCTTCCAACTATTGACTTGTTATTGCATGTTTAAGCAGTTTGATAAAACATTTGGAAATAACAATACAGTGTGTACTGTAGTCAGAAAAGGTTTTTATTTCAAGTTAATATTTCTATTCAGTTTTCAAGTGTTAGCTTTCCTGTATGTGTCTGCCTTTTTCAAAAAGAGTAATACAACTAAAAGGAGCTATGCAGCCAGGGAAATTCTTGTTTTTATTTAATATTCAGTTCTTGAAAGAATAGAGGAAGGTAGTTGTGCATATTAACACGGAGAACAGTAGTGTTTGTAAGGCACAGTTCTCTGGCAACAGGCCCAGCAAGCTCAAATCAGAATATATTACTCTAATCCCCAAATCCCCACAACCCAGATTTCCCTTTAGCTTTCTAGCATAGTGGTGAAAGAGAAACAAAATGCTTTAATACTTCTTGTTTGTGACATGTTTCCAAATATCTGATTTAACTGGGAGAACTGGGCTGTAATTTGTATGTTTATGTTTATTCCTCTATCTTCAGTTGGAGAGCGACAGTGTAGATAGCAGCAGGACCGCCCTCTTGGCAAATGGCAGGAGCTGACAAAACAAATAGGTGCTCTGTTAGCTGAAGAGTGCTAACATGTTGAGTCGTTCTGCTACCTTTTTGGCGCACCTTATATCAACCAAATCCTCCTCAAAGCAGCAGACACGTTCATAGGGGTCCACTGGAGGAAGCTGTGTTTGCACAAGGCTTTCTCCTCTCACGTGCCTGAGCAAGGCTTTCCGAGTTACGGTTTGGTTTTGTGTCCGCAGGGGAAGCTGCATGACCCTCAGCTCATGGGAATCATTCCAAGAATTGCACATGACATCTTTGATCACATCTATTCCATGGATGAAAACCTGGAGTTTCATATAAAGGTAAATGCAGAATGACGCGTTATGTAATGGGTCGCATGGAAGAAAGTCGAGCTGGATGGGAAATGTGCATTCACGCTATAACACTCTGCTGCAGAAGTTTTCCATTCTCCCTTTTTTAACTCAAAATAACCCTCCATTATTTTACCGAGCACACTTACTAGAAATAATCTCATACAGTTAATACCTTTTGATAGAAATTTTTTTGGAGTGTGTTTTCAGCTCGGGTTTACTAGTCCTTTGATGGCCTTGTCTCTCACCACAGTTGGTAGGCTAACCAGCTTGGTAAGAAATAACACACCTATTTCACTGCAGCTTCTCCAAAGACTGTACCTCAGCCCACTAGTTTTGACTGTAAATACCATTGATTTGCATGACATTTGTGAGAATACTGACGCGTTGTTCCTATCTCAAGGATATACACAGTCCTCCATAATATGTGGGTTTGAAATGGAGGAAAGATGGCTTCGGGCAATTTATGGACGGATGCTTAGAAGTAATTTTTAGCTCAAAAGTTTATGTATGGGTTCCTTAAGAATGGTGGTCTAAGTCTTGATTTGAACAGCTACTATGTTTTTCCATGTCACTATCTCAATCCCAACCGTATGATTGCTCAAATTTTTTGAGTGACCTTTAATTCCTACTGTTCATCCAGTCTCCTGGGGAGCTCTCAGCCACAGGGGGCATTGGTCCGTCTGGCAGAGTTGGGGTCAGGATACAGCTTCCTTCTGAGCAGACATCAGTAAAATTACCCAGTGGGTTGCAGGAAAAATAAGTACTCCTCTGCATCATCCTTCCCCCAAAACACACAAAATAACTTTACTGACACCATCCAGGTATAAGTACCTGAGCGCAGGTAGAGTGTGAAAACAGTGTCCCTTCTCCTGCGGTGACCAGGTGATGCTCTCTGAGAATGGAGCTCTCCTCCTCTGTCCCTCTTGGGCCTAAAACTTAGAGATGAGTGGCCTTTGAGTGCTGCTTGCATTAAAGCCCTTGAAGCATTTCTGGGGGTATATGTGTGTGTGTGTATATGTGTGTATATATATATATATATATCAGTGCCCATTCATGGGGGTGCTCATGAAGTACAGACAGAAGAAGCACCCTTACGAAGTACAAAGAAACCATCTAAATATTTTAATAGACCCTAGGTTGTAAAATATTGAGCTCCTTAAGAAGAGATGCCTCAGAATTTTCCTAGAAATAGCTTCCATAGGAGCGACACTGATTTCATCATCTGTAAAGCTGTCCTGTGGCTATTGCTATTCTACCGATAGCACTTGGATACACTTTGATAGCACAGATGGGAACCCCTTTGTACAAGACGTAGTAAATTTCTGTCCTGGCAGAAGATTATCACTTTATAAAACATGTTCTGCCAGCACTGAATTGTTTCAGTGGTTTCCTATCATAGTTGACATTTATGAATATCTTAACAGAAAAGCTGCCTAAATAGCTATGAATGAGTGAGTGATTATACAAGGAGCTGTCAGTGAGAGAAATGCATGTTCTGTCATTGGGAGCAAGAATTTAACCAAACTGTCAAGACTCTTTTAATAACTGAGCCAACATTGAAAATTAATATAATTTTTTTCTCTCCCTCTGTAATAGAGACCCATTTAGAATAGGGAGGGAAACTGGGTACCTCCTGTGTCTGTTGGTCCTCAGCAGTGTGTTAGTAGGATAATATAAAGCACGTGAGTTAAGGCTGGGTGAACCGGACTGTTGAAATGAGCTGGTCCAGAGGATGGATTTAAATGGGACGTGGGTGAAGTAAATGCACAAAAGCGAAATGTATCTGTTGTCACATAGGAAGATCAAAAAACTAGACATAATTTATTTTTCACATGAGACAACATGATACTTTACTAAATAGCTAGAGTTTACTGATACCTAGAATTTAGCCATCTAGTATTCTAGCTAAGTAATCCCTGGATAAAGCTTATTTAGGGAACAGTCAAGCACCATGCCCCTAACACATTTCTGTTTGCTTCTCTGAGTTGAATACCCTTTTATTAAGAGTCATTCATTCATTCTCCCTCTCCTTGATTGTTTGGGTTTTTTTTTTCTTTTTTTTTTTTTTTTTTCAGACAGTTGTCTCTGTTACAGAACAGCTCATTTCCAGTTTCTTCTTTGGGACTTGATTCAAGACAGAACTTTTACGTATGCTTCATTTAAAAGTTTGATTTAACATATATTGCTTATATTATGGAAGTTGTATGTCAAACCACTGAAGGTGCCGTCTGCTTTTGTGCTGTGAATATCAATATATCTCTTACAGCTGTCAAACTTGGTCCTTCTCATGATGCAGCTGTACTAATATGACAGTAGCTTAATTGATTCTGTTCAATATTTTTGTCAATTTTGCCCATGTAAAAAAAAAAAAAAGGTTTGTGTGAAGTTTTTTTGTATACTTTCCTGATGAATCACTGATAAATGGAGAAAGATCAATGACTTGTAAATCATTCAAAATACAAGCATGTTCACATGAAAGATGTAATTCAAACTATGTAGGAGGTGGGGTTTATTTTTAATTGGTGCTTTTTATTTTGACAGATATAGAAATATAGGTACTGAGATTTTTAAAGTGCCGAAGTTTAAATCTGTAATGTTTATGATTACTTAATTAGGTTTCCTACTTTGAGATATATTTGGACAAAATAAGGGACCTACTCGATGGTAAGTTCTGCATTTCTTAGGGGACTAAGTATTTTTTGGCTGGGTGTAGTGCTTTGAATCAACGCTTAAGGGGAAATAGTTACTTTCTTTGAGAGTGATTTAAATGTAAGCTGTATGACTGGGTTTGTGAAAGAGAATTTTGCAGTTTAAGTCATCTTTTCTTTGACTCTTGCGCACCTACCTCTGCAGTGCTACACAGATTTATTACAAATCAATGAGTACAGAGAATTTTACAGACTTCAAGGCAGGTCTGAGCCTCATTGGCAATGTATATTCTTAAAGAAAAAAACCTGTAATTAAAAAATTTATATAATATTGTGTTGGTAGGACTACAAAAGCACTGGCAAGGGACAGTGAGGGCAAGCAACAGCTTGTTAAATTTTGTTACATTTAGAATACCTTCGGTTCAACTTATTCCTCGCTTTGCTTCTGTTAGGTAGAGTTTGTTTGGAGTGATCTATCTCTTTTACAATTTGTGTCTGTGTATGAGTGCTGTATGTTAATGAAAGTGTGAATTGTGTGTGTTGAATCAGTCTGAAGACAGAGAAATGTATGCTAATGGTAACACAAAACCAGGAACGTGTATTTGAGCTTTTCAGAATTCCAGTGAGTTCTTCTGTCTATTTTGAAATTCTTGCTGCCTTGGCAAAATCCAACTCGTTCTGTGTTTATTTTCTTAATACAAGCAGTAAACAAAAGGTTTTGTGCCCTAAAGTTAACTTTAAAGAAACAGGTACAAGACTGACAGAACAAGAAACAGATTTTATATAGCAGAAACACTGGCAGTTCATAAGGAATGGGAAGTGACTACAATTCTCATTTACAAATTTAATACATTCACGGTATTTGTCTCTCATACCTATAGTTGACACATTATTACCTGTGGAATATTCCTAATGATCTCCGTCTTTTTTTGTAGTGTCAAAGACAAACCTCGCTGTACATGAAGATAAAAACAGAGTCCCATATGTTAAGGTATGAGGAAAATTTGATGCTCAGTTTTTCATTCTTTCTCACATATGCATTTATTTACACATTTCCATTTGTATCACAGTGTGTTTGCTGAAATAATTCAATTCGCGTTCGGAGTCTTGAATGTTTAAGTGGTATTGGTCCCTGGATTTAAACAGCTTCCTGAAATATTAATGGGCTTGAATCATGTTTGCTTTATTTTCCTGACTTTATACATTTACATTTTGTTAGTATGGTGTTAAATTTTATGTATTCTTATTCTCATTCATGTCAGATATGAAAGAGAACATCTTGAAGAATTTTGTTCGTTAAGATTTTTTTGTATAGATGCTGTAATCTCGCAGTATTTTACAACAGATGTATTGGGTTAGGATTTTTTTTTTATGACATCCTGGGCCCTCACTTAAATATAATATACTTTTTATGAACATACGTGTGCCTTAATAAAATACATATAATATCCTTCTGTTTATTCTCATCCTGGGGAGGACAAAAAAAATTGATAAAATAATTCCTTCAATAATATTGCATTAAGGCAGAGAATAAGAGTTATGCATCTTGTCTTTTAGTTTGAGAGAGAAAAACTAATTTGGATATGTAATTTTACCCAAATTAGTAACAGGAATATATGCTGTATCATTCCGTGTGTTCTACATGTCGAAACTCTTTTCTACTGCATGTTGGATTTGACCGAGTCTTTAATCTTGTGAAAGAAAACTGTCCCTCAAGTTATCCCGCAGAGTCCTCCTGAAAGTCATGCAAAGGCACGTTTTGGTCCATTGCCTCACTAATGATCATGTTGGCTGCTGATGGCTCTTCTAATTATTTTGTTCATTAGTGAGAAATATTCTTCTTGATGGCATTTGCAGTATTAGGACACTTCCTAAACTTTTCTATGTTCAACTTGCGTATTTCTAGGGTTGTACAGAAAGATTTGTATCTAGTCCTGAAGAAGTTTTGGATGTCATTGATGAAGGGAAAGCTAATCGTCATGTAGCTGTTACAAGTAAGTGTTCTGGCTATAAAGTGTGGGTGGTTGTAGCTTCCTGGTGATGTATTGATTCTTCATGTTCACAGAGGACTTTGAGTTACTTAGATGAACGATGTAATGATGCACAAATTATAACGCTCTAAAATTAATAGAGCTGTACTTTTTTTACTGCTTCACTGCATACAGAAACATTTATTGACTTTCAGCTTTGACAACTCCTGAATTTAATACATGACATTATTTACTATTGCTATATAAAACATCAAAATATGCATTGTCACATATAGTATAAATATTTTAAAATTATGTATAACTGAAATTATGTACGTACATTCTTCTTTGTGCTACAAGTCAAGAACTCAGTGCAATTCACTGGTCAAATGGCCGGCAAAGACTGCAGAGCAGTTAGCAGACTCTTGCAAGTTGTCCCAGTGAAGCGGTAACTTGGGTTGAGTTCCAATGATGGCAAAGCAAACAAATCTTCCTCAACTTAAAAAGAGAATATTCAGCCTGTGCCAAATGTGTTGACGTTGTGTTGCATGCAGGCTACTAGCATTACGGTGATGAAAAGGGCAGGTATCTTTGGCCGGTTTCCCAGTCTATACTGTAAGACATCTTTGATCCAAGCAGTGAGCTTGGCAGAACCTCAGCTTGTAACTCAAATCTTCATGGTGGGGTGGAGTTTTGGGTATGGGTTTTTTTGGTGGTGGAGTGGGTTTTTTTTAAATTTTATTTTATTTTTTATTCTGCACTGGATAACTTCTTTCTCTTCCATGTCTCTACCTTCTTGCTTTGGTAAATACTGTATTGCTTTAGCTTTCCCATGTCTTTCTCATCATACTAATAGAAATGTATTCTCTTTTTTCCTGCATAAAATTTCCTCCTGTTGTTTCTGCTATTCTCTTTAACAAAAAATATCCAAATACACCTTTTGCTGTGATACTACTTGTTGCATTTGGTGCACAAAGAAAAGTTCTGACAAAAGTTGAGAGAGATTGAATTTTATCTAGACTGAAATGGCGAGGAGCAAATTTGGAAGTGTTATTGAAAAAACTGGGTTTGGAGATTGCACTGAGACCCGCCCAACTTCTTTTTAATGCAATTATTTTTACTTCACTTTAAATTCTCCTGCTCAGCTCACAATTATTGCTCTGTCCAGGATGCTAAACATACATCCTTATTGTAGTTCTATGTCAGAATGGGGTATGTTAGATCACAGCAGTGTTTTGTGTGAGCTGTCTGTACTCCTGAAGAAGCATAAAAGGACAGGCTCTTTATTTCTCACTGTATCTGTGAAATGTTATTTTATTAGTCTTACACTATGATTTTTTTTTTGTTATTTTTAACTATTTTTGGTCAAATTTTATTGCTTCAGGGGAATAAAAAAACTTTCAAAAAAGAAAGAAGGAGGAAGAAAAAAAGGTTTGTCATTTATCATGAATTGGGTTAATTCGGTCATGTTGGGAGAAAGTAGGAGCTCATTCTGTAGTCCATGAGCTTTATTTGCAGCTCTTGGTGTAGACACTGCTGTCAGTACACTGGTCTGGGCTCTCCAGTGAATCGCCTCATACTAGCCATAGGCTAGCGCTGATGAAACATAACTTCGTGTCAGGTTTTAAAGTAATTTAAACAAAACCTTTCAAATGCGATTGCAGATATGAATGAACACAGCTCTAGGAGCCACAGTATCTTCCTCATTAATATTAAACAAGAGAATGTGGAAACTGAGAAGAAACTCAGTGGAAAGCTTTACCTGGTAGACTTGGCTGGCAGCGAGAAGGTAATCTTCCCTTTTTCCTAACCTTCTGAACAGCCCTGGTGGGGTCACTAAACTGATCATCTGAATGTGTGTCAGTGCAAACTAAGCTAGGTTATCTTAGCTTAGCTTATCTTAGGTTATCATTAGTATGGCGATCTTTTTTTTTTTTTTTTTTTTAATGGGGGATGGAGTAAAGAAGCAGATGAGAACTGTTGGTATGAAATACAAAACCCAAAATCTGCAATATATCTTCATTTATAATGAAGAACCAGCGTACTTCTATATAGCATCACATTTAGTTATGGGTATTTGAAGGATGTAATTTAATGCAATTTGTCAAATTAGACAGCTATTTTAATTTGCTTATATTCAGACATGGCCTATTTCTAGGTTTGCTGTAATTATTTCACGTATTAGATCAATGAAATAATAGCACGTAATGCAGTTTTACAGCTGAAGTTTATCTGAAGCTCCCTGAATGACTCTCTTGATTGTGGTGACTATTTCTGCCTTGTAGTATAGAAAAATACTAACCAGAAAAGAACTTGTGTCTGTTTACCAATGGTGTAATGGTCTAGAACAACACTGCAGTGGGAAAATGTCATCGTTTCCCAATCCTCATTCTGACATTTTCTGGAGTATTCAAAATCGTCTAACTGTAAATGAAATAGATTATAAAACTCATGTTTCAATGCTATGGAATCCTTCATTCGAGCTGGATCCTTGGTAACTACTGTGTGTGTCAAAATAATTACTCATGATGAAGCAATGTCTCTCATTGTGGTCAGAGATTTCTATTTCTTTCTGAAAATGAGAAGTAAAATAAAAGATTTAGTTTGATAGGCTGGGAAGGTTTCAGAATGCTCATTGGGACACACTAGTTGATAACCCACCTGTACAATGCAGAAGGCATTCACCAGAGTAATTAATCATGTTAATTTCTATTACTGCATATAATACTAGTTGTTAAATTAAAAACTTTTAGTGGTGTTTAGAAAATGAGGGCCTAATCAGGCTCTACTCTCCTCTGAAAACTACACTTTTGTTTGGACATACAGAAAACTTGAAATAAGGGTTTTCTTGGTAGATTGTCTTAAAAGATGCAATTATGTTTCCTTTTATGTCATGTGGCATTTCTAGAGGAAAGTACAGATACTGTAGTTTTAATGTAGAGAAAAATACATGGCTTTATCCTACTTTTCTGTGCCCTTCCCCACCCACCTCATTCCCCAAAAAAAGAGAGAGAGAAAAGACTGTAAAACCGTGTTGCTGTCTAAAGGAGTGCTGGTCCCAGGCCACCAAGCTTCTCGCCTGAGCCACCTCGGGATCCAGTTTGTGGACCAGTAAACCTTGCATTCAGGATGAGTGAGATCACGCTTTTTCTGTCCTGATGTTCTTTGTCCACGCAAGCAAAATACAAAGCCAAGATACTCATTTGGTGGCATATGCTGTGCCACCGAGTGTGCCCTAAGAATATAGCTGTGGTGTTCCCTGTCTGTATGGACAGTCTGGTCTTAGAAGTGGTCTCCAAGTGTCCTCAGGAGGGCACGGGCTTACCAGCTTTTCCCTGAACAAAGTAAGGGTCAACTTGCTGTTACGCTGGAAGAAAGGTAAAAGTATTACAAGCTTCCACTAACAAAAATAGTGCGTAGAAAAATTCTCCTCCTTTATTCTGAGGATAAGCTTGCTTTGTTTTTCTTCTAAGAGTGTCTTTACAGGTTGCACTATCTGCATTGTAGCTGTATTCATAGAGGCACTCGCTGGTAGCTGAGCCTGACTGTTGCCTGCTCTCTTTGGTAGGTCAGCAAAACTGGAGCGGAGGGCGCTGTTCTTGACGAAGCTAAAAATATCAATAAGTCTTTGTCTGCTTTAGGCAATGTGATATCTGCTTTGGCAGAAGGAACTGTAAGTAATCCTGTTTTGTGTTGTTGAAGAATGGCTTTTTATCTATCTGTTTCTTTGCCATGCACATAAAAAAAATCAGCTAACATTTCAATTCAGAAAGAAGAAAAGATTAGCTTTCCAACCACAAACCTGTGACGCTTTTGCTCTTCTACTGAAGATAAGAAACTAATTCTCAGTGGTTTCACTTGAGTGATTATGCAATCTTAGCACAATCAAAACAATTACTCTTCATGATTGCATGCTTCAAATCCATTAAACCTGTCATTGTCGACTCATGTTCTCTCTCATTACGATATCATCGCTTAAAAAAATTGTTCTTGTCTCTTATTTATGTTTTGATTAGAAAACCCACGTTCCATACCGAGACAGCAAAATGACCCGAATACTTCAGGATTCTCTTGGTGGGAACTGCAGAACCACCATCGTGATATGCTGTTCTCCTTCCGTGTTCAACGAAGCAGAAACAAAGTCGACCCTGATGTTTGGACAGCGGTGAGTCCTACTCGGCATTAGGCTGGATGACCCTTACTCGGGCTCTTCCACGTGTTCCGAGCCAGCCGTGCCGAGGGGAACGAGATGAGTAGGCATTTTAAAATATGGAGGTTATGGTTTTCTGGAGTTGTTCAAAAATAGTACTGGAGAACCTGAGAAAACTGCCGCTTCATTCCCTGTGGTACCATAAAAATAAATGTTAATGTTGGCCAGCAGCTGCACTACTTAGAAGGTCTGGTAATTTTTCCTGTAGAAAGTACAAAGAGTTATCATAGTTCTTTGAAATTTTATGGGGGACATAATGGTATTGGACAGTTTTCTGTTGGCTAACAGTGGAAAATATTTGGGTTTCCTTTATCTGATGCTGCTCTTGATGCTTTTAAGATGTGTCTTCTCCTTGAATGGCATCTCAGGGATTATCGTCGTGGTTGTAAAAAATAGTTTTTAACTGTTAAGAAAAATGAAGAATGTGGACTCCGTGTAATATTGACAACTTGAATAGATTATCGTGATAGCTCATGGACATTTTTATGTTTGAAGGATCTTAACAGTTTAGGAACAAGTCTTCAGAAACAAGCAAGGGTAAAATAAGCATGGAAGTATTCAGAAAGATTTCTCTTCCATATGTGTTCATTGGCAATAGTCATATGAAATACATTTGGAAAGTTTGCAAAAATAGGTCAGGCTCATTACGTAATTACTGCTTTTGTTGTAATTGAGGAGAACTCTGCTACTTCACAAAATTACTCATTTTGTGTAATAGCAGAAAGAAAAAATACTGTCAAGTTATGATTGTTTGAAATAGAATTGATTTAACAGTTTGTACAATACAATAAATTTGTCTTTGCCTGAAAATGGGTTGTTTTCCACCATGCATAATTTTTGCATGGAAGCCCACACTGTTAAGGAGCATTTTATATTGGGAAGTAAAATCATGTATAAAAGATGAATATGACAATATCTATTAATTCATTGTCCCACTTTTATCCTTTAATGTGAGCTTTCCTTAGATTTTCGTGAGGGAAGATCATCCCTTTAGTGTATTCATATAAGAGTACCTAAAAGTGCAGGACAAACAGCTGCAGTTGGACGCAGTCCCTCTTAGTGGAGAGCTGTGGATTAGTGCAGGTTCTCTGCAACACGCTCTCCATCTGGCGTTGCCAGAACCAGTCTTAACTTGGCCTTGTCATCTGCTGCTGGGATTTGTGGAAGGTGGGGAGGGCCCACACGCTGCAAGCCAGGTAGCTGCAAAAAGCACCAGTTCCTCCAATGTCTTCCTATAAACTACTTGCTTAATAACAGCATGCAGGAAAAACTCCCCAAAGTTGGAACATCACAGGTCGCTGCAGAAAGTTTTTATGGAAAAGTGGTTGTTAACATATAATTGAGTTAAGGGTTGCTATGCAGTTTTAATTCACTGTTGTATGATGAACCTAAGTCTAAGTTATTGAAGATGTAAGCTTCTACTGAAATCCCATATATTATAATGTGCATCACAAATATTTTGAGTAAATGCAAATATTAATATGCAGTAATTAAATAAAGAGAATTAACCGTTCTGAAATATAATGAGCTGCACAGATTTTGTTGATGGTTAAATTTTAAATGTTTTGATGGTTCACAGTTTAAACCTCCCCACGTACAATTTTCTGCCTGCAGGTGATTTCAGACGAGCGTGAATCTTACACCTCTCTAGAACAGAAATGTGCTTCCAAAGTCCCTGATAATTCATTCTGGATAAGGCTCCAGGGCAGTAACGCGGCGCAGGGGCATTCGGGTTTTCATAGATGGGTAGGTGCTGTGTTAGGTTTCAGCCGGCTTGCTGCTGTGCAGAGCGCTCTGTCTGCGGGTATCGTTTGAAGTAAATAGAAATGTAAGCAGTAAAATGTCATATTTCAGATCAAGGGGGTTAAAAGGTAGCGTAGCTTTTTTTAAATTATTTTTTAAAATCTAGATTAAAGGGGGTTTGCTTTTGCTCTGTAATGTGTAGCAGTGCTCCAGGCTCTCTGGGAAGTTGTATGCTTGGCTACTTGAGGAAGTCTGTGTAGAGGAAGTACAGTTTCCGTGTTATTTCAGTTTACATTTCTCTTGGTTTTGTTTCTTTTTCCAATAATGGGTGAAACTTGCCTTTCTGTTTGGAGCAAAATATCTTTTAAAACAACTCCACGCATCCTGGCTAGCAGAGCTTGGAGACACTTCTCTAGAAGAGGAACATTTTAAAGACGTGCTTGGTTGGGGTTTATTGTGGGGTTTTTGTTTGCTTACGAGCTGTAGAATTGGGCTGAAATGGGAGTTCCTCGTGGAGAACATGCAATTGTAAGAAAGGAAATACAAGTAGGACTGGTGATGTACTGAGCCTGCAGAGCAGCGCGCAGACTTTACACACGTAGTGTTATTTGTCAGCATTTTGGATAGGAATATTGCTGTCTACGGGAAATGATTTCTTTTACAGGCTCTTCGGTTGCGGTGTTTCATTTTTCTGATCTGACAGCATTAAGGGCCTGAATAACATTAAAGGGAAGGTATATGAGTCATGGGTGGTTACTGGTTCCTCCATCTTTCTGAGCAAGGAAGAATTATATCACCATTAAAATAAGTGTTAGGAGTAAAATTCATCTTCACAGGCCACTTACGCTAATCAACACATGCATGTGCTCCTCTGTTAGTAGGGAGTCGGTCTCTTCTTTTTCTGCTCCATCTTTTCCTGTGTTTTTATATTGTTTTTAATTTTAGTTGCTAGTAAGTACGCCATCCATCATTAGGGTGACGCAGTCAATAACCTTAATGGTGTGGCATTTTTTTCCCCTAGTGCAGTTAAACGAGTGGAAACTTGAGCCATGCTTCTGGCAGAGGCAATATGTAAAAGCTAACTATTAGGTGTCTGCATATTTTAAAAGTACAGGGTTACTTAAAAATGTTTCTAAGGTAATAAAACTCTTGCTTGCCACATAGTGCAAATCACTGGAGCGCAGTTTGGAGTATAAAGCACAGATATGGGAGTGTTTTCTTGCTGACAAAACAAAGTTTTGGGATTTTTAGTGATTGGCCACATTTAAAGGATGCTTTAGAATCAGTGAGTGGAGCTATGAAGAAAATAATTAAGATCACGTGCCCTCCTCAAAGCAGAGTTAGCCCCTGTATTTCTAGCCTCTTCCTAGGCGTAGCTTCTTGCATTGATATTTCATACATGGTTTCATACTACGCTATACATACCGGTAGGAGGTTTGTCTGTTATTCCTTCTGTTTTATCCAATAACGCTGGAGTCATTTGGATGGACTCAATGTCTGAGCAGTGAAGGGCAAAGATCCGAAGCTTTCTTAATTCATACTGATTTGTTTGGTTTTTCTTTTTAAATGTGGATTTGCTAGAGTAGGTACTGTGCAATTTTTCTGCTTGCTTTGCATTTTCTGGTGCAATTGTTTAGGTTCAGTTGGAGCTAAGCACTTTGACAATAGTAAAGTGGTGGTTGTTGTTGTTAGAAGGGTTTAAATTTTGTGATTTTTGCTAGAGAGGCAGTAACTTGTGAGCCCGCCTGCAGTGGCACAGGCACGAGTTCAGGCTCCCTTCCCCCTGAGAGCCTTCCTCAGCCCAGCAGTAACCCAGATACCTGGTGGTAACCAGCGGTTCCCCTCCTTCCCTTCCTTCCACCCCCAAAAATGTGTTTTAAAGTGCTATTTGGCTTTCAAGAGGATAAGTTGCCATAAGTTTTAAACTGAAAGAGGGGAGATTTAGATGAGATATAAGGAAGAAATTGTTTGCTGTGAGGGGGGTGAGCCCCTGGCCCAGGTTGCTCAGAGAAGCTGTGGCTGCCCCATCCCTGGAGGGGTTCAAGGCCAGGTTGGACGGGGCTTGGAGCAACCTGGGCTGGTGGGAGGTGTCCCTGCCCCAGGCAGGGGGGTGGAATGAGATGATCATTAAGGTCCCTTCCAGCCCAAACCATTCCATGATTCTATACCTCTGCTTCACTGTGTTGATATCCTTCATGCTGTTATGCTTGACATATGGCGGAGTTTTGTTGGTGGAGTTTAAGGGATGGTTGTTAAGAGCTGGGGCGAGCCCGTGGTCAGACACTGGTGTGGGATACTCTGCAGTGGATCCGGGAGAAGCTGCGAGGTGACAGCTTACCTAGCAGAGCAATAATGACAGGACTTGGTTTTGTTCGTAATTCAAGAACAGTTTCCAGAGCTTCTCTTTTCGGATAAGAGGCAGATCCATGTCTAACTGGTCACTGGCTGCTGGATTTTGACACGGAAAAATTTCCATTGAGGCTCCAATGTAGCAATGGTACTGAGGGTTTGAGAGAAAATGGAATTGTAGCATTGCACTTCAGAAAATAAATTGCAAGTGTTTAGTAGTTTCGCATTGTGTTATGGAAAAAATTCTGAATCCCTACTGTTGTATGGAGATAAAGGTTGCAGAGCAACTGACAGCTGGTTTTGTTGTGCAGAGCTAAGACGATTAAGAACACGGTCTCTGTGAATCTGGAGCTGACTGCGGAGGAGTGGAAGAAAAAGTACGAGAAGGAGAAAGACAAAAACAAGAGTCTAAAGAATGTTATCCAGCATCTAGAGCTGGAACTGAACAGGTGGAGAAATGGTACGTACCAGAAAATGGGAATGGGTACATGTCTTTATATTTTTAAATTACGTATGTTTAAATCTTGCCTTAAATCACAAGAGTCATACTGTTTCTAAGCTCACCATTCAGAGTTGTAGCTCACGCTTCATAATAATAACTGAAAGGTGAAGAAGCAATAACCAGGGAAACCAGCAGCAGCCATTTACAGAAGGTACCGGTTTAAATGCCAAAAGTAGTGTGATATCAGGTGTCGCGAGTACAGGAAGGCATCAGTAATTTTTAATAATGCTAGTCACATTACTAAAGAAAAAGTAAAATGTCATTATGTTTGGGTTTTTGTTTTTTTTTTAAAGAACTCTGCTCCTCAGGCATGAGAATCAGTTCCGTTGTTCTTTAAGTAACTAGATCTTGGTTTTGTGTTTTTTTTTTAATAGTTGAGTTTAACATCAGAATGATTAGTCCTTTAGTACAATGATTAGGAGTGTCATCGGATTAGAAGAATCACCACTTGTCTCCTGCTGTGGCTTCTAAGTAAAATTTATGTTGAGCTAATTTTCTGTTTCGAAACATAGGGAATTGCCGTGCAGGGTACACTGTAAGATCAAGTGTAGGATGGTAGAGGAGGAAGAATATTTTTATGCATCCATACAAATTAAAGAATTTTTATTTAATCTGGAATGTGGACAAATAATTTTATCAAACCATCCTTGCTTTTCATTTTTATTCCATGTATTAAAAAAAAAGCCCAAACAAAAAAAACCCAAACCTATAAGAAGCAAGAAACAAACAACTCTTGAACCCCCAAAAACCCCACCCTGCACCCCCTTGCACCCTGAAATCCCAACAAACCCCCAACAGTTAAAATACTGCTTCTTTGAAGTCATTTTTATTTTCTAAATTGCTTGTCATCCAGGTCCTAAGTGTCGATGTGTCTCACAGCTCAATAATATGTAACTCTTGCAAACGTGAAGCATCTAAAGAGAGAACAAATCTGTGATTTAATGACTAGTCACAATTTGTTTTGCACAGTCAAGTCTGGTTTTGAACATCCTGGGTGAAATCACTACTTAAAAGATAATACCTGATCTTTATGGGTGCGAAAAATTGTTTCCTCTTTCAGCTCCCTGTGCTGTTTACTTGCCTTTCAGATGAGGTTGTTACCTAATGATTGCGCTCCTGTCTTTCTCTGGAGACTTCAGCACAGGGAATATTTCCCTTATCAGCACAGCGCAATTGCTATGGAGACGGTCGCTCTGCTGGTGGTGTTGAGGAGTGCTGGGGATTTATAACCTGCTCATGTTCTGCGTGTTTCATTCTGTGTTTGCTAAATGTGACGACTTTAATTTCCTTCCCATTCCAGAAACATTTTTTTTAGAAAACCCTGTATAGATCCTTTCTATAAGCCATATAAACAAGCCTTATAACATGCTGTCTCTATTGTTTTGTCTAAATATACACACCTCCTCATCCCCTCCATCTATCCTGCTTTTCTCATTGGCGTTACCCAGCAATTCATTCAGTGTGTTCAAAATACTATTGATTTCTTGTCTGACCTTCTGCAATAGCATCCTTTGGAAGGATATTCTGTCAAAAGAGGCTCTTTACAAATGAACGTGTCACAGATATTGCATCTTGAATATGAAATGCCAGATAGATGCATAAATATTCCATTGGTGTAGCTCATTCTGTAAACTTAGAAAGTAATACACAAAATAAAATTATAGCAGAAAATGGGCGTGCCCAGTTCTCACTGAAGCAGGATTTCATCAGCCTTGTACCCAAGTGCACAATTTGGTCTGTGTTTTACAGGTAGGTTGTTTTCATCCAGTGAATGAAAAGCTAAAGATTCATTTTGTGAGGCTCCTGATGGATTCTCCGCAGCCTGAGGAGCGTTGCCATGTGTGCGAGGTCCCACAGTCTGACCGAGCCCACCTTTCCTAGTCTGCTCCGGTGAAATGCAACAATGAAAAATCAATTTACATTTTTCTCATTAGTCATATAAAGTATCATCAAGCCACTAGCAATAGGGGGAAAAGTATTTTGAGTAAAGTACCTTTATAGAGGTTATAGTGCTTGATTTCAGATTACTCTTTTTCATGCTTTAAGCTTGAAAAAATTATCATCTCTGTTAGTTGGTCGTGCTCTTTTGTGCCCTGTTTTGTTTTGCTTTGGGGCTTGAATTAGCCTGCTTTTTTGGTTTTTCATATATTTCTCCTGTTTATTTGTTTCCCCACCAGTAAGACAAATACTGCCTATGCTGTTTTGGCAAGAGGAATGGCTAGTAAGGCTTTATGGCATTAAAATATTGCAGCTTTTCATAGAGAAGGAAAAACCCTGTTTATGCAGAAGGGTTGGATGTAACCTTCCCGCACCTCGAGCAAGGCATGCAGCGTTCAGTGACTCGCAGAGTCTCTCACCAGACTCTAATGAGAGTAGATTCAATTTCTGGCATGAGCGCTTTGCCTGTCCCTCTTCACTGAACTGCAGCAGCCTCGTAATTGCAATGCACCAACGTTACCAAAGAAAATATTCCTTGGAGAAAATGATTTTGAAAGGGAACGTGTAGGGAGAACATCCTGTCTGGTATGCATAGGCAATGTCTGAAAATCGGTGTATGCGCTTTCATTTTAGATGAGACAAGGCAGAAGGTGAATGTCGTTTTAAATGCAGCTGTCTTGCTTGTTGTCCTGATGTTCTAGCAGTTCATTATGGGGAAGGCAGAGTTGATAAGGCAGTTGGCAATCTGGAGAGGAAGAGACATTTAATTGCCAGTAGCCTTTAGGCTGAAAGTTGGATTTTTTTCCTCCTTATTTACACTTCTGTTAATCCATGGAGCTAATCCCATCTATAGAGGTCTTGAGTGGCAGAGGAGCAGGGAGCTCAATGCTTTTAATGGCAGGCATTCAAACTGTTGCTGCATTTTGCATGTTTGTGTTTCTGACCATGGAGGTCAACTTCCTAACGAGGATGGCCATCTTTCCACACCTCCTTTGGCCCGTCATTTGTCTGCATGGCAGTTGCCCGCCTTGCACAGCTGGATACAGCCCTTCTTTGCTTCGCTGAGTCCCTCTCAGCAGCTGTGAAGGACCAGCCTAGAGTCTCCATGGGTTTGGGCAACGTCTCTCTTGGATTGTAATGACCGTAGATTGTGTGCCTGCAGGAGAAGCTGTGCCTGAAGATGAACAGATCAGCGCAAAGGACCAGAAGAACCTGGAGCCTTGTGATAACACCCCGATTATTGACAACATCACGCCGGTTGTTGCCAGCATCTCAACAGAGGAGAAGCAGAAATATGATGAGGAGATTGCCAGTCTCTACAGACAGCTGGATGATAAGGTGGGAACTTTTGCGTTGACTCCGTTCGCTGGGTGAAAATGGAAAACTAAGCCAAAATGGGGGGGTGTCTCTCTGTATTTCTGGAGCACCATGAACTGGAAAATGTCCCAAAGTTCAAAACATTGTCACTGCATAAAACCAGATCACGTCCTTTCCTGTCAGCTCTTGGCCTCTGTTCCCTCTGCAGATAGCGTTTGGGGGTGTTCTCCATGAAATCGGAGCCAAGCTTGCCTTTAATTTTAAGGGCTCAGTACAGGCTTTTCAGCACTCCTTTTCTTCAGTAACTTTTGGTAAAATCCATCAGCAAAATGTAATGTCATCTTGGAGTCACAGGAGAAAGAAAAAAAGGGAGACTGTATCTTAATATTTTTAATATATTTATTGTGTATTAAAATTTTAAGGAAAATATATAACCATCCCCTGGGGCTCCTTTGTTCATGTTGTTCTAGCTGTGAGCGCTGCCTGGAGTGCAGGTGGCTTATTTATTTATTTGCACAGCTTGAAATACATCATTGGCACTTACAGCTATCAGCCATACATTTACTGAGCACTTGCCGTTAATAGCTTTGGCTTGTGTGAAGGCAAGTAGTGGGGAAAAAAAGGCATACTAAACCCATTGACTGTTATGGATGAGAACAGCTTAAAGTTTATCTAGCAAAAGTTCGTTGCGTGTTGATGGCATTCAAAATAACAGTTAAGGTCTTTAGGAAATTACAGCTTTTCTGTGACGGAGCATACAGTCCCAGCAGCAGTCTCTAGCTTTTATGTATTGATTAGAAAAAGAAAAAAAGTCAGTCATTCTTTCACTTTCCCTCATCAATTGTAGCAAAGCCCATTGAATTATTCTTGAGGGAACTGGCAGCAGGATTGAGTTTCACCCTACAAAACATGGGAAGCATAATTTGGTGCATTACTGCAGTACTAGCGGAAATGAGAAGGTATTTGATCCCCAAAACAAAACCAAAATGTTGCCATGTATTACTTGTTACAGTGTAGGCCATTCTTATGTTATATCTGGGAAAGGATTTGATGTATTCTACTTGGTATCGGTATTTTTTATCAGAAATCAATCTATTAGCATGCTTGTCAGTGGAATACAAAATATCAGTTGACTCTGATAGGGTAAAAAGCAACCTTTTATCTTTGCTAAGTTCCTTTAGAGAAGGATATCCATCACAAGAAGAGACGGACTTGGTTAGGTCCTGTGCTTGGTGCGCCTGTGGCGGCCTGGGGGAAGGACCTGAACAGTGGAATCCATCATCATTTCTCTTCTGTAGTTAAGATCAGCTCCTACCCATGAGGATGCTGTCTTAACAAGGAAGTTGAAATGCCAGTAAAATTGGATGCCTGGCTGTGCATTACCTGGCACTACTTTCTTCAAGGGCTGTGACAGAGTAGGAAAATACAAATTCTGCAGTTGAGGGTCCGAGTTCTGTGTTGTGGTTTGAGCTTCCTCTTTCATTAAAGCAGTTCAGAGCTAGCTGTAAATTGTAGTTGGTTAATAAATTTATCTCTACTGATCTCTCCTCAGCTGAAATTTAGGGACAGAGTAAGAAAAAGAAGGGGTGTGTATGTATTTTTATATCTATAAAACATCACATATGTTGGCAAAGTCTGCTGCAAGTGATAAGGTGCAACTCTGACTGTATCAGTATCTCGTTTACCACCAGGGACGCCTCTGCTTAGGTATATACCAGAGACAGCTGCATGTATACATTGCTTTTACTATGTAGCTCCGTGTATGTGTATTTTTCTCTCCCCTCATACCACTCAAACCTGCACAAGGTTTGCTTCGGCATTATTCTTGCTTCTTTTTTAGAAAGGGGAAATAAAAGTGACCAAACAAGAACTGTGAAAAGAAACTAAAAATCTCCAACTCTATTTCATTGCAGGATGATGAAATCAACCAGCAGAGCCAGTTGGCTGAAAAACTAAAGCAACAAATGCTGGATCAAGAGGAGGTAAAAAAACAAAAGACAACAAACAAAAACCCCACCAAAACAAAATCCCCTTATGCATTTCGCTTATGAGCCCCTTGTTTAGCGATTCTGTCACAGTTGTTGACTAAATATGTTCATATTAACTGGATAAAATTCAATCAGTAAGAGAAACCTGTCTGACAGCTAGGTTTAAACTTCAAATTTCTTAATATCCTCAGAAGAGCATTAAGCCTTGATAACTCCATATAATAGCAAACCGTCCTGCTGGGAAGCGATGCTGGAAGTACCAAGGTAGGAGCATGGCCAGTATTTTTTTACTTCAAAAGTGTTTTGCAATATGTCTGTATCCTTTCAGGTGTCCAGACACTATGGACTGTAGGTGGTTAACAGATTTCCAGATTGACAGTATAAAGATTAGTCCTGGTAATGTTCATTATAGTCCTGATGGTCATTATTTTGGCAATTAGAGATAGTCCTGTGAGAAATTTGTGAGTCCGAAAAATTGATTATTGGTGCTGCCACAGATTTCCTTTAAAATCTTGGATTGCTCACTTTAAACATTTTATTTCATTCTTTTTGTCTGTAAAATGAATGTGTGGGGAATATGATCACTAAACTTACAGTCAAGTCATTTCCTTTTCTGTCATTTGTTTACAAGAGGTTTTGAAGATGTAAAATCTGGCAACAACACTAAATTACCAAGTTGCCCAAAGGTTGCTGTGATATTTCTGGGAAGATGGCTTTATGCTGGTTTTCAGACTGTGGGAAACTGGGGTATTACCGTGGTGTGGAGGTTCACTTGTCATTACTGTTCCAAAATGTTGGTGTCTCTTTGCCGTGATTCCCTTGGATTCTCCCAGCTGCCTGAGCCCCTTCAGTTGGAGTACAGCATTATTCTGGCTGCTTTTTTGGGGTGTGAAACCTCTCTTGTAATTGAAAAATGATTCTGTCCATGCCTTAATCAAGCCTTCAGAAAGGGTCGCCAAGGTTTGTCTCCTTAGCAGGGAGAGAACAACCTATGAAAATGTCTGTTACTTGTCATTTGTGACTTACCCGCCGCCTTTGGGGAGTTCATCCTCACTGCAGGAATTACCAGCTTTGTTTTACTCCATGATTAAGCTCTTCATTCCCTTGCTCCAACTTTCTTTTGATGACTCTGTATTACGTGCTGCCCATGTCCATGGCTATACAAACATGAGAGAATTTTATGCATTCTAAGCAACATTATTTTTGGATGTGTGTCACTTACTACTTACACCATCTCAGTTCTCCCATCTTTTTTACATCAGTGTTCTCATCTAAAGCTTATTTTCCCTCATGGTTTTTCTTATGTCTTATTTTTTGAGCGATGTTCCTTTCTTTGTATTACAGATTTGGGAGCATGCTGTACCCTGGCTTATTCCCCACCCGCTGTGTTCCAAACTTAATATTACATCTGGAAGATGAATCAGTTTTTCAGTGGTCTCTAATCCTTGCCTTAGAGATCACTTTTTCCCCTTTTTTGCACGTGCTCTAGTCTAGCTTTGCTGACTTACTGAAGTCTCTGCAGCTGATGTTGCACCACTTGCTCAGAAGGTTTTTAGCTGTTTATCTGATAAGCTTGTCCACCTCTTTGAAAGCTAATGCAATATTTTTGTTTTCTTCGTTAAGGGATTTGAATTAATTTTTTCAAGGTTTTGTCTTCCCCACATAAGCTTCAGTGTGGGAGCGATCTACCTGTCCTGTCTTAGAGCCTGTGATTAGCTCCGTGATAGATGTGCTGCAGAGCAGCTGCCTCACTCTGCTTCCCCCCAATTAACCAGAGCACTTTTTTCTGCTTGATTAAGCTAGCAGGTTAATTATAAATCTAAGGCCTGCTGCAGATGGCACTCTGCTGATACTGGTATCTTTTGGTACCTTTTCACCACTGGCTGTTTCTTAGGGGGTGTGTTTTGGGGGGGATTCTGAATCTTCTGCCCTTGCATCTCGCGTGCTGTGAGCAGATCCCTGAAATGCTGCAGCCATTGTCTCCTTCCCTTTGTTTATAACCCATTGCTATAATGTGTTATTAATAGCCTTTTAAAATCTTGGTATATTTTTCCCCATTATATCAACAAGAATCTTCTGGGGAGCTGTGTTTATGCTCTAGGTGATACATAACACTTCCCTTTACTTGAAGTCACAGTAATATTCACAGAGAAAAAATTCTTAAGTAAATGTAAATAATAGTTCCATCTGTGTTTAGTACAAAGATTATTTTAAGCTCTTTTGTTGTTTAAATATTTACATGCCATCTGGCTTTGGCAATTCAGTGGGTTTTTCCGTAACGTGAGTGCACTTCTGAGGCTGCAGCATTACCAGTGAGATAAATTTCCCTTACATCTGAATCCTCTCTTCGCCACTTTGGGCACGTGCCAGCGTCTGAAGCTGCCTGCTTGGTTTCCTATTTTCCATTAGCACTCTGAGCCAAAAAAAGCAATGTTCTTCCATGACATTCTCCTTTTAGGTGGTCCGTTTGAGAGAGACGTTTCTGTTTAGCTTGGGGACTCGCACTCAACTTCTTCATGGCCCGGGGGCCAGTGGGCAGTGGTGGGACAGGTCAGGAGAAGTCCACCCAGCACACTTCGGGAGGGCAGGTTTTGTTCTGCTGTTCAAGAAAGCTGCAGTACAGTAATATCATACTAATCCATACATAGGAAGGCTTGGAAATAAGTGAGTTCTGTGAATGAATGTCCAAACTTTGCTGTTAGGATGAGCATGAATGCCTTCCTGCATCTCATGTGCTAGTTTGATATGTTATTGTTCTATATTTCATATCTTTATGCAATGCTAAGTCCTGATCTTGTTATTATTCTCAAAAGTACAATATTAGTAATAAATGTTAGGTGGCACCTTTTCATTTATTTTCACATCATTCTGCAGCATATGGCTGCTGTTGAGACTGGTTTTGTGCTAAGAATCCAATAGCTGAATTTTTGAGACTTGAACATCTGAATGAAGATGGAGTGGTGCAAGGGCAAGGGAGAGGACCATGCAGCTGACCTCTTGCGATCAGCACTCTCACTGAAACTTCAGCGTCTCTCTTAGCAGGCGAAGAGTAAATTTACTAAGTTTTACAAATTGGAAATACTCACTAGTATGTGTGAAGTCTGTATTTTCTTCTTGAGTTAATATTTTGCCTCAGCAAATATGAGCAGCTAATCTGTCTTCAGCATCATGCTTCAGATGATACCTAAGAGTAATCATCACAGGTTTGCTTATCAAAGTATTTCTCTGATGCCGCAAGATCTTTGAGACTGCCTCAGACAGCCCTTTTACTTGGTTCGGTTCAAAGCTGTGAGTCTGTGTTTAAACATTTTACTTTGTGGTATTTTTTGGTCCTTGCTGCAGCATTGGATTGAGGGCAGAAAATTTATTTGGAGCTATGATACTCGTTAAGTTTCTCTGCCTTAGTCTTGTGTCATAACAGGATTTGATTAAGATTTTTCTTTTCATTGAAGTTCAGAGCCTTTTTTGCTTCCTTCAAATACATTTATGCTGAAACTGATGGTGTTTTGGGTAGAATAGCAGAATTTCTTCTCTCCTGCTGTGTTTTTCTTGCACACATTCTTGCATGCTCACGCTTTCTTTCTCTCTTTGTCTGTTTTTTCCCTTTTCAATGTTGTCTTTTGAATGAGTTCTTGGGTGACTTACCGCTTCTGTGATATCTGCTTTCCAGCTTTTGGCCTCCACTAGGAGAGATTATGAGAAGATTCAGGAGGAACTGACCCGTCTCCAGATTGAGAACGAAGCAGCGAAAGATGAAGTGAAAGAGGTCCTTCAAGCCCTGGAAGAATTAGCTGTCAATTATGACCAGAAATCCCAAGAAGTGGAGGACAAAACAAGGGCCAACGAGCAGCTGGCTGACGAGCTGGCACAGAAGAGTGTAAGAGCACACGGTTTATAGTTCCGGGTCCCTAATTCTGCATCTCCTCTAAAGATTTCCATAGGGGTTCCCAGATAACTGCCAGCCTCTGCCGTTTCAAGAATCTTTCAGATCCTGCTGCCATGTTCTATTTAGATTAAAAAATGGAGTAGCAGGGAAGCTGTTAAAAGATCCATATTTGCCAATGCTACCCTCTCTCTTCTATCTTAATTAAACGATAAAATGAAGGTAACTCAGAAACTGCTCTGTGGAAGCTGGTGGCAGATTGCGGCTCACCTGCAACCTCTGTATTTTGCACAACTGAACTGAATGTGAGAACTGGTCATTCTGTGGTTTGGTTATTTAAAAACTGTATTATGCCAAAAAACAATGTGAAAATCTGCTTCATGCAAATTGCAACTTTTATGTTTTTCTGGACTCTGTGCTGTGGAGTGGGAATTTTGTACAGAGTCAGGAGATCTCAAGGAAGGAATCCAGGAAAAAAAAATAAGCTTTTTCAGCTGATGGGTACTGATCTTAAGGAAGAAATCTGATCCGAGAAAAATCAAGGTTGGGTTGCTAGCTTAATACATCCTTGTTCCTTAATTCATTATACAAAGTGAGGAAGCTGTTGTTAACAGGTCTATTTTCAGGGAAGACTTCGTTATCGACTTCAGTGAAACAGATTACTATGAAATCCATTTGAAAAAAAATTGAGTTTTATATCCTTCTATACCTGTTTCTCTGTGGTTAACCTTCTTTGCCATGTATTATGCAAATAAGATTCTTAGGGGATTTACTACATTTAAGAGATCTAAAGTAGCCTTGTTAGCAAGTGCGTTGTGAAAGTGGATTATGTCAAGGTGGAATTGTAGGTGGCAGCGCCTTGAGCCAGGAGGTGTGTTCAGGAAAATACAAGACAATACCATGTACCTTAGGTGTCACAGAAGAACTGATGCCCAGTCTGCAGAGGGGGGATAACTTTTCCTTTTAAACCTTTTCAGAGTGCCCTGACAGCGACCCAGAGGGAGCTGGGCCAGTTGCAGGAGCTCAGTAACCATCAGAAGAAGAGAGCTACAGAAATCTTGAACTTGCTGCTTAAGGACCTGGGAGAGATTGGAGGAATCATTGGTACTAACGATGTTAAAACAGTAAGTCAGTTATCTTTATTGCTTGCCCCCCCCCACCTCCTGCAAAATAAAAATACTTGATGTGAAATATGTGTGATGCAGCAGTTCCTCCTCCCAGGACACTGCTGTGTAAATCCTGGCCTCAGCACAGAGTGAAATACTGAAGAGATCTTTGTCTGGGCCAGAGATGGTCAGTGTCTGTGCACACAAATACCACTTCTGTTCCCAGCTCAGTGTTTGAGGCCAGACTAATGCAGCCCATCTGTGTGCTGATGCATTTATTAAGGAGGGGGGAGCGGTGGTGGTGTCTGAGTTCCCCCCAAAACAAGTAGCTCTACTCCTTCGTTAGCTGGCATGATCCAGTATTCCCAGAATCTGAAGAATCTTTTTAGGGGAGATTTGGCTTCTGGGTGGTTACCTTTTTGTTGGAAGTTTGTCCTTAAACTGTTGTGTGTCTGAAGGTGATCGGTTCTCAAAGCCAGAGGTCTGTACTGACAGCTCTCCAGGGCACCTGAATGAGAAGATCTGCATGGAAATTGTGTTTTCTGCATTCTGGTGTTTATTGCCTGCCGACAGCGGCTGGCTTCATCTGAAAGCCCAGGCTTTCATGCGTGTTTCTGAACACAAGATGCTTTACATATACTGATGTCCAGCATTGGTAAATTCCTGCTAGATACCACATAAATATTTACATGACGGTAGGAGCAGCTTAACTTTTGTGTATTGACTAATGACCTTTATAGAGGAATAATTGCAGAGGATCGTTTTTCTCTGAGGTAAGAATGGGAGTGAAGGTGGTTTAAGCAGCAGAAGCCTTGGTATCTGGACATGCCTGGAGGTGGTGCAAATTTTGGCCACCTTTGCTTTGAAATTTGTATTCCATCTGTCCCTTGAGTTTATGGACACAGTAAAGGAGGTAACTACTCGCTTTGTCATGCTCCTCCTGTTGTAGATGAACAAATGCTAAGCCTCAGACAAGATATTTGTGTAGTCATTGCTAAATGGCACATCTCTGATGGAAACTTTTCATGGCCTGGAAAATCTTCTGGTGGCTTTAAATGGACAGATAAGATGACATTAGCACCATGTGGAAAAGAGCAGTTGCTCAAACTGGTTAAGAAATTAATTCTCCAGATGTACGTATCTTACTTGCAGTGCACTCCTTTTTCTTCTTTTTCTTACTTTTTGTTCACTTCTCAGTTTTTGAGCAATGATCTTTCCCGAACTTTGGAATTCCAGAGGTCAAAGGGAAAAGTGAATCTGTGCAGCTGGAGCCTGACAGTTGTTCATGTTCTGCTAAACCCCCCTTAGATCAGCAGGTACTCCAGCCTGCTCTTACTGCAGTGGACACCATCCCTGTTGTCTGAGGTGGTTATGCAGACGCCAGGCAAGACCAGACTTTGCTAGATGTTACAGCAGCCTCTGGTGGCCGTTGTAATAGGAACTGTAGGAGGAAATCTTTGAAAATGGAGGTGGAGTCTGATTGATACAGATTTTTATAGTAATGAAGATGTCAGCATTTTACAGGACAGCTGTCAGTGTAAATAAGGCCAGATTGAGAAGCGTTTAGAAGAATAATTTCAAATTTGTTGGCAATTAGCATCTTCTCAAAGTGTGTTTAATTTCAGACCAGACTGAGGGGTTTGGAAGCAGTTGTGTTCTTTAGGCTGTTGGGAGAAGCCACAGCACGTGTTACCTTCCCTTTGGCGGTGCGGGGAAAAAGGCGAAAAGCAGATGAAGTTGCTGGCCATATGCTCCCTCAACGAGAATCTTCACAGCTCGCCAGTGGGTTACGTGAATTAAGTAGTTGAAGAAAAATCATGAAGAGAAAGACATGCAAATATAAGGCACCACGTTAAACCAGGGAAGGAAATGATGTATAAATAGAATGATACTAATATTTAGAGACGAGAGCAGTTAATTTCCTCTTGCCAGGTGAGATTTCCAGACCCATGTCTGTCTTACAGCTCCTTATTGAAGAAGCACAACACTTCAAGAGGAGACTTCTTTAAGGAGTACTTTAAAAATGCTCCTCCACTTTCAGCTGCTTGAAAGACGGAAAATTTCCTGTGCTGGTGACATGAGAAAATATGCTCTTGCCATGATGGCAGGCTTGCTTACTTTAGATGTTGAACCAGTAAATTGATGAGACGCACTGTGAGCGCAAGCCTTAATTTCTCATTTTTGAGGCTTATCAGCGAAGATTGTAAGCAACAGAGTGGTATAACCTCTTTAAAGGTGACCTGAAGGTCTGTGGGTACTTTCTCATTCTAGACAAGAGTTTCACAGCAGGAAGACTGCTTTGCATTGACTTACCTGTAAGAACCACACCTTCAAGATCGCGATCTGCTGTGTGTTTAGTTAGCAGATGTGAACGGGGTGATTGAGGAGGAGTTCACCATGGCACGGCTTTACATCAGCAAGATGAAGTCTGAGGTGAAGTCTCTGGTGAACCGCAGCAAGCAGTTGGAGAGTGCCCAGATTGACTCCAACAGGAAGATGAACGCCAGCGAGAGGGAGCTTGCAGCTTGCCAGCTCCTCATTTCACAAGTACGTTTGTTCCTCCTTCCTTGTCCCTTTGTAGCAAGGTTTGATGACTTTCTCAGCCTCCTTCCTTGTGAATTGTGTGTGCTAGGAGCGAGAATTCGGGGAGCAGAGTGGTATTTCTCATCTGGTTTGTTGCTTTGTTTCTCTCTTCTCCCATTCCTCCCCCTCAATGTTTTTCAGCACATTCTGTGGCAAGATTGTGTCCTGCTGTAGATCTCAAAATGTCTTCTATGGCGTAATACTGAAAATCCTCCTCGGAGTGATTTCCTCAGCATGAATTTGTATCTTGTATCTTCGTTTTAAAAATAACCTGAGAAAGGAAGCAGTGATTATATGGTTCACTAGCAAAACATTCGGAGAGCCCCACGTATCTGCTCTGTTAGTGTGCTACCAAGATAACTCAGCAGCAATATATAAAATAATGCATTATGGAAAACATTGCCATATAAGTTAGAAATCCAGATGGTAGGAGGGCTTGACAGTGGGTGGCAGTTACAAGCAGTGACGCTTGCTGCAGCCTGCTGCAGGAGAGGGGGCTAATGCTTTGAGAGGATCAACTGCTTTGAAGTGGACATGCGAAAGGCAGGAGACGATCCAGTTTACTGTATTTCACTTGCTACTAGCTATTCAAAGAAATCCTGGAAGAAGGATAGCCTCTTGTCCTGCAGCAGAATGGCTTTACTAAGCTCTACTTAATACAGCTGTGGCTGTAAGCGTAGCTTTACAGTAGCACCAAGCCAGAGGTCTCAACCCCTCTCTGCCGAGAACAGTGGACCAAGTGAACAAGTGCTTCAGTGGCCTTATGAATAGGATGTAATAATTCCCAGATAGTATCTGAATTTTATCCCCAAATTAGAAAATTCTAATTCAATTTTTGATGTTTTCCCTACATTCTTCACTATTTTCTAATAGCTAATATTTTCTAATAGCTTCTAATAAGCCCTTCTCGTTCAAAAGGATGTTTCTATGGTTCTATGATTCCATGTTAGCAAGAAAGAAATCATCAGGCTGGGGAAAGTCGATCTGAGCTTCTGCAGGTTGAGGCATCCAAGAAGTCACCTCAGAAGCCCAGTGTTAGCTGTTTTTAGAAAGCTGCTGCTGTTTGTTTAACACCAAGGCATGAGCTTCCCATGATGTTTTGGAATTACCACCTGCACTGTTCCGTATGTCTTGGGCTACTACGTGTGACCTTTACAAATGCAGTGGGTTTGGGTCCGTTAGCTCCTTCTCAGATCTTTTGCTGTATTTTCTCCTAGTCGTCAGCTCTGGGTGTGGAGAGCTTTCTATTTTTCCTCCTTTATGTAGGACAGTACCTGAATTCCTAGGTAACAAGTTGTGGTACTCACCTCTCATTGCTATTCCCCATGTCTTTAAAGCATGAAGCAAAGATCAAGTCCCTTACAGACTACATGCAAAATATGGAGCAGAAGAGAAGGCATCTGGAAGAGTCACAGGACTCTCTCAATGAAGAACTTGCCAAGTTACGTGCGCAAGGTACAACATTGCATCTTGTGGTCATCATTTCTTTTACCAAGTATGTCTGAGAAAATTCAGTATTGGCTGAAGTATTGTATGTACAGTAGTCCTACAATATTTTATTGTCTGTGTAGTATTTTGCAGTGAAGACATAAAATTGTGATTCTGAATATTTAACACATTGCACTTCCTTGTAGTACATTACACTTCAGATAAGAATTATCCCTCTCAGTCTAGCCCATTCACGAAATAGAGAAACTTAATTTTTCAAAAGAATCAAAAACTTTATGACAAGCTTCACCTTGTGCTTTAATGATGTGAGAAATTTAAAAAAAAAACAAAACACCACCACCAAACCCCAAATACTTTAGCCAAACAGCACCGATCAATCTTGCTAGATCTCTATTCTGTAAATTCTTGGATATCTGTCTAATTCCAGTTGTCCCCCTGGCAAATGCCCTGCCACACTCAAAAGGAAGCTGCTTCCCTTAGGGTCAGGCAAAAGGTGTGTCTTTCCTAGCTCCTCTACAGGATTCATTTTAAGAATTGCTATTTTTTCCCCTTCTGATTTAATGTGGAAAATGTGTATCAAAAGCAGTTCTTGTAGCATTGCTAAATTCCTGGTTTATATAAAGTTACAATGTGACCTAGCAGCCTTAGCATTATTCTGGATTTCTGCACCAGGGATCTTCTCTTGACTCTGGGAGCAGCAGGTGGTGACATGACTTTTTTTTTTTTTTTTTTAACATCTTCTCTATTTTTAGACTAAAATTTTTATTCCATCTCCTGATTTTCCTACCTCACTTTTAAGACATAACCTGGTTCTGGTGGCACCGTTTCCCTGGAGAAAGTGAAAAGGGACAAGGAGGATTGTGATACGTAGGGTTATAAGGAGACAAGGGTAGGTTGGAAAGGAGCTGGATGGGCTGAAAACCACGTGCGCTGTTAGTAAAGGAAAAGGGGTTTTGGGGCAGTAAGGTCACAGGTTGGTACTGCAAACCATGGCTGTCTCTGCCCTTCCAACGCTGTCTCCCTGATCCCACCACCCCCTGCAAAAAGAGGAATATTTTTTTTTTAAATGGCTGGATGTAGCACCTCCTGGAACTATGCGGTTAATTCTCAACTGTCTCTAAACAGAAAAAATGCACGAAGTCAGTTTCAAGGATAAGGAGAAGGAGCATCTGACCCGGCTTCAGGACGCAGAGGAGATGAAGGTAGTACGTTGTGCGGCAATTTTAGAGGGCATTTCTCAGTGAGATCATTCATTAAGCTGATAATTAGGGTGTAATTTTGTCTTCCTGTACACATTGTGTGCTTTTAGAAAACACTTCCAGCCTCTGTCAGAATTGCCAACCTCTGTTAGAACACCTGACCTCGTGTAATCGAGCGACCTTGGCAATGTGAAATTAGAGAACTTGTTAGTATTGAGGTTGTTGATCAAATTATGGAAAAAAGTAAGTTACGGCCAGAATATCTGAGATGAGAGCATCTTTTGGCACCAGCGTGTAAGGTGAGCCAGCTTCAAGGAGCGGAGAGGTTCAGCGGCCTGTGTTTGCTGAATTGGAGGTGCCTGGGTTCTTCAAATCTCACGACCAGATAACCAAAGTATAAGAGCCACTATCCATACTTGACAACAGTTTTGTTATGTATGATTGAAAAATGATATTAATTCACCTCTATATTACTCTAATTTTTTGCCAGTGGAACTCTGCTGAAAGTCAATTTGCTAAGTAGTGAATCAGGCTACTGGGGTTAATATAACTTAGGTATTGCAATTTGATAAAAAAAGAGGCCAGACCACTTTCCCAAATAATTGGGCAAGAATTCTGACTCTCTCCTAGAAATAATAATCAAACATCGATCTGTTTTCTGGTATTTTTGTCTTCCTTGGGAATGCAAAGAAGAAATGTTAGGCAAAATTGTGCGTGTTGTGTTTCTGATGGGGTTGCAAATTGCAGAAAAGGAAAAATACAATTTTAAAAGGGATAGTGATAGAGGTTTGTCAGCTTCAGAACTTTTACCTGCATTATAAAAAGATAAAGTTATTAAAACAGGTGTATAGTTATTCCTTCCATTTGGAAGGAAAAAAGCAAATCTTTTATTAGCAATTTAAAGAGATGTATTGAGTTTTTCTTACTACTTGAGATATACCTAATCTTAGAATTTCAGTAACAGGGCTATGGATAATCAGTTTTCAGAGAGGGGGGGGGTGTTTTGGGTTTTACTTCTGTCACAAGGATAGCTGAACACATATTTTCGTGGTGAATAAACAGGTGAAATAAGAGAGGACTGGTAAAAACACTGTCATTCTTGGCACTTGATGTACTAACACCCTGGCTTTCACATGCGGTAGTTTTTGCAAGAAAATGAGTAGAAATTGGTGTACATCTGTTGCTAAAAAATGCCCAAATTAAATGCTTGGATGAGTAGATGCATTTTTGTAATCATAGAATGATCTACCAGGCAGACTCCAGAATTAACCAGGTCTGATAAGCTTCCCTCAAATCCAGAAGGAAAGGTTGATTTAGCTGACACGTACAAAGGAAGCTTAACTGTGTGTTACTTGATTCACGCACGGCTGTGGTTTTTGCGCTCTGCAGAAGGCCCTGGAGCAGCAGATGGAGAGTCACAGGGAAGCCCACCAGAAGCAGCTGTCCAGGCTGAGGGATGAAATTGAAGAGAAGCAGAAAATAATTGACGAAATCAGAGAGTATGTTCGCTCGCTCCATCACTTTCTCGGTTCCTGTCCTGTTCTGTGACACTGTAGGGTTTTTTTTGTTTTAATTGATGTCGATATATTTCGGTGTCTTACAGAAAGTAGTGTCCTTACATGCGACAGCCAACCCTCTAATTATTTTGCACAGTGGATTACAGTGCCTAGGTCTTTATTGTGGAGCTTTAACAAGTCCATAAAATTATAGAGAGGAAAAAGAAAGCATAATGTTACACCTGGGGCTCAGTAGATACCAGAAGCTTGGAGGAGAACAGATTTTAAAAGATGAAAGTTTTGAGGGCCTCTTGTAGCAAGTAGTTCTGCCACTGACTTTCTGCAAGTCTGAGTGACTCGAACGTGTCCCGTTTTTCACACCCTTAATATTTCTTCCTGACACAGCAACATAACTCTCTTTGTCAGATACTCCAGCACTTGAAAAATGGAGTTTTTTGCTCCTGTACTCTCGGGTTTGTCAGTGTTCATAAAATCTAGGCAATCCTGAGGTAGTGTTTATTCTTTCATCATATTTATTTTGTGGCCAAAGACTAAAAACAGGGAAATAGGAACATGGGGGAGCAGGACAGAAAGACTGCAAGAACAGTCTGTGTCCTTTAAGATACAGAAAGCAAGCCACTGTATTTAATTATCTAATATTTTTACATAAAAGCTATTGTTCTTCAGATTCTTTATTCTTAATTTCCTTCAGAATTTTTCAGTAGAGATTTACAGCTTTACTTTCTCTGTCTAACCCAGTTCTGTTTACAGAGATTTACCCACCCTCGCTTGCGGGGTTCAGGACTGAGCTGTACTGACTTTTACTTTTGCATTTCAGTATGAATCAGAAGCTGCAATTGGAACAAGAGAAACTGAGCGCTGATTATGATAAATTAAAAATTGAGGACCAGGAGAGAGAAATGAAACTGGAAAAGCTTATGTAAGTCTACAGTTTTCTCATCTGGTGTCCTTGAATATAGTGTCTTTTAATGTGTCCACAGGAAATGCCCTAGTGAGAAACATTTGTGTTGAAATATTCACACTGAAAATATCATTTCAGTAACAAAGCCCAACATACAGCACTAAAATTATTACCAATTACTATGTATTTTTACATCATAGGCTTTTTAATAGTGGATTTGATTTAATAGTGGATTGATAAAATCTGAAAAAGATTTTTTTTTTTTTTTTAAGAGCTCTGATTTTATGAAATATTGTAGCAAGAGTTAAATCCCCCCATTTATTCATGCACAGCAAAAACAAGAAAGAAGCTGGGGCTTTGGGGGGTGGGTGAGCTGGGCTGTAGTAAATCAGGTATCTGAGTAAAAGCTTTTCCTGGAAATGAGAGATAAAAATGTCATATGTGGACACAACAAATGGAGATGGTGACTCGGCCATTCCATGTGAGAAATCTGCATATTTGGGACAGTCAGAAGAATAATTACAGATGCAGAGACATGTAGAATTTGCTGACATCTGCAGATGTTCTACTCAAACTGAATGTTGATTGATTCTCTTCTGTCTTGTTATGACATCAACATTTTTGATTTGTGTTTAATGTTGTGATCTTTCTAGACTGCTTAATGATAAAAGGGAACAAGCAAGAGAAGATCTTAAGGGCCTGGAGGAAACAGTGGTATGTCTTAATTACTCATTATTGAGCTTTTTTTCCCTAGGTCTTCATCACGGATGTATTACCAAACACTTCTATCTGTGCCCAAGGAAATAAACAATTTATATCATAATAGGCTAAAATTGTGCATTTTGCCAAATTATTGAAATTGAATTTTAAAATTTAAGCTTAAATACTATTATTATTGCCTCCTGTGAATAACTAGCATCGATAAGTCTACCAGTACTCGTTTGTTTTGCTGTCCTTGTTCCTTCCAGTCACCCGAAATTACCAGTGTACGGAACAGTGTAGCTACGATTAGGTGACACGTACCTGCCTCTAACGTGACCAGTGAAACAGCTGACAGAGAAATACGATATGGCGCATGCAATGTTAAAAATGCAATCTGTGATGGATGACTTCAGTCGTGAAACTGTTGCTGCACAGTTTTGTTGGAAGATACATCTTTATCTGTCTATAAAATATGCAAGCTTTCTCAAAGATCTCAGAAGCCGGTCAAAACCATAGCTGGTTTAGGGGCATCATAAAGTTATTTTTGCTAGTGTTAACATGGTTAATAACTCAAACCCAGCATTTTCTCCTCTGTGTGATGCTTTAAAAATTAAGCGGGTAGTGGCCTCAGGATCAGTTGGAGTTCATTACTGAAACTGAACTATTCGGATCCTTTCAGCTTTGGCTCCTGATGGCTCCCACACACATAAGCCTTGGTAAATAAACTCATGCGAGGGACAGATTTAACCAACCTTTTGGATATGAACTGTACTCATTAGATACTTACAGAGCTTGCATGTAGACTTGATTGGCCCTGTTCACCAAATGAATTAGGCAGCTGGAAATCAGAGTTAGGCAGTACGATACCGTCAGCTTGCAGAAACCCAGATGGTGTTTTTTATGTTTTTGAATAAACATCTTTGAACTATCTTACATTAAACTTTTATTCACTTTGTTAGAGTTTTAATAATTACTGCAGCAGGAATTGAAAATCAAGCATAGCAAATTACAGGAAAACGTGAGCCATCAAAGGCCAAATGGTGGCTCATCCCTGCCTGTTGGTGTGGGGAGACATCAGGTTCCATGGGCACTGTGTGTCGTTTGGGTGGTGACTTTGAGAAGGAAGGGATGAAGAACAGTTTTGGTGGGACCACAACTGCTGCCTTTGCTTTGACTCGTTCTCCTTCCCAGCACTGGGCTGGTGAGGAAGCAGAAGAAGGGGGTCTGTGGGAGGGGGCCATGGGATGGAGCCTGCTGGGGCAGCACCCCGAATGGGAGCTCTCGGCGAGGGGTCCGCTCTGCAGCTGGGCTTGACTTAGAGTGGCACGGGGTGCCCCTGCTGGGTACCACGTCACTCACACGGACATAAGCTGGGCTTGTGATGTATGGTTTCTAGCAGTCCATGAAGGAAGCTTCTCCTTTTTGATTTCTACTCAGTTTTGCCTTTTTCTTTTGAGAGAGAAAGATAAAAAATTCAAGTTCAAAAGCTTGTAGTCATGGTGGAGCTTATTGAGCAATTCATTTAAATTACAGCCTGTGAATGGATAAGCATAAAACGAGAAAGCTAAGGTTGCTCTTACCAACTTTGGGAAGACAGTTGAGCATGGCTTTGGCGCAGTATGGGGTTGGGGTGAGCTGCCTGTCCGTGTAGTTCCCTTTCCTGCACATGGATGAGTGCTTCCGTCCTTCTGGGAGTAGGGGCAGGGCTGCCACTTCTTGTGTCACACCTCCAGTCTGGAGTCAGGCCGTTATTTTGCTCAGCCTGAGAAGTTGATGCATTATTAAAAAAAAAAAAAAAAAAAAAAAAAAAAAAAAAAAAATCTGGGAAAGCCTGGATTCTTGCCAAAACTTAAAAAGCACTTAAACATGTTAAGTGCCTGTGAATAAGCATTCACAGCGAGCCAATGCGTTTGCCACAGAGTGACTCCAGAGCTCTTTCACGTCACTAGATGTGTGTAACCGTGGCCAACTTGTGAGACTTCAGCTTTCTCCTGTTTCTCCCCGCCCCCTAAGACAGAGTTGACATATTTTCCGAAGTCGCTTTGGTGTGGTGAACGCCTTGGGAGATGCAAGAGCTCTTCAGCGTGGGCAATGCCCTTCTGTGAGCTTGCGTATACCTACAGGCAGGTTCATCTCTGTAAATAAATCACAGTAAAGCCATATTATTGACTCAATTTTTACACCAGAGTATTTACTATCTCTTACTGGCTTCTTTTTTTTGTTATTTTGATTCCAGGCAAGAGAACTTCAGACTCTTCACAACCTACGCAAACTGTTTGTGCAAGATCTCACCACCCGCGTTAAAAAAGTAAGACTATACTCTTTTAAAACAAAGTCTTATCTTTTTTTGCAGTATTCTTGTGATTTGCTGGCAGCTTTTAGTTTGTGTTGTTACAAAGTGGGTTATTGTCTTTTTCAGTAACAGTGACTAATAAGATTAAAACTGTTCTGATGTTTATTAACTTTTATTTGGTTCTGATTTGTTATGGTTAAGTGAAATGAACCAATCCAATTCAGTTCAGTTACAAATTCTCAAAGGTGGTATCGGTGCATACCAGAAATTATTCAATATAACTTGCACTAACTTACGCTACACTGAATGCTGCGGCCCTTTCTTTCTGTGGGCTTGTGACTAGTCAGCTTTTTCCTGGCAAAATTATTGTTTGGAAGGAATTACTGTATTTTTAACTGTTGAAGAAGAGTCAGAGCTGCATAAATAGTCAAAGGCTTTGCAGTGCTTTTCAGTCCTTTAGAGTAGCTTTGGAGAGAGGTTTTATAGTTTGGGTTTTTTTAAAGGTTGAATTTTTACATAAAAATGTCTCCCAGAAGTGGAAAAAAAGAGGGAAAAGGGGTTTTCCCAAGTAAAATCTATGATTTTCCTATTCAGGATCCCCCCACAATTGTTTGGTAACAACAGTTTATCTTTTGTGTTGTGAGGAATGTGGCTCAAACATAAAATGAACAGGTAGAATAAGTTCTCTTTAAACTGGGGCTCTGGAAGGCTTTTCTGCCTTTGGGAAGCTTAAATTCACAAAAGACCTGAGCTTCCTCTTGAGTTTCTGCCTGGCTGTGCTGAATGCTGCAACTCTCTGTGCAGAGTGTTGAACTTGACAGTGATGACGGAGGTGGAAGTGCTGCGCAGAAGCAGAAAATTTCCTTTCTTGAGAACAACCTGGAACAGCTTACAAAGGTTCACAAACAGGTAGGGGCCCTCCTCCCCTCCTCCCCTCCTCCCCTCCTCCCTCCTCAGCCCGTCCCTCCTCCCCTCCTCCCTCCTCAGCCCGTCCCTCCTCCCCTCCTCCCTCCTCCCCTCCTCCCCTCCTCCCCTCCTCCCCTCCTCCTCTCCTCCTCTCCTCCCCTCCTCCCCTCCTCCCCTTCATCCAAAAAAGCATGTTTAAAAGGATAATTTTTGAAGGTAACCTGTACTGGCTGACGAAATGGTACCTATAGATCTAAACTAAAATTCTTGGCATTAGGAGTTGGTGTTAGAGCTGCTCTTCCCACCATCCATACTTCTGATGGATGTGTTAAATGAACAATTATTTTTTCTAGCAGCTTTGGCAAGACTAATTGTCACTGTACTGGTGTAATGCATAAAAAAACAGAATAAAGTGTTTGTTATTAGCTTATGTGCTGCTAGATGGTTTCTAGATGGATTGTGTATCCCTGGTTTTGACTCCTGGTCTGAAGCTGTTTAGAGGCACCCTTGGAGGTGACTTGGGTGGAGTCAACCCGCAGAGTATGGAAGCAAAGAAATAAAGGTTTTCTGTAGTGCTGAAGGGGTGGTGCCTCCCTGGCATGCTGAGGTTGGTCATTTCTGGGCATGTTCATCTCTGTCTCCTCCCTGTTTCATGGAGTTCCTGTTTTCTTTGGAATTCTGCTGTTCAGACAAGGGCTATGGAGAGCCCTTCACCCTCGGTACCCACCGTGCAAATGGGAGGTGAAGGGGATGTGTGGTAGGCAAGTGTTTTGGTTATACATCAAGGAAAGAGCCTTACCCTCTGCCTACTGGAAGTGTGTCTATATCAATGGTGTGTGTATATATCTAGGCAGCACCTTGTTAGATAAAACTGGATCATTTCTGCCTCTTATCGGATGACAGATGTCAGTATTTCTGAACTGTGTCCCACTGTTCAGGTGCAGAGCACAAAGTAGTTCAGATTCTTCCGTTTTCATTTTTGAAGAGCGACATAACATTCTCCAGTGCAGTTTTCTGAAACTGTTAATAGTGAGACACAGCGTTCTCTGAGATTTGCTTTATTCCTGTGGAACCGCCAAAAAAGCAGTGCCGGACCGTGACAAGTGTCCGCTAAGGTTCAATATTTTGAGATTCTCAGTGAACAGATGGTTTAAAGACCTAGTTTCTAAATGTGGAAATCAGGATATGTTAGGAGTGTTTTTCCTTTTACTGTTTTGCCTTTTTTGTACTCAGCTCACGCGTCTGCTGGGTTTTCAGATACAGATTTTTATAGCTCTCATTAGTGTATATTTACTCAAAACCAACTAGGAGGCCACATCTCTTAAGAAGCTTAGAGGGAAAGATGACATTGAACTTGACCTGAAGTGATATCATCCTGCTTTTATTTTGTATCGTTAACTATTTCATAGAACAAGGATTCAACACTTGCAGGAAAAGCACATTGTGACAATTTTTATTTAGCTTTGTTTGTGTTTTTCTTCTGGCACTCAGCCGGAACTAGCAGGTGTAAAAGGTTTTGATTGTCAAACAAGGTGTGAATGTCAGTACATGCTGTTGCTTTACTGTGTTATTAACGTGGTAGTTAAACCACTGTCTTCCCTTCACTCCAGAAGAGGGACAATCACTCCTTGGAGCAGTTTTCGGTTGACTTCTAGTAGTGGTATAATCCGTTCAGTAGAAATTGTACTGGAATTTCTAACTGTATCAGTTTTTTATTTATCAAAAAAATCAATCCTCTCTCTTGGCTGTTGTTGCATGGAAAGTTAGATGTTATTCTGATATTTAATTGAGGAAGCGCATGAATTCAGAGTGGGACATGATCATCACATCTATAACTACAGGCCTTAAGTGATGTCTTAGCGATGTTTGAGGCATTGAAGTTTCCAATTTACCCATATGCTTGAGTAGGGATTGAGTAGGTAAGCATGCCATAACCGCCAGAGATGGCGAATATTTAACGATACCCAGGTTGTGCATAAGCCATAGTTAAGCATCGCAGTTTTGAAATAAGGAGGTGATCAAGTATTTGTGAAATGCCGGACATTTCTGCATTCTGAAGAAGTGCAGAGTTTCTGCTGCAGTTTCTCTTAAAGTCTAGAAAAGCAGGTATGGCAGTAGAGTGCCCTGCGGTAGCAGGCTTTGTCCTGCAGCCCTCACCCTTCGGGCTCAGATCTGTGAAATTTTGTTGAATGGAATAAACTTTTTCATAGCATATTTTTGAAACTTCTTTTCTTGCAGTTGGTACGTGATAATGCAGATCTTCGTTGTGAGCTTCCTAAGCTGGAAAAACGACTTAGAGCTACGGCAGAGAGAGTTAAGGCCCTGGAGAGTGCACTGAAGGAGGCCAAGGAGAACGCCATGCGAGACCGCAAACGGTACCAGCAGGAGGTAGATCGCATTAAGGAGGCTGTGAGAGCCAAAAACATGGCACGGAGAGCACACTCTGCTCAAATTGGTAAGGACATGGAGCTAAAGGGTTAGTGGTTGCTCACATACTTCATGGTTGGTCTGTTTGCTCATGTTTAAATAGAGAGAGCTTTGAAAGCAGCAAACCACGGGGTCTGCTTCTCCGCTGCACAGGAATCTTCAAAGGCTTCACTTTTTAATAGAATCTGCCCCGCCTAAAGTTTAAAGTGCCTCTGCTATTTAACTCAGTAAATAAATGGCATAATGGGTCTTGTGTGCCCTTCTAGTGACCTGAAAACTTGTCTCTTTAAATTAGTCTCTCACTTTCTTCCTCCTCCCCCACATACTCTCCTTCTGCTTTCGTTCTTTCCTTGCCTTTCTGGACCTTATCCCTTCCTCTCTTTTTCCCTGATCACTCCTCCTTGGGATTTAATTTGAGCTGTGTAGAGTCAAAAATCTTCCATATAATATGGATGCTTGATATATCTGTGGGGTGCCATCTGAATGCATGAATACATCAAAAGGTGTTTAAGATGGACCAATTTTTGCAATTATTTGTTGGAATTGCTAAAGTAGGAGGATAATGTTTTGGTTGGCGATGCTAATATTGGTGTCTTAAAAGCTGAGAGAGAAACACAAAGTTTCCTGCTGTATGCTGCCTCTTATAAAAAACCATTGACAGCTTTGTCTCAGCATCCACTGGGATGATATAAAGAGTCAGACTGGACACAGAAAGTACATCACTGACCACCAAGTGGTTCCCTCTGTTGTATAGACAGTCCATAATCTTTGCAGAGATTGGGGGTGTGCACGGGATGGTTAAATGGCTCTGTCACAAGCCGAAAATGGGTGTATTTGTTGTCGGCCGAGGTAAGGGAGTGCTGTGTTCCTCAGAGCTAGAGTACGGACTGCTCTGCCAAGCACAGCCCCTTGTTTGGAAACAATGGGGTATGTATGAGAGCAGAAGGTGAGTAGAAAACCTTGTCTGAAAGCTAAACATCTTGTTTTGTTTCCTACTTTTACTCTGCAGCCAAGCCCATCCGCCCCGGTCATTACCCAGCGTCCTCTCCAACGGCTGTCCATGCCATCCGAGGGGGAGGGATGTCAAATTCCAGCTACTACCACAACACCAAATAGACAAGAAGTAAGACCGAAGTAACCTACTCTTCTGTTCCTTCACTGATCACCCAGTTTTCTTACCTTTCAGGCTTGCTTTTAGAAGACCCACAGTATTTTTTTTCCTAGTTTTAGTAGAACTCTCTTGCTGATAATTTAACTGTGAAAATTACTAATTTAAGTGAGGAGTGCCTCTGCAAGCTGCTGCTGAGAGTTTTTATTTTAATGGTATCTCACTTAAAATTTTTTAATAAACTGAAATGCTCTGGTAAATCTGTCCTGAAATCCACACATAGAGGTGCGAATCTCATGTTGTAAAAATAAGAGTTCCAGAGGTTCCTTCTGCCAATAGAATTTTCTGCTTTCTGTACCATGGATATGTTTCCGTGTCGGGATATTCCAGCCTGGGACAGTGGTAGAGCAGCCGTAAGCGGCAGCAGCACAGAGCTCTCCAAATTAGAGTGTCACAATTTGGCAAACTTTACTTTTGTTTCTTTCTTTTGCTTTGCGCTCTCATTCAGCTCTCTTCAGAAAAAAATGTAAATATTTTACTTTAATTGCAAAGGCCTGAAGGTTTCTCCTAGGCACAAATCTCATCCTGGAAAAATGAGGAGCATATTCCTAATAGACTGCTTCAGGTACCCTGCCCTCCCGCGTATTTCTTTAAATGCTTGCTATTTCTGAGCTATTTTACATCTGCTATTATTTTTAGATGATAACTTTATGTTACAGGCATACTAGGAGTCGGATGGTAGTGAGTGGCTGTGAAAAGCAGGGGACTGCTGAGTTGTCCCTCCAAGTCTGGCTTTTTTTAATCCTTGAGGATTAATTCTGTTTTATGACTCTCCTCTAACAGTATGTGGTTTCCTTTAGGCACTTGGCATTCTTGGGTGGTTTTTTCTTTTTCTTTTTTTTTTTTTTGGAGAATGTTTCATGTCATGCGTGCATGCAAACCATCCATCACATCACACTCAAGCTGTTATTGTGTTGTGCAGATTGTTTCTGTTCATTGTGTTTTCCATGAGCCCTGTAGCTGCAAGGAACATATTTTCGCTGGGGATGAATTAGGGCAAGTCTTTGCTGAGTGTTTTTTGTGCATTAGTGCATTCTGCACTGAAATTGGCTTTTCCACCTCACAAGCGAGATCGCCTCTGTCTATCTACTTCATTGCATTCCCACCTCTGTGAAAGAGCAAAGGGAAAAGTGTGTGATACAGAGGCATGTCAAATATTTCCAGCCATATAACAGCTGCTCTGTGGGAAAAAAAGCTGCTACCTGCCTAAACTGGGTGGGCCTGTAACATACCATCTGCTAGGAAATTAGGTGTCGGACTCCAGCAGGCCACACATTAGGTATAGGAACATCAGGAGAACAACTGTAGATTAATAAAAGTTATTAACCAAATAAATACACTTAAAACTAGATGGGCGTATTACAAGGTAGGACTTTGGAAGTCAATAAAAAGCAATCTGAAGGCATAGAATACGCACCAGATGTTTTAAATGCCGAATTCTAGATTTGAGGGTGGTGGAGGATGAGCAGGTTCAGGCCAGGCTTGGGACATGTTGCAGAGGAGCTCAGGGACAATAGAGGTGGAGAAAAAGAAGATGGAAGGTCTTAGAAGAAACGGGGTAAACTTATGGATTTATGGTTTCTGAAAAAAATAGGAAAAAAAATTCCGAAAACCAAATGGAAGCCCCACAGGTTGGAGTGAAGCCATTTAAAAAGTAAGTATGTGGGGTTTTTTCCGTAATTGACAGTAACGGTCCTTTATGGCTTTTATCGGGCTTGTTTCCTTATTGCTCGGGACTGAGTCTAACGCCTGGCTGTATTATGTATTACATACTATGTGTAAGGCAACAATTTGAAATGTTATGGGAGTTGCACTCAGTAATCTTTATGGGTCCCTTTCATCTTAAGATACTCTATGATTGCTACTTCAAAGAACCATATTTTAGGCTTTATAATTGGTTTTTAAACACAGTCAAGTTCTAGATTTTTTGCAGGCATCTAGAAAGATGTCGTGTAGATGTAGTAAACTAAGGCGGAGCAGTGATTAGAGAATGTCAGTTCTCATCATTTTTGGTCCTTCGGTTAAGAAGATTATTGGCAAATTGCACCTATTTGGCTGCCAAAGGATTTTGGGAGTATCGGAGTGATCTGAACTCTGGGCTTGTTGGATGAAAGTCCAGGGGCCTGAGTAAGAGTGTTACTGAAGGTACTACTTGTGCAGGGAAACTTTTATACAGATTATTGCCATAATATAATTGAGACATTTCTGTGCTCTCTAGAACTACACCATGCTTTTGAACGGTGCAGTTCTACGCAGCTAGAACTGGAACAGAACTTTCTTTTATATTCATTCAACAGCAGGGAAATAAAAGTGGGACGTCTACATAAATGTTGCTGTCAAGTAACATACCCTATCTCTGGAATGAAAGTTTTATCCCAGGATGAGGGGCAATTTATCTTAGGTTCAGTCATCATTCACAGTAAAGATAATAGACATTTATTACTGTTAGACTGGTCAGTAATAATGATTTATTAATGCAGCAGCTTAACCATCAGTAACAGCCAGTGTTGCTGTTGCTGTTTTTATGAAGTCCTGCAGAGCTGGGCAAATCCATGAGCCTAATCAGGACAAAGCTCAGGCTTTGCCCGGTTTGGGCCACGTTGCCGTGGTGCAGCGTGCATGATGTAAGGAGATGATTTATACCCCAGAAAGCATAGCATTTGATGAACAACAGTAGCAGATGGGAGAGAAAAAAATGTGGGTGTTAATAAAATGTGGTCCTGAAATTGCAAATTGCCAGTGGCTGGTTTAAACAGGAGACGTGGGAGGCCAAGGCGTGTCTGCAAATCTCTACGAGATAATTCCTCACTCTATTTACATTGCAGATGTTTTTCAAAATACAAATGCAATGAATTTGTTACCTGGGGCGTACCTCAAACCTAGATTTGGGAAATGATCAGGAGGGGAAGTCACACTGGTGCAGCTGACAGGATAAGTGCCGCAGTACCAGTATTTTTCTGCACTACGGTTATATTTCTATAAGAAGGTAGCACTGGAATTGCTACAACCGTGTAGCTAAATTTATGCCACGGTTGCAAGGCTGTAGACAGCCTTGGGGATTTCTAAATATTTATTTCTATAGCACAATTTTGAGTCAGTTCTTACAGTTTATAATAAAATTAGTTGAAATGTATTTTCAGTGCAAATCTCACAAAGTTTTTGAATTTTGCGGAGAGAAGTATTTTGACAAAACTTTAAAGAACGATACACTTCATATGTGAATAGCTGCAAATCACGTCATGTGGATGGTTGTACATTAGTTTCTCTGATGGTCAACTTAGTTGTATATTGTGCAGAGTTTCTAAACGTAACTAAACACAGCGCGGGTTTCAAAAAAGGTTAATATTAAAGTATTTCAAATAATGCCAGGAATTAAAAAACCAAAAACTACAGTATATATTTTGCTTTAGATAGGAACAACAACAAAAAAAAACAAAGCAAGACCCAAATTGTTTTGACTTTCTCATGCTGCCCCACAAAATTTAGGCCAAAAACTATATAAAACTATCAAAGTCACTCTACAATCTGGTTTCACATGTTTATTTCTAAATCATTAAAGAAAACCTATAATAATAATATGTTTTAGAAATGGAAATGAGCATAAAGGCAGTGTCTGAGCAAACTTGAATGTCCCTTGCAGCCTGCTAGTTAGTATCTGCCAGACTGGCATGAATATAGGGAAAAATGCATGAAGTTGTAGAAATATGTGTTGAATTGGCTTTCAGGCTTAAAATGCATGGCCAGATCAATGTTAGTGAAAATCGGCTCAAGTTCTGTCTTTAATTTCATGAAATGGACCTGCTGAGAACCCCCCTGACACCCCGTCTGGAGGATGCAGGTGCTGTTGCTCAGGTTGCTCATGGAGAGCTGAGCCGCGGTGGTGCTGTGCTTCTGCAGCTCCTGGTTTAATAAGGACTTTCTCCAGGTGGAGCAGAGATCATCTTTGAGCCCGCTTTAATTACATCTTGGCCCTAGCCTGGCCCCGCACACAGAACAGCAGGTCCCTAGCAGGGCTCGGGGACAGCTGAGGCTGGGGCTCAGGGAAAGCACGGATGATAAGACTCAACACTTGTGGCTTTGCTGGAGGGCACTTCAGGTGCTGTACGCAAACTGCTAGGTTTGCTGTCACCATTTTTGCAGCCCCGTTCTCAACGGCTGAGCTGCAGGCGGGAGGATGCTCTCTGCAGTCGCTAGACCTGCGAGCACGCTGGCACCGCCGGGATGCTCAGGCGCTGCCTGGAAACCTGGGACAGAGCGAGCAGTGGCAGATGGGTGGATGATGGGTGTGCTTCCCTGTTTCAAATCTGGAGGAAGCTGCTGATCTGCCTCTCCTGCCTTGCCAATCTTTGCTCAAACTTGTCTGATACCTCATTTCAAAAGAGGAGGAAAGGTCTGACACGAAGATACACTAACGAGTAATGCTCCATCACAGCCTACGGAAATTACACTAAAGCGAGTTGTACTGGGATCTGTATTTGTGAAATATGCTGTGCAAACAGGCTCTTGTCTGTATGTCCCTTATCCTAAAGCCTCTGGTATGTTCCCAGCACCTCCCCATCCTTAAGCAAGATGAATAACCATATTTAATTAGCTAGACCATAGTTAATCTAGCCAATAAGAGGCATGAATTAATAACCATCCCAGTTTCCTTTAAGGTGTTAATAAGGATGACAACTAGGAGCCAACTACAGTTCCCACTGTTAATTTAGGGTAAATTTAAAAACACCAATGCATCGGTATTTATGTTTTTATTTATTTTTCTAACTTGATCTTAAATATGGTCAAGGTTTTTTTAAATAACTATACAAGAAAATGCTTAATTGAGGAAAACACATCTCTCTTTGTAAGGCTGATTTTATATTAGCTAATTATATTAGCTAATGTGCTAAAAATGTGCTCGGCACATTCAGGTACTTATGTGGAAGGTAACGTATGACTAATGAGAAACGTGGGGCAAAAATATTCAAACCCAAGAGTTTTTAAAAGTCTGTATTTCAAATGTTTTATAATCAACTTTAAATCACCTTTGTACTTGGTAACGTGCCTTGAACTTTTCTGGATGCAATTACTATTAAATTAGTGAGAAAGATGCCTGTATAATATGCGTATATGGTATATAAAATGATATAGTATAATTTTATAATATATTACCAGGATATTATATAAAATAGTTGTATGTATTTCTGTAAACACCTATTTTTTATATATATCTGTGTAGATATATAGATTAGGAAAACACCTCTCTGTCAGGAGACACATAAAACAGGATTGTTTGGGATTTGTATTTTTTCAGCCTTTCATTTTATACTCAGTTTTCCAACTCGGCTGCAGTTACTTTCCTTACTTGTATGAGACATGCACACGCCTGCTCTTCAGCATATCCAAGTGCTGACCAGTGGAGAGAAAAATCCTATTAAAAGAGCAGAGAGATAAAAGGAAAATAAAAAGTTAGACCTTCAGATAGTGTTTAAGGATGTATTTAGACAATACATAATGCTACGCTACAGGTGGCAAAGAATTCATTTCATTAAGAGAATTGTTTCATTATGACTGTGCCAATTTGTGGCCTGGGAAGACAGATGTGAGAAAACTCCTCTGCAAGACTTAGTAACTGAAACCCGCATTTCATGAATTGTTAAAATTGTACTTTATGTGACTCTCGTTGCCTCAGTGTTACGGTGGCTCTTCGGTTGCTGCGCATCACCTTTCTGTGAAGTGTAGGTATCAGCTGGTTAGCCACCTGGCGTATCTGCTTTCCAATCTCAAACTTCCCCTAATTATCATTACCTTTCTTGCTCTCTTTTGACAGGTCAGTTCCACTTAGCATGCTAAGGACTGTCATTAAGTCACTAGCTTCTTTTGTTCCCCCTTCTTCAACCCGAAACACATCCTCTTCATCCTGCGCGTCCTACAGCCATCTGCAACGCACTGGTCCCGGGTCTTTTGAGCTTCGTAGGATCTCCACGTGTACAGAAGTGTTCAGCTCAACTCTTCTACGGATACTTGTACAATGTATTTAACATAACCATCTAAGTAACGGTAGGAAGTCTGCCACTCAGAATCTCTCACTGACTGCGTTTGACCCCTTGGCGCTGGTTAGGTTGGGGCTTCTGCACTCAGATTGATGCTTTTTCAGAGTCCTCTGTTGCATCAGTAAATACCGACTTCTGGCAGCAGAGAATTAATTATTCAATGACCAAGTGCCATCAAAGGCAGGTGATTGTGCTCTGTCATGACTGATTTACTGTATAATATACATATTATTTTATATTTTTAGGGGATGAAAATGTGCTGCTATATGGTTTAATTTTACTGCTTACATTTTCAGAAGTAAATTTCCCCAAAGAACCATTTGTAATATCCTGATAAAATCTTTGGACTGTATAAAATAACCTTTATTGCAGTACCTGGTAAAGATCAAATGGGATGCAGAGAAATCTGTTAGTATAGATCTAGGTTTTGAAGTTTGGTAGTTACATGAATATATCTGTGTGACCTATCTTAAAATTAAGATCTGATCTGCTTGTAGTTCTCCCTACAGTGGTGGGTTTTCCTGGAGTGTGATGGCTAGCCACGTGTTTGTAAGCGTTGTTCTCTATGAAATTTTGAAGGCTTTCAGAATGCTGTGGAAATCTTGTCTCGGAAAAGTCGACAAGCATCCCCCACCCCCACCCCCCGCCTCTTTCCCCTTCCTGCACGCCTTCGGCAGGCCCCGATCCGTTCACTGGGGAATTCAGGTACCGGAGTGAACTGTCCCCTACCAGAACAGACGCTACTTTAAAGAAGCAAAAAAAAGAATAATCCCCCAAACCCCAGACCCTACCTTAAAAAAATTATATAGAGTCCAAAAGGAGGTGACAGTTGCATACTCGATCTGTCCTTTGCAGATCAAATTTGGGAATACGTTTGTTAGAAGGTGAAGAGCATATTGCAAGGGGAAAAGAAAGTCATTGTAAGTTACAACAGGCAAGTCGTCCCACGGATGGCACGCTTGTGCGCACGGAGGTAAGGATGAGACCGCTTGCCTTTCTCCGATCTCTCTTTCGTGCCAGACAGAAAGTTTCCATCTTCTCAGCACTGGGGGGCACTGGAATCGTTCTGGGAAGGTTCCACTGGGCGGCAGAAGCTCCTACTCGTCCTCCCGCTTCCGTGCCACACACACATATCCTCCTTCCGCAGGTGTGCAGAGTACGCGCCACTGCGTCCCAACGGAGCGCGGGTTCCAGGAAGGGTACGGCCCAGCACCGCCCTCTGGTCTTGTTTTGCAGACGTTTGCTCTTATTTAATTTGAGATTGATTTTTTTTTTTTAACTTCTGAATGTGTTTGTTAGTAGGCGTAGAACTATTTAGTTAGTGTAGGGCGTTTTGAAAGATTGTGAATTGACTTTACATATTTTTTTTCTACTGAAATTATTTAGGTTGTTGCAAAGTAAGTTGGACTTAATTTAACTGTTGGGTTTTTTTTAAATGTTGCACTATTTTGGGGAGCGTTTTGCTAAAAATATTTAATGAAGTTGCAAATTTGCATGTATTTAATTTATTTTGTATTTTTCAAAGTTTTATATTTTCTTTCTTTATGTGCATGTGCACTGCCAGAAAAATGAACTGTGAACTTGCCATATGCAATCTTTAATAAAATTACTAATTCAGAACTACTCTGTGCTATCTTATCAGCTGTTCAGAGCTGAAATTTCTACTATGAACTAATGATCCTTTTGTTTTGGTTCTCAAACAGTTGTCTTGGAAAAGTACCAAACTTAATTGCTGTCAAAGATTTTGTACTGTAGTCAAACTTCAGTTCTGTCTCTCAAATTCAAAGTCGGGTATGGAAGTATATTGTAGGTGCAGCATTAGCTTAAAAACCGCATTGAGTTCCTCGCAGCATCACCGTTAGTTCCGTATGTCAGTTGAGACGTCTCTCTTCAGTTTGAGTAATAAGTTAGCTTTGACATCTCTTAATTGTGCTAGTGCTGATCAGCCAGTCAGTTCATCTAGCGAAAATAATGTAAGTTTCTCCAAGTTAACTTCTTACATCAAGACTGTCGGAGACCTTTCTATAACCGAAACACTGAAAAGATGCCTTAGGCTAAAATTCTCAAAAAGAAATGCAGAAGGTATTTTCTCAATTGGAAATTATTAATTCCGTCAATCGAACTTACTCTGCTTATATACAGACTCTTGGTTTGTAAGCCTATTTTAATTAGGCAACTTAAGTTTGTATTGCATACTGTATATTCAACTTTTGTACCATTTTTAAGTCTTACACATTTTATATATAGAAATGAAAACCACACATCTGCTCTGCAGAGATCAAAACCTGTCTCCTGCTATTTCCACTACTTGATGCTATCTTACTTTCTTTGCTCTTTGAATGTTGTGTTATATTTATTCTAGGCTAATTTAAAAGTTGTGATTTGTATAGCACAAATTAAATTTCACATCTTCAGATGTCATGCATGGGACAAATTTTGGTGGAAATACTGTTCACAAATGGAAAACGTACTTTGGATGGAACTAAAGTGCATATTGTTCTTTTTGCTAGTAATTAAAAAGTATTTCCTGCTCATTTGAGCTTCTCTTCATGATACGTTCAAATATCTTGCGTTTGTCCTTGAGTTCATGTTTCATCAACTTGTTTTCTCAAAAGCAAGGACAGTTTTAAACCTGGAAAGATCTTGGCTGATGCATTTTTAAGTTTGTATTTAACTCAGCAAGGGTGAGAGCGGATTATCCTGAGTATATTGAAAACTAAAAAATAAGTCACAAAAAATTAACTTCAATAATTTGTGCCTAGAGAACCTTTTAAATTTCATTTTCTAAAGCCTAATGGACTGAGGTGCACGTTGGCCTGAAATTTTGATAAATAAGGCTGGGAAATAAAAGAAATAAGAATTTTAAGCTGAACGTTGTTTCATTTGAATAAATGGGTATTTAAACCAAATGGTCATACAGGTCCAAAAGGAAAAGGCCTAATCACATTTCCCTTATTGGAGGAGAAAGACTTTGTGTAAACAGGAATGAAGTACATCTCCATTGGAAATGGAAGGGATCCAAAAATAAGTTGGCAGGATAATCTGAATCTACCCTTGCTTTGATTTTCGTCTTCCCTGTGCCTGTACGAACTGCGAAGCGCACTGGAGAACATCCGCTGTGCAGGATGGAACGCTGCTCCACCAGTTCCTCTCTCGCTCTCACAATCTTGTCCATTGAAACACTTTTCGTTGTGGGAGAACCACGGGGGTTGAGGCATTCTGTAGAATTTACATGTCTAGTTTGTAAAGTGTGTAACGTGTACTGCAGATGTGTATTCTCTGGGCTCTATGTATCTTTACAGTAGTGTTCAATTTAGGAAAAAATAAATTGTGGACACGTTTTGCTGGTAACAAGGGGAAATTTTTTGCCATTGCATCAAACGATGCTGAAATGTATTAAACTCTTGATAGCAGATCTCACCCTCCTTCCCCCATCCCGTGGAGATAAGTCTTTTATCTTCGTTCTAAAATTCTATCAGAGATGGATGGATACACTGGCAGACTGCATGATGTATCATTCGAAAACCGTTACAGTGGAAAATAAAATTGAACTAAACTTTGGGGTGTGCGTGTTGTGTGACGCGTATGGCCGGCATCTCTGTTAGAGGGGTGCTCTGCCCATGGCGCGTAGGAGTGACCTGTTCCGTGGAACCGCGCTGGAGTCCCCATCTCAAGCCACTGTCTGGAGTTAAACCTTTCCTCTAAATCTGTAGAACGCAATTAGAAGGCTTGGGAAATGAACACAGGATTATTATTTTTATTTTTTTTTTTTATAAATAATGGCATCTTCTCTACTACCTCTCCATGGAAATCTTCGTGCTTCATACTTTTTTTCAGTAGCCTGGAGGATGACAGGGAAACTCTTCCACTAACCCTCTGAGTGCATTTCCATTTTAATAGGAATGTTACACTCACTTTATATACAGTGTAATGGAGTAAAAGTTCCTGCGTCCGTGACACCTCCCTTAAGTCATACTCGGAAGCTTTATGAACAGCTTATTTTCAGTAATTATTACTCTGAGCATTTCTCAGTTGTATCGTTACTTTTCTCCTCAGCAATGCAAATTGATGGCGCTCCAGAATTTCGGTAGAAATGGATTGCTCTGTTTTTGCTGCCGAGTAGGTTTCTAATGAGGATTATGTGGTTTTCCGTCATTATTTGCCTACACTCATGCTGCTTTTGCTTGGGGCCCGCTGGGAACCCAGCGGCACGGGAAGCCCCTTGCAGCCAGGATCTGTCAGTCCCTGCTGGTGACGGGCGGCCGGTGGTGACCGATGGTTGGTGTGACAAGTACAGGTCTCTAAGGGCTGGGTAAATGCCACCCAGCAGCTAAGCGTTCAGATACACCGACTCCACAGCTCTACTGATACAATCATGATGATTAACCCAGGATATTTAGTAGGACAGACCACTGTCGGAGCAGACTTGGAAATCACTCTGTTAAAATCGGGAGTCAGTTATTTCTAAATCAGAGTGAACTTTCTATTATTCTGTTGCATGAGGGACGGCGAACTTTGCGTCCATCAGGGCTGAAAAGTCGTTCCAGCATAGATGGTTTATCCTGGGGAGAGCAGGCGGGGATGCCGAGCATTCCCCACCAGTCCTGCAGAGGAAGGCAGAGGCTGTGCCATGCCAGAGCTTTTTCCATGAGGCAAAAAGATGCACCCTGTAAGATTTCCTAGATAAAGCCCGTGCCTGGAGGATGAACGCAATTATAGAGCAGACTTTGCAAGCGTATCCCTACAATTTCATTTTCAGAATGTGGGATTGCATCAGTTAATTAACTCTATCAAAACAACACAAATCATTGTATCCATTTTCAAGATTCAGTTTACACAAGCGTACAGTGAAAAGCGGAGAGGGGTTTCCATCCCCAGAAAAAGACTCACTGCAAATCTATCACTATTGATGAAAATACTTCTTAGATAAAACTTAATTGGAATTTATCTTCCATCAGAGCTGAACTCAATGGAGACTATATTTATCCTCAAATGAGGACCTTCAATAGTTTTGGGTTAAGATACGTGATGGTCATTCTTTATCAGCTCACACTTTAGATGTGCCTGACGCTTCAGTGGGGCTGATGTCTCGCCCCATCGGCCGCTCCTGTGGCAGATGTGTTCCAGTGGCCACCACGATGCCCAGGAGGCACCTGCAACATCCCCGCGGGTCAGGGTGGTGTCAGGAACTGCTGAGCATTGAACCTGTTCCTTGGGATAACCCTGGCAGCACATCTTGCTCCTGGAGTGTCAGACTTCCTTCACATTTACTTGAAAACAGGGCTTTGTCATTTGCAGTCCCCTCAGTGCAGGTGCCCAACACCTTCAGCTCTGTGGAGGTGATTCATGGACCTGCTGAAGCGGGGCCAGAGGAGGCCCCGGAGATGCTGGGAGGGCTGGAGCCCCTCTGCTGTGGGGACAGGCTGAGAGAGCTGGGGGGGTTCAGCCTGGAGAAGAGAAGGCTCCGGGGAGACCTTCCAGCCCCTGCCAGGCCCTCAAGGGGCTCCAGGAAAGCTGGGGAGGGACTCTGGAGCAGGGAGGGGAGCCATGGGCCAAGGGGGAAGGGTTTTACACTGACAGAGGGGAGACTGAGATGAGATGTGGGGAAGAAATTGTTTGCTGTGAGGGGGGTGAGCCCCTGGCCCAGGTTGCCCAGAGAAGCTGTGGCTGCCCCATCCCTGGAGGGGTTCAAGGCCAGGTTGGACGGGGCTTGGAGCAACCTGGGCTGGTGGGAGGTGTCCCTGCCCAGGGCAGGGGGTGGCACTGGATGGGGTTTAAGGTCCCTTCCAACCCGAATCATTCCATGATTCAGAGCCCTCCCACTGTCCCTCCGGGCCCCGCAGCCCCTCCGCGCAGACCGGGCTGCCCGCGCTCCCCTCTGGCGCCTGGGCCGCCGCCGGGTGAAGCCCGTCCACCCGCCCGGCGGGGCTCGGCGGCGCCGCCCGGGGGGCGGGTGCGGGGGTGTCCGAGCCGCTCGCTCCCCGCCCCGGCCCCACCTCCGCCGGGCAGCCCGCACCGCCCGCCTCCCGCTGAGCCACGGCCGCAGCTGTCCCGGAGCCTCCGCCTCACGCCGACCCCCCGGGGAGCGCCGGCAGAGAGGGTGAGTCCCCCCCGCCGCGGAGCGGGGCCCGTCGCCGCCATCGCCTCCCCTCAGCGCTCCGTGGGGTGAGAGGCGGGAAGGGCGGGCGGGGAGCCCCGGGGAACCTCGCCGTTAACTGGGAACCAGAGATGGATCCCAAATCCCAAATCTGCCGCCGGGTGAGGGAGAGCGAGCGGCGGGGCCGGCGGGAGACGGTGGGGCTGGAGGGAGATGGTGGGACTCGGGAAGGAGCCAGGCTGTGAGGAGAACCGGGGTGTTCAGCCTCGAGTGCTGCCGGTCCCAGACGCAGACCGGGCTTTGTAGGTGTGTGGTAAAATCGCAGTTATTACAACATTGTGCCTGATGATTATATACAGCTGTAAAAAAAAAAAAAAATAAAAATTGCTCTTCATTTTTCACAGGTGCGTCGTCAAACTTTTCACTCTTTTTGAAAGTAAGCGCGTTAGGCTTCGCCCTAAAAAATAACAAAACATTTAAATACGTACATAATGAAGCAGATACCAGTAAGTAAATAATATAAGTAAATAATACAAGTAAATAAAAACTACACGCCACCAGCCGTGGGAGTGGACAAGCAGGTGCCGAAGTGCTGCCCTTCGCGCGGCGTTTGTCCTGGGAATGGACGCGGGCTTCCCGTGCCTATTTCCTATACACAAATGCACATTCTTGTGTTTAATTAGGCCGTAAACTCCTTGGAATAACAACCGGCCATGTCTTTGTGGTGTGGAGGGCGCCGAGGGCTTGGTTCTGTGCAGGGCCGATGGGTGCTCTGGTAATAGGGTTAATGAGAACAGACCCGGGGCTGATGAGTGCGCGCCGTTCGCACAGATAGAGCTGGTTTGCAAGACTCAGCTGGTTGATTCCTAAGGGCAATCTCAGGAAAATAGGTTCGTATGATTTCCCGTCTGTCAGAGGGTAACGCGGGCAGAGCCTGGAACCGCAGATGCAGAGATCAGAGCAATTGCAGAGAGCCGTGTACTGCAGCCTCTTTCATAAATACAGTACTGGTAATCCCAGATGCTCAGATAGTGAGTCAAGTTTCCCTCCCTCAATAAACATGTTTTTGCTTAAAATAATAAAATATTAAATGCTGAGATTGCTCTTTCTCAGGTTGGTTTTGAACCTCTAAGTTTAAACTTTTCAAGCTTCCTCTGTAAGTATGAACCTCCTGGTTGCAGCACCCCGTTCTGCCTCTCCTCGGGTGAGTTTTTCAGAAAAGGGCACAAATTTAAACATTTACAATGCCAAAGAATATGGTCATCCCTTCCATTTGAGAACGTGTACACCAGCTCAGAGAAAGAGAATTAAAAGGTGAAGGAGTTTGTCCTCATTTTGGCGCGCCGGCCTCGCATCCCCCGTGCCAGTGGGTGCCCAGGCTGTGCGCAGCAGCACAGTCCTGCAGGTGAATTCCAGAGGTAATTGTAGATGGATGTTTTATAGCATGGATGAAGGGAGTTGTCCTGTTTGGTACACGGCTTGGTGATTCATCAATCTTTGCGTGGTAATACTTTTGCTCTTCTAGTCAATCCACAATTAACTGCGCTACCAGTGTTGCTGATGAGAGTCTTTCCCTCTTCTCGTCATGCGTTACTTGCTGTAAGTCAATTAGCATTTCCCAGCGTGATAATTGCAGCACTCTGTTCACAGCCAGTCTCATCCTCTCAGTGACTTCCCTCCCAGAGCAGATAATCTTAGGGCCTTTTGCCTTAGCCTGGTTTTGTCAGAGCCGCCTCTCCTCAAGCCAGCTTGACATCTGGCATTCTGGCTGCATGACGTTAAGTGTCAGGAGTCCGGTAAATCCTGTAATCAGCTTATATAGGATGGATCCCGCGCGTTGATCCTCGAAACGCTTGTGATGAATTCCATCCTCTGGCTGGCACCAGGTGCTGGATGCTTTATCTGGCAGAAAGAGAGGAGAGAGAGCGTAGCCAAGGTGAGGGTAGATATGGTCTCTTTGTCGGGGAGGCGTGCAATTTGCCAAAGTGCAAAGTGCTGCGGGGGGAAGAAGCTGTGTTACAAGAACGGGCGCCTTTTCCTGCACCCTTGGGAACTCTGTAGAAGAGACACCTGTACCTTGCTAAATCGTGTGTTGCTTCATGCCACGCAGTCAATTTATTACGAGCTCTTCCTGCCCTGTTTTCCATTTGCCCAAGCTTCAGTTGTGGGTGAAGAGATAGGGGATGGTTCCTTTTATACTGTTGACACAAGTTGTGTCAATTATGTAGGAGAGCCCTGCCCGAAATCAGGAGGTGCGAACTTAGGTTATGAACCAGAAGTCACCGAGATCAGACAGACTCTTCCAGTGCGGGCAGCAGGTAAGGGACTCGGCAGCAGAGGTGAGGGAAAGAGCATACTAAGGGCGCTTAGCGTCTCTCAAGGAGGGCAGGGTAGTTGAAGGGTGAAGAATCTTCCAGGGCTGTCATTTCTCAGTCTGAATGGGCCCTAAGCAGCACCAAAAACACCCCCTCACCTCCCCTCTACCTTACTGCTTTGAGGGGTCCTTTAGAACAGAAGTCTTCCATCTCCTAATAAGTTCTGATACTTGAGAAAATTCCCCTTCTTTTTTTTTTTTTTTTTTTTTTAAAGTCTCAGTGCCTCAGTATTTTCTTTCTTTTCTTCGTATCCATTAGCTGGATTTTGTAGATTCAAAGGAAAGGAATGCTTCCGTTATTCGTGTGTGTGACTCAGAGGACTTCTGGATGAGGGGCATGGCTAGCAGTTCAGAAGTGGTGGAAAGGTACGTACGATAGTGCCGCGCCAGTAAGCTTCAGAAGGAATTTCAGATTGCAGCTTTCCTTTAAAGATTGAGTTGTATTGTATGATGCGTGTGTTGCTGGCAGTTATTTTTCCATTAATTGCTGTGAGAATCTTTTAGTCTAAAGAAGAGGCTTCATCTTCTAGACTTTGCACGTGCTTTCGGCAGAGATGTGAGTAGCGGGCTGGTTACTGCGATGCCAAATCCTGAAATGAAGGCTCAGAGTAACTGTTTGCATTTGCTGTTTTTCTCGCTCAGAACCTGGCGCCCGTGAGGAGCCAGAACACGAGGCATGAGCTACGAGCATTGAAACAGCACCACTCCAGCCACGCCAGCAGAGCTAGATTGGGATTTCTTGCCCGAAGCTTGGGGCTTTTTGATGTACCCGGTTTGAGCTACAGGCTTTGGCGAGGAACCAAATTAGGGTAAAATGGCGTTCTTTTGGTGGTTTTTGTCTAGATGTTGCTTTGATATTAAAACAAATCTAAACTGTTGTGTGAAACCTGCTTGAAATAAACTTAAAAAACCCATTGTTAATATCACTTTACAGATCTGGAAATGGGGCAGTAAAGGATTAGAATGTGTTTTGGTTAAAAGATCTAGGCTTTAGCTATGTTCTGCCCACCAAGAAGCCAGGCACCAGGGGATTCCTTTAGGGTGAGCTGAAACAGCCTTTGTTGATCTAGTTGAAGATGTCCTTGCCCGTGGCAGGGGGGTTGGACTAGATGGGCTTTAAAGATGCCTTCCAACCCAAACCATTCTACGATTCTGTGACTTGCTGAATGGTTCTAGACAGGTAATTTATCTTCTTTCTACCCATTTATTGTCTCGTTGGGAGTAATGATGACTTTTCTTTTTCCATCAATTGCTGTGAAAATTGATCGGTTTGTAAATAATTCTTAGGGCAAACAACCCTGCAGGGGTAGCGATATTAAGGGTGCCAGTTTCACCCCAAGAAATTCAAGCACATTGAGCTTCCCCATGTTCCAGTCTAACCAGTGCATATGGAAGGTGGAATTTGCTCCTATTAGAGATGGCCGTAGGTGAAGTGTCAGTGATGGGAAAGTCTGGGATGAAGGTTTCCACTTGCAAGTTTCTGTAAACCCTATAGCATGTCTAGAAAAAGTTATTTTCAATGTCAGGTAGTCCATCTTTAAACTAGATTATCAGAGCATTTAAAAAAAAATCTGAACTCTATTTCCTTTTCTGTTTTTTTTTTTTTTTTTCTTTTCTTTTTCTTCACAGCCCATAAAATGGTTGGATAACAAATCCCATCTCTCTAAAGCGTGGTGAGAAAAAATTACCTCCTTATTTGAAAGGCTGAGCTAAAAAGCCCACATTGTACTGTAGCGGTGCCGTTAATTAATGAGTGAGTCACGTAAAGTCACTTTGCTGTGGAGTGGGACCTCACTAGAAGTCGCAAAAGTTATTTTGAAGTTTGTACATGCGACACGTTCTCTGCTGGTTGAACCCCATCCCTGCCCCCCGTGCTCTTGCTGGAGAACTGTGGAGTCTCAGATCTAATGATAGGGCTGCGTTTTGTAAATATTCCCTACGCCCTCGCAGTCTAAATGTGCTGGGTTGGCCGAGAACTGTAATTTAAGTGTTTAAGCTAACCCAGCTCGTTTGAACCGTAATGACTTACAGAGCAGTCAGGTCACCGTCTCGGAGGTGACCGTCTGAGCTGGGGAGAGGAGGAGGGATGGCTGGCCAGGGCCAGGGGGTGTTTCCACGGGCAGCTCTCAAGCCAGAGGATGGTCCACTCCGTCCTGCAGGATCTGTCTGCTGGCTAGTAGCTTCATGGAAAGAAGTCTTTATCCTTCGTTTTTTAAAACAGGAGTACGTGCTGATAAGCAAAACAGGAGGAGATGCTTGCAATAAGTAGGTGAAAAATCAGATGTATAAATAGGTTGAACTTACTGCTTACTCAAAATTTTGAAATACAGTTGTTTTCACGCTCATAATTTGTTTTGCTCATAAATTAGTGTGTCTGTGAGAACTGTTTTCTTTCCTATGTCAGTCAAAGCAGCCTTGTTGTGTCTCTATAAAGAAATGTGTCAACCTTCTGTGTAGCCTTGGCAGATTACACTTGGTATTTCCAAATGATAGAGAAGCTAAGACTGAAATCCTTAGGCCTCTCTTGGGTTATATAGATTGAAAACTAACACCAGTTGTAGGAGTAATACTTGATTTGTATCTATATACTTGCCTGAAGTTTAAATGCAAGATATTGTAATTTCTGCCTGTTATTTAAATGGAAATTTAACAAACAGAAAATTCTCCATAAAACACTCGCTGTCTTTGGTGGCCTGGAGGCCCTTGGTATAATAATAATCCTTTCCAGAATTGCTCCATGAAATCTTGTGGCGTGCTCGTAGATAGTCTCTTATTTGTACCTGAAATACCATGTCGTGTTCGAGCCCTCGACTGCAGAGTGCGTTTCGGAGTTGGAGAGAACAGGTTGCCATCCTAGACTGGCTCATCATCTTAGATCTGTAAAGCTGCCTCTGGCAGTGATGAATAACTAACGCTCGAGGGAAGACTAATATCCTCTATTATGCACCTACCCAATTGGGCAACGTCAAAAACAGAAAGATGGGTGTAAGATTATCTGTCTGACCCCTGCAGATCATGCCCTGAAGTGTGGTGATTACCCTTCTCAGAGTCTAAACACGCATAAGTGCAGATGGTAGTAGTTACAGTCATCTAATCCTTTTTTTGAAAAATGCTGCCCCGGCTTTGTCTTGATGTGAATAAACCTGTTGCGGCAAATTACACTAATTCAGAGCTCAACTTAATACAGAGAAATGGAGCTAAAAGCTTATGAAATGGAGGGAGATACAGGCATACGTACCTTGTGTCACTGAGCTTGCTAACACAAGCATTATGTGTATCCTCTTGGTGCTTGAAACCTTGTTTACAGGTACTGGTTTTGCCTTGAAGTTCATTTAAGGCCAGATATGAAGAGTTTTGGTGCCTACGTAAGGTGTAGTTGTTAGATGTGAGTTTGAAGTGCTGATGTTCCCTTCTTTCAACCGGTAACTAAGAAGATCCATTCTGGCTAGAGTTTCTTACGGCCGCGTTTTCCTTAGCTCATGGCTTTGTGGCAGCAGAGCGTCAGGTGGGTGTTCAGGTCCCGGCACTGTTGAACTGGGGTCATCGTGTTTCCTTGAAGTCCACTGTCTCCATCTGCTGTGCCTGGCTCAAGTCATGTAGCGTCTTCCTTAGACTCATCATTACGGTTGTTTCTGTAGTTTCCAGCTCTTCGTGGCTGCGGGACTGTGTAGGATAATCCTCTCATTGGCATTTCATCCGAGAGTGGGAGAAAATTACCAGATGCTTGACTTCAGCTACCCAGGGTGATGTGGCTACTCCAAAATTTGAGTCTACTCAAAGGACACGTCCTGTATCTGTCCTTTAAAACTAAGCCTACAAGTCAAACGTTACAAAAAATTAAGACTACAGTGGTTCTTCTCTCTTCGGGGCTGTCAGAGAACAGACTGGTTTCCTGACACTTGTGCACTGGGATTATAGAGTAAATAGTGAATTTTATCTTACGTGGTATACCTGAAGACGTGACCCTTTCTTAGTCTCTTTTTGGTACATGTCGATTCAACATTCCACCTGTGGGGTGCAAGTTCAAGGTAATGGTGTCTCATGTGCCTTGTATGGTTTGTAGAATCAAATTAGAGGATGTTTATATAAGCATATAAAAATAATTTTCAAGTATATAACAAAAAAGTAACAGCGCAGATTCTGCAGAAGTCAAGAAAGGGGTTTGTCCGAACAAGCTAGAGGTGAGAGATCCTGGCACAGCAGCTGTTCCTCTGGGATATCAGTTATTAAACCCCCACGTGTCTGTAAGGGCTGGGGAATCTGCCTGTGCAGAGCTAATTCTGGATGCTAATTTCAGCCTTGGGCTCCATTCTGTTCCTCTTAATTTTTTTTTTTTTTTTTTGAGATCATTACAACACTGCCTGATATCAATCTAGTCTGATAAAATTCAAAATTCGCAGCACAGAAGGGAAAGATTATTGGAGTTGGCCGTTTCAGGAGAGAGCCTTCCTGTGGTTTTTGTTGGTGGCGGTTTGGTTTTTCGGACAGTCCTGTCTCCCTTGGGAACTTCTGCCAAGGATGCTCAGCTCTCCCCTGCGTAGCTCCATCTCCCGTGTCAGCCTGTCGTCTTATCGAAAACTCGCTTCTCTTGTCTTTTCTAGCAGGCGATAACCCATATTTAGGCCAATACTTGCTAATAACTCTTTGAATAGTGATCTTCTAATAGCACCTCACTGAAGCTACAGTAATGACTACTTGTCACTGCGCAGCTGATAATATCATTTGTTTAATGAATGACTGTTGGATTTAATTCAGCCCGGGTTTTTTAATATTTTTTTTCTGCTTTTTAATAAGGAATTTTGTCTGATCTGATGCTGTGAAATCGATACTCTCTGCCTTAATAATTATGTTGCATATCAAGTTATTTTGGTGTAACAAAATAAATCCAAGGGATTTATTGCTTTAGTATGTCTATATTATTACCAAAACGCAAATCGAAGTAAGCAGAATGTTTTTCATTGAGGTATGTACTGCAGTTTTACGGGAGTTTTTATTAATTGGTAGAACAGGATTTGAAAATTCTCAGTCGTTCATTGGATAAAAAATGAAAAGGATCATAAAGTGTGAGGCTTTAAAAGAGTATCACCGTTAGGTTCAGGAGGACTTGCTTACCTCTTTCTGTATAACATCTCACACTTGACTATTTGGCGTCATTTGTATTAGAGGAAAAAGGCAGAAATACAGCACCGGCTGCTCTCCTGGGCGGCCGGCTGACCGGCGGCAGCGAGGAGCGGTGAGTTGTGTCAGTGTGTACAACAAAAAACCAGCCCTGCTCAGGGGAAACGCCGACTGCATCGTTTCACCACTTCTTCCCTTTCAGCCTGCCCACATCCAGTAAAGGTACCGTTTCTGTACTTTCTCGGTACTAAAGCTTTTGGTAGTCTGAGGACTCCGACCAGACTCTGCTACCAGCATCCTTACGCCAGTGAGGTTTGTGGGAGAGAGGGTGTGGACGCATTCCTAAAGCTATTTTGTGGTTCCCACCTGCCTGGGCTCTGTTGATTCAGTACAGTTCTTCTGCAAGCTGGATTGTTGAAATGATCCAAGTTCAAAATAATCCTATTCAGAAAGAAAATTCCCATCTTTCCCTCCCTGTGATGAATCGCCCATTCGGAGAGATTACCAGATTTATGAGACCACGGCTACAAAGAACTTACACTGACACAAATTACGTCTAGTGTGGAAAAAACTTAAAATAGGTGTTTAAAATATTAATGAGGTATAGAAGAGCTGCAGATTTACAGCTAATCTGCACAGACTTGAAAATATCTCTTCTGTGAAGCACCAAAATGAGGTTAATAATTACAGTATAATTAGACAAGAAGAAAAATGTGTCAAGTGAGGTAGGATTTCTGCCTCACTGGTTATAGGAAAGGAGAGATTTGGTGTGCAGAACAGACTCATACCTTTTCTGACAGAATTATGTAGAGGGCTGGGAGTGTCACTTGAACTGTACGCTATAATACAGGTACTAGAAGATACTTAGAGTAAGAAGTTTTTGTTTCAACCAGCCTGCTAATTTAACTAAAATCTGCATGGCTTCTTTTTTTCTTTTAGAGGCAGAGATTAGGGGCTATCATTGCCTACTTCGAGTCTCTCCAGGCACCATGAATTCTGTGCTAAATCAAATTGGAATTCAGGGCATCTGGTGTTCAGGCTCACAACAGTCCTCTATTTTTCCTCCATCAATACTGTGAATAACGAGCTTTTTGAAAGTGTTGGATATTAGGACTTTCAGCTAATAACAGTTCCCGAGGCTACTGTCCTATCATATTCTCTGGATATGTGATATATGTCTACTCAATACTGCATCGTCTTGATACGGACTTGTCACTGTTGGGTATCTAATGTGAAACATGATGGAGTGGAATACTTCTCATAAGTAGAATATCTGTTTATATATAGATATTTCATTTGTGTTACCCCAGCTATCTTCCTCATGTCCAAGCTAATGAGTTACGATCGTGTTACATGGTCCTTTTTATTTTGTCACAGTTTGGGCAATAGCTTATGTATTTATAAGAAAGTGCAAGTACTTACTGGGTTCTGAGGAACTAAGCAGATTATGTTTTCAAAATAATGACGATATCAGTTAATATTGTTTATAGATTTGTCTTGCAGAGAATCTAATTACAACCAGTTTGTGTCAGTATAGCAGCTGCCATCTTGGATGGTGCCGTTTGTCTTGAACTGGAAACTTCTGGAGGTAAAACCATGCGCTTGAGTAGGAGATACCTGCTCAGAGTCACCAGTGAGTTCACCATACGCCACCTGCACACTTGTAGCTCATGGGTGCCACAGGGCAGTAGCGTCAGTGATCACGGTGCTTGGTGCTTGGCTAGGGTCGTGAACGGTGTGAATACTGAAGATGGATGATCCTAGAATCACAGCATGGTTATAGTTGGAAGGGACTTTAAATATCATCCAGTCCCTGCCCTGGGCAGGGACACCTCCCACTAGACCAAGTTGCTCCAAGCCCCGTCCAGCCTGGCCTTGAACACTTTGAGGGGTGGTTGTTGTGTTTGTTGTTCATTTGTTTTTATTGTGAGTCTGCTTGTATGCATTTCACCACGATGTGTCCTTCCTCAGTGATACTTGCCAAGTGTAATCATGCCTGATTGTGACTGTAGGATTGATTGTTTTGTATAAACACCATTTCTTTATATGTAAAGATTTAGACATTCCACCTGCTTGCCAAGATTCAGAATCTCAGTTCCCTTAGAGCAATTCCTCGGCTATTGTGAACGTCCTGAGTGAACGCTGAAGTAGACTTTACTCCCTTTCCTGACCAACATTGACTTTAGCAACGCCCTAGTGATTTGACAAATAGATCGCTGTCTGATGGGAAAGAACTGTTTGCTGTAGTTCAAAGCCAGATTTCAGAGGTATAGAAAAATATTTCACTAAGAATGAACAGGAGAGGAAGAAAAGGCCTTTGCTGACATACTTTATTGACACAGGACTTATTTTTCCCTGTTAGAACTTAGCAAGCCCACCACCCAGTAGGGCAAGTTACTAATTACGGATTTTTGATAAACAGAGGTTTCTTACCTTTCATTATTTATGCCAAAAGATACAGAGTGTAACAGAAGTCACATCAAATATTTTAATGCAAAGCGTTTTTTCTGTGTTGTGTAAGATACGCAACTACCCAGATTTGTTTGTCTGCATCAGTATTTGTATTTCTGCATCGATGGGGCACCGGCACGGGTTTCCCAGGGAGGTTGGGGGGGGTCTCTCTCCTTAGAGAGATTCAAAAACCACCTAGACACAGTCCTGGACAAGCAGCTCCAGGTGGCCCTGCTTGAGCAGTGGGGTTGGACAGGATGACTTCCACAGGTCCCTGCCAACCTCAGCCTTTCTGTGATTTGGTGATCAGGTGGTCAGGTTTGAGTAGTTTTTGGAAGGAATCATTTATGTGCTGACAGTCCTACAGGAGCTTGCTCACGGGTCTGGTTGGGATTGAGTTAATTTTCTTCATAGCAGCCCATATGGTGCTGAGTTTTATATTTGGGACTAAGACATTGTTGATAACACACCCATGTTTTGGCTGTTTCTGAGCAGTGCTTGTACAGCATCACAGGCCTTCTCTCTTTTTCACTCTGGCTGGTGGTGGGTAAGGGGCTGGGAGGGCACACAGCTGGGACAGCTGACCCCAGCTGGCCAAAGGCACTTTCCACACCGTATAATGTCACGTTCGGCCATCAAAACTGGGAGGGGGGGTGTCATCTTTTCAAGGTGGATGTTGCCCAGGGAGCGGCTGGGTATTGGTCTGCTGGTGGGAAGGGTGAGTGATTGCCTCTGCAAGGGTGAGTGATTGCCTCTGCATCACTTATTAAACTTCCTTTAACTTGACCAACGAGGTTTTTCTCACTTTTTCTCTTCCAGTCCTCACCCCCATCCCACTGAGGTGGGGAGAGAGCAAGCCTCAGCTGGTGAATGTTTAATTGTTGTCTGGGGTCAGTCAACCACAGGGTCACAGGAGGAAGAGGACGGAACTGAGAGAGGGACTACAGAACCTAAACCTCATGTTACTGTAGGTACCTAATGACTTGGCAGTGTACAGATCCAAAGACTGTGTTATTAGTTGTTAAAGGCAGGCAAAGCTTCGTGTGAGAGCCTTGCACCATTCCACATAGCTTTTCCAATCTTACCCACTGTCGAGTTGGCTTCCATTGGTGTGACCTACCTGGGAAAAGAAAAGTAATGAAAGTAGACAACTTTCTCCCTCTTGGTGAGACAGTAGAACTAATCTATAGCATTTCATCTCTTAACTTTCAGAAAGGGAGTGACTTTTGGGGACATTTCACTTCTCTTCTGCATTTTCAATAAAGCAAGTTTTAAAAGTGACTAGTGCTTTCTGGAGCGTTAGACACACAGCAACATTTGATACCTTGAACCTCTTGCGTGTTTTGTGTTCCAGCTGCTCTTGAATTGTCAAACCACTAGCTCCCATCCCTTCCTTGCAAAATGAGACCTTTAAAGCCTTTCGTCATTGCAGCTGTAGGGTGGAACGCTGCCTGCCGAAAAGCTGGATGACAAAACTACCTTTGGCTTGAAAGAGTCTGTGTTTTCAGTTCTTTTAAAAAATGCACAGGGCAAACAGCAAGTCTTCTGATGCCTTAATTCAATAGCAAATGCTCGAAGAGCTACAGTATGGGTCAGGTTTTTAAATAGATGTCAGCTTTTGAAGTCAGATCTTTTGAAAAATCAGCACAGAAATATAACGATAGTAGGTACAGGGAAACAAAGAGTAACAGGGCCACTTTTAGTTGTTTTTAAGGGTTGTTCTGTCTTGGAAAAATGTCCTGTGGCGTCCAAACACCAGAAAATGTCATTGGGCACATGAATTTATTTATGAACTTTCTTTGTATCCCGCTGTCATGCTAGAGTAAGTACAATTAGAGATGGATCCTGGGATTTTGCAGGCTGAGCGAACGTATTGTGTACACTCGTGATAGTCACAGAGATGCACGTAGGATAATTCTTAGGCAGCGCAGAACGAGAAGGAAGCTTCTCCTCTCCTTTTTTGCTTTGGGCAGCCTTGCATTATTTCTAGAGACAGCTCTGACTTCAGCATTCAGAAATCGGGGAGCGAAAATGGTTTTGAGGGTTGACCTCAAGGCCTGGAGGTCTAGGGAGGGATGCACTCTGGGGCTGTTTCAGTGACTTATCAGGGAAATAGTAGCATGGCTGTTATAAACCATGAAACGGGGCACTTAGTGCCTGTAGTTCAAACTGACGGACAACCATGAGATCATGGTGGTTTCTCTGGCTGGTGGCCAGAAGAGACTACAAAGGCTTGGTCAAAGTAAGAATCCAGGATATTGCGGGCTTCCTCTGGATGTGTACTCAAGAAAATAAATAGTGCCGATACACTTGTCATACTGGCATAATATTTCCAAATTGCTTTTTTCTAATTTTATTAATTGTGGTAGTAACCTAGCTGAGTATGTATAATTGTGGAATCCTGTGTACGCTTGAAGACTTTTGATCTTTTAAAGGATAGATTAGTTAAGCCTCTAGTTATTTCTAGGGTTTCAGGGTTTTAAAAACATATTTCCATCTTCTTTAATGTTGCCAAGAATGCAGCATTGCTTCTGTGATGGTGGGAAAGTCCTATTTGTATTGCTCTTTTCACAGAGGGTTTCATTTATTCTGTGTGGATGTAAAACAGTTTTTTCTCTGGTACTATCCGGATGTTGGAAGGTGGAAGGTAGACGTTTATTAAAGATACACTTCTCTATGTGGCTTTATGAGTTGTCAGTGTAGTTTGACCACCATAGCGAAGTACTTATGTTGTGAACTATTTCAAGAACAATGTGTAATTGCAAAAGAACTGAGATCTGCTCTGAATTGTCAGAATACACTCTTAACTAGTTTAATCCACGTTTACAACCCTGCCTGTGGTTAACCACCCTAGATAAGATCATGGGCTGTCTTATTGTGAGTGCTAACGTGTAAAGGATTGATGATACAATTCACATTAAAATTACTTTTATTTGTGCTCTATTTTTTTCTATTGTCTTTGGCTTTGAGAGGAGCTTTCTGTGCTGTGAGGAATCTTACCACTTTATTAAGCGACTGTTTCTCGGAATAATCCATTGTAGCTGGAAAGGTAATAACTGGCCTTCCGTAATACTACACTACACTGTTTTCCTGCAGTGCTTCCACAGAAGAGGCTCCAGTGGTTAAGACTGCTCCTATAACATGCTCAATCACATGTCTGGACGTATGCACGATATGAAACTTGAAACTTGCCAGTATATATGGTTTTAAGTCAACATAGCTAAAAGCAGCCACAGTGCATCTCTTGAACTGTTGTGAGTTATCACAGAAAAGCAAAGGGAATTCATTTCAAGTACTACCTTAATCTGGGCCTTGTCCTACCTATTAGCATAAATCTTCTTCAGTTTTCACTAGTTTACCAGGTAAAAGTAGTATTTGAGCTGGAGCATTTGGGGTATGCCATCAGGGTCGTCATGTTTTACTACTAGTTATTTTACCAGAGAAATCGCAGTGTGTATATGTGTGCGTGTGTCCCCACATATTAAAAAATTCTATAATTTTTTTTTAGCAATATAGTATAAAAACTGTTAAGAAATGCATTAATAGCATTCAGTCAAATTAGCTAGGCAGATGAGTGGGTTGTCCTCCACCAGACTTTAGCCTGCTGCAGAACTGTTCCGCAGAACAAATCTGAAAAATAATAAGCTTTGCAGCTAACTTTCTACGTAATCTCTTGTGGAGCATCGTTCTTAATGTATTTCCATTTGAAACCAGGCATTTAAATAAAGGATTTTGTTAGGAGCATCTTCAGCATTTGATTTATCCCCAGAACAATGGCAGTAATAGGAATTGTGTGGAGTGTGGGGAGTACCTAGATTTAGACTAGATATAAGGAAGAAATTGTTTGCTGTGAGGGGGGTGAGCCCCTGGCCCAGGTTGCCCAGAGAAGCTGTGGCTGCCCCATCCCTGGAGGGGTTCAAGGCCAGGTTGGACGGGGCTTGGAGCAACCTGGGCTGGTGGGAGGTGTCCCTGCCCAGGGCAGGAGCATGGACTAGATGGTCTTTAAACATCCCTTCCAACCCAAACCATTCTATGATTCTATGTTCTTTCATTTTCACCTGTCTTACTTGGTTATAGCGCTTTTGAGCTGTTCTTGTACTTTGCCATGGCAGATGCTTTGGTTGGGACTGCGGATAAGACTTAAATTTCTTTGGTCAGCCTCAGCACCGCTGCTCCTTTGCCTGCAGTGAACAGCATTTGTTCTGTGGAGCGGCTCATGGCTCCGTACCTACTGTTAGCAGTAGGTTATGGATTGGGAATTTTAACGTCAGCACTGGTTGGAGTAGGATGTAGGCATCGGTGAAAGACGAGCTTCCTGCGTGTGAGGGAATATTTTGCATGCAGGGATTACGGAACAGCTCCCAGTCCAACTGGTCCTAATCTGTCTAGAAATAACGTACTATGTGATGGGTATAAAAGTGTGAGTGTCTTTATTTTTAAAGTTGTCCACTGGAATCTGACCCACTGGAAATGAGAGGCTTACACCCGCAGAGAATTTGCATGTGAGAGAAGGAGGATGTTTAGCTCTTCTGGCACTTAAGATACAGCCTGGCTTAAGCTGTCTGTATTTATTTATTAATAGGTGATAAAGCCATCTGGTCTTTATTTCAGAACACTTAAAAAGTGGCCATTGGTGAGCCTGGATTTTCTAGAATACCATTTCCTTGGTGGCTTCTGTCTCTGCGTCTTATTCATGTTATATTTTGTTTCTCTCCATAGTGGGCTTCGTGCTAAAGTGCACGTGCTGAAGAAACTGTGGCACTCCGTGGGATTTGGCATTCTGCTGTGAGGATTACTGCCGGGAGATGCCTGGCTAATTCCCAGTGCATACTGTTCCCACAGACAACCTGGAAATGGGTGCGGTTGACGTGAGGAGTAGCAACAAAGGTATGAAGCTGGGATTGCCTTCTGGAATGGCAGCGCATCAAAGGGCTAGGAAAATCTATAAAATGAGCAATAAAATCACTTTGAAAGTTTCAGGTTTACTTGTTTTACTACTGCAGGGAAATGCTTGTAACGTATATACACATAAACCACATTGGTTTATATTGTGAATATAGTATGTATTCTTTGAAGAAGTAGATAAGGGGAAATCCCTTCAGAACTCTTGCAATAACTGTGCTGCTTTAAACGGGTTATTTTCTTCTGTGACCATCTTAAACTCTTGTTTTTTCAGGTTTCTTTAACTGAATTGTTTCCTTTCTGTATGAAGGATGCAGTCAACTTCGAAGTCTGCTTGGAAGAAGGTTAATTGTTAATCGCTATCAACAACACTCGAGGGTGTCTGAACTAATTTGGGGAAATGCATTTTCCCCGCAGCAGCAGGTGCTGCATGTTTTCCACAGTCTGCTATAGTAGACATCCATTGTACAGCTTTGACATGTGGCTAAATCCACAAAAACTGATGCATGTTTTAAAAATAGCCCTTAAAATGGTATGAAATCAAGGAAATGCTGCGTGGAACCATAACATCAGTGTAACAGTGGTTAGGTTCTATATGTCTTACTAATATAAGGGAATTCACGGCAGCTGTCAAGGACCTACATTCTACCTGTGGGAAGATGCCTGAAGGTATGCAGAAGAGGGAGGCTAGGGAAATACAGGTTTTTAAACATTGACTCTGTTGGAAACATGGAGCTTTATTCTTGTTTACCAGAGGCGTTTATCTTCACTAGAAATTCAGATGTTTTATATACCAAAGTCATTGGATAAAAGAGTTGATAACTGAAACAAAGCGTGGAATGCAGATCTTCCTCCTCCCAGGTGATCGTCTGCTGTGTGTGCGTCTGTGTAGTCTTTCTGTCTGCAGGATGGACCTTTGATGTTCCCTGCAAGGTGTATCAGTTTCAGTAAGAGAGATCAAGAGCTTCCCGCTATGAATGAACAGGTCGGCTCTTGATAGAACGCTTTCTTGGAGAAATGGTGGTCTGAATCCTAGCAAGAATTAACCCAGATCTCCCACATCTGAGGCAAGTGTGCCACTTAACTCCTGTTGAATGGAGCCCTACCTCCATTTACTTCACCCCCCACCAGAGGAGAAGGAATCTGGTCTGAGTGCCATCTGGATCAAACCCCTCAGACGAAGCCCTCAAGAAGGGCTTGTGAATACAAGCGTGAGACTAAGCTGCAAGATAGGCTGGTAAGCTGCTCGGGCCTGCCAAAATTGGGTGTGCCTGAAAGCAAAATTTCCTGTGATTAGAGAATGGAAAACTTTGAGGTGCCTGGGGAATTCTGGTAGCAGCTGAGTGGGTGAATGTGCAGTTTTTCATTTGTGTGTCTACTCTGATTTTTAATTTTTTTTTTTTTTTTTTAAAGAATTTCTGATGGTGGATTTATGTATAGGAACGCTATACAGTTCATGGCTAATATCAGTTCTAACACAGGAATGGTTCGACTGGAGTGTGGTTTAGGTTTTTTCCAGTCTCTGTGTTGGTGAAGAAAGGCTTAAAATGGAAGGATTAGCAGGTTGTGCCTGGGTGCACTCTCACACCCTGAGCATTGACGAACCACCCAAACGTCTCTCTCTGCTGGACGCATTGACCTGTCGGTGCAGTGACCAGTGGTTTAGAAAGCTGGAATTTTTGTATTCTGTCTGAATAGGAAAGCCTGAAGCTGTGAATGTGTACCGTGCAGTGCAATACCCAGTAGTGTATCAGGCACGGGGGAAGTTCATTGTGCCCGTAGCTATAATAGTATGTTAAATACCAGGGTTATTAATCTTTCCTCACCTTCCTTCACTACAAGAAACTTGTAGTCCATGTATTAATGTGTTTTTGTATGAGATTTAATTGCTTAGACTTGTAACAACTCAAAACTTAAGATCCCGTTTCCCATTGTGACTGGAGTCTTGAGAAATGGGTTCTATTTAAAAGCAGGAAATTGTTGTTTTGATTATATTACATTTTCAATGGCATATGGAGGTTCACCTATTGTTGCTCAGAAGGTTAATTTTTAAGGGCAGGTATTAGGTGGCAGAGAGCAGATACACGTTGTAGTTAGGCACCCCCAAAAGCCGCCTGGTCCCCTCATCTGTGTCTCTCATGTGATAAGGGTGTTAATAACATAATGAAAGTCAGGGTCTCCCTGTTGAAATGGACGGGCCGTTCGGTTTCTGGGTTGTTTCTCCTGAGTGGTAGATGCTGTCCATGGAGCTTTCTTTCCTTCTTGGATAATACAATGAGCATTATTGCATAAGAAGAAATTACCATTTTCTGTAAAATCAGTGTAATTTGTAGAGCATTTTGACATCACACCATGCAGTGATGTTAGCGAGCTGACGGAGGCGTGCAGTGGAGTGCGTCCCAGCCACCGGGGAAGCTCTGGGCTGTGGCGCGGCGGAGCGGCACGTTTTCACTCCACCTCCCTCTCCCTTAACTCACTCAAAAGATTTTTGGAACGTAAAATACATGAAAATCATTTCTCTGCAGGGATATCTCTGCTATAGCTCTACTAGGTCTGGAATCACACAGTGAACTAAATCTAGCTTATCTTTGTATTGCTGTGATTAAGCCAAGCATCTAATTATATTCATAAATCTGTTAACGTCAATGGGAAAGCCTGTGGCAGAGAGCTTCGCTGGTCTGGGATCGGCGTGAGGTTGACTAAAGAACACACTGGAAATGTACACTTTAGATGAAATGATGTTTTTGTTAATCAGCATTTGCTTGTATGACACACATCAGCACCAGCCCTGAAGGTAAGATGGTTTATAGATGAGTGGAGACCAAGGCTCAGTACTAGGGCAATGATTTTCTAAAAGTAAACTGCAGCCAGGAGTGATGCTGGGAAGGGAATTCCAGAGTTCTGGCTTCCTGCACTTGACTTGAATCATGTCAGCACTATATTTGCTATCTTAAAGAAATTACCACAATAAAACACTTTAATGTTTATCTTAACAAACATAATAAAGAAAGGTATTTCGTACAATAAAATGTGATTAGACCTGTGGAAGAAATAATAGTCTCTAAATTAACTTCAGATGAAGGCAAACTTTACCTTTTATTACATGATTTTGGCTTTCCCATTGCATAAGCTGAAAGCAGCAATGATTATTTTTAAGGGTTAAAAAAATTAACAGGTTAGAAATTTTTTTAAAAGGTTTTGACATTCAATCTGTCATCATTGTCTTCTCAAGAATGCAGGCAATGTTTTAAAAAAAAAAAAAAAAAAAGGAGAGGGTTTTGTTGAATGACATTGATCTTCTTTGGAGTTCTTGTTTGGTTTTCTGCTCATTATGCTCCTGACATGGAAACAGACTTGAAAAGGCTGAGAACTATGACATTAAATGTAGCTTTCAGGTATGCCATCAGGTCTAGTAATAGAATATATACTGAACTTGATTTTTTTTTTTTTTTTAACAGCAAGAACCAGTATTTGAAAGTAACGCTTTTCTTCTGTGCTTCTCTTCAAAGCGCAACACTTGGTATACCTTCAGAAGATTTATAAAATAGACTACTTCCAAGGTTTCATCTCAGTTTTTGAAAATGAGTTTCAGTTCTTCGAGCCTATACCAACAACGTTGTTGTGGCTGAGTGCATGCTGTTGAAAAGTGCACAGGACAGGAATGCATGAAAAAAATGGAGTAGAAGTTCGTACTTGAGAAACAAACTGGCTGATGTAAGCCTAAGTTTTCCTGTTGAGTGACAAAAATGATAAACCATACAGCAGGGATAGAGAAGAGGTGATAGAAGAAATAGTATGAGACGTAAATCGTGAGCTTGGTATACTTTCTCATTTAAAAAAAGTGTAAGCAATCATATAGTACAAATAACTCGAATTCAAAGGCTGTTTGTAATACAAAGCTAAGAAATTCATTACCAGAATCATCACTGGATAATATGAGAAAAGGGGAATCTTCATTTATGGTTTTCTCCTGGAGTGTCAGAAGCAATGCCAGCCTCACGTCCCCAGCACAACAGGGCGGTTGATGTGGGCAAAGACACCACAGACCGGCGGCTTCTCTGTGGTGGTTTTGGAAGTTTCTGTGCAGTATTTGGCAGGGGTTGTTGCCTCTCAGCCACACGGCCCGTTAACAGGCTATAGCTATTCCTTTATATGGTGCCTGTGGTGGCAAAAGTGGTTTGCATATGTACAAACTGCGCAGTGGGAGGGATTTGAGGGTTTTTTTCTTTATTTGATGTTATGCTGAGCTTGCTTAGAAATATTTAGAATACCTGGCTCTTACATGACTATCCTTTTCTTCTTTTTTTTTTTTTTTTTTTTTTTTCCTTTAATACGATTTTCTGGTACGTATTTATACCCATCCTGGAAGAAACCTAAGGGCCATTTTGTATAGCCCTTCATGTCTTGGTTTCTGTAGCTGAGTGCTTTATAGTCAATATTCTGCCTGCTGCCGGAGAGAGCTGCCAGTTGTTTCCATGTTCCCTCTGACCTTCGCTGGCCTCTTGCAGGGAAATGCTGGAAGTATTTTGCGTGGTTGTTGGGATGCTATTTGTGAGTCCTCTGTGTTCCATGCCTTAATTTGTATTTTGGACATGGAAGTGAATTGGGGCAATTAAAGTAGTTTAAATGTGTGCCTGCTTATCTTTTTGTGGGAAAAAAAACCCCAACCAAAACCCAACAAAACAACCAACAAAGCCAAAGCAACCAAAGCAACCACCTTTTTGTTTTGAAAGGCTAGCAAATCTTTCCCACAAATTAGATTCTCTTAGATTTTTATTTTGTTGTAATACAGCGTCTAGAACCAGACACCGCGTTTGTAGTGAAACTGATTTAGTGCAAAGTAGGGACTCGGAGGTTTCGCTGGCGCTTGCCAAGGGTGAATGGGCCTGGGGAGGTGGCTGGAGGGAGACTGTGAAATTAGAAGAGGCATCTGAGAGTGTGTGCTGAAGCCCTCTTTCTAAATTAACTTACACCGAGTGCAAGACTTCAGAACGCGTTTGAAGTAGAATTGTGGCCTTTCCCAGCAGAAGCTGAGGGTAACTGCACATACTGCCCAGCACTAGAAATCAAAATCGAATCAAATTCTTGTCTCTGGAATACAGTTCTTGTTTAGCTTCGTAGGAGGTTATGCCAAGGGGCTTGCTAAAGCCACGATGAAGCAGGTCACATTGGTCAAAATTGTTGTTTAAATCCACACCCAGCCTTTTGGCGTTTTTGCCCTGCGTTTTGTCTCACTGCGTTCAGATTGCTGCTAATCTGAAATGCTGAAAACATTCACAGTCCTGATATTTACGTAATGAAGAAAGCGTGAAGCACCCCGCTACCAAAACCTTGCCACGTAAACCAAATACGAGCAAGACACTGACGAAGTGCAGCGAGTCCAGCAGAGGTGTCCAAGATGGACAAGGGGCTGGAGCTCAAGGGAGGCCAAGACACCTGGGTTTGCTCTGCCAGGAGCAGAGAAGGACGCAGGTGATGTTACACCATCTCTTCCCTCAGTTGGAAGCACCAAATTATTGAGGTTTACATAGAGAGTGAAACTCTGGAGAAAAAATTTGGTGGCGTAGGAAATACATAGGGGTGAGGGACAGAAGGAGGGAAGAGGAGACGATGCCAACCAGGTCAGCAGGTTGTCCAGGTCCAAGGGTGTGATCACAAAGGAGGGCAGGGGAGAATCCTTTTGCTAGGGATCTGTCTGCAGAGTTGAGCAGCTGGGGGGCTCTACAGCTTCTTCAAACGTATGTACGTGGGCCAGAAGTAGATTCTGCTCCGTTCTGGGAAATTACATGTAACTTGCACTTTTCCTGATTCATCAGTGCTGCAGAGCGCTGCGTGTCCATAATCACCCTCCCGTGTTGCAAACCATCTTCTTCAATTTATGAAGTGCATATTTTATTTAATGAATTATTAATGCAAGCAAAGCAAAATAAGGAATCCGTTCACTATTTCCCGTCGCCAGGCAGATGTTTAGCCATTTCCAGAAAGACAGGGCTTCATCACGTGTAATGGTTATTTGGGAAGTCTGAAGGTCCCTCCTCCCTCCTTTCCCCCCCCACCTTTTATTGCTGAGCATGGCCCCATGTGGGATGGGACATCCCTTTGGTCAGTTGGGGTCAGCTGTCCCACTGTGTCCCATTTCAGCTCCTTGTGCCCCCCGGCCTGCTCGCTGGTGGAGTGAGGAGCAGAAAAGTCTGTGATGCTGCGCAATTACTGCTCAACAACAGCTGAAACACAGGTGTGTGGTCAACACTGGTTTTGGTCATTAATCCAAAGCACAGCACCATATGAGCTACTATGAAAAAAAATTAACTATCCCAGCCAAAAGCAGTAGAATGCTACTTGCATCTGGTGACGTTTCCTTTTAGGTTTCTGTTAATCTCAACACATTTTACATAGTTTGTGCTTTTATCACTTAAAAACCCAAGCAAACATTTATTCCTTTGCTAGGTAACTGGGTGAAGTGCTACTTTGAGAAGAAGAGAAGGCGGCTTTTTTTTTCTTCTTTTTTTTTTTTTTTTTCCCCCTCTCTCCTTCTGCAGTTGTGTATTTTGTGGTTCCAGATTACAAAACCAAAGCAGTCTTTCCCCAGGGATTAGTTGTCCTGCAAAGACTTCTCAGATTCTTTAATCTGTAGTTTCTTCTACTCTCTTGAAGTGTCAGGAATTGATGTAAATGATTTGCTTGTTTATTGTCTTTGTATTCATTTTCCTAGTTGTAGAGAAATTGAAAAGTTGTTTATTTTAATGTGTAGGGGTTTTCTCCGAGCCTAAACAATTGTTTGCCTTAAGTGAGCATTAGATACCCTGGTCTACTTTGCATAAAACAAGTCTGTCTCTTTAATTGCACAAAAGTATACAATTCTTCTTACATTCTCATTATTTTCTCCTTGTTTATAAATAAAAAGAAGCACTTGTTTAAAATAATAACCAATTAAGAAGTGTGCTTCACATGAAATGGGATTTGTGTTACTGGGAAGGGAGGGTGCTTGTGCTTGGTGTGTTTTAAGTGTAGAGTGTATGACCTACAGGTGTTGAATATACAGTAATTCTGCTTGGCTTCACTCCATTAAATTAGCCACCCTGCTTTCTTTAGCTTGCTGGGAAAATTGCAAATGCATTGGTTTGTGTCTCCTTGGCAGTTAGGAGTTTAGCAGGACATTGATTCTTCCCGGACTTCCAGACAGAGTCCCATTGTTTATCCTTAAACTCTGCCAGGGACTTATCAGATGCCGTGTAATGAGCCCCCTTCTTTTAGAGATGCTTCAGCTCTGTAAAGAAACCGCTAACAATTACTGACTTTCCTTTCGTAGTAGTCATTTTCAATGAGAAAAGCTTATTCTATTTTAAGGGTTTGGGGTTTTTTTTTAATGGTTTAATCTGGTATGTTGGAGGACACTTGTTAAATGAGATTTTTTAGTCGTGGGCATGATAAGCATTTCTGTGCAGCAGGTATTGATTTGTCGCCATTAGTATTGCCGTTCTCGGGTGTGGTGTGGTTCAGGGATGTGTTGCCTCTGGAAATCTCTGCATCAATGCGCCAGCTCCATAGGCATGCACTTGGTAAGGAAACTGATTTAGTAAAAAAACTAATAAAAAAACCCCAAAACTTCCTAATATCTAATCTAAATCTCCCCTCTTTCAGCTTAAAACCATTCCCCCTCCTCCTATCACTACATGCCCTTGTAAAAAGTCCCTCCCCAACTTTCTTGTAGGCCCCTTTAGGGCCTGGCAGGGGCTGGAAGGTCTCCCCGGAGCCTTCTCTTCTCCAGGCTGAACCCCCCCAGCTCTCTCAGCCTGTCCCCACAGCAGAGGGGCTCCAGCCCTCCCAGCATCTCCGGGGCCTCCTCTGGCCCCGCTCCAACGGTTCCGTGTCCTTCTGCTGTTGAGGACTCCAAAGATGCTGTATTTTGCTATAAAACTTTACAAGAATTTTTTATTAAAAGGAGGGCATTGCAGAAGATACAAGGCAACCAAACAAACTTTCTATCCGTTTAGAGAAATACTTGAATTACTACTTCCTTTCAGGGAAACTGTGATTAATGACCACTGAGCAAAGAAAATTAATGTATAATGATAAAAAGCTTCACGGGTCACATCATCTGTCTTCAAGCTCTCTTAATAAAGCAGTACTGCCATGGGATGCAGCAAAGGAAGATTCATCTGTTGAGATCCAGGCTCCAATGGATGATTTAAGCTCAAATACACTTGCTGCATATTTCACTGGTGACCATCTGTTTGATCAGCATATGCTTTAGTGACTCACGGAATACCAGGTTGGAAGGGACCAAGGATCCCATTCAAGGATCATCTGGGCCAACCTTTCTTGGCAAAAATCCTACCATAGCTTCATTGGTACTGGTCTGTCACCTGGATTAGCTGTTCGGATGACACTATGGTTACATCTATGTCCCCAGAACAGATCTGTACCAACTAAAAACTCTCTTTTCGTATCTGCCAGCAGAGCGTGTATTTGTTCTGTCCGAACAGCTGCCTACCTACGAGAGAGCTGAAGAGCAGCTGCTGTGATAAGAGGGACAGAAGCGAAAAGACTAATTTTTGCATTTGGATAATGAAATGTCAGAGATTCTCATATGGTTCAGCCTCGTGTAAGTGCATCGTTTTTCAGTACAGGCTGTCTTGTCTTTTGTTCTGACTTGTTCTCTCCAGCTGTGCTTTCATAGTCACTCACTGCTTGGTTTCCTCCCCATTTGTTTCCTTCTTAGTCTTAGAAGCTGTTGATGACTTATATCATCTCCCTTGTATCAAGGGAGGTTCATCTTCATTTAGTTTAAAATTGTTCCTAAGAATATTTCTATTGTTTCTTCCACTTTATTTGGACTCCAAATGTATGGAAATGTGCTGACATCCTCAAAAAGGAATCTCAGCTGGGTTTCTGTGCCCAGATGTTAATCTGCTCCATGGGAGACAGTTTCAGTCTTGTTGTTTGCTTGCTTTTTCCCACTTAAAATATCCAAGAATGTAACAAACCTAGTATGTTGCAAAAAAAATTTGAAGTTCTTTAAGCTAATTGTGAAAATCCTGTTCATAATTTTATCTGTGCTTGAAGTTACCTTTCTACTTTAAATCTCCTTTTGGTGGTGACTTGCAGCCTTCTCTCCTCTACTGTAGGAGTACTTCTTCCACATTCTTTGTTGAGTACCATGGAAAAATGAAGGTTAAAATATTATTTTTAATGTAAGAATAAGAAAAGGAGTGGTCAGAATGACTTCGTCTATACATTTAGGTAGACATATTCCGTTCTATAGAATTTCTTTTTCTGAAGTTAAATTCTGGCCTTGTGGAGGCTGATGGGAAAATTTGCTATTACTTTCAATGATCAGGAATTAAAATATTTAAACACCTTTAACTCTCTGCATATTTTTGTTGTTCTTATTGTAGAGTGAAAATAAGATTTTTGAACTTTTCTTTCCCCAGCCTCTCTCTTCCATAATTTTCTGGGATTTAGTTCCTAACGTTTTCTGCTCAACTTTCATTTTAGTTCTAAAAGGGGAAGAAAACTGTATGTCATTAATAGATTTTTTTTTTTTAATTTATTTTTTATTCAACTCCCAAATGAAATATTTTGGTAAGATTTTATAAATAATAATAAAAAAGTGCTCCTTTTAAAACCTGGGCCACAAAAGTGGCCTCTGGAGTTTTAAAGAAAACTTCCTTTGTTGAAAGCTCTAACTGTTGTGAGCCTGATGTACTTTAAAGACATACATATATATATATGTTTATTTGTTTGTTTGTTTCAAACGGTGCAGGATTAATCAGGAGTACTCAGGTGACGCAGTTAGTAACAGGCACTGGAGTGCAAATTAGCAAGTGCCTCTTCAGTCAAATTAAGACCACTTCAAAATAGTTTGTGGTGCGAGAGGAAACCTTTGGAGTGCTATTTCCCCTTACAGAGAGAAGCAGACTCGGAGCAGGCGCCTACTTACTCTGTCCATGTTATCTTTAACGCACGCATCCGCAGAGAGCCAAGTCAAATTTCATTACACTGTTCTCTTAATACTTGATGTCTTTTTTTGAATGGCCTTCGTAGGCAAGTCCCGTTTAAAAAAAAAAAAAAAAAAGGTCGCTCTAGATATCTTCTCTCTATAAAAATAGTGAGAAGACTGTTCCCTAGGTTCAGTAGCTGACTAAACAAAGTAGAAAGAACAGAGCGGACTATTTAGATGTTGGCAGATATTAATGCATCAGAACAAAGAAGGCAAACGCCATTGGAGAGTATAATCTAGTCTTCAAGTTAGTCATTTAGACCAGGAAATATATTTTGCTTCTTTACTGCAGGTTTATTACAAATTTATGGCCCATCCAGCAGCTGGGAGTTACTCAGTGAGTCTTGTTGCAATTCCGTGTCAGCCTAAGCCCAATTTAACTATGGACTTCCGAGGCGCAGTCCTCTTTCCTCCATTTTATGCCTTGTGTTCCCATCTTTTTGTTTTCAGGTCTGCAGCCCGCTGGAGCTGGGCTGAGCCGTTTCAGCGTGTGTAATGCGGCAGAAAGCTCCTCTGCCCAAAAGTTCGCTCGGTGTCTCGGTGTCCTGGAAATGGGGTAAGGTGGGTGCGGAGCCAGGGCCATGGAGGGCGTGAGGCTCCTTTGGTTCCTCTGTGTTGTTCAGTCAACTGCTTAACCCACGACCAATTATTTATTTATTCATTTATTACACTAGGGCTTCTCTACACGATCCCTTCTGACAAAAATGATGGCCAGAGAAGGGAGCTGATAGCCCAGCACTCAGATGGGTTTAGTTGAGCAGCCCGCAAATCTTTGGCTCGCTTTTATTTGGGTGTATTTTATTGTGCGTGAAGACCAGAATGCATGAGCACACATACAGCTGCTGAGCGCACAACTGTTCCTTTGTCTTCCAACTAAACCTGCAAGAAATAGATTACAGCTGTACCGTAGTAGGTTAAACATTAAAATATTGGCTGTGCCTGGTTCAGCAGCATACTGGTGTTTGGTGGGCAGGTCGTGAATGTCAGCCTCCCTTAATTGCTTAGTCCTTGCAACGGACAGGTCCTTGTTCTTCCTGAATTACCTTCTTTTGAGTCACCACTTTTCATAAAATCACAGAATGGTTCAGGTTGGAAGGAACCTTAAAGCCCATCCAGTGCCACCCCCTGCCCTGGGCAGGGACACCTCCCACCAGCCCAGGTTGCTCCAAGCCCCGTCCAACCTGGCCTTGAGCCCCTCCAGGGATGGGGCAGCCACTTATTACTTAAATTCTCCTCTCAGGGTTTTGTGTCTTTTCATGTTTTTTGCTTTTCCAAATCTTTGAGTTACTGAATTGTTACTAAACCGGCAGTCTCATTTCTCCACTGCTCCCTTTCCTTGTTTCTGCTTTTTTTGTCTTGGCTGAATAGCCTGTGTACTTTCTTGCGTATGGACTAATGACAATAACCATACTCAACAACAACGTCTACAGTATAATCAGGTCAAAATCACAAGCCTGTGACTCACAAATCTGTTTGTTTGGGCCTGGTCACATAGTCTTCCATAAATCTGCAGCCGTAACCCCGCAGGCTTTTGTACAGTGCAATTTGCATTCATCTGTGTCTAGTATTTATATCACCTAGGTGTCTAAATACGGGCATACCTGCTGAGTATTTATTGATCTATTACCAAAGCACGCGAGGAATGCAAACCAGCTACCCAGGAACCGGCTCGGAGCAGCAGTGAAAGAGCATAGTTTATTTTAAGACAGACTGCTTGGGGGGTGAAGTTCATAGGTAGTTTTCTGACAGCATAAAACAGTAACCACGTTGTCGGTTCCTGCTCGTTCCTGTGCTGTGTTTGCATAGGCATTTATACAGCTGCAAAGTGAACCGAGCCAGAAAAAGGAACGTGGCTGAAAAGCAATCTTTTCTGGGTTTATTTTAACCCGGAGCAATTCCTCTGTTTAGTTCATGGTGTGGCCACACACACCTTCTGGGGGGCAAGTCGGAGGTGGGAACGAGCAGTTGGGGACCGGCAGGTGGCTGCAGATTAGACTAATTTAAGAAGTAATCATAGAACCATAGACACACAGAATGGTTTGGGTTGGAAGGGACCTTAAAGATCGTTAACTTCCACCCCCCTGCCCTGGGCAGGGACACCTCCCACCAGCCCAAGTTGCTCCAAGCCCCGTCCAACCTGGCCTTGAACCCCTCCAGGGATGGGGCAGCCACAGCTTCTCTGGGCAACCTGGGCCAGGGGCTCACCCCCCTCACAGCAAACAATTTCTTCCCCACATCTCATCTCAATCTCCCCTCTGTCAGTGTAAAACCCTTCCCCCCCGTCCCATGGCTCCCCTCCCTGCTCCAGAGTCCCTCCCCAGCTTTCCTGGAGCCCCTTGAGGGCCTGGCAGGGGCTGGAAGGTCTCCCCGGAGCCTTCTCTTCTCCAGGCTGAACCCCCCCAGCTCTCTCAGCCTGTCCCCGCAGCAGGGGGGCTCCAGCCCTCTGCTGGGCATCTCACCTGCAGGCTCAGGAGATGGCGTCACCTTCTGCTGCCTTTCAGCACTTCCCTCCTCGTCCCCCAGCCTCCCTCCTGCCCTGGCACGCGTCGGACCTCAGCACCAGGCACTTCAGGATGCTGAATGGCTGCGTTATTACTTAAATTCTGCAAGTGTGGGTGGTGCTAAATAATTCTCAATCCAGAAACTTTTTAGGCAAAAATTCATTATGCTGATTTTTAGGAATCTGTGTGCAATTTGGTTCGTACATTTCCTGTGAGAAATATTTATCTTTTTTCCCCTGCACCGTACAAATGGTGTTAAGAACGTGCTGTAAGAACAGAGAATAAAATTTGGATTTTTTTTTCTTTCTATTTTCTTCTGGGTTTATATTTTATTTTGTTAGATTATGCGAAACTAGAACCATTTGGTATTTATTAAGGCACATGGATTAAAAAAAACCCAAAACAACAGAAAAGCATGAATACATTTGCAGGCTGCTTATTTAGAAGTAGAGGATATCTAAGAGATTTTTTATACTGGAGACAGGAAAAAAAAAAAAAAACCCTTGTCAGCAACATAATGGGAGAAAATGTCACTGTTGTATAAGATGCACAACACAGAGGGTTAGTTTCGTAGCAGCTGTGACAGTTATGATAGCTAACGCCTTGAAACTTCTGTTCGGCATTTCTACAAGCAAAACACCACACTGAAGTAGAGAGCTCTGCCAACAGTCATACTTTCGTAAGTAAAGGGATTATGAAACATAAGCATTTGGATGCTGATTTTTATATTGTCTGTCAAGCCTGAATAAGTAAAGACTGATGAGGAACAGCAGTTTTTATACTTTATATCCGAGATTAAGTTTAGGTTGACTTTTAGAATGGAAGGTGTGTAGGATATATTTCTAAAAAGAAATTTTGAAGAAACCCTCACAACATTTGGTGTTCAACAGCAGCTGCTAAACAGAAATTTCTAACTGTGGAAATTGGTGAGTTGTTGGAGGAATTAGATCCATATTGTCTTGACAAGGTGAGAACACTAATTCTATGTCTTGTATACTATTTTGGCAGTATGATGAATTTAAAAACAAGAACGAGATTTTGGCTTTCAAATATGTCATGTATGTATTTTGTGAACACGGAACACAAGTTCAGCACAGACAAGGGCAGTAGACTGTCTGCTGGCCTTCTGGAGATGGGTTTCCACCATACAATACAGTCATTTCTGCTCTGGGACCAAGGAATTATTCCTGCGCAGAGTGGTCTGCAGTGGCTTTGTCGACCGAGCTGTGGTGGCGATGAGCTCTGTCGTGTTTTGGGGGAGCGCTGCTGTGATGAAGGGTTGAGGGGTCTGGAGAGCAAGTCCTATGAGGAGCGGCTGAGGGAGCTGGGGGTGTTCAGCCTGGAGAAAAGGAGGCTGAGGGGAGACCTTCTCGCTCTCTACAACTCCCTGAAAGGAGGGGGTAGCCAGGGGGGGGTCGGTCTCTTCTCCCAGGGAACAGGCGATGGGACAAGAGGAAACGGCCTCAAGGTTTAGGATGGATATTAGGAAGAATTTCTTCATTGAAAGGGCTGTCAAGCGTTGGAACAGGCTGCCCAGGGCAGTGGTTGATTCACCATCCCTAGAGGTATTTAAAAGATGGGTAGACATGGTGCTGAGGGACATGGCTTAGCGGTAACTTGGCAGCACTGGGTGAACAATTAGACTTGATGATCTTCCAACCAAAACAGTTCTATGATTCTGTGCTGTGCTGACTGCGTGGGGGTTCTGCCCCACCAGCCCCAGCCCGCAGCAGTGCTCCCTCCTTGGCTTTTCTGCCCTGAAGTGGGGAAGGGAGCAACGGGGCCTGGTGGCACCAGGATTATGAAAAATTCAAATGGTACCACCCCTCGTTACCTAACGTACCTGATCTGTTTTTCAGCTTTTAGTGGGGTTGCATGTTGTATTTGCCGTCTCTACAGAAGTTATCAAGATAACACTAAAAAGATTGTGTGAAAATTAGTGCCATTTTTCTGTTTGCACATGTTAATGCTCTGCAAATAATAAACTATTTAGAAACCTCGAGAGCTTCTGCAGCCTTTGTAGGTGGCATGGAGTTATTTCAGACATTTTTGCTATCCCTTATCACCTAAGGAGATGTGTTGGTTGATGTTGGTAGCATGCCTCTATCGTGACAAGTGTTGAAAGGAAGATGAAGAAGCAGAGTAAATAGTTTCCAAGGCTTGTGATCTTTTTCGTATCCAATTTGTGAATTGTGGAGAACTCCAGTTGTCACACTTTATATTTGTGATGCAGAAGCATCCAGACACTTCCGAGAAGGTTACCGTGTGTTCAGTCAAGTTGCAGTTGCTCTCAATTCTTGAAAAAATTTCTAATAAAGCTTTCCTTTGGTTTCATTTACAGTTATATCGCCGTTTGTGGTAGGCTTTGTACTGTGTTAGTGTAATTTGTAATAATTCTCGGTGTTGAAGTAGCAGTTGACATTTCAAGGACTAGTTTCATATATTTTTTAGAAATACAGCTTTGCACAGCACCTTTGGCTCTTCCCTTGTTTGGTACAGAGTGCTACAGCGATCCTTGCTTGCTATTTGTTAAGTGTTGGATTTATTGGTATTTTCTGCTGAGATGTCAGTGGTGACATTTGAACCTGAGGGGTGCGTTTTAAAGTAGTTGACATAGGGAACTATAAAATTGGATTTCTTTGCAGCTTACACAAGGGCAATGTGTAACACAAAGGGGCTCCTGTATTTGCAGGGAAGTCCAAGAGACCTTTCTGTTTAGCGAGTGGAGAGAGCTCTCGCAGCGTTCACTGTTCCAGTTGGAAGACATTTCTCCGGCTGCCATGATTTGTACTCTCCAGAGTGTCACCTTGGGTCTTTTTTCTTGTCCATCCCTGACTGCTGCTCCTTCCTCTCACCTATCCATCGCAGGAGTGGTTAAAACACTTGAACCGGAAAATAGTCACGCCTGACGGTGAGGGAGAGCTAGAAGAATATGGGGAAGAGATGAATGACTCCAAAAAGCCCAGGCAGCTTGGTGTCAGAGTCAAGTAGGAAGGGGAAGAAAGCTTTTAGACATTGGGAGAGCACAGCCACAGCATGCTTTCTGGGTCATTCACACCTTCTTCTTCACCAGGGCTGCCAGCTGTGGAGGCCACAGGTCGGTACGGGCTGCAGCTCTCCAACTCGGAGCAAAACAACAAACGATTCGAGCAGTTTGTTGAAGGAGCACTTACGGAGGAATATTCCCTTGTCCTCTTCGCTTGTACTACCACTTAAGAGCCACTCATGAGAGAATCATTCCAAGTGGTTTCTGTTCAAAGCAGCTTTCTGAGCCCTGGAGGTATTCATGATACAAAGCAGGAGAACTTTCACGTGGATGGGATTCTTAAGCTATATTTGCAATTAAGTTAGGATTATTTTTTTCACTCCACCCCTGTTTTCCCAACCCTGCACTTTCAAGCCTTTGAAGAGAGGGCAGCTGTCTGGCATGTCTGTCATAGTTCTATTTCTGGAGTGCTTCCAGTGTCAGTGATTTCTGGCAGCTTACAGAATTTTATCGAATAGGGACCATGAGATGATCACACCGGCGGAACTGCTGCGTCCTTGCTCTTCTCTGCGTCACCAGAATAAAGCAGAGAGACAAACCTGCCTAGTTTCCAAACTGGAAGAAGATGGAACCAAAAATTCTTAGGATGAGCTGTCTTCCTGAGATGTGTATGTGTGAATATGGATATATTGTTTGAATGTGCATGAAAGTGTACAGTAAGCATTTTGGCTTTCTCTGGAGCCTGTACTAAGGCCATCGAATGCCCTTGGTATGTCATGGCTGAGGCAAGCTGGAGGAGATCCCTTTTATTTTTTTAATAAAAGAGACTGATACTGGCTTTGGCCCAGTTCTATACCAGTGCTGTCTCTGACTAGCTGTAAATCCCCACCCTAACTGGATTGAAGCGCAGGTTAGTTTATATATATATATATCTGGGTCCCTGGGATCATCAGCTGGATGCTTTTGCTTCTATTCTGTAGGAAGCCCCCTTGGTACTTAGTTTTTCTGTAGTTAAACTGTGGACAAAATAATCCTTTTCCCTTCTATGCAATGTGTCTTGGCACTGGTTGATTAAATCCTGCCTATTTCTGTTCTTTAAGGAACAGAAGTGATTACACTAAATCGTGTATGAGATTTTGAAATACAGTCTGGTGTTTGTTTAAGGTTTGATTGGGGGTTTCAACAAGCTTGCTTCCTTTGAGATTATTAAGTGTAAGACTGAATTCATATCTATAAGAAAACAGCATTTATGGCTGTCAACAAACACCTCCCAGTCTGTTATAGATTAGTGTAAGATTAAATATGTTTAAGGTATGTAGTTACTCTTTTTTATGACGGAAAAAAAGAAAAGGGTAGTGACTTGCCTTAGATGGCAGATGTTTATAGTGGAGCAGAAATTGGGCCCACTCCTTCCAAGTCCTAGGCTAGTCATAATATGCTCATTTTTCCTTGCTTGAATATGCTAATAAAAGCTCAATCAATTGATTTTTTTTCTTTTCTTTTTTTTTGGGTACTTAAATCTTATTATGAATAACTTTTGAAACTAATGATAATTACTTGTGATCTTTTTGTCTTTGGAATCCATTCTGGCGAGGACTGTACAACAGTTAATTAATTTTCTTGTCTCTGGTTATCGATTAGTCAAGATTGATTTGAGTAAGCTGTTCTGGGTTCAGCTTAACCGGTCCTTTACATGCCTTATCTCTTATCTTTGACTGGCTGAGTCTCTTACACACAACGTATAATTTTTTTTTCGCCAAATGGATAGTAATGTGGCTTCATTCTTATGGGCTTAAGCTATAAAAACCTCATGCATAAGCTGAGTAAGTTAACTTCTGACCCCATTTTGGCTAACAGTAGCAACCATCAGCAGATGGAGAACTTTATCTTTCCACAGCACTTCATAGTGTTTACACAGCGTCAGATAAGAGCTGGAGGAATTCTGCCCCTATTATAGCATCGCTTCGCTGTGTTCAATGCGAACTTGCTTTGTAGGAATAAAAAAATACTTAGATTGCTGCATAAGGCAAGGTGTGCATTACGTTTTTCCTCCCAGATTCACACTTTATCCTCTGTGGAAAACTAGAATGTTTATGTTCTTGGCTATTGAGTTTCTTTTTTCCCTATAAACGCTTCCACCATGCTTTTACAGTAGTTAGTTATTGTTGTGATGCAATTGGCTGGCTGTGTTTTGAGTTCTTTGGAATAGGCTAATGAGTATTTAAACTGGATTATTTTTTTTATTAAGGACTGTGTTCTAGATCTGATAGATGCGCTAAAGACCACGAATGGGCTCCATGCTGTAGGTTTTATCTTCACCGTTGGTAGAGAGAGCTCAACGTTGGATGTGGAGTTGGTGCTTTGCTTGCTATGGGGTAATCGTTGCTGTGGTTTTGTGTTTGAATTTTGGGAATTGCTATTTTTCTTCTGCGTAAGACGTGGCAGAAGCCTGGGATTTGCATGGCGGATGGGCAATGCGAATGGATTGGTACTTCCTTATACCTGTGATGAGAACGGCAGCAACCAGACGTCCTTCGCAGGAGAAGTCAGAGCCCTGCCCGGCGGAGGACACTCTCTTAGTTCTGTCCCCAAGCCCGTGGGTTGAGATCCGCATGCGTGCGCGTGGTTAGCTCTGCTGCGGCTGTTCTCCTGACTACATCCTTGAAATCGTCCGACTGTGCTTCAAACCTGCAATCCGCTCTTCAGGGCTGTAATAAAAAGTTCAAATTAAAGGTCAGGAGCAGACACTCACGTTTCTTGTGGTGGAATTATAGAACGAAGCGAGTGGGGTGATGCGCTGCTAGGCTTACGGCTATGACACATCAAAGAGGTAATTCACACTGGTGTGGCAAGTGCAGGAAGTGACGTGTAGATAATAATGGCAAATTAGCATAGTGCTCCCAGGCATTGGAGCTGCAGCCTCTTCTTGCACCCTTCTGGATATCAGCAGACCCGACCGGCTCGGCACTCCTCCCTGCAACGGGGAGGATTTGAGGGTCGTTCATCATTTAAACATTTTCTGAAAGATTTGTTGTTGTGTTGAACCTTTAATCTTGTTTTGCATTAAAAGCGTCATCACAGTGTATCTTCTTGGTATGTTGGCGGAAGGAGGTTTTGGGGAAAAAAACCCCTACAACGCTGGAGAAACCTGGCTGCAGCGATCAGCAAAGCTTAATGCAACTTCTTGTTCTTTGTGGCTCAGGGGAATTCAGCAACAGAGGAAATAAATCTCTCCTTTTCTGTTCTGTGTTACTCAGCTGCAGACTAGAGAAGCTAGGGCTCAGGTGCTGGTTGGAGTACCCTGCTCGTTTCTTTAATTAGACGACCAGTACTTAAGCAAAGAATTTAATTCAAAGAATTTAGTCTTTCTTTCTCTCTTCTGGTCTTTTCTAGAATGTTTTTTTTACTTCTCTCAGCACCTTTCCACTTAGTGGTTTATCTTAGCTAGGGATTTATTCTGTTAAACATACCTAAGTACCTTTTATAGACTGTAAGCAGTTGCTGTGGTCAAATGGTCTATTTAATTTTTATGAAGATCACACAGCTAAGTTACAGATTTATACCTGTAGTACAGGCAAATACCGTGTCATGTTGTATATTCAGTTACTTTTTCATACTTACGTAGCACATACAGCCGTATCAATATAACTAACCATTTTAAAAGATGAAATTCTCTTCCATCGGAGATAGAGGTGGTGGCCAGATGCACGTTATGATTGTTTCTGCTCCTCAGGCAATGGTAGATGTTAAGAGACATCTCCCTTTTCTTCTGAGCTGTGTTCCCTTCTGCTGCTGCATCCACTTCTTTGTGTTTCTCTGGTAACGTATAAAAGTGCTTCTTGAAAACACTGAGGAGGTTTTGCTGGTGCAGCATCCCTTTATAATGATTATACAAATGATTAGAGCATCCATCAGCTGAGAACCGTTTGGGAACGTTGTCTCCTTTTTTCTTTCCCCTGCTGCTGGTTTTCAGTCACCGAAGCCCATTCATGGAGGTAAGTGAGAGCGCAGAATGGCAGCAAGAAAGTTCGCTTATTTCAAAAGACTGTTGAGCCTCTTTTTTTCCTGTAATAAAGTTTATTGCTTCCTATATATTTGCCTGGTATAATGGAAGGGATAGCTTTCCACTTGCTGGGTAATTTAGTTCTGTAGAATTATTCAGCTTACGCTTAATGCTCTAAAATCTGCTGGTTCAGATCACTTTCTAGATTCTCTGCCAATTAACTTGTCCTGGCCCTTCTGTCCGTATTTTTAATTAATTGTCTTGTAAGGTTTATTGATGAAGCCCATCCTGCATTTCTTATCCCTATTTTCCCTCCTTCTGTTGCCACACAGTTTTGCTAACCGCTAGTTTTCAGTGCAGTAATAATTGGGAGTCTGAAAGGATGTTCTTTTTGAGCCTTTCCATGTTTGGGGGATTTAATACTGTAGCTCAGATATAAAATTTTGCTCCAGGCTGACACTTGGAATTGAAGATCCGAGTTTGAAAATGTTTCATTTATGTTCTTATTTTGTTTATACACAGCTGTAAATCCTTGAAGTAGATAATTAATTTTTGGTTTGTGTCAACTTCTGCATAATCCATGCATCATGTTAGGGGTATCAGAATGAAAGTAATAAGCTACAAGTTACCCTCTGAAACTCTTTATTCATCTGTCGATATTCACAGAATGTATTTTGAGGAATTGCTTGATGTGCAGGGAGGACTTCTTCTCAACTGACAATTTCTGAGAGTCATTTAACCTCTGAAAAGGTATATTCCTAACCTGTGGACAATTGGTGTATTGCATGACCTACGTTGTGAAAATTAATATAGTTAACAAAAGGACAATTAGTATACTATTAGCAGTAATGAAAATTTAGTTTTTCCTTGAGTTCAGGTGTGAAGTCTGTTTAGGTGGGCATATAGGGCTTGTGTATGTGTGTGTGTCTCCCTCTCCCCTCGTAGTGTACCCACGCTTTGTTTAGTGGTTGCTTTTCCCTCGATTTCAAAATATGCACTATGAACCAAAAAAATGTGCAGAAGACAATGAAGGCAAACAAAGATCTTCAGCTTCTATGAAAAAGGAGCTGCCTTTTATTTTATTCCCCCCTACTTAGAAAAAGAGACGGCTGGCTCCAGGCTGCGGCAGGCACCAGTTAAATCACGGCAACTGCGGGGAAAGGGAGCCCCGAATCGTCGTTCGTGGATTGTCACAGGGCAGGGACTAGGTGCCATAAAATGAAACAGGCAGCTGGTTTAAAACAAAGGGAAGGAAATAACTCTTCAAAAGGTACACGTTTGTGCTTTGCCGTTTATTGCCGTAGGATGTTGTGATTACCAAAACTCTAGATGGGTTCAAAACCTGACAGTAATAGCCCATGGACAGTTCAATTAACCCAGCCATGGACAGGCAGTTAAAGACCAAGCTAGGTACGCTCTCTCTGCCCCGGAAAGTCCCTGAATTGCAGATTGTCAGGAAGGAGGGTGAATATACACAGGAGGAATTATTCCTGTAAGCTGAGATGTTCGTGTACTCTTTCCTGAAACGACTTGTTGCTGGGCAGTTTTGGAGTAAAGAGAGCTTCCTAACTCCTGCTTCGTGACACGGGTCTGAGCCGTCTCCCAACAAACAGCCCTGCCTTCTCCACAGGCAAGAAGCCTGACAGAAAAAAAACCCCTAACCTTTAAAGAATGTATTATCTAATGGGAGAAAATCAAGTGGAAAAAACCTCCTGCTCTCGTCCATTACGGGAGAGTATTGAAAGACGTGTTGAAATATTTATGCATTGTCAGTCCAAAGAGACAAAAATTAAATCAACTGAAATCCCACAAATCCTCCAAAGTGAAATGGCCTAACATCTGTGTTTCCTTATACTTCTTCTTTTTGCCCTTTTCATATGGTGTTTGCAGGTGCTGAGGGAAATCTGTACAGCCTGGTGAAAGCATGTAGACCTGAAGAGGCTAACAATAGTAATAAATACGGGTATGCGATAGTTTTTGTTATGAGAGGCTGCAGTCTTTTTCTTACTAGTGTTTATTTTCTTATTAATGTTTATTTTCTTACTAATGTTTATTTTCTTACAAGTGGTTGGTGGTTTTTACTATTACTGGTGTTTGGGGTTTTTTTTGTCTTAGTAGTGTTTGAGGGGTTTTTTCCATTACTAGTGTTTGGATTTTTTTTTTTTCCCCCCACTTACTGGTAACTTTTTGTTTCTTGTGTCTGTCTTTCCAATTTATCCTGCCACTAATTTGATAATGACCTAGCTGCCTAAAAGACACCCAAGGTTATACAAAGGATTTCTGCAAGGCTCTGAGTAACCTTAGGAAAAAGCTCATGGTGCCTTTGATTGTGAAGAGTTAGAATGTGAGCTCCCGTACACAAAAGGAATAAGATTTCTTCTTTCCCCCAGGGAATTGCTTTCTGTTTGGAGGGGAATAGTAGTAAGGCAAGTTTTCATCTGTGTGCATTTATATGGATAGCTTACTCAAATGGCACCTGATAGTTCTTGGAACTGGCCTATAGCCTATGAAAAGCACAATAAAGAGAAACGGCTACAATAAACTATTTATTCACCCTTTACGGTGAGTTGTGCACCTGTTTTGAAATGCACTGTGCAAATATTGCGTGGTTTGCACGTAGTATTTTAGCTGTGCTCTAGCCGGTAGGCTTTGTCAATAGGCAAAGCGCGTTTGCTGGAAATGGATGCGGCATTGGGTGTCTGCTCCTCTCGGAAAGGGAGAGTTATCAGGCTATGTGGAGTTGCATGGGAGGATCTGAAATTTCTAAAAAAAAAAAAAAAAAGAACAAAAAAAAAAAAAACCAGGAAAAAAAGCAGGTAGAGCATTTGGCTCTTGAGTTTGAGCTTAGTCCTCTCACACCCGTTCATAAATCTCCAAAGAAATTCTGCTGCAAACCAACTGATGATATTTCAGATGCAGAAATTGGCATTCACTTCTAAAATCCAGTGCTCACTTTTATGTTTTTACTCAGGGTTGCCTTACCTGTCAAGGATTTATTATTTTTAGTAAAGTAGGAATTATTTTTTTTCCTACTTGTAGTGCTTTTCTGTTGAGCATTGCTGTTGATTTGTGAACCGAAAACGCCAAAAATGAAGGAAACGGAAAATTTGCCAGCTTTAATTTGTCAAAATAAATCCTGCACATGGTAGGCCGTATGTATAGTAAATAAATCTCCCCACCCAGAGGCGTTCTTATTGTTACTGGTTACCGCGCTGCCAGTTTATTTAAGAATGTGTCATTGTCTCTTGGGCAGGTAAGTGCAGAGGTGGAGCGTGCACTTTGTCTCGTTCTCTTCCAGTTGAATGAAAACTAACCTTTAGTTCAGATTATAAATTACTTCCCATGTTTTGTTTTATTATTCCGTTGACTTGACTGAAAGGAATAAGGTGTGAGGCTTTACTGGGTGTTAGGCTTTGAGAACACGAGCCAGCCTCTGCTCAGAATACCCAGAAGCTCAAGATGATTTCTTCTCGGAGAGGACTTCAGAGGTGTGACGGTGGGAAAGACTATTGGAAGTGTAAATCTCCTTACTGCCCTTGGAAAATATCACAAAGAGCAAGGATGATACTGAATAGAAGCAGTTCTGTCACTTTAATTATAAAACTCTTAGGTAACCTCCTCTAGCAAGTGAGAAAACTTCACTGCCTCCGTAGCATCGCACTGAAGAGATAAGGGGGGGGAAAAAGAAACAGCTGAGAAATGGGAAATGTGTGTCGGGGGAAGGGAACATTTGTTCTAGACGAAACCAAGACGCTTGGTTGCTTTCTGTAGAACAAAGACCATGAATCGCACCCACAGTCACTATCTTTGCAGTGTGACGAGGTGAGAAGGTGAGGTACCCCTGTCCCTTTGGTGGCCATAAAACAGGGGTCAGGATTGGGTTTTTTTTACCCGTTTCCTTCCAATATTCAATATGCTGCGAAGCTGCGGATGGGACCATTCCAAATGGATAAGATTTGTACTGAACTACTGCCGGGGAGATAAGTGGGAGCTACTCTGGAAGAAGTGAAGGGACTGGATGCTGTTCTGTCCCAAATGGCTGTCACTGGAAATGGTTTGGCTCCCCGTCCTCTGCGCTGTTTCAATTCAAGCTTTTTAAAAATAAATAATAATAAAAAAAAGATAGTGTCACTTTAGTGAAAACTACTATGAAAAAAAATGCTATGAAATACTAGGTGTCCATCCTGGACAATGATGAAAAGACAAGAAATGATGGATGTTTAGTTTTTTTTCTGAATCTTGGGAATGTTTCCTCAGCTACTATAATACCCACGGCTCAGCCTCCAGCAAATGGCAGAAGTAACTCCAAGGGGATGGAAATGTGATTTCCTTTTAGCTGCTATACATAGTGATGTGATTCCACTTCTGGAGCATGGATGCTTGTGGTGAATGAAGGGAAATGAGAGAAACTGTACAAAAATTCATTATTTTCAAATAATCTTAATTAAATATTATTTATGTTTAATTATTAGTGCTTAATGCCAGTTTGTGTCTAGAGACATGGAAGCTATGTGCTTCTGCTCCAGAAATTTGAGCCTTAGAGGAAGAAAACAGTGCCGCGTTGGGGTTTTGTAGTTGCAGATATGGCATATATGTCAACGCGGCTTTTGTGAGCCTGCGAAAGGGAGCTTTTTATGTTTGGGTTGTCCCTCCCTTGAAATGAGGGCAAATCGCTTTTCTCTCACAAAGCAAGAGAAAGCTGACTGAGGCTGTTCAAATAACAGGTTGTGCCAAATGCTGCTCGTGGGTGACAGTTCTCGGCTAGTAAAAAATGAGATTTGCTTTTTGCTGGTTTCAGCTGTCTGGATTAGAGTGTTGATGGGAAGTAAATGCCGTCTTACACCAGGTCAGATTGGATGGGTCAGCAATTTATTGAGCCTAGTTCATTTAAAGCATTTCAAAACAAACAAACGACTCTTAAGCCTTTTTGTCTTTGTAACTGTGTAAGGAATTGAGACAGACTTTGGTAGTACTCTTGGAAAAATAAAGCCTTTTTCTTCTTACCCCCTTTCATCTCTTGCTTTTGCAGAGTTCACGTACCTCTGGACATATCTTCCAAGTAAATCTTTCCTTAAGAAGACAAGGCTGTAAAATACGCATGTAGATATATTCTGTCATGTATATCAAGATTTTCCTAAGAGACATCATCAAAAGCACTCGCATCAGTGCCAGCTTCTCGGCTCACCCTTCGGTGGCAAATAATAGGAGTGAAAAGTTCAGCTAGAAAAGGGGTTGTAGAAACCAAAGTACTGCAGACAGAGAACCTTGGCTTGGAAATGGGATTTTCATCATCTCTTCTCCATTAGCGGTTGCATCTCAAGTAGAAAAATCTTCATCTGTAATTTAGGAAGCCATATTTGAAGTATCCATCGCTTCAGAGTGGAGTGGTCTGAGATTTCAAGGAGAAAATGGGGGAAATGCGCAATTTGGGTTCATCTACTCAGAACTACATCTGCAAGTCTATACGCTTGGGATGGTATGTCAGCTCGTGTAGGGCAAGGCGGAGTAGTGGGAATTACTCAAATACTTGATCAGTTTTCGGTGACTGAAAGTACGCGCCTTAGAAATGTGGGCGAGCAATGTGGAAGAGGGGGGATTTTTGTGCACACAACATTTTTCAGAAGTGTAATCAGTGACACTATGATTAACTTTCTGCTCAAAACGAGTTATGTTACGCTGATAGTAACGTTAGGTGTGATGTATGGCACCGAGCTGTGGTGCTGCTCTGTAGGCAATGCCATTTCAAGGGAGGTACTTTTTCTGTCAGTTGGGTAGTTCCTCCTGTAGTAGATTCTGTATTGACTTGGCAATAGTCAGAATTACACTCTTTCCATGGCTCCAGCACACTTGCAATGAAAATCAGTCCTCTTAATAAACATAAACATCAGGTAGGCCATGAAAATAGAACCTGCAAAAGATCTCTGCTTTTAAAATTGCATTTTCAATAAGTTTAATTCAGATACGTGTGTTTCTTAGAAATGTGACTTAATAGCTTCTGAAATTAGTTCAGGTGAACAAAAGCTTCTTCTCAATGATTCCTCTGAGGGCAGGCTGGGAGAACTGGGGGGGTTCAGCCTGGAGAAGAGAAGGCTCCGGGGAGACCTTCCAGCCCCTGCCAGGCCCTCAAGGGGCTCCAGGAAAGCTGGGGAGGGACTCTGGAGCAGGGAGGGGAGCCATGGGATGAGGGGGAAGGGTTTTACACTGACAGAGGGGAGATTGAGATGAGATGTGAGGAAGAAATTGTTTGCTGTGAGGGGGGTGAGCCCCTGGCCCAGGCTGCCCAGAGAAGCTGTGGCTGCCCCATCCCTGGAGGGGTTCAAGGACAGGTTGGACGGGGCTTGGAGCAACCTGGGCTGGTGGGAGGTGTCCCTGCCCAGGGCAGGGGGGTGGAACAAGATGATCTTTGAGGTCCCTTCCAACCCGAACCATCCTATGATGAGGTGATTCTATGAGTTCAATACGAAGACAGCTTGTTCCTCACAACCGCATTCAGTAGCTGGAGTTTGTTGTTGTGGTTCCCTGGACATAGTGTGGCAGAACTGGGAACCGCTGGTGTCTGTCCAGTAGCATTCGCAGTCATTCCTGGTGCGTGCAAGGAGCTGGTACTGCTTATGATTTCAGGGATTGTGTAGTTACAAAAAGCTGATATAAACATGAGGCAAAGATAGTATCAGACAAGTACCAGCACTATAGATTTCACCCATTAAACCCTGCCAATATAAACCAGTGGTTGACTCTGTGTGTGGCTTTTCTCAATTACAGTGCGGATTAGTTTGTGCTACTGTCTTAAACTGGCATAAAATGGTGGCGGAAGGGCAGAAGGGCGTTGCTGACCATTTTCTTATTACTGGGAAAGCAAAGACAAAAAAGTCCCTCCGGTGTTGTGTTGTTGTAGAAAATGTAATTATCGGTCGTTTTAGTGAAGCGTCCTGCTATAGGAAGTTAAAGGACATTTTGCCATGAGAGCTTGGACCCTGACACTCAGTACAATAAAACTAGACAAAGTTAGTTTACCTTTTCTTCATACTCTTTCAGCACAAAATGTGAGTTTGTATTGGCGCATATGCGATACCCAACCCTCTGCACTTGGGAAAAGGCTGCAGCTGAAATGGGAGGAAAGGGCAGGGGGGCTGATTTTTTTGCACCCTTTATTCTTTCCAAACAACTGGAAAAGAACCCAACCAAACTCCAAGGTAGTGAGGTAGCGACCAAGAGCTGAGAACGACGGCTGAATTCTCTCCAGACATCGGTGTTGGGTAAAAGAGCATGCTTTGCAGGTTTATGAACCCAGCTGGCGCATAGCTCAAATCTTAGTTTTAAAATACAACTGAATATCAAGCTGGGCCACTCAAGGTTCAAACAGATTTTGGTGAGCGTAAGATTCGAAGTAGGACTGCATGCAAACACTCTTTTCTCCTAGCGAATCTTTTCTGCGCAAATCTTGATTTGACATTTTAGTTTGAAAGGGAATGTAGTATTTACTTCACAAGTGGAAACCATGTGGGTTCGCATTTCTGTTGTCTAGAATGTCTTATTTTTTATTGTCTAGAATGGTATATGTAATTTTATGGCGCACGTAACTGTATATTGCACATGGTTCGTGTCAGAAAGAGGATTTCACTTGGAAAATCAGGGATTAAAAACAAGGCATATTTCTGAGGCTGGATCAAACTGGCTGAAATGCTGCATTTTCTATTTAACACCAATTAGTGGATGGTATATAGAAGTATACAGATATCTCTTGGTTTCATTGGAACAATGCTGTTGTCCCGCCTTTCTCATGCTCTAAAATAGTTCTTGAAGAACTTTATTCTTGTGCAACATGCAGTAGCATTACCTTTACTCTTGGTGAATATGAGTAAATTCAGCTTGTCAGGAAAATAGAAGTCTTTTAGATACTGACTGGGGTCTGGAGCTAAACTTGTAGAAGGATACTGAAAAATCAGAATTTTGTCTTCTACTTTTGGCTGGCTGGGTGTTGACTGGGGCCTCTCGGTAACGTAGACGGGGGTCCCTACAGCTTGTGTACAGAGAGGTAGGCCTGCCTGACTTCTATCCCACCATTTCTAACGAGGCCTAACTAATTAGTACTGATCTGATGCACTGAGGTATTTAACAAAATATTCTGTAAAATTAATACCGTTCAACTGGTCTTCACAGAAGTGCTCTGATGAGCTCAAGGAGAGAAAAAAGTGCTGCTTATTCCTCTAATCTCTTTTCTCTAGAGTAATATTAAGTTCCTATTTCCAGCCTGGCACAGGTGGGAGAGAGACATTTAAAGCTTGAATATGTGATATATAGAAGCTGTTACAAGCTGAAGTGTAAAACTTCTGGTCATGCATAGCTTTGACAAAGTGCAGTTCTTTGAGGAAATCATATACTTGCAGAAGGGAATAGGAGATTTCTCTCTCATTAATGACTTTTTAGCTGGAATAAATCACTTTCCAAAGATGATCAGGGATTCTGAATTTTAAAATAAATGTCAGTGCTCAGGACTAGTTTCTGCTGAGCAGTTTTGGCTATAAAAGGAATGAGATGTAACATCATGTAATGCAATTTTCATGCCATGGATCTTCTTTTTTGTATGAGCTTAAGAAACAAATGCATGTTTTTATCCTTGCAAATACTTCACTTCAGTGGTGCTTCTCCGATTTATCACCTTAATCGCCCATTAATCTTTTCAAAATCCCTGCAGTTGTGTGTATCGTGGAGTCAGACACCTCCGTGTCTCGCAGTGGCTTTGCATCACAGCTTCCCATGCCAGCTTTATACCCCAAGCTGAATGACGTTGCCATTGCCAGATCTGGACGTGTTTTGTAAGATCTGAGATACAGAACTCTGTAATTTCATGTAATTAAGACCATATTTAATTCCAGGCAAGGTTAAGTGTACTGTGGGTGAAGATAAAGTCATGTGTTGTGTTTAAAAATAATGTTGATAACATAGATTTTATTCTGTCGGTGTTACTAGTTGCAGCTGTCTGGCAGTGTAATGTAGAATCTGTTTTCCTGTTATTTTGTACTGACGCTAATGTGGTGCAAGGAAAAAAAAAATCAGAAAATAGAAACTCAACTCAGTAGATAAGAAAATTGTATAACAAGTAGTTCTAATTCGCACATCTGTAATAGTATTTTATGGTGTTTTTTTTTTTAAATTCTTCAAAATATTTCCTTTTTTCTCCCTTTTTATTTTAAATGTGCCCGACCTATTTCCCAAGGAAAATGAAGGTTTTCTCTTACTCATTCCACCCATTTATTCACGCTCTGAATTTTGAAGTGGAGTAAATGGTGGCTTACAGATCAAATTAAGTGGTCTCCAGAGGAAAACATGAGAACGGCAGGATTTGTCTAAGAAACGCGGAAGCCAAGGAGCTATTTTTGTCCTTTTAGGTAAGTTGAAGGGTCAGTTTTGGCCTCTCTGGCTTGTTGCAGGGAACACCTGATGATGTCAGGTGTTGGTTTTAACTTCTTCAGCCCTCGCCATACATACCTTTCTGCCTATGTATTTCTAACTCTTATGTCCTGAAGTGGTATTTAACAAGCTTAACATAAGCATTTGCAATTATCTAATAGCACCTGAAAATTGCTTACTAAATGACAGGAGGAAGTTTCATTTGCGTTCCGTATCTGATGTTAAATCTGCTAATCCTCCGCAGAGTCTGCCAGGAAAAACAAGGTAGACAGACTTGAATTTTATTAAAATCAGGAATCAAGCGCGCTGCTTCCTACTCTCATGTTACACGCTACAAGTTAAACTTTAAAACCTTCTGGAATATAATAGTTATTTCAGCCATTGTATTCCTCATTGTTTTCTTGAAATGTGCTTTAGTTACAGAGCATACGTTAACAGCCCTTCCCTCTTGGGTCGTCTTCCCTCACCTGAGAAAAGCTGCGTCTCCGTGTTTGCTCTCGTTTATATAAATTAATCTTCTGGATTGTGACAGTTTTTTCCTTCATTAATGAGAGTTCTTAATTGTGCATTATGAAATGTTTACTCATGCTACTAGATAATATTATATGAAGGCACAACAGAGACAAGAGACTCTGAAGAAAATAAGCATTTGAAAGATTTTGGATAAGATATGAAAGCCTTTTTTTTTTTTTACCAATATTTTCCTATTTTATTTGAGAAAGGACTTCTCGTGCAGCTGTGTAACCAAGACTGCGTCAAACCACATCCATTATTTATTGGCCTGGTTACCAAACAAGGACACCTTTGACTACAGCAGATTGGGAGGGCGATTTGCTGTGCTTTACACCAACTAAAGACTTCGCTTTTTTGTATTTATATTCTCTAAAATTTTCCATTTGGCATGAGCTTCTCTGGGGAAAGCAATAGGAACTTGGGGTTGGGGGAGGCGTGGGGGGAGGAGAGAGCCTGAATTTGTAGGAATCTGGCACGAGTGTAATTGTGCCTTTTATTTGCTATCCAGGTGCATCAGATCAAGTTACAGACCGCGCTCCCCATAACGGCAAATTTTCCTCAACCTAGTAGAAACTGCAGAAAATACATGTTAAGGAGATAAATTTTGCAGCTGTTACTTATTGAAATGATTCAATACCCTACCTTCCTACAGGGTAAAAGTGGAAGAATTAAATGCTCTTGAGCTGCCCGAAATCCACTGAAATTTGCTACGTGATTAAAACTGGCTTGCCAATTTAAAAGTAACTTGCATGTGATATTCAAAGGGCACGAACAGAGCTATTTTGCAAGGGATCTGTGAAGAAGGATGTTGACATTTGAGGCATAAAAAAGATTTTTCTCATACTCTCACCAAGAACGCTCAAGCAGCCTGGGAGCATTAAGGGCCTGACGCTGGAGTCAGGGCAGACGAGGTCTCTGATTGTCCGAGGACACAAGAGGAAGGTAATTAGCGTCAGGAACGTGTGGCTCTGCAAATTGGTACCTACTTGTACTGGAGTTCCTGTCCTTTGAACGCCACACGTTGCTGTTGGTTGCTGTACTTCTAAAAATTATTCTATTAAAATTAAATATGTGGCGGTTCTGATTTTGAGCTAGTGCTTATTCTGCATGGAAAAACGCTTTCTGGTGTCTTAGCAAAGGATACGGAGGTTCCAAAAGATTCCTGTGTCACTCCCTCCCAGGGCTTGGGGACCAGTTTATCCCAGCACAGGTAAGAGTGGCTTCCGAACGGGCTCGGTTTAGTGGGAAAGCTGAGCAAGGGGAGGAAAGGGAACGTGGCTCAGGACCATAAAATTCCACCTTGCAGTTAAAGTAGCTTTAATCTCTCTGCGTGGTAGTGGGATGAATGGGATGAATGTAAGACGGAGTGGCTGTACTGAGTCAGACCAAATACCTCATCGTTCCGCGTTTGGACTCATGTCACGGATGACAGGAGATACCTATGGGAAAGAATGGGAAAGGACAACCTGCAGACGGAGTGAGAGGAGGGATGTGCCTTCTACAGGCGACAAAGGGGACGTTACTGACGAGCTGGCTAATTCAATTGTGCATAATTGCCTTTCATATTCTGTGCTTTGGGGGTATTTTTGTTTTTAAATCACCATATAAGAATTCCCCTTTCTGTGGGGAATGAAAGATCTCTTAAGTTAGCCTTTATGCATCCTTAGCTGTTAATTTTTTCTCAGATTGGCTACTTTATATACAACTCTACATTTATATATAATTTTATTGAAATTATGCTAATATATTTTGCTTCCAGTACCTATGACGTTTCGCGATTACTTTGACTTTTAACTCTTCAGCTCATTCAGAATAATGGTTACGGTATTAACGAAGGGGCTTGGTGCACTGTGGTGCTTCCTTCTCTTGGTGAGAGCATTGAAACACCCAAAATACCTTAAAGCAGAAGAGTGGGATAGGATAATATGGGGAATATTGTCTGTGAAGAAAAGAAGAAATTTGTCAGCTGGAATAGAAATTCTGTCACCTCTTGACACTGGGATAAAAGGCTATTTTGGGAGCAAAATTGATTTTAAGAATCTCAGATACAGATGGCAAAGGATGGAGGTTTTAGGCACTAAGGTAAAATGAACTGTTTGAAACAAGAGGAGCTTGAGGGAGAGATGTTGTCTCCAACGTAAACTGGTAGAGCTAAGAAAGCTAGAGGAAGGAGAAATTAAGTTGGATAGTGTGTTGGATCGTTCATGTCTCCTCTCTTCGCTTTCTCCTGTTATCCCACTGTCTCCTGGGTAATGCCACGTTCTGCTGCTCTCTCTTGGAAAACATAAAAGGGTCATGAAATAGACTTTGGAGGCAACAGCTCAGTGACAGAACATGATGTGGGTTGACTTGTCAGCAGAAAAGCGTCCAGTCATGATGCTTTTTGTTTTGTCTCTCAACAAATTAATAAAACCCACGAAAACTAAGTGTACATATGAAATGTGCACCTTGAGTATGTGTTAGTGAGACCAGACAAGTGGGTTATAAGCAGCCCATCTTTGCTGCTGCAGGGTATCATCTGCTTAATTGGAGAGATCTGTGACTACGTTGTAGATTTGTTTTGGATTTCGCAGTGGTGTTAGGGATTTGACCAACATTTTTGTGTTCCTGTTTCAGTAAGGAATGAACTGTGGGGGACCTGTTTACTTCATAGCTTGCTAATAACCACTAATCTGGAGGCTGATGATTGTCTTTGCTCTTTTAGGTTACCCTAATTAGTGCTTCTATTTTGGTCACAGCATGTATTGCAAGTTTGGATATGTCTAGAGTATGAAATATATATTCATCTGGTATAGTCTGGTCCTGCCCAGGTCATTGCCTGAATGATGTTTTTCCCTTGCGAGATAAGTGAACTCACCCTCGTGGAAGGGCTGAGTAGTCTCATTGCTTCACTTCTTGTCTTTCATTTGTCTTTGACGACATTGGAGTATCACAGAATCTGTGTATCTGCAGTAGGATGGCGCTCAATGAGGCAGAGCCACACTGTGTGGTTCAGGTGCTTCTTTGGGTATTTTGTTATAAAAACCACCGTACTTCTAAGTTTCTATCTTCATTTTCAATATAAGTAAGGACATACAGTGTTTCAGCTAATTAGTTCCTTCAGGACAGAATTATGATGATCGCTTGCTGGTTTTTTTTTTTTTTTTCCCCACAGATTCTTCTTCGTAATCCTTCTTTAAATCCTGGGCTATAGTCAGAAGAAATCTGGACCATCCACAGAAAATAGTCTTGGAGGTGCACTGCAAGTAGAGGTATGCTGCGGCTTTCTCACTGTCTACTGAAATAGATTCATAAAGCCGTGATTTAAAAAACAAATCTTAGGTAGGATGGCTACACTCCCAGTGCATAAAGTTGAACTTTCTGTTGATTGGTTCGTTGGCCAAACCGTCTTTCAAATAATTCCTGTCTGTGTCAATTGGGGGGAAAAAAAAAATACAGGAAAAAGAAGGAAATCTTTTTGACTTTGCCGCTGTGGTCTTGGGTAGCATTTTCAGCTCAGTGCTTGGAATCATTCAGAGCTTGCTGCAGTGTGTGTGTACATGGGCCTGCGCGGGGTGTGCAGAGATTTCTGAATGAATGCACTTGGCAGCTCAGAGCAACATCTCTGGCTTGACGGGAACCTCCACTCCAGCTTGTTTCTCCTGCTGGGAATTTGCATGGGCGGAGTGCCATTTCATCTGATTCGACTTTTTAATATCTCAGCTGGGCCTCCAGTATCACTGCAATTTGCCATACGTACCTGTGTGTACGTACGGATGTGTGTACATCTCAATATCAAACTGACCAAAGTGTTCAGTGATTACTTCTGCTGCTCTTACAAAGCCTTACCAAAATACCTAGGATATTTATTTGGGGGCCCCAAATAAATGTGCAAAGCACGCCTAAAACAGGCATCTCGTCTCTCTGAGTGTTCTCTAAAACTTGTGTAACATCACCAGGCATCTTCCTTAGCATTTCTTTTGTATGTACCTTAAAAAGAAATAAATCTAACTTACGCTCATGATCTTTAATGCTCTGCCATTGATAAGTGCACTTACAATTTATCTGAAGTCAATAGACTTACATTGATCTATATCAGATAAGGAGTTGGTCTTGGGTTCTAGGCTGTTGGTGTTAAAAATGACATTTGTCTGCATTTTGCTTTCTCTGATGGCACTGTAGTCCCGTCTTGTTTCAAGTAGGATATAAAGGAGCTCTGTTTTGGTGTTAGTTTTTAGGAACACTTGCAAGGAATCTATAAGATTGACGTTGCTTAGAAGGACAAATAGATGAAAGAACTTTTTTACATTTGTGGGAATTTTAAGTACTTTGTGCAGGATCTTGGCCAGCAGAAGGCAGTAACTGCCCAGCTTTGCGTTGTTCATCATTGCATGCCGGCTTGCGTTAGCCGGCTTCACAGCATAGGTCTACAGACTGAATTTTCCAGGTTTCCAAAGTAGTTCATGGGAAACTTACTGTTCCACACGCTCAGTTCTTTATGATTCCCCCTAAATAATGCCTCCCCTTTCTTTCCTAGGCCTGAGAGTTTTGCTTTTCGTGTACGATAATCCTCAGCATGTTGTTATTCTATCACATGCTGGCCGGAGCCTTTCTTCCCTTCCTCATCCTTTCAGGAAACTGGGTTTCAGCTGAGAACATCAACTTTTACAACGTGAGACCCCCACTAGACCGTAAGTAGACAGTTATGCTTTTTTTGTGTATGCAATTGTAGCTTAACATTTTAGTTAATTGCCGTATTCTCTCAGTCCTGTGGTTTTCAGGTGTTTGTCTTCTTCAGACATGAAGGATAAAAAGATTGAAATAAAACTGTTGCTTTTCAGCTCACAGCAGTTTAGTTTATAGCTAAGATTTTAGAAGTTGACTTAATGAAAACAAACAATTGCGTGCATTGCTAAATTAAAGAGTGCGTCAGGGCAACAGTTTTCATATTTTAAGTGCTTTTATTATATTTTTCTGTCTCTGAAATGTCTTCCTGCAGAGCAAATCATGCAGTGGATTCCTCATGAATAATACAGAGCAGAGGGTTTTGTCTTTTATCGTGTTGGGGTTTTTGTGAGGCAAAGAATAGGTGTGCGATTAATTCAAACTGAAGGTAATTAAAAACCTTGTGAGACCTGTGAAGCCAGTTGTCACTAATAGCATCATTTTTTTGCCTCTTATCTAGCATCAGAAGCGCTCCATCCCCTCCTTTCAGGGGAGAGGATTTTCATGATACGTATCACTGAAACAGTCAAGACAGCTAGATATAATAGGAATATATGTGCATCCAGGGAACTGCGCGTCTAGGGAAATGCGCATCCTAAAATAATTTATATATTTATAAAATGCAAGTGAGATTTTAAAACAGTTGTCTTGATCCCTTTGTCAAAGGGTTCAGACTTCTTCAGAGTCGGAGATCAAGATCCGGAGCTGGTTTTGAAGGTGTGGGGTTTCTTTTCATCAAAGGAATCAAAAGCCATTTGAATGTAGATTGTGTTTGTGTATCTGTACAAACATCCATGCACACATACGATCCTGTGCATATGTATAGATATAAGGTGTTCTCTCTTTCCTGTTTTTCCCACCACGACTTCAGTGGTATTTTGGATTGCGAGAACAGAAAACAACAGGAGGTGTTTTAAAGTTCAGGCGTAGGAAAATCCAGTTAAAAATGTAAAAGCTTTCTACAAAACTTGTTCCGTAGGTTTTATTTGTCTAACAGTGATATATCATTGAAAATATGTAAATGTATGTAATATGGTTTTGTAACTGTATGTGTGTACAAGCACTTCCAGTATTATTTTGAATATTTTATTTTCGTACTATTTGCAAACTTAACTATGTTTTAATACTTTTAAAGCCACTCCATTCCCAAACAGCTTTAAGTGCTTTACCTGTGACAACGCGGTGGACAATTACAACTGTAACAGATGGGCTGAAGATAGATGGTGTCCTGAAAGTAAGTGCCTCTGTACGAAGGAGATTCTTTCTGACAGTTAAATTTGTTTCTCCCTGACTCAGCCATCTTGTAGACGTCTAACTGAATAGGATTAACATGCCAACGCAGTGGTGCCCTCAGTTACGTTATTAGTAACACTGAGTCACACGAATTTTGCTGAGGTGAATATTTTGATCATTTCAGAGTGTGAAGCAAGAGTGAAAAATTATTTTTCATATATATATGTATGTATGTATAAAACATTTTATACAGTACACAATATATTATTAATATATTAATAAGATATTGATTATAAATTGATTGGTTATATATGTGCATGTAAATAATACATAGCTATGTGCTTCCTAGGAATTAATTTTAAAGGTGATGTTTAAAAGAACTTCAGGATTGCCCTCGTAGCCTTGTCCCCTTCCTTTTGGATGCCATCCCGAGGTATAAGTGGGCTGTACGTAGGCTTACGTGTGAGCAGCAAGACCTGCGTGACTAGGGATCATACTTGCATGAGAGGATGATAGATACACAGAAAAGAATGGAAATACGTTTCCTCATTTTTCTTGGCAGTGACATTCACGGTAACAGTGGGAAAAGGGAAGAAAAGAACTAGAGGAATGAGGAAACGGGTCAGAAACAAAGCAAGCAAGAATGTGCTGCAAAAAAAGAGGAGAGAAGGGATGATTAACGTGTAGATTGTAGTGCTAATAAGTAGTTTAAATGATAGCAGCCTTTCTGGAGGTTTGAAGGGTCTGTTAAGCTTAAGATTTCATCACTAATTGCTTTCTTGCTAAATGGTATTTTGATCAAGTTGAAAAATGGCTTTAGACAGCCAAAATAAGTCATTTTTATGGGAATATTTTGCTAAATCGTGTGAAGTTTTTAAACCCTGTAAAAGAAGGCATGCTTTATGCAAATAATCATTTGTAAATTTGTTTTGTAGGTACTCAGTACTGTTTGACAGTTCATCTCTTCACAGACCACGGGAAGAGTACGTCGGTCACCAAAAAATGTGCTACTGGAGAAGAATGCCATTTTGTAGGCTGCCACCATCACAGGGAAAGCGGCCACACGGTAAGCACCACTCCTCGTATGCGAGCAGCAGATTGGTTTGGAGGTTTGCGTTTCAGGACTTGTTTTTCCTGCTGGGCTGAAGAGGATGTGCCAAATACTCGCCAGTATTTAACTATAGAAGTCAAACTTCTGCAACAGATGCGCGACTAGCCCTACTCCCCTAAGTGTGACAGGATGGAGTAACAACTTCTAAAGAAACCCCTGAGCTTTCTGAGGCATTGCTGGTGTGTGCGTGGGCCTTGGTTCCTGAGTTCTGAGTAGCCCAGGGAGGCAATGCAGCCTGCGCCCGTGCTCCAGCTGTGGCACTGTCAGCCCTTGGGCAAGTCAGGCTGGGTGCTAGGTAGTCCAGTCGTGTCTCTGCACAACACAGCTTGGGTAACACTGGACAGTACACAAAACAAGGCCGTATTTGTCCACAAAGGCCGCGCTCTCAAGCAAGATAAAACTGAGGGAGGAGCATGAGGGGAGATACAGCTGAGGAAGGGCTGGAGCCCCTCTGCTGTGGGGACAGGCTGAGAGAGCTGGGGGGGTTCAGCCTGGAGAAGAGAAGGCTCCGGGGAGACCTTCCAGCCCCTGCCAGGCCCCAAAGGGGCTCCAGGAAAGCTGGGGAGGGACTCTGGATCAGGGAGGGGAGCCATGGGACGAGGGGGAAGGGTTTTACACTGACAGAGGGGAGATTGAGATGAGATGTGGGGAAGAAATTGTTTGCTGTGAGGGGGGTGAGCCCCTGGCCCAGGTTGCCCAGAGAAGCTGTGGCTGCCCCATCCCTGGAGGGGTTCAAGGCCAGGTTGGACGGGGCTTGGAGCAACCTGGGCTGGTGGGAGGTGTCCCTGCCCAGGGCAGGGGGTGGGAACTGGATGGTCTTGAAGGTCCCTTCCAACTCTAACCATTCTGTGATTCTATGAGGTTTTGTTCCATGACAAATAGCTGCAACTGCTGCCTTCTCTCATCGTTGGGGTGCTGGCATATCCCACCAACATATTATTCACTGGAGTAAAGTGTTATCCACTAATTCCTTAACAGTTGAGAAGGTTAGTTGTGTTATTTTTAGCATGAAAGATTTCAGACACTGAAGACAAAGCAGACGACATCCATGTTAAATCTAAAAGAATCTGGATGCTATTTGAATCAATTTCCATTGATTTCAACAGATTTTGGTGGACTTGAGGGCATGAAATGACTATGTAACCTGCCTTCTGCATTTTTATCTTGTAAGAGTTCTCATGCCTTTGGATTAGAGAAAAATTGGCCTTCTCTTGGCTTTTCCAGTAAGGAGTGTCAAGTAAGGAAAATTATTTTCAGTGTCCCTCCTAAAAATCAGATGTAAGTGGTTCTGTGGCACTAGAAAACTGAAAAAAGCAGGTTTTAAGTTCAGCATGCAAAGCTGCACTGAGCACAAAAGCTTGAGGGGAAAAATGGAATGGGAATAGAGGTTTTACAGTCAGAATTTTTTCAGCTGAAAACTAAAAAAAAAAAAAAAGAAAAAGCTGAAACTTGAAACATGCAAACGCGGGTTTGTAGCTCGTGTTTTAGAAGGGAAAAGTGGGGGAAAGCTTTCTCTGTTTTTTTCTGTTCTGTTAGTGAACTTGTCAGTACGGCTGGCGTGGCTGTATTGCATCACATCACGGTTTCCAAGCCCAGCGACAGCAGTAGGGGATGAGTTACTCCAGGAAGGCTGTGGTGCATGACTTGAAAGAGAAGTCATAGTATATATGTTCTATGTGTTTAGCTGTAACCTTTGCAATCAAGTGAAGAATACATAGAATTGCAGAATCACAGAATGGTGGGGGTTGGAAGGGACCTCTGGAGATCATCTAGTCCAACCCCCTGCCAGAGCAGGGTCACCCAGAGCAGGTGGCACAGGAGCAGACATCTCTAAAAGCTGCTGCTGAGTTATGGTGTCTCCTTTTTCTCAACAGGAGTGTGTTTCTTGCTGTGAAGGCATGATCTGCAATGTAGAAATACCAACCAACCACACAAATGCTGTGTTTGCTGTATTGCATGCCCGGAGGACGTCGGATGGCAGCAGGCGGACAGTCAGCGTTGCCCTGCTCGTATCGGTCCTGGTGATCGCCTTGTCGTGACGCGGCATCCTCCCGTCACATCTGCCTGAGAGGGTCCGCCTTTCCGCGGGCCCTAAGGAACCCTAAGGAGATTGTTTCAGTATGTGCCAGGAGAAATCACCGATGCTGCTTAATTACATACAGTGTAAGGGGACAGTGGAAAGGCAAGTGTACATCTTGAAGTTCTAGTGAAGATACTTCACATGGCCTGCAGTATTTTTTAAAAAACAACCACCCACTGGTTGACTAGGCAGCGGCGTGGACTCAAGTTACTATAATTCACTATTTTATGATGACAATACACATATGCTGGGCATGTCTTTTGAACAGAGAAAAGTGTCAGTAGACAATCGCTTTCCCAGGTGAGATAAGAAGGAGCTTTTGATGGGCGATGTGCCAACAGGTATCTCAGTGGAGACTGTTTTTAAACTGGTTTTCGTTGTGCATAAATAACAAGGAAGTCTCTTGTCTTGATCAACAGGTGTATTTAAGCTTATCTTTAGTTATGGTTTTCATAGAGAACATGTATGGTTTTCATAGAGAACATATATGAGAGAATTTTTTATCTGTTTTATCAGAGCTATCATTTCTGCTGGAAATAATACAAAATAATACTTATAGCTTTCTTTTCTGTACAAATGTGGTCTCACACTCAGATTTTAAAACAGTGTGAAATTATGTATAATTTCTGTCCAAACATGATGAACTATTTGAGCACCTAAATCAGAATTCTGCCCCCACAAAGGGATTATTTTCTTGCAATGGAGTCTCACCTCAGCTGAATCTTTGTCTTTCGGATATTGCTCAAAGTGGTGGCAATACCATGACTTTGAAATTGCGGCTACGGTCAAGCAGCTACGTGATAAATAAAGAGAAGAGCGTACTGTATTCCCTCTTGATTTGCAGAAGTTTCTCCCAGGAATGTTACTGGCCTTGATGGATCTTCAACTTGTAAGTCGGTGCTGTTGGATATCCCAGACCTCTGGGCATCCTTGTTATGCAGCTTTGCCACCCCCATTTGAAAAGTTCGGGCCAAGATTCTGTTTTCCCTTACAATATTGGGGGGTTTAGTGTGATTTATTTGCATAGTTTGACAGTTTGACTCTTATCATTTAGACGACCATTCATCAACTAGATGAACAGTGGCAAATTTGACAAATAGTAGAGTTTAGGTTACAGATAGACATATTAAAACCTTTGTAAACCTTGTGGTGCAGAGCAGGGTAAATAAGTTGCTTGTGTGAATTCTCACCCCTTGCAGCGCAGAAGGGTGCTTTCCAGGGCTCTGAGGGATCCAGCTGTTACAGGGTCTGCAGTGGGTCAGACTTACAGCGTCTGCAGTGGTCGCTTCGTTAATGTCTGTGTTCTGTGCACTGCAAACGTCCTGGTCGTACAGACCAGCAGGTACGGATGTTATGGGACTTCTCAGTATAGATTTATGTGATCCGGAATCCTAACAAATTTCAGCTGCTCCCATTTGCCCAATTGTGTTTCTTCCAACTCCCCACCATTTTCATAAGCTTCCTCTGACAACCTAAGGTACTGCAGCACAGGTAAGGATTTGACCTAGCAAGGTTGAGGGACTGCATTTCACTTCTTTTCCTTTTCTAAACTATTTTATTCATTTATGAATACGCTGATACGATTACGAATAAGATAGATTACTCTGATCTGTCTCTAGTGGCTTTTTCTCATCTTGAATGAGATGGTTAAAATTATGATTAACTTGAACTATTTTTCAGGAAGGGCAGATCAAGATTTACTCTTAAAAAGAGATTCGAAAGTGTTCTCTGAAAAATTTCAAGTACCTGTAAACTGGGATTTATCTACATAAATATTGGCCTGATTATTTGGTATATGAAATCACTAAATGTATTTAGACTAGCAGGTGAAAAACAGATTTTGAAATTTATTTCGGTTTTGTTTACATTCTAAAATTGCCTAGGCAATATTTTAGAACATACAAATGTGTCTAAAAACCAGTCTGGGATTTGTTGACAGGCAGTTGCGCAGTCACAAAAATTGGACGGAAACACTTTTTCCTTGCCAAGGCGAAATAGTTCTTGCTGTCCTAAGTTAATGTTTTCCAAGCTCTGGGTTCTGGTGACCCTTGCTGTGCCATCCAACAGGCCAAGATGCTGCAGATCTTTTGAGGAAATTTTCCCTTTGTTCAGTGCCCATCCCTAGGTAACATACCTGTAGTATAACTCCGGGTGTCAGACATAGTAACAAGCACATTCCATGTTTTTCATCGTTAAACATCACCTTTTTGCTACATGATCTACAGGGTACACAAACTTTTTTCTTGTGGGGAAAATCATTCCAAGTTTGCTCTCTGCTCAACAGGGAATTCCTTAGTCAAGCGAAGGCAAGGTGTCTGCTACTTTTCAGATCATGGTATTTTTCCTGGTTCTGCCTCTAAGCACTAGGTGCTCCCATAATTCAGTTTCTGGCAATAATTATCACAATCTTAACAAGGCCTTAAAGTGCCCTATAGTCTTATATGAGTTTACTGTAAATAATATTACGATAATCAAAGTGCTGACATTTATTTACGCTGCAAATGCCATTCCAGAGGGTCTGGGAGCGCCAGGGAGACCCTGGAGCCCCGCGGGAGGGCTCAGGCGCAGGGAAATGGGCTGCAGGTTCCCTGCGGCTGCCAGAAGACCTTTTGGGAGGGGAGGTCTCTGCGTCTTTGTTTTTCTTGGTTGAACTGAGGTGGGTTTTTTTTTTTTTTTTCCCTGTTCGTCACACTGAAAAGTTAAGAAATCTGCTCATAATTTAAATACTTCATGCATTTGATAAAAAATTGTTTGGAATAAAAAAAAAAATAAATTGAAGAATTCCGCTGGAGTGCCAACGTAGTATGCTTGATTTTAATTGCCATCGTTTTCAAACAAACAATAAAGATAACAGCCTGGGTATACGAAAGGATTTGGTGTTGCCAAAGGTTTATTTTTTAACCTAATAGAATTCCAGTGGCGGAGGATATTAAGGATGAGTTCTAGTCATCTTGATACATCAATACCTTTGTTATTGCAAAGTTTAGGACTGTTGTTTCTTGCAAAATGAATACGCAAAAGCTGTTACTGCAATGTTAATGCTGCACAAGTAGGCACTTGCCTGAAGAAATACAGAGTTTAAGAGTGAATATCAGTCTTACCCTTTGCTGCTTTTTTATGTGTGTAAAAAACCTGTATGCTGCTGCTTACAATTTATTTTAGGTCACCGTAAAATGTGGACTTTGTAGGAAAAGCAGTATGAGCCGATTATTAGAGAAAGAAGTGCTAAAATTCGCCAGAGTGCATATTTTTGGCATGACTAATGATTGACTGCGTTAGGCAATCTTAACGTTAATTTATGGTAGGATGTTTATATTTTATTCAACAGATTCAGGTGTCAGCTATATTTTCTCCTCGGCTATCTGTCTGAAGTACTCGCTGAGGAACTTACAAGAGCGTTGTCTGATTTGAGGAAAATAATCCTCAGGCGCTCCGCAGCGTATGTATTTCATGTGTCTCAGTTTTCCTTCACTGGTGTTGTAACTTAAATGCGGATGACTCGTTAATGCCTAAATTAGCCACCCAACTCTGGAAATGACGTTTCTGTAAACGCGCGTCCGCACCTTTGCATGCAGAAGTGTGTTGGCGAATGGTCTCTGCACGTCCCGCTTCCAGCAGTGACGTGTTAAATACTGTGTTCTGGCTCAGCAGTGGGGCAGGGTTTATCTCAGAGACGGCGGGCGCTGGGTGAAATCCGTGGGTGCCAAACTCATGTGCCTTCATGGGCAAAATGCTCCCTTCCCACTGCCCTTAGAACCTGGAGAAAATTCAGGGGTAATGGCAAATAAAGCAATTTGTGCAGCTGAGGAAAGATAAGTGTCGTTTTATAATATATATGTGTAATGATGATTTTTTTCCGTTGCACTGGACAGTCTATAGAAGATTTATTTTTAAAAGCTTCTTCTCTATTCCGTGTTGGTTTGTGTGACGCTTCCTTACTGCTGTGTTACTGTTCTAAGTCTTCTCCAGAAGTGGCACTTTTAATTAAAAATATTAAAATACATGCTGGTGGAAAATGTTTATGGTGAAAAAGATAAAAATCCTTTTGCTTTGCTTCTTAAGACAGCAAGACCAGTTACGAGGAAGATTCTTCAGTCCTTTATTGATTTCGGTTAAGGAAAATCTACTTTGTAATTTATTCAGCTTGTTAAAGGAAGGCGGCAGGTGGTGGCACTGGGGAACTGGTTGAGCTGGTGTTGCCCTGAGGGCAGATTCTGCCGCTCTTTCTCTTTTGGTACGTGCTGGAGACTCACCGAGAGGTGTCCTGAGAGCAGCAGGGGTAGGAAGGACAGACAACGGACCAAAGACGCAGGTCAGCAAGCCTTGACGGGAGAACACCGCAGCCCGGGGGCAAGCAGGGGGTCATGGGTTGGCGTTTTGCCTTTCCCAGTTGGTGTAACTGTTTCCAGGTTCGTTAAATTTTTCCTGGGGTGGAGATTCCCTTTTCTCGGGCAGTGTAAGTCTGAACTTTTTTAATGATGGGAAAGAGCTGCAGAAAATGGCGATAGGGAGGTACGGCTCATCTCTGCTTCGTCTCCAGCCGAGAGATCCACCTGCCCATCGGTTGCTCGTGGATGTGCCGGACTGAAGAAGCGTGCTGCGAATCAGCACTTGGGGGTGTTATTCCAGTTTCTAGATGAGCATTACCCTTCCTCCCTGCTTTTCGTTACAAGGTGTAGCACGGTGTAAATACAGCTTTACATTGCACGTGTAGCTCCATTGAAGAAAAGGCGACAAATGGATAATATATGTACGTATATCTATGTATCTTGGGAGACTGCTTATTAAACTCCTGCTACAGCGGAGGAAACGCTGGCAAAATCTTAGTTTAAGTAGAATTCCGTCGTGGCTTCAGTGTCGTTTATAATATCATCTGCTTTGACTTTTACCAGGAATCTTTACCGGTGCCAATCCTCCCCTCTCAGAGGGCAATTTATCCCCACAGACACATTCTGTGCCCCATGGCATTTAAAAAGGCACGAAGAAAACTACATGTCATGGGCGTTCCTGCAAATGAAATTGCTGTAATCATTAGTGAAGTAATTTTCGGTCTTGTTTTGTAGTATTTAAGTGGAAATAAATTTTTACTTTTACACTTAATCAGAAAAGTTTCAAGGCAAGAAATGTGTTTCTACACTGGCCCCTCAACTTACCAGAAAAATTGAAGTCCAGGTGCAGGTTAAAAATTCCAAATTAAGGAAATGAGCAGCACACAGTCAATTCGTGTAAACAGGACAAAATGCCAATTGCAGATTTTTATAGCAAATAAACATCAAAAGAAGATGTAAAAAAAAAAAAATAAATTTTAAATCTAGCTATTTCAGAGCACAAAGCCATCTCTGTAGCAGGTATGCGTTTAACACCGCTTGGCTCTAGAAGAAGCCCTGCAAGAAGTGCCTGATTTTACAGGGCTTGCTACTCGCAGGCGTTCCAAATGAAGCCAACGAGGCCAGCAGCCCTCTCTCGGAAGGAGCAGAGGGGGGATATTTCTCACCCCCTTCACCTGAGTGACTGTTCCAGCTCCTGTATTGGGGCAGGATAATCTGGAGCCGGAGCAGTTGACTGAGTGGTTGAGGATCTTTCTGGCCTTTACATCTTCCCTGGTTTCAGCCAAGGAAGAAGCTCCTCGGCTGTGGAGCTCAGGAGAAGGGGGGGGTTGTTGCTCCCTGTGGATTTGGTCGCAGATCGGTGCAACCTTGGTGGAGAAGCTGTGCCAGGTTCTCAGCTGGGGCAAACGGCCTCTCCAAAAGCCAGGCGCAGGGTTTAAAGGTCAGGACAATTTAGCCTCCTGGAGGAGTAAGGTGGGCACCAGGTGACTAATTAGTCGGTGTTATCTCTCCGCAGAAAGTACGTCTGGTGTTCTGTGTGAGCCTTTGGCATCATCTGTTCCGCTGTTGTCTTCAAGAAATCACGGAGATGCAGAAAAAACAGCCGTAAGTTTGGGGGAGAGGGTTGGAGAACATCCATGAATACATTTAGCAGTCGTAACTCATTATTTTAGAAAGTTTAAATTTCACGGTGATTTGGTAAGGTCATTTTTAACATAGTTGTCAGTGCTCTATTAAGAAGCTGCCGTTAAAGGAGGGAAAAGTGTAGGTGTTTGATGTTTGAATGGATTTGTGCAAGAAGAAAGGTGACACTGTTCTGTAGGGGTTTAAGGGTCGCGTTGCACAGTTCATTTGTGTTAATTTGTCCCCGTCGTAGCATTTATTGTTAGGGGTTTTTTAATCTCTGCCCTTTGATCCGTGTCACTGTAACCAGGGTTTTATGGTGCTGTTCTGGAATGGGAACGTTGTGGCAAAATGAACTGTAATAAGTAGAAAATAAGTCTGCGAGTGGAGGTGGGGTAAACAGAATATTAAATAAGGTGACAAATAAGTGAACGACAAATTCACTTGCGATTATTTTCACTGAATTTATACAAAATATGTCTTGTGTTATTTGAAGAAAAATACGTAGCTTTTAGGTCTTACAAACCGTCGTAGTGTTTCCTCACGGTTTTAGTTTCACAGATGCCATTGTGTGTTCCTCCTACTCTGAAAAAGAAAAAAATAACCTCTTGGGCATGCCTGCGTCCCACAGACTTGTTACAAAAGGCACTTCCTTACTGGTCTTAGGCTTTCCCGTGTCCGGTTTTGGCTGGGATTCAAAGAATTTGTTAGGAATGGATTCCTCACTATGCACCCACACTAAATGAAGGATGAAAGCAGCTGATCCCAAACTGTTCAGTTTTAATTTGTGACCGATCCGCAAAGGATCCTGTTATCCTTATTCCATAAAGATATATGTGTCGTCGTTAAAGGTGAGCCTGAAGCTTTTAAACCGTGGCTGCGTGTGTGATTTTTTTTAACTAAATGTGGTCACAGGTGTGTTACCAGAGCACACGCGGTGCATCCTTTGTGCCGTTAGACCTCGGTGACACAGACTGCTCCAATGTACTTGTTACTCGCGTCCCCGTGTACTCGTGCTGTTTGTCAGGACTCGTCTCCGTTAGCGAATCGATGCTGGTACAGGTAGGCTGTCAGGCTCGAGCACAGCGGCTCTACCCAAATAATCTTGCGCTGATCTTGTTTGCTGTAGTGCTTTCACCAGAGACAGGTAAATCCTCCAGGAGTAATGCGCTGTGTCCCCACCTGATGTTAATCAGCAGTGACTAATGATGAACTCCTGCGTGGGCAAGTTTGCAGCCTCGCTGGAAGCGACTCCAAGTTACTCCGTGATGCAAGTGTTCTCCGTTGATGCTTTCCTTAAAAAAGTACTTTCCTTCTTAAAGGAAAACAAAAATAATTGTATAGAAATGACAAAGATCAGGAGAATATGGTTACTCTCTCCTCTTGCTTTTTCTCATCTTCCAGTATCCCCCCCGTAAAGGCAGGTGCTGGCTGGAGCGGCCCATCCTGAGGGCCGGGTGGGAGGGATGGTGTGTATCCCGCAGGCACACCGTGCTCCCCGTGGGTCTGCGGCCTCTCAAAGCCCCTTTGCTCTTCCCAAACTTCTCTGCCACTGAAGCTGCATAAACCTGTCGGACTAGATGATCTCCAGAGGTCCCTTCCAACTCTGAAAGTTCCGTGGATTTTCAAAGGAAGGCTTTGGGGTGCCTGTCGAATGGTGAGACGATTTAAGCTCAAGGATCCAAAGACATGCAGGTGCTTAAAATCTAGAAATGAAAATAGTGTTATTTGCTGTGTAAAGGGCAAACACTGTAAAAGTGCTTGCCTCCAATATGAAATCTCTAATGCATTTCATCTATTCTGAATCTACTTTACGTTTCATGTATTTAGTGTTTAAAAAAAAAACCCCTGGAATAATGCCTATTCACTTGCTTTGCCTATTATATCTCCTGATGAAGAGAGATAATATCCATAATATTTCGCTTTGCCAAACTCGGCAACGCAGAGAATATGGAAGTGTTCTTGCGACTATGCGTTTGTTTTTTCTTTCGTGAATGCCAGTAAACGTCCAGGAAACAGGAAAGGTGCCTTTGGCAGAACCTGGGAAGGTGTTGTCCAGGGAGCAGCAGCAGAGTTCAGTCTGGAATATTTGAAAGTAGAAAATTAATTACTGTAATTGATTAAGAACTGTGTGGAGTGCAAATGCTTTCATTCAGTCTGCGAGGGCAGTTGTCACGCATAGTTAGTCAGCTCGTATTGGCAGTAAATCAAATTTTTTAAAAATGTCTCATGGAGAACATTATATTAATGAGTTTTCCCCGCAGAACTCCCCAAACTGGGACATCATTCCCCTAGTCTGGAAAGCAGCCCGTGGAAGTTGTCAGTAAGAAGGAATTCCTGGAATTAATTTTTTTTTTCTCTTTGTTCTTGGGTCAGAAGAGAACATAGGTGGGGTTTTTGATGGTTTGGGTTTTTTTGGAGGTGCTTTTTTGTTGTTGTTGTTTGGTTAGTTTGATTTGGGGTTTGGGGTTTCTGGGGGTTTGGTTTTTGGTGGTCCTTTTTTTTTTTTTTTTTTTTTCTTTTGGAAAGAACATGATTTTGTCTTAGTGGAGAATACGGGACCGAATTGGAAGGGATTAGAGAAATTGTTGCAAAGCCCGGTCCTGTTCTTGGTTCACTTCCATCTTGTTCAATGGCGTTGGGATTTGTCAGGGGCAAGACGTAGTGGGGAGAATAAAACTGCTTTTTAAAAAAATTAAATCTAGGTATGCAGAAGATTCCAATATATTTCTAATATATTTCTTTCTCATTATTTCTAGATAAGATATTGAAGTAGGAAATGAAAGTTATGCTATCTCCTCCATAATTAATATAGTTTACATAAAGAAAGCCAGCTCTAGGTCTGGGAATCACTTTATACCTTTTGAAGTTGTCGGGTAAGAGTTTAGGGACAACTTAATTGATGCCTTAGGACTTTTGCTGCCTGAATTGCCAGGACAATGCGTATGTAAATACGTAACACCCGGTCGCATGAGGATCACCATTTGGTTCAAGAGGGCAGCTGCCCTGCCTGGCTCTTGTGTGCGTATTGGCACTTGTTCAAGTTTGGTTAAAAAGAGGGGAAAAAAAAAAAAAAAATTATCTTTCTCACGGAAACCGTATTTTACTGATGAGCTTTTCTATTGTGCCATTGCTCGGGATTGTTTACCGTCTTGTCTTTAGAAAATGTCATCTCTTGCTCCCTGCGAGGAAACTTTCTGCTACTTTACACTAGAGTAAATAGAAAGAATAGACTGAATTGAAAAAAGTGAGATTTTGGAAAACCACATCGGGATATCAGGAGCTGATAACGACTGTTACTTTTTTAAAACCAAACTGTCCTTCTCTACTCTTTGTACTTCCCTCCTTACAGGATTTGTTTTACTAGATTGTTTAGAACTACAAGTAACATTTGCTCGAAGGAGTATTACGTTGTTACAATCCCATGGCTAAACTAATTTGCGCTTTTGCAGGCAAGTTTCAGGGTTTACATCAACCTAATTTTTGTTTTCCTTCAGTGTTTCGTTCAGCTGATTGCTGGTTTTCTTCTAACTGCCGCCTCTGAAGCCGCAAGGGTGTGCGTTCAAGCTGAACATACACAATAAGGCACGTTTAAATAAAATGCCCCTCCCTTCCCTCCCCCTCCGCCCCGCGTGATTCCGAAGTTCTCTGATATATTTACCTTGGCTTTTGGTTAAACACGGGCTGCCAAAGCCAGCAGATCTGATCTCGAAGGTGAGCGAGGTGTTGGCTGCAGGTCGTCGCATTGGAGATACCATCGACGTGATGCCGTTGACTCTCTGCCTGTTCCGCTTTCCATAAGTAATCATGTCACCCACTGACCTAATCTGCTGAGTCTCAACCAGATTAAGAAACCGTTGTCTTTACAGGAAGAAAGTTTTTGGGAATATGCCCTTCCCTTGCGCTCTGGCCCTGCTCTGAGCCAGGGGCTGGGCTGGATCACCTCCGGAGGCCTCTTCCCACCTGCGTGGTCCTTGATGGCGTACTGCTTCGGGGAGCGTCTTGTCATTCGCAACTTCAAGTCTTAAAGGAAGAAAGTCTGGGTGAATACTTAGCTTTTTAGGGCAATTGTGAAGGGCTACAGTGACTTATTCTATCGGGCAGTTCATTATTACTGTGGCTGACGCGGGGAAGCATTTAGCTTTAAATCATTCCTGTCATAGCGGGTTAATTACAGGTTAAACCCCTTGTGGGTTTTACAACCTTATATCTTGGTTTTTCATGCATTGATAGTTCTGGTCCTTAAAGCCTTGTAGAACAACCCCTCAGACTCTGGTCTTACCAGGCACCTGGAGAACAGCATGTCAGGCCTGGTGAGAAATCTGTCTGTTCCGCTGCGAAACGAGAGGACATTGAACATTTTTGTTAATAATCATTCTCTATTTGAAAATGAGTTTCAAGTCCAAATGATCTGTTGGAATGCATTGGTGCAGATAATTTTAATAGAAATCATTAAAAAAAAAAATTGATTTCTACCTTATTTTGCTTTGGACGTACAGGTATTTTGGTTAGGTATCCTCTTCTATCACTAAAACTTTTCTATTTTATATAATATTCTATACCAGACTCATATTTGTGTGTGTTATATACAGACCCTTTTGTGCTATGTTGTAGTGGCTGGGTGTTACCTAATGGAATTAACCGGTGTTTATGAATTTAAGGTGATTTTAATACTACTTTCGCTCCATATTTGAAGAGTTAGTAGGACTAAGAGTCATTAGACTCACCGGATTATAGGAATCTGGTGAATAACTGATTATAGAACTTTTCAGGGGGCTTGGCATATGAAACTTATTATAGAATCTGTCTGAGAGTGAGTAACTGCAGCAGACAGCGCAAGTCTCTGCTACAATTCACTTTCTTGCTTTTGCTGATAACTTTGCTTGTTTGTTTAATGGGCTCGGACAGCGTGCGTATAGTCACTGGGGGAATTTTAATGTCAAGACGGTGTTTGTGGTTGATGCCTGTGTATGGCTGGGATTGCGGTTAGCGCTGTCTCCTGAGATCCCAGAATACCTTGGGTCTGGTGTCCCTGCACTGCAAACGGGCTTCATCGATCAGGGAGAAAAATCTCCATCTCTCTGCAACTTCTTCTGTGCGCTCAGAAAATGCTTTGACTAATCTGAGTTTTTAAAAGTTTCTCTTTTTTAAAGTAATATAAATCTAAGACAGCTTCTGCCCTAACTGTCAAAAATCAGCGGTGCTAGGGGGTTCGGTTGAGTGACATTTGACTTGGCAATTTATTCCTTTCTGTTTGTGAATTATTTCCAGAACTAGCTTTTTCTGTTATTGCAGCTATAAATAAATATTCCTTTTACACCCATAAGACATGTCAAGAAACCCCAGACTTAGTCTTGACATGCAGTCATTCTGCTTTTCTTCGCATACACTGTTAATAGTTACTAATGACTGAAGGCTCTAAATCACATTTGTACGCCTCTGATTCTCAGGATTTTCAGCAGCTGAAATTTGGCTCCCTTTTAAATTAAATTTTAAAAGCTCAATTGAAACGAGCATAAAGGCAGTCGAGGACTGGCCGAGACTCTGGGCCGTTGCCCACTCCGTGCCTGGCATGATTTAAAAATATGCCTGTGTAGACATGCGCACCTGGGAACGTTTGGCAACTGTACACCGTTGATTGATTTACATTGTCTTAACACGTGTTTAAGTATCCTTTATTCCCCTCATTTTAAGCAAATGCAAAATATTAAGGGATTTTAAAATTTTATTACTAGTGGGGCTTGTGTATAAGTCAGACCATCATGTTTCTGTGCCTGTGTCTGCCAGCAGCTGTGTTTTAAGTTTCTTTATTTGAACCTAGGAAGACTAGTGAAAGCTCCTGGGGTCGCCACTTGGTAAAGGTCCTTCTAAACTCCGAACATTCCTGAAAAGTTTTGATTTCGTGTGAAATGTCGTCATCAATGACCTTTGCAATTTCATTTCATGGGCTTTATTTTTTTTTAATTCAGATGTTCTCTTGTCTTAGAGTAATTTTCCCTAATACCAATCTATTAAATTTCTTTGAGGCCGGGTAGGAAATTAAAAGAATCTCCAGAAAAATGTTGAATCAACCTTTTTTGGATCAAAGATTGATCTCAGCCTATGGCTGTAAACTAAAACTTGAGAGGTCTATGGATTCTCTAAGGGATCCACTGAAAGATAATCTTCCCTTCCCTCCTCTCCGTTAAAAGAGTTATTTTTGGTTGGTTGAAATTAGACCCAGAGGTTGTCTCCCTTTTAGGAAACCTTAAGTTATGTGCAGGTCAGAAAAGGTTAAAAAATGCACCTCCCCCTTCACGTAGCACCTTTTTCCAAGCAGTTTGTGTTGCCTCTTGTGGGACAGAAACTGATGGTTTCAAGATGTTCTTTGGATTAGCTGTAAAATAAGGTCTGGTCACTGGAATTCATTAAGGATTCTGCATAAACGTGGAGGTGTTCTCCCTCGGGTGTAATCTACCCCTGCTCTTCACAAGTTGCCTTTCTGCAGTCTCCGTGCGCTTACCATTAAATAAGGTGAACTCCGTAACACCGTGTCCCACAGGCTGCCTAGAGCAGGAGCGTTTCTGTTGTGCACATCTCGGTATTTCGGAGCGCGGTCGTGGTGATGCTCAGATCCCCCCTGTGCACTGGAAGACTTCACTGGTGAAGATTTTAGGGTGGTTCTGGGTCCTCAGGCGTCAGAGAGTGTAGAAGTGACGCTGCGCAGCTCTGCCCGCTCAGATAGCGTGCCTTTATGTATTATGTATTCCTTTATACATGTCACCTTTTGAACTCTGGATAAAATCTTTTAGCTCTTCTTTGGCTATTTAAGTTTCTGAAAGAGATCATTATCTATCTCCCTCCCCCCCCCCCCTTTATTGAGTGAGAGTGTCTCTGTCTGCTCTGCTTAAGAAGTGGGCATTTAATTTCATTTATTTACCTCCTTTATCTTTCTCCTGGTCCCATCTTAGGGAGCTCCCGATTCATTCCAGGAAAGTGGAAACCCCTCCTTCTCCTTTTCCCTCCTTCTCCTTTTCCCTCCTTCTCCTTTTCCCTCCTTCTCCTTTTCCCTCCTTCTCCTTTTCCCTCCTTCTCCTTTTCCCTCCTTCTCCTTTTCCCTCCTTCTCCTTTTCCCTCCTTCTCCTTTTCCCTCCTTCTCCTTTTCCCTCCTTCTCCTTTTCCCTCCTTCTCCTTTTCCCTCCTTTGCATTGCCCTGTGAGCATATCGTGCCTTTTTCATTTTTATCATATGACTGTATTCTGCCTGGTACTTTTTGAGTAACCAGTAGCCTTAGAAAGCTGCTAAGAATTTGTAGTTGGCTGTGGGCAAAGGAAAGCTACTGAGAATGCTGTTCTGTTGAAAAGGTTAATCTTTTTGCTTATAAAAGCCAAAGGCAAATTAAAGAGGACACAACAACTTATTGTGCTAGCCATTTTATAACAGGTGCTTCCAAAAAGGCTCAATATGAGATTATTAAATGTATAGAAAGCTATCTTTAAAATACTCTGCAGCTTCTTGTGTAGGTTGGAAATATAAGGAGGCTGTGTGGTTCTACAGGAAATCGTGGAATCACAGAATGGTTTGGGCTGGAAGGGACCTTAAAGCCCACCCAGTGCCACCCCCTGCCCTGGGCAGGGACACCTCCCACCAGCCCAGGTTGCTCCAAGCCCCGTCCAACCTGGCCTTGAACCCCTCCAGGGATGGGGCAGCCACAGCTTCTCTGGGCAACCTGGGCCAGGGGCTCACCCCCCTCACAGCAAACAATTTCTTCCTGATATCTAATGTATTATTGCTTTTTAAAAAAAAAAAAAAAAAAGGCAAGTCAACATTAAACCATTTCCCCTTGTCCTTCTCTATATTCATTGGTACAAAAATGGCCACAAAGGTCACAGCGGGGAGATAAGTAGGATGAGGGGAGTGCGATGTCGGGGAGGTCAGTACTCTGTGGAGCATCATCAAGTAAGTGTTGAGTAAGCGTCGTTGAGTAAGTATCACCTGGAGCCTGATCATATCCTGGATCATCAGAAGAACCTGGTGAGATCTTTCACTGGGGAGCTTTGTTTCGCTGCCTCCTCGCTGAAAAATAAGCTCAAGTAAGTATGGAGGAAAAGGGAAGTCCTGCTGGAGTACGCGGATTAGGAGAGCAGTAGCAAGGAAGCGTGGTGAGACGGCAGCTGCCGAGCCCGCGGTGGAGGGGAGGAGGGGGAGCCGCACTCTCTTGAAAAGCCAATTACAAAGAAATGTGAGAGTTAATGTGGGGAAGGAACGGCAAAGAGCGGCAGCAGCATGAGGAAACTTGACTTACAGAAATCTTCTGTGGAGAGGAGGATGAAAGAGCGATCTTGGTTACCGCAAGTGCGGTAGCTCAGCAATTCATCATATCACTGCAGGGTGTCAATTTGATTTGAAACCTAAAACCTTCTTGGCTAAGGCAGGGAGGCAGCACTTGTGTGGAGGTGTGAGCTTGTAGGTGGTGGTCGCGCTGGCACTGCGCGTTTAACCGGGATGAACGGAGGGTGCAGTTGTTCGCGGCGCTGCTTGAGGCACCTTGGTTCAAGGAGGAAAGTTATAAAGAGGAAAATTATACCATATACAAGGACACTGGCACTGCACGTGTAACAGAACTTTTGTCCATCTGTCATCGGCGCATTCAAGGCCGTCATTACGCCTGTGCTTTGCTGCAACTGCTGTGGAATTTGCTATCCTAAGGCAAGTAATTTCAGAGCTTCCTTAACTGACCTCCAACCCTTGCTGCCATTAAGTCCTGTAAATCTCTCTGGTATGAATCCAGCACAGGTAGATGATTTTGGAGATAGTAATAGTGACTGAATTACAGTGGGTTGGGGTTTTTTTGTTATTTTATTTTTGGAAAAATATCAGGAAGAACGATGTTAGTGATGTGGATAAAAGAATAATCTGATGGATTAAAGGGCTCGATGGATTCAGAAGCTAATATACTGAACTCCGGCTTTCAGGCTTTATAACTGAGATGAACAGATTCTGGTACGTTGAGGTTAGCTAAATCAGTTACGGATCAGACCCAGAAAACAGAAGTACAAAATGTTTACGTGGTCCCTATTAGACTCATGTGCTCTTGGGCTTTTTTTGTTGAGGGTGCAAAAGGCTCGTGACTGGGCACAGTGCTGGGATGTGAGAAATACCTGCACGTGTTCCTTTGTTCCTTACATGACTTCAGCCAACTTTTGTCTCCTTTCCATCTGCAAAGCGGGAATAAAAGCTCTTCTCCACACCCCTGCTTCACGCTGCCTGCGTCTGGGGGGCAAAACCTGTTTGGCCTTAATGACCATCAAGAACGTGCTCCCTTTGGCTTTCAATCTTACTGAAGGCATTTAGATCCTACTTAGTTCATTCAATAATTATTATATTTTAATCTTTATAGAATAATTGTGTGCTCAGACCAAAGGCTCTGTGTGTGTTGAAAGTACGTATCTCACACTTCCCCCGTAACGTCTTCCTTTTCGACAGCGGAGGGCAGAGCCTTTTCACTTGGGCGCAAACTGCCTTAGGAGTTTTTGAGACGTGTTATTAGTCTTTCTTCGCAGAAGAAGCTTCCGTTAATAGCCAGACTGCTGCTGACCGAAATACCGTTCGGAATATCTCTTTTGTTGATCTGACCTGTCTCCCATGTCTCGTTGCCGTGTTCCAGACGAGCTGTGTACGGCCTCCTGCCCGCACGCTGCCGGCGGAATCAAGCCGTGGTACCCATTCAGCATCCCGTGCTTGTCTCGGATAGAGGGGTCCAGAGCTGGCATACGGAGGCAGAATCATCACTCTTCACTTCTCTACCTCATTTACAGGTATTGATTGATTATTCCTATTTTTTATAATTTTTTTTTTTCCTTACGATGAGTCTCGAGGAAACCTGTGGCCGCTGTCTGCTTAACCTTTAACTGAAACCCAACAGAAATCTTTGTTGGATGTCAGCTTTAGGTTCTGTGGGCACTATTTCTATGGACTCTGCATCCCGGGCCATATATGACAACAAGGAGCATGGAATACACATGGACTTTATTCAATTTTTTTTCCTGTCCAAAAGCTGGAGGTAAACATCTATCAAGGAAGGAGGAATTTACGTGGGGCCTTAGGCTAGAAATGCTCAGGTTTCCCTGTCAGTTGCAAAGCGAAGTAAAAGCATCCATCTGTACAAAACCAAACCTTCTCCAGAAAATAAGCTATAGATGAGTGTTGTGCAGGAAAATCCCTTTGTAGAAAAAATTCCATTTTTGTTCTATTCTCGTGACTTGCTTTCCTTTTTAACCAAGAAGCACCCCTACAGAATACATCTGTGTCTGGTCTCACTCAAATAGTATTAATCTTTGTGTCCCATTTGTTTCTCCAAAGTGCAAGTCATAGTATAATTTTTTGTGCCACTGACTTTTATGAGACCTAATTAATTATTTATTGGTCACTTTTAGCCAGATTACACAATATATGTGCACTAGCACTAGGTGTATATACCCTTGTCTTCCACCGATACCCTCCAGAACTGCTTCAGCAGCTGTTTAACCCCCCGATACTCCCCAGGATTAACTAGTAATTAGACCTCTGGTCACGGCTAATGAAGTAGCACCGAAAAAGGTTTGCCCATCGTAAAGCATAAAACCAGACACAGAACCAGGCGGTTTGAATGCTCGGGTAATTCTAATTTTTTTTTTTTTCCACAATTGCACTGTGTAATTTTTTTCTATCTTTGCTCTCCTGCAAAGGGCACGATTCATGTGTCTCAGAGGTGTGACGAGGATATATTAGAAGGCACCTGGCCCACTGAAGGCTTTAACATTTAATTGTGTCAACAACCTTGACCTGAGATTTTGACCACCAAAAGCAGCGTGGAGAGAATCCGTTCCCGGCTGTCTAATTAGCTGGGCACGCTTGTCGTCCCAGCCAGCTTTGTGTCCCCGTGCGAGCGACCCACGGTGGTAAAAATTTAACTTCTGGGATGCCAAAGTACCAAAGTGTCCTTTCCACACAAGGGAAGGGAAGTGGTGGCTGGCGTTCTTCTCACTTTCAGTAACAGACAGGCTCCTCGGGGTCAGGTTTTAAAGTCGCTACTTGGCAGCGTTTTGAAAACCACCTGTATTCCTAAGGAATTTTACAATATCTTTAAAAGCCTGGCCAAAAATACCAAAGCCAAACTTTCAGACTGGACAATAGGCTGTAAGTCAGTAAGCACACTTCAAAAAATATTATCCATGGAGAATAAAAATCATAGTAATTTCTATTGCTAATAAATCCCTGTGGTTTCATTGCTAAAGCTGCCAGAAATGCATTAAGGAACAGATTTTTGGGTGTTTTAATCATATGACTAATCCTGGCTGAATTCAAATAGGGAAAACTAGCATGAACATGCATTTCTCGGTGCAAATAAAGACCGAGTAATTTGTCTCATGTGAAAAGTGGCTTTGCTAGTTTTTGTACTCCTCCCTCCGATGAGCTGGTTGTCACCAGCCGTAACGCAGTTACGTGAGTTTCGCCTAAAGAGCCAGTCAGGTGTGCTGGTAAGGATCTCTCTGTGCACTCCTAGTTTTATTTTTTCTTCTTTTTATCTCGTCTGGATTATTATAACTGAAGGTCAAATAATTCTGCGTGGCTAATATGGAAGCATTGAGAGCGTCCTGATGGTGAGATAAGGCGGCTGCAGGTGACTGTTAGCCTCATCAAGTAACTAAATGTGAAATGCAGTCTCCTCTGAAGCTCTAAAGTGCACAGCAATTACATAAAATTTGCTCAACTCTTTCTCGTATCCGTTGAAATCTAAGCGAGGGAGAATGTGGCATTAGACATTAAGATTGATAGAATCCTCGATAGGCCGGAGCAGCTCAATAGCTCTGTGTTTCCTCGCTGGATTCCTTCAGTATTCCCATTGTTAGTTTAAACTTGATAAATGCAAGGAGATAGTGCAAATGGAAGGCTGGGCTATTTTGTTTATGCGGAGGAAAGATAGCGTTTTACCTGTTTGCTAGCTAGTCAAAATTCGTATTTTTTGATTCTGAATATAAGCTAAAGTGACGTGATGTTAATTTTCTAGTGTTTGTCTGGTGTGTCGTTACGCCTTTTTAAAAAAACAAACATAATACTTGTTAGGAGGGGGCGATCCAAAGGCTCCTTATTTCCAAAAGTAGTGTAACCCTAGCGTTGGGCACTGATACGTGTGCAACAATGGTGTTATTCATGCTGGTCTTCAAAGATTGAAAATGAGTGATTAAGTAGGCTGCCCTTCTGGGTTTGAGAAAATCAGGACTGTCCTCTTTTCCACATTTATATAGGAAATGGTACCGGCGGGAAAAATAGCATTTTTTTTCAATCACGGACGGAGAAGCAAGGTCCACTGCTGGCGGTTAAATGATTCCATAAGTGCTGGGAATACTGAAAATCAGATACAGGAACTCTATGTAATGTATCTAATAATATGCTGAACCAAAATACTGTTTCTGCTAAATACTGTTTCTGCTGAGCTGAGCTAAGCTGTGTGTTGCTGTTAATCCTCTGTGCTTCTAAACAGCTGCTTGATTATTTTTAGTTTTTTGCCTTTCCATTTGAGATCTTACTCTCTGAGGTGTCAAAGCTAAAACTGATGATTTCGGTCTGGGTGAAGCCTGAATGCCAGGACACCGTGTTTGACTTCCCTCACACGGTGGGTTTGGAATTCGGGCTGGCTCCTGAATGTATGAAATGACCCATCTCTGGCTCCCAAAATTCAGCAAGTGACAATAACATCATCAAATCAAGATATCCTTCCTCAAAAAAAGTACTGTGTCACTTGCTACAGAGCGAGAGAGATGGCCAAAGTCAGCTTGCACAGCCTTACGGCAGGGTGTGGAGCCCTGTGGAGCTGATGCCGTAGGAAAGCTCTCACTGGAAATGCTGAGGTTTAGATTTGCAGTTTATCCTTCGCCTCTGTCTTTCTGGGGCTACAATCTCCCATCTCCGGTTCCGTGTGGCTTTGAGCCATCGCAAGCGGCGTTCGGCGTGTTCTGTTTGGTTTGGTCCTGCCTCGCGTTTGCTCGTGTCGCCTTCAGACTCCGCTCTTCCTGCATAGTTTTCCCATGCTCTTCACGGAGCGTGTACCTGCCCGGGCCTATGCGCACACACCTGATGGGTTTAGCTTTGCCGTCTTTGATTTTTGCTCCTGTTCACGTGTAACTGATCTGCTAACGTTACAACTTTGTTTATGTGAAAGAGGAAAAATTCCCTTACTGATCTTTTCTTACTGAAAATAGGGGTTTTCTAAGCATCTCCCTCCAAAATACCTCTCAGGGTACGAACGATTGCCTGTTGTACAGACAGGATGTACCTGCCACAGGCTGTGCAGAGTTCGGAACAAAAAGCAGGAGTTTTGTCTCTTGTGTTGTGCCATTTTTTCCTTCCTATTTTAAAAATAGGCTCTTTATTTTTTAAGAAAACTATTGTGGATTGCTGTATTCATCACCATTTAAAATCTGAGAAGGGAAGGGCTTTGGGCTTCAGCCAACAGCCACTACAGCCAACAACACAGTCCACCCAAGAGAAGTCTGCTGACTTGGGAAGGCAAAAGCAGGATGCAGGTGGACTCAGAAATGCCAGAAAAACCTATTTACGGAGATGCAGAAGAGCAAAGGCTCTGTGGGTGTATATGGCACACAGTGAGTTAAGTGTTACCAGTGGTAAAACCAGCGCTGCAGAAAAAGAAAGAGCAACGTAGGCTTGAGTTTTCGGGAGGGTGTTGAATGAAGAACGTTATGAACTACAGGGGGGAAGAATTACACCCTGAAGATTTTCAATAAACCAGATCCAATGTCTTCCTAGCGGCAAACTAACTTTTGGAAAAAACTAACTGGAGAGAAAAATCTGTGCTTAGAGGAACAAAGTTTGGGAGCAAAAAAAACTTGGAGCAAAGAGCCCGAGACAACAGAAACATTGTCGAAACGCTGCTGGAGAGCACAGGACTGTCACAAGGCTCCCCAGATCAGAGCCAACACACACAATGGAGGAGAAGAGATCTGGTGATCTGGGACGGAGGGGTAAAATACCATCCCTGGATGGAGCTGAGATCCTAAATTAATTCTCTGGTTTAAGTACAGGGTGAAGCATTGATGTCTGTCTTGCTGCTGCTGCTGAGAAAACGTGGTGAACGCTCCTTTTCACTCCACTACTTTGAGAAAATGTATTAAAATCTCTATATACAGCCCGTGGGATAGCTGTTGGCGTGCAACCCAGGGCCCAGGCACAGCGGCTGGGGGTGGGAGCTTGCTGCTGGTAGTGGTGGAAACCAGAGTTTTTGCACAGAGACTGGAGTCCAAAACAAGGTGAAGGAGGGGAAAAAAACCTGCTGATGGGATGAGATGAAGTAATGTTCCCTGGGGACAACAATTTCCTTCTATATGCAGGTTTGGGGCTCAAACATCTGGAGGACGGGAAGGGCGTGAACATCTTCCCCATACAGTACCTTGCACAGGAGCCGGTGTTCGTGTTTTGTTAAGACCAGCTTTGCGCAGGATCCAGCTTTACAGAAAAAGGGTTTTGGTCAGAGCCTAATTTGTAATATAAAGGGAAGAAAAAGCCTTTTTGACAGTTCATTGGCAATAATCTTTCTGAGCAGATTTCTGGAACCGAAGCCTTTTCAGCGCCCATCGAAATCTTCAGCTATAAATGAGTTTAGACACCAGCAGACTGATATGAAAGCTTTTGGTTTGCCCAGGCACACGCATGCAGTTGGCCTGTAAGCGTGAGGTCAACGTGACGTTAGCAGTGACGCGTTTGGTTACGGGACACGCTGTCCCGCCCTTGTGGCATTTATACTTTGCTCTTGTTGAAGTCTGGGAAAACGTCCATTAATTTGTAGTCTGAGAGAATGGGATTAATTGTGAAATATTGAAAGTGTACTTTAATAAATTTCTCCATTAATATAATATCATCCTTGTCATTAATTGTATCGCATTAGCAAACTATGCTCTTGACTTTGAAAGAATTGTTGTTTTACACTTCCCTTACCCCCCAGTTTCTGCTATTAATCTTAAAGACAGTTATCCCTGTTCAGATTAAGAAGATAAAGCATTCATTACTGAATTGGAAGAACAAGTTAGAGCTCTCCAACACTATTTGGAGTGTCCCACGCCTCTGGAAAGGGGCTGGGACAGCTGATTGTTATGGAGTTTAGTGTTGGCTGAGCATCAAGAGAGGGAGCAGATGTTCTCGTGGTGGGCAGAGATGTGCTGTTTGCAGAGGATGTTCCAGTGGCGTCTGGTGTCTGCACAGCAGCGGTCACCTTGCCTGGTAGGTGCAGCCGATATGAGGGACCTCAAGAAGTCCCAGCTAGATATGTACAAAGGCAGTTCTGCTTCCTGTGCTCCTCAGCGGTCCTTGTCTAACCTGGACTGCAAGACTTCCACTGAGGGCGAGGAAAGCTCTTCCTGTGCTTCACCACCCTTGCTGTTAGGTTTTGCTCCTGTCCAGCTTAAGCGGTTTGTGCTGTAGCAGATGTGCTCGCTTCTATCACGAACAGGCTGAATAGGTTGGCCCTTGGTGACCTGTAATGAACGTGCCTTTTCATTCTGTCAGAAAACGTCCATAGGTTGAATAGCTCCCACTCATCAGACCTTCCTCTGTAGGGCATGGGTTTTAGAGTTCTGTTCTTTCTTGTTGCTCTCTTTTTGACACTTCTCCTTCTCCGCTGGTTAAGCCTCCCTCTCTCTTCCTGCCCAGTCCTAAAGCGATGACATGGGAATTTGTGCGTGCCTTCAGGGCAGGAGGCTCTGGGGAGCAGAACGGGGTGGGCAGAGGTGAGAAAGCAGTAGGAGATGGGGCAGGCAGGAGGAAGAGTGTCTGTGAGGCTGAAGGCCATGGAGAAAGTTCAGGCTGTGCCCTGCTTCTTTGCTCTGCAGCAACGCGTGCCTTTCTGGAGAACAACCCCACTTCAGCAGGTTTCCTTCAAGAAAGCACAATGGTTGGTTTAGCAATGATATCTGGCTTGTCTAAAGAGAGATGAGTGTGTCTTCTGGGGGGCCCACGCGTGCTATGGGCAGGCCAGCGGGGCCACGCTGAGAGCATGTTGGCTTCTGCAGTGCCTCACGTTTGGGAGAACCAAGAGTTTGGAGATAACCCTCTTTTCAAACTTCGGATGTAGTTTTTCTTACCTCGTTACCTTTGCTTTTGCTGGAGATGGGGCTGTGGTAGTTCTTGCAGACGTGGTACCGCTGCCCTGCTCAGCCACCTCCCGCGTGTGCCGCCGCCGTGCGTTGATTCTCTAACAGCAGGCGACTTTGCAGCACTTCTAGTATTTTATCTTCAGCTCAGTTCTTATCTGTCTTGTGTTAGCGGTGAGGGACTCTGTTAGAAGTTAACCTCCTGATGTGGAAGCGTTAACTGTGAGTGTTGCTTTGTACGTTGCTGCCGGGGGTGTGACGCTCACCAGCCCCGTTTGTCATAGCCGTGGATCCTCAGCACCTTCTGACTTTCCAGGATGCACGACCGAGTTCTCCGCTTCTTGTATGAGCTACAAGACCACAACCAGAGCCTTTCTCCCCCTCTAGCTGTGGGTCCAGATAATCCTCTAAGGAGTCTGTTCCAGTTGCCAGCTGGACTGGATCCCAATCTAAAACTATTTTAAGCATGTATGTAGATTTAAGCATGCGAGTAGCCCAACTGAATTGAGTTCATTTTTTGGGGCTGGGCCATGGTAGAGGAGCTGGAGAGCTTTGTGGCCGTGAATGAGGTATTGAATGAGGTATTCCCGTCCTCCTTCGGACACATTCTGGATTAAAGTGCTTGGCTTTCCCAGCAGCGCGAGTTAGTGCCGAGCTGTAGCTGCTGCTGTTTGCCCGAGCATTAATTATTCTTAAACAGGGAGGTTTTTGTAGCAGTTACATTTTGTGCGAAACTAAGTAACTCAGTAATGAAAATTTCTGTGATGAAAATAGGATGGACGTGATCAGTTGTCATTATACTATTTTACGAAAAGAATCATTTAAGTGGCAACTAATGAGTTTGAAGAACATGCAAAAAAAAAAACCCCAAACCCCCAAAAAAACAAACAAACAAAAAACCCCCAGAAAAAAGTGCAAAAGGGGTTTAACTCCCACTGTTTTCTTTTCCACTGAAGCAATATATCATATTCAATATTTGATATTCATAAGTAAGATCTGAAGAAAGAAATATATCTGAATTTCCAATACTCCAGGAAGAAACACACAAGCACATTTCGTATTTTAAAAGTGTATTCTAATGAATCAAAAGTATTTGGAAGGCAGCACTTAGCAGCCTGGTTGCAAACATTTTGCACGGCGATGGGGAAAGGGCTGGGTTTCACTTGTGATTCCCAAGTTTTGCAGTCTGGGGAGTGTTCGCGTGTTGCCCAGCTACTATCGTTGTGGGGTTTGTGGTAGATCTCATCTTACATTCTTGTCTGCGCGCTGTGGATCCCTGTCTCTCCCAGGTGAGGGCATTTGTCTTTATGCTGATGCAATTTTACAGCTGCTCTGATTTCTGCGGAGAAGCAGACTGCTTGGCTCCACGGCCGTTAGCATCAGCTGGTTGCTGAGAAGTAAACAGATAGGAGAAGTTGTGTTTATTTTTCAGGTTCATTATAAATCCTTCAAAATATTGCCTGTTCACCTGATTAGATAAGAAGATTCCCAGGCGCGGTTCTAATCCCACGACCTAAGTTTAAGATTCCCTAGAAACTGGTATTATTTATTTAGTATAAAAAAGCGAAGTTATTTAATGACTGACAGGTGGCATCTGGTAGTGTTTTTGGATAGTTTTACATAATTTTGGATAGCTTCTGTCTTTATATTTAGAAGTTAACGTATCGATCATGTGTGTAATGTTTTTCTCCTGTTGAGCTGAAAAAATAAACTACTCCAGACCTCTTCCAGCCCTCCTTCAAGGACTCGTGTGTGTGCCAAAAGCCAGAGCGTGCGAGCACCTTGACGTAACTGACACTGGGTCCTCCATTCTGGGTGAAAAGCTCTAAATCCAAGTGTTTAGGATCTAGGCTCTGCAACGAGTATGCAGAAACGCTTTCAGGCTTGGGCTTTCAACAGGGAGAAGGCTGAGCTCTACCGCTTTTACTTCTATGCTTAAGTCAGTATCTGAACTTTCCCCTCCAGCTCAGTTTAATGTTAGCTCCAGAAGTGAAGGGAGCGTGCAGAGAAGAGCCATGGTGCTCAGCCAGTATCCTCGGAATTGAACTCATTATTGAAAATAAGGCACACGGAGGGCTTGTGGGTCCCTGGGGCTGAGGGAAGAGAAGGGGGTGAGAAAGGGGCCTGGGGTATAACCGTGCTGGGGAGGTTCATTGCAGGTAACTCAGCTCCTCCCCAACCCTGACTGCATCACTTCCAGCAACCGTTCCCTCGCCGGGGACGCGTTCTCCTGCTGTGTGAGCGATTTGGAGACTGAGGGGAAGGGCACAGAGCAAGCCCCGTGGGTTGGGAGCAGTTGGAGGAAGCAGGACTGAGCTGCTCTGTTGAAAGGACAAGTTGGCACGAGAACAAATGGGACCTACTGGAGTCATGCATAAGCAAAGACGGTGCTGCCTTAGTCCTTTAGAAGAGGCACAAGAAATAGCCTCAGGGGTTTCTTCTTGATGACTTCCTCTGCAAAAGAGCAGGCCTGGGTTGAAAAGCCTGTTCCTGACCGTCCTCGCTGCTGGGAGCGACCTAAGCTAATGTGGTACAGAATGCGATGCAGCCGTGGATACGCTGGGCGGTGGGGAGCGGTTCTGGTGGTGACCAGATCAGTGAGAGTCAGGAATAGCCGTCCAGTTGGCGGAGCTGCACGGTTAACATGGCAGTTGATCCCTTTGTGAAACAAATTTCCTGACAGAACTGTTTGCAGTGGCTGAGGATGAGGTTTGCTGGTACCTGACTTCTCCAGTACCTGACTTCTGCTTCTTGGTTTTTCCCAGTACTCTGTTCAAGAGAAAAAACGCTTCATGAGAACATTGTGTCGAGCCAAAGTCTGGTAGGGCTGGGTATGGTCACAAAACCATCACGCCAAAGGATGTGATGCTACATGTGTAGGTCCCCTGTGCTATAAGGCGACGTACATCCTTCTCTGGTCACCTCTGTATTGATGTGCCGGCCACTACCATAACTACCCTTCTCTTTTGCCTGCTTGGACAACGTTGCAGTGTGCAACGAACTGCAATGCTGGGGGTGAAACAAGCTAGCAGTCCAGTGCGGACTGCGGTCATGCCACCAAGATGGTTGCAAGAGTGGAGCCAGCACTCCCATGAAGCCACTGGATGAACTACTTCATTAATACCTAAAGTTGTATGAATTTATAAATAGACATTTAACACAAAGGTCCTAGAGGTGGTCAGCTAATCAATAACTACAGCAGTCGCTTCCCACCATGCGCCAAAACTCTTCTTTTTGACCATCTTCTTGATTTTCATGAGACAGGTGCCCACTTAGGAAATAGGTTCTCTTCAAAGGATTTCACTTAATCACATGAGAAGGTTAATGAGAAGAAATAAACCGTTACTAGCAATGAAGTCATTTTTCAAACTCCGTCAACTCATTTCAGCCTTCCATTTAGGAAGGGGGCGGCTGGCTCTGCGAGGCAGCTACGGCCAGTGGGACAGTCATGCAGATAACGCGCCATCACAGCTGTGCCGCAGCATTGCCTAGGAAATAATTTGGAAAAATGATTGGAATCCTGGGGAAAAAAAGCAGAGATTCCCAAACAGAAGAGAGGACTGAATTCGCATCAGTGTGCATGGTATTGTAAATAACCAGAAACTCTCTACTCAGCCCAAAAAGATGCCAGCGGGGCAGGAGAAAAATACAGCTGGGGTTTTATAGCTCTGCCGACAGCCTCTCTTCTCAGTGACTCGTCGCTCGTTCACTCCAGCTCTCACCGCAAGAGCAAAAAAACTGGATGAAATCTGGACTGGCCATCTCTGCATTGAAATTCTCAAAAGTTTATCTCAGCCTCTCATAAAGATTCTTTTTAGCCAGCTTGGGAGCAGCTTAAAAGAAAATTAAGGAAACAAAGATGCGATCTTGGAGTGACATGTCATAATGAGACCTTTCAGTCTCTCAAACTTTCTCATTAACTTGCACCAAACGCAGACTTCAAAAATTACAAAAGGATTTTCTCTCATAGCCCATAAATAGTCTGTGCTTAGAGTACACCACATTGTCTCCATCTTTCTGGCTTTTTCCCAAAGCAGCTTCTTTTGGCACGCTGCAGTTGATGGGAATGATATTGTAGGAAGAACAAAGTGCAATTTTTCCAAAGGAAATAATAAATCTGCTGTGGGCTTTCAAAGCAAGCTCACATAATCAGCAAGGGATTTCTTTTTTATTTATTTTTTTTTTTAAGAACGTAGGAAGAACACAGATGTTATTTGGGACCATTAACATCTTAACTATAAAGACACGCAAAGTATTTCCCAATGGCTTTTCCCCCTTCTTTTGTTTATTTTCTTATTTTGTTAAACTCAAAGCCTTTTTTCATCCGGTATATTAAACATGGCAACATCCCCTGACGGTTCTGCCAAACCGCCAGTATGGTAGTCTGAACAACTACTGCTCAATATTTTTATTTTTTTCTTTTTTTAAAACTGCTTGTCATTCCACCAGTCCGTATTTTATCTCCTTAACGTATAAACCCAAAGAAGACATCTAGCTGAAAAGCATCTCCATCTGTAAAACAAGGGCAATAGCATTAAGTTGCTGACATTAGATATCCAGGAGGTTTGACCTAAACATGAGGCAAAACCGAAGATGATCTTGATAAAAAAAAACAACCCCAAACCAATAAATTAATCCATTGATGGATTTTAGCTATAGGGGAAAAAAAAAATAGAGAAGTTCGTAATTATTTTTTTTTAAAGCCTAATCAAACAAGGCTGGAGTTGGTGGGAGACTTGCATTAATTCAGCTTCAGTGGGCATTGGCGCAGGTGGTTAATAACGTGAGGTGTCGAGCTTCAAACCGAACAAGGGCTCTTCAGGTGGTCCTAACGAAGGACGGAACCGTCTCCAAATGAAAAGGTCGTGCGTGTGATGCTGGCAAAGGGGGCAGGTTTCAGGAGATTTCTCCCATTCCCACAACCTTGCAAAACCTTCATGCAAAAAATCGTGCATTAATCTTTTTTTTTTTTTTTGGAATCTAAGACAAAGAGTTGGAGCAAATGTGCGTACGCGTTCTCCTTCGACGCCTCTCTGACCTGGGATCTGATTTAGTGGTATTCTCTAGTAACACGGACAGATGGCCAAAGGAAGAGGCTGGAGTTGAACTTGCGTGGAATTTTGCAGGATGGAACTGCTTCCTTTGCCCATCTTGCTTACGCAGTCTGACACCATTGCCGCGGGAAGGAGGCGTAATGGTATTTGCGTGTGATTTTTTGCTGTTTCTTCCATGTCGTGTTTGCACCACTCTGTGCCTTCTGCTCCTTATCTCCACACCTGCTTTAGAGACATTTTCCCTGAGGGAAGAATATAAAACTTGTCGGTTTAGCCCCCTTTGGTATTTTCTCTTAAATCCATCTTTTTCTTTTTTTTTTTTTTTAAATTCATTTGATTTTGTCTTGGTTGTGCTCTCTACCTAGTTATGCTGGAGAGCTGAGAACTTAAATACAAGTATTCCCTTGTACTTAATCAAGGATGCAACTGTTACAAATAGCTAGCTATGAATATCAGAAATTAATGGGAATCTTCTTCAGACGATCTTTTTTCCTCCTGAGAATCCCACCGGATCATCTCCAGAAAGCTCCGATGTTTTGCATCTGAATGTTCTGGTGCATTTGCAAGTGGAGAGATGCTCCTCGTGTAACGCTTACCCAGAGGGATTGCACTCGACAGCAGTGGTTTTGCTTGCTCCTCTAGAAGGAACGGTGAAAAAAGCGGCCGCACAGAAAGATCTAATTTGGTGATTTTGTGAAAACGCTAGGTTATTTATCACACGACCGAGATGCGCCTTAGTGCACGGTATACATACACACACACATCTAAATGGGATCTGCAGTGAGTCACTGTAGCCTGTCCACTCTTTTTTAAGATTCAGGGAAGAAACAGAAATGCCTGGGCTGGGAGGACAGACGGCTGTTTTAACAATAAGGTAAAATTTAGCAATTTTAACAAAAGTAGGTATTAATTTGTGAAACAGAGTTGCGGGGGTTTTATTTACCGAACCCCACCAGCAATGAAGCCATCAAGGAGTCAAAAGGCCTGGCAGCGCTACCAGAGGTGATGTACGCGCCGGGGACCCGCGCGGGGGGCGGGGGGGGGGGGCAGGTGACGTGGCAGTCACCTGGACGCGCACAGCTCCTTGCAAAAGAACCGGCCGTGCTATTATCCAGCGGGTTAAACCCATTTTATTTAGTTATTTATATTTATTTAACCCAGTTAAAACAGGGTTTACATCACCCTAAGCTATAGGAAATCTTACTTGTTTGCTTCCTGTTTCTCTAATGTATCCATGAAAAGTTGTTTCAAAGTCTTTTAATTTCTTTGTGCGGCGCTATTTCTGTATTCCCTTACGCTGGCGTTTCTGAGATGCCGGGGAAGCGGAGGCGATGAATTCGCTTTCCTTCCCCGCTCCCAGCAGATGCCGCTTTTTGCTTTCTGTCCTCTCCCAATCTCTTGAGTCGGAGATAGCCTTTATCTTTACGGAGCAGGTTACCGAAGGAATTAATGTTTCCTTGCACCATGCTGGGGAGGTGAAGTGATGCGGCTGTATCCCACTACCGACCCCAGGAGTATCGGGAGATACTTATACTTAATTAATTACATTTCGTGCCGTGCTTTGACAGACCCTGATCAAAGGCCCGACAGGCGTATGAACTATTATTATGTTGATGGTAAATTTTAGCATTGTAATACCACAATGCTGGGCACAAAGAGGAAAAATAGCAAGAAATCGTCTACTGGTTGGGGGGGGGGGGGGGGATTAAAGTTGCCAAAAAGTCATTAGGAGCTCTCTTGGTAAGTACGGCTGACTACAGGCATGTGCGTTTGCATTTTCACACAGATCCGAGAGAAAGCGTTAATGGAGTACAGAGCTCTCAGGTTCATTTCCAATTTTCCACCAGACTGTAATGAAACGCCACAATGCCTCAAACCAAACCTCTCATTAGCCTCCTTATTAGTTTTCACTCTAGTAAATAAACTAATGGTGCTACCAGCAGCTAATAATAGGCAATCAGGGTCTCTTTCATGCCTCCCACTTTTCTCCCTGCAGTTTGCAAAAAAAAAAAAATAGCGAGCGGAAAAAAATTTAACCCCCTTTTTATTCCACTGACTCCCTTTTTTCTTTTTTTTTTTTTTTACCTCTTTATATTTTTTTTTTTAAAATCCTTTATTTCATGGTTCCATGCTTTTTATGGCTGCCGCTGATCCAGAAGTGCGTTCTCTGTGAAGCATCCTTCCGCCGGCAGAAGGGCTCCGTGCGATAGTTCCTGCCGTTGATGCCCGCCTCTGGGATTCCCTTCCTGGCGCAGAGGTGTCTCCTGCCGGAGCCTGGCAGCGAAGGGAAAACACGCCGTAAGTCGTTAGCTGAAGTGTTGTTCTTGGTGGCTACAACGGGCGCGCTGAGCCCGCGGTTTATAAATTGCGGGGCGTGTTGTTAAAACACGCCACACACACCTTCAGTACCTTCGGCTAGGAAATCTAACGTTACGTAGCCGCCTGCGAGTGTTTTGGTGGTGCTACTTGGCTGGAGCTTCTGCCTTGCGTTCCTTAGTGACTTGGCCACCTTTTTAGTCGTTGTTGGGTTTTTTTGGTTTGGTTTGGTTTGGTTTGGTTTGGTTTGGTTTGGTTTTAAAAAAACTGAACTCAGGTTGTCCACAGGCTAAAACCTCACAAGAAGATTTTGGGGATGTCTGTGCTTCTGCTGTGGCACGGAAACCTGCATTGACTAATTAATCTAATTTCTTGTCAGGCAGAGGAAGGCAGGTCCTTGTGGACAGAGGGATTTCCCCCGTCCATGGATTATTTTAAATTTTCTATTCCACTTCCCCACGCCCTTATTTCTCCATGTTGTGCTATCCCCTTGCCCTTGAAGCACTCCTACTTTTCCCCCTCCAACCTTTCCCTACCTGCCCAGCTTTCTGCAAACCTTACCTTATTCTTTCTTATAATATTTTCTTGTTTATTTGCGGTATTGAGGGGTTTTTATTACACCAGACAGGTGTTGTGTTTGGTTCTATTAAGCCATGCTCTCTCTTAGAGGGGTGTCCAAAAAGAATCGTATTTGAAGAGGTGTCATTGGAGATGAAGGGATGCTGAACTGGTATGAAGTCCTTTTCTTCTTGGTATTGCTTTGGTGGTTGGGGTGTTAGACTGGATGCAATTAGAACAAATAATTGATCAGATTTTTTTTCTCTCCTCAAGTGATATTTAAGCCAGGAAAGCCTGAAGTCAAGTGAAGGATAAAAAATGCCCAGCGTGTCCTGTTCTTTGTAAAATGCTGTGATTTGATAGCGTGTTCCCCACTTTACTACTGGGAAAATAATTTCCAAATGCTAGAGAGCAGTAACACCATAGATACTTACCTTAATTTTCTTTGTAGGACTGAAAAATTCAGTCTGGCCGATATCACAGAAAGGCGCCCGTTTACACAGCTCATTCAGTCTCCTGGCTCCGAGGATCTGTTGAACATTATTAAATGTTGTTAATTATGTCACTAATTCCATATGAAACCAAAGACTGTTTGGGCATGCAGGAACCTAAGCCTTACAGTTGTAATATGACTATAAAACACCGATAGCTTGGAATATGTCTCCAAGCTATTGTCCTTGAACCTTCTACCAAATAAGACAATTCTGTAGGATTTTGTAGCAATTGAATTTGAAGCTTCAGAACTCAGTAATTTCAGTCGTGTTCGTTTGGTGTAAAGTTTAATATCCTTGTCGCTGATTTTGAACAACTTCTTGCTGAGACCGCTGTTTTTTGAGTGGTGCCTTCTCAGGTCAGCGCACAAACACCCTGAGGTCTGTAGGAAGCAGAAGATAGATGGAGGCTTCTAATTTGGAGAACCTCTTTGTGTCAAGACCCTCTCCTCTATCTCTGAAGATGTGGAGGTTCAGTTCCAATCAAAATGATCATTATAGTATATCCAGACTTTGGATACCTGAAAGCAATGTGTTTCACCATCTTTTTACAGTCTTTTTGCCCCAGGTGGTGGGCAGCCAGGAGAAGGTGGTCTGGAAGGGCTGCAGAGAGGCGTGAAGTGTGTGAGCATCTCTCTCATGCCCTGGCTTTTCTACAGCCCGATTATGGATGTCCAGCCCCAACTCCACCAAGCCCAAAGGTTAATGATTTGCTCATGTTGGGTCTTGCAAAATCTCGGTCTAAATCTCGGAGGTGACAGAAAAGAAGCAGCGTGCCTTTCGGGGGGCTGTCTGCTACTGCAGTAGCTGAGCGGTTCTTTCAGAAACACCAGCTGCCTGGGCGCTCTTGGCAAAGCTTCGGCGGAGATGTAAAGGTGATTAAAACTGGCAGAAGGCTTTTAAAAAAGGGTGTAGCGAAATCTAATTTAGGCAGATATGTTATATGTGGTGCTGGTAGAGGAGAACTATAAATAGTGATGATAACGTACACTTAATAGGGGAGTTTCTGTTCTGAAACACAGATGCAAAGAAGTTCAGCCTTGTGCCTAAACTGGAGTAGGTCACGCTGGAGAGAGGATGACACAGTAGTCCCAGTTTAGCTATTTTCCCAGTGTTTATGGGGAATTTGAGGAATCTGATGTAGCAGTGTTAGGAGCCGCAGGCGCGCACTGCTGCTTGTGTAAGCGATATGCAACTGAAGAAACGGCTTTCATCTTCCCCTGCGATAGAGTGGACATTCACAAACCATCACAAGCAAGTGGCTGAATGACATGCATTGAATGTTGGCACAGAAACCAAGGGCTGCGCTGAAGATACTGTTAAATAGTGGTGTGTCTTCGTGCCTGGCCAGTTAGGAAGTGCCTGAAGATAATGTGAAAATTCAAATCTATTTTTACGTAGTGCACAAAGGCAGGGTCACAGCACTTAAGGCCCCCCCAAAAAACCCCCAAACCATTTCTGAAGGAACAGATGTCCCTCATTCATTCGCCATAAAGACAAAACCAGGATTTGCTATCAACAGAACTCATGTTGTCGGCTGTTTTTGTCTGCGATCGTTAATTCTTTCATGTAATCTTTAAAAGTAATGAATTTATAATAACTATTAATAGCTGGCCTTTGATGCTTCAAGATTACCCGATTTAACTTGGCGCGAGACACCACAGTGCTTGCTTGGACCCTTGGGGTTAATGACTGCTCGTGAGCCTGCCTTAAATATCACATCAGCGCGCAACCTCTCGGCGAAGGGATGCGTATGATGCTTGGCTGTAGTGAGCAATCCTCCTTAGGAGAAGAAATAAATGTCTTTCACTACAAATTACCTAGCTTTTTTTTTTTTTTTTTTTTTTTTTATGGTTAACATCAATTATTTCTTTAATCCTCAAGCCTGTGTGGGACTCTGAGAGCGCGTTACAATTTATTTCGTAACTTGCATAATTTTACGAGTTATTTTAACAATGGTTTTATGTACCAAGTTTCTAGGCGGTTTGAAATGACTCCGTACATGCACACACAGCCAGGTAGGTACACCTTCTGCGCATACTGATGGAGTGAGTTGGAATAAATGAATTCATATAAAACCCCTTTCCATTAGACGTTTTGACCTCATAATCTCCCTACAGAAGCACAAGGCTTTTGTAACCTTCACGAGGCTTACAGCCCTTGTAATCCTGATGCTGTTGTGGGGTTTCTTGCCTGTCTTTTTAACCTTCTCATCTTCGCGATGCCATCTCATAGCCTTGCTGCTCCTTTTGTCTTCTCGTCGGTGAGCTCCTTGTCTGTGTGCTGTGATTGATTCATTGGGATGATTCACAAGCGCTGCAAGCTCCAGCTGGGTGAGCCTCTTTCTATTAATGGTGTTCGTGGCAATAAACATGAAAATAATTCCTTACGCATTATTAAATCCTGTGTATCAGGCGAGGGGTTTTCAATCCGAAGGATCATCCTAGACCTGAGTCAGGCCCTTGGTCCCAGGGTGTCCACCCTCTGTTAGCAACACTCCGCGTCTATCCCGCTCTTTTAACCTTGTTTTCCTGTTAGCTCCCCTGAAAAGGAGATTTCTTTCTCTACCCATTTATTTTTTGGGGTAAGACTGGCTGCCGCCTCAGTCCACAGAAGCCCATTGAGTACTTGCTGGGCTGCAGCCAGTTCTACAGCCACCTCCTGGTGCAATCTGTGAACCCAGTGACTAAACCCAGCCAGGTGCCCTTCCTTGGTCCTGGCAGCGGCCAGTACCGAGCTGGGGCTGCCATAGCTTCCTCCTCGCGTGGGCTTTCTTCCTCCTGTCCCCGCCACCCCAGCGCTGCCGGCTCAGCACCCAGCTCCCTGCCTCTGCGCCCAGCCCTGGCTCAGGTCTTTGGCCCGGAGCTGGCATCTGCCTTTCAAATCACCTGCCCGAGCAGCTCATCCTCCAGAGACGCCCGGCAGCTCTGCTCCTGCAGCCGGGCGAGGGAGGGGACCTTGCCCGACACACGCAAAGGTTTGGTCCTGGGTCCCGTAAAGGCATTCCCGGACCTTTTATTGCCTGTTCTGCTGGACCGTTTCTCTCCCCATCGCTTCAAGTCCTCCTTCAGCCTTTACCTGGCATGTGGGGTACGTTGCTCTAAGGAGGTCTGCCCTTCACCCTGGGTCAGTGCTCCGTTACGTGGTATTTTTCCTGCAAAACTCTAGGGAATCTATAAAATGAATGTTTATACTATACTAACCCTAAGAGGAAAACATGCACATCTCTGAGATCCCATGTAGGTAAATAATAAGCAAATAATTCAAGATTTGACCTCTGTATGTGTTGCCTGTTCTGCTGGACCGTTTCTCTCTTTCCCCATCACTTCTTCAAGTCCTCCTTCAGCCTTTACCTGGCGTGTGGGGTACGTTGCTCTAAGGAGGTCTGCCCTTCACCCTGGGTCAGTGCTCCGTTACGCGGTATTTTTCCTGCAAAACTCTAGGGAATCTCTGAAATGAATATTTATACTATATTAACCCTAAGAGAAAAACATGGACTTCTCCAAGATGCTGCGTAGGTAAATAATAAGCAAACAATTCAAGAATTGGGTCTGACTTTGCAGCCTTTCCAGTGAGTGCGCAACGGTTGTATCAGAGGAGCAACTCTTTATAAAATGGAATTATCCATGGGAGCACACAGGTGGCAGCGCTCAAAGCCCAGAGGACAAAAATACCTTTGGCCCTGCCGGAGAACTGTTTGTGGGAGCTTGTATTTTGCAGGTGATAATTCCCATAAACATTGTGAGAGGGAAGGGGAGCAGCGCGGAGCAGGAAAGACCGGGGAGCGGGGGACAGGTTGTGTAGCTTCTCCCGTCAGCCGGAGCATTCCTGGCTTTATGAGCAGCTTTCAACTGCCAGCCAATGCTGATTTAACACTAATGCCTTTTTTTTTTTTTTTTTTTTTGATGAATTGTTGCTTAGTCTTGTTTTGAATACTTCCTGCATGACTAATTAATGTAGCGAAATGAGTTAAAGTGTGTTGTTAAACTTTACGCTAGTGCGTGCAAACGAACGGCTGGCAGTCACAGCTCTTCTTCAACATTTTATCTAATCTTGGCATTCTCAGGGACGGGGTATTGCTTGTTATCTAAAAGCCACTTAACTGAGCTAAAATGTGATGTCATGCTTCTCTAAGTACGTGTAGGTATTTATGTTCAGTCTGCTGGGAAACAGGCGTGAATATAGGGAGATATACGTAATTACATTCTTTTAACGATAACAAAACCCACTTGAAATTGGCAAGAGATGAAAACCTGCAGCCTCGTGTACGGAGTTTTGCTGGAGTAGAGCGTTCTGTAACATTACGCTGGGATAAAACCGGGGTGATTCATCGCGGGAAAAGACACTCCCAGCTGGAGCAGATAGTTAGCAATCCCGCGCTGCCGACCCTGGCGCGCAGCGGCATCAGCCCCTCCGAGCGGAAGAGCCGCAGGGCAGAAGGTAACCCCGCAGCCGGGCCAGTTTATATCTCATATTCGGGTAGCGCTGGCTCGGCGCTGGGCTCTCTCCTCGCTGCGTGCCACCATTCCGCTCCCCTTTTGGCTGCTCTCCCCGAGAGCTGCCCCATCCCCCTGCTTTATTTACGCTTTTATTGTCCGTAGTTTATTTCCCGCCCCCCCCCCCCCCGCCCCCGAAACAAAGACGACTTGTATAAGAGTAGAATAATAACATAATTGTGCGATATGCCTGTGTACCCTTGAAATAATCCAGCATCTAATTTTTAACGAAGCACGAAAGAAAACTAGAGCTCAGCAGGATCCGTGCCAGGCGAAGATCCTAATCTTCCCTTTCCAGCGGTGGGGAGCGCGTTCGGTCGTCGGAGGAGCCGCCGGCCCCGGCGGGGAGCTGTGCCCACCCCGGGACATGTCCCCGCTGCCGGACCCGGGGAGGGGACCGAGGGGACCGTCCCGGGATCCCCCGGCGCTGCTGAGGGCGTGATGGAAACCCCCTGAGCGACCTGCCAGAACATCCGTGCTGCAAAGGTACACCTCTATATACTGTATAAAAATCTCTTCTCTCTAACCTTTTGTTTCTATTACAGCAAAAAAAGTGACGATCTTCATCTAAAAGTCACTTGGGTTGACATATACTTAAAAAAACCACACTGTGTTTTGTGCCAGGTGAAAGGTAAACCTGGATATTTTCTGTTTATTCAACGCGCTCTCAGATTATTGAAGCCCGACATGTGGGTTAGTCGCCCCATGCAGGGAGAAGCCCTGGACCAGTACTTGCCCGTGGGCTGGCGGGGGGAGCCCGGGGCGGTGATACGACCAGCCCCAACCCCAGCACGGTGCTTTGGGTGCCGCAGGAGAACCTGCCTGCAATTTTTAGTGTTTGGGTTTTTTTGTTTTTTTTTTTTGTTTGTTTGTTTGTTTGTTTTTTTTTTTTTTTTTTTTTGAGACCCCCGCTTATGAAAACGTAGTTCTTTACGAATTGTTTTCCAAGCAAAAAGCAAATGAAAAAAATTATACGTGTTGTGAGTCTGCAAAAGGGAAGCGCATCGCTGGTGTGAAAGAGCTTCCCGCTCTTGCCTTCTCATTTAAAAAAATATCCCTATGCGAAAAAATTAACTTCTTAAACAAATATTCGAGTTTCTGATTGTCACTAATAGCTTGCCAATATAATAGGCAAGCTATTATGATTCTAAAAAATTAAATCAATTTCTTAGGCAAATAGTTGAGTTTCCAATTGTAACTAATATCTCACCAATATAACAGGCAAGCTATTATGATTCTATGTTTCTACAAAATTTAATTAATTTCTTAGACAAATAGTTGTGTTTCCAACTGTACCCAGTGCATGCACTCTTCTTCTGCTAAAATGCGCTTTCTTTGGAGGGAATATTGGCAGCTTCCTAATGATTGTTACGTTCTGTAGCAAGTGTGATGGAAAACAGTAAATTACATCATTTGCCAATATAATAGTCAAGTTTCTATGATTCTATATAATTCTACCATACGTTCATGCATTTTCTTTTATATCTTGGAAGCTTTTACTTTGTAGTGGATGTTGAGAAGTACGAAAACCTGCCCAAATTGTGGGACAACCTGCAGGAATATCCGTTGCGTTTAATACAGTGCGTTATTAGGTGGACGCGTGTTGATTTTTATAGCATGGGAAGCCCCGGCTGCGCAGAAGGGCTGTGGTTACTCTTGTTGACTTGTGTGAGATTGATTGTAAGGCCATGCCAGAGCAGAGGGCCGATGGTTATCATGGATTGTGAACTTCCCATGGGCAGGACTGGCACAATATTATGTATTCTCTAAAAAAAAAGAAAATAATTACATTGCCTCAGAGAGCTTGTTCTGTGGAAATATGGTTAAAAAAAAAAAAAAAAGTGAAATAACAAAAAGATCTCAGTGTGAACTGGGTGGAGATCCCCAGTGTGGCCATTAACATACCTTTAGAACCACCTTTGGTGAACTTTTTTTGCTTTTATTGCCGTGGAAACCCCGTTTTGCGCGGAGATACGACTATCTGGATGTATCAGAGCTCGGGGCGGCCGCTGGGCGCTGGTGTCGGGAGGTCAGGCTGGCTCCGGTGGCCGCTCCAGCATCACGGCTGCGGAGCCCCCAGGGTTTCAGACCGGTGCCTTTGGATTTCTGGCGTGGAAATGTAACGGTGCCATCTGCTGTGTAACGAGCTCTGAAATGAAAATGTAGGTATTTCTGCTGTAGTGAGCGATGAGCTTTCAGGCTCCATGTGTCGGTGGAGGGAAGGTGTCGGTGTCAGGACGAGGTTTCTTCACTAGATCCGCGTCTGCTTCGCTGCGGGACAAGGTAAAAATAAAGCCTTGGTGAGGTGCTTACGGGCGGGTGATCACTGCAATAATAACAGCGATTTAGCTCATTAGTACCGCTCAGATAAAATGATTCCCAACACCCAACTGAGGAGTTATGCAAACACTGAGGACAGGCTTTTAATCAGGCTGGTCCTCGGGTCTAACCCTGCTGCCTCCTGCGCGGCCCGGGGGTGCCAGCGGGGAGGGAATCCGACCCTCCGAGTTTCCGCTGGATTTTTTTAGGTCAGTGCTGACATAAAAAACTTTTGAGAAGTCATCCTGGTTGCATTACAGTAGAAGACTCGTTCGCCGTAAATCTAAAACTTTATTTATGCGTCAGCACAGCCATCTGCTGGTTTAATTATCTGGCATTCGCGTGTCTGATCTTGAGTCTGATTTCCTCTGACTCTCTGGAGTAAAAGGCAAAGTATAAGTTACAAGTAGTTTGGAAATAGAATAATCTGGTTTTTTGCAGTTTTTGCTCATGAGTAGGATTGGAGTTTTCCAATGGAGACCCAAGTCCGAAGCCCTCGATTTGTCCAGGTTTCCCACTGCCCTTAGAAACTGCATTGATGGGCAAGTATAGCGGTTTAAGGAGTGCTAAAATAATTGCCGTGCATCCTTCAGGAGGTTATTTAGCCATGTATGAACCTGACCGCGGTAAGCTATGACCCCCCCACCCCCCCCAGCCTTTTCCTGGCCCCCACATCGCACGTCGTGTCTGTCACATTGATGTGATGGGACAGGCAGAGCAACTGGCAGGGGTCAAGCGATACAACAGCCGAGCCTGGGCGATGGTGAACCCCGCAGAAGAGGCTGAAGCGTGTGTTGGTGCGGCTGATGGTTCGGTTCGATAAAGCTCAGCAAGACATATTTAGTCAAAATGAACTCACTTGCCTTGAAAACAAACTCTTTATTTTAATACTAGGGTGGCTGACGTGGTGAAAAGGTGGCGTATCTTGATTGCTGATAGGTATCTTCCTCTTGTAGGAAGATATTTACTGAGTGAGAATAGCACAAAGCAGGCGGTAAGGTAGAATTGCTGGCACTCTGAACAGATCTTCACATTAGACAATACCTGCTTGCGATATAATCAGTGAGGAAGGACAGAAGTAGAAATATATTCCATGTTTATTTCATCTTTTTTTTTTTAATTATTTTGGATTCCATGATTCTTTGGGAGGATGGGATAGTTTGAACGACAAGGCTGCCCGCTTGCCTTCTTTCTTTTATAAAGTTAATAATTCTTCGTAGCTTTCCTCGTTGCCAACTATTGGAATAGCTGTAGTAGACCTTAGATGCCCATTTTCCCCGGTGAATTTATGGTGTTCTTTGTTGTGTGGGGTGACCTACTCGGAGAGGAGCCTAGTTCTTATCCCTCAGTCGCCATATGTTCGCAGCAATAATCATCGTTTTCCATAAGTGCCAGTATTTGGTCTGTTGTGCATACGCAGTACTTTACTATCCCTGATATAGTTTTTATAAAGCTGCTGTGGAAACTGTGAAGGTTTCACGCTAGAGATGGATGTACGTAGGCAGGACTGCTTCAGCACGGGCCGTATATCATTGTTAACTTCTTCGGTATTTTTGACATCTGTAGACCAAATAAAATCACAGTTTATCCCTTGGCACGTGCTAAAAAAGGGAAAAGTTGTCTATCAATGGCGTTTGTACGTTGACACAGCTTTGCGCCTACGTGATCCCCAGTCCAGACCCTTCTCTGGTGCGGCGGGGCGTGATTGGGTCTGAATCCACAATATTGCCGTTTGTGTGGCTGGCAGCCGTGCCGAGGCAGGGCGTTACGAGTGGCGCGCTCTCAGAAGGGATGCTGCAGATGCACGCAGCAGGAGCTGCGCCTCGTGCCAGGACTTTACTTTGCTGTAACACTCAGAAAACTCTTCGTGGGAAACCCTGAAGCGAAATATCGGGATGCGCTCAGGATGAGGGCATAAAATACCCTGCCTGCTTCTCCCTCGGTGTGTATTTCTGAGCAAGCTGCGGCCTTGCCTGGCTTTATGTAAACAGCTAAATATGCTATCTAAACTGCTAAATAGGATAGGAAGGGATGGGAGGAAAAGAGGCAATTATAACTAAAAGTTTTATTGTGGCCTTTTTCCTTTTATGCGTTCATATAGTATATAAAATTCCTCGCGCGTTCTGTTTAAATTCTGGGGGTTTTATCTGACCTTTCATTCTCTTCCTATACAACTGCCTTTGCTCTAATAGAATTACATAAATTGCTGTCATGGAATTCTGCCTGTGATTACTTTCTATCAGTCAGCCTACTGCTTTTGTGTGTATCTGCTTTCATCTCGTTAGCTGTTGTACAGACGAATTATGACTCGTAGGTAGTTGACTGACTGGCTGCCGGGTGGCTCCTTTGTGTACCGAAGGTATTTGGCTGGTAAAACCTTAATGTAAATATTTCGGCATCGGGCAGGTTACAAAGCGACTGGGGTTTGTATCGACAAGGGCGTTTCCGTACGAAGGGATATGCTGTTGCAAAGCGTGTAACTGCATTAACAAACCAAATTATTGGGATTCCGAAATCGGTTTATAGCGCAGTGAATAAAATGATTCTGGAAAACTGGAAGTCAAGCAAGCAGGGCGTTTTCCTGGTTATTTTATATTCAGAAATGCTGAAGGCTGCATACTCATGACCTTGCCTAATTTTGAGCTTATTAGCTATAGCTATTAAGAGCCCCAGGGCAATTAAAAAAATTCCTCCAAAAAAATAGCTTTTCACAGGAACTTGCATGAACTGCTGCTGTGTTAGTGTTTGATTTATTTTTTAATTTTTTTTAAACACCACCCCCCCCCCCTCCAATGGCTGGAAATTGCTAACTCCAGTCCCCGTTCCCTTTCACTGTTATCATTTCTTTACTCATGCAGAGATTTTCAGATGAAATCACTTTGCAATGCGAGTCCCCGCTATTTTCCAGCACTCGTACGGAAGCGCAGTCGGGGTGATTGCAGCTGGTTGTCCTTTTATGCCGCAATATTCACGTTACCGATATGGAAATCCATTGCTTTTCTGTCTGGATGCTGGAGGGAGGGGCCTGACACGCTCATTTCTGGAGTTTAATCAGCTGTAGGATGGATTTTTAAAAGTAAATAATGTGTGTCTACAGTTGTGCTGTGGAAGCTAAGGTAAAGCTACGCCATAAAATGAGGTTGGCAGGAAGGAGAAGGACAATCAAACCAAAATATTCGCTTAAACCACTGGATTTCTGTTCGTCAGCTCCAAGCTTTCCTATGCAGGTTTTCATTTGTTTGTTGTTTCATATCGTTGCACGTCATTTTTGCAGTAAATGAAGTAGATTCAGTTAGGTTACTTTTCAGACGTTATTTTTTGAATAATTGAATAAAAGCTAATTTGGGCAATTGTGTGCATAGCGCGGCTTCCCAAAATAGCGCTGATGTGAGCAGACACAATAGCTCTTGTCTCCAGAATAATGGAAGTCCTTGATAAAATTGTAGCATCTTAAGATACCGCCCTGTGCATCTGTTGCTAAAGTCATTCGGTCTCGTGGGCTTCCATGGACCAAAACCCCAAGGAGCAGCAGTTTAATTTCAGCATCCCAAATCAACTTGAACCTTTTCATCTGGCTTTATTGGAACGCGATCAGCAGCAAGAAGATGCGGTCGGGTGGCCGCCGATATGTCGTGAAATGTTTAACACTGTTTCGCCAGCGTGTTGTCAGGGATGAAGCACGCGATGCTCGTGTTTGTTTTGGAACGGCTTCCCTAAATTACAGTGACGCTCACTTTCTTTGAGTGGATCGGTAAAGTGTGTTTCGGCAGGTTAATCGGTTTGGTTGTTCTGATGTGCACATGCAGTTGATTTAGACTTGGTTCATATATGTCGTATATAATACCCATCTCATGATATTTGCTTGAGTGTCGCCACATAAGGTTTATGGCACTTCTTTAGGTCTACATACATTAAATAAACATTTGGATTTTCATAAACAAGGCAAACCTTCAGATAAAGGTGGGTTTGACATGAGCATTAGAGGGTTTTCATGACCAATTTGGCTAGTACTGTTATTGTGGTATTGTGTGTGTTTAAATATTTAATGGAGTTTAACTTATTTTTAAATATTTTATTTTTACTACATCCATTGAGCTCTTTGTTTTTGTGGATGCTAATGATCAAAAGCATTCTTAGGCTTTTCTGGCCTTTACCCAAGGGAGTTTGTTTTCCCGGGACTCTTGTGTTAATAGAACAAGAGCCTAAAGCTAAACCGGTACAGAACTGGATTTCGCAGAAATCCCTACTGGTTTTAGAGCGCTCTTTCCAGACAAACATTTGGGGCTAAACTGCCGAGGAAGCAGATGCCAGTCTGCAGTTATTAAGAGTTAATATCTCTTGAGATGTGTTCGTTCTCTTAAGGAGCTTCCAGCCCCCATCGAGGCTCCTCGTCAGCGAGATAAGGGGGGCTGGCGAGGGTGGTGGCCAGCACCTTCGGTCACGGCCTCTTGTCTTGTGCCGAGCCACCTGCAACTGTTGAACTTGAACCCCGTGTCGTTGGGATAGCGGCTGTGACTTTGGGTAGGTTTACGTAGCTTCTGAACAGGTTCGTTGGGTGGATAATAATCGTGGTGTTTCAGAGCATCCAAGGGAGTCAACTACAAGAAGAAGTTTGGGGGGGAGTGAAAACTTTATTGATTCCTCCCAGCCCAAGAATAGACTAAATGCCCTTGTCCTCCTCATTTTACCTCCCGTCTCTCCTGAATGGTGACAGAGTGTGTACGTGAGTGTGTGTGTGTATATATACGTATATACATGTGTGTGTATTTATTTGTTCGTTGGCCTTCAAGATTTGAAAAGATTTTAAAGTTGTTTTGTCAGCATTGGGCGAGCTGCTACGTAAGTATGAAAGTTTCATTAAGTTGCTGTCAACAAGTTTAGCTTGTGTATACCAAACTGTATGCCACTTCAACGTATAATAGAGTACAGAGGGGGTTTTGTGCATTTAAAATATTTCAAAAATTTGTATTATAATTTTCTTACTTTTTCCCAGACAGAAGAGGTTTTAAACAGCTTCTACCTTGGTAAAACTTGGTTCTAGATCTGATATTCAAGTGGCAAAAAGGAAAAAGACTTTCTCGTTGGTTTTTGTTCTCGTGAGCGTTTTTCTGTCGTACTGCTTTATTGAGCAAATTTCAGCTGAGGCAGCCAACAGCGTTGTTAAACCAATGAATATTATATTAATGAAGGTAGAATTTCATATATATTAAAATATTTTATCTGGGAATAACATTTGGTGCTATTTAGTTTGGTGTTCAGACAGCAAACCTCTGGCTTTCTGATGAAATAAAAGTCTTTGATTATGACGCAGTTTGACAGCAGATGGGCCAGCAACACGCATTGCCCCAGGTAGACCACGAGCCCCCCATCTGATGAAGCCTGATTTCTTAAGGCGTTGTGTTTCATGGTGGTTCGTGGTTTGTAATTTAAGTTTTTCCATGATCGGGGCACCCAGAAGTTTTCTCTTTGTCTGTTGGGTTTGGGGGTTATGGGGTTGGGTTTTTCTCCGTCTGATGAGGTACTGGTGCGAGCTGCAGTGTTTCCTTAACTGGGGCACTTGGAGGATGTTTGCTCTGTGTGTTCACTAATTTCCCAGCCTCTACCTCCGTGTCCAGCCTGGCCAAATGCCACCGACGGGTCTGAGCGTGGCTTTGGATGGAAGGAGCGAAAAGGCGCATAATGATACGCGCTCCAGTACAATGGGAAAATCCCCCTTTCCCTAGTAAAGCATGCTGAAGATGGGATCGGATGAAGAAGGATGAAAAGGGAGAAAGAAGCAATAACTCAGGGTGCATCCGGCTGCTTTTTTGCCCTTCTCCAGTGAAAGAGTACAGAAATGCCGGGGTAAGCATTGGGTGACCCAGCGCCCTGACTGGTGGTGGGATTTGAGGAGGGAAGTCCTCACGTAGGGAGCTGGGTGTTGTTTCCCTCACCTTGAGAGTCTGATGTCATTAAAACTTTTTAGCACTTCTAATAATAGAAAAATACTTATTTCCTAACTGGCTCTTAAATGCCTTTTAGTGGATTAGTTTGAATCACATCAACTAAGAGCTTGATCATCTGCCAGCCGCTAGAGTTGGGCCAAAGCTTTGTAAGTTAATGAGGTCAAGGTGATTAGTACAGGTTTTGGTGCTTTGGACCATGCACCAAATGGTTGCCATGCAAGGTGTGTAGCACTGGACGTCTGTCACTTTTTTCCCTTTTCATTCATATGCTGTGAGGGTGTTTGCCCGGGTTGGCAGTCAAAGTAAATGTGAAGGGCTCTGTCTGATGCCAGTGAATGAAAATTATATTGAGGGTCCAAAAAGTAGGATCAACGTTATAACCACTCCTTTTTCCTAGACACTTATTGCTGCGATAATTCTGACTCCAATCTCGATTCAAGACCGTGGTGTGTTAAGCAGGGTGGTATCTGGTGTCCGTTCACAGGACGTGTATGGGAGGAGAGTTTAAAGTCTCGCAGTATCACTCCCGTGTTGCTGTCGTGAACGGAGAAATGTCTTCGAACAAACATGTCGGTACATCTATCGTATGGAGCTGTGGAAGCTACACAGAGCTGCTGTGGACACCAGCGCATCTTACTCATTAACTGTTGACTGTTATTGAGCGCAGGAGAAGAACTGAGCTGTCACTGTTACCCAACAGGGCAAGTTCTGGTGATGTCTTTAGCACACTCATTATCTGTAGAATTTTAGAAAAGTGTAGTGACTTTCAGTAGGCAGGAAAGGCTCCTGCATTTCATAAGCTCTCAGGCAGCTTCAGACGATGGAAAAATGATGTGGGCTGGATATCCAAATTCACTCCGGCATTTGTGGTCCAGCGAGAGTTTGATGGATCTGGCAGTGGAGGCTCACGTTTCTGAGGCTCACCCCATACCTTCCTGCTAGCTTGCATCCATCATCTTCAGGAACAGAGAGCATTTTCAAGCCATTTGGTTGAGTTTTGTCCCATTTGGTCTAGAATACTTGATAACTGTCTTCGTTGATGCCAGCCTTTGTCTTCACTCTGTTTTTCTCTCTAATCAGCATCCATTGTATATAATTGCTTTTCCAAGGTCTTTACAATCCCCTTCTTTTCACAGATGTCTGAAAAGGGTTTACATTTGTTGGATATCATAAGCTTTCTTGAGGGAGGATTATTTTCAAGGTGATTTGTCTTGGAATGATTGCATGTGCTTTCAGCAGCTGTCAGCAGCATCTGGCAGGGCTGGACCACCAGTTAACAGTCTTAGCTAGATCTGTCTGAGCGCCATTCATTTGTTGGATTTTTCGTATTATTCTCAAGCGTTTCAAATAAGACTTTAATGTCTGCTTGTTCTTTTCAAACCCAAAATACCAGCAGATCTGTGTCAGTTGACTTGGTATTTCTCGGGGCACCGCGTCTCACAACAGTTCCATTAAAATTGGTTCGTTATTCAGGAGGGAGGCTGTAACTGTGGTCTCCAGTGGGGCACTAAGTCTCCTGGTACCTCTGGGAGGTATAAGTGTATTTATTTTGTCAGTCTTTGGTTGGCCCACCTCCTGGGGTTCGGGTCCATCTTGTTGGACTCACCAAACGTGGGACATGTTTGAGGTCTCTGCATGATTGTGCATGTAGCAGCTGCCTTCTGTTGCTGGGCGGCTGGAAGAGCAGCTAGGTGCCATTGAAATATTAGAATCATAGAATCATCTAGGTTGGAAGGGACCTTTAAGGTCATTGACCCAAGCATTAACCCAACACTGCCAAAACTCCCACTACCCCATGTCCCTCAGCACCACGTCTGCCCGGCTTTTAAATACCTCCAGGGATGGCGATTCCACCACTGCCCTGGGCAGCCTGTTCCAATGCTTGACAGCCCTTTCAGTGAAGAAATTTTTCCCATTAATTTATTTTCCTATTTTTCCTAATTAGACAGGTCACGTCCCATGGACAGACCTTGCAAGACATGAGACTTGGCTGTGTAATGCAGCACTTTCTGTGTCATCTGAAATTTTTTTGGTCCTCTGACACTTGAAATGCCACAGTGAGATTGCTTAAAGGAAGTGTCATCGTCACCACATCTTTGGCCGTCTTTCACTGCCATTGTTGAGCCCAGCTCAAGCTGCATGAGATACACCTACCAAGCCTGGTCCTTCAGGAGTGGCATCGTCCATGGCCAATCTTGGGGGCAACTGAACGATAACAGAGTGCATTTGTGCAGGTAAAATGCTGTTCGTGACACACACCCATTGGCCTTGGTGTGAGTTGCAACATCTACTTTGCGGATTGTCTCCAAATCTGACCCGCAATCATACTCTTGACTTAATTGTGGTTAAAACTCCTGGGTGTCTACAGCTATCAGGACTGGTTGGCAGTGGTGTTAAATTAAGATCCAAATGATTTCTTGTAATTCACAACAAATAGTAACTCCTCTGTCTCCAGCTGGGGTCTGAGGTTCCATCTTCTGCCCCGCGCCACGTGCTCCACGCCTGGGGAGCGGGCGGCTGGGCAGGAATGTCCCCTGCGGCGGGCAGATGGGAGCTGGTGGCTTGCTGCCCAGCGCTGTTTCGAAGTCTCTCTGCGTCTGTCTGCACTGACTTAAATATAGCCACGTCGTGTGAGAGCCCACACTGTACGTTGTTCTATGCGTGTAGGGGCTGATAGTGCGATAAGATGGTAACTGCGACTTGGGTTGGACATATGTATATTTCTATTAACCCTGAGGGCAGCGGTGTAAAAGTGCTCTTTTGTTTCCAGTTTAGCACAGGAAGCTCGTTTTGGCTTCATTTAATATGAACTGCTCAAACTGGCGGGGAATCAGAAATTTAGTTCCATGACATCATATCTCTGGCACAGCAGCACGGCTGGGAGCTTCACAGAAACCACCCCCCCTGGTCCTACATCAAAACCCAAAATATCTGTGCAAGTCTGTCGGAACAGGCGAAGGTTGTATGGCACGTTTTGTTATTTCTTCTCTTCCGCTTCGAGAAGAAAGATAAAGTTTTCTGAAGCGTTGCAACGGGCTGGGTGTGGGAGAATAAGCAGCAGAGGGGGTGAAGTTCTGTGCTCCGGGGGTGGGTGCCTGCCCTGTCCCCCTCTGCTGCCCTCGGGGGTGAAAATTCACCTCGTCTCCCCCTGCGGTGCCTCCGCCTGGGTCTGACCATGTACTGCAGGATTGTAATTGTGAAGATTGCACGTTTCCACTTAGGCTAAAAGAAAAAATATAAAAAAAATAATAAATCTACACTGGTAGATAAGAACATATAGGGGTTTAGCTTGCAAGAGTTGTAGCTACTTTGTTTCTGGTGTAAAATTGATTTTTTTTTTAAATTTTTTTTTTTTTTTTAGCTGAAAGACTATAAAGCAAGGACTTAAACCACTGATTATTTTGTTTTCTCAGCTGAACCATTTTCACGGCTGCAGTGTGCAAAGCTTTAGGTTTTTATAGTGGGCGAATCTGGAGGAAACAAATCCCTGGTGGAGGGCTGAGACCGTTCATTTGCTTTTCTGATAGTCTTATTACATAGGGGAGAAGGCGTGGATGTGTGCTGAGAGTAAATATAAGAGCAGACTCTACAAACTTCTACCCAGTATTTTTTTTTTCTTTATTTCTCTAATATTTTTATCTTGTGCAATGCTGTGGATTTTTTTTCCTCCGCAGGAGCGTACGCAGAGCGATAGGTGTCAGCTTGTTCTGGAGGAGCCAGCCCCGCTGCCCGTCTCCCTTGCAAACAAAGCTGTAGCAGAAAGAGCAGACACCTGATCAGACGTGGAAACCTGTTTTCTAATTAATTCCTGATGCTTCTCACGCTGCTGTATAACTTTATGAGGAGCTCAGAGAGATACTGTTCCCCTGGTTCGGGAGCCTTGGTTACTGCACGCCTTATCCTGCCGCATCTCAGCAGGCCTAGATTTCTTCGGTTACCTGTCCCTTCCCTGCAGAAAGGTATATTTTTGCAAGCACTTGTTGTGTCGTGAGGGGTTTTGTACGCTGCAAAGGGACCTGGCCGATGCTGGGCAAGAGTGGGATCATTTCTTGGTGCCAGACCCGCCAGCGCTGCTTTGGCTCCAGCGTTTGGACGAGCTGGGTGTGAGCAAACTATTTTTAAGCGTCTATTCGTAATTGTCGGGCTCAGAATTGCGGCTGCAATTATGAGCTCGTGTGTAAAGCTGTGGTGGGTGTAGGAGGTGCCAGGTCCGGGTGGGTGCCCAAACTCTGTGTGGGAGCACGGCTGAGCTGGCGCCGGTCTTTGCTCAGGCTCCGCAGGAGGATGCTCCTGTCGCCAGGCTGTAGAAGACCTATGGAACAGGTATTTGAGGTCAACAGAAGGCTTTCTGCTGACCCAAACATCATTGCATCCAGCCCCAGCAGAAAACGGAGCAAGGTGAAGTGTCTTCTCCTCATGGGAATTTCTGGTTTCCACATGTTTTTGGAGTCAGCAAGGCTTTACGCTTAAATATAGAAGCAACCAAGGGGAGTGTTGAGAGTATAATCACTGAGATAACTGCACATTTTTCAGCCTGGGGCTTCTACCGGTGGTCCCTGCGTGCCAATGCCGGGCTGGAGCAGGAGCTGTGCCTGTGCCGTGAGCATCCCTGCATGGGACCGTCTCGGCCACCGGCTGCTGGCAGGGCTCTCCCAGCCCATGGCCAGGCACGATGCTGGGACTATGGAGGGCCAGGCACCCCTAACTGGGGGGGGGCTTTGTGTGTGGGGCACCCCTTCCTGGCCTTCTCTTGGCCCACTTCACCTGCAGGGGTAGCTGTAGCCCCTCTGTATTAGGGAGTGCAGAATCCAGGGGCAAAGCTTTCTGTTGACATAGCAGTGTGTGTGTGTATATATATATATATAAAATCATAGAATTGTCTAGGTTGGAAGGGACCTTTAAGATCATCAAGTCCAACCGTTAACCTACCACTGCCAAAACCACCACTCCTCAAAAATTCTCTGAGAAGCTACTGAAGGAGAAGGTTCTCTGGTCCATGTGGAGGTGGCAGGTGTTGGGGTGAACAGGCGGCCGACGGGGAGCCTCGCCGGCTTCTGGCTCCTGTGGCCCCTGCCCAGGGTTGGGATAATCACCACAACCAGCAATTTTATTGGCTGATCGTGCTGTCTGTTTATAGTGCTGGTTCGCTCCATAATACAGTCTCTCTTTTTTGAGTTCTTTTTTAAATGTCTGTCTTGCATTGGTAGTTTGAGATATTACAGCTCGTGCATGTGTTACTTAAAAAGAGAGCAGAAATGCCATTTTTCTTTAGTTAGAATCCAGCATGGATTTAAGCACATAAATGGTTTTACAGCCAGTGACTTGTGACATAATTAGACATTATGGAAATTAAATCAGCCTTTCAGTGCCAAAATGTGTATCTGTTGGTGAATATGTTGGTAACAATCATAGATATTGTCAAGTAATCTGTGTTTGATCTACAATATTCTTGGAAAGGGGCATCATACCCTATAAGAAACTTGGCCTGACTTAATTTTTCATGAGGTCTCAATTACACATAAAAGAGAAATTAAATAAAATAGTGCTGCAGAAAGGAGCTTGGAATTCCTCTCATCAGACATTGTTCTCATATATCCTTTGGACCAGTAAGATTTTTGAATTTTCAGTCCGTTTGCCTCTCGGGAGGCTAACTTGCCAGTTAACCTCTTCCGTTGGCTTTAGGAAGCGAACTTCTATCATACTTTATTCTCAGATGATTTAATTTATTTCTTTTCAGGTTTTCAGTGATCCATAAAATCTTTCAAATCAACATTTCTTACTAGGGCTTGGCATACTGCCTGGTTTTGGGGTTTTTTTGCGTCTTTGTTTTCAAATAATGGTGTGGGCCACGTTTTCTGGCCTGGTTGTGCTATCAGCTATAGATCTTGCTTAGAGAGGTCTTTGCTAGGAAAGAAGTCTAACGAAATATAACGATGCTGACCTGGTGCTTCAGTTGGAAAGAAAAAACTCTGCAAAGTTGCAGTTCAAATGTTTTAACGAAAATTGTTTTAGGTAATCTTAAATATTCATTGGTATTTGTTGTGGTAAAAAAATAGCAATGTTGTGGCTATGATGGTGGAGTGTCTTTGCTAGAAGCCTATTTTGTCCCAAGGCTGGAGGAAGAGTTGTCTTCTCAGGCTCGTTATTTATAGCTGTATATTCTACTGTCAGCATTGGGAGTAATTGTCAGAAAAAGGTCAATTTTAGAGAAATTAGTAGATGAAGAGCAGTGTATTTTCAAGTCAGATCAACATTTCACCGATCAGACATGGATTCCTCAACAAGTTGGGGGTAGGACCAAGAGTGGAGATCAGGTCTAATGAAAACCAGTAAATCATGGTCTTCCAGCAGTGAAAATGTCAGCGGTGACATAATGAAAGCTATATATCGTGGCCTGTGGAATGCCAGATGATTCATGTGTGAAAATTAAGCAACTGGTTAAATCAGGGGGGCACATTTTGAAAACTACATCTGCTTTTAGTGTGTTCTGTAGGTGAGTGTTTGAGGCAGATGAGTTGGAGCACGATTTTGAGGTATTCTTCAGCTATGTTGAAGATAACATCTCTTAGCTGGCAGACACTTGAATTACTGATGATACTCCGTAAACACTCAGTACCTTGGGAAAGTGGACTTTCTAATGCCAAGATGATGAAGCATTTGGATCTAGCAAAAGGCAGAGCAGATGAAGAGATAAAGGAAGGAGCAGAGGAGCCTGCAGTGAAGGAGGTGAGAGGTTTGATGGAGCAGATTGAAGATGGGGCAGGAGGAGGTCTGCCTTAGCTTCCCATTACTGATAATCAAATACGTTATTTAATATCATATGTAATGCTTGGCGTCTAGTGAACTGATGCTATTAAAGCACTTCAACTGAATGAAATGGGCACTGGCAGAGATGACGGTGCATCAGGAGGTGGGTGGAAGGTGTTAGGGCAAATGCACGAGACATCAGGGTGAGGGGCTGGTTACAACTGAAGGCAAAGGGGGGATGAGGGTGTCAAAACCCTGCACGGGAGCCTGCCTCAGCTGGGCTTATCGGAGGAACAAGACTGAAGGGGTGTCAGCTCCTACATTGCACAGACATCATCCAGGATGGAGGGAGAAGGCCAGGCTGGATGGGGCTTGGAGCAACCTGGTCTAGTGGGAGGTGTCCCTGCCCAGGGCACGGGGGTTGGAACTAGGTGATCTGTAAGATCTCTTTCAACCCAAACCATTAAAAAAAGTATAAAAATAAAGCTTACTAATACCAAGTAGGGGTTATGTCTTAAATCGTGTACTGGCGATTGGTAAAGTTGCCAAGCAATGCATACCGACCCAGTGTGACCAGCTGCAACATGATCTATGGAGGCGCGTGCTCCAGCGTACCCCAGGGAAGCAAGCCAAGCAAGACCCAGACGCAGGAGGACAGACCCATCAGCTTCTGCCTTTTCCTCATTTTCTTATGGGATGTGGTAAAATTGTTCAATGGATGCGGTTTTCTCTCCATCCTGGACAACCCAATCTCTTCACGCCCCAGCTGCTGTTCTTTTTCTTTGCTGATCTTGGGCAACATCCACCCCAATGTCCTGGCTCCCAGGCTCCTGCTTTAGTGTGCTTCGCTCTCCTGATTTTTGTTTGTTCTGGTTTTATTATCAGAACCGGGGTTTGCCTGTTATGATGAGCACCAGGTGGTGGTCCTGTGACTCTCAGGATCTAGCCCACAGAGTCTTCATGTAAGGGCCCCGCGTCATCTTTCTCTCCCCTCTTTGTCCTAGCCATTTTTTAGGTAGCTTTATTCATGCGTGCATTGCTTCTGCCCTGAGACAAAACAAACGTATGAATATAATTTTATTATTTTCAAAAAATATCAGCCAGCCAGACGTCATAGTTTCAGGGAGAATCACTTTTTCTATCCTGGTGCACTGCTGTTATTTGAAGCTAACCATGAAGCCACACAGTGAATAACCCATGAGCTCCAGGTAGTTACTTCTGGTTGGTTGAAGTAACAATTGGGGAAGAAAAAAGTAAACAAACAAACAAAAAAAATCCCCAAACAACAGCAAAACCAACAAAAGACATCTTTTCTGACATTGCTTACAAATGAGTAGGTCTGTTTTGGTGAGAAATCCAGGAGGACAGGAGCTTGTGGTGATTCTAGTGCAGCAGTGGTTACCCCTGTGCTGTATCTTGGTTTACTGTCATTAAAAAAGGAAAAAATATAAACATATGCATTAGCTTTATGAGATGTTAGCAGATAATTAATGACCATGGGAATGTTTTCCTGCTTAACTGTGTCGTATAACAACAGTATTTTTGATGGGAACGTTGCGTTATGCCCGTATCCTCGCTTGTGCGATTTGCACACAGTAAAATGGAGGAGCGATTGACGGTGCTGAGCTATAAGGGAGGCGCAGGGAGGGTACGGAGCTTGTATGGAAACCAAATGAAAAATTAAATGCAGCAGGAAACTGGTACAAGAGGGAAGGAATATGTCTGCTTTAGTCCTGGAGTTTTCTGCCGGCAGTTAATTCACTTTATAAGCAGTTGCCTCCCAACTGAGCTCTGAACAGCGAAGTGGCTCGGATCTCTTTGGCTTCAGAAAGAGGAATTAAAAGCCTCAATTCGGCTTGCGTTACGAGTAGCGTATACCAAGGCACAGCGGACTGTACCGCTCTGGCAGACCGTGTTTGGGTCTGGTCGTGGGGCAAGTCCACCTGTACCTTGTACGGGCATTAACCAGGGTGGGCGAGGGTTGCAGGGGAAGCCAAGGGCACACAGCGCTCTGCGGGAAGGCACGCACTTACTGCCGCTCCGCTTCCCGCCCCCGCACGTGCCGACAAGTACCAGGGAGCACACTGAGGTCTCCATCTCAGAAACATCCACCTAAAACCATGGTGTGATGTTGGAAGCTTGACACCGTCAGGGGAGCGGTGGCTAAAATGAGGATGGGGTTTTATAGCTTCCCGTCACAGTGGAGATGACAATTTTCTTTTAATAGGCGTTTTTTTTTTTCACCAACGATATAAAAAAAATAAAGGAGTCAAATGGCTCTTTTCTGGGAGGACAAGAGCCAAATAATTCCTTGGCCATTGAATTCAAACAGCACTTGAAAGTCCTGTAAAGCCGGTGTGTGGGGGGGTGTGTGTGTTGTTTGTTTTGGGTTATGCTGGGTTTTGTTTTTCTGGAAAAGCCGTTGAAAATCTGAATGAATTAATGATGGTAGTGTTTGTTTACTGCATGGCTTAACTAGACAGCATGGATCAACACTAATGGGTCAGTTCTAATTTGGGTTTCTTTTACACGACTTTAATGATACTGCAGCTTTTCTAATGTTTATACCAAATAAAATATGCATAAAAATCAAAGGGAAGGCAGTGGCATAACTTTGAGTAGAGCTTAATGAGAGAAGTATTTGAAGTTCAGTATCACATAATGCAAAGTATGAAATCAGATTAATTTTGCTCTTTTAATGTACCTAATTATGGAAATTTCTGCAAAGGGAGATTTCCTACAAAGTCTGTCGTAGTCCTTGTGGAGCAAAGGGCGGCAGTACAAATAATACAACAGTGCAAATAGAGGGGTCTTATTTATTTTAATGGCTGGACCAGGTTGCGGATGCCACCTCTAACTTGTCTAGAAGTGGATGCACACAAACGTGAGCTGCTTTCTTCTATCGTCAAGAGAAAAATGAGGATGAGATACTTATCCAAAGGACTGTTGCGCGAGGTTAAGTTCATTCTTCATTAAACGTTATGTCGGTGCCGAAAATGTCTAGCTGGGGACGCTCAGCCCCTGCCCAATTATCTCCCTGAGGTTTAGCTGCCGACATCGGTGCGGCGTCTTCTGCAGCCCGCTTGGAGACGTGCTCTTTGGAAATGAGCAAAAAGCAGCCGTTTTGTCCTCAAACGTGTCCCCTGCCTTTGTGGCTCGCTGGTATTTTTGATGCCTTGTGCCAACGGGAATTCAGGCGCGGGCCGGGAAATAGAAAATGGCATGAACTCCCGGTGAACCGCCAGGGGAACAGAGCCCTTCTGCAGCCTAATCTGTGCGGGTCCGGGGCTGGAACAATGCCACCCGGTGTTCATTAGCTACTGCCTAAATATGTTAAATTGTTTGGGGAAAAAAACATGGCGCTACAGTGTGAATGGGAAGCAAGGGAGTTTATTAATACCTCGCCCATCGCAAGGAATGGTAACAGCCCAATGCTGTTTACGCTGATTTTGGTGAAAAAGGTCCCGTTTCTCTTCTGCAGGGGAAAAGCTCAAGTTTTGAATTAGTCCATAACAATAAAATCTTATTTCCCCAATACTGTGTTTTCGGGGCTGATCTCTGAGCTTCTGCAAAGCTCGCTCTGGGTCGATGCCGAGCAGTCTGTGACTCGGTGCCTAATCTAGCATGTCAAATGTGCGGGGTGATGTCCCAGAAGAACTGTCACAAATCGCTCTGGAGAGCCGAGGGGGAAGGCACCGGCAGAGCCAGGACACAATGGTGCAGATTGATGTATGGTTTTATTAAAGCACAGTTTGTTGCATGATGGACAAGCGTTTCGGCTCGCTCTTTAACGTCTTCTGGGGTGTTTAATACAAGACGTTTCTTGTTGTCAATGGTTTTGGGACAAAAGGCTGAACGTAGCCTTGCAGGAAAGTGGAAAAAAATAAGTATTTTAATTTGAAGATGCCCTTTTCACCAATTAGATTTTGAGATGTCACTAAGATATTTTTTTTTAATTTGTCCCAAGCATGCTTGGTTAATTGGGTAGAACTCATTTTTGTAATCAGAAGGGGCTGGTGCTTTGGTCTCCCCCCAATTATTCTGTGTAACTGTCTCCTTTCACAGCCAGAGCCGTAATCCTGCCCCTTTGAAAATGACGGGTTTGTTTGGAGACCTATTTTCCACAAAATCCTACCAACCCTCTCGCCATTTTTTTTACAACTGGAAATGTTTGTTGGTGTAGCATAAATAAGACTGTTGTGTGAGTGTACCCAGGACTGACCTTCGGCTAAGCAGTCGTTCCTTTGAGCCTTTAAAAATTCGGAGTTTGTGCTGATGATCTTCCTGGTCTCTAGACTGTCCCAATTTTCTAGAAAATGTAACCTTAAAAGCTCAGCAGTATCATCTCATTCTTTTAAAACCGCTGAGTACATACATCTGCTAGCCTGGCACATGGACCAGAAAACTATTTTATTGAAGAGTTTCATGTCTTGGTTGCAATTAGATCATTTGCCAGCTGCCTCTTCATAAGCACGGGATGCGATCTCCTGTTTTATTTTATTTCACTCGTCTCATTGGCAACTCTTACCCTTGGCTACATTTTATTTGGTAACATGCTGCAAATTTTTGGCCTTTTTCCTAGCAGATGCATTGCATGGTCGCATCATAAGTGCTTCCCCGTTTTATAACGGGAATGCTCTTGCTTATTGGGTTAAATGTAAGTAGGAAAGATGGTCCGGGATGATGCCGATTGCTGTTGCCACCCTGAGCCTCACCCAAATTTAACTTACTGCGTTGGCTCGGGACCTTGTTTTACCTTTCCCTAGGAGAGCACCACCACCCTGCCCGCTGCCAGCGCCGTTCCATGGTGTCACCAACCCCGGACTGGCTTTGGCGGCCTCCCTGCCCCGAAACACCCTTCCCCGGGCACCCCAGGGCCGGCTGCTCGGAGCCTTGCACCTCCTTTTTCTACGAGACTTTCCCGGGCAGCAAAAGGAGCCGTACGCAACGCGTGATCCACACGAACAGCATCGCCGCCTTGGAGAGAGGAGCCCTTTCAGTGGCCCCCAGTGAACTTCAATGTTTTTTAGGAAATAATTTACACCCCCCGCTTCCCCTTTGCAGAGGGGCCTGGCCGCTGGAACTCGAGAAATGTTTTTATGCTTCTTATTAGCAGGAAAATCCCAGGATTTCTGTGCTCACCCATGGTTTCCTTATCCTCTGTCTGCGTGGAGCCGGGCTGTCTGGGGGCTCCCCGCACGTTGGGGTCAGCCCATGTGCCATGGGACAGGGCAGGGGGAGCGCCGGCTTCCAGACTTCCCAAACGGAACCCAATCCTGGTCTTGCACATCCCCTTGAGTTCAGGGCTCGCTGCCCCTGCTGCCTCTAGGGCATGCCATGCAAAAACCTGGGGGATAGGTCTTGAAACGATTTATTAGGTCATCCATCTCCGTCTTGCTGCTAATTCAGAAGCGTTCAGAGTCTTAAATATTACTACGGAAATGAATTATGTCTGACTTTGAATATCTCGCCTTCTCGGTTTGACAATTAATTTGACAATTAATATATTTTCTCATGGGAACATCATGGCCTGCCTGATTTTTAAGCTAACTTTTTTCTTTTTCCTGTCATTTATGCCAAATTCTAAGTATCTGAAATACTCAAGCGAAATACATCTGTTTCATCTCTCCTCTGTTTTTTATCTGAAGCCAAACTATCCTCTGGGGATGCACGAATAGAAGTGGCATTTTACTACAACTCATTAAAAGATGAGAGGTTTATTTATGACCTAAGAAAAGTTAAGCTTTCGCTAGTTGGACTGAAAATATAAGTAACACAGGTTGAAAATAGAAGCAATTGTGCTACTTCTAAAATAATCTTGAAATCGCATCTTGTTAAGGATTAAATTGCATCTGAGGGAAGATGGTGCAAGAGGGAACATATTGTACCCCCCTTCGCTTCCCCAGGACGTGGGCTTTTAGCTCAATGAACTACGGGCTTTGTAATTAGCAGCAAGGCGATTAGATCGTCCACATTTCTGGGAGTAATTTGTGCAGTAATTGTGTTTGATTGTTTAATTACTCTTGCTTGCTGTAATTGAGGAGAGGTAGTGAACCCCTTTGCACGAGCTCCTACAGGTTCCTTAGCTAGAAGTTGCATGTGCTTCACTACATCCCATATTATCAGGAGAATAACGTAAATTTAACCATTCCCAGGGCCAAACTGCAAATAAAATTCTCTGAATGGCAAGTGGAAAGCAGCTGGATTTGAAGGCAATTCAAATGAATTCCCAGTTTTGTTCAAAATTTTTCTGACATGTGTGGCAGGAACCAAAAGACAAGAAATAAACAGAACAGACCCCCCCCCCAAAAGAGGGTAAAAAAATTGAGCAGGATAGAGGTGGAGGGGGAAGATTGCAATTAGAGCTGGTGAAGTTGCAAATAGTCTCTGGGATTGCTGTCTGGGATCCTGCACAGCTGGTAGGTGGGAAACCTTCCGTTGCAATTCAGATTTGTCTTGGGACAGCGATGACATGACATAGAGAGAGAGAGACGGGGTTTCATTTTTGAAGCTGTAGAGAGATGCAAATGAATACAAGTATTGTAGATTCGGTGGTGGAAACTCCAGCCTGCAGCTTTATATGGACTGTGAGAAAGGCAGGAGGAAACGTAAAGAACAGTGAATTAACTCTTGCAGTTGTTGGGAAAGTCACGTTGGTGATGTCCACAAGGAGGAACTACCGTTGGGTAGACTTTGCATCCAGGAACAGACCTTCCAGCATTGTCACACTGGTTGTAGCTCCTTTGATGTGGTTTATCACTGATGAATTATCATTGTAACATAGTAGAAGGATGGTCCAGCTGACCTTGCATGGTGGAATTTGCTAGGGCAAATTACTCATGCTGCGGTTTCTGCACTTTCTCACAGGTGTTGCTGCTTTGGCATGCTGTGCTTGGTACTTTAGGGATGATAAGTCTACTGCCTGCTGAGAGGGAGCTTTTGTTTGCTTTTACTGTTTTATCTATCTGAAAGAAGTGTTGCTTTAGGGTGCTCTGAGATGGAAGCTCTTCCAAGTGAAGAGATAAGAAAAAACACCTTCAAGATGAAGTGAGGGAGCAAGCTATAAAACTTGGAGATGTGGCCCAGACAGTGAGGAGGAAGGTGGAGCTGAGATATCAGCAGAAGTTATCCCAAGCATCAACCTCCGGTGAGACTGGGCAACCTCCGTCTGCATCAGACATCCAGGGAGAGCAGGGCAATGCTTCATCTCCCGTGGGAGGGTGTTGGAGGGCGCTGAATGCTGCAGCACGTGTTGTACTCACACAAGGAGGAGGACCACAGAAGCGCCTACAAACCAGGAATTCCTTCATGCCTGGCTTTGGCCAAATGGTTGTATGGGAAGATTTGGTGTCTGACTTTTTTTTTTTTTTTTTTTCTCCTGAAATGCTGCAACATTTACTGCAACCTTGCAGGCGGCAGCAGCCCAGCTCGTGGCCATCAGTGAAGACCAACTAGCAGGTATCTACTGAGCTTGCGAGAGGGACAGGAGGGACTAATACGTCCTCACAAATAACTGCCTTCTCCAGCAACGCGTCTCCCCCAGAACCAGAGGTCTGACGTTCGGCAGCGCCTCTGCTCGAGGGCTCCCCGGTCCTTCCTTGGAGGATGGGGACCTTCCATTGTCCCCAGCGCTGGTGACAGCAAGGAGGACACATCGCCGCCCTAATGAGACCTGACAAACGGGCAATGGGGCTGCTCCTTAGGGAATTTAATGATTAATTTCCATAGCGCCGTGTGGGGGCAAAGGGCAGGAAGAAGTAATCCTGCTGCAGAGCGGGGATGGGGATGCCTTTCCGTCTGAAAGGTGCTGGCAAAGCTGGAAAGATTGAGTTAACTAGGATTTCTGTGTCAGCGCCCAAGACCTTTTATAAACAGACTGTATGATCTAAACACCATGTGACTATTTCCCCTAACTGCAATCCGGTATCGAATTCAGAGATGGGCCATGCCATTTTCTATTAGGTTGGTGCGTGCACTCCGCTCTGCACTGCAGCAGCCGATGCGTCAGCCAAAACTGCTCCAAAAAATATTGTTGTACAACGTTTGGCGGTTTTGGCTGGAAGGCATGAGCTGGAAGGGGCTTGTGAGCAAAATAAAAAGTCTTCCTGCCCTTGATGAAGCTTCTTAGGGCTTATAGACCTCCTGAAGAGAAGCCATGTTTGCAGAAAAATATAGTTTTGGATGATTTGGGGGGGGAAAAGTGAACTGAAAACAACTTTCTGACAAATGTCTGCAGGTTTTAAGACAGTGTGCCCACATATATATCTATATCTATCTATATCTATATCTATATCTATATCTATATCTATATCTATATCTATATCTATATCTATATCTATCTATCTATCTATCTATACATATATCTCCCCTTCCTTTAAAAACAAAAACGTAATTACATTTTATTTTTGTGTGTGGGTGCGCTGAACAGTGATTATTGAATATGTCGGATTTTATTCAAAGTAGGTTTTGATATTCCACTCTCTGTGAAATACCAATATTGCTGTAAATCTCAACGAATATTTTCTCCATCGGATGGAGTATATTTGTACATTTAGTTTTGCCTTCTGTGAAAGACAGAACTGTGTGTACCCATGCGGACATACTCAAAATATTTGTGAAATATTGAGCATTCAAGTTTCTGACAGTAGGCACTCCTGCCTGCGCAGAAGTGTCTGTTTCTATTCGAGCTCTGCGTGGGTGAAATGGCCAGGTAGAACGTGCGCGCTGTGAAGAGCGGTGACTATGACGGCGGCAGGTGTTCTGTTCAATAAGGACTTTCTACTTCAGCAGCTGCCACAGTTCAAAACGGCGGCCAGGCTGGCCTTGCTCCGCTCGGCTCAGGGTTGTTTGGAACACAGAGGGTTTTAAAATTTTAATTCCTTGCCTGTAATTAAATCGCTTTCAAACCTATAAAGTAGAGGTGGGGAAGTGAACTCTATATATTCATTTGCGGTTCTTGCAACTCCTTAGAAGTGGTGCTGGCAATTAAGCTACTGAATTACAAGAGGCACGATGTGAGTATTTTCGGCGTGCAGCTGGAGGGTTTCTGCCACCCTCGCAGGCAGGACTAACAGCCCCGTGTCTTCCGAATCTGATGACTCGGCAAGGGCTCACGGCTACGCACAGGCACTTGGAGATGGGCTGAATGAGCACTTGGTCCCTAAAAGGGAGCGCGAACGATAGAGGGAAAATTCATGGCCTCAACTGGAAGACTTTGATCAGTACCACAAAGTGCTTTTTGTGAATATGCTGAGAAAGCCCAAGAAATTGTTTTCTTATTATACTTGGGAGGAATTCTTAGGGCGCTTAGGGACATGGCTTAGTGGTGGATTTGGCAGTGTTAGGTTTACAGTTGGACTTGATGATCTTAAGAATCTTTTCCAGCCTAAATCATGGAATCACAGAATGGTTTGGGTTGGAAGGGACCTTCAGGGCCATCTAGTGCCACCCCCTGCCCTGGGCAGGGACACCTCCCACCAGCCCAGGTTGCTCCAAGCCCCGTCCAACCTGGCCTTGAACGTATAAATATGTGCCCCGAAAGTGAACTCTCCTGGAGAGGAACATGTCTACCCAGTGCCGTTGCTTGTGCAGCTGATGGCTCCAGTTGTCCTCGACTCAGGACCGTCAGGACAGGGTTGGATTTAGCCATCTCAGCTCCAGATCCGTGTGTGTTTAGCCATGAGAACTCAAAAATGTGAATAGTCCTGAATCCACGCGGATGCCCCGCTCCCTGGCCGAGGTGGGCTCCAACTGGTTTTACTGGGGGCTCCTCCTCCAGACCCCACGGACAGCTGCTGGTCACATTTCTTTCATCTCTCCCGTGGCTGGGAGAGGCTTGTTTTATTTCCTTTCTGCTTCTAATCAGGATTTAATTTTCCCCTGGTTGCATTTGTGGACTAAACTCAATGGAAATTGGCGTTTTCCTCTTTGTAAGGTTAAAACAACAAAGCCTAATGCACCACACTGTGTTATCTGTCTCCCTCACTGTTTTTATGGATTTCACAGTGTTTTAATTAAAAGGGGTGTTTTCAGATAAGAGCCAAGGATAATGACAACCCCCCCAGCCCCGATGGCCATGGGGCTGCTGGTCCTGTGTGGGTCTCTGCTGCAAGAAAAACATTTGGAGCCAGGGGTGGAAGGTTACATCCTCCCCCCCCCGGAACATCTTTCCTGCGAAAAACAACAAAAATGATTTATTAAATAATAGGTACCACGCTTTCAAAGTTGCTTAGGGAAATATCTGGGTATCGCTGATCTCTTGGTCAGTCTGGGCGGAAAAACCGCCCCAACCCTGCGTGCGCGGGAGGGACGCCAGCGGCCGGGGGAAGCCGGCGGCTCCTGTCTGCCTCGGCAGCCGCGTCCTCTCGGGGCTTTCCTGTCCCGCTCGGTTTTGATGCATGTTTTCATCATTTTTTAAGGAATTGTAATAATATGAGCTGTGTATTTAATGATGCATTAGCATTGTCCGTTGCTGGAGATTGGGATGCTCCTGAAAGCTGCCGATTTTGGGACGGCTTCACAGTGGGTATTTGTTTCTGCTTAAATCCTGCTTAGTTCCCTTCGTTCAGGGACGTGGGGAAAATACCCTGCATTTGTTGTCAACAGTGTCACAGAGGGAATAAGACCCTTTGGAGCACGGATGAGGAAAATGCAACAGTCACTTTGTTATTAACAGCAGCCAGGTGAAGGTAGAGACAACCTGCGGCTCCTCGCCTTTCCTGAGATACGTGGAAAGTAACGTGGAGCTTCTGCTTTGACGAAAAGGTGTATTTTTGAAGGATGCGAGCCTGTGTTGGAGTGTGGGAGTGGGAGACGCATTGCCGCTCCCCGGGACATCCCGATGGGTCTACATCGACCCCGTTTCCTTTCTTCCCAGTCCAATTTTCCAATATTCTCTAAAAGACGAAATTAAATCCTCTCGCAGTGCAGTCTCCGATGACTTTATCAGCGTCCTACTGAGGTTTTTGCAAACCGGTCGCTGACCAGTTAAATTGCAAACAGTGATGAACCCAACCACCTTTCCCCTCGGCTCCCATTTGGCCGGGAAAGGGTTTGCCCGAGTCCCGGCGGTGCCAGGGATGTCACTGAACCCGAGCCAAAGTAGCCACACGGCTGCCCGTCCCCGCGGGAGGGCAGCCGAAGGTTCCTGGGACCATCGTGGTTTTGGCGAGGTTGGGTTGCTGGGGGCGGGGGGGACGTGGTGGCCGGGCTCCTGGCGGGTTTCCTCTGCTCACCCCTGTTCTCTGCCGTCGCCCAGGTGAGGTTCTTCGGCCGCCGCATGAGTACGTCCTCGCCGGGCGATGGCCTCGCAGCCCGCGCCGGCCTGGGTGCTGCTGCTCTGCCTGCTGGCCACCCGCCCGCCGGCCACCCAGCCCCGCGACTTCACCGTCAAGGACATCGTCTACCTCCACCCTTCCAGTAAGCCACCTCTGCACGGGGGTAAGGGCGGGGGCCAACGGGGGTGTTTAAGGGGGTTGAGCTGAGCAAAGATTAAAGAAATATTCCCGGTGCTCACGGTGTAAAACCAGAGCGTTGCTTCCCGAAAGGGACTAAAGGAGAGAAAGGGCTACAGAAAGGCAGTTGCTGAGCGTGCCGGGGGCGTTTTGTTCGCTGTTTTGTGCTCCTCAATAATCTCTCTGGCCGTAAGACCAAGCCCCACGGCCACGCGGTTTGCCCGAGCGCATCGATAGCTCCCAGCAAGGGCCAAACGCGACCATTTGCAACTGCGGCACCAACCAGCCGCTCCTGACGTTATTTCAGGAGCCCCCTGGAGCAACCCTATAGCACAGTTATGCATCTTCGGCTCTTTCATGGAATCCCCTTTCACCAGCCTGTTGGCTTTACCAGTTACAAGCTTAATGCCAGGAGGAGAGAGCCGTGCCTGCCATCTGCTCCCAGTGAAAACTCCTCGCCTTTCCAAACTTGGCTGAAAAATTTATATTCGGTACAAGCAAGATGGAATTCCTGTTTTATGCTGTAACCACGACCTGCTAGTGCTCCGGGGTGGGTTTATTAGCACTGTTGTGTCATCCCACCCCAAGCTGTCCCTCGAGGGCAGCCGCGGCCCCACCAGAGACGCTCCCAGGCGACTGGCTGGTCCTTACCCAGAGGAGCCTGGGGAAACAAGCAGCCAATGCCTCTGGCTTCACCTCTCCTACCCGACGGGGTCTGGCCCAGAGCCGGTGGGCAAGGGGAGGAGGTGGAGGGCAGGGAGGGGTGAGACGTGGCCCCTGAGGCTGCGGCGGTTCAGCTTATTTCGCCCCGTGGAGATAAACGTGACCCGTTTGGCTTCTGAGAAGGTGGCAGCATCTTGGAGATGTATTGAATGTGCCACAGGAGCCCTGCCAGGAGACCACTTAAGAAGTTACGCTCTTCGTTTGGCGAGATAAATTAGGATGGAGTCTGCTGCTAAAATCTGGAGGTTCAGCAAACTGGTTTTTCTTTCCTTTGGGGACATCAGCCTGCCCACAAAAGGGGTAGCTCCTTCCCTTGGTGGGACAGAATCCAGAAGTATTTTAATCCGTCTGATATTTTGTTATCAGCAGTGATAAAGTAGCAGTATTGGATGCGAGCTCTGATATCAAGCGAATAAGCACTCCTTGCTCGCATTTACCTCCCTTTGAAGTCGGCAGTGGGAAATTTGCTCGGCAAACACGGCCGAACTGAGTCCTTATTGTATCTGTACGTGCCTTTCCCGCATTGCTTTTGGTGATAGGATTTTTACAAATCAGGCCCAACTTGATGAAGTTGACAGGTATACCTGTGGACAGATATGTCTTAAAGAGAACAAGTGCTGCTGTGTGCCTCTGAAAAGCGTAGTAGAACCGGATTAATTGGGTCATTTTAACTGAATACTGTCTGTTCCTTTCAGCCACACCGTATCCTCACGGATTTAAATGCTTCACCTGCGAAAAGGCAGCAGATAATTACGAATGCAACCGGTGGGCTCCGGATGTCTATTGTCCAAGAGGTAACCAGCCGCATTCTAGTGTTTAATTTAAACCCACCTTACGACAACCGCCCACTGTCCCCACCGCGGGGACAGCACTGAGCCCCCTTTATTCCTTAGGCACACTCGGGTGCCGACGATCGCTGCTCCCGCTTGTAAGCCTCCTCGACAGGAGAGATGTGTAAGCGATACGAGTAATCCTTTAAGCTTTTCTGTCTCTTTGCGGTGGGTGAAGTTTAGGCCTTTCATCTGTTCCCCATACTCCAGCTCAGCGGGAAATTAAATCAGGCTGACAGTTATTTAAGGGTTGTATTTCTCTTACTGGTGAGTTCGGGACCGGTTCTCGCTTTGTTCGCTTCCCTCCCCCATGGCACCAGCCCACGCTTCAGGGCGGCCCACGCTTCAAAGCGGCCGAGGCTGCCTCCTTTTTGGCTGGCATCAAGGTATTTTCAGTATTTTGGGCTCGTAACTCCCATCGGAGTCTGAAGTTGGGAACAGCTCAGAAAGGGCTTTGAGATACAAGCACCCAAATATCAGATCCAGGTATCAGTGAGGTCCTCAGACCTCCCCTTCCCTTACTGCTTCTCTTTGTGAGACGCTCACAAGCGTTAGGATGTCCACAGCCCCTGATGAAGCCCTGGGCCATGGGCTGGATGCGGACTGTGTGGGAACCACGTGTGGGCAGGAGGCAGCCGCCGTGGCAGAGGGGCAGAGGGATGCTGCCGGGGATGTGAGGGCAGAGGGATGCTGCAGGGACAGAGGGATGCTGCCGGGGATGTGGGGGCAGAGGGATGCTGCAGGGACAGAGGGATGCTGCCGGGGATGTGGGGGCAGAGGGATGCTGCGGGGCCAGAGGGATGCTGCTGGAGAGGTCAGATGCTATCCGGGCTGCCGGGGCAGAGGGATGCTGCAGGGACAGAGGGATGCTGCAGGGACAGAGGGATGCTGCCAGGGATGTGAGGGCAGAGGGATGCTGCAGGGACAGAGGGATGCTGCCAGGGCAGAGGGGTGCTGCTGGGGATGTGGGATGCTGTCGGGGCTGCCGGGGCAGAGGAATGCTGTGGGCCCAGAGGGATGCTGTGGGGCCAGAGGGATGCTGCTGGAGCGGTCAGATGCTGTCCGGGCTGACGGGGCAGAGGGATGCTGCTGGGGATGTGGGGGCAGAGGGATGCTGCGGGGACAGAGGGATGCTGCCAGGGCAGAGGGATGCTGCAGGGACAGAGGGATGCTGCTGGGGATGTGGGATGCTGTTGTCGGGGCTGCGGGGACAGAGGGATGCTGCCAGGGCAGAGGGATGCTGCTGGGGATGTGGGATGCTGCCGGGGCAGGGGGATGCTGTGGGGCCAGAGGGATGCTGTGGGGCCAGAGGGATGCTGCCGGGGCCAGAGGGATGCTGTGGGGCCAGAGGGATGCTGCTGGGGCAGGGGGATGCTGCCAGTGCTCACCCCTCCCCTGGTACTTTCTGTAGGCTCAGCAGCGCTTGTGCAGCAGCTATCCGGAATGTCTGTGGTCTGTTGTGGGACGTTACAAGTGCTCTCAGAAAATATTTATCTTGGAAAGAGAAAGACCATAACCTGTCCTGCAGGGACGAACCAGCTGCGTGTGCAGCTGTGTCAGAGCGTGTTATCTGTCCGAGAATGTATTTGCTTTGAGCTCAAATCAGCACAACACCAACAATGATAAAAGAGATCAGTCTGGCTGGCACCAGATGAGACCGATGTTCACGGACGCTCCCTGTTTTGACAGGAGTAGGGGATATTTAAATGACTACGGGCGGTGTTACCTGCACATCCCTGCGCAAGGAGCGAGGGGTGACTCCACCGTCTGCCCTTAGCAACAGCCAGCAGAAACGGCTTGACCAAAAGAGATGTGCTAGTCTGGAAAGCGAAGTTAGTACTTAGTGGCTGTTTAGGGGAGGGGGAAGCCATGCTTTGGTGTGTCTGTGTTCATCCAGGCCGGAGCTGAGAGTCACGGTCACCAGCCCTCCCGCCGCTGGTACAAGCGCCCACTGTACACCCATCAACAGGTGGGGTTTTAGCCGTGAGAAGGGGCCGGCTGCAAATCCCAGTCTACCTTTGAACTTCAGCACAGCAGACTCCTTATCTCCTTAAACTGGAGGGATCTGATAATGTTTTACTCACGGCAGGACTCGTTAGTGCCCAGACTGCCCCGAAACGGTGTTGCCTTGGGCTGGAGCACGGCTCTGCCGGTGGCACGGACCCCCCCCAGCCCCTCGCTGCCACTGCCACGGCCCCCAGGAAGGAGCGACTGCGGAGTCACTGCGCTTCGGAGGAGCAGGGGACCGGGAAAGGGGACGGGCACGGGGGTCAAGTGCTCCGTCCTTATACCATTGCAGTGGAAGCAAAGCTGATAAAGTTGTTTCTCCCCAGTCTTCTGTTAAGCCAGCTTTTCTCCTTTGTTGCTTTAACTTTCAAACAGGATCGTGAGTTCGGGTAGGGAAGCCGCAGAAATGCAGCCTCAGGTTTGAGGCCTGACCCCGGGCGTGCTCCGGGGTTATCTGCTCGGGGACTTGCCTTAGCTCTGGGAGGCAGAGGGGCGCGCTCGTGGCGGTGATCCGAATCCGAGCCCTTGCTGTTTCGTTTGGGTTAAATGGTGGGAGAAAACAAGAAAACTCCATCCTGGTCTTTGCTTTCTTTTTTTTTTTTATTTTCTTTTCTTTTTTTTTTTTTTTTTAAGACAGAATGCTATTAAAATGCAAACCAAAATATTTTCATTAACTGTAACGTAGGACTTAAAGGGAACCACATTTTGCATATAATGACATTCATTGTAATGGAGAGTAAAACCATGAATCCCTGTATGGAACAGAGGTTAGAAAAAGCATTTCCTAGAAGGCAGGTCTCCTGCTGTGCACTAACCTTGTTTTCTGTTACTTATTAGCTTCAGCTCAAGCAGAAACTGTGTTAGTGATCTAATTTGTATGGAAATACTGCACTCAAAATACTCCCAGTACTCTATTTTTTGGACGGCCTGTGGGCGGGCTGACGTCTCGATGGTGGCCACCACCACCACGGTGATGTTCCAGCCACTGCGGGTGGCACCCGAAGGCGCCGTTAGAGGCTGCGGGTTGGGAAATGGGCTCTCAAAAGTCAACGTGTGACTCTGGGCACTTTAAAATACCAGATTCAGTGTTTCCCTACCCGGTTTAAAACAGAGAGGACAACCTTCTCCTTCTGGAGATGTGTGCCAGCCTTGCTGGGTCACGATGTGCGGGGCTGGTTTGCTTGCACCGAGCCTGGCTGTCTGTCTGCACCACGACTTCTGGTTTCAGTAGCTGGTTTCGTGCTCCCTTTACGGGTGCAGGAGGGTGCCCAGGAGGTGGATCCCATGGAGAACATGCGTTTCAGGCATTGGGTGATGCTGCTGTAGGTCAGGAACACTCCTGGCAGGTCGAGACTGCGGCTGGCCATTGTATGCAGGCGTTTGGAGATACCTCATAGCTGAAGCGCGTCACGCAGTCTTTGCATGACAGTTCCACCAGGGAAGGGACAAATGCAAAAGACAGTGACACTGCAAAATTTAGGAAGCATAAATCCATGCTTTTTTTGATAAGATACCACCAAGAGCCATGCTTACCCTGTGGCCGTACAGCTTGCTGCCTGGCTTGGGCACCACCATGCTTAGAAGCATCAGCTTCTCAGTCTTATTTGAATCGCCCTAAATGTCTCCGTTATTTTTGGCAAAATTTTTATAGCGTTGGGTTCATCTTTACAGCCCGTGTTCTTCACGGGGTCAGCCTGGAGTTCCTCTTCCATCCCTCCATCCAGCAGCCTCCCTATCTGCAGAGCAGTTAACGTCTGTCCCCCCCACCCCACATGGTGATGTTCCCCACCTCCGCTTTGCTCTGGACTCTCCTGGTGCTCTCTGGACCAAACCTTCTCACAGCGCCTGTCGCCATTGCGCTTATCCTGCTCTGAGAAGAGAGGCAGACCGGGACGCAGTGCAAAAGTTAATAGTAATGTGAGTAGGTGGATTTTATTGCTTATCGTGGACTTACTCCATAGCTGCCGCCCCGCCTCGCAGGAGATGGTAGCCATCAGTGGTGGCTGCATGAGGGGGGCGTGCTTGCTCTCTCTCTGAGCAGGGGAAAATACATATCTTCAAGAGGATTGCACAATATTTTCTAAAACCACATGCAGAAGAAAGAATGAAACAGCCTGAAAGGAGTTTTGGGGTGCTAGAAGCTTTATTTGTTCCATCTGGGACCTGTCGGGACGAGCTCCTCCGCACGGACAGAGCCATTGCAGGAGAAATAAAGCCACGGGCGCCCAGGTTTGCTGGGAAACGGCACTTCCAGGCAAGGTCCTGGGAGAAGCTCAAAGCCGCTGTGCAGAGAGTGGGGTAAAACTGCGAGAGCTTCACCCCCGGGGGCAGGAGAGCCTGGAAACCCCATTAAAAGCCACATGTGGCAGCCCCGGCCGGTCTGAAGGAAGCCAGCACACCGAGGGTCTCCAGCCTCCCGCGATAAGTTACGTCTGTTTGCCGTGGATATCGCACTTGAGTTAAGAGCAGGTCAAAGATATGGCAAGATGTCTGAGGGGTTTTATTGCCTCGTGAATAACGTGTTCGGTTGGCAATCTCGCTCGGCTGCTGCCGAATGCCTAAAACACGAGAAGTATGTGGGGCTCTGCCCATGGGAGACGAGGGCTCAACGGGAATGTTCACTTTAAATTAACTACACTCCTTCTTTTTCCCGTATGAAAGCAACAATTTTATTACTAATAAGGCTGATTAATAAGAAGCAAGGTATAATTTAGAGAAGAAATACGTAATGGCATGTTTCCTGCGTTGAAAACCCAGTGTTTTCATCTTGGAGTGCCAGGCAGGGGAGCAGCACCTTCAGCTTCCCTCTGACAACTAAAGCATGAAACAAACCCAAATTCCTGCAAGCCTGAGGACAACCACAGCGTTTGTCAGTCGTTCTGCTTTGAATTTTCCGTGCGTTTTACAAGCGTCACTAGAGGAGTAGCTTAAAAAAGGAGGAGGAGGAGGAGGATGGTCCCCCTTGGGGATGAGGGAGCCCACAGGAGAAGCGTGCAGAAGACGCGATGGGAACACCAGGGCCACGGTCCCTTCCACGGTGCTTTTTCCAAAGACTGTGAAACTGAGAAATACAGAAATCACCCCAACTGTTCTGCCGGTATTTTGGCATTATTTTATAAATGATGAAACTGAGGGCCAGAGAAGGTGAAGGATCTTCTCTGGGCTGCGCAGGAGCCGTGGCAGAGCCGGGATGGGAGCGCTTGCGCGGGCTGTTAGGATACAGGGAAAGGCATCTCCAACGTGTAACGTTTTAGGTAATTCTGCAGAATTAATGGTTGAGCATGACGCTAGGGAAAAAAAAAATAAACAAACCTAGGCAAACAAAGGTTAGCTTCAGGCATAAACAGGTATTGCAAATGTTTTCTTTTTTTAAAGGCCATTCTTGTAAAACTAACGACATACGAGATTTTGGGTGTTTATTTGACTCTCCCTCTGTAACCCCATCATCCAATGTGCCTGTGTTTCTTTGGCTGTAACGCAGAGACCCACAGTCGGATTGGGAACAAACCTCCATGTTCCAGAGCGCTTTGAAACCAGAGCTCGGGGTGGGGGGGGGGGTGGGTGGTGTGTATTTAGTGACATTTATGTACTGCAATAAATACCTCAAAAGTCTCTTTTTTAAAAATTTTTTTTAAAATCCCAAGATTTGAAAAAAATGTAAGACCTCTTTCCTATTTCTTCCTATTTGTTAGACTATCACAAAACTCAAATTTGACAGGTGAACGCATTTTTCTGTCTTTCTAGGTACGAGATACTGCTTTAGCCAACACATGATGAAAGTTACCGGAGAGAGCGTGTCCGTCACCAAACGCTGCGTACCATTAGAGGACTGTCTGTCTACGGGATGCACATATGTAAAGCATGAAGAATACAAGGTAAAGGATAAAAATTGCTCTTTTTTTTCTATGAAAACTGGGCAGAATCCTTTCAGCCTCTGCTGGAAGTCTGACCGGTTCAGTGGGTAAATCAGCATCGTCAAAAATCAAGTTTCTCTTCTTAACGAGCTCCAGCTCATTTCCATTTGTTACAGAAACAAAGGGATAACCTCTCCCAGAACAAAAGAATAATCTCTTTAAATAACGCTCCTGCCAGCAGCTGCGGGGAGGGAACCGCTCCCTTCTCCCTTCGCCCACGGATCTGCTCCGGGCTTGGTCCCCTCTGCTCTGCAGCGGATGCTCGCCCACCGACTCGTGGGTTTCTCACCGAAACGGGACGGGTAAAGCCCTGAAACCTTTGGAGCAAACGTTTGATATCCGAATCCAACAGTTAATTTATAAATAAGATTTTTCTGAAGGTCAATAGTCGGCCTTTTTGGACTTCTCCAACAGGTTAAAACGAAAGAGCTGGCTGAGCTGCCGGGCACCCTGCAGCCCCATCTCGGTTTTGCAGAGAATTTTATGCTCTCCTGGCCTCGGGCGCGTTACTCCTGTTGCTCTGAACACGTGTGCTCTGGCAGGACACTGTCACTGGCCCTTTCTTGCCCTCAGAAGCCAGATCTCCATTCCTTTGGGCTGGCACGGGGCTTGTCTATCGCTCCCGTGCCTGCACGCTGGGTGATAGGCAATAAAAAAAAAAAACCTATATGAATAAACTCTGGTTTGAGTCCTGACCCGTGAGCTCTACTTCAACCGAACAACAGTAGTTTTTGTCAGTTTACGTATTTGGGGTAAAAAAAATACAATAACCTCTTCAAAATGGATGTGTCCTCCTTGTGGTAGCCAACGTACGGTTCCTGTACGAGTGAAATTGTTCTCCAAGTAGAGGGATCTAAAAAACAAAGGAGGGGAGGTGGGGGTGAGGGGGGGGTGGGGAAGGGGGAAAAAAAAGAATAAGAAGGGAAAAAAGAAAGGAAAAAAGACAGGAAAAAAAAAGGAAAAAAAAAAGGAAAAAAAAAAAGGCAGGACCACCCCCCCCGAGACTGGCCACTGGGCTCCTTTGCAAATGCCCTGTTATTTTCCCTATGCCTTTATTCCATGGTATGGGTATCTTTCAAATAACCAAGTTATAACCCGGTTTCTTTCAGATCTGCACCTCCTGCTGCGAAGGAAGCATCTGCAACTTGCCGCTGCCGAGGAACACGACGGATGCCGTGTTCACCACCCTCTCCCCCCTCAACAAGACGCAGCGGCTCCCGCATCCCGCCCTGCTGACGACGGCCTGTCTCTGGCTGGGGCTGGTGTCCCAGCACTGGGTGACGCTGCCGCGCGCGGCGGGCCCGGACAGCTGAGGTGGCTGAGGACATCTGCACCCACGTCCAGCCTCTCCCCGCCGAGCCTGCGCTTCGGAGTTCTTTGTAAGACTGGTTTTCCTCTTCATTTTTTGTTAGCGATGAACTAGCGAGCCTGGGATGTTGACGCATTTGAAGGGGGTAAAACCATCGTGTGGTTTCTCTACTTCCTTCTGAAGAAACTCATGCAAAACGTTCCCAGAATCCACAGCTGAGAATGATACATAGACTTTTCTTAATGCCTGTCTTTTCTCCATGAAGAAATCTTATTTAAAAGTACTATATCACTGCCAGCTGCTATTATCACCACTTATGCATTTGAAACTTCCTTCTTGTAACTTGTCACAGCACTAACACCGGTGTCTCGTTAACGTATTTTGAGACCATAAGGTAAATAATATATAGTCAGTAGTCTTTGCAGTCTCCCCACATCTCCTCCTCCCGGAGAGGGCAGGAGTTTGTAGCAAGGCAGCAGAAGCTGGAAGGGATGGGGACAAAGGAGCAGCTGGGACCAGGCCAGCATCGCGCCCAGATGCTTCCTCCGAGGTTGCCCACCAGCAGCACGAAGAGCCACCCCCATAACAACACACCCTGCGATGGGCAGAAAACCACTTTGGTTTACAAACCGAACCAGAAAAACTCTAAAAACTCTGTTCCTGAAGCGCAACTAGAGGGGAGGCAGGTGCGTGGTCCCCGACCCTCCCGAGAGGAGAACTGGTGGGTGTCCGGGTTGGGATGCTGGTGCCTCCCAAGCCAACAGGTTCCTGGTGTTTTGGGGCTTTACGTATTTCCACATTTTGGCACCCAGAGAGAGTGTTGAACCTGAATAGCTTCTTTTATTTAATGCACTCCCACGAGGGAGGAGGGACTGTTGCTAGCTACAGCTGCATTTTGGTGACCTGTGTTGCTCGTTTTGCTCGGGAATCATGTATGCAATATTTATTTTTGTACGTTGAGTAGGTTCTAAAGCGTTTAAAACCTTCTTAAAACCAATATTGCTAGACAAAATGGTTGTTTTGCAAGTGGGCAAGCCTGTAATATATAAATTATCATAAATATATATATATATATAATGGTTTGCATCACTATTGAAAAAGCATCAGCATTATTTTGCAAGGTCAGGAATAAAGCAGGGTGTCCATGCACTTGTTTTAAAGTTAAACCAAACTTTTAATATAATTTTTGTTTGTTTTTTTTTTTTTTTTTAAAAAAACCCCACTATAGTCATAAATGGTTCTTTTACCAGTTGACTTCTGGCTAGTCATGCTCCAAGGTAACCTGCGCCTTATCAAGCTGCTTATGCTCTGAAGTGCTTTACTGGCGAGTTACACAGTGGAAGGCAGGTGAAGGTGGCCCGTGCTGGAACCCAAATGCTTTGCAAACCCCTTCAGTGCTTTGTGAGGGTTCCAGCAAGCCCCCATTTGGCAACATCCGTGTTGGATAACATTAAGAGCTGGGAAACTGCAGCTCCAAGCACGTAAGGTCTCCAGTTCTGTGTCCTTTGGAGTGAACTCCGCTTGCGCTCCAGGGAGTTTTACTGGAGGCAAAGGATGGGGAGGACCAAAAGCACCGCTCGCTCATGGGTTAGTCTCAGGTAGCGCCTCTGGGGGAGGAAAGCCCGCTGGGATCCTCGCTGTGCTTCACTGGGTGATGTTTTTTTTAAAATGTATATATACTTCATTGTGAAAACTGAACTTCAAACGCTGTTCCTTTCCTTTTTTTTTTAAACTTTTTATATGAAACTTCACATTTTTGAGGACAGACTAGCTGACCTCCCTCACAAACCTTGCGTTTTGGTGTCCTTTTCAGCTCTCCCGTGACTTGCTCACAGACGGCTAGTATTACGAGGGTAGTTGCAATCTGTTAGTTTATGCAAGCCAGACCTCTCGCTGGAGACCCTGAAAAAATGAACCCTGTGGTCCTTCTAAAGCCCGTTCCCTCCTCTGCATCTCCTGCAGCAGAGCGGTGCCAGGTACTCACCCTGAATGGGTTGGGGGACAACGAGGTGGAGGGTTATGGCTTCTCCAGCAGCAATTTAAATATTTATTATTACTATTATCCTGTGAAATGGAAGAATTTAAGTCTGGAAGGACCTCGCTCAGCGGTTCAGCTTCTCTCCTGGGCTGGGGGTTAAACAGGTTTTCTGCAATGGCCGAGCATTTCGTCAGCGCTGTTGTGTAGCGGCAGGCCCAGATCCAGGACACACGGTTTGAGAACCTGTGTTGGAAGCTTGAGAAGTCTGGGATTACTCAGGAACATCTTGCTTATCTGTTCAACGGAGGTGGGCTCGAGGTTTGGGCCATCCTGCACGTGGCCAGAGGTAGGACCTCGTGGGGAGCTCCCCACCATCTCAGGGCTCACACGCTGGTGGTGGCAGCTCAGCTGGAGGTTTTAAGGATTTATATTTTTACCTTAGGCCTCGCTGTTGAACACCTGCATTTAGGAGTCAATCAATAAGACACCTCACCAGCAGCAAGGAGCAGAAGTTACCTCCTGACATGAGCTGGCTGCCTTGGTTAATGGCTCACCCTCAGGTTTCTGCCTGTGTCTTCTGGCTTCTCTGTATGTCATCGCCCTCTATTTTCCATTTATTTTCCAGTTTCGGTGTTATTTAACACGGCTAACCTGTGGTGTGTAACTCTGAGCTAGATATGTACAACCACATGGGCTGAGCTGCAGGAATGGCTGGATTTCCTCAGAAGATGTTGGACTTTTTCAGGACCGCTCCCACCCCATGCAAGGTGTGGTGCCCGCAGGGAGAGGAGGACATGGGCTCTAGTGCCACCTTGGCCCATCGTGTGCACTAACAGGCAGGACCTTCATCCTGTGTTTGGGTGGACATCAGACAGACCAGAGACTTTTTTGGGTAGCTGGTAGCACGCTCTACCCACAAAGACCAGGATGCCACTGAGCAGATTTAGTTATCGATGCTTCATTAAGCCAAGCCGGTTACTTCTACTCCCTTTGTAGTTGGTGGAGGAAAATGTGGTATTTCAGGGGCTGATTCATTGTATGCTGAGGTGGATGGTTAAATTACGTCTTCTCAGGCACATGATGGCTGTGCCTATAAAAAGTAGCTTGTCTGTGAGCACTACACCTCACCTAGGCTGCCTGTTTGCCAGCCACGTGGTTCTCCTGAGACCGGTGCTTTGGAACATACCTGAGCGGGAGCCACTCCTGAGCCCATCACCAGCTTTGCTCTGACCGTGATGTTGCTGTAGATGGTGAAAGTCCTGGTTCTTGTGCTGTGCTGGTCCTGCTCCCCCACCACCGTGCCGCAGCTGAGCCCTTTAAAAGGGACCTGAGCCCTGTCCAACCGAGCTGCTACCTCCGGTACCAGGATTATGGACACTGAGCTTAAAAGAGCAAATGAAGGTGCCTGAGAGCAAGAGGGGAACGGGCACAGCATCCCCCCTGTGCCAGCCGGTCGCTGTGCCCGGGCTGCCCGCGGAGCCGCTGGGGGTTTTTTAAAAGCACATAAATGCTGAGCTGCACCGTATTTATATATGCAATATTCCTTTTAAATCTCTAATTTTTTTTAACTATTGTAAATGCTGTACATTTTGTATAAATAAATATTTTAAATGTTCAGATGATGCGAGGTGTCTGATAACCACGTACAGTTGCCATCACCATCCCTGCTCTTCGGTGCCGTGCCACCCCCTGCACTTGGGACACTGCTCTCTGCTCCCCTGCCCCCTTTTCCTCTCTCTGGTGTCCTACTAGCAAGACGAACCAAACAAAAAAAACCCAAACCCCCCCAAATTAGCTGTATTTCGAGCATTTTGGTTTAACTCCCACTGTAGCTAATGAATCTCTCCCATCGTTTCCTCCTGTCAAGCTCCCATGATTATTTGTTGCAAATTGGTTTATATTGGGCATTTGAATAAAATAAGTCTGAGAAGGTTCCCGTTTAGTTTGTGACACCCAGGTCTTCCTTTCCCTCGCCTGCCCTGGGAAAGCTTTCCATTTTTCCATAATGGTGCTGCCACACTTGCTTAGTCCCAGTGCGTTCCGGAGGTTTCAATGCAGTCATTTCTAATTTCCACTCCTGAAACCTACCCACACTTGGATGGAAACAACTTCATTTAGCTAATGAAAGGTTTTGGACAAAGATATTTATGGGTAACATGAAGAAGGTATAACCCAAAGTTAAAAAAAAAAAAAAAAAGTTATAAAGAGATACATAAGCTAAAGACATAAAAACCTATAGCTGTATTATGGGATATTCTGACAATCTCTTTTCCCCTTACGCTGCACGTATAGAAATGAATGTACTTGTTTTTCCTGAGTTCTGATAAAAGCCTTTCCATCTCGGTGGCCGCTTCAGCAGTGGGAAAGGCTGAGCCGAGGCTCCCCTGGCCCCAGGATACAGCAACAGCAAAAAATAATAAATCGATGTTTGCAAGGGTATATAGAATAACAGGAAAACAGTGTTGGCGGGGAGTACAATGTGCAATTAATGCTACGTGCCTAGAGCATCAGGAGAAGCCTTTAAGGGGGGGTTTAACATCAAGATGTCAACAGTTCTCTCTTAGTGATGAAAAAACCTGGTTGTGCTTTCAATGGGAGGTTCATTAACAGTTTGCAAAATAGTTGTTTTCCCTCCCCTTAAACACCACTAGACGCAGCCTTCGCCTGCTTTTGTGGGCATCGAGCAGCCCAGCGTAGCTTTCAGCAACCCAGTTCATGCAAAACCCGCCTGGTACCTCTGCCCTGCAGCACCCAAAGCGATGCTGACCCTCCTGTTTGCAGTGCCCGTAATCACCAATGTTTTTTTGAGACCCCCCCCCCAAGGAACCTCTTCTCCATCGCCAGCCAGAATCCAGCACAGTCCCCACAAAAAAAAAAACCAATTTGGACTAACTGGCAGGGCAAAGCTTCTGAGAGCATTTTTACCTCCTTAAAAAGGCTCAAGCCACCAGCAAAGGTTATGCCTCAAGCGTCTCACTGACACCAGGAGGTTCCCATCTATTCCCTTTCCCAGCTGGGGAGAGGACTCTGCCTCCCAACTTGCTCCTTCCACCAAGAAACTGCCAACAAATTGAACTCTGACTCTGGTAAATGGTATCACCATGTAGCTAGCGAGAAAGGAAATAAAAAATACACTTAAAACATGCATATTATGCAATCAAGCGAGCCTAAGTTAGCTCTCATGATCCGTAGGTGCAAACCTTGGAAATGGCAATGCCCGAAGTGGTTTCAATTCAGAATTAAAAAAAAAAAAACCAAACGAGATGGGAACCAGCCCTCTGAATCAAAGTCCTTGTATACCCCACAGCATTACAATTCCAGGTGCGTGTCAAAACGGGCTTGCAATTTTTGTTGCCAGCCTCATTAGATCATTCGATCGGGTCTCGTACCGATGTCTCTTTGCTCATTGCTGAGCGGGATTCCCCTTGACATTAATCCCAAAGTCCACTTAGTTTCCTCCTCAGCCAACCATCAGCCACCCACTGCCCAGGGTGGTCCAATAACGTCATTCCTTTAGCACTGACACCTTATATTTGAAAGCATTTTAAATATATCTCTTTCAACTTACATGTAGTTAGAGGGTTTAAGGTTTCCTATCCCTTTTTTTAAGATTTCATCAGGTTTTTAGACAGCGAACACACATTTCATCACACACAGCTCAACCTTGCAAGTCTTAGACTGAAAAAATAGCAGGATATCGTCAACATGAAGGGGCCTATCCACAAGAAAGGCAAACACACACACCACGGGGGTGAGGGTACTGCCAAAACAAAGTGACATCAAGTTGTCAAAAAAACACCTTCCAGAGGTTTTTATGCTGAGAAAAGCAGCCTGAAAGAGCCAGCTTCACCGATGTGTATAAATACTTCACTACTCTCCAACGTAAAATTGAAACAGCTTTTAGTTGGGCTACAGCTGTGTCTATCAAGCGCTGCTCCAAGACAGGCTCAACCTCAACTTGTGTGTTAGAAATGACTAACTCCGACCCAAAAAGCGTTGATTTGGGACTGCGGCAAGGGGCTGCCAGCCCAGCCCTTCCTGGATATCTGAAGTAGGTAACTATTTTAAGGGGGGGGGGGGGGGGGGGGGGTAACCTGCCCAAGTTTTTCCCATAAAAATGAAAATAATCCTCCTGTTGTGAGCCACGCGGCGCTGTATCTGCACGGACAAAGAAAAGAGCTGCACCTAAAGCCTGTGCCAGAAGAACAGAAGCATGTGGGGCTGATTTTGATGACACCCCCTCCCCTCCCCATAGAGGACCACCTGGGATGGGTATTTCCTACTGTTCATCCTCAACTAATGCCTTCGCAACCTAAGCACAAGGTAGGCTACAACACGTGTGCCCATGCATGGCTTTTTTACAACCAAAATCACGGGTTGTCACCTGAAAACATCCCACTACCCAAAATTTTGAGTTGTCTCCAGGGGAAATATATTCCAAGAAGTTCGTTTCCCAACATTTTCTACCAGTCACCACTTGGCCTCTACGGGATAGCGCTGTGTCTCTCCCAGACATAAAACCCTCCCCACAGTCCAGTCCTCAGGCTACATTTGATTTTCTTCAAGCTTTTCCGATCTGCCAGGCGCTGCGGTTTCAGCGGTAGAGATTACCTTCCCGGTGAAGCGTAACACCCGGCTGCGTGAAATTTCAGTCTCCTAATCCTGTTAGGTTTCCCCCCCTCAGCCTCCACGCCGATGGGAGCTTTGTGTTTGTGCAGCTCCTGAAATCCCAGCCTGAGCCCTCCCGAAAAACAAAAAGACCCCAAAGCAAGAATTGCCATTGCCAAGGTGAAGGGCTACTATTTTAAAGGCACCGCAGCAGCCCGTGGAAGATAAAAGCCGCAGTCACTTCACAGCTATTATTTAGTCCCAGTTTTTATGTGGATTTGCAGATTTGGGTGCTGGGCTCAAAGCTCCACCTTTGGCTTTTCTCCAGGCGAGACCAGGGTTTCATTCCTTAATGGACGATGGTGGGATCCTTCAAGAGAAAAAAAAAATCCCGGCTATTTCTTATCCTTGCTGTGGATGTTAGCATGTAGGAGAAAACCTCATTCATTACACTAGAGATTTGGGAATAATAGATGCTTTTTCCATTCAATTTTCATTGGGATACTTTCAACAGGTTTTCAGAACCGTTTTTTTTTTGAGGAGCAGGCAGGAGCAGGGATGGAAGGGGTTCATTTTATTGACATTTCCCTCCTCGACAAGATGACATCGATGATTCAGACATCGCCATTTGGTGTCTTTTCAGCCGCCCTGATTCCCTAGTTGGCCCAGCAGGGGTTGGACCCGGCGGCCTCCTGAGGCTCCTTCCAACACCAAATATTCAGCGACTCTGCAGCAATTCTCCAGCGGCAGACCCGGCAGAAACTTAATGATAACAAATGGCTGGCGGAGAGAGGAAGTATCCAAAATTTGCCAGTATGCGGCATACCAGTTAACCCGACCTGTTAATTCCGTTTGTGAAAATATTTGTGAAAATCCTCCTTTATACAGGACTTCTGTGTTCAAAGACCAATTTTCAGTCTCTGACCCTGTGCATACAGGCACAGCCTCAACTCCTGTGAGAGCCTGGCAGGCACACTACTAGCCACTTGTCTGTAAGTGCCGTACTTATTTATATATGTTATAGGCCACATATATATGTCTCTTCAGAAAAATGAGTTCAGGACATTCGTACGGAGGAGCAGGAGTCGGTCACGGCCCGTTGCTGAACATGCACAGTCTGTAGTGAAAGTCTATGATCCACCCTGTAGTGCCTAACAAATAGTTCTCCAAATAGGACAACCAACTACGGATTATTGAGGTTTTAGTTTAAAAAAGAAAACTGGCAAAGCAATAGGAGGTGCGCAGCTCTGGCGTCTTTAACGAGATGAGCTGGAAGAGCAGCGGCTTTGCAGGCTGCAAAGATGAAACCCCACGTGCCAGTGGGCCAGCCCCACATTTCTCCCCGTTTCCGTGGAATATTTGGGTCATTAAATGGGACATTTTCCCTTGGGAAGGGACAAGATGCTGGGAGAGAGGCACGCCTGCACAAGCAGTACTCCCGTCAGCTCTTTCAGGAACCCCTTGGTCACGTTTTGTGTCGGTGGTGGGGATCAGAGGAGCAGCAGGAGGAGAAGGGGCAGGAATCATCCATCCCATCACCCGAACGCTGCTGGCACACACAGGAGGACGGTGGCTTGTCGGGAAATCCCCGAGCTGAGAGTCAGGCTGGCTTGACTTTCATAAATAATAGGATGGAGCTAAATACCTGGAGTTCCTTTGACTCCTACTCCGATTCCTGTCTGTAAGAATTACTAATGGTATCTTCTATGGTTTTGTCTCTAAATTCTGAACTTTTCTGATCTCTTGCTCCTCTCTCCCAGACTCCAAAGTACCAAGTCAGCAACGATCCTGCTCTCTCCCCTCACACACAAATTTCCTTTTCCACGCCTCTACACAAACATACATTGCTTCTGCACCTCTGGGTCTTATTTATCTTATTATTTTTATATACTTGCAATATATATAATATTTTATAATTAGTTAACATTTTATATACAATATTATTACCTTATTATTTATCACCAACATCTATTTTTCAATATTCTTGAAACTTCATGCACTTCTGGATTTAAAACATATTTATCACACAACACTCCCCCCCTTAGAGGGAGCAAAGATCACTGGACAAAACAAAAAGAGAAATACATCTAACTCCTGCTCGTAAACAAAGCAATCCTGAAAATAAATATGTTTATCATGAGCTTGTCAGCTCCGCATCAGTGTTTAAGTTCTGTTCAAATTAGTAAATTACTTGGGTCAAGATTTTTCAGCTTTGGGTTTTCCTGCGCACAGAGACCGCGATGGTGTCTCAGCTGCGGGCTCCGGGTGGTCTCTGCAGCAAAGTCAGCCCTTGGGAAACCCCAGCCGGTACAAAACCACCCACGGATTTTTAGCAACACTCGATCTCGCTGAATGTTTTGAGGCTTTTTTCCTCCTGTCACCACATCAGCTTCTCAGCAAAGACCGCGTCAGACATCACGCTTGGGCCTCCTCAGAGGGAGAGCAGGAGGCTTGCAGCCGCCTGCAAACCAAGCAGGAATTCACGCGACCACGCTGGACTGCCCTTCTCCCGAGCCCCATCCTCCCCCCCAGCACAAGCCCAGACAAAGCCCCTCCAAAACCTGTAGGACATTTATAGGCTCTTCACCGTCTCGAGAGCCAAGTACTCATACAGCAATTTGAGTTATTTTCACAATATTCAGAGCTGAACGGCCGAGAGCATCCCCCAGCCACAACTTACCCCCACCGAGGCGACACCACATCTACCAAACGCTCTCAGAAAAGGCAGGGTTGATTAATTAGTTCAGCAGCTGAGCGAGAGAGGTCCCACCACAGGGCTGTCCTGCAGGAGGACGGGCAGGACTGGGGGGACCAGCTGCAGGGCGTTGAGCCCCCATTACCCACCTGCGGAAAACCTGCCTCCCCGTAACCAGTGGGTGAGGAAGGGGCAGCTGTTTAACGAGAAAATTGGGGTTTTTCGGTGTCTTGCAGCAAATCCAGCTTTGCTGTGCTGCTGCTAGAATTTATTTGAAGAGGTTTTTTTGTATTTGAGTGTAACGGTTGGGATGTGATCATGAGTAAACGATTTGGTCTCGGTCACCTGGTTAAGGCACATATTGGGGTACGTACCCCAGGGTTAAACCCTGCGTATTAACAGGGCACTGAAAACCCTCACACGGCAAAAATAAACTTTCCATCTCTAAAATGAGCCTAAGCACTATACATCACCACTATATATCACCAACGCTGCGTGTATCCCCTGGCAAAGAGCTGATCCTGACAAAGAGGGCTGTCAGATGCCGTTATTCCCCTGGAAACAAAGGGAATTATAACAGAGCAGGATCCTATGAAAAAGCCAACACACAACTTATTCTTGGAGCTGATCCAAGATATCGTTGTCATCAAGCAGCTGCTGAGAGCCTCGGGTGCGTGTGTGCATGTGGGCATGTAGCTCCTGGACAACTTCCAGATTTCTGGAAGAGGTCCCCTACGCAAGTGCCAGCCTGCACGGAAACGTAAAGGCACAAAAGGCTCCAAGCGACCCGCTCGGAACAGCAAGCAGAAAGCACACAAGCTTTAACCTTCCTTGATATGAATGAGCTGGACCTTTATTTGGTGGAAATTAAAGCAGGTCTGCTGGCTTCAATGAAATAATTTAAAGCAGCTGACCAATTGCCCCCCAAAGTGTTTTATTTAAAAAAAAAAAGGCCAGGTCATATCAGAGGCAGCAATCAGTGCTCGGGTGTAGCTGAGGTCTTGATGGCTGAAGTTCTTTGCCCAATGGTTTTAATAGCAGGGTCAAAACTTCAGTACTTCGCCACCTCTAATTGCAATTAAAATGAGTTAGCCCTGCCGACGTTATGCTTGACGAGGAAAAGCAATGACTTAAAATAAACTGCAGGAATATTAATACCTGATCTGCAATTAGTTTTCTCAGCTGGAAATTCTGACCGACCTTAATGCTCCTTCCTGACATAGCAATTGTACAGAGGATGCTTTTCTGGCCACACCATCATGGTCCCTTTCACAGCACACCTAGCCTTCAGTAGTACCTTGCCATCCAATGCTTTTTTCAAGCTAAGAAAAAAAAAAAAATGCATTCAATTAGAGCGATAACATAGAATGAAGTATTGGTACTAAAAGGCCAAACAATACAGCCAGCGGGTGGGTATGCACTACCGGGGGGTTGGGGTTTTTTTTTCCCCAATGGCACACACAAGCCAGTCCCGCAGCAGCAGAACCGTAGGAAATAATTTACCGCTACACAATTTTGCGTTACATCCTGAGTGTTAATAACTAACCAAAGCTCTGTGGTAACAGGAGGATACCTCGGTTTCAACTCAAAGGGTACTGGTAGGGTTTGTGCTCCGGGTCTGCTCAGCAAGACTCTGCCAGGAGCCATGAAAGCGACGGAGACGCAAGCTACCAAAACGCAACTTTTCAAGCTTTGGGTTATCTCTACGCCTTTCCTAGTGGGTGCTAACAAACCAGCCTAAAATTCTGTGGTTTAAAAGGAAAGCTTAAAGCAGAGTGTTTTGCTGACCGTGACTTTTGTGTGCATAGTAAAGTAAAAAAATAGATATTGATGCACATGTGGCAAAAACAGCTATTCAGAGAGAACATCAGTAATTGTGTATGGATTTTGGCTTTGTGTAAGAAAAACTGGGGGGGGGGAAATCCAGGAATGTTTGAAAATTTTGTGTGAAATTGTCCTATTTTGCTAGAATAATGACTATGCAAAAATATCCGTACACGGAATGTTTCATTTTGGATCGAGTGAGGTATTTCAGCCCTCGATTATCCACTTGCCAGTTAATTCACCTCCTCCATCAGCCAGCCTTCCGCATCTCTGCTGCGATGCTAACACGGCATCGCTGACAACGCTATCAAAGACAAGGGTTGTTATCAGTGTCCACTACGCATTAGCTCAAGAGCAAGGGAAGGAATTACTTTAATATACACGGCCACACGGGCAGCTTTTCAGTGGTAACACTGTGGTTTAAGAAGTTACCCCATTTCTAAAGTGTGTGATTTCAGAAATATATACGCTGTGTATCTCGTAACACAACGTAATAACCTCCTGTTCTATATCTATCAGACCTTTTAGACCATGCAGCCATGAAAATCAATTTCAGGCGTGTTTTGAATCAGCAGCTTTCACGTCTCAGTCCAGCAGGCAAACTGCAGGCAGAGATGCTCTACTGCTAAGGGTGCAGCGGAGGGGAAAAAAAAAAAAAGAGCAAAGAAATTGTGCTCTGATGTCTTGGATCACACAAATCGTATTGCCACTCCGTACTTATTTCAAATTATTTCAGCAACACCATCAACACAGGCTCTGTACACCGAGTTCTTCCAAATTCACGTGGTTTTCCACTCTGTTATCTAGATTTCTGCAATTAGTTTAGGCTGACCAGGCAGAAGCTTTGAGAGTAAGACAAGCTGCCAGCCCGAGTCTGTGTACGTTACCGTGACAAAGTAGCTTACGTCCTGCAGCCTGCCCTTCCTGCATCAGCTGCCCGGAGCTGTCTATAGTTACAGCCCTGCTTTCCTGCCGGTTTATGAACCAGAGCATCTCTTGTTGAATGACACCGCAATTAGCAAGAAAGGGCGAGGAGCCTGCAGCCAAGCTGGCAGCCAGAGAAAAGGGGCCTCTGCCCCAAGAGATGCCTTTGACCCCCTGGGTTAGTCTGAGAGCTTTTTTGCCAGCCAGGTGGCTGCTGGCGGAAGGAGAATAGAGTTCTTCACTGTTTATACTCTTATAAACGAGAGGCTGCTCGATTCCCTGGATTATTTTTCCTGTTCTCTCTAAAGGCATGCACAGGGAACATTAGTTTGAATGACAACTTTGAGGATGCCGAGTAAAAAAGAAGCGACTTTCAGTAAAAAAGAGGCTTCACAAAGACTGGGCCCATGAGGCAAGTCATACAATTGTTTTGCTATTATATTTCAGCTCTACATCACTAGCAGTAGTTTTACTCCCTCCACGTGACAGATTGTATAGTGTTAATTTTTAACTCAGTGTCGAGCAACACCCCCAGGTCTTTTTCCGCCAGGCAGCTCTCCAGCCACTCTGCCCCAAGCCTGTAGCGTTCATGGGGCTGGCGGGACCCAGAACTTGGTCTTCTTGAACCTCATACCTTTGGCCTCAGCCCATGGATCCAGCCTGTCCAGATCCCTCTGTAGATCCATCCTACCCTCAAGCAGATCAACACTCCCACCCAACTTGGTGTCACCTGCAAATTTACCGAGGGTGCACTCGATCCCCTCGCCCAGATCATCGATAAAGACACTAAACAGAACTGGCCCCAGTGCTGAGCCCTGGGGAACATCACTTGTGACTGATATAAAGCCAAGTTCTAAAACCTCTACTGTTACAGAAGGATGTGTCCTAAATGAATCAATGAATTCACTGAACAGAACCAAAGTGGCTGAGGATTTGGAAGATTCCTCCGTACATAATCCTCAATCTGTTAAAACACTGCACTTCTGCCCTTTCAACCACAAAATCAACACAACTCTTACACTTCGCTCTTACTGTAGCACAGCTTGAATATGAACATTCATGGCACTGAAACCCACATAAGTTTTGCACTTGCTGCAAGCAGAAACCGACCCTTTCCCTCAATGCCTCGTCCTGTGTATTTATCCCTACCAAACTTTTAAGCCTGGTTTCAAATTTATTTTTGTAACTTACAATCCTGCCACCACTCCTGTCCTTAGCAGTGATACCACCAGCTATTTAGTAGACTACAGTGGTGTAGAACTTCACCAGGATAACAGATCATGTAGGAGTAGTATGAAGGTACAACTCCGCAATTTTTTTCCTTTACTAGGAATTCTGTGGAAAGACATTTAGCTCAGTTCCTCATATCTTAGGGCACCTAAATGACAGATATTTCACCCATAAAGTTTTTTTAGCCTTTTGACTACTACAAACAACTTCTAGATTTGCATAGTTTTGAGCACATTCTCCATGAATACTAACGTATTTGCAAATGTAACTACACAAAGATAGCACTGCTCTTGTGATGCTCACCATCACCACTTCATGTAAGTTTTCGTGGAATTTCTTGCAAAACCAGTAAATTGTGGTATATTTGGTAATAAGCAGCTTTAGAAATAGCCTCTCCACATTAAGAAAAATAGTACTTCCCACAGAACAGTAATCTTGGTTAAGGACAGATATGTGAGCTCACCTACAACAGCTCTTCTCCCGTGTTTGTTTCTTTACTCTAGAAAGGAATTAATTGTGTAACACTGAAAGTTGTTTTGTTTTTTTATTATCAGAAGTACAGTTAATCACACCGCATTCAAGAACTTTTATTTCATAGTAGCAAGTTCATTAAGGCACAGTATAGCTCTTCTGCTGTGAGGGAAACTGAACTGGAACAGTTCTAGTCTTTTGAGAATCAAAACAGATGAGAAAATTTTATTTAGAAAAACATGGGGAAACTATACTTCCCCTCAAATTCTGGCACGGAACATTAGTATTAGCAGAGTCAAGGCAAAACTCACAGTTATCTTCAGTGAGATTTTTGCCTTGGGTTGAAGCAATTTGAAAAGCCACTGTAAAAGCCCTTTCCAGGCCAAAACTGTAAAGGATATGAAGTCAAAAACTAGCATCCCAAGCTTAAATTGGATAGCTGCCTGACAGCTCCCACCCCTTATAAAACATAGAAAGGCAAGTACAGCACAGCCACCCCACCTAAAGGAAAGACAGCATCAAGAGTCTTCAATATAGTTAAAATATATGTGAACCATTCACAGAATTTATTTTTCTAATACTTATCCAACAAAGTTCTCCACAACAGTGGAGAAAAGTCCAGGGAGACACTAAGCCTCTTTTATCAAATGAGCTAATTTGTGTTCTGCAAAATAATTGTATTTTGCAAACAGACAAGACACATTGCAGCTTCTCAAGCTTTTTTAATCCTCTTGATGAGAAAAAAAAAAAACCAAACAACAAACCAATGAAAGACTTTGAAGTAATACAGCTTTCTTGGACAGTAGAGAGGAGATCAAGAACTTGGGCTCTGGAAATACAGTACAAATTCCACAACAAAGCGATAAACAAATCCTGCCCCAACAGCCATACACTTCAACCCTGGAATGTGCGCAGCCTAGAGCCAACAGTGATGACAACGATGGTAGGGGAGTAAGATAACCCCTGAATTGCTGGCTTAGTAATGTCTGTCTACTTAAGAGTAGACAGCACTCACTTCTTCAGCAGGAAGTCCTCCTCACTTCCACCTCAGACATCCAGCAGAGTTACGGGCTCGCAGCAATCATTAACAAGGACAGGTACAGGCACTTGGTAAAGGATCTGGTTCTAAACCCATTGAAGCCAATAAAGAGACTTTGGTGATAACTGGCTTAGACCCTGAGTAGGGAATAGAAGTAGTATACAAATGCAGAACAAGTTTCAAATCCATATTGGTTAGTTAACATCGGAAAAAGACACAGTGATTAAAACTCCTATCTGCCTGACAGGAAGACAGATCATCATCTTGTGCAGCCATTTTCCAGACAAAAGTTGCACTAAATTTTGACAGAATCAAGACTGAAGGATTCCCATTGTTGCATGAACTGGCAGAGCTACAGCCGTGGTGTATTAACAGCCCCGATAACTGACTGCGATGAGATTAAAATCTAGTTCGTTACTTGGTCTCTGCAGTGACGCTGCCAACAGAGCTCCACAATTTCCGGTGCCTTGAATTTTTTTCACTATTCTTCCACCAGTAACTTCAACTGACCTGATTGTTTTTACGATACCTGAAAAGACTGACTAGTTTACTGAAACCTTCCTGTTGAAACATTTTTATAATTGATCATAATTGCAATAATTGATCATAATTGCTCTTTGCACAGGCATTTCAAAATTCCACAGAGACAAGTCTAAATTGCACCCAACTACAGGAAAACAATGATGATATCCAAGCATTGTCCTATTATCTTTTTTTTTCCACAATGTATTTAATGACCTAAGAAAGTTACAAAAGCAACTTCAAATTACATTTACATATATAAACTAATTAAATATATTTAGCTAACACTAAGAAAATAAAATCCCAAGCAATATAAAGACAAAAAACATTACGAGATGACTGATTCTAGAATAATTTAAGAGTTTTTACTGAGTCTGTGGATGCAGCAATCAAGTGAGCACTCCCCTACTGAAGTATTACTTGTAGGTAGAGCGCCCTTGAAAGCTTATCTCATTATTCTCATTTTAGAACAGCAAACAAGCATTAACTTCTGCCGTTTTTATTAAGTTCTGTATTCTGGGAGAACAATTTTATTACTTATTCCACTTTTTTTTTTTTGCCACTTAGTTCAGTAAGTGGCAGAATTCCTAGAAACTTCAGTGGCATCAAGATTTTTAATACCGAGAGCACAGACTTGTTAGACACTGAAAGACAAAATGGTTAGAAGCGTGGCTTGTAAGATAATATTAAAAAAGGATATGCAGATAGCTCTGTACATGTATGTTTAAACTCATTCAAGATGAAGGAAACTCACAGCTTAAAATTGGTGTGGCACATTAAGGTATCTGTTTGAATGTTGTCAATTAATTATTCTAAGTCAAGTGTGGTGAACACATATTCACAAAGACTAAAATAAATAACAGCTACTTTATTACCTAAGAATACTTTAAAGTGTGGCATTTCCTGACAATGCTTAGAGAGAATCATCAAGTAAAAGAACGCAAAGGTCATAAGAACTTGTGAAACCCTGATGACTGCTAGTTTCCACTTAGTTTTCTCATGATAGGGCTGTCAGGTTCAGCATTAGTGAAAATACTTCCTACAACCACATGAGTACCCCAGATGTTATGACGAATAACTTTGCAGCAGCCAAGATCATCAATGGAAAATCCCAAGTGGCGGTAGCGTTCATCTGTTTCAAAGAGAGTGTTGTTTGTGTAAGGTCCAAAAAACTAGGTGGAAAAAAAAAAAAAAAGAGAATTTTTCACATGAACATTTCCAAGACCATTTTAAAATGTCAGAACTACCCCTTTTTAAAACCAAACCGAAGCCCAGAAGTACCAGTTACACCTGTTGGAGGGAATTTTATGTACAGTTTTATTCATGAAATTTACACAGGAAACTAAGCAGACCACCTCTGGTTATACTGGTACCCCAGATTTTAAGATTTCCCTTCGCCACTGACAGAGCACTGAAGGCGTATCAGTGTGTTTGAATGTCTTATCAATCGTACATATAAAAACCCCCAAGTGCTTTGGAAAGGCTCTGTTACTTCTACAGGCATTAAGGAAAGAACCCTTCTGTGAAATAGCAAAAATAAGACATGTACCTTTTCAGTAAGGCCCCTATAAAGAAAGATGCTCTGAAGAGCAAAAATGTGTGCAAATTGGGAACAGGCATTTCAGTTGCTTTACCTCCAGAGGAAGCTTCTGACCAAAATCCTACTCCTGATGAACAGGTTATCATTAAGGCTGTTATTACTGAATTGGAGCCCAAAGACAGAACCCTACTTTCATCAATCCATAACTATTCCTTAAATGCATGGAACTTCTGGGAAGCTTTTAAGCACTATACACACCTTCAACTGCCTGTTCGCCTTATAAACATACTCTGTTAAATGTAGCTGCCTCTGTTGACACAATAAATCCCTGTCTTTCACAATGTTTTTAAATAAAAACCCACTAAACTGATCTTTGCCATGATTACGTTCAACTATGATATGGTTTTAACAGTTCTCAGACAAAAATACATATATGTTCATGCTTTGATAGAAGCTTTCTCAATTCTCTCCTGCAAGCTTTAAGACTCTGTGTTTCACAGATGTCTTGGTAAGAAACTGTCAGCTCCTCCAGAGAACTGGTGTCATCTGATAATGAATGCCAATGCTGTTTAACAGGAACAAGCTATTCATTTTTTCTGCATAACAAAGATATCATTAACAAGTGCAAAGAGGCATTTTCAAACCCTCCATCTATATAAATAGGTGTCAGGACTGCCAGGTTACCTTGGGAGGGCATGACCAGCCTATTGTGCACTGACCAAAAGCTTTGGGGCATAAAACTTCTACAGTTATCCAAAATTCAGCTTCATCCCTGAACAATGTTCTCCAAAATGCCAACTGCAATGACAGCTGACACAGTATGGAAACTGGCTCAGGGTTACTATCCCATCTTAATTTATGAAATGAATTATCCTATGGTAACAGCTTTCAGGCAATATGAAAAAGCTGGATTTAACCCATAAAGAAGAACACAAATAGCACTGCTGGTTAGAACACAGCAGTGTCCGTTGCATATTCCACACAACACGTAACTTACTGCCAGTCCTGAGGATGGATCAATGAAGTCAGCCCAATAGCCTTCAGAACAAATCGCATAGCAAATTTCCTTGGCACCATTAATGAACTTAACAGAAAATAAAGGGAAAGAAGGATATCAAATGGGATTTTTGTTACATACACATCAGAACACACATAAAGTATTCCAAAATGAACAAGCAGAGATTTCTTTTGGTCTCTACTAATAAATGAGAAATTCAGCATACTTGCAATACAATATTAATAATATTAAGAGGATTAGAATTAATGGCATACATTAGGCTACTCCAATCATATGAGATTTAAAAGTGTTCCTTGTGCTAGTCAGTAATGGATTAACAGCTCGTACAAGGAATAATGTAATTGCTTTGATTATTCATGCAGATTGCAATCATACCTGTCATCCTCTTTAAGAAGTCAACCATTACTGCAGGTATTTCTGTGTTATTTCCACGAATTTACAGATCTCACCTAAACTCCACAAATTTGACACTAGATGTAGCATTAAATATATATTTTTATAAATATATGAAAAGCATAGTTTTGCTGTAAGGTCTTATCTCAGCCAACAGGACAGTATTATGTAGTTCTTCCTACACTACAAAGGGTTTTAAAGAATGTTTCAGTTCCGCCTCATGACAGCAAACAGTTCCATAAGCACTTGACATTTACACCAACCTACACCAACTCTCTTGTTGTAATTAACGGGTGGTCAGGATGAAGGATGATTTCAAACTCTCACACTATTTAACAATCAAAGTTGTAGGTCACGTTTCAATTACACCACCTGATGTTCCTGAAAATAGTATTTTCCATTAAGCAACACGTCAAAAAGTTTCCTGTTCTGTAACATGTCAAAAACCTCCCTTCTCTGAAGAGACAGTTTAAACAATGTACATTTTTTTTTCAGCAAACTTTTCACATCAGTTAGTTTAATAAGCTAAGTTGGGGTTTTCTTCATTATTATTTTTGTCTTTTAAATCTTTGGTGTTGGGTTGCAGTTATGTGTTTGTCAGATACAGAAGAAAATTCAACCAGGTAGATTTAAAGCTGTGCTCCTATATTCTGACATCACAACACAGGGCACAAAATAATTACATGACCTACAGATTACACAGCACATTTTCTTCCACAGATAAATCAGCAAGAACAGGAGACCTCAGTTGTGTACTTTTAATCACCTAGACCAGCAGTTTTGAACCCGTGTTATGTGGGACAGCAGGGCCCCATAGAAAACTTCTGAAGAAACCTGCACAGGTGAGAGAAAAAAACCCCACAAAAGTCGAGATATGTGATAAATCTAAAACCATCCATGAACTCTGAGAAAAACACGTCCAAGTGCAAAAATCTGAACAGCTGAATACGCTGTTCTAGAATAAAGCACAACTAGAATTCACATAGCTTCCTCAAAATGTGAAAGAAATTCCCTAATCTCATAAAAAATATTTTTAACTTCAGAATAAATTAATACTTTAAAGCCCACAGGAGCTCAAGGTTTCAAGTTTATAGAAATGTTATTAGAGTTACTCAGCTTTAGTTCCCTAATGGTCCAAATTATGGGGAGTTTATCCTTTACAGTAATCTGTCCTGTATTTTATTTGCGATGGCTCTGACGATTAACTATGCTTCAATTGTAAATTAAGTCACCAACATAAGCAAGCCATCTGAAGATGGGATTTTAGGCATTACATTTCTGATACAGTACATCTTTTGATCCAGTGTTGTAACAACCCCTCAGCAATCACTTAGAGTGAGGTTAATAAACACTTGAGATTCACTACTGTAAACACTTAGATTTGGCTGTAAGTAACCCTCATTACTTTAGCACAAGCCTCTCACATTAAATTAGTATTTTTAAGGTTACTTCTAACCATCTAGGAAGCAAACAAACAGACCATTTTCTTGTGAATTTGCTGTTAGTAACCTTTAGGCCAGGAGGTTACATCCAACATCCTAACACCCCTACAATGACTATATTAGACTTGACAGGGAGGTGCACAAGGAAGAAAGATGCCAATTAACATATAATTAGACCAGATTACAAGGCCAAAGACCAACAGACCAGAAATAATTCAAAGAGAAGAACACACTAAAATGAAGGGAATTTTAATTTGTGTGTAATCTTTATGTTGATCCTTCAGACTGCTTTTTTTTTTTTTTGTGGTAACCCTTACACTGCTTTACACAGGCCATGCTTGCAGTTTGCAGTATTGAAAAGGACATTACCAGACTATTTTCAAATTAATATGACCCTCGCTATACAGATGAAAATCCCGCAGGATGCTTTTTATTAGTTTTCGGAAGATTTTAACAAATCATACATAGGAACGTTGTATTTTGAGGTGCTAAGAAAAGAATGCTAGCGATGGTGAACACTGACACCTGCTGGAGAACACACACACGAAAAAACCACCTATCTGAAGAATGTGAAATAAAGCGATTGTCAGAGACCTCTAGTGGCAACAGAACAATAAGACAAAGTTCGTGAGGATGGTTAAAATGCAGTAAGTGTAACTGATATCCAAGCTAAAAGCATTAACCATACCCGTTATCAGAATGGAAAATTCAGAACAACCACTTCTTACAAGTAAGGACACACTCATGAACAGACTCTGTACTGGAATCTTAGTCACGCCATAGAAAAGCAGAGAGAGAAGCGAAACCCTACAAAGTGCATTGTACTAAAGCTGAAATAAGGTGAGAAAATAGTTGCTGCCCTTTACCTGCAACAGGACAACAATAAAATGTCTTTAATAATTTACTGTAGCATTTTACAACATTTTAGCATACTTCTGACTCACCCCACTCTAAACAATTTAATAGTTCTATGAGACACGTGTAGAGTAGTCAAAAAAGCTACAAAGCTGGAAAAAAGTTATCTCCATTTTATCAGTAAAAGAAAACAGGATTAGCTCAAAAATGCTCTAAAATGTAATAGGATATATTACTACCAGAGCTACAAATGGACCAAAATACAGGCATAGTTCACAGAAGATTCATCTGCAAACAAAAATAAGCTGATGCTACTGTCAGCTACTTACATTTTCTAACAGCATTTCTCTTTCATCCTCCACTTCTTGACTCCATACAGTCATATCATTTTTAGTCTTCTGGGTGACAGTTAATATCGTTAAACGGTTGGTGTTCACTTCTGGAAACATTGACTCAAAGTCTAAAAAGAAAAAAAAAAGTGAAACTGGGATGTTATGGCTTGCTCTTACATTTTACTTCGGATTTTTCAGTTTTCGACAAATTATTGACCCTACTTCAGAGCCTTCCTTTCATTTAAATCCAAGATATACGTTTGTTTTTTCACCTCAGATGCAGCAAACAGCATGCTGGTTTGAAATGCTGGCCTTGCTTTTGTGGAAACTAACGCACCTTGGTAAGGTCCTGTTCAAATCAACCTAGGCAATGGAGTTTGCTGTTTCAAGACCTCTTGTTTAATTGCAAGATGATAAAAGCCCCACTACTCTGCACATTTCAGAACATGCAAACAAGTGCCCTTCTTTGCAAAGACAATACACCAAGTATAGTAATAGTTTAATATTTTGAATTGAACACCACACAGTTCTGCATACACATAAGGTGTGAAGACCCTTATTTTCTGGCTAAGCCACGTTACGTGATACACACTGACTTTTCTACATTAAATGTTTCGGTAGAAATGCCTCAGATCTACTTCCTAGGACATGGCAGCAGACTCAGTATGAGAATTGTACTACAGGCATGAGTTGTGACAGTTCTTCCCCTGGGAAGGAGAAGGCCCAAGCCATCATGATTCTCTCTCTCTACATCATCTATTGGGCTACAAACAAGAAGCACCAAAGTCACAATTAGGCTTCATGGACCCTTATTTTCAGTGTAGAAGGAAAAAGCACTTTGAAAACTAAAAGTCCAAAGGTTCAATCTTTCTTACTCTCTGCAGAGTCTGTTCTCTTCAGCATCTAGGCTAAGATTTCATCCAGATTTCAGTCTCTTCTCTCTTTCAGTGTATGACTTTTAAAATCGGAAAGTTTTATCCCAATTTTATTTCAATCATTTCCTTCTTGAACAAATTAAAGAAAGATACAAAAGCAATGCTTTCAGTACTTTCATAATTTCAGTTTGCTATTTTACTGGGAAGCAGTGGCAAAAGATTTGATTTTGTCACAAACCGGTTTTTGGATAGTGACTGAGCTCCAGAAGCTACCTGACACTGAAGAAGCAGGCGGAAGTTACTCCCCACCCCAGCTGATCTCCAATTTAAATGGCACTGACAAAGTATTGTCAACAGCAAAGTTTCAGTTTTCATTTTATAGCATGTATTTTTCTTTTGTAAAATATTAACTCTGGATTACCCTTTTCTATTACACATTCTGTGGCATCAGTTACATCAGAGCATCTACTTACATATTTTCACATTTTTAAAGGTTATAATTTCTTAGCTATCAAAAGAAGTGAAAAAATACCTTTTCTTAACAGTTCAGGACAAGCTTGTACTGCACATTCTACCTTTGCATTTTCAAAGTAAGTTTCAGCGCTATTTATTTGCTGTTTCTGTGGAACATCAGCACCCTGAGAAAAATGAAAATTGTTGACATATAACAGGAAGAACTTTGTACACCAGACTATGTTTTTGTGACCAAATGTCCATTGACACACCCAAGCAGTTTCAGAGAAAGATCATTTGCAGGAAGACTTAAAATTTGTTTTTCAAGTATTAGAAACAGAACAGATTAGGTACAACCTATTGCTTAAACCTATACAGAAATGTTAAGCTGTATGGATTATTGTAACCATATTATCTCAAAGCCTTAACCAATACAAAAATTTTTGAAAAAATGGCCTCAAGTAGTCAATACAACAGCAATTGACAGATTTCAGACATAAGCACATGACCTGAGCCAGAAAAAAAAAAAACTTTAGAATAAAGTTACACAACAGTTTTAGAACTACCAGTATTTTCAGCTTTAGCTGTTGTAGCTTGAGAAGTGGAAGTTTCCCATTTTTATTCTTTACAGCTTTTTAGCTCTACAGTTTCTAAAAAAACCAAACCAAACAACAAACCAACAACAAACCAATCCCCCAGATCCCCCAGATTCTTGTGGTTATGTTATAAATGGGGCACCTGTAAATTAGATATATAGCATTTAAGCTTAAAAAGCCCTTAAGAAGGTAGTAACAACTGCCTCCTTTGGGATACCGATTATTATGTAATAGGTGTAGAATGCCTTAATACAGTTTTTCTAGCTCTAACTATGCCATAATTTACAAGGAATTTCAGTAAGTTTCTCTAAGACTGAAATGTACTACTTAACATCGTAGGTCCTACCTAACACCTGTCTTTATCCAAAAGTTCTCCCTAGAGAAAACTATTACATTAAAAACAGGCATGGCTAACATTTTTGTTCTAGAAGTTAGCACTCAAGAATAGCAAAAAAACCCCCAAACAACCCAGTAAAAAAATTAACACAGAAACAGACTAACAACAGACATTAACTGCAGCTTCAATACATATGTTTCTGTATGTATCTCACATTATGATTGCGGTCATTTGGACAGATCAGGTGGTACTTTAAGCCTGACAAACCATGCAGTTATGGTGGTAAACCCCTTCTCTTCTTACTGTAAGATGCTTCTATTACTAAGAACAGAGGTTCATTGTGATTTCTTGCCTACTACTCCCATTCTATCCAGCTAAACACCACTTCATAGCACATACGCTTAGTAGGCATGCTATCATCAAGAGACTATGATCCAAAGATCAATACCGCTTTCTCATATTGATAGGCTGCTAGGCCCATTTACTCTGCTCAGATTAAACTAATGCATGAATCTCAGGTACACAGAGGTCAGAGAAGTTTGCCATTTCTCTGACTGGTTTGAAGACCGGAACCTGAGCTTCAGCAGCACTGAGTTTTTCTCCTGCTTGCTGCAGCAACCTATGGCAGGCTTCTGTATTCAGCTGATCCCACCATTCAAAATTTGGTCCTCTCCTAAGATGAGTAGTTTAGCATTTTCATTAGCTAAATACTGTTCATGGATTCCTAAACACCACCAGTATGAAGCAGAGCTGACTCTTGTTGACTGCTTTTTGAATACCAGTTGCAAAACCTGCCTCTGCTCTTTCCAGTTTCTCCCTTCCATTTCAGACAACAACAGTTGCCCCAGGCATTTTATTGTACAAGGAATCCTGCTGGAAAGTGAACATGCATTCAGTGCACCTGGTTTGCACTAAACAAACAGAAGACTAGAATTTTTTGTTGGGCTTTTAACAGAAAGTATGATCCACACAAGCTGAAAACAGAACCTGGGGAGCTCACCAGAAGCTTACGTTTTCTGAACACTTTAGAATACAACGCCACATTTACAAAAAACAACTATACAGCATTTTTACAATGGAGATTTGCTAGCTGACTTCCAAAGTCTGAGCATGTCACAAAGTCAGAGAGCCTGGAAAGCTGAGTCAGCAGCTAGTAGCACTAAACTTCTGTCGAAATGCTGCAATCACACTAGTAATTATCAAGCTGCTTGTTAATAACATATCTGACTCGTTGCAAGCTCTGCCATCGCCAAAATGCAGTCTCATTGTGAGGCTTGAGGTATGTTGATCTGCTTCTCCTGTATGAATTCAATGGCTGTCAGAACTAAGCAGGCAGATCCAAACACTGTCCAAACCATGTAACTTTCAGATCCATTAAATGAAATACTACCAATTCCATTTGATAAAAGGCGAGGAAAGACACAGTAAACACCAAGTCTTGAAACTGAAGTTTCCTTTTCCCATATCCATATAATTAAGTCACTAATAAAATGCTATTTCACTAAACACTGCTTAGTCAAAAAACCACACCCTGAAATATTTCCTTCTCCTAAAAGAAAAAACTTCAGGTAGGTTCTAGGTAAGATCTCGCTTTCCCCAGTTGAAGTTCATCTTTCGAAACCATCTAGAAAATCAACAGTATCTTTTTTTTCAAGAGGAAGACAGATTAGTTATGTTTCTCTTAGACAGGAAATACCAGTTTCACATAGATGAAGCCTGTTCTTACCTGAAATTCATTTATGTATTGTGCCATTACAAATTCATGCCTTTCACTTGCTGAAGGCTCTGCTAATATATCAGGCAGACTTTTTGAAACTTGGCTTTTCTTCTGAGAAGCAGTGCCATTTAGGTGACAGTCAAAACCAATATTACCAGGCAATTGGAATCTCTGGTCCTGAGGACCAAATGGACCCATTACTTCATCTGGCCATACAGTTCTTGGACCTGCAAAAGTCAATGCCTTGCTTTAGTCATCACATCTAAAAAGAAAGGAAAAAAAAAAAAACCAAAAAGAAGAAAAACCCTCTCCCATACAAATACCTGTATTTGAACACAATCACATATAACTAAAGTAACCACAACGCACAAGTAAAAGTAAGGGCCCTGACATAAAAAGTACACTTGAGAATTCCCAAATTTATATGGGGTGCAAAGTTCTGATAGCACACGAATGCAAAGAAAAAGAATTTGCTTTTTCTTACATAAATCAGGAGGTGTAGCAGCAACATGAGGCTCATCTGAGCCAGAGGAACCTGCTGTAGAAAAAGCCTTGGGATTTGCAACTCTTTTGACTAAGGAATAAAACCCTGGTAGGTAGGTGACCAATCTTGCTCTGGTACAGAGCACCTGAGAAGACAAAACCAAAATAAGTATTACATACTGCTAGGAAAAATACTAGTTTAAGTACAGTTTTGTGGATCACAAGAGAAATCCTCATGCGATAATTAGATTACAGTTTTAATTATGATGAACTGTGTTTCTGTAAAATCAAGCTTTAAGAGTATTTTATTATTACTTTTCTATTTTACTAGTAATAGTATTCTAAGTAAAGGAAAAGCCTCAAAAACACTTATTGAAAGGCCTTCTCATGTGAGGAAAGAACTCTAAAAAGGCTGAATAGCACCACGGAAATCCCACAGCCTAAACTATGTTATAGATGGGGATTGTTTCCATGATTATTTCCATGCGTGTCACTGTTTCCATGATTGTCACGCTTCAATCATAGGACTGATTATCAGAAATACCTAGAAATATTGTTAATTAAGTAACGCTGATATCCCAGACATTTGTCTTAAAGGCTAATACAAATGTTAGCCAGCCTATACTCCTACTTCCTAAAATACTGGAGGGAGACACAAGATAACTATAGATACATCTTGTAGCTTTCATCTAGAAGCACACATACATATGTGCTTACACACATACATATGTGCTTACACACACTTCTCTGCCAGCAAATTACACATACCAACAGCTCTGAACTATACAGGGAGATAAGCATATCAAAACAGGTAGGTATGGTAATTACAGTTTCTTTCTTTTGTTCTCAAAATCCATAAACATTTAACACGTGCAAAACTTAAGTTAGTGCAGCCAGTGTCATTCAGATTCACAAACTAGGTACAGTCGTTTATAAACAAGCGTTGTTGCAAACAGATCAGTACTGCGGGCAAAATGCCAGGAAGACTTAAAACCTTTATGAATTCCATGGTCTCGGAATACACCAGAAAATCTGCTTCCCACCACAGAGTTTTCCTGTCAACCTAACTTGCAACTGCTGAAGTTGATTCTATCGGAAGCTGATTCAGCCACACAGCAAACAGAAAATGATGCAATGCAACGCTATCTCCCTGAGCACGCAAATGGTCTCAACAACAGGGCTCTGAAGATCTAGTAGCTCCTCACAATGAAGATTAACTCTGAGGCCAAATGATATTATCTTATGTAGGAATAAGAACAACTATTGCTGGTTTTTTTTTTTTTGTTGTGGTTTTTTTGCCAGGTGATGTGATTAAACTGAAAGATCTGATCTAGTTTTTATACTTTAAAAGTAGATTGACAACTTTCATGATACATTTATACAGACATAACAGAAAAATAACTCATACACTCAAAACACAGAGTTAGAAGTGTAATTTAAAAAAATAATACTAAAGACTACTTAACTCTAGCACAAAACTACTAATACTCTTGACTACAGTTGCACAAAAGTGTGCATTAAGGAAAATACAAATCCCACCTGCCATAGCACGTGTGCTTTCATAAAACTTTATTTTCCAGGTAAGGGAAAGAAATTCTTTTGAGAAACTGACATAAAGGGATTTTCCTCAAGTGCTGTATTCTTGATTCTGTAAAAGTTTATGCATGTGTTTGCCACTAAACATGTATGCAACAAGGTTACTTCAGAAAAAGAGAGATAATGCTACTGTTTGTATGTTTAAGATAAAGAGTATTCAGTGTATCAGGACCTAAGCCAGTATGCATCAGTTTTTTTACATACCCCCTCTGCGTAAACATATACTGTCTAATAAGTTCTATCAACATTATGAAGACTCAAATGCATAAAGTCATGTTTGATTTTATGACTGAAATTGAGAATTCATGATTAGGGCTTTAAGCTGTCTAGTTCTAAACCACCGCTAGGTTTAAAAGGTTCCTGTAAAAACTGCAAAAATCTCAGGATTCCACCTGAGTGCTTTTTTCTTCTATTATGTAAAAGCACTATTGAAATTTGTTTTTGCATAATGACTACGTTATAGATAAAGCAGATGTAAACAATTATAGCTGACACGTAATTACAAGAAAAGAGCATTTTTCCTTATAATCAGGATCACTTAACGTGGAGATGTTAGCGTTAATTACAGACATGTTAACTGCGCTCACTTAGGCAAATATTTACACATCTAGCATTACCCGAGCGGAAAAAACATCGCTGATATCAATACATTATTCATGTCTCCGTGGCAACACTAGATCAATAAAGGGTGTTTCATTCTTCGGTCTGAAAGCTGCCTGGCGAACCCGAGCGTTTCATCTTAACTCACGACATCAAAAAAATAAGCAAAACCAACCGGATCCGACTTAATCCTCGGTTACTCACATTGGCCATTGCAGACAGCGGGCTGCCTCTCGCCGACAGGCCTCTGGAAGAGAAGCGAACGCATTGGCCTCCGAGGCACCGGCCGGACCGGGGCTGCCCCCTCACCTCCCGGCCCCGCAGCGGCCTCGCCTCCTCCCCGCCCCTCACGGCCGCCCCCCGCTTCCCCGACAACGGCCCCACAAACCACCGCCGCGCTGCCCGCTCGTTACAGGCCGGGCCCGGCCGCCCGCGGCCGAAGCTGCCGACGACGGGAGGAGAGAAGGAAACAGTGGGGGCAACAGAACCGCCGCCCCGCCGGCACCTCTCACCTCTTCCTGCAAAATGGCGGCGGCCGCCGTCCCCTTCCCGGCACGGCGCACCCGCGCGACGGGCGCGCGCCCCGCCCGTCGCCAAGCCAAGCGAGGCGATCCACCGCCACCTCGATTAGCGTCCCGAGGGAGCGGGCAGAGCGAGAGCCGGGGCGAGTCGCTCGGCTGTCGATTGGTTGGGGCGGCGGGGAGGCCCGGAGGGGAGCGGCCGGGCGTGGTGGGCGGTGTGTGGCGGCGGGGCCTGTGGCGGCTCCTCACGGCGGGCGGGGGGCGGCTGGGCCGCCGCTGCCGGAGCGGGTGTTTCTCCTTGTCTCGCGGTGTCTTCTCAGGGTCGCGGTGTCGGCACCGGCTCGCCCTTCGCCGCCGGTGCAGTACCCGTCGGGTGCGCCAGGAGTCAGTCATGTAATGTCCGCCGGGCTGCCGGTACACTGCTCCCCCCACCGCCCGCGGCCGGGGCTTTCTGGGGATGGGGAGTGCAACGGAGCCGAAAATGAATAAAAAAGGAGGTGTTTTTATTGAAGAAAACGCAGGGAGAGCTCCCCAGCCAGCGAAAGGCCGCTAGGCCCTGGGGCTTCCTCAAAGTTGAATATGAATGCCACTTCTGCTAACAAAACTGTTCCTCTAAGGGCAATATGTAGTTTCTTCAAATAACTGTTTTACAAAATAAAATACAGAATAAAACCCTCTTTCAGTGGAACAAAGGCTTTTTTTTTCCTCTCTCCCACTTTGTTGTGGAAAGGCTTCGTTTTTCCACCTTTTCTCCTTGGGCCTATTTATCGGGATCTGGGGGGAGGTTTGGTTACGAAGCCCCGCTTTTATTTAAAATGAACTTCGCTATGAGCCAGGCTGAGGTAATTCCATGGGCAGAGCTCTCATCTGTTAATTTCTGCTACACAAAGTTAACTGACTGCAGAGTTTATTAATGCAAGCACATGTTTACAGTTGAAGGCGTTCTCCTTTGTGTGGCGAGGGAGCAGCTCGGCAGCAGGAGTGGGCTGGGAGCCCTGCGCGGAAGGACTCTCCCGTCCAAGGGACTCTCTGCTCCACGGCAAAGAGGAGAGGTCATGGTTTTACTCCACTCTGCTCATCGTCTGCGGTTGAAGGTGCTCCAAGCTGCGTTTGGGGGCGAGGCTTTGTTGTTCCGAGGAAAACAGGCGGTATAAAGATAGTTTATGTTTGGTATTGAGCCCTACTGACTCTATGGGTTCTGCTGAGTGGATGGATCGCTACCCGCGGAATGTACGTTGAATATATACACAAAGTCAGTGAGGCTCAGCTGGAGCACCGATTCCAAAGCCACGTCCCTGCGCACACGTAGAGTTCCTGCACGTGCTCCCTCTTCGTTTGCAGAATTGTACCGCTTTTCCAGTACATAACCTGGGTTCCAATTGCCATCCTCTCTTTTTTAATGTGACCTCGAATACGACACGTTTGTCCCCTTGTGGCCTGAAGTGTATCTGTAAGAAGGATCATCTTATCTCCTTTTTTATCTTTGTACTTGCCTTTTTCCTCATATACTTCAAACACTGTAGCCATTGTGCTGTATCTACCTAATCCATGACTTCTTACATGCTGCGTCTTTCCAGCTTTTCTAACAAAGCTATCTTTATCCGTTTGCTAATTCTGAGTCCGGGATGGCCTTCCACGGGCACTGTGCTGAGCAACCTTGTCATCTTTGTCTTCGGTCTTTTTTGTTTGCTTAGCGCAGGCAATCACCCTCTGTATCTTGCCTTCTCATAAATCCTGCCATCAGTGGAAAGGGGAAGGCAGAAAGCTTTGTAGCTAGCTTAAGACTCGGTGTCGTTTCCAGGTGGCTTTTTTTGTCCTTTTTTCAATATTGTGATTTAATTTAGATCATGAGTTCTTTGAGGCAAAAACCTCCCTCCTTGCATACGTGGAAAGTGCTGTGCATACTAATGCAACTATTTAAATGCTGAATTAAAAATATCAGGGGAGAGGTGCCCAAACCTGGATCTTCTTTAAAGCTAATATAAAAGAGCCGTGTTGCTTCTGCAGTAGAGGGGAAACGCACACAAGCCACGTTGCTATACTAGGATTAAGACTCTTTTTTCTTATTTTTTGCCATTTCTTTGCTATCTGTTCAAAGCGGTGCTGGTTAAGGAAAGGGAACTTTAATCTCTTGCCTTCAAAATAAAAGACTGGGCGTTCAGATCCCTCAGTGAATGTGCACATGGCCTTTAATTTACTTTAGTTATAAACCAGATATTTCTGGACAATTTTTTTTTGCTTTGCTGCTGGGTTATTAGCATAAACCAGCTCTAAAGGTTTCAATACATACCCCAAAAGCTAAAAATCAGAGCAAGAAATTGTTTTTGTTGTTCGTAGTGGTAATATTCAGCCCTACAATGCTCTGAATTTCTGCTTTATTTTATTAGGATCAAGAGAAAATTCCTATATCCAATTCTAAACAATATGATGCATTAGATAACTGTAATGTTGCAATTTTGATTTTCGCATTTTTTTCATGAGAACATTTGCTCACTGTTGCATGCTACTGAACTATTTTATTAATTCAATGTTAGCACACTTAATTCTCATTTGCTTTTAAATTAAATATTCATGTTGAATCTCTGAACTTTAGCAAAAAAAGGCTGGAGAAATTCAACTTTAACTCTAGAGAATGTAATTTATTTCCTCTAATAGGAAAGCACTCCGGATTACATTCAGTATGTATTGACTTGTCCTTAGGCAATCCCAATTTATCTTCTCTCCAGGGTTAGCACTTCAAGATACTCGAATCAATCAATGAGTTATCATCCCCTGAAGTTTGTGGCCTGAATTCATAAAGATTAATTTCAATAAAGTTTCTACCTCTATTCAAAGGAGGCTGCAAAATCAAACGATCCAATTACAGATTTATCAAATATTAATCATGAAAATCTTCCATATCTTTCTGATGCCAACAGTCTTCTCCCCTGGTGTCATGAAAGTAATTAGCAGCTGGCTTTGATTAAATTCTTCCCTCAGAGATTACTTTTCTCAGTTTGAGGGAGAGGAAGGAATGCACACAAGATGATACCCAATTCCTCATTTTAAAGTCTTTTCTGAAAAATACACGTAGGTTCAGTTAACGGGACGCTCCTTTCCACGAAGATGGAAGAAACAGTCTCTGTCCAGGAACCTGCAATAATTTTAGCAGTGAAACCTGAAGTTCACCACCAGCTTTTCCTGTTGTGTTACTGAGATGCTCTTTTTCCTTATCAGTCTGGTTTTTTTTGGTGCCAGTGGTTTCCCCCCGGCAGTTTGAATGGGGTGCAGCATGGGGAAGAGTCCCAGCAGCTGCAGCAACATCAGAGCGAGAGGGTTGCGAAAGGGACCTCTCCCAGTCACCACCACCCTCCGCCTGAAAACCGAACTGCGAGCCCCGCTTGGTATTCACCATCCCCAGACTTGCAGGGTTCCTTGGTCTGTAAGCAGAGGAGCCAGAGGGGCCTCTGAGAAGCTGTTTTGATGTCTAAGACAAGCAAAGACTCCGCTCTTCCATCTTGTAGATCTTCAAAACTCAATGGGATGAGGTCCTGGAATTGGACCGGAGACTTTCAGAGACCCAGCGTGGAAATGTGGCTTTTCCCGTGATCAGGTGCTTCTGTGTTTGTGAAAATCAGAGGGCTCTCCTCACACAAACATCAAAGGCTCCTGGACAGTTTGGTGTCAGCCAATACCTGTGCTGGTACAGGTAGACGTGGCGTCTTCAGTATCTGCTCAGCTCCGTGGCACCGCTGTTGTAACCTGTTTACCTGGGTTACGAGTGAGGGGCCTGGACCCCTGTCCTGTTCAGTACGGGGGAAGCGTGTCTGTCTCTCTGCAGAGAACCACATACTGTTCCTGGAGCACGGACACTGCTGCATAAAGCTCAGCCTTGAGGGGGTTCTTCTGTCCTCTTCACTGGTTGCAGGAACAAGACTTTAATCAAAACCTCTTTGTCTTCATCTGTATTCATTAGCTGAAAGGTAAAAGTTTTGAAAGCCTGTCCAAATAGAGGCTTCTGGAATTTTTCCACCAGCGTTAGAGCTTTGTTGCCTGTTTTCCCAGGGTTTCATCCTTAATGTGGGTCTTTGCTGCTGTTATGGCTCAGTTCACCCTGCAGTTAATCAGGTGTGATTCATCTAAAGGCAGTGGAACTGCACCTGATTATGAGAGCGGTGGTTTTTCATTCGTAGGTGCTTATCTGAATGCTGCAGAAGCTTGTTAAGTGGTCGTAAAAATAACGAGATATTCTTTATTCTTACTGTACTTATATAAGAAACTTTAAAATGCATTTTAAAGTATCTCCATTTCTGTGCAATGACGGATAGTGCTGGCGCTTGCAATTTATCTAATGGCATCCATTAAACTTCATTAGGGCTTTGTTAAACCGAAATTAAGATCGTTGGCATTGATTTTTGATCTCTAAAACCTGCTGGCAGCAGAGCGTTAGCCGAGCATACCGAAAGCCAGCCGGCTCTCGCGGCGTGCCGGCCGCGTTCCCTGTGGTTCAAAAGCGCTTCACGAGCGGCGGCAGAGGGAGGGAAGAGGCTCTCAGCCTGGGGTCCCCGTGACATTTAGGAGGAACCATGGGTCTGACCTGCAGAGCTGAGCCCTGGGCTCGTGCTCTTCGCATTGACAAGCTTCAGCCATCACATCGCCTGCCTGTGTCACTGCCCCGGTCGGGGAACGTGTAGTCTCTAAGCTCTAACTCAGCCTTTTTGTTTATTCATTTCATTCCCCGTATTTATTTTTTCTTGCGTATACAACTGCGGCTCCCCCTTCACTTGACCCGCTAAACCTTGTTTGAAATGAGGAATGCCTGCTCCTAAGTGCCAGTGAAATGGTGATGAAGTAGAAGGGAAGAAAGGTTTTAACATACTCTTTTTCTGGAAAAGTAAACATCCTCTGGCTATAGGAAGAGTAAACTTCCCCTGGAAATGTATGTGTTTATACGAACGATCTCTTTCTTCTGGCATTTCCAGATACTAGGCTGGGAGATTTGTTCACTGCCACAGGGAAAAGAGGCTTTTTAGTAAGCGGTGCGAATGCATGAGATAAGTCTTAGCATGGTTTGTTTCTTTTCGGAAAGACATCCCCCCCCCCCCCCCCCCCCCAGGTCTGTTTCTGTGAACCTGGAAGGGATTTCCTCCTTTATCTCAGGGCGTTGCTCTGTGTCTCGTTCCGCTCCCCCTGCCCCGTTGAATGTACATCCGAATGAACCGATGGGGGAAGTGAGCATTTCCCCGATAACGGGCTGGGTCTAACTCTGCCGGAGCTGAGGGAGCTTTCCTGGAAATCCTTTACCAGCAGAACTTCCCCTGTATCTGTAAACTACCAGTTTACATTTTTGCCACAGAGAGAAATTTATCAAACGTACTAAACTGGGATGTGCCAGTTCCAGAGGTGGCGACGTCCTTCGAATCGGAGCCCTGGTGTGTGATTGCCCGCATGGCGCTCAGGCTGTAAGGCAGATATTAATTCATCTCAATTCTTTTTGTAGCTTTTAATAATGGGTTGAAGAGGGGGAGGTTGAGCTTTAAAAGCTTTGTAATTTGGTTGATAGGGATTAAACCGGCGTATTTTTCCTGGGGTGGCAGCATGAGTTGCTCCTGCCTTCAGCCCTCCCCACTCACATTGGGGGAACGGAGGGATTCCCGTCTCCTTTCTCCCCAGGTATCACTTCCACCAGCACTTCTGGGATGCTGCCACATCCAACGTGTCCAGGCTGCCTGGAAATTGGAACGGGGGGTGTTTGCAGGTTGGGTGTTTCAGGAGGTGTTTACATTTATGACTGGAAGGCGTTGCTCCCGCTCTGAATCTGCCTCTTCGTGAGGGCAACTAGGGAATTTAGGTATCAAATGTCCAGTTCTGAGACTGTCACTGAGGCTGGAGGCCAGAAGTAGCCGCGACTAACCTTAGTGTGACCTGATTTTGTTCCACACTGAACTTGGAAAGGGACGGTTTTGCATCAGGACTGCACCAGAGCGCTGCTGTTCTGCTTGACCGAGGTCCACCTGTCCCAGGTCTTGGATGGAGAGATCTGCAAGGAGGAGGAAGAGGAAGAGGAGATGGAGCTCTCCCCCTTGATCTCCCGGTGGGAAAGACAGCGGGCTCAGCAGGCTGGAAGCGCTCTGAGTCCTGGCTCTTGGCCACGGTGGTCCTCAGCCATGCAGCTGCTCTGAAACGTGGTCTTCCAGGCGCTTGGCTCCAGTTCTGCGTGCCAGATGTGCTAGGTGGCAGGTAAGGAGGCAGGTTCCCATCAGAACTGTATCAAAATCAGGGGTTTTATAGGGCGTTTCTATTTTGGTAAATCTTTATTTTTCCATCTGGAAAGTGTTCTCTTAGAAAACCTGAGAAGTCGAAATTCATGCTTAAACATAGTGCCATGCCTAATGGGCTACTTACTCCACTAAATTCCTCATTTATTGTTTTTTAAATATATGGGGTCATACTTTTTAACCCTCGTGGTTATGAAGTATGTCTCGCAAAAAGGTTTATGGCATCGAGTGTTGCCTGTGAGTTATGAGACTCTGTTCCTGTCTGGCAGCGAATGAAAGAGCCCAGCATCTGGCAGTATGTAAAACCAGATATCGCAAAACTTCCCACTTTGAGGAGATGGGATGGGTGATGGATGTTGTGATAAAGAATCTCTTCTGACATGTAAGTCAGGACAGTTGGAGGCCCTTTCTATAAAAATTCACAGAGCTTAAACAAACCTCCTGGCTGGAAGCTTGAGGAAATCAGTCACTGTGAAGGATGCCACTGCCATGCGATAGCAGGAATGCTTAAAATCCTGCCCTCTTTTGTCCTCTGCGTTAGGAACAAATCCACGACTCGGTTCTGGGAGATGGAGGTGAGCAGTGCCCAGAATTTCAGGGATCAGTCCAGAAAACCTTCTTGCAAAGTCTCATCGGGATTTTTGTCACCCACATTTAGAGCCCAATAAAATCAATAGAAGACCTTCTGATGCCTTTAGTGAAAACTGGAATAAAAAATAGACGTTAAGATACATTGCATATTAGTAATTCTCCAAATATTTCTTATAATGAGTCCCCGAGTGAGGCAGAATCCACGTGTGAAGTCTCTCTGTCCAGGCTCCCCAGCATCGCTCTGGTACTTCAGGGGTAAAATTGTAAGTGTAGAGCAGCCTTGGGTAGAGACAACAAGATGAACTAATAATCATGCGAGTTATTGCGTTTTGTCTTGTAATATATCTAGAGCTGGAGCTAAACCTATTAACTTGGAGAGCATCTTTATTGTTGAGAGCAAAATGCTTCTGCTGACAAATCTGGTTGGGTGCTATCACATATTTCTGTCACCAAACTCTGGTTCCTACTTTGCTATTTTGCTAATGCATTTTTGGCCTAATTCCATGGCACAGCACCTACTTCTGCTTTAGAAAGAAAGAGAAATAGTCTAATTTCCACAACACGTTCCTGGTAGCTTTAATATTCTCTTTTACCCGTTTAGGAATAACAACCAACCTACTAATTTGTCACTGACAGATTCCTTTTCTTGTGTTGAAATGACTGAAACAAATGACTGAAAACTACATTTTGCATGTGTCAACCTCCTCCTTTCTAAGGGTAACCTAAAATAAAGGCTCTTGACTTTCTTACATGAACTTCAGAAGAAAACATCAGACATCTTCTTCAAAAGTTATGGTATGAACAGATGAGACCTGTAAGATGATCAAAGGAAGACTAAAGTTAGCTGAAATGCCCCGCTCATATGATGGAACCATAAAATGCTGTGGGTTCATGTGCTGCATTTCAAATTTAAACCTGCAAAGAACAGCCGAAAGCTTTCTTAATACAGGTTGGGTTGCATTTTTATTTGTCAGTATCTTTAAAACCACTGAAAAAAAAATAGCAAGTCACTGGCATAAATGCTCAGTTGATCCTGTCTTCCTCTTGGATTAATACTGATGAGAGGAAACGGGTCTAGTGGGGACAAACTGCGGTGCTGCTTTGGAAGCATCGTTCCTGCTGTGTATCACTGATTCATAGAATCATAGAATAGCTTGGGTTGGAAGGGACCTTTTGAAGGTCACCTGGTCTGACCCCCCAGCAATGAGCAGGGACATCTTCCACTACTAGATCAGGTTGCTCAGAGACCCGTCCAACCTGAGCAAACCTGTCGATGAACTACGTGAGACCCAGAGACGCGGCAACGTGCATACAATTTTCTTGAACGTATAGTTTTATTTAAGCTGCGTACAGCAGACCCAACATTGCATGCTGTCTTCCAAACGCTATCTTTAGCTTCCTTTTGACAGCGAGTATAAATCAGTGGCTGGGGTGTCTCACAAAAGGCATCATCAAGCATATCTCTATGTACTTGAATATTCAAACTCGCATCTTTATTCATCTCCCTACAATGGTTCGAAAGTTCCTCATCACCAACTATGGTGATAAACTACATGAGCTGTGAGCTCACTGAAGGCTTCTCCATAGACGGACAAAGAAGTCCCATTAGGTCATGGTAAGATCATCATTTCATCATGCTGAAACTCCTCTGCAGTGTCCCCTGGGAGCAAACCCAGCTCAGCTGCTCGCAGCTTGTTCTGATCAACCTATATAGCGACGCAGAGCTCGAGAGGAAGGAGGAGGGAGACTTGGGCTCCCACTTGCCAGTGTTTGCCCGTCCATTCTGCTTCAAATAAGTTTTAGAGTGAATCAGTTTGAGGGAGGAATGCTTTGGGACCAAATATTTAGTGGGGTAAATCAGTGTGGTGTGGAAAACCAGCAGAAGGGCTGAATCTCTTTTACAGCTTTATCCTTTTCTGTTGTGTTCACTTTTTCTCCAGGAAGAGGCTTTTTGGCAAGCTGCCTTCAGCTGGTGGGTCGTGCCGTCTGTCCCCGTGTCCACCAGTGGCTGCACCTATCTGACACGCCTGTGCCATTCCTTTGAGAGCTTTTTGGGAGTGAAGTGACTTGTGGAGAAGATGAAAGAATTCCTTCTAAGTGTGGGCACAAGGGGATGACATTATGGAACTGATAAAGCGATGTATTTCGAAAGGTCACGGGCAGGGTGGCTGTAGCATACGCACATCTCTTTTGTAGCAAGTGACTGCCCGGCAGTCGCGTTTCGAGCTTGCCTGTCCCTCCGGTCTTCCTGATGATGATGGGGAAGCGTCTGTAGCTCGTGCGGGGCAGGACGGTCACCCCATCAGCGAGAGGGCAGAGGAAATGAGAGCACTGCTCCCTGGAGCACCTCCTGAATATTTATCGTGGCAGCACTAAGCATTTCTATCGAGCTGCCCAGCCTTTAGGGGGGTCTGGGGCTGATTTTGCTGCTGATGTTTACTTTAGAAAATGCGTGCCAGGAACCATCCCCAAGCACAGATGAAATGTGTCGGTCCACAGCAGTGACAGGGGGCTGCGGCAGGCAGCTCAGCAAAGACCATGTGTCCATCGTTACGTTCATGATGGTTGTTGCCCCTAAGGAGCCTGGCCAACAGCTCCGGGGTGGAGGTGGCGGGGCAGAGCTGATCATAGATAGACCAATCACCCCCTGAAAAGACCCCAGGGTGCAGGTAGAGGGAGCAGAACCTGTTTGCATCAGCTGAGGACCTGGTTGGCCAACTGCGAGCTCTTGGGGAGGGCTGGTGTGCCGCTCCCCCTCCCAGGTAGGCCCACACGCTCTCCTGCTTGGCCGTGGGGGCATGTTGAGTCGTTTAAACACTTGCCAGTATTTAAACCGAGCACAGCAGCCCTTAGCGGTAATAAAAGTCAGCGATGTGTGTTTGTGCACGGACTGCAGATAGCTCGGGTAGAAGGAAAGTGGGTGAGACTCAGAGTACTGCCTTTGTCCGCATTACTGACCTTTTGCCTTGCGTATTGCGTGGCCCGCGGGTGCAGGAAGGAGGATTAAAGGTTAAGAAACCTCTCTTGAAAGAGTTAGGATGCCTAAATGTTTAAATGTTTCCTTTCCCCAGCAATTCCAATATATATTAAAGCTAAAACCCTTCTGAGAGGTAATAAAACAGAGCAGCGGAGAAGATCATTGGGAAGATTAGGAAGAAGAGACTTAAGAGCTTACTCTTGATGCTTTCAGTTTTATACTTTGTTCCTGTTTTACTCTGTCAATCTCTTCTAGGGTTTCTCACTGTGATTTTTATTGTGTTTTTGTGGAACAGAGACGGCGTTGCAAACTACCAGGGAAAAGCTTGTTGTCGTTTAGTGGAGGGGGGAAGAACATTCCTTTGCACGTTTTTCCGTGTTCCTGTTATATATCAAATTTAGAAAGTAACAAGAAGTAGCATCCAGTTTTCATTAATGCTTCAGGGATTTCTTGGCACATGTGTTTTCGTTTCCAAGCGTGCACATGAAAGGCAGAGGAGAAGATGAAATTTCTCCTTCCTGGCCATCGATGGAGTACCCGTCTTGTCCTAACCAGGGGGATCCCTGGACCTTGGTGCCAGGTAGCAGGCTGTAACCTGCTTTTTCCGTTTGCTCTAGCTCAAAAACCAGCAGCAACGGGGAAGACGATGATGTTTTTTTCGGACAAAGGGCCGCAGTGTGATTGCTTCCCTTATGCGAACGTTCCTCTTGACACAGTCTGGCTCGTGGCCCATATTAATTTGCTCAAAAAAAAAAAAAAAAAAAAAAGATGATATTCACATTCTTGGAGGAGTTGTGTGTTCCATCTGGATGCTTCAAACCTGCTAACCCTGTCCAAATATCTCCCATGTTTGCCTTGCTCAGGGAGGGATTTTTATGCGTCTTGTCAGTTAAACATATATGTGAGCCCCCAAGGCAGGAGCTGAGCGTGAAGGTGTCTCGTGCCCGTCCCTGGGAGATGGTCACATCAAATGCTCACTGCCCGAGTAGATCCCAGCAATGTGTAACTCTGTTTGGGAGAGGCCTCAAGTCAGCGTTGTCAGTAAATTTGTAAAATCACCACGGAGGTGCGTTTTGTCAGCTCAGGTGTGAGCGGGTCTCAAAACTCCAGGACTGTGCTGGCAGGTGGATGGACTGGGTGATGCTAAAACTCTTCTCTCTCTCTTAATCTCAGTGTTTCTATGGAAACAGATACTGAACAGGAATTGTTCTTTCCTGCCTTTTTCTCTCTCTCATCATGGTTTCGTTGGGGAGAAAAATTGAAACTTGAGGTGAAAGCCAGAGCACCCAGGAGTAGGTGTTTCAGTGAGAGCAGGGCCGGGTCCTCGCTGCTAAGCCCCTCTTCACTTTCAAATCACGGGATGTGGAAAATAAAGACTCAAAAAGCTTCATTTTCTATCTGGAAAATTATTTCTGATTTTCAAGCAAGAAGTGTGCCCATGTGTGACCATGGCGTTGGTCAGAGCATTGCCAGGGTGAGGACTGTGGTTTCCCAGACCTCTCCTAACCAACCTGACCTGGAGCACCTCTGGTTTGGGTTTCAGCTGGAACAGAAGCTTAGGCTCTGAGCACTCTACCTTCACAGAAATGAAATGGTCACTCGGGTCAAAGAGAATTTTGATGAAAACAGCTTGGGGACACAGGGGCTGGCCGGTGCTTGTTGGGGAGATGGAAGCCAGCTGCTTTCTACCATCTGGAGACATTTGAGTCTTGTCTTCATGATGATCCTCCTACACAAGAAGTATGGGGTAAGGAGGTGTGTGTCGGAGTCAAAGCTGGAAAGAGAAATGCCTCTGCAGGTTGCAAGTGAACCAGTTTTTTTGGCATTAAGACTTTCAGGAGCTTTTTTTTCCTTTGGTGATATGCTTGGACTGGATGTTGCATGTCTGGTGAGCCGGAGAGGGACCTGGACCTCTTGTCTGCGGGGTGGGGGCTGCAGGACTTGGTGTACCCAGTGGATTTGGTGGGTTTGAGGCATTTCTAACACTCCTGACGACTGTCGCTCGGTGCCACAGCAGAGTGACAGGTTCCACTGTGGTCCAAGTGTCCTTGTCTTTATTGCCAGGTGTTTCCACTAACGGATGACACCCTTGTTTCATACCAGTCTTGCTGCAAAAGGTTGCAGTTCCTTCAGGACCAGCTGTCCATCACCTGTTGGAAATGCAGAAAGGAATAAACCCCAATAATTTAGGATGTTACTGACCAAACTGTGATGACCCTCTGGCTATGTATACAGAAGAGACAGGGAAAAGGAAAGGAGGATGGCGAGCGGATGAAGGACGGGTTCTGCACTCAATCCCAAACCAAACCAGAGGCCGATTGCAGCAGAGAGTCTCTCACAGGTTGCCTTGTGAATAAATCACAAGATTACTCATTTCTGTGGCATTCGGAGGCAAAGAACAGATCTCGGGAAGAGCATCTGGTCCTGATATCTGCGATGGGAGGGAAAGCTATCCATTGCCCTCCTAGCCATCCTATGAAGGGAAAGCAGAACTCTCCAATGATTTTGAGGTTTTTCCCAAATTTCCCTATCCAGAGGCATTCGCCTGCGTTAGGCTTGAGCTCCTGACGGGATCTAAGCTGGCATAGCTCGCAGCTTCAGCCACCTTGTCACGGGTGTCTGCTTCTTCAGCAGCCTGCTGTCTCTGGTCCAGTCTTCTCAAATGAAAGGGAGACATCACTGGAAAAATCTATGCCACTGTATTCATCCAGAAAAGAAAGAGTTAATCTTTCTTTTTTTCTAGGGCTTGCCTTCCTGTAAGTTTTGGTATTTAAAATTAATGAAGAAAATGAGAAAAAAAATGTGGATCAGATTACTCCTCCTCAGCTCTTTTGCTTTTTCTGGCAAATTGTTGCTTGTAGAGTTCTGGCAATTTTTTTCTTTTTTTTTTTTTTTTTTGAAGCATTGACATCTCCCATCATGCTCTCTATAACTCTTTCTTGGGGATTATATGAGGGGTGGATGGCCACTTACTCCTGGTCCTGCTCCTAGGGGCATCCTTTTGCAAGCTGTTCTACCCCGGTTTCATCCCTCCACCAACCTGTGGGCGTCTGACTCAGAGAGTTTTGGAGGCTCATTATGTAGTTTTCTCATGTAACACCGTTAATTAACTTGTGACTCAGCATGTTCACGTTAGAGAAGAGATAATTTATGGTTTTACTTTTGCTTTGCCTGTTTCTGGGTGCAGCATGCATGTGTGATATTAATTCCTTTGAAGGTGGTTACATTTGTAGGTTAGATGAGGTTGTAGAAGCCCCATCCATGGAAACATTCAAGGTCAGGTTGGACGGGGCTTGGAGCAACCTGGGCTGGTGGGAGGTGTCCCTGCCCAGGGCAAGGAGTGGCACTGGGTGGGCTTTAAGGTCCCTTCCCACCCAAACCATTCTATGATTCTATTTGTAGTGGTAACGGCAGTACTGGTGTGCTAGAAACAGGCTCTGAAGGAAAAGGTCTTCTGTAAGCAACAAGTTTCTTGCACAATTGCAGCTACCTCGGAGGAAGCACCGCTGCGGACGGTGACCAACTGGCCAATGCCGCTCAACCCAGCACAAAATACCAGCGCTGAGCTGGCTGCTGTGTGCCGGCGTGGTTGGGCATCTTCCATCAGCAACGGGTCCAAAGTCCTGCATCTCCCATACGCAGAGGGGCCAACCTCTCCGGCTCTAGATTTGCAAATGAAGAGGCGTTAACGTGTGTGGAGGCTGCTGGCAGCAGTTCATAAATTTTGCTGAGGTTTCAGTAAGTTTTCATTGCCCGGACGCCACCTCCCTCAGGGCGGTGCAAGGTGATGGGGACCATTGCGGGAGGAGACATTGCAAATGGCTTTCTGCTCATGCCTACCAGCATAGCTGCTAGTGTTTGTCAGAGGGGACATCCCTCCTTGGAAACTTTAAATGCCCGTAAAACCCCCATGTTTCTCTTTTTTACCATTTGCAATTTAGGACTATTTTGAAAACTAAAGCAGTTAGGAGAAGGAAAAATTGTTAAACTGAAGCAATTGAGCATCGAACTGCAAGCCCAAGGCCAACAAGCTGACAAGGAAAACAACTAAAGCCGCTCGCAAGCTATTCAAAACACTCCCGCACCCAAATAAGTACAATAAAAACTACAGACGTAATCTTTAACTTTAGCTCACAGTATTGGGGTTATTAAAGTTATTAAAATCCAGTCATCGGAGGGCTCGGGGACTCCGTTAAGGTATCTGCGGCTCATTGAGCCTCATGTAGGAATTTTGCCCAGGGGGATTTTCTGGTTAATGCATATGTTGACTGGCAAATTGCTTTCTGTCTGCAGAGCTGGCTGGGGGAGTAGCTGGGATGCTTCTATATGGAGATGCTGCTGCTGCTGATGGAGGTGAAGAGGACAGAGTGGGGAAAACACCCAAGTAATTCAAAACCCATGTGTGATTTAGCCTCCTGGTGCTCTAACCCAGCTATAAATATTAAACACGGGTTTGGGATGGGATTTCAGCTTGGCCCATTGGCTCCTCTTCCCAGTTACAGCAACCTCATCCATCTCCAAGCGGAGGGGTGGGCTGCTGGCCGGGCAGCCGCGGCTCGGAGGAGCAGGACGTCTCTCTCCTCTCCTTACCCAGTTTTTCTCTCCTTCCATTAATCACACTCACAGCAGAATGGGGGAGGGATAAAGAGTTTAAAAATCTCTATTTGTCTGTAGGAACGCGTCGGAATTGGAGCCATTTTTTTCCACCAGGACACAAAGCCCATGGGGGAGGGAAAGCACCAGGTTTGGGGGTCTGGGTATGGGGGAAACCCCACTGCTGCATGTCTGCAGGGGGGGGACTTGCCAAGGCTGCTGCAGGGTCACGATGTGCTGGATTTATTTCTCCTGAGGGCTGCAAAACACCTTTGCAAGGGAGTAGCAATGCAACGCAGAACTGGATTTCCACCGAGTACCAACGCCTGTGCAGAAATGTTTCCCCTGCTCATTGTCAATATAGGCGTGCTTGCGTTAAATAGGATTCAATTAATTGGAAAAAGCTTAGGAAGCCAGGATTGCCATGCTTTCAGAACGGTTGGGGACAGAAGAGGACCCTGGGACAAGCCCTTGGGAAGGGTGACCCAGACCTAATGCCTGATTTGTGCCACACGGGATGCACCAGGATCCTGGGTAAATGGCTTCCTTTTATTAAGTGCACTTAAAGTCGGAAATGAATCCGACTAATTTAAGTTGTACCAGACTAAATTTTGACTTCCAGCTACGATAACTTCTGATAATGTTGCCTGCCAGGCTGCAGAGCGCTCTCCTCTTAGACTGCAGAGCGCCGTCTATTAGATACAGAAGATACTGTGGCCAAGTCACCTGTTAATCTTTACCTTCATGAGGACATTAATCTATTGAGCTTACGTCTTTTGCTATAAAAATGTATCTAACGTTGTTTTTTGAGTGAACAACGAGCCTTTTCAACCTACCAGCACCCTGTATTCTTGGCTCCAGAAGTGGGAGATAATTTTTCCTCTAAGAGTTTTCCAAAGTGCAAGTGTGAAAGTAAATACCCCATCACACCTTCCTCTCGAGGAGATACGTTGCTGCAGGTGCTTTTTGTCAAACGCCACGTTTAATGAAGAATATTGCATTTTGTCAAAGCATTTTTTCCCCAGTCTCTTACATTTTGGTTATTTGCATCGTTTAGTCAGAGGATTTGGAATTTTCACCCCAAAAGCAGCCATTTCCAGACAATATTTTTTATAAAATCCAAACTTATTTCATTTTCTTGGAAGACTTTTTCAGGGGGAAAAAAAAAAAATAAAATATTGGAACAGGTTTCCTGGCTAAGCCTAAGTAAAGCTGTACGAGTCCGTGTTGCTTATTCACTTGTATAAACGTGTTTAGTTCCACAAATGCAAAGGTGCCGGCACTGCAGGTGTGTTACTGGGTGATAAGTGCTGTTCATATGTTTAGTAATGCAGTGTGGAAATAAATGACCACATTTCAGATTATTTTAAACTCCTGACGGGTTCCGTATGGAGAGGAAACAGCCAGTACAAATAGATTAAGCGCAGAACCCGTGTTTAATGTATGAAACTCTCTGAAGGCATCTAGTGCTAAAAGGCACTGCAGGAAAATGCAAAATCCCACGTGTCTGAACTGAATCGTTACAATTTGGGGGTTTTGCAGACAGAAAAGCTAACAGTTATTGCCCAGCGACCGTCTCCTTTTCTTTCCCATCCTTGCAAAGCTGCTGTGATAGATGCGCGGCACTCCCAGGCGGAGAGCATCTCTAGCGGTAATGGAAGCACCCCATAATGCAGCGGGTATTGGCAGAGCGTAATCATTAAGATGATTTTACTCCATAATGAGATGTTGCGGAGTACAGCTCCATTCAAAAGCCCTTTAAATAATGTTAACATTGAATATAATAACCTTACAGGGAAATAAAATCCCTCTCCGAGTCTGTTTCTGTCTCTGAAAGGGAATCAATTTTCTTTGCCTGATAGCTTTCCCCAGCACTTAACACAGATGGGGGAAGTCGGTTATTGTTAGGGTTGCCCATGAATTTCCGTATGAAGGTCAATTCTTTAAAAAAAAAAGAAAGGAAAGGAAAGGAAAGGAAAAAAAAAAAAGAGGTCTCATGACCCCTATCCTGATGGGAAATATGGATGCCCAGTGCATCTCCTGTCTTCTGCAGTGCCGGTAGATGCTGGCGCTGCAGTTACGGGATCACAGCGCGGCTCTCTCTCAGCCCTGCCACCGCAGGGCAAGGTTGCAGGTCTTAATTATATGCACGAGGAGCCTGTGTCTTCTTTAAAATAACAATGAGGAACCAAATTGTAGCCTGGACCAGAGTAATTTGGGCTCTGTATCTCTCTGTTTTAGCGGTGGCACCCTTGACCTGCGCAGTCCGAGCCAGCTGGTGCATCAAACGCATTGCTTCTATCGCCTTTCAGACAAAGCAATGTAAAGAACAAACCTTAAAATGATGTCATAGAATCATGGAATGGTTTGGGTTGGAAGGGACCTTAAAGCCCAGCCAGTGCCACCCCCTGCCCTGGGCAGGGACACCTCCCACCAGCCCAGGTTGCTCCAAGCCCCGTCCAACCTGGCCTTGAACCCCTCCAGGGATGGGGCAGCCACAGCTTCTCTGGGCAACCTGGGCCAGGGGCTCACCCCCCTCACAGCAAACAATTTCTTCCCCACATCTCATCTCAATCTCCCCTCTGTCAGTGTAAAACCCTTCCCCCTCGTCCTATCGCTACACTCCCTCATGAAGAGTCCTTCCCTTGCTTGCAGCCCTCCTGAGCTGTCTGCCCTGTGGCTTCGCAGGGAGACCCCCAGCAAAGTGCAAAATCAGGGAGCCCCTTTAATAACACACTTCATTTCCCTTCTCATGGAGCAGCTGAGAGAGGCAGGGTGCCTGGTTCCCCTTGGTTTGCTCCGCTCTGCAGCTCTAAATACCATGAGTTAATATTTTCGGGTGAAATTGCGACTGTTCAGGCCAACCTCTACTCTCAGTTACCGTACCGTAAGCCCGATGAAGTCGAGATTAATAGCCTTTAATGAGCTTTCCAGGGATAACAAAAGGCAGAATTGGGCCCACGATGTGTCTTCTGCAAAATGCAAAGCCCGGGGAATGTGTACGTCGGGCAATGAAATGCCGGCAGTCATCGAAGTGGGGGTTCAGGTACCGGAGGGGGAGCATTTAACAGAAAAATACAACTCGGAAGTAATTTTCCCCATAAAATCCCGACTGCAGAGTGTCACCATAATGCACCGTAATGACGGGGAGGGGGTGTAATTTTAGAAAGTGGTTTTAAAATGCTGTTCTGGAATACATCTGGATTCTCTTAGGAACAAGCAAAATCTCATCAGGGACCACTTCAAAGACCATTTCCTCATGGTTAAATTATCTCGCGTGAGCCTGCTGTTGCATGTACATTGTTACATTATGTATGATTTTTGACTGCTCCTAATATGAACAAACTGCACAATATTCCATTAGTGATTTTCAATTTGTTCCGAGCCTTAAGTCCCGCAGACAGCCCGCCTTGCTGCCTTGGCTTTCTAAGTGTACGTCGGGGAGAATTTCGCAGCCCTCCAGCCTGATGTCCTGCCCAGAGGCTTTGGAAATGGGAATTAATTGTGTTTTTCAGTAAGCATGCCAATGTTATATTTATAATAGTGTTTAAGTGGCTTTCAGAGTTTGCATTCTTAGAAAAAATGTATTTTAGTGGTGCCGCTGTGGGCTCAGTTGCACGGGTCTGATGGCCAGGATCTGCGGCCGCTCTCCGGGATGTGGGTACAACACGCCGGTGTCACGCCAGGTGATGTCTGCGCAGGTTTTATTTTCTCATTTTCCCTTTTCCAGCTGGCAGGCGGGCGGCTCTCCGCTGTCAGCGAGGGAAGCGATGCTTGGGCAAAGCCTGTGTCCTGGCAGGGAAGAGAAAATGATGTCATTTGCTTCCCAGTGAGGTACACCTGAAGGATACAGATGTCTTTTTATGCCAGTACCGTGATTGCACAGCAGGGCATCAAATTAAACCCATGTAGCTGCCTAAAGCCTACGAGCTGCTCGTATTTCTCGGCGTACTCTTGTGGAGCGACTCCCTTGTCATTTGGCAGATGAAGGGAGCGCAATTGCTGCCCTGTATCTCTTGCTACAGCGTGGCCCAGAAACTGCTGCCTGCTCTATAGTAGAATTTGGAGACGAAATATAAATATACTGTCTTAGGGTAGACGTTTGGTGGGAGTATGGCAAGGTAACTCCATCCTGTTGTTTGTACCACCACTGAGTGCCATCAGCTTCCTCTTGGAATCAAACCCAGATCCTTTTGTGGGCCAAAATACTGGGGAAGTTTAATAAATCTACAAGGTAATTTTTAGCTTCATTTTCTTCCATTTCCATAGGCGCGCTATCTCATTTTAAATTCCGTCAAACCCTTCTCCTCTTTCATGTCGTGCCCTGTAATGCGCATTGTTGGGTCCATTATGTAAAGGGCATACATCTAAAAAGATCACCCCTTCTTTAATTTACAGGAGATTTCTGTGGTCTGTGCTAATGCCGCGCATCAGGTCACCTCTCTTTGACTTCTCTCACCTGGCCAAACTTCTGCGAGTTGATAAAATGCATCGGTGCTTTCCTAATATTGCTATTCCATGGAATTCCATGGCATTGCTCCAGCTGCCGGAGGGATATTATTCACTTGCCAGGGGGTTAGAGGATAGAATATAAAATAGGCTTTCTCTGAAGATGTAGCCTATGTTACGAAAAGGCTTGAAAGCCTTGATGTTGCATCGTATTCTGTCGTTTTGGCGTATAGTTTGCAGCACGTTATCGTTCTTCTTATTCCCTCATGTGTCCTTCACTGGGGGAAACAGGTCTGAGAGTGTCCCCCTCGCTTGTCACCTGGGGGGACTGTCCATGCTTTTTACCTGATGCCTGGCACAGCTGGTGCTCCGCAGGGGCGTTTTCGGGGTGCCCTGGGGGTATCCCTGGAGGTGCCGTGCAGCCCACCCTCCTCACCCCCCAACAACCCCTGCCATGGGGACCATGTGCCCCAGCCTTGCAGAGCCACCAACCATCCCTACGGCCATGGGTGATGGCAGGGTGCTCCATGGGAGGGGAAGGGAAGGGAAGGGAAGGGAAGGGAAGGGAAGGGAAGGGAAGGGAAGGGAAGGGAAGGGAAGGGAAGGGAAGGGAAGGGAAGGGAAGGGAAGGGAAGGGAAGGGAAGGGAAGGGAAGGGAAGGGAAGGGAAGGGAAGGGAAGGGAAGGGAAGGGAAGGGAAGGGAAGGGAAGGGAAGGGAAGGGAAGGGAAGGGAAGGGAAGGGCCAACCGCTGTCGCCTGCTCTTCTCCCCAGTCAGGGCAGGGACCAGGGAGGGGTGCTGGCTCCTTGCATGTGTGCGGGCAAACACTCCAGTACGGTGTTGAAAGGCAGAGGTTAGAAATAGCAGCCTGGGATGGGGAATAACCACACTGATTAATTGAAGCAATAAAAGTTAAACTGCCCTTTTAGCAGCTTGAAAGAGTTTCAGCCGTACCCAGAAGGGTTCCTGAAAGTGGTTCTGAGATAGAGAAGAAAGATAATTTGCCAAGAGAGCACAACCACCCCCTCTTTGAGCATCCTCCTCCTCACAACCCCCTCAACGCCCTTGCACAGATAGTTTCATGGAAACGTGGGAGAAAGCTGCGCTTTGCTTTGAATCACTCCTAGCCCTGTTGTTCAAGATTTTGGAGACCTTTATTTTGGGTCCATGTGTAAGTGATTGGGACAGTCTCAATTTCCCTGCCCAGAATGACTATTGTTAAGATTTAGCTTGTTGCAGTTCTTCCTGAGAGCAGAATATCAGCTGAGAATAAAAAAAATAATAAAAAATAATAAAAAAATTAATTACAGAGAATATATTCTCTTTTTACCAGCTAATAATTTTGTGTGTAATCTGAGTCACTTTTGTGTGAATCAAATATAATCATCCTCATAACACAAGGTAATTAAATGAATCATAAAGCAATAGCAATTACCTTCCTTCTCCTTGGGAAACCCTTAGCTGGGATTTGGCAGGGCTGGGCGGGCTCTCCTGCGGGGAGCTGGCGATTGTGGAGCTGGGCATTGTGGGTGCAGCACTGCTTGGCAGGTGGGGTTGGGGTACAGGGTGGAGGGAAAATGGGGTGGGGTGTGAAGACAGGGATGAGCTTTGGATGGAAAATTAGAACATGGAGCAGTACAAGAAATTTGCCAATCTTTTGTCTGGTCTCCTGGTCCCCGTGCACCATGTGGCCAGTGTGGAGGGGGCTGCCACGGAGGGATGTGCTTGATGAGGGTGACCACTAACAAATGCATCAACCAGTAACCGAAATGGGGTGAGTTAGTGTCTAAAGCCAGGTTAAATATCTAATGGAGGAGATGGTTGGTGTCAGAGAACCCTCTGGTGGTGTTAGGTCACTGGAAGAGCTTTTCTTCTAGACACTGGGTGCCCAGGATGTCCCAGCGTCCGGGGGTGGCTGGTGACCAGGAGGCTTCCTGGAGGCTGTGGGTCTACTGCCCGCCTTGGGTTCTTGTGCTTTGAACTAGGCACCAACCCCATGCCCTGAGAGGGTATAAATACCGCTGGTGGTCACTGCTCATCATCCCAAACACCGACCTGGCCCATGAAGGGAACGAGCCTCGGCAGCTGATGCTGCATCGCTGCTCCCCAGCGGGAAGATCCTGCAGGGGCAGGACTGACGGGGCTACATACTGGGAGAGGAAAAGAGAAAAATACCTATTACTTCATTTTATAGGTATTAAAGAAGATACTTTTATGGCTCATCAACACACAAGGTCGTTTTGTTCAACATACTTTCACAGGTACTGTGTAAGTATCCAGCATCTTCAGCTCTGGCATTTTTCAGCAATCCAATAACCCCAGAGTAGATTGTTGTTTTTTTAATTGACTCCAGTATAGCTGGAGGTATGCATTTGATATCCTGACATTACTTCTGATTTGATGTCATGTGCAATTTTCTCAAAGCTATTTGACTTCCAAATCAACACCTCTGGCTATGCTTTGTTTTTTTCTGTCATTGGTGGTTTTGGGGGAAGTTTATACCCCCCAAAATTTTGCAATGCCATAAAAATTCATGACTTGTGAATGTTTAAAGAAATCAGATTTCCAGGTAACTCGAGTTTGCTCATACTGAAAGCCAAGTAAAGCTGGATGGATAATGGATTTTTAAAAAAAAATAATAGCCAAACTGAGAGAAAGTAGATTCAAGTGAAATAAAATATTTATTTATTTTCTTTAGGGTCAACCCAAAACATCTCATTATATCCTAGATGAAATCTGGGAGAGTATTTTGGGGGTAGTTAATCTTGCTGTTTAACCTCTTTTTCAAGTGAATTGATTTTGCCATTTTGAAATGAAGCATCAGGAGGAAACATTCTGCCATTTCTGAATTTGCTAAATTCAGGCAGAATTCATGTATCATTTCATTCCTCCCAGAACACTGTTCTTCTGCTAATCTTTAATTAATCTCTGAATTTATGCTCCACAGAAGGAAACAAGTGGGAAGAACAGACTCGCAATTAATTTTTGCCAAGACTTGGGAGAAGCAGCGCCGGGGAGGAGCTGCAAGACGCCGGTGGGTCCTGCAGGGGCACAGGAGACGGCACCTTGGAGCGATTTTGCACACTTTATCCCCCTTCCCCAGACTGATACGACCTCTCTCTTCATCTGAGTCCCGTTTAGAAAAGCAAACAAAAGGAAAACACAGTCACATAATGTCTGTTTTGAAACCTGATCGGCGATGGGGCCATCCACTGAGATAATCTGATAAAATTAATGTATTTTTGATAAGGTGTTTCAATGTTATTTCCAACCTGGATGTTCACTGGACACCTGGATATTCACTTATTCTGTTGAGAAAAATACACAGTAGGAATGAAATTTTTCACAGCTCCTTTTGCTCACTGAAGAGAAGTCAAGGAGATGAAATGTTTATGATCTGTCGCAAATCAATATGAATCTGGAAAGTCTTTGACACATTCATATTTTTTATGAAAGAGTGCGAGAGGATGGAGAATACTAGGAAAAACAATATTACAGAACCCTGACACCTTTGTCTGTGATCTGATGGGATATGACTGATGTACCACCAGCTGAGAAACCTAGCAAAACGCGGCTTGCAAACGATGAATTGAGAACCGAGATAAAGCCAACTCCCCCGTGGGTTTCCTTTTATTAAAACAAATGATATTCATGTTTTATGAAGTGCACGGTAAATCTATGGTGTAGCTGAAGAGTAAGAGGATTTTTATTCTCTGGCTTGAGAATACATAGTTTTGTTTACTTTAGGTATCTGAGACTTGTAGCTGCACTGTGGTGGGGACACGTTGCAATGCCTCCAGTGTCCGTGTTCCTCAACCGGCACAGCTGGAGGCACAGCTGGATGCAGAGCATGGGGGACACGAGATAAGGTGCTCACCTGGGACCAAATGTGGGGGTTTTAGAGCCAAGCTGGAATTGTGGTGGCACCGTATTGCAAAATGTAACTATTATTGTGTTGGTTTGTTGTAAAAAAGGGTGTCTTGCTACAGTTTTGTGCATTTTGCCTACTTTGAGATTGTTTTGTAATTTAGCTTTTTGTGCTAAAATCAACCAACGTTTTGACAAGGGTTGGGAGGGTTTTTTGACAAAATGTTGGTGAAGTTTGACAAAGAACCAAGGAAAATCAGCGGTTTTGGGCAAGCTTTGCTCTGAGTTTTGGGTTTGCAGGGACATATGTAGACAAGGACGTTTTGGCAAGAGTCAAATCACTGCTCTTTTGGACCATGGCAAACCAAAAATGAGAACTGCTGACCATGAACCACCTTCTTTGAAATGGTGGAGAGGAGGGAGCAGATACTGCTGTGCTTGGTGCAGGAAGGGAGTGGAGAGGAGGCACGAGCAAGTTCTCAAATGTTCCTCCCCATCACATGAACTCTGTTTATTATGAATGCAATGGAAAGGGTTTTTAATTAATGCAAAGTTTGGTAGAGCTGCCCCATGCCAGCTTCTCACTTGCTATTTTAATTCAGGTGATTCTGGTTCTTAGGGAGTTGGTTTGGTGTTTTAAAGGATGGAGAGTGCATGGGGTTGCGGTGCGTATCGGGGACTTTCAGCCCTCCTCACCTGCATTATGGCACAGATGATTTATTCATCTAAATAAAGCAGCGATGGAAAATTTTGTTCTTACTGCAGAGGCATCGAAGGAAACCACAATACGTGCAGATTGCATTTAGAGTTGCTCTGATTTACATAACGCACATTACTTATGAAAAATGGAGTATGAAGAGACCAGCAGAAAATAAAGGTATGATTTCCTCTGCTGCCACTCATGGCTTTGCCCTATATCATTTTGAAAAACACAAGACCACTTAAAAATATCCTGCAATTGCCCATGTCTTTGTTTTCTATCGGAGACATCTATGGCGTGTTACGCTCTATACTCTTGGCTTTCCTGCAATCTTCTGGCTGTTTAGCACTGAAATAATGTAATCCAATTTTCTTTGTTGCCATAAAGGCCTTAATTATGGCTTCACAGGATATTGTAATCAGAATCCGTTGGATTTTCTCATATGTCAAAGTGACGTCTGCTTCAAATTCATCAGTGTCCTTGTGTTGTTGTAAGCACTGGGAGAGTCTGGAGGTCATGCCTCGCTTCATGTGTCATTGCCAAAGATGAATTTATTCAGCGTTGTTTCTCCTACAGCAACATAAACTCTCAGCTTGCTTTGAATTTTTGCCTTTATCTTTAGGTTATTGCCGCAGAAATGCCATAATCTCTCATTTGTGCCAGTGCTGATAACATCTTTCCCGCTTTGATTTTTCTGTTGACATCTGCAGGAAGAGTTTTCGTCTCTCTCGACCGTATGCCCTGAGTCGCCCTTGGACCGTGGGGTGCGCGGTCCAGCTGCGAAGGTCCACCGTGGTCATTTGCGACCTTGTTTAATTAACACAGGGGCTTTGTGTCCGAAGCAAAAAAAAACACAACGATTTTTTTCAGAGAGCACCGTTATCCCGTGTTTGCCAGGGTACCGTTTTATCACAAATACATTTTTACGGCAAAGGTGTTGTTGACTTGTCTCCAGACCTGTGTATTTCCAAGTCACCTCTCCAGGTTTCTTTTGAGCATATTGTCGGGGGGGGGAAGAGGAAAAAGAGGAAAACATTATTTCTGGTGCCTCTCTAGGATCTTTTGCATGACTTTTGTATTTCAGAAATGGCCAGCGATGGCTGGGAAGGCTGTGGGGCACAGAGGCGGTGGGGATGGAGCTGGGCTTTGCAGGACCACCGGGAGGGACCCACAGCCCCTGCCCAGAGGGGACAGGCATTACAGAGAGCGGGTGCTGGAGCAGAAATGCTGCGCCCAAATGGGAAAACTTTCCTTAGGGCTGTGAATTTATTGAAATTTCCAGCAGTGCATGTTGAGCCTGGCTGAAGACAGCGAGGTGGAGTCGCTCCACCCGGACCTTGCTAGCCAGGCTCCTCCTGGGTGCGGGCTGCCGAGCTCAGGGCTAGTTTCTTTCCTAGGAAAGCAAATTAAATCACTTTTGTTATGTGCTTATTTCTGAAGTGTCATGCCGAGCGTGGCTCGCATGGACAAAGAGCCGGATCCGTATTTCTCCCGCCCAACCTCCAGTTTGCCCTGGCTGGCTGAGGGTGGCAATCATCCTCCTGTTAAATACCACTGTAGGATTTTCCAGTAGGGTTTCCAACCCTCCCCTCTAAAATAAAAGCCCCAAACAGATTATAGCTATTTCCCAGGTTTAATCACTCAATATATTGTGGATTATTTTATTTTCCCAGAAATACTGGTTTGAGCGGTACGTGGCCAACCCCAGGGAGCCTGTTTAGGAGCATCCTCCCCGAAGCGACTCCAGCTGGCCGTGAAATGAGCCCTTTTGTCTGGCGGAGCCGCGGGAGGGGGTCGGTGTGGGCGCATCGATGCAGCCCAGCATCCGAAACAGCCCAGCCGGGGACCTTGCGACAATAGGAAATAAGGTTTAAAAGCTCCACGCTGAATGCAGCCAATTGCAAATAATAATAATTTTAGCAGGAGCGAAAATTGCTCCTCTTGCTCCTGTTTTAGCAGTTCAGCTGAAGCCCTGAGCTGGGAACGATGCCCTTGGATGTTGTCAGTCTTTTTGTAACCTAAGTGCGACAGTAAAATCACAGCTCCATGCAAATCCACCCAACCTTTGGTATATTTGTAAACAAGTCCCTCCAAGCAGCCTTGCTCTTACTGCTCTAAATGGTTCTTCTCCGTCCTGTGAAACAGCCGATCATGGTTCATAGCAGCATCCCGCCTTCACATCTTTTTGTACCATGTTTCAGATTAATTAATCCAAATTTCTCAAAAGTCCTAATGACTAATTCTTTGCTGGGAAGCGTTGCTGTACGTATGATGTTCGTTTTATTGCAGCTTCCGCTATTTGCAAACGTTTATCGCCGAACGCAGTGAAAGCAAAGGCAGCTGGCGTTTCCAGCAGGGCAGATACCCATTGTTGTTTGCATATATGCAAAGCGAATGTCTCCGCAGGCGTTTCTGGCAGGAAGGCAGGTTGTGGGGATGCGAAGTCCGGTGTGCAGGGGGGGGAGATATCAAGCTGGCACCTCCTCTGATCCACAGGAGCATCTTCTACCCACTTTGAAGCCAATCCATACACCGGTTGGGTAGCGTTGACGTAAATGAGGCTGAGTTTTGCTGGTTTTTATGTTTGGTTTTCCCTGTAAGTGGCATTTATTTTCCCGTTTTATTGCCTTGCAGGTGTAGGAAGCTGCTTTGCGGCGAGGCAGAGTACTTCACCCAGCTTCGAACCACGGTCTTTGCATCTTCCCAAGTGGAGCTGTGTGCAATTTGTTGGTCAAACACCTCCTCCTCAGAGAGAATGTAAAATCAGATCCATCAATATTATTTGCACAGTCTTCTGTTACGTACCAAGATATTTTGGGTGGCTGAAAAAAAGCCTGTAAAGTTCACTTTAGCATTTACCAAGTCCATCATTCTGCTATTTGGGTTCAAGACAGCATTTCATTTGCTTAGTTTAATCCTAAAATGCCAACATGGAGCTGTGATGGAACTATTTCATTTTCATGGCAAAAAAAAATTTATTTTAATATTGACAATGAAGGAATGAATGAACTTGAAATGATTTTTCCCTCCCGTTTTTTCAGACTAGCAGGAAAGGGAGAGCCCAGCCCTTCCCAAAGCTCCGGTCCATCCCTCTGGGCATCACCAGGGAACGTAAATCACAGCCGCAGCTCCACGCGAGGCGTAACCCTCACACGGTTTTATGGAGGCTGTAATTTAAGCCTTCGCGGACTGTGAATCTTTCTCAGAAGTTAAAGGGCGTTCACCCTGCCTTTCTCTCTCATTACTACGTGTTGGAAATGCTGCCCACGCTTGGGGCATCCCTGAGGATGGTTCAGCTCCCCGGGAGTGCTCACCAGCCTGTTCCCGTCTTAAAAACATGATGGGTTATTTTATTTTCTAATTGACTTTTGATTTGGAAGTTGTCAGATGAGAGCTTTGCATTTAAGTAAGAACTTAGCATTTGATGTGTTTTATTTGGAAAAATTTCCCGTCAAAATATCCCATATTTCCTTGCCTTTGTTTCTCCCGCAAGATCCCAGGCTTGTTTACTCCTATCCTTTTTGCTTTAGTGTCATGACCCTGCCCTTTTCTTCCTTCTTCCTCATACCGCGCTTTGTCATTGACATCTTAAAGATTATTAAATAAAGTCATTTCTACTTGGTGCATTTCCCCTCGGCTTCCAGCGGTCCTCAGGGAGATCTATCTGAGGAGGGCACGTCTCTTAAATAACACTTGTAATAATACTTAAAGAGTGCGATATACGGTAATTGCTGCCGTTAGTGCACTAATGGGTCGTTTGCTCACGCTGGGGCTGTGCCATCCAGGTGTGGTCGCAGGTAGGGCTGCTGCCAGCTCCACCAAAACCTCCCCAATGCACCCACTGCTGGGCTATTTGGGGGCGTTTTTTAGGGTTTTTTGTTGCTCTGAGTTTTTAATTGTGGAGTGAGCACGGAAGAAGGCAGCATATGAAAGATTAATGGTGCTATTGATCACGCCAGCGTGCTGTAACCACTCGGCATGCAAAGCTGCTCTAGACATCTGAGGGCTACCGGCGTTCCCAGACATGAAAGCTGAAGCAGGCGTGTGCATTTATCTGTGTGACATCGTTTCTCGTGGGTTTTTTTCCCCCTTTGTATTTTCACTCATGTTCTGCGTATGTAAAATGAAGCGCTGCAGAAGGAACCAGAGAATAATGAGGGTCAGGTGGTGGGCTTCTTATTTATGAAGACCCCCCTTGTAGCCTTCAAAATAATTTTCCAGTGTTATCAGGCAATCAAAGCCAAGGATAAAAATCGCAAGATCAAATAAATAACGTAGAACTAACGAAGCTCTATCTACATGCCAGCAAATGTCAGGAAAAAAGGGTCAGGCATGCAAATGCCTCCTCATCTTGCTCCCCAGGGAAAAGTTCAGAGAGACTGAAGGTCATCTTAGACATTATGGATGGCTATAAATTGATGCCAGAAGAAAGAATCACAACAGGAATCTTTCTCTTGTTTGCAGGATTTGATCCCCAAAGAAGCCTTACATCTGAGATGAGCTGGGGCATGAATGCAGTTCTGGGCTGTAAACTGGAAGGTGCCCACCTCTGTTGATGGTGAGCTGGTGGGACAGGCGGCACCCCTCGATCCACTGGTTAGAAACTGGTCCCGCATCAATAAATGTGAGGGAAGGGAGAAATCATTCTTGCTTCTGGATGTCCCAAAGCAGCCTTCATGATACCTTTGCGTACAGCGCCAATTAATTGTATCGTTTAATGGTACACTGGAGGACGCACTCGAAAATATAAGGAGCAGTTCTGCACTGACAGCAGGGATAAATTAGATGACCTAATTCTCTAACGTATGAGATTTCAGATTGCTGTGTCAGCTCCGTGTCCCAGGGTAAGTATTTCATACTGCACCTTAGCATAGTCTGAGTTGTCCAGCCCCACACCCAAAACGTGGTGTTTGCCTGCCAACACGTGCCTTTTTCTGTCCAAGTTCCACCTGAGACTTATATGTACCTATATACTGATACTTTAAAATACATCTGAGAAGGTATCTTGACATCTTTGATGAGCACCTTTTGCAACAGATGTATAAGCCTTTTAGTCCTCTCATTTATAAACAGCTTAAAACACTCAGAGCATCACTGATGGAAAATAAGTAAGACAAGCATCTGACAAAAGCAAATAAATACCTTATTTAATACATAATAATAGTAATACATAATAATTGCCACACTACGTAAATGCTGGAACACTGCTTCTGCAAAAAGATAATGCGTGAAATTTTTTGTTGAAAACATATAAACTTCCATATATCAGAAGGAAATATGAATTGCAGAGGCATCAAAACCTATTGAAAAATTGACATTGGTTGTGACCATTATTTAAGTCTGGGGGATCTGATAAGATTAATGAGAAACAGCTCTCCTGCCTCTAACACATGCAAGAAAATTGGAAGAACTGGAAGGAACTCCATCAGATCAAATTGTGAGGTGGATGAAGCCCTTTTCTATTGTTTTTTTTTAAAACCGGATTTTCTTTTCCTCTGTTTCTGAAGTATCTCCATCCTCTTCCTTATAAGAGAATCATAGAATCGTAGACTCGCTTAGGTTGAAAAAGATCACTGGGTCCAACCATCAACCCAACACTGCCAAGTCCACCACTAGACCATGACCCTCAGCACCATGTCTATATGTCTTTTAAGTACCTCCAGGGATGGCGACTCCATCACTTCCCTGGGCAGCCTGTTCCAATGCTTGACAACCCTTTTATTGAAGAATTTTTTCCTAATATCCAACCAAAACCTCCCCTGGAACAACTTGAGGCCATTTCCTCTTGTCTTATCACTTGTTCCTTGGGAGAAGAGACCGACCTCCCCTCGCTCCAACCTCCTTTCAGGTAGAAGATGTGATTGTGACAGTCATCTAACTCAGCTCTCAACGCAGTCAGATTTCACCACCTTCACAGAAAAAGACCCAAGCAACCCAATTCAAAACTTGGATTAAATTTTCCCCTGCAGAGGCAGGGACTTCCAGGGAACCCAGCTGCATTTTGGTACTAGTCAGCCCTTACTTGCCCCGGCACGTGGCTTGATCTGAAGGACGAGCATCCGTCCCACCACCACGCTTGGTGGCTGCGGTGGGGGCTGCGTGGCCGTGTGTGTGTTTATCACTGCTGGGGATGAACAGCCGGCCGGGTTTGGGTGTTGGAAGAGCCGAATGTGTCCCCCCGTTAGCTCAGAGGTAAGGGCTGGAGCCCCAGCGATAACCCGGGGGCAGCCCCTCCGGGAAGGCGTCCTGTTTCAGCCTGGATTCCTTACCCGGCGTTAAGCTACCTCTTGGCTGCCCTCCAAAATGTAAACATACTTCAGGGCTGGGACTTGGGAAGTAATTTAAAATGTGTTAGCTCTAATGTTGGGAATTTGGGACTCACGAAGCCCAGGGCCTAAAAGGAACATTGTTTGCCGTCTCATTAGCCCTTTTGCTGAACTCCGGTAACAGCCTCCCTGGATTTTCCCACCAGTATCTCTTTATCTAATGGGGCTGAGAAGGAAAACCTGTTGCAAGCATTAAATATTTTCTGATCGGTCATACGCTTAATTGTGGCTCTGTAGGATTGTATTTATGGTCTACAGAGCTATTATGACTGTTTCTTATATTACAGCTTTAAACTCTGCGGACACTGCCAGCTGCGGAGGTGAGCTGCCTGGGGACACGCGAGCCGGGTTTTTCGGGGGAAAGCTTTCTTTCCTTCCCATGCTGCCGGCGGGTGATTTCTCCTGGCGCAGGGATGCTCGTGCAACAAGGAGGAAAAAAGCTGCCCAGGAGGAGAAAAAGCAGCATTGAGAAACGCCTCGTCAGGAGGGTCTGGGGAGGGTCTGGCTGTCCCTGCAGCACAGCCCTCCCCGGGGCTGCCTGGGATGTGGCCACGGCCTTTTCCTGCTGGCTCTGACTCTATTTCTGATTTTCATGCCAGTATTTCTGAGGCCCAGGATCCCTCCTGGGGCCTGTTGTGGGGATGGTTGGTAATTCCCACATGCATTGAGCTCAGGGCAAGGACCGGGCTGGCCTTGAGGAACTCTGGACCACGGGGACACCTCTCTCCTCCCACTCATGGAGAAACGCCTGGGCAGCAGTTTCATTCACTCACGTCTTACTCTGTTTCTTGTCTCTGAACTATTATTCCCCCTGCAAAAGAAGCTGAAAATAAGGCTGGATATTCAGTTGATAATCAGGATCACCGCATTAAAGCTGATGGATAAAATGAAGATGTGGGCCACTAATTTATTGAAGTGCTTAGAAACACTAACGACAGCGCCTGAGCGAGTTTCTGCCTGTCCACCCAACCACTGCAGCAGCCCGTGCATGCCTGCGGGATAAAATCCATCTGTTTTATCCACTGTCAGCAGTGTTTGAAGGGAGATAGTTTTCCTACAGCCTTGGGGCTGGGAAGGGGCACGCATCTGCCCATGGGGCGCCTGGAATTGCTTTTTTCCTCTCCCAGCATCTGAGCTAACTGGGTGCGTGTACCGAGTCTGTCCCATCGAGTCCTGATTTGCAGCGTGGGCGCAGGCAGTGTTACCCACCGCTGGTACCGGGCTGGCACTGAAAGGTCCCCTCCACTGAGCGCAGCCACCACCGATAGTCCTGGAGGAAAAGTGCCTATCATCTTCCAGATGTGCAGGAACAGGGACTGTGCGTATCTGGGAGGGATGCTCCTCCAGCATGGAGCGAAACTCTTCTGATTGGGGTGTTTTGGGGAAGATCCCTTTCCAGCAGCAGAAAACCAAGTCTAGCAAGCCCACACCAGGATCTGCAGCAGGGAACAGGTCAAGGGTGTGCGCCGTCACACGTGTAAAGGAGGTGTCCTGCTCTGCACTTCAGGAAAGCCAGGAGGGTGGAGGATGAAGAATGGAGGATGGAGGGTGGAAGATGAAGGATGGAGAGTGGAGGGGGAGGATGGAGGATGGAATCTGAGGGATGGAGGATGGAAGGTGAAGGATGGAGATTGGAGGGTGGAGGATGGATGGTGGAGGGTGGAGGACAGAGAGTGGAAGATGAAGGACGGAGGGTGGACAGTGGAGGCTGGAGGATGAGGGGTGGAGGGTGAAGGGTGGAAGGGTGGAGGATGGAGGAGTGCACGCCAGGGTTTCAGGGCTGGTTTTGCCAGCAGGAGCCTGCAGTTTTCCAAAGCTATCTTAAGGTGGCAGAGTTGCAGTCTGCTGGAGGCTGAGCCCTGGGGCTGGTTGGTTTGCGATCCAAGAGGAAGAAAGGTATTTCAGAAAAACGATCATTTGTCTTGCAGAGCAGGCTGAGCTTTACAGGAGAGAAAAAGATCTGAAAGCAAATTAGCCCATACTAATTAGAAATACGCTGGCATTGAAATATTCAGGTCATTACAAATTTGTGACTCCCTTTGAATTTCTCTGCGCCAGGAAATGAGCAGATGGTGAGGGATCTTCTGCAGCCGGCGTCCCACCCTGCCTGTGCAAACCAGCGCTGGGTGCATGCCGCATCTGGGGCTGGGTGCTGCTCACCCATGGCGCAGGAGACCCTGTTCCACCCCAAGGCTTCTGGTGGGACGTTTCTCTTCCTTGGCAGTAGCCATTGCGACCAAACACGCTGCAAAACCAACGGCACTAAGGGATGGAGGAAAGGGTATGATGCCCGACAGCTTTCTTGTGATCTAGTTGCTGGAAAGCTGAGTCAAATTGCAAGGTTTCAGTGCACCACTGGAAAATTAGCTTGGAATGGGAGCTGAGCTGTGTAATGTGTCGGGGACGCCGGTACCTGTTAGGGCACTTGCGACCCCTTCACACCATTCCACGTGCTGCCAGAGTAGGGTGGATATCTAAATCTTGGCATGTTTTTTTTCCTGAAGAAAATATGAGATGGGAACACATGAGTGTTAGTTGCACTGTTGTTATGACTTGCTACGTATTTTTTCAAATACTAAATTCTATCCAATGTAGTTGGATGAAATAGAAGTTCATTATCTAGGTTTAAGACTTCCTGCATTTAGAATAAAAATTAATTTTGTGGGAAATAATCCTTAGCACTTCAGGGGAGCTTTTGATGTATGTACTTCGGAGGTGATCTGCCTCCATAGGAGGGCAGGAGTCGCGCCGATGTATGGAGAAGAGGCACAGCTGGGGTTGGAAGGCAGCTGCTCCTCCCTAGTTTAGGCAGCCCATAAAAGAGAGCATCGTCTGGACACACATCACCCACCCTTTGGAGTCAGAAGGTAAAGCAGGAGTGAGGCTGTTCATCAAAGAAAGTTTTACGCCATAAAAAGCAAAAATTAGGAATAGCTCTATTTTAGTTATGATTCCTTCTCTCCACCCTCTGGGAAGTAACACGGATGTCTCCATCATACATGTTGCCGGTATAGTGACAAAAAAACAACCCCAGGAAACCCCAAGTCCAATCCCCACGTTGCAGCCGGAGGAGCCCCCCAGCAGGCAGGCCAGCCTGCGAGCGCTGGGGAGATGTGCCCAGCTTTCGAAACGAAATGCTAAATGGGAAGAGCCTCTACCAGCTGCCCTCAGCAGAAGATGCCACCATCAGTGGTACAACCACCGCTCACGGTGTGTGGTCAGCTATCAAACACGGGGCCGTTGAGTCCCTGCCAGTGCGAAGAGGTCCTTGGCCTTCAGAAGGTGAGGAGAGCTCCAGGAGGTGGAGGGCTGGGCTGTAGTCCTCTCCGTGGGCATGGCAGGCTTTGCTGTTTAACTCCGAGCACCAAGCCGGCTACGTTTCGGGAGGAGGAAAGCAAGTATGGCTTCGTAGGCTGTGGCACAATGGGAATTTCTCAATGTGCAACAACTGGGGAAAAAAATAAAATAATTTGAGGCTGCGTCTTATCTGCTGCGACTATTTGCAGTGTTCAATAAGCCATGAAATTTCTCATTTCTCAGCACGGATGCAGGGGGCGCACGCAGCGTGATGCATTGCGGGCTCCCTGCCTGCCTACCTGGCGTGTTAAACACCCGGAGCTCACACCGTCGAAACCTTTACCAGCACTGAGAAACTCAAGTAGAGATGAGACTGGCTTCAGAGGATGGAGGAGAAAACGCAGATTTGGCCCTCAGATGGTGTTTCACCTCTTCTTGTGACAGCTGGCTGGTGAGCCAGCAAACTGCAGAGCTTCGGCTGCGCCGGGCAAGACCCTCCTGGGACCACGAGCATCTGCTCCCAGAGAGGGTAAGAGGGAATGGTGGTCAGTGGCAACCAACCCATCAGACCTCCTCTCCTCCTCCCTGCTGAGAGTACAAATTCTCTGATAAAAGGACAGCCGAGATGGTTGTTTATGCATTTAATTACGGTTACTTGGCTGTGGCAGGTATCTGCTGAAGAAGCACTGAAAGGACAAGCTCATCTAAGAGTTATTCATGTTTTCAGGTTCTTTAGGTCCACCTCTGCTCACACGGAGAGCCCTTACCAAAGATACACAAGCATCCTAAATTTCACCTCTTGTGTTTCTAGACTGCGTCTGATCGCCCACGGACGTAGTTATCCTCTCTTGCTCCTAACTTCATTAGCAAGGCCCTCTTGATGGCTGATCCAAATATCCCACGTAGCGTCGGCTGAGGTGCAAACACCCAAATGACTCGAGCAGGAGGGACGGCGTACCCCAGCTCCGATCACCGCCTTTCCTCGTCATTATGCACTTCCACTGGCTTGGAGCAATCAAGCGTACCACTATCAAGGACATTGACGGATTAGCCTCATCAGTCCCCCGCTGTGACCGCCAACTTTCCGTATATTAATCAGAAAAAATAGCTCCCTGATTGCCGTTTAAATTGCACAAAAGATATATTTGTCTTGTGGTAGCCCATGACATTTCAACGTGATGCGAGATCGCAGCGTCTTAAAGGAGCTTTGTTGCTGTGGTTCCCAAGAGGTTGGAAAAGCAGAAAGCTCGTCAAAAGAAACACTTTGCTTCGTCCTGTTGGTCTCAGGCTGAACGTGCATCAGTATAAAAAAATGCAACACCTCTCTGGGGCTATTGTGATGGCAAGTAGATTTTACTGGGTAATATTTAATACGTGCACTAGTTGCTGTGACTTGGGTTCTGACTTGGGCTCTCCATGTCCTGCTTTTGGACGTGGCATTTGTACTGCCTCATTTTTCCTTCTGAGCTGGCAAGAAAAGCAGTCTTGCCCCTATAACTGAGATGATTGGGGTGTAGAGTTGCAATAGTGTTTGTTTTTCCTCCTTCTATCCCCTAGGGCTGAGACTAGTCACATCATATTAATTTCTGGACAATTTATGAGTCCGTGGTCCCCTCCTACTGCAGCCGCAGCTGCTGTTGTACATCTCAGCCTCACAACGAGACATTGAGCTAAATCTGAGGTTCCAAATTTGATGATCAAATTTGACTTTTGTGCATCATTGTGGTGGGTTGGCCCCGGCCGGATGCCAGGTGCCCCCCAAAGCCGCTCTGTCACTCCCCCCCTCAGCTGGACGGGGGAGAGGGAATATAACGAGACTTGTGGGTTGAGATAAGGACGGGGAGATCACTCACCCATTACCATCACGGGCAAAACAGACTTGACTTGGGGAAAATTAATTTAATTTATTACCGATCCAATCAGAGTAGGGTAATGAGAAATAAAAACTAAGCCATAAAACACCTTCCCCCCACCCCTCCCTTCTTCCCAGGCTCAACCTCACTCCCCATTTCTCCACCTCCTCCCCCAGCGGCGCAGGGGGATGGGGAATGGGGGCTGTGGTCAGTCCATCACACCTTGTCTCTGCCGCTCCTTCCTCCTCAGGGGAGGGCTCCTCATACTCTTCCCTTGCTCCATAGTGGGGTCCCTCCCATGGGAGATAGTCCTGAACTTCTCCAACATGAGTCCTTCCATGGGGTGCAGTCCTTCACCAACTGCTCCAGCGTGGGTCCTTCCATGGGGTGCAGTTCTTCACCAACTGCTCCAGCGTGGGTCCTTCCATGGGGTGCAGTCTTTCAGGAACAGACTGCTCCAGCATAGGTCCCCCGTGGAGTCACAGTTCCTGCCGGCAAACCTGCTCCAGTGTGGGCTCCTGTCTCCACAGTCCATAGGTCCTGCCAGGAGCCTGCTCCAGCGCAGGGTCTCCATGGGGTCACAGATGCCTTTGGGCATCCACCTGCCTCAGCGTGGGGTCCTCCATGGGCTGCAGGTGGATATCTGCTCCACCCTGGACCTCCATGGGCTGCAGGGGGACAACCTACCTCACCATGGTCTTCACCACGGGCTGCAGGGGAACCTCTGTTCCAGGGCCTGGAGCACCTCCTCCTCCTCCTTCTTCACTGGCCTGGGTGTCTGCAGAGTTGTTCCTCTCACTCTTCTCTCCTGGTTGATGCTGCGCAGGGTTTTTTTTTCCATTCTTAAATATTTTATCCCAGAGGCCCCACCACCCTTGCTGATGGGCTTGGCCTTGGCCAGCAGTGGGTCCCTCATGGAACTGGCTGGTGTTGGCTCGATCGGACATGGGGGAAGCTTCTAGCAGCTTCTCACAGAAGCCACCCCTGTAGCCCCCCCACTACCAAAACCTTGCCATGCAAACACAGTTCAGTCATGCACCAGAGATTCAGATTTTTTGAACAACCATAAGAATGACTGGAAGGTGGGACAATAAATATGGAATTAACTGTGTAGGATAAGCCTGATGCAACAGGTCCAGGAGCACTCCTGGGGCATCCCTGGAGGAGAGGATGCAGACAAGAGTGTAACACTTCTGCAAAGTGCCAGGGTGAACCCATCCAGCGTGCGTGTGCTCCAGCAAGTCCTTGCTCAGTGGCAGGTAAGCGTCGAGCAAAACATCGTCAAGGTTTTGCAAGCCACCTTTGAGTGACAGCAGCTGCCAAAGGTCTCCCAGCCGGACTCCTGTATCCCCAGACCCCATGCGGGTGCGGTGCACGGGGGATTTGGTTTTGCATGGGTGTTTGCACTGCCTTGTAGAACTATTTAAAGAATGAAAATCTAAAGAAATCTGTTATTCGCAGCCCACCGCGTGGTGTCTGGGTAGCACTTCCTTGTAAACCAGGTTCGTGTGCTCCCCTCAGGCAGTGATAGGTGAGAAATTGCACGCGATATATTTTAATGTGCCTGTATAAATTACTCATTTGAAGAACGACTGCACCTACGTGCTTGTCCTGCATTAATTACTGAGGCAGGTAATGCCTCTGCCACAGGAGCTGCTCAATGTCGTTAATGCCACATTGGCACCGTCTTTTCCAGCTCTTCACACTTCAGGTGGGTCCAGCCCTGGTGGGTCCCTGGGAGCTCGATTGCTCAAGCCGAGGAGCTGGCCCCTGCCAATGTTTTCTATGTGTAAAGCAAAATAATTTTGAAGGTGTCTAAAAGCTGCTGAGAAGCAGCTGATGGGGTTCTCCTGGATGCTCCAAGAAACAGGTATGTCCCAGGTGAGGAGGATGCTCCACATGGCCTGGGGGTCCCTTGCTATGGTGGGGAGATCCCAGGGTCCACCTCATATCCACATTTCCTCCCTGCTTATAGGGAGCCCATGCGGCTGGGCGACGCTCTGGTTTCAGTCCTTCAGGAATTTATTTTCTTCCCTTTCTCACTAATATTCGCTTGCTTCATTAGCTGCTTATATGCTCGCACCTCATTTACTCACCGACCTTGCAGACTCCCATCCTTTCCAGGAGATTACGTTGCAACCTTATTGCAGATGATCTTTCAAAGATCCTGGTTGTAATGTAAAAATTATACATTAGGCCCAGATCTAATATGAGAACATTATTTTCTTTTTTCAGATAGAAAACATCTTTCAACAGAGCAGGGAGTGATGTGGGAGGAAAGATCTGTTTCCATCAAATTTTCTTTATTTTGCATAAAATTCTATGATTAGATACCATTTATTTTTGTTTTCTTGGACAAGTAATGTCTCCTTTTCCACCTGGAATTTTTTTCTGTGAAGATTTTTGGGGAATTTTCTGTACTTGTCCAAGAGTGTCCAGATGCGTCGTGGACTGGGGTGTCCACCTTTCCCAGCATGGGCTTTCTTGGCCAAGAAATCCCAGCCACAGATACACTCCTCTCTGTCCAAAAATTTCTAATGACAATAATCACTAATGCTAAGATGACAAAGTCTTTATTTTCCTCAGAAAGCCAGAAAGGATGCTTAAAACTTTTCTGAGTGCATTGGTTGCATTAGTAAATGCTTTCCCCGTGGCTGCCAGATAGAAAGCAAAGATAAGAAGTAGATTCACGCTTAGTGCCTTAGACCCCAGGAGTGTGTATCCAGAGCAGAAAGTTAAGATATTATGGCTTTTTTTCTTTTTTTTTTTCCCCCGGTTTGCTGGGTGGGAGCCAGGGCCCCATCCCGTGCTGCCCGTTACCTGTGTGCTTCCCGTGTGATCGATGTGTTTTCTGCATGCCGAGAGGATCTGCCACCTTCGGCGGTGGGGCTCCCGCAGGGCAGCCGAAGCCGCTGGTGGGGCGGCGGGAGGTGATGTAGGATGCCGGGGAATGCGTGAAGCTATGTTAAGTGGACGGGCTGCAGTCCCAGCACGCCGGGAACGCCTGGGGCTTATGTGGTCCCGGGCAGACCCCGTGGCAGCAGCCACGCTCATGGAAACCCTGTGGTGGGTAAAAGGAAGCCGTTGCTCTGTTTGCTGAGAAAACTACAGAAAACAGAGTAAAAAGTGTATTCCCAAAAGACTGAATCATAGAATCCTCTAGGTTGGAAGGGACCTTTCAGATCATCGAGTCCAACCATCAACTCAACACTGCCAAAAACACCACTAACCCCATGTCCCTCAGCACCACGTCTGCCCAGCTTTTAAACACCTCCAGGGATGGTGATTCCACCACTTCCCTGGGCAGCCTGTTCCAGTGTTTGATAACCCTTTTGGTGAAGAAATTTTTCCTAATATCCATCCATGTCCCTTCCCTGCTCTTGCTCTGCCCAGCCCCTACCCTCCTGCTGGTCCCTCCCTGCATTTGCTTCTCTTTGCATTTATTTTTTTGGACCCGTGTTCCACTCGTGTATCCTTACTTCTGATGGGGAAAACCGCAGGATGTTGAGTTATTTATCCATCCAACTATTGTCTGTATGATAGCCTAAATTCAGGAAAAGATGACATAATTTGCTACAAGTGTCCTAGTAAGGATTTCAGCTGCACCAGCTTACATGCAGTTATTTCAGTCCGTATTGTGTCATTCTTCCTCTTACATATTTATTTCTGCATGTATAGCTATAATGGCATTGAGATAGAGAGAGGCAGACACATGAGCACGTAGGCATTAGTCACAAGCACAGTTTCAAAGCAATTAACTCCAAGGTCAAGAATACATTTGTATATGCCGGAACTGCAATGAGATGTTTTAAGAAGATTTAAAAAATAAATATGATTAAAATCAATTGCTGCCTATCTCCATTCCATTTGTTCATGAACCAGTCCTCTAATTCGATTAAAGGTTTCAGCAACAACAGAAAACTAAGGGTGGTTTTCATAAAGGCGTTTTTGTCTTGCTATGTGCTGTTTTCAGCTGTTTATTTTTCCCTGCGTGGGCAGAAGAGGCATTGAAGAGGCTTTTACCTCTCTGGGTGAATAAGGGAAGAGCCAGGTCCCCCATCAGCACTGTGGCAGGTGGGGAAGGTGCCGGTGGGGCCAGAATCACACAATGGTGGGGGTTGGAAGGGACCTCTGGAGATCATCCAGTCCAACCCCCTGCCAGAGCAGGGTCACCCAGAGCAGGTGGCACAGGAACACGTCCAGGCGGGGTTGGGATGTCTCCAGAGACGGAGACTCCACCACCTCTCTGGGCAGCCTGTCCCAGGGCTCTGCCACCCTCACAGGAAAGAAGTTGCTCCTCATGTTGAGATGGAACTTCCTATGGTCAAGTTTGTGCCCATTACCTCTTGTCCTGTCCCTGGGCACCACTGAGAAGAGCCTGGCCCCATCCTCCTGACACCCACCCTTTCAGTATTTATAAGTGTTGATAAGGTCCCCCCTCGGTCGTCTTTTTTCCAGACTGAAGAGACCCAAATCCCTCAGCCTTTCTTCATGAGAGATGTTCCAGTCCCCTAATTATCTTGCTAGCCCTTTGCTGTCCCCTCTCCAGCAGTTCCCTGTCCTTCTGGAACCGGGGAGCCCAGAACTGGACCCAGCACTCCAGGTGCAGCCTCCCCAGGGCAGAGCAGAGGGGGAGGATGACCTCCCTCCACCTGCTGGTCACACTCTTCTTGATGCCCCCCAGGATGCCATTGGCCTTCTTGGCCACAAGGGCCCATCGCTGGCTCATGGTCACCCTGTTGTCCCCCAGGACTCCCAGGTCTCTTTCCACAGAGCTGCTCTCCAGCAGGTCACTCCCAACCTGTCCTGGTGCAGGGGGTTATCCCTCCCCAGGTGCAGCGCCCTACAAAAGAAATCTCATCGCGGTCACCGGCGCTGTCAGTGCACACCGCGATGGCAGAGAGTGGCAGGGACATCCCCATTCCTCCCGGGGCCGCAGAGAGGATGTACCCCCCGGACCCCATTTACCTGGGCTTTTGGGGTGTTTTTTTGGAGAACAAAACCCTGCACGATTCCCTGTGATGCTTCTGGCCCTGGGTGCCAGCCCGTGCTCTACGGAGGTTGCATGAAACCATTTTCTCTCTGGTAGCACCTTTCCGCAGCAGCTCCTCATTAGCAGCACGGCGACGCTATAGCATCTTCCCTGCCCTTGCAAAGTGCTATGCAAATAGCGCTAGCTGACAGCATAAATACATTCATTTCGGTGTCGCGCTAATTGATTTTAGCTCATTAGGAGTGATTTTGCCCTAATTTGATAAGGAAGTGTGAAACTATTTTTCCCAACAGCAGGTTTGTTATTTGTTGAGGTATTAAGAAAGTGTTAATTAGGCACAGTTCTTCTGTCATGTTGATGGTTCGGGGAGTAGTCACCGTACAGAGCGAATAGGCTCTGAGACAGCCGCGCCTGTTGCTCGATGCAGTTTGTCAAATTAAGTTAATTACGTTAATGTGAACGGCATGTGGCACATATGGATGTGTGTCAAAGGCAGCAGCGCGACCCTTTGTCTCCGTTTTACGTGAATTTCTTAAGCAGGAGGCACAGAAGCCGGTGATACCTCTCACAGCGAGGTGACTATTGAGTACTCTTCGAGTGAGGTCTTCTTCCTCAGAGGTTGTCCCACGTCTCGTTGTGTAAACGGAGACGGAAACCTCACCACAGAAATGGTCCTTCAGCAAACCCAGCCCAACACTTGATCCTTCAGGCCCATACGCTCAGGAGAAACTTTCTCCTGCGTTTATTTCCCAGGGGCACAGAGGTGTTGGGGTCCAAGACCCTGCCCTAGGAGGGGGTTTGTGTTTGATGGGTTATCTTGCACGTGCACAGCAAACCCTGTGGTTGGCGGGCAGAGAGATGTCCAAGAGATGTCCCTATTTTGGCACTGAGTTGGTAAAACAGTGATTTGGTGTCTCCGGGATGGATTGTCCCAAGTGTTTCTAAGGACCTTGCAGATCCAGAGCTGTCTGAAGGTTGGAATGCCTGTTTTACAGTAAATCTGGATGTTTCAAAAGCTGTTTTCATTGCATTTGAAATAAAGCCAACTATTTCCAAACTTGCACAAGCAATGAAAGTTTTTAAAATAAAAGTTTCAAAAGCATTGTTTTCCTTCCAAAAAGGGAACTTGTGAAAGAAAATTATTATTTTTTTTTCTGTATAAAATAACATTGACTTTTTCTTTTTAATGAAAAACTATTACCATATTGGGGGGGGGGGGAGGGGGGGAACCCCAAACAGTGAAAAATTGGGCATAGGTTGGGCGCTTGCAAAGGGCCCGTGGCTCGTGGGGAGTGTGAAGCAGAGGCTTTTTCATACAAGCCATAAAAATGAGCCGGGGCTGTGGCCTGGGGACACTCAGCTGGTGCAGGCAGGCACACACGGAGGCATTTTAAGCTCTCCTGGTTCAGAATGAAATGCTTACCACGAGTAGATGATTGCGCTGTTTTCAAGAAATGACACAAATTAATGAGGAGGCTGGGAATGTAGATTGCTCACAGATGGCAACTGGAGACGGGAGCAGTGGTGGGACGCGGGCTAATCAAGATGAGAAAATAAAGGGGAAAAATGCAATGGCTTCATGAAGTTGAGTAAAAGGTAATTGATGTGAGACCACTGGAGAAATCCTGGATTTCTGCTCTTCTTTCCACCACCAGCTCCCTGGAGGTGTCTCTCGTAGTGGTAGGTTGATGCCGTGAGGCTGGTTTCTGTCCCACCACCCCGGGGATGGCTGGGTGGCCAAGGGGGAGCCGCTGGGTTATTTGTCTGAGCCCCGCTCTGAAAAGGGCCAGTTTCAGATGAGAAAGGATGAACTGGAAAAGGGATGGTGACATCTAATGCCATGTGGGAATTAGCCCCTGCACGGTCTTACCATGCTAACCTGGCGCTGACTTAGCCCTTGGCCAGACTATGGTCTGTAGTGGCGGTGAGCAATATACCTATTCCTCTACGTTATATCCTTTTAAAAAGCTAAATTTCTACTTTAAATATCTCCTGTACCTGTCTCTTCCTTTGTTAGCTGTGGGTTTTTTTTGAGTTCTGATGTACTTAGTCTGGATTTAGGTACAAAAAAAAAAACAAAAAGGAAGGGTCCATCGTACCTCGTCCCAGCCTCTGGACTGATCCAGGCTGGACCATAAATACATCCTGCAGGAACACGTCGGAGCTAACTAAGTGTGACAGCTCGTGCAGTGACCCCAGACATCTCTCTTAATAAGCTTATTTGTTCTTTTTTTTCCTGAACAGTTTTTATGACAACAAATGTGAAGGGACTGAAGCCGCAGACTGAAGATGGGTTGAGATTCAGACTTTAGTTTTTGTCAGGAGTGCCTGGACTGGGTTTTCTCTTTTGATTGCTTACAGGTGGGGGCTCCAACTCAAGAAAAAAATGAAGTTTCACGAATCTTCTGCCAGGAGGCTGAATCAGGTGTGGCCCATGGCCTCGCACGGCATGACGGCATGGGCAGAGAGGAGCAAATAACGCCCTGACAAGTGCAGGGAGACTGTGTGTTCACACAAACTCCATTTCAACCCACTTCCAGCAAAGCAGATCACCCGTACTATTAGCAGAGAATTCAGGCTTTTGGGGCCTTGCTCTTACTGCTCTCTGGTTTTAATCTCCTCTAATGTGGAGGTTACTTTTGGCTGACAGCAAAATAACAGGTATATTTTTATCACTATTTCTTTTAGCTTGACAAAATGCCTCCGTTGTCAAAATTGGTCAAATTATCGTGTCTCCACATTAAAGCCGGTAGCATTAGAGTAAACAATGTGTTTTTTCCCAGGGTTTCCAGTCCTAAACTTTCCAGCATGCTCTGTGAGCCGCTCTATTCTTGCGAGAGCAATTATTTCTACTAGGTCAGAAGCACCGAGCAAGGGGCTTGGGAGGCAGCACAGCAGCAGGCTCCTGCGGAAGGTGGAGGCATTGCTCTATCTGGGGCTGAGCCTCTGTTTTCCAGGTTAAAAATCTGTTTTTCACAATCCAGCCCGTAAATACCAACAATAATAACAACTGTGCAACACCAGCAACGCCCTCCTTCAGTCCCGTCTTCTACCAGACTCCAAAAATGGTGGTTTCTTACTCAAAGTTCATGTGAATTACCTTATTTATTGTGCCTAAAATGATTTTAATAAAGTGCATCTGAATAAAAGCATTTTCAGCAATAGCTAATAACCTCTCTGTCTTCAGTAGGAGCATATAGATTGGGTAGGAGCTAAGTCTCCATAAACGACAACCCATCAGCAGTGCAGACTCAGTTTGTGCTAGCAGACTCTGAGTCAGTCTGTACTGCAGAACAACCGCGGAGGGATAAATTTAGCTTTTTTTTTCGTAAAACGCTAAACACACACACACAAAAAAATGTTTGAAAGTAAATATTTTGGAAAGTATTTTCCAAGTGTATAAGCTCAACAAAGAACATTGCTAAGACTCCAAGAAGACTGTTGCTTTCTGGGTTGAATTCATCTTTCAATTGCTCTGGCGGTGGCAGGACAGCTTTGGCACTTGGAAGTCTCCTGGACATTTTGGGGGGAACATCCACCCTTTATGGTGTTTAACCTTCCCAGCCGTAGCGATGATTCAAGCCAAAGGGGCCTGATCCTGATCCCACATCGAACCCAAAACCATTGGAATAACCCCTTAGAAAGAGCAAATGCTGCATCAGAAAGAGGGAACTGCAAGTTTATCATCCCGCCAAGGATGTGAAGTTCCTAAATGTGTGGGGGTTTCATCAACCGAAAGCCTAAACTCAATCATTTTTTCAGAATGGAAACTTCTGCTAATTCTGCCGCAGTCATCTGAAGGCAAGAAGAGCCCGCAGCTGTCCTTGCCCCACTTTCCTCTCTGAATATTTGTTCTGGCAAGGCCAGAGAGTATTGTATCGACATATTGATCTTGCTAAATCTTATTAAGAGGTGCATCAGGTTCAGGCATGTCTCAGAAATACGTTTGTACCCTTCCCCTTGGTTTTGATTTCTGTTTTTTTTGTTCCTGTTGCTCTATCAAGCTTAAATCTAAAAATAAACACTATGTAAATACCTCCCATGTATACACGCATATTTTTCTCAGTGATGTTTGAACTGAAACATAGTGAAAGCCTGGGTTAAATGTGGTTACCCAAGATAATTCCACCTGGGACAAGAGGCTGGTGTTGTCTTTCCCCCCGAAGGCAAATTTAGCTGCTGCAAGGGTGAAATCCTCTTTTTTCCGCAGCATGGAGAGAAGCCGCAGTCATTGTACAGTATGGAATTTGGTGTACGGAGTTCTGCTCCAGGGAGGGAATGCCCTAAATCCCAGAGAGTTCGCTCCTGAGCCACGTAGCACATAAATGCATCTCAATGCATCATCATACCAACAAATTTCCTCACTGGGGTTGAGAAATCTGTTTAATCTCAAAATATGTCAGCTTTCCAAGGTGTGAGCATGGAACCGATACTTTCCTGTCCTGCCCTGCTTTTCTGTCTGACACCAAAGGTGTTAAAAAATTGCACCATGCTTTGAGATCGGCACCCACAAAGCACCATCCCAGGGCAAGTGTCCAGTGTTCCTCTTGCTCAGAATGATAGACTATAATGGGACTGTCCCCATCAGCACAGGCACGAAGATACCAGTAATTACAGAGATTAACCTTCTGGGGAAATTTCAACTCATTTTGCTTTGTAATGCAGATGGAAAGACACGCAGCAGGTAATAACAATGACCACGTGAGCGTAAGAACAAGCCTCCGATTGCCTGATGTGCCTGTGGACCTCCAACGCCTCTCCGGCAGCTGGAGGTGGGACCCTTCTCTTTTCCCAGAGCTGGGATACTCCTTGTAAAAATGGGTTTCTTCATGTTTTTAATCTACTTCTTTCGTCAAAACCTAAGCATCATGCTTGGCCCCTTTCTAAGCACTTTCCTGGAGCGGCCATTCCAGCTAAGAAAGCCACTGACTTGAACTTAATGTCATCACTAAGGGACACAGAAATCCAGCTGGGACTTGATGGTTGTCCCGATTCGCTCTCTTCTTGCTGCAACCCTAACTCATTCCATCCGAGCAGAGCAAGCCTCGTCCACAGCCACGATCTGGCTCTGCAGCCACAGTTGCCAACCCATTAAATAATCCCCATCAACTGGGGGAGCCCATTTTAGGCCTTGTTCCAGCTGAGACATGGCTTCCTGGATCAAAACCAGCCCTGAGACCACAGCCATCCCTTCCAGACAGCGCAATCAGGAAAAAAAAAAAGAATATAAATAACTGAAATAACATCCTCCCTCCCACCTGAGCATTACCTCAGAGCGCACAGCTATATGAAAACTGCTCAGCCTTAGGTTTGATAAAACAACCAAAACTCAGCACAGAGATGGAAAACACAGGTGGGAAACAGAGATGGCCTGAAATGTTTCCGATGAAGGTATAGACAAGACAGGCAGATTTTCTTCAAGATGGGAAAATTTGGTGTTTGGTGCTTTCGAAAGTCTCACCAGGTGCCCGGAAGCTTGGGCTCACAAATCTGTACTAAAGACAAAATGTTTCTTTACTTAATTAAGTAACTGTCTAATTGGGGTATTCACAGCTCATCACCCATTTTAAATGAGACAGTGAATAAAATGGAAATGATTACTGTACTCACAAAACACAAAATAAATCTACAGTGGATTTTACCCTCATATAGGCACAGCAACCTCCTCATAACTTTGGGGAGACATTTGTGTCTTCGGGTAGAGCAAGGTCCTAAAACCTTATTGCCTATTGTCTGTTCCCTTAAACCTGCAGCACCTCAAGGACATAGGGAATTCACGGTCACCAGTAAATATACATCACTAATTTGGTCACATAAATCTTGGAAAAAATGGTCACCTCACCCCACCATTAGAGTTACCAAAAAAAACTGACTCAGAAAAGGCAAGCGTTAAAAAAATTACCATCAAACTCTCTGAACGTTGACCCCCATCCCTCCCCAGCTCGCCCATCTACACGCTTTCCTTAGGGAGGAGCTCGGTATGGAAAAGATATGGATTAAAACGTGATAAAATCACCGGATGACCTATTACAAATGACAAGGTTAATACTCTCCTAATCAATCACCATACATTTCACAACATGACGGTTCAGATAGCTGCAGAAGGGATTTGTGCATTCATCATCAAGAAGGCAAAGGCTATTCCCCCACCTCTGCAGCCATCTGGGTCTAATCTAGAGTGAGGGGCCCCATCGCCTTCCCGCTCACCATCCCTGCATCCTTTCACTAAACAAACTGACGTGTAGGGTTTTTAAAAGCACTAGAAATTCTCATTTTTTCCTCTGGAGTCTGGTGAAGATGATAAGCTGTGAAATAGCTGTGCTTGGACGGGACTATATGAGTACTGGGCTGGTGGTTACATGCCCACAGACATTAAATGTTCAACCCACCAGGGCAGGAGCTCAGGGTCATAGTCCCACCACCACATTTAAAGTAGCTCACTCATTAGCTACCAAACTTCGTCACGAGGCATCAAAGACAAGGATTTGGGTCCCGGCCTCATTTCCTCCATGACAGACTTCTTGAGGAGGGCTGTAAACCCTAGCTCCTGCTGGACGCGTTTGGCCCAGGTTGATGAAGGCTCCAAGAAATTCTCACGCCAAAGGATGCTGCTACTGGTCATTAGTGCCTTTGTTTAGCTAACAACAACACCAGCAAAACACCTGAACAGCCATCCCTTCTCGTGCACGATAGAATATAGATTCACAGAGGTGATTGTTGTTATTGCTCCTCGATTGACTGCTACAGGGATGATTTAGGGAGACCTTGGCTGGTGGAGCTCGCAGGCGTTGCCTGCTCAGAGACAACTCCTGCAGGGGCCCCTACACTCACCGCACCGTGGTGAACCCAATGGGTTAGCCAATGCCTCCATTGCCAAGGTCCGTGGTAGGAGGATGGTGTGGGAAGAAGGAGGCTGTCAGTGGGAGGACCACAAGGATGCTCTGAAGAAGTTTGGACTGTGTGGGAACCCTGACGAAGTCCCTACCTCTTGGAGCAGTGTCTGGTGTTGATGGGGAATAAACTGAGATGAGGCTTGGGCTCGTAAAATCAAATTTTACAAGATTGAGCTTCCAAGCCCACGCACCACAGATCAGATTTGCAAACCCAGCTGGAATTACAAGCGGTGTGGTTGGAGAGCGTAATGCGATCGGACACGTAGTTACTCCCATGCGTGTCTGCCAGCCAAGCGAGGGGGAAAACAGCCAGAGACACCTCGAGCAGCTTTGAAAGCTGGGCGGGCACAGGGTGCCCGATCGATGACGAGAATTGGCAGAGCTCATCCCTGTCAGGGGCAGAGAGCCATTTGTAGGCAGTCAGCGTCGCGGCGGTGGGAGACGGAGGACCGCAGCGAAGAGTTAATCGCTGTTCCCTGTATTATGTGTGAGGCCGTTCATTCTTGCACGCTTTGGTCTTTCATCAATGAAAACTCGGCGAATGGGATGAGAGTCTGAGTATTGTCCAGCAGCAGAGACAACAGCTTCCCTCCCAAGGTGCCCAGACGGACAATGGGACGCATCAACGGCAAATGCATCCTGCACTTTATTCATCACTCACATCATAGAAAAATGCACGTTGGTGTCAGTGGGCAGGAGCAGTTCATTATTGTTTTCCTGTATTTAATCCTCATTGCAGGTCGAACCCTGCCCAAGCACCAAAGATTTGCAAAGTCTCTCTCTGGCAGCTGCATGTGAGATCAAAGCTTTGGAAACCATACTGCAACCAGACAATAATTTGGAGGTAGTTGTTAGAGCTGGAAAAGCATCGAATCAGTTACGAGTGGTCTAATGAGTTATAACTAGTCAGCATCTGCCTTTTCTTTTTTGCTCTCGCTGTGTAGCACCTCCCCTGAATGAATAAATCAATCGCAACTACCGGGGTGGTTTTTCTGGTCTGGGACCTCGAGTGTTGAAAAAGAGATAGCTCGGCGATTTAGGTAAAACAGGTAAAACTGGCTGATAATATTGATCTGGTTCATGCAGAGAGATTTTAGAGCGAGGGCAAGCCAATGACCGGGGTGAGCTCTGCTCGGGCTGCGGGTTGGACTCACGGGCTCGTGTCGTGGGCATTTATTGCCCTGCTCCTTCTGCCAAGGCTTTGCGTTAAGTGAATGGGGAGCAAGAACTGACTCGGCTGCGAATGGCGGCGGCGACCGCTGCCCTCACCCTGACGGGCGCTGGCACAGGGGCCAAGGCTGGGAGAGGAGCGACGAGGACATTTGTACACAAATTAGTGCTGGAACCCGGTGTGTGCCTCATGGCCGATGTATCTGTTTTCATATAAAACTATAGTATTTATTATGTGATAGCGATTTCTGGCTTTGCAAGCTCCCGCAAATGTCCCAAAGGAAGGGGGGTGGAAGAAGATAGGGGGTGAGGTTTGGGGGCTGCGCCCAGCCCTTCCCCCGAGGTCGGCTCCACCGAGAGATGGGCAGGCATTGAAATTAAAGCAAATGAGGTTTTACGGAAAGAAGAGCTGGACTTTTGATCGTTATCTGATTTTCTTACTATGAAGTGATGGGCTTTAAATGAAAATGAAAAGCTAATGGTTGCCGGGAACTCTACCGCATAGCCTCATTTCTCCTCCTGGTAGCACCCATGCTCTAATTAAGGTGTGCGCACGCTTAAATATACACGCCTCAGAGGCAGATGTTACAGCATATTTTCAGGCTCAAAGTAAAAGTTATTTAATGTCTGCTGGTTTTTGTAACGCAATGCCCTTAAATACCTCATTTTCTGTGCAGAAGTACCCGCCGCTGATAAATACTTAATTGCGTGGAGGAAATTCCCAGTAATTACTGTTTTGAATCAGCTAGGCGTGTGATCCAGACGGATACAAAGGTACCCTCTTCCAGGGATTTACGGGAGCAATAAAGCAGTGGTGAAGCAGAACTGAGAAGAGCATCGTCCTGTGGTCAGCTGTCGCTGGAGACGGTGCGAGCGGCAGCAAGGAGCCGCTTCGCCTCGCGTTGTGCATCCCACGGCCGAGACGCAGAGGGTGCCCGCCCGCCCCCCTCCGGCGTTTGCTGTTTGCTCTTCCCAGCTGTGCATGTGGGCAAAGAGAAATCCCAACAACCGCTGGTGGTTAATCAGAAAAACATCTCCGGACAGGGAGCGTAAACAGCTCGGCGAGTGTATATGTTCGTAAACCACAGGAATGACAGCCACGCGGGCCCCCCAGTGCCAAGAACCTCTCGTTAGGCACATTAAAACCGAGACAAAATTCCCTGTGCCTGGAAGGGGACTGGGAATGAGGCACAAGTGACTGTCTCCCACCGTCTCGCAGGGTTAAACCGCGGGGCGCTGGGAGCAGGGACCGCAAGAATGGCGTAGTCGGTGCAGCCAGGGAAAGGATGGTTTGGTTTTGTGTGCCCTCACAGGGATGCAGTGATGGTAAATAAGGCTCGGCATTTTCTTTACTCTTTCTTTGCCCCTGAAACGCCACTTTCTTATCACAAGAAACCGGAAACCATTTGGCACGGTGGAACGGCTTTGTCTGCAAGATATTGTTTCAAAGCAAACTTTCTCCAAAACCTTCATTAAAAAAAATAGTAATAATCCTGGAAATCTTCCTTTCAACTGCTCCTTCCAAGCCCTCGCTGTGCCAAATTTCTGAAATGTTTTGATTCTGGTTCTATTACGACTTGCGGATGTCAAGATCAAAAAGAAATACGTGTGCTGTTGGCTTTGTGCGGGTTTAACGTCCCGTTTCTTTTAACTCAGATCAGAAGTGAATGAAAGAGGAGACCCCGGTGTTATTCCCAGGGGAGCGGCGTTCAGGGAAGCAAGAGGCACGGCGAAATAAAAGTCAGACCCTTTGGGGCATTTGAAATGGCGATGAAAGCAAGAGGGGATGCAAGCCGAGGGAGATGTGAGGAAGGCGGACGGTGCAACAAGGCAACAGAGGAGGCACGAAAGGAAAAACAGGGAGAGAGATGAGGAAGGGAAGAAGGCAATTAAAGGCAGATGCTGTCTCACAGGGCCCTCTCCTCCGTCCATGCCTATAGAAACCGATGAGCACACGTGCTGGCCTCAGAGGGACTCCACATCCCTCCTGCGCCAGCGGCATCCCTGGCTCTTTGTCCCCCCGGAGGGTGGGGATCAAGGTCCTGCTCAACTCCAGAGGCACCCGATCCTCGTGGGATTCTGCACGGCGCGTGTCTGGCTGAGTACATGTCCCTCTCCATGCCGGCCTGGGTGCTTCCCTTTCCATCAGCAGTTTTCCAGCGATCCCTGGTAAAATTCCTCACCCCAAGTGACTGTTTGCTTGAGGGAGACCAAACCCGCTGAGGCTGAGATGCCCCAGCAGTGCTGGTGGGGCAACGTGTGCATGTACAGGAGCTAGAAGCTCTCCAGTGCCAAAATTTGGGACATTATGGCCCCAGCGTGGTTATTTCACACCTCTTGCTCCCTTACCCTTGGGGCTGGAGAGAAGGGCTTGGGATCACATCCTCACCACCATGCCCCAGCCCTGGAGCGTTTCCAGCAGAGCCAAAATGCCTTTCCCCATCCTGGGGCAGCCGGAGGGATGTTGGCCTTTGACAGTGTCCCGGGAAACCCTCTTTGGAGCTGCAGCACCGGCCACCAACCTCCCTCTGACCAGTTTCACACCGCTGGCTTAGAGGAGCTACCCATGCATACAAGAGTGATATTCACATAGGGTTAGAGCCCCAACCCCAGGGAGGACAAATTCAGGCTTCCAGACAACTTCTTGCAATCCAAACCTAAAAACAAGGACCAGAAATTCTCCTGGGACATGTGCTGTGAGCTCCCCGGCGGTTCCTGCAGGGCAAAACCAGACTGAGAGCCAGCAACAGGCTGCCGAGGCCGGTGGGACCCGCTGGAGGGCAAAATGAGAACACGATGGGACAAAGGAAATGCAAACGATGTGGGAAACTGCAAAAAAAGCATCTTTTTTTCTCCTTTGTTTTAAAAAATAAGCCCATCTCTGCAGGGCGAGGCTGCACAGAGGGACACGCCTGTGTCCCTTGGAGCGGGGCTGGGTGGCAGGCTGCTCGTGGGGGCTAGGGGCCTGAAAGCACCCCCATTTTTCTCATGCTGAAAAAGAGGGAAAACAGGCAAAAGCTTGAAAATAAAACCAAATAGCCACATAAACAACTTGCCTGCCATGGGGTTGCATCTGACATTGCTGAACGTTTGCGTGCTGCAGTGGGCTGTTAAGGGGATGGTGCATCTCATACCGGAGCGTGGATGAAGCGATGCGGGGTAAGAAGGAATGGGGAATTTCCTTCCCATTAAGAAGGAACAGGCTTTGACAGCAAATGCTAAATATTTCCTGCGTTTCAGAGAAGTCCCTCACTCCACAGCCGGCCTGTTTGCGGCCGGTTTTACAGCTGCCTTTACGGTCAAGGGGGAGAGCTAGCAGACAAAACATGCGAAATAAAGCAGCTCGGGAAAACTTCTGGAAGATATTTATGCGCATTCTCGTAAAAAGGGGCAATATTTTAATCTGTCACCTAATGTTTACATAGTTCTGTCTTCATTTTCCATTCTTTAGCAGGCGGCCGCCGCTCCCACTGCGTGTGGGGCTGGGGCCGCTTGTTATTAGAGCACATCCCTGGGCCCAAGGCGGTTCTTGATCTACACGATATAGTAAAAATCACCTTTATTTTCCACCTAAGGGAGATGAGCCGGTGGGCGCAGCGGGTTTGATAGAGCAGAGGTTGCAGAAGCATCTCCCATACGCCTGGCTGGCTGGTGCCACTCTGGGGGCCTGTGGGTCCTCATAAGGCGGGGGGATAAGTGTTGCTGAGCATTAAAAACGCTGCCGAGGCTGTGCTGGAAAGCCCAGCTCATTTTCACTCTGCTCCCTCTTGTAAAGCTCAGTTGCTAAAAATAGTTTGTCTTGTTTAAAGAATAGTGTGTAAAAAGCCCTGAAATTCCCTTGCCGTTTAAAGACACAGAAATAAAAGACTGAAAATTATGACTAGACAATATGAATGGTCTGGCTAAGTAATTTATTACCGTGAGCAAAACCCTTTTTTCCGAATATCCCCACTGCGTGCTAACGTTTCCATCAAGGATGACACAACTGGCTCGTTGGCAGAGCAAAAGTAGACAGATACACACAAATCTCCCCGCGCGGATGTCCTTCCCCATGGTGACAGCAGCGCTAAGATCCATCAGGATGGATGAACGGTCCTGATATCTGTTTGATTTATACCCCAGCTGGACCACAGTAAAAATGAAAATAAGACTCGTAGGAGTTTCTCTTGATAAATACCAGTGTTGTTATCACAGCCCCACTGAGGTCACTTATTTTCTCCTAGCGATTGGCAAGAGCCAAGGAGATATTATGTGGGCCAAGATATTTATGAGAATATATAGCAGTGTCTTTATTAAGATAAAAGGGAAACGTTGGGAAAGATAAAAAAACCCCCAAACCCTAACCTTTATTATCCTTTTAGTAAGGAATTACTGAAGCTACAGTAGTCCTAATGTGGGGAGGGAGGGGGAAACGCCGGCGCAGATCCCGATGTTTCCCTTGGCAGAGCAGCAACGCCGAAATACCGTGGGCAACATTTGCGAATAACAAAAGTTAGCAAATACAATGCTACGGTTTCCAGGGAAACCCAACCTTGGCCTTTGGTCCCATATTTCAGCGGGTTTCATTATCCTCTGTGGATTTAGTATAATGAATTGGCTGTTGATGGATGCTGCTGCCTCTGTGCCGCCTCGTTTACGGAGGTTTCCGCTGTAGCCTGGTTGAGGCGGGATGCTGGTCTCAGTGGAGATGTGCCGTGAGCACCAAAGGCATCAGTGTCCCTTTGGAGGGGTTTCTCCTGGGTTCAGATCGTAGCATATTGGGGGGCCCTCATCAGTCAATTGAGTTTTTTCTTTATTGTGGTCTGTCTGTCCATTTTCTGCATAAATAAGAAGCATTTATGGATTTCTCGTACCTTTCCAGCACTGAAACCCTGACTCAGCTGGTCATGTGAAAGAGTTTTTTATATTATACCATCCATACCTCGTACAAGTTCTTCCAGCTGATTGCTTTATTAATTATCCATAGAACCAACGACACCAAACAAGGTTTAATGAGTGTCTCCTGATTGGGATTATCTGCTGAGGTTTCTGCATGGACAGCTCTCTCTTTACAGCACCGGTTGCTGCTCCAAGCCAGAATTCATAAAGTACAAAATCTGGAGCAAAGCCCCTCTTACGGCAAAATCCTTGCTGAAAGCATTTTTGCCTCGCTCCTTTTATAAAAGACCCCCAGGAAATCTAGACCAAATGGGAAGTTCTTGCTAGTCAAAATTACTTTATATGTGTATATATATAAAAGCTAGCCTAAAGCAGAAGCCGGAGGCTGGGGCAGTCCTGTGGTTGAAATCCTGGGACCAGCCACGCGTTCCTGTGCTGGGCTTGGATGGGGTTTCATGGGCATGAACTTGGGCATGAACCCTTATAGACCCATCCCCTCTCCCAGCACAAATTGCTGGAAATAGCTTTTTATTGCCATTTGAACCAGAGGAACAGCGTGGTGAAGAGGTTTCCAAAGGATATGAGTAACTGAGATCACAGAGAGCCTACTATTACCCAGAACAAATAGGCAATGGGTAAAAAGTACTGAAAAAAGGGGCTGCTGTTTTTTTGTGGGGGTGTTTTGTAATAGATCAGTCTCTAAACACATTGCCTGAGATCACTTAGGAAATGTGGTCTACCTGGGACACGTTGGTGGCACCCGGGTATCAACCTACCCTTCCTAGGCAAAACCAAGCCAAGCACCTCAAAAACTGAGGCGAAGCAACTCTCCCTTCACTTCATTTTTCTTCTTAGCAAAGGCACAATTTTATGCATAGAATCGTTTGGGTTGGAAGAGACCCTTAAGATCATCATGTTAAACTAACAGTGCCAAGTTACCACTAAACCATGTCCCTCAGCACCCCATCTACACGTCTTTTAAATACCTCGAGTGGTGACTCAACCACCCGGCCAGCTTTAGGATGTGAAAGCCACAGGGGTGTCTTCCCCCCGCCCCCTTTAATTATACCTGAGCCGTAGTTGAAGTGAAAGCTGTCGTAGGGAATTTGCGTTTCTGGGCAGGCTTCATGAGATGCATCCCCCAAAAAATCCTTCACAAGATTTGCTTTTTCCACGTGTTGGTATGCGAGCGATGGTCTTAGATCAGCAGGGAACCAGCAGCTCCATCAGGGGCAGAGGACCAGGGGCGAGGATGGAAACGTGGCCCCTCTCGCTGTCACCAAAATCCCCGTCTGCACTTGCCTGTGCTTTGGGAATTGGGGCTCCAAGGAAAGGATGCTCTTCTTTTGAATCTTGGCCACCTCCTCTGCTTTTTTCCTTCCCTTGTGCAAACACTCGTAGGCAGTTCTTTTTCCTGCGGTGCTTTGCAGCGTGGGCCAGGACTTGACGAGTGACTCGTCATTTTGAGTGCCAAAGGCGAGAAATGTTTTCTTTAGAAATTAAATGCTCGGCACATTCAGAAAACAAATCCCCTTTAAGGTGTCTCCTGAAGAGGCTCCAAATAGGAAAGTGTTTGCAATTAAGCCATTTTACAAAAACATTGGCTTCTGTGCTTAGTGGCTGAACTTCTTTCATCTTCTCTTGGTAAATATCAGTAGTGGGTTTTGGAAATTTGAGCAAATTTACCATTTCACCTCGTAAATGAACTGACAATGAAACAATATCCTTGAAAATGTCGGTTATATTTTGTCGGTTAATTGTGTGTCTTGTGATGGTTGGAGCAGCCTATAAAATCTTAACCCATTAAAAAGCTCGGATCAAATCTGGTCTTCGTTTTTGGACGCGTACGGCTGGTGTCTCTGTGCAATTAGGGTAATCCCAGAGTACACAGTTTGCTCTTCAGGCTCATTCTTTTGTGTTTCCCATACGTATTTAATTTTTTAAGCAACGCGTTTCCACTTTTCCTGATATTGTACTCTTTTGTACTTACCGAAATACATAATCGCTAAAGAGATTCTCATGCGATGGCTTCATTCTGAAACAATGTCACAGGGATAAAGTTCAGAGCAGCCCTCACCTGCTCCTAATTTATTGCAAACACAATTAAAGTTTTATCTGAGGTCTTCTTTCTTGAACTTCACTGCTCTGCGTTTTCATCAAGCACATAAAAGAGGATTTCTGTCCTTTTTCCAGCCATTTAGCGGTGCAGAGGTGCTCGTGGAGGAATTTGCTTTCTGGAAGGGACTCCTCTGAAAGCTTCCCGCCAGTTCATCACAATTTTCCCGTCGTAAAAGCGAACCAGGAAAGGGGTGGGTAGTAAAAAGACGAAGAGATGTTAAGTGCAGCACATCTGAAACGGCCGCCCTGTAAAATCATGTTAGGTTACATCCGATTCCTCCCTGCTGGGGTGACTTGACTTTTCAGGTGGGGAGGTGATGGGTCTATTTGGAGTTTTAACTATTCCATGCTTGAGAATTAAGCCCTTTTCCCTCATATTTTTATCTGGCATGAGAGCAGCTGAGCCCATTCTTTAGCTTCTTTATTTGGGCATCATCCCCATCATCAGAAACGTAAGCTTGGCTCCGAGGGGAAGGCTTATAACCAGATTGCAGTAGCTGTTGTTCCGTCTAAAACACACTATAAACACCATGTAAACAACAGGTAAAATAACAAACAGCGCTGGGAACCGTTTAAAGACGGCTTCTGCCGCTGGCGACTGCTCTTCTTGGGAATTTCACGTTTCTTTAAATGAAACCTAACAGCAAGAAGCCTTTTATTTTGCTAATGTTTCCAACAGCTCGGCCTTTTGCTCTTGCTGTGGATCCGTCCTCTGCAGAGGCACGGAGACATGGCTTTTACACCCCTGGCATGGCAATTCCCTCGTATACAGTATAATATTCTCTCTTTTATGGGCAATTTCAGGTGACTGCATCCTGTTTTTTAATCACGCTTCTCTCTCATACGGACAAGCAAGTCGGTCAGGACCAGGTTTGGGTGACTGGGTAGTCCCAATGAGGTTCAATTTTGGGATAGCGGTTTCTAACACATTGCATTTCAACACAGAGCGATATTTTACAGCCCGAGAAGCCGGTGCAATGGTCCTTGCACCGTATCATGTGCTCTAACAATAATGAAAGCATTTTGCACATTTGTAATATAGCATCTCCTAACCGAGCATCCCCAAGCGCTCCAGAAAAATTAATTCGGTCTCACAGAGGTCCCTTGAGGCGCATGAGCAGCGGTATTGCCATGCCAGAAACACGGACACTTAGAAAGGCTGATGATAAACACTTTAATTGGGCCCTCGCTGGGGTAATTGCAGCAGCAGCAGCCCTGGCTGGTGGGAGAAGGGGAGGAAAGGAGCCTGTCCCTTCTCCGTGGGGAAAGCAGGGAGTGAGCATCCTTAAGGAAACTGCAACTGCTTTTACGTGTTTCTGGGCTGTCATAAGGGAAATACATTTACGCCTTTGGTTTTGCTTCCTTGCTCCCAGTGAGGTCAGGGAAACCACATTTCATTGCTCCCAGCTAGTATCGCTTTGGATTGCAGATGTTATGAGCTAAACTGACGGGAGGTGCATTAAATTAGTGATAAAGTCTATAACAGCTTTTGCGCAGGGGTGATGGTGTTTCGGTGCCTCCGCCGAGAAGCTTATTTTCCCTTGCTATAAAGGAGCAATAACCGATGGAGGCAGGGAAGAGCCGGTGCTGGCTCTCTGGTCCTCCATCAGCACGCTGGCAGCCGGGGGAGAGCCGCGGCCACAGATGCTTAACTTCACAGCAGAGTTTCCCATCAGCAGAAGAAAGTTTGGAAGCACGAACCCAAGGAAGACAGGGACAGCCCCGAGCTCAGCGTGCCAATGCAGATCCCGGCGTGCCAAACCGGGATAAAGCAGGAAACCGCTCAGACTGCAATAAACTTGTTATTGTTTTCAAGGAAGGGGATTAATTAACTATCTATGGAATGAGCTGGATAAATCAAGCATGACAGGCAACTTCTAAATCAAATGAATACTTCAAAGACTACTTTCAAGTGACTGCAGCGGGGCAGGGTTGCAGCCTGGGGGTTCCCACGTAGTTCTTTAGGCCACCGCCTGTACGGCTTCCTATGGAACCGTATGGTGATGTGGCAAATTGCTGCCTTGATGGAGTGATGGGCTGGGTGACCATGGGAAGATCCAGTGGGTTTGGGGGTCCCCAGGGTCAAGGCTTGGCTGGGAAACCCAGTGGTGCTGTCCCGCTCCCATTACACGTGTACATGCCCTGCTCAGCTCTGGGGGCTGAAGGCACCTAACGATCATCCATTAATTAACCCCCAGGACATGCCTGTGAGCTGAGCGCTGTTAGCATCCTCTGCTTCCCTGGGGAGCTGGATGTTGTGCTGCCAGCAAACCGGCTTGATTTCCCTGTCGCGGAGGAGGAGATCTCGGCAGAAATACTGTAGGAGGCTGCTCCGGGGGTGTTTTCATAAGCAAAGTGCTTCCACGCTAAATGAAAAATTGGAAAGAAGCGTGTCTTATATCAAGGATCCCAGTGAATGAGCTGTGACTCATGAGTCCTGAACGAGAAACTTGCCGCCATCTGTCTTTATTTTACCACCCCGCCTGACTTAGCTCAGCCACGCAGTGACAAGCTGCTGCTGATGCGGCGGCGGAGGGGCTGGCATCACCTTGCACGCTCCTAGCAGGACACCCCAGCCTTACCCAGCCGGACGTTCCCCCAGACCTGCAGCGTACAGAGGGCTCAGGAGGGCTGGCACAGCCCTGGGAAGCTCAGGCAGGTGGTGTTGCCTCTGCAAGTCCCCGGCATGGGAGGACTACAGCATCCCCGGGGGATGATCCGTGTCCTTCCTTGTCACCCATCCTCTTTCTGTTGAACCAAGAGGCTGAGGTGGACCTTCGCTTCCAGTTAACCACAAAAATAAACAAGGAAAATACATTATGCATGTACAGAAAGAGTGTGAGTTAATGAAACATAACTGCGGTCTTCCGGACTAATGTAACATTTGCATTTTTCTAACTTTAGTAATTTGCCAGACTTTGGCTCTGGCTTCAATGAAAGAATAATTACTTGTTTTCATAAAGAGGAGTGTTGATTTAAAACTGCTAGCTCCGCTTTGTGAATTCAAGGGGAAATGCTTTACTTCGTATCAATCAAGCTCTTTTAAGCGATGCAAGTTCATTTCATGCTCTTCTCCTTGATTTCGGTACCCTGTGTTCAGCAGCAAGAGCAAAGCACAGAAATAAAATGAAGTTTGTTTTGCAAAAATAGCTTTTGCAGAAGAACATGGAAGAAATGGAAGGTTTAAAGCTAACGCCTTGCTTTGTTCTGCCTTGTTTGTCAGGAATAGACAAGAGAGTGATGAAATGGCGAGTATCTTGTGCTGCGAGTCCAGGTGCCCAGCTGAAATGCCACTTCCAGGTGTCCTGTATGCTCTGTGGCACCTCCAGAAGACAAAGACCACCCAAGACTTTGGCCATCACCTGGAAATGCTCCATCACCTGGGGACTTTGGGATGCCTGGTCCCGTACCTTTGGCATCTCCAGGAACTGGTTGAAGCTGACTTGAGAGGTTGGTGAACCTGCAGATGGGTCCCAGGAGAGGCTGGAGAACATCTCCCAACCCACGTGGTTGCAGAAGGACAGGTGAGGATCAAGGGACAACATTCACGTTAATTGTCTCACTGGCTTCGGCATCGGATCAGGGAACGCTTACTGCATCCACCCACATTGAGGGTGTCGGGAATTGCTTTCCACTGTAAGAGATCTTTGAGCCTCATTCTGGGGAGTGGAAAGGCCTTAGGAAGAATTGTAAAAATAATGTGAACCTTCAAACATGTACCTTACAGTATCTGGCAAATAAAATTGATCTGTCTGGCTTAGCAAAGCATGCACTTAGAGGTGAGCTGCGAGGGGTTCAGGATGGCAACGTGGAAGAGACTTCTGAAAGCTCTTTAATCTGGTGGAAAACAGCATGAGATCCTGCAACTGGAAAGTCAAATTCGGACTAGGAATAAGGGGCAACATTTCAAGAGAAAAGAAAATATGTATACAAATAACCAATGAAACGATGTGGAGGGGACCTGCTGTTCTCCGGCTGGGTGTCCGTGGTCACCTCAACCCATGTTTCATGAGAGGTGGAACGTCTCTTTTAGCCTCATCTCTTAATGCAATTTATTTCTATACCTGGCCCCATGGTTACACATTTGTCCATGGTGAAGTCAAGCCTTTGATCTAAACAGGAAATAAAGAAACGTCATTTTAAATAAGTTCTTTTTAATTCAGATTTACAGGGAAATATCCCCATTAGAAAAACAAGGGTCAGTTGGCAAGGTCTGGATGCCAAGACGCCCTTTGGGCATCCTCGGAGAGACCCAGCTGTGTAAGCAATGAACTCCCAAGTCCAGGGCTGGGTTCAGTACGCAGGCCTAGGGGGCTGAACATCGCTAGTCTTTGCTAGGGTTGCATGTTGGAGAGCCAAGGTAATCATCTAATTCTTTGGGTAAAAAGCTTCTGCTTTTGCTTATCCATAGATTAGAGTCTGACTCTTTTTTTTCCCCTGTAACCCTCACTTTGCACACTGGAATGTAAGATGCATTTTCCCTTTTCTCATCCTTATTTATCTTGGTGAGGTTCTAATTGTTCCTGTAAGCCCTGATTCCCAGAGGGCACACCGCCAAACTGAAAGGACTCTTTCCACTTCCAAACCCGACGGCTGCAATGCTTCACTGTGTTTTTAAATCTCTTTCTTAGCTAGTGTTTCGGAAACTTGCCATTCTTTAAAGTGGCTTCAGTTTTGATATTCCTGTTTATTGCTCATGAAAGCAAAAAAAAAAAACAACAAAAAAGAGACTGCTCCTCTTCCTCCTCGCCTTTCCCAAGACACAAAATGAGCAGCCTTCTTACCGGCTTTTGTAAATGATCACCGACTGACATCTCCTATCAATGCGCTTCCAGGAGTGACATAGCGTAAAAAATAAGAAAGGACCACGAGAAGAGCATCCCATTCAGCACGTCTCGGTGGCAGCCAGCCGTGGAGCACTCAGCACCCACGCATCACTGCCTGAGAGGTAGCTCTCCTCACAGGGGGGAAAAAAAAAAAACAACAACCCAAAAAACAAAGCAAAAGAACGAAACTCGCCGCATTCAATCTGCTGTTCATTTCAGCAGTTATGGAACAATAATTGTGTGTATTCCCCATGGTCGCAGGGGTGATGGCTGTAGTAGATATGGGCCAGAGAATACAATCGCAGGGAAATTTCTCTCCGTCCTTAATGGACTTGTATCCTACCCGTAGGCAGCGGAGTGTCCTAATCTCTTCCTAGCGGGGTCTGTCTCACTGTGGGGTCATTGCAGGGACCCTCTTGGCTTTGCCTGGTTTGGCAAATTCCTTACGGGCCAGATGCTGCCGCCTTCATCCACACTAAGTGGTGCCTTGCCCAGGGCCACCATCCGACGGGAGGGCAATGGGCACCGCAGGGATGCAGGGAGCGGAGCGGGAGGCTGCGGGGGGCCCTCGGAGCTGCGCCGTCCCCGCTCCTCATTTTAGTGGGGATTTATTTGTAAACTGAGCAAACCAAGGAATTTCTCCTCTTCGCTTAAGTGAAGAGAAAAAAACAACAACCCAACGATGCACCAGCTAAAGAACACTTCTTCCTAACCTGTGTCCTTCGTGGATATTTTTCTGCAGTATTTCTGGCTAATTATGTTATGAAAGACCAAAGGCTTCTCTCCAAAGCCTTTCTGCAGCCTTTGCCAAAGACGTTCTTAAAAAAAAAAAAAAAAAAAAAAATCAATGCTGTTTTACCCCTTTGCCTGGAATAAATCCTGCCAAGAGAGTAAAACAACCGGAGAGCCTCACCTTTTTGTTATTGCCGTGTACTATTACTGCAGTCACACAGAAAATAATAAGATTCAATAATAATTGTTTTTAACTCTCCACCAGCACATGGAGAACGGGATACATCACAGCTGTTTGCAGGCATTTAGCACCATTAGATGCCTTTTTTATGGGGAGCAAAGTCCTCGCTCTCGCTTTGGGCTAGCTATTGCTGCGGAGGAAGAAATGAGGTTAGCAGGTTGCCACGGCAAAATCTCTAATTTTTGAGCAGAAAAAAAAAAATAGCTCTGCCTTCTTGTTTCCTTCCAGCTCCTAAAACATTCACCCTTGATCACCAACCTGGGTGTCGTTCCTGGTCCTCATGCGGGGCACCGTTCCTGCAGAGCTTGGGGACCTTCTCTCTTTTCCCCTTGCAAGCCATCAGGGAGATGTCCTGGCTCTCCAGGGGTGCTCCTTCTCCTCCCTTTCCATTCATTTGCTGTCTGGCGTCGGTTGGAGGCATCATTCCCATCACAGGTATAATATGGAAGTAAATGATGGAGTTATTTGTGGGGTTTCGAGAGCTGAGCTGCTGAGCACTTGGAAATCTCAAAGATCCACCTCATTAGGTTAATTGAGCAATTACAGTTTCTGCAAACCATGAAGGAAAGATAGGACCTGAAAATCATGGAAAAATACCGACTGAATGGCTGTCTTTTCTTTGTGTTACTTACGTGACGTTAGGGACTGACAGTGGAATCAAGGCAAGAGAGAAAAATGAGAACGAGAGTGTAAAACCAGCCAGCTCATGGAAAAGCCAAGAACCCACCCTTGTCTTTTGCTGTACAAGGAGACGTGAACTACCTTTATCTCAAGGTCAGGGCAGCATTTAGGGAGAACTCCTTTTATACTGCCATTTCTTCCATTTTTTTTAGTTCAATGTTTGACAGCACTTTGAATATTCACCTTGAAATGTGGCTGTACTTCTATTTGCTGTTCCCCCCATACTGGACAAGAGGCTTGAAATCAGAGTTGGATTGGATTTGTAAGGTTTTGGAAAGGTTTGGGAAGTTTGCGGTCTTAAAATGGATGCTGTTAAAGCTATTCCAACACAACTGGAAAGAAAGGACTTGTGCTTTGTGAAGCATGTCATTGGGTGGCTCGGTACTTGCCACATCAAACATTTAGAACCCTGATACATTTATCTTAAAAGATAATGATGGACCACTGGGGTGATGGTAGGGAAAAAAAAAAAAAAAAGGAAAAATGGAAGCTGACCTGTCATTTCAGAGCCATTTATGTCCCTTTTTATGTCCCCAGCTGTTTAGTTTGCTGGTGAACCTCCTCCTTTCCAAACCTCCCAAGGCACACGGAGGTATCTGCCGTTGCGTGTCTGCCCGAGTCCCCAGGACGACATCTTGCACGTTACGCTCCACCATCGCCGTTAGATCCTCCCATAAACATGAACATTTTTTATGTCTGTCACGGGCCTCCTCTCACGTAGATTGCCTTCAGGCTGAACTTTTGTGTAATATATTTTGACACCCCATATGGTCCCCACGGTTGTCTCAGGCACAAGCTGAAATCTTGCTCGTGTTGTTGGCAACTGCCGATATCTGGAAGCAGTCTGTCTTTTTTTTTCTTCCACGGCGATATTCACGTTTGGGAAGATTAATGTGATGATCAGGCACTGGCAAGGAGATGGAGTAGATGACCTAATAGGTCTTTTCCATCTCTAGTTCCTGCGTTTTATTAAGTGGAATTCTTTGTTGCCGTGGCACTAATTTGTCTGAGCTGTCACCGCGGAGGGAAGGCAGAAGAGGTGGCACTAACAGTGTCATCTAAATCCATCTTTTTTTTTGGCACCTCTGCCCCTGTGAATCAAGCGTCCCATCTGGTGAGCGGGCAGATTGCCATGCCGGCAGATGGGCAGGAGTGTATCTAGCTATGAGACCATGTATGATTATCAAACGTGTTGTTGGGCGAGGATTTCCAGCAGGAATATCAAAACAACTTTTCGTAATGAGCTTCTGGTTCCCGGGGAAAAAGAGACGGGCCATTTAGCTCCCCAAGAAACCGGCCAAAATTCAGCCCCCGGGGCCGAGCGGCGTTGGGGCTGGCAGGGGGAGGAAGGCCAGCGATGCCTCCCCGATGTGCCGTTGGGTACCGGCGGTTTGCCGAGCGGCAGCCGGATGCTGGCAGCCAGCGCTACCTGCGGCACCAGGATGCCATCCCTGCGGGAGGGAGGTCGGAGCAACGAGGGATCCCGCTTCTCCTCTCGGAGCTGCAACCCGCCACCGGAGATTTTCACACAGAAAAACGCACCTTTGGTCAAAAGGTTCTTCTAAGAGGGAGCTCATAATTAAAAAATTAACGTTGCAACTGCTATGCACACCTTTTACACCAACATGAGCATTTGCCTTCAGGCCTCGTTCCTGTAGCTGTGACATAAACACCGACAAGGCATTATTTGGTGCCACAGAGTATTTTTAGCTGGACATCTATTATTCAAAATAATTTTACTTTCCCAGGAAATGTGAAAAGCTATTTTTCTCTTAACATCCAATATATTTCTTCCTATTTCAGTCACCTGACAGAGCCAAACACTTTCCACCTGGGGACAATGTTGAGTGCAGGGACTCTCACTAGAGGTGGCTTCACTGGATGAGCGGCGCTGGGCATCACGGGGAGGGCAGTGGGGTTCATTTTCTCCTTCTCACACCAGTCCCCTCTGATTTAACCAAATCTTGTTGCACTAGAACAAACACATATGCCTTCAGACGGTCCTCGGTGCCCATCAAATCTGGAGCTGTGGCTCTCTGTTACACCAGGGAAGATGGTGAGGGTGGTGCTGGTGCTGCAGCAACCTGCGCTCATCCAATGGGATTTATTAGCACGGGCTCTCTGCCACCAAAATGTGGCTGAATTTAATCTGGGTCCAAGCTGAGACGTGGTGCGGCAAAGCTCTGCCCGTGCCACGCCATCCCTGGGCTAACGAGCCTGGGCGCCGCTCGCTCGGTGTGGAGCCGCTCCTGGTCTGCAGAGCGTGGTGCAATTCGTCTGAAACTGGATAAATTGCCCAGGAATCACGTCCAAATGGAAATTCACTGAATGGCATTTTTAATATGCAAATGTGGTGCTCAGAGCAGCAGTTTAGATACTGAGTAAATAGGAACTGCAGCAGGAAAATCAACATCCCTTCATCCCTACTGAGCTGCGCCACCCTCCATGAACCCTCCTGTGATACAGACCTGGGGGGGACATTGCCCAGCGCTACAGGTGAGACCCCCACTGATTTCAGTAGACACAGGATTTTGTGCCAGGCTTTCAAGCAAAAACCACGGTGTACGTTGAGTTAGAGATCAAGCAAAAGAGTTTGAAGGCAGATGGGTATACATGGTCTGTACGCTAGCTGATGGAGGGGAGCGGGGAGGAGCAGCATCTTCAGCAGCGCTCCCGTCCTTAGCAGAAGGGCCATGCTGTGGAAGTGCTTTCTTTTGTTTCGCAACACCCGAGCGGAGATGGTTTTGATAACGAGGGAATGACAGTTCTGGCCTCGCTGTAGCTAGATGGATCTATGTGGAATGGGGTCCTGTGATGTAAAGCTTTTTAAATGCTCTCCAGATTGCTTTTGAGGTGGGTTCAGTGACCCTTCGTCAGGTCTCCTTCCAACACACCTTCTTCCAAATGGCAGATCCTTGTGCTCCGGCACCGTTCCCTCCCCAAACTGAGCCAGTGCCAGGAGCTGGGCACCCCCCTTCTTGGTTGGCTGTGGTGGGTGCCCATGGGAGCCCAGCGACTGCTGTGCTCACAGCCCCTGCCACATCCAAGGACACCCTTCAGGAAAACCTGCCCAGAAGACCTCCATGCTGGCTGGCCAGGAGATCGTGGTGAACTGAGCAATGCCATGAAGCTAACAACAGCATCAGGGGAACTATAAGACCATGGAGTTTCATGAAAAAGACATTATTTAGGGGGCTCTCCTGCCTGGGCCTCTCACCCTCTACACATGCTGCTTGTTCAGCAAAGACGTCAGCTCAAGACATCTCCTTGCTCCTGCTTCTCAGTCCAAACTCTCAAGGATCTACAGGAGGAGAATAATGAGTACAATGTTTGGGAGCAGATCTTTACTTCACTCTAACCCCGCTGGGTTAAATATCATCCTGTGAAAGCCCTGCGTGACTGCTGATGTGGTATGCCCCATGCTCTCTCATCACAGACATCCTGTGGTCCTCATGGTCCCACAACCCAAAAAGATGCGTGATCACCTTCCAAGGTGGTGTCCCTTATGGTGGTTTTCAGGCTAGAAACAAAAAGATGAAGTGATTTACTTTCCAATATAAGATTGAATATGGCTAGAAGACCAGTTGCAGTGACATTTAAAAATAATATGAGCTGATACTATGCATTATGGAAAATGGAGATGCTCCCAAGCCCAGAGCTCCAGCTGGACAGCTGGCCATGGTGTTCCCATGCATGCCAGCCTGCAGGAGCTGGACCAGGCTGCTGCTGGGGTAAATCCCAAACCCCTGGCCCGGGATGCTGCGTTGCCACCAACCTCCCAGGCAAGGGCAGAAGCAGGTCTGCAGCCAATGCAATACCACCAAATTTTGTTGACCTGGCAATATCAAATCCACTACTTGGGGTGGAAAATAGTTGAGTTCTTACCTATTTTTTCAAGGACTACGTGCATTCTAGGCTTGAGTAACTCATTTTTTCTACTCCATGCCTTTCATCTCCTGGAGCTAGGAGCAGAAGGTCGCACTCAAACGGATGGTGGGCTCCGACCACGGTGTTTCCTACAGAGCGCAGACCGACGTGTTTCCCCAAGGAGAGGATTTCTGTGGTGGGAGAAGCCAGGGCCAGTCCCCAAGGGCTCGGTATATGACCAGATGTGAATTTAATGAACTCAAATTGAAAAACAAATAGAAAATAAAAAGTAGAAGATAAAACAGAAAGAAAGAAGAGACTGTGTCAAATGGTTTTCATTAGCACCGCAAAGTTGTCCAGCCAGGAATGATTTGTAACTCGTAGGGATTTCCCAGTGGAAATGCAAAAAGTCTAATTATACAGAAATGGTGAGGACCAAAAGAAGAGCAATTCCCAGAAACAAATCTGCCGTGCAGCATATCAATGTGTTAAAGGCATCTTTTTCAGACTGGAAGCCAGATCAATTTATATTTATTCCTCAGACCAGTGGAAAGCGTGGTCCTATTTGTGGGATTAAGGTACAGAAAATACTTTTTGCTAATAAGTAATTCACTTTTGGAAAGCAAATAAGAAGGGGGGAAAAAAAAAGTGGTAAAAGGACCTGAAAAGGTTTTTGGGTGAAACAAAGAGGTAAACAGCATGACTGGGTCTTCACAATAAAGCTCCTCCATACTGTTTGATTTTAATTTCGGATCTCAATTAGAGGTCAGCCAAAGGTAATTGAAAAATAGCTGAGATGTGGAATTAAATGGCAACTGCCCACACATCTACAGACTTCAGTCGTCCAGGCCCTCCATGTGGATACGTTTTTTTACCACAAGCTGGGCAGATTTGTTCCTGCCTTATTAGAAATAATTCTCCCAGAGTGTCTGAGCCCTTTGCTCCAAGCTGAGCGTCTAATTATCATAGAAGATACCCTTTAACATCTCTACCCTGAGTGTATGTGGAATTAGGGGCCGTTCTGAGCCAGGGAAGTAGCTGCTTGTAAATCAGAGGGTGAAGCTGCTGAGCTCCCTCTGCTTTCCGAGCCCATGCAGGGCTCTTCAAGCATCGACTTGCGCTTTTTTGCACTTCAGTGAAATGCCCCTGCTTCTGTGTGATATAATATACTGACGCATGATTTTAGACATAACAACAAACAGCCCGGATGAAAAAGAGCCAGATAAACCCATACGAAGTCATTTATTAACAGAGGTCCTACCTCGGGTATTTCTTTAAACTCTGCATGGCTTTTTTTCCTGCCAAATTCACTTTGTGATGTTGAAAACTATTTTTTTTTTTTATTTTCCTTATCAAGATAGTTATTTTCCACTTGGCAAACACTGAGTTTTATTAGTTATTCCTAATGGAGCCTGAAATGATTATGGCTTTCCCCCCCCTGTTTATTTCTCTTGTATGTTCATCACAACTGAAATCAGCTCATTTCTTGGATCTGGATGATTTTGGTGAATATCACCATGGGGCCGACTGTCTGGGACTGGGGAGCAAACTACTAGAAGGGTTGTCATGTTACATTTTGTTGTGCTGCAGCAATTCTATAGAGACCAATATGTGTTTGTCTTGGTTAGACACGACCAAAGTTCTCCCGGGCATCCTTCAGAGGCACACTTGGACGGGTGGAGAAATGCTGATGAAGGTCCCATCAGCGCATATAGGATAATTTGTCCCAGGGTTTGGGAAGATACCCCTCCTGCTCTCTCCTAAAACCTATGGCTCCATTTGTTATCACTATAAAACACAGGGTTGGATTTTCAGCCATTTCCCTGCTCCATGCCCCAGCTCCGGGCATGCTGTGCCGCCTCTCCTGTCCCCCTCTGCAGGACCCGGACCAGCCACCCTCCTGGAGCAGCCTCTCTGTGTTTCCATGGACAAACAGCCGAACCTTCAGCATGTTTCTAGCCCCTGTGATTTTCACAAGGGACCTGATTAATGCAGGTGTCACTGTGCAAAGACACATTGATAGATCTCTGTGTTCCTGGTCAGACAGATCCCTTCCTCCAGCTCTGTGATCTGAACAGAAGAACCAGCCCAGCACGTGGCTGGACTTCCACAAGAGGCACATCCTATGATAAACAGAACAAAAGCTGATAATGGATTTTCTGGGAGTAGGATCTGAGCTTTAAATCCACGTCCCTTTCCTCTGTCAGTAAATCATCACGGTGCTTTTATCCATGTCATCCCTTGTGATGGACTTTGTTCCAGACACACAGCTCCGTAAGTATAACACCCCCCAAACAACCCTTGAGCTGACCTAGGGAAACTAATAAAAGCCTAAAAGTGTGTCCCTGCCCCAATTTCCCTGCCCCCCTGAGGCACTTTGGGGGGGGATTTGGGCCAGCCTCAGGAAGCACGTGCCCTGAGCCACTTTGCTGTGTCCAAGAGGGCTGGTGCCGGCTGCTTCCCATCCCAGGGTGCCGCCAGACACGAGGATGGAGCCCAGTGCGTCCCGGAGCAAATCCAGATGCAAACCTCAGCAGCTGAATGGAGTCACGTGCAGCGGCCCATGAAATTAATGCAGAAAGAGCCGCAGGCTCTGCAAGGTAATTTGCAACTCCGGGATGGTCCAAGACTCGATGATCCTAAAGGTCTTTTCCAACCTAAATGATTTTGAGAGCAGAAGTTAAACTGCCAGGACTGCTTCCTAGAAATTACTGCCATTTATCCTGCACCGTTGCAAGGTGAGCATTCACCATGTTTATGAAGGTTATTTATTCAAGTGGTGCTTACTTCATTCCTCTCTTTGGGTCATTTTTCGTATTTCATAGGTGCCCACATCTGATGAAATCTCAGTTCTTGTGGCAGCTCCTCCAAACTCTTCGTGCCAAGGTGCCTGGGGAGGGGATGGGGGGCACCAAGCCAAGGGCTGGGGCTGCTTGAGAACACACCAAGAGGCTTTCCCTGCTGACGGCTCCAGCCCAGCCATGCCGAAGGGTCTCCGAAGAGGAGACTGTGTCCCATCCATGGGGAGAGCTCTGGGTGTGCGTGGGTCCGGGTGACCCCGGGCAGGGCTCCTGCCGCAGTGCCCGGCTCCACTGGCCTGCCTGGCAGCGGATGCTCCGAACCGCTCTGCAGCGACTTCCCAGAATAAAGCTCGTTTCCTTGGGTGGGGAAAAATTAATTAATCCATGGCGAGCATACAGCTCCATTTAGTCCTTAAAGGAATGAATCACGGTGCTAGGAAGTGCCGTGCTTTGGGGCTGGCTCCTTCCCCCACGCAGAGCCCTCGCTCCTCGCAATCCCATGGCCATCAAGGGCCCTCCTTGTGTATAAAGCAAAGACCCCAAAAGCTGGAGTCGTGTTTCATGAATTTCCTTTGATGGAAACACTCCCCGCATTAACTGGATTAATGCTATTTTTGCCTAGGGTTTGAGGTGGTTTTTTTGGTTTTTTTTTCTTTTTCTCCCCAGAAAATCCTTCCTAGTTTAAATTTTTCACTGCTTGTAAAGTGTCCCATTATAGTGCTCTGGGCAGGAGGAGATTAACGTCAGGTCCCATTTATGCATCACTTTGGATCAGAAAAGCTTGGCCAACCCTTTGTAACGCTCTGTTCTTCTTGGGGGGTGGGGGGGATTAAAAATTTACTATTGCAAAAAAACACCCCATTGTCACTGGCTGAGATACATCTTTCAGAGAAATTCCCTTTGCCATAATAACTGATTTATTGTGGTTGGCTGGCTACGAAGCAGCTGAAGTGGGGTGATCCCTGCCAGACTCATTAAATGATTCCTAATGTTGACGGAGGACTTTATATTGTGGTTATAAAAGCAGAAGGTTCGGTATTTGTTGGAAAAGCCTCTTTCCCGAGGGCGAGCGCGGAGGATGGGAGGAAGCTCTCCAGCGGTACCCATGTGTAAGCAATAAGCAGAGGAATGCTCTCGGAAACTGCAGCTTGAAGGATTTACTTTGGCATGGGTTTGGGTTGCCTGGGATGGGAGGGAAGCTCTCAGGGAGGCGCAGGGGCTCTGGGCGTGGGGATTCGGCTCTCTTCTGGGCTGGGAAAGGAAAGTTTAAAAGTCTTTTCGCGTAGTCCTGCCAGGTGCGGTACCGCGGCACGCTGGCTCCTTCCCACCGCCCTGGCTGCTGCCAGGCCAGTCACGCGTGGAGGTGTGAAAGCATCGAGGTCTTCGTTTCCCCTTGAGCCAGGTCCTTGTGACTGTTGAGAGCAGCCCTGAGGAGAAGGACTTGGGGGTGTTGGTGGATGAGAAGCTCAACGTGAGCCGGCAACATGCGCTGGCAGCCCAGAAACCCCCCCGCAGCCTGGGCTGCATCCCCAGCAGCGTGGGCAGGGGGGCGAGGGGGGGATTCTGCCCCTCTGCTCCGCTCTGTGAGACCCCCCTGCAGCGCTGCCTCCAGCTCTGGGGCACCAACAGCAGAAGGACACGGAGCTGTTGGAGCGGGGCCAGAGGAGACACTTTCTTTATGGATTTTATTTTACAGTTTTGAAAAACCTTTGTGTTTAGCCAGAGACAGTGAGAAAATGACTTTTTTCTGTTCTTGCCCTTGAAAAAATGCTGGGGGAGGGCAGGTGCCATGTGCTGGGGGCTACTCTGTGGCACAGGGCTGAACTGGGATATCCCAACCGGTGGGAATGGGCCCACTCATTTAAAATGTGCAAGTGAAAAAAGAAAGAGAAAGAGAAATAGAAAGAGAAGGAGAAAGAGGAAGAGAAAGAGAACAAAAAAAACCAAACAGAAACAAAAAGAAAAAAGGAAAAGAAAAAGGAAAAGGACAAGAAAAAGGAAAAGGACAAGAAAAAGGAAAAGGAAAAGAAAAAGAAAAAAGGAAAAAGAAAAAGAAAAAGAAAAAGAAAAAGAAAAAGAAAAAGAAAAAGAAAAAGAAAAAGAAAAAGAAAAAGAAAAAAAAAGAAAAAGAAAAAGAAAAGAAAAAGAAAGAAAAAAGAAAAAGAAAAAGAGGAGAAAGAGAAGGAGAAGAAGGAAAAAAGAAGGGGAAGGGGAAGGGGAAGGGGAAGGGGAAGGGGAAGGGGAAGGGGAGGGAAGGGAAGGGAAGGGAAGGGAAGGGAAGGGAAGGGAAGGGAAGGGGAAGGGGAGGGAAGGGAAGGGAAGGGAAGGGAAGGGAAGGGAAGGGAAGGGAAGGGAAGGGAAGGGAAGGGAAGGGAAGGGAAGGGAAGGGAAGGGAAGGGAAGGGAAGGGAAGGGAAGGGAAGGGAAGGGAAGGGAAGGGAAGGGAAGGGAAGGGGAAGGGAAGGGAAGGGAAGGGGAAGGGAAGGGAAGGGAAGGGAAGGGAAGGGAAGGGAAGGGAAGGGAAGGGAAGGGAAGGGGGAAGAGGAGATGGACTACAGAGATGCTCATGGTGGTGAGGGGGCTCCTTCCACCTCCCCCAGCACAACTCCCAGTCCCACCCCGGGGCCCCTCTCCATCCTGTGGAGGGGCCGGGGTCTCACTAACCCCTTCCCTTCCCAGAGCCTTTCCCCTGGGGAACGGCCCCAGCGGCAGCAGGAGGGTTCGGGCAGCGCCAGGGGCTCCCGCAGCCGGCGCCTGTGGACACTGCACTCACCAGGGACCTGCCTTTGATTTTGTCTACAGAGGATTCCCTCTCTCCGCTTGAAAGGGTTGTTATTTTGTGAAGAGGGGGCTGAAAGCAAAGCTTAAACACACACTTACATACAGAGTCACTCCTTAATGAGCAGAGATCTGAAAAATAAGCCGTAGTCTGGTTACAGAATGTCTCTGTTGGCTTTTCTCTCCTTTTTTAATTGCAAATCTCTCTGGTTCTGAATCTTAAAATAATTCCACGTCTTCTTCCATCTTCTTACATATTTAAACTGAGTCGCTCTTGTGGGTATTTGGGGGTGGAAACGTGTAACTGCGGCTTCAGCATCGTGTTGTGCTGCTGGGGACGATGGCACACGCAGGGTGGGGGGGGAGACGCTGCTCCACTGTTGCCCAACCATGAACACTTCTGCAAATACCAAACAGCAAAAAAAAAAAAACAGGAAAAAAACCCCACATTTATAACTCTACCAGCAACCCTCTTCCCAATGTACACTGAATTTCTTGATTACAGCCTTCCTCCATTTCCGCTGGGAGAATTTCTTACAGTTGAAGCCTGTGTTTGAGTTCCACATAATAACATTTTTGAATAGGCTCCTATTGAAAAATTGAGGGAAAAAAAATGGAAAGGAATCGTCTACACAAATTGTTCTCCTGAGCTATTTTCCAAATGGCTTTACTGCTGCTGTTTCAGATGTGATTTCTTTGCCTGGCATTAGGTACACTTACTGCTCACTTGAAAGCCAGGAGAAGAATTGCAGATGTTAACAGTCATCTCCGAAAATATATTTCAGATTATGCCAAATTACTCCAGTGGAAGAGAAATCTGAGGACATTACCTTTAATATTAGAGCAGTGGGAGCAGCAAAGAGGCCCATTTCTATTTTCTACTCCCAACTGAGAATATGAGAAAAATACATATTGAGCCCACCTTTATTAAAATAGTTTCCCCTCCCCATCCCTGTGTGGGTATCTCCCACCCATAACGTTTATCTCATATTTATTAGCTCATGGGAACTTGCTGCTGGGGAAATTCGCCTCCCAGATTCGGAACCTGCTGCCAGTTCACGTCCAGTTTGAGGGGTGGGCTGAGATGGACATCGCTGGTGTGGGCACCTCGATGAGCATCGTCTGCATCCTGCGGGCACGTCGGAGCTGGGTGAGAGTGCCCGGCTGTCGGGATGGCAGAGGGCTGAAATTGGGAGGAGAGGCTGTTCTTACCCCAGGCAGACCTGCCCTCCCCTCCACATCTCTCCCTTGTTATCAGGCGGGTCCCTGCAGCCCGTTTCCTGGTCACCAAGAGGTCCTGGATCAGCTGCTGCGCCACTTTTAAATGCTCAGCTCAGCATAATAGCATGTTCATGGAATCATAGAATGGTTTGGGTTGGAAGGGACCTCAAAGATAATCTCGTTCCAAGCCCCTGCCCTGGGCAGGGACACCTCCCACCAGCCCAGGTTGCTCCAAGCCCCGTCCAACCTGGCCTTGAACCCCTCCAGGGATGGGGCAGCCACAGCTTCTCTGGGCAACCCGGGCCAGTGCCTACCCATGAGTTTGACTCATGACATCTGATATGCATTTATCAACTCCCTTTTTTTCTCATGTGTGTCTCAATTTTTATTCTAATTATGGCTTGATGTTGGATTTTTATTGTCAATAACCAAGGGCCAACCACCGCTATTCATATCCATCCTGTGCTGCCTCCCCTGCTGCGCCCCATGGCAAAGAGTCACCCCACCAAAGACGATGGGACCATGCAAAGGACCAGGGAAAGCCCTATGTTACCGTCTCACCGACCTTGATTTCAAAGGAAAAAATACTTCGCATTGTTTCCCCTGGGCAGGAGCATGGCAAACATCCCCAGGAGCAGTGCTGGGACCCCGGCAGCTGGAGGATGCCAGGACCACGCACTGGGGAAACAGGAGGAACCTCCCAGCCATGGTGTTACCAGCCCCATCCTCTCCTGCTGCTTCAGAGGTACAGACCAGCAAGCATTAAATCCAGCCTTCAGTATATAATTTTAAAATATCTAAAGATCTATATGAACCACCACAGCTCTCTGCCAGAGGTAATTTTATTGTATAATTAGGTAAGAGCTGAAAGAGCACCCTTAAAGTGTATTTATCACTCCCCAGATTCCTCAGTGAACGCTGGCATCAAGACTTACTCCCCCAAGAGTAATTCATGACCCATAGATAACTTCTTTGCACACTAATAAAATTCAGCTTTTGGGGGGCGATCTTCTTAATTCCTTCTCAAGCCAAGATGCCCGCGGATGCCAGACTCCCACCTCGTGCAAACCTTGGCTCTGAGCAAAAGTGCTGACCCAGCACTTGGCAGCAAATCCTATGTTTGAAATGGCCCAAAAGTAACATTTCTCAGCAATTTTTTTCTCAGTCCTCTGGTAGCCTTGGGGCTTTGTATGTGCCACAGCACTTCTGGGGGAACGATGGCACTTGGGACACACGTCCCCATCAGTGCCCCAAAGCACAAGGTCAATGTTAATGAAGCTCGATATTACTGTGCCCGTCACGATATGGCTCCGTGGCAAATGAAGCCATCTTCTCCTTAACCTACTGGAAAAAATGTCATAGGCATTTAGGATGGAAGAATATGAAGGAATGTAATGTTTTAATTTGAAAAAAGTAATAATCCAGAAGCCAGGAAGCAAAAAAAAAAGTAATGTGTATTAAATGTGTAATAGCTCATTATTGAAGAATTGTAGAGTCATTATTTTAAATAACTGCATTTCATTCCAGTGGCTGGGATGGAAAGCAGTGTGTATTTTGTGTAAAATAGATTTACATTATTATTTATTCATGAGTTTTAAAAGGATCATTATTTTTGATGGACAGCTCCTGTCAAAAGATTTATACATGGGAGGTCGTGTTTTCCCATAATAATTATTAATCAATAAACATTTGAAAACGGTGCTTAAAATTCAGCGTTACCAGGATACACATTTACCTCTAATTAGGAACAGGTTTTCGTTTGGGAAACCAGAACACTTTCCAGTTCCTTCTAATTGCCCACAAAGCAAGGTGGCAGGTACCACGCTGCATTGGGCCTTCTCGCCCGCTGCCTCCCACGGCAGCACCCACGGGGTGCTTTATCCCCCCAAAACCCAGGACCACGGGGGTGGCTGGGGGATGCTGCACCCCCAGGAGCATCCAGCTGTGGGTCCGAACCCACACACCACGGCTCCGGGGGCGATGCATCCGGGGGGGGAGAAGCATCGCATCTGGATGGCGAAACTCCAGGTGCCAACCCAGCTGAAATGAAAATACCGGGCTGTTGTTGTTTTCGATGGAGACCCCACAGGGGATGGGAAGCAAGGAATTTAAGTGCTTTGCCTAGGTGAAATCCCGACTGCAGGAAAGGAGAAAGCAAAGCCCATACCTGCTGGTCCTTCACATTTCATCCTGGTGCCACGAAGTAGATGTTGCCAGGAAGGAAAATGGATTGGTTTTCTGGTCTTCCCCCCCACCCCAGGTTTTCTCTCCATGCTGCCTTGGGGATGCTGGGTTTGCATTGCCGGGTATCGCCTCTCACTACGTGATGGCTGAAAATGGGTTTGTTGAGAAACCATCTGCTGTGTCCTGCCCTGGCCCCATCGTTTCCACCCTCTCCTCTGCCGGTGCTGCTGAATCCCGGGTGCACGTGTGCTTCAACCCAAAAAACTGGGCACTACACCCCTCTTTTCATTCCTCTGCCCCAAGGCTTTTAGGAGCATCAGTACGTACATTAAATCTGCTTCCTTTGTATTTCCCTTGGCTTATTTTTAATGAATTTTCAAGAGAAGGTATCTCCAAAAGTGAGCGGTGTCAGACTGCCTGGTCCGTCGTCGTTGCCGTTACACAGCGTGGTGCAGGCTGAATGCATCCCGCCTCCTAGCATGGAGCCAAGCAATAACAGGACGGTCCAGAAATCATGTTAAATCCGTCCCCATTGGAGAGGAAGGTTTTTAAAATGGTGCTTTCCCAGCCTGAACACTGATCAGGGTGCAGCACAGCCAATGCCTTCAATCAGTCCATCAGTCAACCCATGGATTAGCTCATGGAAGTGATTCCTTTTTTCCCCAATTCTTTCTAAACCACAAAGCCAACACAGAGCAGAAATAACATTTATTTTGACATTATCCATATTCAGGCTTGTAAGACCCCAGATGAAGCCGTCAAGTGGAACTGGCCACGGGGATTTGGAGCTTTTCTCCACTCAAAGCGCACCCTTTTTCATGTGCCAAATTACTTATCCTTCACGTGGCCTGGTGAAGGATGCGTAGATGACATGCAAATGCTTCTGAGCAATAACAGCAACATAACCATCATAATACTAAAGAGCCAGCTGGTAATTGGTGCTAACCCTGACGAGGAGTGCAGCCATTACCCTCATTATCCTGCCCACTATCGGAGCAGATTGGCACCACGGAGCCAACGACCAGAAATATGTCACTCTTGCCTGGTTTTTCATTCACATCCCAGAATTTCGCTCTCAGGGATGTGTTAATCCATCGGACTGGGTGCAGATGAAGCGAGGGAACACCTCGGTGAGGAAAACTTGGACCCCAGGTGCAGCCAGAGCATCCCCGGTTGGGCAGGGCAGGCAGGGCAGGGCTTGCCAGCTCTGCAAGGGAGCATCAGCCCCATTTCTCCTGGGCATCCATGAATTATTCATCTCTTGTTTTTCCTGGCCCTCCCCAGTGCCTGGCTGCATCCCTGCTTACCTTTTACTGGCGGAATTACCAGGTGAACCCTTCCCTCAAACCAACGCACCCCAAAAAACTCCTTGTCTGCCCATAAATAAGCCTCAGCACACAAATTTTATTTAATTTTTTCTATCACCATGAATGGTTCCAGCTGGTTCCCAGCTGGAGCAGATGTATTTGGGCTGCTCCTTGCCCCCCTGCTACAACTTTACAGCTGGATGTTGCTGCCGCAAGGACAAAGCAGGGACCCTGAGCCGGGCAGGCAGCCCTGGTTCCCCGCTCTGCTCCCAGCATCCCACGGTGGGGAAACTGCCAACCGAAAACATTCCCGAACATACAGATACCCTGCAGCAAATTTCCCTTGAAAAAAAAACCAAACCAATATTTCCCCAGATAGCTCTTCTCTAGGTGCCCCCGTGCTATACAGGAGGGAGATGCAAGAGGGAAGGTAATGGCACTGAGGTTTTTCCAATAGGTCGGGAATTTTAGTGTTAAATTTTGTTAGAATAATTTTATTTTTAATACATTTACGACCTGAATAGGTGCCTTCGCTCATAATAGCTCATATTTTATGTGGTGTCACGAGCCTTTTTAATGTGCCAGGGTGAAATCTGGAGGTATTGTGCCGGCAGGAAAAACAGCCAGAAGTCACAGAAGTCCCATCTATTTGAAATGGGTGTTAAACTCTGATCATGAAAGTCTTCTTTAGAGAAATATGTAAAAATCCCGAAATTCATTTCAAATTAGCTGACTTGAATATTTTGTACCCTCACAACTGTACAGCCAGAGAAGTGGCTCAAAGGCAGAAAAGGAATTGACCTGAAATGCTCATTAAAATGACAATGAAATGAGGCTTTAAGAAAAGATGTTCTTTTCTCTTCTCTCCAGCATGCTGTTGAGACAGTGGAAACTCCAACTCTTTTCACATCCTCCCCTTGCTCCACTTCAAATCCCTTCCTGCCAGTGCTGGAAAGAGGCATTCGGGATGCGTTAACCCTGTGGGTACCCGGTGCCGAGCTCAGGAATGGCGTTTTTTGCTCCACCATCGTTTTCAGCAGCGGGGATAAAATTCTTGGCAGGTGGGGAGGTGCTACCTCCATCCCTGATTTCTGGGGTCTGCGGAGGTCGTGGTGGGGTGTAGGATTTCAGTGCTGTCCTGCTTTGCCCCTAGGACTTGCCCAGCACATCACCATCCCTGGGGTGCCACCAGCGTAGCCCCGAACATCCTCAGGTGCACCGGGAAGGATTTCAGCAGCAGGATCAAGTGTCGTCCCAGTCTGCGGCTGTTAAAACCTGGCTCTGAGCCCATAATATAATACATTGTGATTAAAGGAAGCACATTTGTCCTCTGGTAATATCAACATTTTATGAATGAGCGGGTTCTGATATCAGCTAATTAGGAGCGGGTTTATTGCAGCATCTGTCACCTGGAGTTAAGCAATTTATCCTGGGAGGCTCCTCGCAGGGAGGGGGCTGTCAAAAGCAGGCGGTGGGGAAGGTGCAGGACACGGGGAAATGGCTGCGCCTCAGCACTGCCGGGAGAAATCCCCACTGGAAAAGTGGGGAAAGCATGCTGGAAAATATACAAGCCATTAGGTGCGTTGTGGTCGCCTAATTGCCTGGCTCGCCGATAATTTTGGAGAGATAACCATGGCAACGGTGGGATCACACACTTGCGTTGTCGTGGCTGGAGCATGTGGAGTCAGTGGGATTCCCTCTTCCCTTGGATGCAGGCAGTGCCCGTCCTTTCTCCTTGCAGAGCATCTCGGTTTAAAGCACCGCTACAGGGCAGCATCCTCCAGCAGCGCCGGTACCCGCTGCCTCCCATTTCACTGGCCGGGGCTCCCCACAGAAGCACCATCATCCCCACCACCAGCCAGGGAAGGACGGGCAGGAGAAGGACTTCTCTTCCTTGAAACCCCAGTGTCGGAATTCCCCACCATGAGCTTCCAGAAGAGGTGGAGAAAAAAGTTCCATGCAGGACGTTATCTTCAGGGAGGACTCATAATGATGTCTCAGGGCAGGTCTTTCTGATTTCCACATGTTCTGCTCAACCTCCCATTCCTAACAAAACCAAAAAGTCCTCTTCATTTACAACACGTCTCACATTCAAACTTTTTTCCTCTTATTGCATAGAAAATACACGTGCAAAATTTTGCCCTAACCCGCACCCCTCTCCCCCCACGTCTTGCAGGGCAACCCAACCGCTGGGTTGGAGTCCACATTACTCAAATTCGCGGCTGCATTTTAAGTGGGGGATAAATTTTGGTAATGGTCATAACAAAAAGCCTGGGGTAACCCAACACTGAGGTTTCCAGACAGTTGGGGTGGAAGAAAGAGGGATTTAATCTGCTGGCAAAGGGTGATAATGCAAAGGGGTTTGTGAGGAGTCCCTAAAGCTGCACAAAGAAGGTGCTGGTCCGAATTTGAGGCTTGCAGGTGCTTCGGGTTGCGATGCTCATTCCCCTGTGATGTGCTGCTCCGTCATCCCTCGCTCCCAGCACTGCTGGGTACAGGTGTCCCTCTCCCCCTTCCCTACAGTGCCCCCCCTTTGGGGCTGGTGCCTGCCACATTCCTTGCCTCCACCTACCCGCCTGCCCTCCTGCGTATTTCCTTCTTGACATTTATGGGCAGGAATAATGATTCTTTTTATGTGGTTTCCTGCCAGTTTTTATGTTTCTGCTTCCTCTTGCTGGCTGCACGAGTGGGACTGGATCGCTGGAGCCCGGCTGGGGTGGCGTGGATTCCACCTGCTCCAGAAATACCTGGCGGTTTGCTCCTCTGCCCGTGCTTCTGCAGGAACGTTTCACCACCACGAGTGTGTTAAACACAAGGAATTACCTCCACGTGCATGGCATTGCTTTAGCATCATTATCCCTGGAACGCAGCTGTTTATCTCATGATGTGCAAGGAGACGGCGAGTGCTTGTAGGTATCACATTAAAAAAAATCAAATTCAAAGGGCGCCACAAAGTTTTCTGCCTTTTATCCAACCCATAATCTTTAAAATTAAGCAAGGCTTAAAATGCAAATATTGATTTTGGTGCTGGGTGATGGAAGGGCTGGGGCAAGGTTTCGGAAACGGGTCGTACATTTAATTTCCTCTGCGCTAGGACAGCACATTGTCGTCAGCGTTTCTTTAATTTGCACATCTGGAACCAGGCAAAGCGCACAGCTGGGAAGAGCTGCTGGCCATTCCCAATGCTTTGCTTTCCTCTGGACAGCTCCGAAAACCACCCTGGCCAAGGAGTAATTAAGCAGGATAGTTAATAAAGCCATACTAAGGATGAAATGAGAGTCATGGTACCACCAACCCCGAACATATGGGAAAGATTTTGGAATTTGTTGCGTTTTCAACAGTTTAGCCATTTGTAGAAAGCCATGTTTAGAAAAAAAAAGTTGTGGCAGGTACAGCTGGGGGCACCGGCTCACCGAGGCGTCTTCCCATGCCGGCTTTCCCGGGGCTCAGCATCAGCTCATTCAATTCAAGCAGCTCAAGCTGCTCCTCGGAGAAGTGCAATAGCAAAGCCAAGGCTGCAAAACCCCCACACATTACAAAAACACGCGCACAAATACCCACCCGAATGCAGAAACCTATTCAGGTGCTGAGGGAGGCTGGGGGAGCTGGGCAACTCGTTCAAATTTTCATACTTATTTATGCTTCTGCGATATAGCCTGGCTTGTTATACAAGGCACAGGGCGCATGGAGATGTTTCTTAGCCATTAATAAAAGTGAAATCCCTCTAATAACTGTGGTTTTACCCACGCTCGGCCCTGCCAGCAGGTCTGGGGCCGTTGGCAGCTCTGCTTCACAGCTAAGCAAATACTGGATTAAAAAAAAAAAAAAAAAAAAAAAGGAAAAATCTCATTTCATCTCTCTTAGCCTCAGGTCAGAGAGACTTTGTGACCCATCTCCATATTAAAATCCAGTTAAGTGTGACCTGAGACTGAGCTGACATCATTAATACAGTGCATATGTTGGTATTTCACATTCGGTTACGCCGGGGTTGGGGTTCAGCGCGGCTTGGTAATAACACGGCTCCCACCCGCAGGTGACGCTTAGCCTGGAAGATGCTGAGCAGGTTTGCAGAAGTGTCCTGGAGTAGGGACGTGGGTTTTTTTGCGAGCATGAAGTGCCCAATCAACCCCCTGCTGGAAGTTTTCCCTGCCTTGAAGGCACTTCAAACAGCAGCGGTGATGGAGTGCGGGTTACGAGAGGTCCCTCCTCGCCCGCGGGATGCGCTGGCTTCAGAAATGACGTGCTGGGAGGAGGATGTCTCGGGGAGAAACGGTTTGGAGGACGTGATCTCTGTTTTCTAAATGCTGATTTTAGCGTGGAGGTGAGGGCAGATTTAAGTGATGTTTCCCAAGCAGAGTTACCAGCCTCTGCTCTCCGATACGATTATAACCATCTCTTTTCTTTGCCCACAACCGTTTCGTGATGTGATGGCTGCATCTCAAGCTGCTCAGACCCGGGCCCACAGGACATCATGACCCGTCTTCTCCTGCCATCGCTGCTCTTGGGACCTATTTTTGAGGTCTTCATTCCCAGTACGGAAAGGAAGCTTGGCACATTTTTACTATCATGAAATGCACATATTTAACCCCCTGTAACTCCAGTACAGTACGGATCCTGCGCAGCCTGGCACCATGTCTCCTCTGGATGCCACGCAGCGGGTGACAGGTTTTTCCCCATCAATCAGGAGCGTTGGGCAGCTCCAGCATCTTTAAACCGTGCATTTGCAGTGCAGTAAATCTGGTAAATGCAGGTAAAATCAGTGCTGCCAAATTAAGTCCTGATTAAGGGCTTATGCCGGAGCAAGGCTTTCTGAGAGTGTAAGTCTGGGCATGGCCCCTCCGCGAGTGATTTGAAAAGCAGAGCAAGGGCTGCATGAACGTAAACAGCAGGAGATGCCAAATTCAGGCGTGTTCACCCGTCTGAGATCCTGTAAATCCTTGTTTATACAGGAAAGCTTTCCTCAGGGCAGAGCCATGGTAGGCAACAGAAATCCGAGTAAACCCCTGGGCAGGCAGCTAGAATTTAATGCACTTGGAAAACAACCCCACAATAAAACAACACAATAGCCGGACAAATAAAAGAAGAAGAAAAGTGATGTTAAAATATAGCTCTATAAACCAGTACCTATAAAAAAGAAATGTTGGGAAAGGAGGTTTTTGAAGGGTTGGAAAATGCACTTTTATGTTACAGCATTTATTTTGCTGAGCCCCGTGACAAAATAGCGGCTCCCCTTAAACAACAGCGACGGCGCTGGCGGTGGGAGGCAGCGTCCTCATCCTCCCGCCTTGCCAGGGTCGGCCAAAGCCTCGTGGTCAGCAGCTCCTGGTGGCCAGGCATGCTCTGAAGGCTGGCACCAGGTTTTATAACCTATTTTATGGGAATTTGGGAAGCACAGGCTCCCACCGGCGAGCAGATCACGCACGTCCTCGACCTGTGCTGCGCTGGCGTTACTTCTGCTCTGTTCTCTGCCGCGCTGCAGTTGAGGCTGAGCAGCAATAGGGGACATTACTAGATTTCCAATGAAGCACCGAATCATTAGGGACTTAAAGTAGGATTAAGCAACGCAGCTAATTAATTGTAACAGCTGACTTCAGCGCTGAATTTGGAAGACTGCATTAGACTAATTCCCCAACGCTGATAGCCTGGGGGCACGCTCTCCGGAGCACGGAAGGATACAAAAGCCCCTCTCCAGGTGGCTGAGCATATCTTAAATAACCCAGCCGTGGACAAGGCAGGTAGGGAGAGCGGCAGGAACCGCCCAGGAGCATCAGTGGCGGTGTCCCCGGCCAGACAGTGGGAACCATTGACCTAGATGGAAGCAACGGAGATGGAGATGTCCGTGGCGGGTGGGTAGCAGTGACACAAAGGACATTGTGATGTGCTCAAGTGGTTGTATTGGGATAAACATCCTATTTCAGGCTCCGGAGCATCCCTGAGCACGAGCGCAAGCAGAGGGAAAGCGCTGTGTGCAGGGGGGTGCGATTCCCCTGCAGGAGCACAGAAAGGGGTTACGTTCACCCTCTCATTAGGGTTCGAAGCACGTGGAGGGTTTTGCCAGCCCCGAAGTCAGAGTTCGCTTTCGCCGCTCCCCCTTGACACCGCTCTACACCACCTCCTGCTTCCCGCGTTTCCAGGGCTTTGGCATTTTGGCTGCTTTTCATTAAAAAACTGGCCCATTTCAGAAACTAACATTTTATGATGAGTGAGTACGGTCTGAAAGATAAACGTGGCTTTTAAGTACCTCGTGTTTTCAGTAATGTTTTTATTTGACCCATTCCTGGCATTCTTTTCCTGTGTTATTGTGCGCTAAACATCAGCTCTCATACGATGCTGGGGAAATGTTGGGACCAGCTTTACCCTGCCCAGGAGACTTCCCTTGGGCCTCTGCAGCACGAGGATGGGCTGGGGAATGGCTTTATCACTTGTCCCTGCCTCAAGACCACGCCAAGGAGGGATGGGGGCAGAGTGCCAAAGTTCTTTTTCAAAAAGAAATATATCCAAAAAGGAAGTAATTACTTGGGATCAGCCAGGAAAATGGACTTTGCTCATAAGGCGACACAAAGATGCTTGGGTGTGATTGAACGCGGCTCTGGTGAATCAGGGTAGATAATAATTTGCACCGGTAATAATTCATTTTCAGAAGTGATGTGGCGCTAATGAATTCATGGAAAGCGTCTGCTTTCTGTGGGGTGGGCAGAAGGAGGCTTTTTGGAAGGGTATTTTAAAGGTAGAAGTAGCACGGGGCTGGAAGAAGTACAAAAACGAGCGCTTGAGCAAATGCAGCACAAAGGGCTCTACACACGCAGCCTTTTCACATCTGCGCTTTTAACAGGATTTATTCAATTTCTGGCAAATGCATTGCTTTTATGAAGAAACACATGGTATTTCTCACCTTTCATTAGCTGGAAAAGAATGACAGGTTCAAACCTGGTACCACCTTAAAAACAAATAAACCTCCATCCACCAATGCATTTCACATTGGTTTTTGCTACCCAAAAAAAAAAAAAAAAAAAAAAAAACCAACAAAAACCTGGAATGGGGCTCCAGCCTTCCATTAGCTAAATCCTGCTGGAGCGAGCACGGCGTTACATGAAGCTTCAGCAGCCGGCCAGGACGCTGCTGCAAAACAGCCGCTCTTCCTCCCCAGATTCAGAAATTTCCCCGTGTTACTGTTAACCGTTTTCATCATGCAAAATCACACCAAAGAAAATGTCGAGCTTATAGAATCGTAGAATCGTTTGGGTTGGAAAAGACCTTTGAGATCATCAAGTCCAACCGTTAACCCACCACTGCCAAGTCCACTGTTAAACCATGTCCCTCAGCACCACGTCTGCCCGGCTTTTAAACACCTCCAGGGATTTTAAACACCTCCACCACTGCCCTGGGCAGCCTCTTCCAGCGCTTGACAACCCTTTGGGTGAAGAAATGTTTCCTAATATCCATCCTAAACCTCCCCTGGTGCAACTTGAAGCCATTTGCTCTTGTCCCATCACCTGTTCCTTGGGAGAAGAGCCCGACCCCCCCTGGCTACCCCCTCCTTTCAGGGAGCTGTAGGGAGCGAGAAGGTCTCCCCTCAGCCTCCTTTTCTCCAGGCTGAGCACCCCCAGCTCCCTCAGCCGCTCCTCACAAGGCTTGTGCTCCAGACCCTTCACGTGTGGTCAAAAGAAGGACCACCAAGGACCACCTCCTGGTCAAGGACCACCTCCTGATCTTACACAGCAGATTCATGGGCACACTGCAGAGACCCGAAAGGTGCAACATCCTGCAGATGCTTCTGGTGTTGAGATAGAGAAAAAGTTGCATTGCTTAAAATGTCCTCATCCCTCCTGGGGGGTGACAGTGGCATCCCTTGGGCATACATCCCTCCCCATTGGCTCCCAGCTCTGCAGTGGGACAGGGACCGAGCAGGATGCACACCCTGGGGACACTGCTGCCAGCCCTCAAGGATTATGGGGCTGGACTATAAGGATTATAAGGTTTCAAGATCAGATCCAGGCAAGGAGAGCTGAGCAGCTGCAGGTCACCTGCTGGGAATTGGACTCATCTCAAGAAGACTGAGGAACACGATTGCAAAACTGCAGGGTTTGACACTGGTGGGACATAGAGGGGGACATTTCCGTCATCCTTCCTTGCGCAAACCTTCCCAGGTCTCACCTGAACTCATGGCCCAGCGCAAAGCTCTGGTGGTGCATGGTGGGGCATGTTCCTCAACAGCTTATCACCAGTGTTAATAGCTCATTACCTAATTAACCTCTGTCATCTGCTTTTTCAGGTGTAAACTCACAGGTAAGGTGGTGTGGAGGTGGTGCAGGAGTAGGGAGGGCAGCCCATGCAGGAGGACCCAGGCTGCTGGATGCCCATCAGGTGCGTTATGGGACTAAGGTCTGTGTATCATTAATAAATAAATGAATAAATATCCTCACTAGCCTGTGCTCAGGGAAAATAAACAAACAGTGATCCTCTCCCAGCTGAGAAGGAGCATTATGGGCTGTGTGTTAATAATTCACCCCCAGCCCTTGCCAGCTCCTCTAGGTAGTCAGTGCTGCCCAGGCGCGTTCCTGCTGGCACCGGCCGAGCCTGGCCAGGTGAGCCCGTTGTGGCCACCAGCTTCGTTCACACCAACCTGAGAACAATTCCCCTTACAGACAATTACATGTTCTTCCACGTGCAGGGACTCCAGGATGTTTGCTGCTTAGCAAGTTATTTTAACCCTCCTTGGCGTGAATGCCGTAATTTCCTTTCCTGCTGGGTTCTCCAGCCTTTGGCCCATAGACTATTGTTTGCCAAAGCCACCCAGGTGTGCCGAGACCCCCTCAAAGCCACTCCGGAGCAGCTGCTGGGGCTGAGACCCCAAAGCCGCTCTCAGCCAGCGGCGGGACTAAACCTAATTTCTCATTTCAGTGAGAAAACGCAGGGGACATTTCCATTTTGCAAAGTGCATCCACATCCCTTGTGCGTAGCCCCATCCTCCTGCCCGCCTTGGCGCACGTGCTCTTGCACCAGGGCTGTGCTCTGCAGCCTAAGGAGCTCATTAGGAAACTTCTCATTAATTACAGCAGGTTCTGGATCAGAGCTGGTTTGACATCTGCAAACGTGACCCAGATGGAGACGCCGGGCGCGGAGCATGCCCAGGCTGGGGAATGCCCACCATGGCCCTGCCTGTGGGCACGGGGACAGGGGACAAAAGCCACCGCCGCCTTGATACTCGATTCAACCATACGACATTTTTTTCCTTTAAAAAAAAAGGAGACCTCAGATAAGAACACAAATGTTTTTCTTCCCCCAGCTCCGAGCGAAGAACTGTTTTATAAATCATTTCAGATAAACAGAGACAATCAAATCTTTGTTTTCAATTCACGCTGGAGATACTGTGCAGGCACTGATAGCCTGGGATTGCTTCACTCCGCACCAATAAATCTGCCATTTGCAATACAGGGTCTGCCAAGAAAATCCCCTCAGGCTTGGTCTGGTTTCAGCAGAGGATATATGAACAAGACTGTATAAATATTGCAGTTTTAGGCCAGTTCCCTCTCTCACAGCTTTTGCAAACCCAAGCAAGTTTCCTCTTGGCGATGTGCACATCAGATACGAGCGGTGGTTGGTGTTTGCTCATGCAACCTGATTTTTTTTGTTGTTGTTGTTTTGGTTTTTTTATTTTATTTTATTTTATTTTATTTTATTTTATTTTATTTTATTTTATTTTATTTTTCTGGTAATTCATTGTTTTTTAGGCACCGGTGGGAGAAGGGGAGCAAAGAGGACGGTGCTGCAGCCCTTCTGCTGGGCCTGGTCCTTCCCAGCCACTTTGCAGCTTTGGGACCAGAGGATGCCCGGGGGCTGTACCCATGGCTTCGATGAGGGGGTACCTGGGGATGGGGAACAGTGTCCTCAGAGGTCTCCAGCAACATGATGATGCTCCAGGAGGAGGGTAGAACAGGCTCCTCCTTCTCGGGGTAAAGTATTCCAAGCAAAATCAGAGCACGGCAAACGCTGGCATTGAGTCAAGACCTACAAATTGTGCCGTGCGGGCCAGGTTGGTGGGCTGTATGTATTGAAACATTAGAAATTAAGGCTCTTCTGGAACATTTCATGTATTTTTTTACCCTCTCTTGTGCGTACGGGCTGGACCACGCAAAGCATCAGTGGTGCTGGGCAGGGCGGCCTCCGGGCCATGCTACTCCTGCCTTGGCCACTGATGCTGAGCAGGGTCACCACTTATGTGGCATTTGAACAGACATTTTTGTTTGCTTAGAACTGTTTTTTTTTTATGTTTTACATGAACAGACAACAGTGTGTATGTGATTTGGGTTCCGGGGGGGGGGAAGCTGGGAAAATTCTGGCTTTCCCCTGGGTGGCAAGATTTTTCTCAGTGTAGGGAATACGGGGATCTGGGGGTAGATCAAGAACACTTAAATAAAAAGATGTGGAGGCACCCAAAACACACCAGTGGGATGCAGCAATGGCCAGGGACTGCAAATAATGACCCCAGAACCATTACATCTCGCATGGGGGAGCTTGAATTTCTTTGGCAGTAGGAAGAAATGGCTGTGGCGTGGGCTGCCTTTCCTGGTCCACGGGGTCCAAGACCCCTGAGGTGTTTGAGGGTGGTGGTAAGAGCAAACCCTGTCCATCCATCCCTGTACTGTCCACTCTGGGCATGGGACCACCCTGGGCAGAGGGTGCCCAAACGTCATCCGAGCACGTTGATGGTCGGAATCTGCGCCTGGAGGGTGTTCGTGTTCCATCTTTGGCTGGAGGAGCAGAGCATCCTACTGTACATCCATGGAGAAGCCAGCAGGAAACCTGGCCTCAGCGGCTTCCTGGACAGTGTGAGTGGGCTTCTGTGACGGGATCCCTGCCATGGCTGACTGGTGGGTTGTTTGTTTTTTCATGGGAACAAAACAACACTTTTTTTCCCTTCGACTTAGGGAAATGAGCCATTCTTGTTGCAGCCACCTGGGGAAAGCCTCCCCAGGCAGACACCATCCCTGGCAAACTGCCCCATGGCAGCTGAACTGGGGCTCACAAGGGTACCCTCTGCCTTTCATGGAGGCTCCTGGGGCTCCTTGTGGTCCTGGTTTTGTGCAGAAATCAGGGCTATGAAGCACAGGGCTTTGCTGAGCAGCCCAGGAACAATGTAAACCCAGGTGGATTACAAAGAAGGAGAAGCTGAAGTTAGCCAAAATGTTTTCTTTCATGGCCCAGCCCCCATCACACCCCATGTGCAGTGATAAAGCTCAGGGGATGAAGTGCAGAGTGGGGCAATAATTCCTGTGTCCGTCGGGGCTCTGCTGCCCTCCCTACCTTCACTCAACTCCACCCCCGGTCCTGATTTATGCTGCAGGAGAAGAGGGAGAGGAAGAGGAAGAGGAAGAGGGAGAGGGAGAGGGAGAGGGAGAGGGAGAGGGAGAGGGAGAGGGAGAGGAGAGGAGAGGAGAGGAGAGGAGAGGAGAAGAGAAGAGAAGAGAAGAGAAGAGAAGAGAAGAGAAGAGAAGAGAAGAGAAGAGAAGAGAAGAGAAGAGAAGAGAAGAGAAGAGAAGAGAAGAGCGTGGACCATCATGTTCAACTGCTCGGGAAGGGGGAGATCTGTGGCAAAGGCAAAAACAGTTGGGGTCCTACAGATGGGATGGAGATGGGAACTCAGCAGAGCCAGACCTGGGAAAACCCCAGTCCATCCCCAGTTCCTCTGCAGGACGTGGTGTTACACCCATGTCAATGTGTAATTCATCCTTCTTCCACCTGCTCTCCCCAAGATGATGGAGGAGAGCTGAACACACCCTTAGGAGACACATTTGTCTTGAAACAAATCTGGTTGCTGGGGCAATGCAGCAGAAATTAATTTTGAGCCTACAAGACCCTCTTTTGCTTGTTCTTGCAGATTATGCCCCTGGCCCTTTCTGAAACCTCTGCCCAAAAACGTCACCGAGGTTGGTCTGCCTTCTGGTCCTTGGGTGATGTGGGGGCAAACGCAGGTGTGTACCGGGGTGCTCAGACCTGCTCCACACATAAAGAGGGCTCCTTAACACATATAAGTGGGTGCAGCAGCACCCAGACTTATAAACCAGCAGCATCCTGACCCGCATGCGTGCAGCATGTTGGAAAGGCAGGGACTGGAGTCAGCAGACTCCAAAAGTGCCTAAAACAGGTAGGAAATAGAGGGATATGGGTCTCCCATCTCTTGCAGGCTTTTGTTTTTTGCTATATTTTGATATCTTTCTTTCCATTGATTGTCCTGGGCTGGTAAAGTCTTCAAGGATTGAGAGGGTAATATACTAATTTATTGTTAATTAGAGCCTTCAGTTTTTAGTGTCCCTTTGGACAGATTGGCTGCTCTGAACTGCAGGGCCCAGGGGACGCACAGAGCTGTGTGTTGCCCTTCAGTGGTCTGCCTTGAAGGATCTCTTAAAAACTGAGCAAAACAAAGTGCTGGAGCCCCGATTTCTGATTTTTGTTAGGATCGTCTCACATGAAAATAAAAGAAAAGCTGGAAAAACAACATTGGGAAGAAGAGTTCTCCCTCCTGGGTTGCTGGCAGGAGCAGAGAAGCGGAGCTGCAGCCCCAGGGAATGCCCAGAGAAGCTGGACAAGCCCCTCAGCATTCCCCCGAGATGCGAACCAAAGCGTCCCCGCAGCGTGTGCTGTTACGGAGAGGCGTGGGATTAGGGAAATGTATAATGTGCCATTATGTGCAATTTCCTCTTTAAGTTTCCTTTCTTAATAATTATTCCTATTATGTAGGTGGACAGTCTCTTAATATAGATAAAGACCTTTGCAGCTGCTCCGTCGTCGGCCTCGTGTTTAATATGCACTTTATAATTAGCCTGGAAGGGAAGACCCATGGTTGCAGTCAGCCCCTGTTCTCTCAGATCATTTTGAATCTGAGCCGGGCTCAGCTGGGAAGGGCTGATAAGCGCTTCTGTACATGACAAACAGGGCTTTAATCTCTTCTTTCCATTTCTAGTGCACTCATTACACAAATTTGTCTCCGAACAACCCCAACGCATTAAACATTACCCATCCTGGATGCTGTATCCTTTCTTTTAAATTTCCTTAAAACCCTCAGTTTGACCCTGGGGTTCATAGAACGGGGGGAGGCGTTCGCAAGGGGCCGCACAACAAAGGTCACCAATTCCCTCCCACAACCTGGCAAACCCTTTGCTTTTTGATTGATTTTATTTGCTGGCCGCCAAGCCTCAAGAAAAGGCTTTGCTGGGTGAGGACCATGACGGTCCCCATCGGGTTTGGGAGGGATGCTGCACGCGGGGGTTCCTCCTGCAGAGGGCTGGCAGCAGGAATGACGGAGTCCGATGGCTGGAGCTGGAAGCTGGGCATGCTCTGGTTACCGGTGACACGCATCAGTTGGGACCCCAAGTCAATTCTCTAGTGATTTTGGCCAAGCCAGACCAGGTTCTGCTGTAGAAGAGATGTCTGTAGCCCAAACTGACATTGTAAGCAGGATGCTAAATTTACCGGGCAAGGTTTTTCACTCTTCACCTGGAAGAGGTCAGGTGAGAGGACCGACTTTCATCCCTCCCATCGCTCAATAATCACATTAGCAAATCAGTCTTGTGTTTATCCGGGGGAGATAAAGCTGCTTCTGACCAACAAATTCTAAACATAACTTTTTTTCCTTTGTTCAAAAAACCCCTCAATTTTGGTACGTCTACACCTCTTTATCCCATGGATAGAGAAGCGGATGGCTCTCAGAGGTGCTCAGGTCCCCTTTGGCAGGGAGGAGGGTTCGCAGACCCCCCCAAAAGATTTCAAATTGCAGTAGAGTTGAGCGGGATCCTGGCGGGGGTCAAGTGAAAGGTCACCCCAAGAAGATGACATGGTGGGACCTCCCGTGGTGCCAATGGCTTCATGCCCAGCCATGGAGACGCCGACCACGCCACCCCAGACCCCTCTCCTGACTGCAGCCGGGACAAAGAGACAATAAAAGACATAACGGTTAATCAGCCCTTAATTAATTGTAACAGGATAAGTAGTCTGAAAGGATATGGAAATGGATCTGAACTTTCTAACAGCATTAGAAAAATTGCTGTTTGCTCCTGGTGAGTTTGAAATGTGAGTGTGAGTAAAACAGGTGTCATAAGTCTAAGACAAAATTTTACTAAATATACCTTTTTTTCCCTTTAATAAACCATCTGAGCTAAACTAAGATGAATGAGAAAGGGCCTTTGCAACAGCCCCAACTACAGCAAACTCACTCAGAGCTCTGGTCCCATAGCTTAACTGCCTTTAATATAAAGTGGGGCAACAGCTAAATAATTTTCACCTTAAAATTGTCATACTTGCTCTTGAAATTAATTTTCTGAGAGATGCGAACACTTATTTGCCCGTTTGAGATATACACAGAAGGATGTTTAATCTGAGCATTAAGCATAGACAGTTCATCAGCCTTAAACACTTCGGAGACCGGTAGGAGCTAAAGATAGCATGGGTCTGACAGCGGGAAAGCCACTTCCCTTCCACTTCCAACAAGGTTTAACTCTGACCCGCCGTCTCATATCGGGAACCACCAACACCAGCACCGTTGTTTGCTCTTCCAAAGGAAAACCAGCACTTGCCTCTGGCTAAATCACAGGCTGGAGAAAACTGATTTTTTTTTTTAATAGAAAACGACTCCAGGAGAACCGCGCAAAATGCAACCGTAATAATAATATCTCGGTGTGCCACCAAAAGCCATCCCAAGCCATGCCACAATTTCCTGTGCTTCCAGCACACCGCTTCCCACTTTGCTTTTATTAGTGTAAAGGGGGTTACATCCAATTGCACTAAATAACCCCCTAAATATTTTTTTTTTTCATAAGTGCGTAAGTACATAGATAGAGATGCTGCACCCACACACACCGGTATTTTTATTTTTTTTTTACTACTTTTACCAATTCCTGCCATAGGGAGAACTAGTCTGCATTTATAAGTTTCTGGTACTTGCAGAAAGAGGAGGCCTGTAGAAGATAAAGAAAAAAGATTTTTAAACTTGACCTTTAAGGCTTAATGGAAGGAAATAACATGGCAATTTAAGGAAAAGATGCTGATGTGTTCTTGTGGAATGTCAGCTTGTGGAGTTCAATCTTAACTGTCCTGAACAGCAAATTACGCTGCTGCGTCTTAGCCGGAGAGTCTCAGAAGGCTGTGAATGTTGCCCACACTCCCGTAGCCCGCATGGCCAGGAGAGCCGCAGCACTAAAGCAGACAAACCAAATAATTTAAAACTTCAAAGAAAATTATAAATTAGACTTTCCCACTGCAGGACGGAGCGTTGGCGTGGGGGTGTGAAGGTGCACTGGGCATGAGAGGGACTGCGTCATCTCTGCTGTTGTGCCTTGGAGGACAGGAGATAGAATCACAGAATCATTTTGCTTGGAAGGGACCTTTAAGATCTTGCTTGCTAACCCTTTTGGTGAAGAAATTTTTCCTAATATCCATCCTAAACCTCCCCTGGCACAACTGGAGGCTGTTTCCTCTTGTCCAATCACTTGTTACTTGGGAGAAGAGCCTGAACCCCCCTGGCTACCCCCTCCTTTCAGGGAGCTGTAGAGAGCGAGAAGGTCTCCCCGCAGCCTCCTTTTCTCCAGGCTGAGCACCCCCAGCTCCCTCAGCCGCTCCTCATGAGACTTGGCTTCCCCAGACCCCTCACCAGCTCCGTTGCCCTTCTCTGGACATGTTCCAGAACCTCCAGATGGCTCCCCAAAAGCCCTTTCCCAACGGGAAACACTGCTGGGCAGGGTGCTGGGCTACAGGAACCCCACCAGCTGTCCACCTGCAACCCTCAGCCTGGTTCCCACCAAATGTCCACCTGCAGCTGTCAGGCCATTTCTGGAAGAACTCGGGCAGCGAGTGCGTGCAGCATCCTCCTCATTTTGCTGGTTCTTCTCCTCGTTGTCCGCAAATGACAGTTCTTACACGTCCTCAGACTCCAGTTTTGAACAACCGCAACAGCATGACATTTCAGATAAAAGCTAAGTAAAAATGGCTGTGTTGGCATCTCCTGCGGGAAAAAATACATAAGTATTAGGTTGGAAGTGACATTTTCCCAGGAGAAATCTTTGCTTTTTGTGAAACCATATGTTTTGGAAGAACCTTGCGCACACAGCTTTTGACCTGTTCACCTCTCGGCGGAGATAAAGCCTTTGGGAAGGCATCCACCTCTGGTTGGTTTTAATTTATCAGGAATAAGGGTGACACTCCCGAATCAATAGTAAATAGAGACGTATGTGTCATCGTTCACGAGGAGTTTAGGAGCGGGCATGGGCATTTCATTGCGTGGTGAGCTGCTCTTGTTGCTTTGTCGCAGTCAGCTGAGCTTTCCAAAACCCCAAATTAATGTGATCTTATGAAGACTTGTTCAGCAGCACAAAGACTTCTATTCAGATGGTTTCAAGGAAACAATCCAAGAAAATGTTCCTTTCAAACGTCTTCTGTGCGAGTACATTCAGACAGTTTCTTGAACTCACAACCAGTTACAACACTCATTTAATTCCGTATTTGTTTAGAGAGATTTATCTATTCATGCAAAACTGGTAAAGGGAGACACTACGGGGGTGCCTCGAGTGGCACAATGCAGCATGAGGTTACCAGCACCTTGCATGTAACCTGTTCCAATTTTAAATTTTATCCTTAAAATCTCTTTTCTTGCACGTTTTCAGAGGCAATTGGTTTTTAACAGGAAGATGACGACAGTTCTTTGCTTGCGTTTAAAGATTTTGTCCTTGAGAAGAGGTTTAGGAATCACATGAATTGAAAGGAGGAAAAAAATAGAGCTTTTTCACTCGGGCTTTCAAGGCCTGGGTAGCATCAACATCTACATATCAATCCCTCCTGCTCTGCTCGTTGAGGAATATTTTTGCATTCTTCAGACTACCAGACCCCTGTCTAAAAACAAGACATCTCTGGAGATCTGTTTTCTTGAGCTCGGGGTCATGTGTAAACCAGAGGCTCTGCTGAAAAATGGAAATAATCCTTCTCTTTGGGAAGCCCTTTGAATAAATGATTCAATCTGTTTTCTGACCAAGTGCTTTGAAGACTCCAATTTGTGGTGATTTAACAACACTTGAGAGGAGAAGTCCAATAAAAAGCTCATTCAAGGTCGAAATCACAGCAGCAGTCGTGCATGCATATTTCGAACATCACAGTGAAATAAAATGATATAGAAGAGTAACACGAAACAGAAAACAAACACTTCCATTTGAAGGCAAAAATAGAATAAAAACATTTTACAGAAATAATACAACTCTGGTTAACAAAAGCAGAGTTAGCTTACAATTGCTTTTATTACTTCATATACTATTCTTGGATGAACAAACCAAAAGCTACCGCAGTTCCGCTCAGCAGCATCATAAAGATTCCTGAAAATTCACTAAAGGTAATGAACAGGTTGAAACAATCTGACAAAAATAATTCCAGCCTTCCCGCGGGGATAATGTGCCCCGATAGCACCATGCGTGGCCCCTGCAATTCTCTGCAGCGCTCGGCAGCCAGAAATTTCTGCAGAGGAAAACTGAATTTATTCCTGACGATGGTTTCCTACGTGGTGCTCCCAGAAGTGCTCCGTGGGGATGGGCTACGGTTTTGGGGCAAGAACCCTGTTTTTTTGCATCATACCCCTGCCCTGAATTTCAACGATAGCCCCAGTGATGGTTAAGCCAATGGTTAAGTTTGGAAACGTTGCTGCCAAAAAGACAGTAATTCACCCAAGTGTGCATAGCAAAGGTTCACACATTTCTAACCTGTACGAGGCAGGAGCTGCCACACCACAGGAATTTACACCCCGGGTACGGCTTTCATTATTTTTATGGTGGTGTGTGTCCTGTCGTCTCCCCAGCGAGCACTTCGTAGAGCACAACTTGTGCGGCTCAGCCCAGCCCGGCAAAACATCTGCTGGAGCTTGCAGAGCAAAGCTCGTGTGCGTGCATGTGTACGGAGGGAAGGTTTTCAGCATCCCATTTTTCTTATCTTAAAAAAAACCAAGTGTCTTGGGCAGTTGGACCTCCCCATGGGGAGCCAGGCAGAGGTGGCGGGGCTCAGGAGCCCTTTTCCAAGGATGACTCCGTCTGTGTCACCTCCTGCTGCTCGTGCGTGTCACCTCTTGCACTTCTTCGGGCCCCCCGGGCTTGCCAAAGGCCACCTTTTCAGCTGCGCTCCGTCAAACGCCGCGGCAGCGCCCGCAGCACACTTGGCACCCCATTTCCTCCCCTAGAATGCAAATCAAATGCCGTTCTCTTCAGCATAGTTGTTGCCAGATCTGACTCACGGTGTCTTTTAAACACTATTTGTCAGCAAAGTACGTGCAATTTGATCAGGGCGCATAGTTAAACTTTATTTTCAACGACCGTTATAAGCATTTTAATTGTGAATTCAATTTCTGAAGCCAACTTTTGGTGGCTACAGTTGTCCACAGACAGAGGTGAGTTGTCCTGGAGAGGTTTAGCAGAAGCTGTTTGGTCACTGTCAGGTTATTTGGGATGGAAAACCTATCCAAATGTTTAGTTTTACTCAAACTTGGTTTATTATTAAAATCTAATTGACAAGCAACAAGAGGGCTTCCAGTGTCACAATAATTCAGCTAATCCAGCTCATACCTTGAGATGGCACCTCAATATCTTCACACAGGTTTATGCAGACACAAAATACAACTTGCATAAATACATTTTGAATTGCCCTAGCTAAGATTCGCAGGTGTTTGACAACTGTTATTAAGCATTCAGGCTTCTTTTCTCTGTTTTCCTTTGTAAGATAGCTGTAAAAAATCCCGCATCTCAATGTCTGAATCACCGCTGACTCACGGATAAAACTATCCACGCTTGTTTTGGATAAGCCAAGAGTACGAACGCAGTCTGTGGCACACCGAGATACCTCCGAGCATCTGTCTGCCCAAACAGAAATTAAACTTCTTTGCATGAAACACGCTGGCTCCTGCCAATCGATTTAATGAGCTGCACGCGGCTGCCAGAATATCATCCCCACTTTGCATCTACTTATCCTCTCATCCAACACACTCCAAGACGAATTCATTACGGCAGTGCATTTGGATTTCGTATCCACCGGTTTCTGGATTGAAAGATGTTTTCTCCTCTTTTTTATGTCTGCAAAGTTTCCCTCTTTGTTGTCCTTGCCCTAGAGACACCCAAGAGATGTTGTCCCCCTCTGAGGAGCACCGTAGGGGTTTCTCACTCCTTTCGATGCACATCATCTGAAGGACCCAGAAGACAGTCAGGCTAGCTTTGTGGGGAAGAATAGCGGGATGAAAGGGTTCTTCAAGGAACAGAGAAGCAGAGGCGGAGGCAGAGGCTGGCAGGAGCCCCTCTGTCCCAGGAGATGTTCACAGGGATGGTTACATGTGTGGCCAGCCTGAGACCTTCACCCATGCATGGGGCCCTCCAAGCCCTCCTTCCTTGCAGCCCGGCCCAAATTCCCTGGTAGGGCTATTTTGGTGGAAAAGCGTGTTCCTGGGAAACACATGCGTGCCACCACTCTGTTTACTTCTTGGACTTCCACAAAGCAAATGCAGCTTCGTGGTGCATCTCTGAGCAGCCCCAGACGCTGCAAGGCCGGATCCAGCCTCCAAGGCAGGACCACCCTTCTCCGGGCTGAGCTGTACCTGTGCTGCATCTCTTCAGTCTAGTTTCTCTTTTGATGCATTTTTTATTTTGCACAATACATTATTAACTCTGTGAGTTGCTCCATGTCTTGCTCAAGGCCACGTCTCCCTCTGCAGTGAACAGACCCTCAAACGTGCTGTCGGTTCCCAGTTTGAGCATCACTCCCCTCTTCTGGCTCGGGGTGGGCAGAGGCTCTCACGCAGTGCTGCCCAGACCCTGCACCAGCAAAGGGCAGAAGAGCCTCGAATAACGTAGTTTTAAATGTGAATTATGGTGGGACAAGGTGGTTTGGTCAAGAAAACCTCTGCCTGAGTTTTCCTGTAACAGAATCACCCTCTTTTAGCTAATGCCAAAATTGCCGCGTGTCTCCAGCCAGCACCGCTCCTATTACGGGATTAAGCAAATCCTTTGGTATGCAGCTGCCTGTAGGAGGATCTTCTAATTAAAGGGTTACTTGTACATATTAATAGTTGTAAAATTGGCCACTACCAGAGGGGACTGGGGCTGGAAAGGAGAGGTCACAAAGAAAGATGTCCTGATAATCTCCCTTAGACAACTCTGTGGGGTTTTGAACACCGAGCATTTGTTACAGGGACTGCTCCAAGGATGCAAGCTGTGAACAGCCCAAGTGGCGGGAGCACGAGGACGCATGTGGTAGCACCATCATACAAGTGCCCAGCAGAAAGCTGGGAAGAAAGCAGGTGGAAGAGCTGCCTGAGGAATGGGCTTTCCTTTATTTAATCTCATTTACCTGTATTTGAACATTTAGGGACAGGAATTGCTGTTCCCCACAGAAACACCCCAAGGGTTTGAATAACCTGGTCTCCAACACCCCAGAAGGCTCCCTGCAGGTTCAAGGCTGTGTTTGCTCCCATGGTCCCAGCAGGACACACCCTGGGATGTCGTCAGTGTGGCCGCAGACACAGCAAAGTGGAAATGGGATGATTCAGCTCGGGTCAGGGCCGATTTTTCTGTGCAAATGGTCAAAGTTCCTAATGAGTCACACGCAGCTCCTCCCAGCCCGCGCAGGAGCAGAGTTTTGCCCTTTGCACATGGACAACGAGACGGGGAAGCTGCAAATCTCTTGAGTTCTGACCACTAGAACACCAGTGTTCACAGCCAGAGTTGTTGTTTTCTCATAGCAATGATGAAATCTCAGATTATATTGGCCTTTTATGCAAGACTATCACATACTTTCCTGCAAGGACAGCATTTAAAAAGAAGAGAACAGGAGGGTTCTCCTTCAAGGAGTGAAACAAGACCTAATGGGTCACCCAATAGTCCCTTACCCTGACAAAGTGCAGGATTTGTCCCCATAACGTTTCCACCAACATTTTGTCTAGTCTAGTTTTCAAAGTCTCAAGTGGAGAGGATTTACTCGAGGTCTGGCATCGCTCACTTGCCTCTCTGGTTAATGTTGAAGCATCCCTTGCCAACATGGCTTTAATCTCCATCTCTGTGAGGGATTATTATATTTAGGCAGAAGTTAAATAAAGAACGAAGACAAATAATCGACACTGAAAGGAAAATAGCAGCTCACCATTCTCCGCTTGCTTCAAGCGAAACAGGTTTCAGTGGGATTTAGAGCTGGTGAGAGTCACAGGAGGTTTGTGCCTCCCTGGAATCCCACAGCCTGGGGGATCCTATGTTGTGTTGTATGGTCCCTGCGGATGGGGTTTGCACTACGGACAGGGGAGAGGACATCACTGGGGCCAGCCTTGGGACACGTAGGATCAACATCATTGGCTGTTATCATCCAGGGAAAAGCGGAAACTCCAAAGGAAGATGATTATAAATGTCTATTTATATGTCTATATTTATATGATCCTGGGCTGCATCAAAAGAAATATGGCCAGCAGGGCGAGGGGGGGGGATTCTGCCCCTCTGCTCCGCTCTGGGGAGACCCCCCTGCAGCGCTGCCTCCAGCTCTGGGGCACCAACAGCAGAAGGACACGGAGCTGTTGGAGCGGGGCCAGAGGAGGGGCCCGGAGATGCTGGGAGGGCTGGAGCCCCTCTGCTGTGGGGACAGGCTGAGAGAGCTGGGGGGGTTCAGCCTGGAGAAGAGAAGGCTCCGGGGAGACCTTCCAGCCCCTGCCAGGCCCTCAAGGGGCTCCAGGAAAGCTGGGGAGGGACTCTGGAGCAGGGAGGGGAGCCATGGGATGAGGGGGAAGGGTTTTACACTGACAGAGGGGAGACTGAGATGAGATGTGGGGAAGAAATTGTTTGCTGTGAGGGGGGTGAGCCCCTGGCCCAGGTTGCCCAGAGAAGCTGTGGCTGCCCCATCCCTGGAGGGGTTCAAGGCCAGGCTGGACGGGGCTTGGAGCAACCTGGGCTGGTGGGAGGTGTCCCTGCCCAGGGCAGGGGCTTGGAACGAGATGGTCTTGAAGGTCCTTTCCAACCCAAACCATTCTATGAGTCTATGATTCTATTATTTTATTCAATTCTATTTTTTTCTGCTCAGTCATTGTTTGATATAGTGATGGATGCCTGTCAGAGAGCAGGGAATGGGTTCCCAGCACTATCCCACACCCACTGCTGCCTGCTCTGCATGGCCGGCGTTTCTTGGGCTGAAACCAGAGCACCTTTCGTAAAAAAAACCATAGCACATCCCACCAAACTGATAAACCTCTGTGCCATTCAAGACGAACAAATCTGTTTGTTTGTTTGCTTTTAAAATTAAATTAAAATATCCTAGGCAATTATTCCCAACCGTTTTCTTTGGAAAGGCTTTGCAAACATCTTGCCTGGTGGGTAAATGCCATTGAGGTCATCTGATTGAAGGCAGGCCCCTCGTCTTTGACTCTGCCCTTGCTGGAACATTTCTGTTTCATTAGCACAGTATTAATGAGGCTGGATTTTAAAGCAGGTGTTAAGTGCAATCAGAGCTGCTTTATTAGGCTACAAATTGTCTGGAGCTGACAAAGGCAGTCGGATGGGTCCATGCTCAGTTAACCTTTGCCTGCGTGCATGACTTGGCTGATTAAACAGCGACTGATAATGACCTTCAGCCTGGGGAGCCTTTAAAGGTGATGCCGCATAGACTCCGCTGTGCCGAATGTAAATCTTTACAGGATCATCACCTTTTCAATTTAGGAACCCATACAGTCATTTTAAAATTATGCAATAGCATGCTACAGCAAGGAGCTAATTTACAGGCGCTAAACTGGTATTTTGAATGCAGCCTGAGAGAGGGACATTAACACGGTTGTATTTAACAGAAACGAGTATTAAGGATTCGAGGGTACTGATGTTTGAACAACGTCTGGCGACTCAAGTGCTATATATTTATATAAAAAAGGAAAGTGAGAGATTTTATGGGAGCCGCCCTTTCTGGGTCCCGACCCCAGCCGCGCTGAAGTCAAGCAAAATATTTCCCTTGGCCGCAGCAGAGCCGGGCTCGGGGGCTGGCGTTTTGGGAGGCAGCGGGTACTGTGGCTCCCAAACCTGGTGGTTCCCTGCGTTCCCATCGAGGCCAAGGCAGCAGGCGATGCAGGAGGCGGTCGTGGTCTTTCAGTCCTGTTCCCTGAGCAGAAGGAGTCGGGCACCGCAAAGATGCTGGGCCCTGGGGCATTTCCGATGCCTGTATGACAGCGGTGTCTGGTGTAAGACACAGAGAATTATGAGAGTCCAACAGTCAAGACGCAACGCTTTGGCTAAAAATACCACATTAATAATTCTCCCTTTCAGAAGATATTGGTGACTTGTTGTTAGATAAATTTGCATTGACATAATAACATGGACGCGTGCGAGGAGAAGCTGCAGAAAAGTATTATGCAGGTGAATCTGGGATGAAAATCTGGGCGGAAGAGGAAATTAATCACAGAATCATAGAATGGTTTGGGTTGGAAGGGACCTTAAAGACCACCTTGTTCCAACCCCCTGCCCTGGGCAGCGACACCTCCCTGGATCAAAGCCCCATCCAACCTGGCCTTGAAATGACTCAGGATGCACCACAGCAATGACTGAATTTGTCTAGTCCGCATGAAAACATGAGCATAAAGCTTCAGAAATCCTGCTTTCCTCTTTGCAGTTGTGAGAAAAAAGTACTTTTCGGAAAGAAACTATTAAGAGTGTGGGTACAGCACAGAGGCAGATGCTAATGTTATACATGTGAAAACAGAGAAGGGTTTTATGGTTTTATAAGTGGTCAGGTCTTGAGGAGAAACACTCAGACTTGCAGCGACCCCAGAAGAAAATAAGTGGATGTGCCTGGTAGGGGTGAGGGTTACAGGGCGGGACTGGTGCCGGCAGCACGGGCTGCCCAAGGACGATGCCCTTCGCTCTGGGCTCCTCTCCGTGGGGAGGGCTCTGCTCCCACCACCGTGCCAGGCTCCATCCGGGCTGTGCCGGGGGCTGCCAAGGGGTGGCTGGTTGGAGAAGGATTTAAGGAACCCCCCCAAAAGCCCCTCCAGCAGCGCTGCCCCTCTTCTCTCCAGAGTTTATATTTTATTACTTCCTTCCAGAGCTGTATATTTTGCTGCGAGCGTGGAATTTCTCGCACATCACCACGCCTGATGGGGCAGATTTATGTTCCCCAGCGGCGAGAGCCCCCCACGGGCATCCCCCGGCCCCTTTGGAGGGCAGCAACCCACCAATCCTGCTCCAGCGGGGCTGGGAGAAGCCGGAGCAACCCCAAAACCTGCCCCTGGGCTAGAGAAACGCGGGACTTGTTCGTAGCACTTCATAAAGGCCAACCCCTCTTTCCCCGGGTATACGGGGGGGAGCGCGGAGGAGGGGGCTGTGCAGAACCCCACACCTCCGGGTCACTGGTTCAGAGCCATACACGCTTCCAACATCCAAATACAATTTTAATCCATGTCTTTTTGTTGGTTTACAGCAGGTCCTGAGCTTGCTGCGTGGAGGGGATGGGATGGCCACAAGGCACCGGCTCCTCCTGTTTGTAACTGCTAGGCTAAGTATAAAAAAGAAGTTAAAAACTAATTTATCTCAGGCTTTCCCATATCGACCACTGATGCACTCGGCGGCATGGTGAGCTCTGGAAACCTGGGGGCTGGATGAGGCCGGGGGGGCTCTGTCCTGCTTCCCACAGCCAGAGCATCCTCACCAGCCGACCACCCCCCGCCCAGTTGGAAGGATGCCGTAAAAACCTATTTTGCTCCAATTAAAGGAGGAGATAAACGTCCAGTTGCCCATTTCTGACCAGGATGGGAACAGTAAGGGGTGGGATCCCACAAGGTCCATATTTTCCCTCCCCATGTCAGTGTTCTCCAGGAGTGCAGGCAGGGTGGGAATCTCCAAGAAAAGGTCTGTTTATAAAAAAATGCTTTAAAAACCCCAGTGGTATTTCCTGAAACACTCGTGCACATAAACATTCGTGCCGGCCCTGGGCAGAGCATGTCAGGGAGGATGCAGCAGGCATCTGGGGGGGGTTCCCCCCTGTTTGGGGGAACCAAGCCGTCCCCGTCTCTTGCCAGCTGTGCTGCTTCTCATGCTGTCCAGAAAATGACCCATTTTGGGGCACAAAACCCTCATGTTCATACTTGCTGATGTGCTTTATCTTCGGAGCATCCCCCTGTTTTCATCACCCCAGGGTCGGTGCTGCTGGGCTGCGGGGAGCCGCAGGCAGAATGGAGGATGCCCTCCGGCAGCTCCCGCACGCCCACTCCGGAGCGTATTTTTAAAGCAGTTCCACAGACTGGGGAAACACCCGGATCCGCACTGGGAGCCAGGAATGACAGGCAAACTGCTGGCAGCGCTTCCCGAGAGCACGTCTGGCATCTCCTCCTGCCCGTGCATGGGTACAAACCCCCACAGGCAGTGCCATCGAGCTCTTCTTTCACTCCACCGGCGCCAGCGTGAAGTCACGAGTTATTTTTTTTTTAGAAAAGCAGCTTTTTATTTTATATCTTTTTCACCCCTCCCAGGCCAGCTGCTGCCCATTCATCCGTCGTTGTGACTCCCGTGTAATGAATGAAGGGAATGGATGCGCCCCGGCTGCGGTCCCCGCCGGTGTCATCCCGGGTCGTACGATGGGTGACAGCACACCATTAATGTGCTGGAAATCCCCGTCCCTGCACTGGCATGGCCCGTTGGGGCGAGTGGGGAGCCGGGGAGCGGAGAAGCAGGAATACTGCACAGGAGAGGGACACCCTCCGCGAGGCAATAAAAGCTGGGTGTAAAGCTGGGTGTTTGCTGAGGTCCCAGCAGGACAGAAGATGCAAAGCCATGACAGAGAGACCTTTACACGCGTTCGTGTCATGCTTCCAGCTGGGATGGGGTTGACTTTCTTGCTAGCAGCTGGCGGTGCTATATTTTGGATTTGGGATGAAAATAGTGTTGGTAGAACACTGGTGGGTTTGGGTGTTGCTGAGATCTCAAGGCCTTTTCTGCTCCTCACCCCACCAGTGAGCAGGCTGGGGGGCACAAGGAGCTGGGAGGGGACACAGTGGGACAGCTGACCCCAACTGGCCAAAGGGATGTCCCATCCCACATGGCATCGTGCTCAGCAGAGAAACCTGGGGGAATAAGAAGGAAGGGGGGGATGTTTGGAGCGATGGCGTTTGTCTTCCCAAGTCACCGTTACATGTGATGGAGCCCGGCTTTCCTGGGGATGGCTGAGCACCTGCCTGCCCGCGGGGAGCAGGGAATGAATTCCTTGTTTTGCTTTGCTTTTGTCCTTTTGCTCTGCCTATTAAACTGTCTTTAATTCAACCCATGAGGTTTTCCTCACTTACTCTTTGAATTCTCTCCTCCATCCCAACCGGAGGGAGGGAGGGAGGGAGCAGATGTGTTGTCCTAGTTTCTGGCTGGGGTTAAACCACGACAGTTCACCTCCAAATCCAGGCTCTTGGCTTGCTTTTAGGCTGCTGAGCCAGGCCAAGCTCTAACTCGGCGCCGCGCTCACACCCCCCGCTTCGCCAAAGGCCACTGCAACGCCGGTCTCTAACAGAGAAACCTCTCTCTCGCCTGATCCCAGCACACAAGATTATCTCGGAATAAAGGGCGATAATGAAAGAGGAGAAAACCTGTGTTTGCTCCTGGAGATTTCGATTGTGTCTGGCTGAAAGGCTGTTGCCCAGTGCTGGGCGATGCTCCCATTTTATTGCCCCATCAGCACAAGGAGGTGGATTTATCCCAGCTTCCCGCAGCAGCAAGGATGCTCCCGTGCGCCGCGCAGCCTTAGTGCTGTGCGGGAGCAGACGAAGAAGAGTCCTCCAGCATCTCTAACGAAGGAGTTAGAAGTAAATTCAGTCAGGAGGCTGAAATCCATGGCTTTTCTCCTTACCACTGCATCCCTGAAGGTCTGGGAATGCCCACAGGAGGCTGGTGGAAGGAGAGAGCCGGCTCCTCAGCTGATTTATAGTGAGCTTGTGGCTGGCAAAGAAATGTTTAAAGAATTGCGTTTATATGCAGGCTCTGGCTTTCCCAAATGCTGTCAGTGGCTGCTGCGGGGGTACGGCCACACACAGCGAACCCGGGGGGCCGGGGGTGGCAGAGGCAACCAGGCCGCCCCAGCAATGTTGGGGTTTTATGAACTACAAGTAAACGTGGAGATGAATATGATCTACCTTTCCTTTACGACTCTGCTCAGACCCACGTACATCCCTGGGAAACAGAGCCCACCATTAAACACAGCCCTGGATGGGTTTGCTGGGATGCTCTACGGAGGGTCCTGCTCAGAGCGGCTCTTCCCTGCCTCTGCTTGGGAAAACAAGCAGAAAAATTGGCTGCAGATCCCATGCAAAGGAAAATCACACGCGGCCAAACGGAGCAGCATAAATCAGTTTTTAATTTCAGCTGTATTATTTGTTCGTTAGTTCATTTATTAGTTCGTTGATTGAACCCAATGGTGTGTCACTCCCGTACATACAAATAGATATGGCTGTCGAGGGGCTGCACTCCCCAGCTCAGCAGAGCTTCCTTCCTCTGGACTGGTGCGGACATCACCTCTTGCAGCAGTGAGGAACGCAGCTTTTCCCTGCCATAGCGCTAAGATAAATAAGGATTAATTCACTTTGCAGCTTCCAGAGCCAGGTACGCCATGGCCAGGTACCAGTCCTTCCCGTGACATCTGTCCGTTGAAATTTCTGCGGACATTCAGGTCTGCAAATGTAGTTACGCATCCCGGCTATAATTTAAAACACTCATTTAACAACTGACTTAGCAGCATCCGAACAGTTTAAGTAACATGTTTAATGTATGAAGATACGCAACTCAAAAATAAACTCCAAACCCTTGGAGGCTCCCGCTGTGCCTTCCTACGGCTGACTCGGAAAAGCCCCAAAGCAAGAGTGGAGCGAGGGGACGCCAGAGCAGAGGCTGAGCCTACTTTAGAGCTGCTTTTCCCAGGAAAGACGCCGGCCGGTGCAGAACCTGGGGGCTGCCGTGTTTTGACCACCGCATGCCTGCTTTTGCCAGCCAACGCCTGCAGAGCCATTTACCTGAAGATGCTAGAACATGGGGGATTATAAAATCGTCGAGATGCGTTCCTGCCATCAACGAGAAATCCCAGCGGTGCTCGGGTTTATTCCAAGTCGCGCGAAGCGGTGACCTAATCCTGTTTGATGGTGAACGCTGGCCTTTGATCTGCGCGATCGGGCTCAGGTTGGGAGTAGCCAGCTGCGCTCTCGGCTCCCAAAGAGGATGCGGTACTGCCCATCTCTGAAGTTAGAGACACCCTTATAAATCCTCCTTATCTTCTGTATTCCAGGGAAAAAAAATGAAATCGTGTTATTTCCCGAGGTTCATTGGAGCAGCATCGGCACCCAAATCTCCATAGGAGACAGTAAGTATTCGGTGCTGGGCTCATGGGTTGTGGTTGGGGTACGGGGGGCCGGGGGGTCCTGCAGGAACTGGCGATGGAAGGGGCATGATGTGGCTGGTGGCTGTGAATTTTGGAGGCTCTATGGGTGCTCGTGGGCGTTTGCGTGACTTCTCGTTAGCCCGCAGGGCACACGCAAACCTCGTTTGCCTCGGTCTTTAACACAGCCGACACCTAACGCAGCTGGGTGCCTCCCCTCACCGGGTGGGGAGCGTCCACTGCAGCAAAGGCCATGGGACCAGAGCCTCAAGGACGGAACACTCTTGTCCCGCTTTGAGCGACACGGGATTTATTTCTCTTCCAGTAATTTCACTTTTCAGTAAGGGCTTTTCTAATGCCTGGGAAAACTCTACTTTTAGAAGACTGTAGTGTCCGAATTGGTGAAAATATTTCCTTTACAGCCAGCTCTGGGGTACAGGTTTCAAGGTCTCGGTGTTTCCGAGCTCCCCAGGTGCGGGCAGGAGGAGGAGCGAGACCCTGGCACTTGCCCCAATCTGCCAACAGGGTTATTTCATACCATGAACGGCACATTCCATAGAAATTAGAAAGTTTGCTGAGGAGTTTTGGCTCTTCCATGATGTCTGGGATCCCGAGCACTCCTCGCCCCGGTGCCGGAGCCCTGAGCCCTTCCCTCCCTGCCGCAGCCGCGGCGCTCGCAGGGTCCCACATGGGCTGTGCCTGCGGGGAGCGCACGGCTCCTGCTGGGGAACGGGCTGGGCACAGTCCTGGGGTGGTTTATATTGGGATCAGGATCAATACTGGGTCTTCTGTATTATTAATGTTAATTATTTAGTCTTATTTCAACTCTTGGGTTTCCTTGTTTCTTTCTGATTCCCCTTCCCGGGTGGGGAGGGGTCATTGGGTGATAGAATAATTGTCTAAATGACAATAAATCATTCTGGGCTTTTCAGGCCATAATATCTCTCCAGCCCTGGCGTTGCTGCCCTGAAACCACGCAGCACCACAGCTGGACCCGAACCCCCTTGCGTGCAGTGCCGTGCCTTTATCTCCTCTTCAGTACCCCATCCCTGGAGGGGCTCAAGGCCAGGTTGGACGGGGCTTGGAGCAACCTGGGCTGGTGGGAGGTGTCCCTGCCCAGGGCAGGGGGTGGCACTGGGTGGGCTTCAAGGTCCCTTCCAACCCAAACCATTCTGTGAGTCTACGATTCTATAATTCAATACATTTGCCTATTTCAATGCATTTGCCTATTTCAATGCGTTCTCCTATTTCAATGCATTTTCCTATATGAACACACATTCCTATTTCAATGCGTCCCTCTTCCTCCAGCTCCGTACCTATGCTTTTCTCCACCCCTGGGTACTCAGAGAGGTTTTCCCTCAGGACCCTTCTGCATTGATGACGAGCAGCACCCACCAGGCACCATCCCGCCTTTGCTCATATTTGTCCCTGCCTGGGGACTGCCGGCCGCCACCAGCCTCTCCCCGCATCTGCTCGCCTCGGAGCATCCCGTCCTGGCGGCTGGTGTTTAATCTTTCGGAGGATGACTCATGGGGAAACGCCAGCCTCATCCGTCGGGAATTTTAAACAGAGGCTTTTTAAAAAAAAAAAAAAGGAATTGAAGAAAGCAACCATCTGTCTAGAGGGGAAACGTGCCGGTTTCTCCTCTCTCTGCTGGAGAAGGGATGGAGGGAGGGAGGCAAAGCCGTGCCAGGCGCTGGGTCTGACCCACCAAAGGCGCTTCACCAAGTTTTGCCACTCCAGCTCCGGCTCCCTGCGTGCTGGTGGCACGGGTTGTCATGGCAATATCCCCTCAATAAACAAATCCCGGGGAATTTATCGGGGATTAAACCGCCATGAGTCCGTAGAAATGAGCCAAGATGCACCATGGGACTCGCTGGCACCCGCGCGCAGGTTCCTCTGGCCATAGCCCTCCATCACAAGGAGGATTTTTGGGGTTGTTTGGGGTGGATTTGTGTCTCTCCCCCATCCCAGGGCTGCATCTGGTTCTGCTGGCTCAGGGTGAGGATCTGCTGTCCCTTTTGCAGGAGAAGGGGTGAAGCCACATGTCCCCGATGCTCAGCTTTTAGGGCCAAAGCCAGGCGTTGCTTTCACCTTTTTGCTCCTACAGCAAATGGAAAGAGTTGCTGGAAAATTGCAAATGATTCATTGAGGAATTGGCATTGCACAGAATCAGCTTTTATCTTATTGCTTGAAATTAGGGGCTGAGGAAAAGGGTTGTCTCAGCAGCCCCTAAAAACAGGTTCCGGAGAGCAGGGGAAGGGGCTCTGATCCCCTCTGCAGGGATGCGCCCGGCCGGCCCTGCCTCTGTCTGTCTCACAGGCACGGCTGACTTTAATCCGATGCTACAAAGGCACAGAGAAAATAACCCAGGGCTGGAAAGGAGTAATAAACAGAAAAGAAATCATAGGACCGGACCTCTGCAAAATGCCTGGAAAGAAAATAATCCCTCCTTCGGCCAGTGCTGGCGGTGCGGATCCGGCCCCGGGGGGCCAACAAGGAGCTTGAGAAAGGCACAGGCCACTTCTAGGAGAGCCGGAGAGAGGGAAGGAGCTCCTTTTGCACGGGCTGTTTAAATTCCCAGCACACGCGCTGGATGGACCGAAGGGCTGAAGTTATTCCAAGGGCTCCCTCATGCCTTATATGCATTCGGTGCTGACACCGGCGATGCTTTTAAGTTAACGCACAGCCGGAGAGTCCTCAGAAACTGCAAATATCATCTGCTTCTCATCAGCATGGCCGTTTCAGAAAGCCACGTCCCCTCTCCCTTCTCGCTCCAAAGCCTCCGGCACCCCGAGCTCACCCCGGCTCAGGACCCCACGGCACTCGGCTGGACGGGTCCCACCGGCTTCCATGGAAAATCCCACTGAAAAAAGCTATTTTCCAACAAATGGCACCAAAATCCTGTCAGGATGTATTTGAATGTCTCATTTTAGGGTATGCCCGTTCCTTTCTACTAGTCTGGCTGGTGAAAATAGCCCTCGGAGCACTTTTTGCAAGCTTTTAACCGAAGCCCTTTGGCCGGGAGGCAGCTCCCACGGGCAGGCTAACGAAGGTAGTTGGGTTTTTTCCATCTGCAAAGTTAAAATTCAGAAAATTTACAAAACTAGGTGAGAAGCCATGCTGGTGATGGCCAGCTCAGGCCAACCAGACCTGCTCTTCGCCTCCTGGGATGAGGGAGGTTTTTTTTTTGGTAGTATCCCGGCAAAGCACAGGGAGCACAGCAGGATGGGGGGGCACAAGGAGCTGGGAGGGGACACTGGCCCCAACTGGCCAAAGGGATGTCCCGTGCCATACGGCATCGTGCTCAGTGTATAAAGCTGGGGGAAAAAGAAGGAAAAAGGACTGGGCAAAATCCTGAGTTCAGTTGGTAAGGTTGGTCTTTTGGGGAGCTTTAAATCTTTTTTTCTTATTTTTTTTCTCTTTTTTTTCTCCCCAGAAAACCAAGAATTTCTGTGGCCTAATTCCTTCCAGAAACTTGCGGCCCAAGTCACCGTCAGCCTCTGCCTTTGCCCTGCGGTAATTTCAGCCGGCGGCTCCGGGACCGCTCTCCGCTTCAGCCTGTGGGAGCGAAATGGAATGGAGAGGATGCTTAAAAGCATGAAAAGCCTCATCAGCATCACGCAGCTCTTCCCATCTGTGCCAGAACAGCAAGGGATTGCCTTTTATCTCACCGGTTCTGAAATTTTAGGAGATTTAGCTTACTGCCGGCCTTTGAAACTCCCTGCTGAAGTGCTCACCGGAGCTGCGGCGGGTCTGTTAGGATAATCAGGAGACGGCCCGGCACTCCTCTGCGCTCCCGGGTGGTCCGCCTGGAAACTCCCCTGCACGCCATGGCTTTCCCATCCCGCTGGAAAAAAAAAAAAAAAAAAAAAAAAATCCAGTAGCCCTAGGGAATCGTCGCAGCATTTTGACAGACCTGAATTATATCCCGGGTAAGCCCTCGTGGCCTTCGCTGTACTGTGCAGCCTTCTTGCCGGGAGACTTCATCAGCAAAATAAGTCATTAAAATGGGACCTCGGCGGATTTTGCTCTGCTCCTGCCGGAGTAAGGGTGGGGTTTTTTTTTCCCTTGCTGATGGATTTCAGAGGTGCAAGTACCAGGATGGTCACCTTCCCGGGATGCTGCAGTGCCTTCCCGGGATGCTGCAAGGACTCCCTGCCTCCGGGCAGAGCAGCCTGGAAAAGCTCGGGATGCTGACGGAAGAGGGAGCAGGATGGACCCCATTCCATCATCCAACAAACCCACGTTATGACAGATAAAACCAGAATTATGATTAAAAGCTAGTATATCCTGCAAAGCGTATAAGGCTCAAAAACACTAACGCACCCGGCAAATTTAATCCGAAATTTTTCTCTTCTATTTCTGCCATTAAATACACTTGTTGGGGGGGGGGGGAAGTGACTTTTAGTATCCCTGAGTGCTGTAAACGTGAACATCTTGAAAATGCCTTGAAAAGCCTGGAAACGGTCCAGCCACGGAGCACAAAATCTCACGCTCGAACCTCCAGCAAGGGTTTCAAAAAGTGACGGCCTGGGGCTGTAGTCATGGTGAACGGCTTGATAAACCAAAATATATCGGGGTGGGGGGGGGGGGGGGGGGGAAGATGGGAAAAGGGGATTAAAGGCAGCCTCGGTGGGAATAGTGGGAGGCTGCCGTGGAAATCTGGCGGCGGCACAGGGCTGGGGACAAGCCTCCGGCACAGAGGAGGATCGAAATACCCCATGTGAGTGACCTGAGTAGCAGAAATAGGGTAAAATTAACGGTGTAGGAATGAAAAGTGATGTGTGTGGGGACAGGCAATGGAGATCCGTGATGCTACACGTTGTATCCCTGGGAAGAAATGGGGCACGCGAGGGAGAGGGCAGCTGCGGGGCGCAGCTGCCTGAAATAAGCCAGGTATTTCCACAGCAAAGTGGACCAGATTCGGTCAAAGAGGAGGAAAAATACTCAGTTTGCCACTGGTTGAAAACCGGGAACTGGGACTGGGGTTGGGGGGGTGTTGAGGATGGAATAGAGAAAGGCGTCCTGACGGTGAGCATCGTCCCCAGGCTGGCACCGAGGAGGTGCCCGTCGTCTCCCGGAGGTACCCACTGCCCACAGCCAGCCCCCGCCTCAGAGGGAGAAATTTGGCACCGCGGGGAGTCGCTGGTATTTTCCCGAATACGCCATATGCAGAGAAATCGAAAAGGGGAGGGATAATGACCTTTAACACTAAGATCACCAAAAAAAAAAAAAAAGAGAAAGAGAGAAAGAAACCAACCCAAACCATTACCATGATCATTGTAGCATGAAACACAAAACCTTCCTCTCGGAGCCGCACAAAGCCGTGCGGAGCACACCAGAGTAATTAATAAAATGAAAGCCCCGTTCCTTGCAGATGGAGATGTGGGGAATAAAGGAGCTACACTGCGCTGGGCTGTCATGCATCGCATGCTACATCTGTTATGGAAATCAGTGGTGGTGGGGCCTTTTGTTCGGGCTAAAGCCCTCCCAACAGGGATTTGGCTGAAGTAGATTTTCTTGTTATTAAACATGATTTCGAGCTAGTTGAGAGCAGATGCTCCTGCAGCATTTGGAACTAATAACCAGCCTTCAAGTGTGCAGCGTCCCTGAAAAGTCTGGGATCGCCTGCAAGAGCGATTCCGGCTGGGAGCTAATGCGCTGCCCTGGGTCCCTGCTTTGCACATGAATGCTGCTGACACCAGATGAGCCTTCTGGCCTCCCCGCTGCCAGCACCCCCCCGGCACCCCCAGCCTTTTCATCGCCGGGGAGCAGAGCGAGATGCGCACAGACACACACACACACACACACACACACGGCAGTGCCCTCCCGCATCCCCCCCGCCGCACAAAGCCCTCCTCCCTTTGGAAAGGCACCAAAGCCCGTGCGCTCCCCCACCCAAACCCAGCATCCTCAAATCTTCACGAAAGCCCTCTGATGTCCCTCTCCAACGCGTCTTTGCTCAAGCCTCCCTGGCCGTGCCCTGCGTCGAGCGGGAAAGGAGCCCAGCACGGGGCCACCTGCTTTGGCCAGAGCCATCGGGATCACTGGTGGGAGCGCAGAAGGAAGGGACAAAGGGAGAATCCCCCCCGCAGCCTGGGCTGCATCCCCAGCAGCGTGGGCAGCAGGGCGAGGGGGGGATTCTGCCCCTCTGCTCCGCTCTGGGAGACCCCCCTGCAGCGCTGCCTCCAGCTCTGGGGCACCAACAGCAGAAGGACACGGAGCTGTTGGAGCGGGGCCAGAGGAGGCCCCGGAGATGCTGGGAGGGCTGGAGCCCCTCTGCTGTGGGGACAGGCTGAGAGAGCTGGGGGGGTTCAGCCTGGAGAAGAGAAGGCTCCGGGGAGACCTTCCAGCCCCTGCCAGGCCCTCAAGGGGCTCCAGGAAAGCTGGGGAGGGACTCTGGAGCAGGGAGGGGAGCCATGGGACGAGGGGGAAGGGTTTTACACTGACAGAGGGGAGATTGAGATGAGATGTGAGGAAGAAATTGTTTGCTGTGAGGGGGGTGAGCCCCTGGCCCAGGTTGCCCAGAGAAGCTGTGGCTGCCCCATCCCTGGAGGGGTTCAAGGCCAGGTTGGACGGGGCTTGGAGCAACCTGGGCTGGTGGGAGGTGTCCCTGCCCAGGGCAGGGGGTGCCACTGGGTGGTCTTGAAGGTCCCTTCCAACCCGAACCATTCTATGATTCCTGTGACCGCCCCGGCTGCAGGGGCAGGGACCACCCTGAGTCCCTACAGGCTGATCCAGAGCGGTGGGGATGGCTCCTCCTCTTTGGGAATGCGCTGGTTGCCCCGAGCCATACACCCTTTCCAACATGGTCAGAGGAGAACAGAAGCAATTTATGGGACTGCAGGGCATTTTCTGCCCCCTAAAAAGGGACCTCCCACAGTCAGGGAAGGACTTTGAGTTGCAGGTTGCTCTGCAGCTTTCAAGTTACTCAGAGCAGAGCCATTAACCTTATCCTGACCGTAATAACTACAAATTAGATTCAAGGCTTTCCTTAAACCAGACGGTGAGTCATTTATTCTGTAGCGTGTCTAGCCTTTAAGGAAATATCTTCCCTTCGATGCTGCCGGCTCCCGTGACTGCTGCTGGCTGGAAGAGCATCCGCGATGCCGGGGATGCGCAGCATTGACCTTCGCAGGGCAGCACCGCCCTCTCGCCCGCTCCTTCGCCGGCACAGCGTCATGTTTTTCTTGGTGTTTGTCTGCTTTGGAGGCCTTTTGCTGCTCTTCATCCTGCTTTTTTGCCGTGATTCACAGCGGGAGCTGCAGGTCGTTCTGAGCAGGGGCAGGTGACAAGGCTGGGCAGCATTGTATGGGGTGTCTCCGCTATGAGGAACCCTCCTCCTTCTGAAACGCCTGTTCTTCTGCAGCTTTAACCACCCCCCATGAGTGTGGGAATGCTAGTACATAGGGACGTGCTTCTACAACTAAATTTGGGCAATGTAGTTGAAATGCATCGTTCTCTCTGCATATGCACACCTAAAACTGCCAAGTTTTTTCACATCCCATTTCCTCAGGACCTTTTTCTCCGGTGCTGACAAAGGCAATACCATCCTGAAACACCACACCGAGGTGCTATGCTGATGGCATGCTGCTTGACAGATCATAGAATCACAGAATGGTTTGGGTTGGAAAGGACCTTAAAGACCATCTCGTTCCAAGCCCCTGCCCTGGGCAGGGACACCTCCCACCAGCCCAGGTTGCTCCAAGCCCCGTCCAACCTGGCCTTGAACCCCTCCAGGGATGGGGCAGCCACAGCTTCTCTGGGCAACCTGGGCCAGGGGCTCACCCCCCTCACAGCAAACAATTTCTTCCCCACATCTCATCTCAGTCTCCCCTCTGTCAGTGTAAAACCCTTCCCCCTCGTCCCATGGCTCCCCTCCCTGCTCCAGAGTCCCTCCCCAGCTTTCCTGGAGCCCCTTGAGGGACTGGAAGGTCTCCCCGGAGCCTTCTCTTCTCCAGGCTGAACCCCCCCAGCTCTCTCAGCCTGTCCCCACAGCAGAGGGGCTCCAGCCCTCCCAGCATCTCCGGGGCCTCCTCTGGCCCCGCTCCAACAGCTCCGTGTCCTTCTGCTGTTGGTGCCCCAGAGCTGGAGGCAGCGCTGCAGGGGGGTGTCCCCAGAGCGGAGCAGAAAAAGGCTGAGGTTCAGCACCCAGGTCCTTTGCTGCTACATCCCCAGACACATTTATCCAAGGAACCTCCTTTTCCCTTGCCCAGTCCCTCCGCGGTCACCACTGCCTTCTCCTCAGCATTGGGGTCACACAAGGACCCACCATAACTCCTCAAGCAGCAGCTGAAGATGCTCCAGGGCGTTACAGCCGATGTTCACCACTTATTTTACGTGGTGACAACCACCACATAGAGCACTTGGTGCTTGCATTCAATTCAGCATCCTCTGCCCCATTACATCTCAGGGCACCACCGATGCCACTTGCTGGCCTGGTTGACCTGGACTCCAGCCATGGGTGGACACCTTAGAGCCATCCACCGTGTTTATTTATTCTTCTCCTCCTTCAAATCGAGTGCTTGCTTAAGTCAAGGCTCCTTGTGTTGGGGGGGTGAAGCCTTTCTTTGGGCTTTTCCCCCCCAAAAAAGCCAGGTGACACGAGGAGCAGAGCCCATACACAGCCCCACCAGGCAGAGCCCTTCCCCTGCCGCTCGTGGGACCAGAGACCATAACTTGACTCTCCCCGTGTATATATATTTAATGATATTAAATAATGTCAGCGTTATCTCATTGTATTGCATACGCACTGAAAACCCACCTCATTTCAGGAGGGCGCATGGGCACACTGTAGCAGGATATTGATATTTTTCACTCCAATATTTTACATTTTCCTGCTAAAATGAGTCAAACGGCTCCTTTCATCCCAAAGCGGCACCTGGGGTGGGCTGTAGGCCAGCAGCGGGTCCCCCGGGGGGGCCGTTCCCACCCGCTGCCGGGGGCTGCAGGGAGCGGGACCCCAGGAATGTGGTTTAACCAGGCGCCACCTGGGCGAGGACACACCGGGTTCCCACGGCAGGGCCAGCGCCGGCTGGGGGGGCTCTTCCTCAGCCCCCCCCCGGCTCTGCACGGGTGGCTGTGGCAGAGCTGGGACATCCCCTTCCGCAGTCTTTCCGCAGCTTAGACACCAGCAAGCTCTTACCGACACCAGCAGCGAATTGCGAGGGGAAAAGATCTGTCAGCTCGAGGAGGACGTTGCAGAATTCGCGCTGTGGTGTGTACCGCACGGCGCAGAGCCGGAGTCGCCAGGATTAGTCCTTCCGCGGAGGGTGTGAAGCAGGGGGCTAAGAAACCCACTTCTCCGCTTGGCAGCTGTAGGAGAGGCTGCCTTTTTCACAGATTTCAAAATTGGACAAAGATCTGGTTTTCTTTCCCCCTAGATTGCTTCTCATCCCTAATCCTCCAAACTAATTTAAGGAGGATAAAAAAAAAAAAAAAAAAAAAAAAATTAGACGCTTGGCAGAACATCCCTCCTCGATACCGAGCAACTTCCACCCTCGCAGGGATCTTCTGCTGGGAGCCTGGAGCCCAGAGCAGCCCCTCGCTGGGGCTCAGCGCGATCCATGGGTTCTTTGGGATGTTCAAGGACCTCCCGGGAAGCTGACGGAGCTGCACGGGCTGCAGGAAAATAGAAAAGTTGCTTCTGCATCCAAAACATTATCACAAACCAGCACCGGCTGCTGCTGCAGCGCTGGGGACCGCAGCTCTGCTGCAGCTGCAGCATCTCGGTGGCTTTTGCAGAACGGCTGGCGGGTAGGAGGAGATCTGAATGAGATGGAAAGTCCCGGGGAAAAAAAAAAAACAAACGTTAATAAATCCTCTGCTATAAGCAAGGAGTTTGGTGGGAAGAAGCCCGATGAGCTGAGAATTACTAATTACTTGCGTTTCAGCAAATCATCCCTCCCTCGGGAGAGGCAGCGCTGCTACGTGAGGACTAGGCAACGGAATGCCACATTGACAACATCAAACTATTAATTAGCCCAGCTCTCCCTGGTTCTCTCTGCAGATCGGCTACAAGAACCAGCCCAGGAGATGAGGAACGAGCTCGGTCTTTTCCTCAGGCTCTGCTCCCTGCCAGCCATCACCCCCGAGGTGGGCAGGTCCTGCCTGGGGGCAGCCAGGGCCACCAGGTGTCCACCATGGACCCAGCACCACCGAGCTCTGCATTCTCAAACTGAAATAACTGCACCTACTAGAGCTTTAAGCAGCTACCAAGATAGGTGGAAATACCCATAAATATCCATCAAACAGCACAACTCGGGCATTTTAAAGGTTTTAGTGAGGAATGCGGGGTGGGTTTGCTTTTGTCGCCCACCTTCTCCCCGCTGTGCTGGCATCCTGCTGGCCCCTGCCCCCTCGCTGGGCAGGATCAGGCGCCGAGGTTGAGCTCACGACACCCGGTCTTGCGAGACCAGGAGGTGGGGAATTGCTCATTCTCGGCGCGGTGGGGGCTTCCCATCCCGCCCAGGTTGGGTGCCAGCTCCATTTCGGCACCTCGAAGCAGCCCACTGTGTTTAGAAACCCCGCTCTCCCTGGGGATCTGCCCCCGGGGATTTTCTGCAGGGGATGAGTTTTAGTAAACCGCCTCAATTACCGTAAGCGATTGCACAACCCAGTTGTGCAATAAAAGAACAACAAAAAAAAAAGAAAAAAAAAAATTGCAAAAGTTAAGTGCTTTTTGGAAGCGGACCATGGCGCCGTGGCGAGGCGCCAAATTTGTTTTCCAGGGATCAAATGGTGCTGAAGAGAAACATCTGAGCAAGCCACAGCCCACCACCGAAAATACTTCCGATTCTGCCCGTGCTCGCTTCAGCAACTGGGGAGCTGATGGGGGCGATCATCTTACCAACACCAACACCAACCGGTGCGTCTGCAGGTGTCACCTCAGCCCAGGCTCCAGCTTTGGAAGAGTAAACCTCTGGTCCTTCCTCCTGCTCAGAGGTTTCAACCACCCTTGGTCAAAATTTAGCAAGAAATGTTTCATGCGAACAACAAAATTGGCAATTAATTCTGGTCTGAAGGAAAGGGGAGAACGAGCAGCAGGGACTGAAAAGCAAACGCTGGTAAGGTTAGTGGGTTTAGACAGAACTACCGACTTTTAAATCAAGACATCTTCATCTCAGAATCATAGAACCATAGATTGGAAGGGATCTTCCAGACCATGTAGTCCAATCATCAACCATCTTCCACCCACTTAGAGCAACATAAAGGAGGACTGAGACGGTGGCATTAAATGAGGGTAGTGATCAACGTTGTTTAACTGCAAAAGGATCTTTATCTCCTTTCTGCAGGAGTCTGAGTTTGGTTTAATTAAACCGAGTACCTTTAACAGCACTTTTCTAACCCACACCGTTCGACTTGTGACCACACCGCACTTAGGTATAACAGAGGAGCGACGTGAAACCAAGCCTGTGCACGCTAAATGGGTCAAAAATTCCTTACACACTTTGGTGGGTATCAAAAGCAAAACTGGAATCACCAGGAAGGCACATTTCCAGTGAGGCTTCAAAGGGGTTATTGATCCTCACCTGCTTCGCCATCTTACCAAGACCTGGAAAACAGCAGATCAGACGTTTGCAAAGAACTATCAGCATCTACAAAAGCAGGGAGAGGGGTAAAGGGGTGAAGAACACACATGTCCGTATCGCTCTACCACGTGTGAGCAAACACCAGCTGTGCCGTAGCCAGATGCCAGTGAAACCACTAAGCACTCGCTGTGGGGAACTGGTGATGTGAGGCCAAAAGGGTTACGGTGAAGTGGTGAAGCTTAGGATGAACACAAAAGCTCTACTAGTAGAAATGCTACGTGACCCAACTGCTCTTCCAGCATTTGTAATCCTGATAAAAATGCCAAAAACCTAAAACGAGTGCTGAGAGGAACCACACCGCTGGTTAAATGAGAGTTGGAAAATATCCTTTAGAGCAAGAGATTCAAAGTCATTGAAGAAGGAGTCGATCTGTTTGGTTCCCGCTGACTTAACTCTAGACTAGTGACGTACAAGGTGTACTTAAACTCAGTAATCGAGAGCATGTTGATCTGCCACACGTATTAACCGGATGGGAAGACCAGAGGCTGCAACAAGACAAGTTCAGACTGTAAGATGAGGCAGCTTTTCAGGCACACAGATAATTAACCCTGGCCAAACGCACCCCACCGCTGCAGCCTCACCGGAGGAGTTCCTACCAGAGGCCACCTCCAGCTCCAAGAGGAGCTGCTGCAGGGCTGGCATTCGAAGGACACAGGGGAAGAGAGGTCCCCAGGAACTCAGGAGCTGCCGGAAAGGCACTGGGGCAGGGAGTGACACCGCAGACCAAGCCCAGCACCCTCCCACCAATACGGCCCACCCAGCAAGTCATTCACTTCCGTAATTACAGCATCTCTCCCCAGGGAACAAGGCCTGGCTTGATTATCTCCAGAAATAGAAAAGGATGATCAGGTCAGCACAGGATGGTCACGACCATAAGCAACTGCTGGGACTTCTGCATGACTTTAGACATCTTGAGTGACCACACATGCTTCAACAGACCCCAAAATGATAAACTTGGAAGCTCCCTTGCTTTGACTTCACAAGTTTCGAGGAGAAAACCTTGTAAAGGCAGCGAGGAGGACAACACTGGCTGCACTCAGCATTATGTCCTCTACATCCAAATGGGAGCCTGACAGGCCTAACAGAGCTGGTGTGTTGGGACAAGTCTTCCAAGAGGAGCCACAGCAACTACAATGTCCCAATGGTGACAGAAAACGGGCACGGCCCTTGGTCAGGAAAGCCTGCCTTTGCTGAACTCTAAGAGTTCCTACAATATATGAAACCTCTTAAAAAGCGGCATTCAGTGCTTCAGAGGAGAAGCAAAGCGAACTCCACTTGTTTGCTTGCTCTGGTCTTCCCTGCCTCTGACATTTTTGGGAAGCAACTCAGCAATCCACGCTACATACTTAAATATAATGCCCAAAACCCCAAAAGGCTGCTGCGAGGGTAAGATTCAAATCACATCCCAATCCCGGGCTAAGCCTGGTCTGCAGCTCAGTACAATTATGTCCAAAACACACAAGTATTAATGAACAGAAAAGGCCATTTCCACAAGTCAATTACTTTTTTTTTTTTTAATTCAAAGAAAAAAAAAATGGTATTTTAATAAATACTGCAGAAACATTAACCAAACATACAAAGTGACTTCAACATTTAAAAAAAAAAGTAATGAATGTTCTGTTTTATAACAGTTATAACTTATTTTTTCCACAATATTTAAATACAGAAAGCACTTACCAGCTATTTTGTAATACTGCCCTAAGCACGCTGTTGCATCAGTCAAAAGCTTATTATGGTGGTAAAAATGTCTTTTTGTGGGAAATGATCAGAATGGGTGCGTTTGTGGCGGGTTTTTTTCCTTTTATCAGATGAAACAAAGTGCTGGGAACACACAGAACTGAGTTTTAATTATGGTAACCCTTTACCTTTGCACAAGTCAACAGGAACACAGCTTTAACACTTCAAAAATGAAGCATTACCCTTGGGAACAAAACGCTTGTGCTCCACAAGCGATAGCCACACTGGTTAGAGCTTATATAGTATCCTTCTTTTGAGAGAAGCTATGGAGTTACGTCGGTCAGTAAACAGTTGCGAACATTTTTAAAGGCCCATTTATTTAATGTAACAATAGCATTCAGTAAGCAAAAAGGAATCTGAGTTAACTGGTTCACTGATGTTTCATGATTGTTGTCTGGATACGTGTATTAGCCGTAAAGACTAAGGGCAATATCCAGTTTCCACTGGGGACCCCTTAAGGCGTCACAGTTCTTCAGACCCCATTTCCTCACCACGAGCAAACGAAGTCTGCAGCGAGAGACGGCTGCCCCAAAACACACCAGCATTGCAAAACATCATCTGGCTCTGCTGGCTCATTTGCAGATTCTTGGGGGTTTTCGCAAAGCTGACTGCAGAGAACCACATCATAGAATAGCACTTCTCCGTAGCATTTACAGAGGGCTAGATCCTGGGATCCACCCCGCTCTCCAACTCCTAGCAGGAGCAGAGGAGTCTCAGGGCTTCCCCAGATGGGCAGTAAGGCTTAACGAATTATCATGGTTGTAAAACTAAGGATCATTTGTCATCATAGCTCTTAGCACCTTTCACTTGAACCTACAGCGACATACCCATACAGTACACCAGAACTGGAGACCACTTCCACTCTAAATTACAATCACAAAGAGGAACGGAAAGTCAGAGTCCTGCAACAGGCAGGTAGTTTGCCCCCACACTCCAATTTCATCCATTGAATTTCCACAGTGCAAGGGCACCTGTAATACTGGGAAACCTCAAACTGTTGTCTTCATTACCAACATGCTCAAATGTAGATTGCGCTGCCGTCTCGGGAAGGCAAAACTCCAGACTCCTCACGTACGGTGTCTTCCTCTAGGTGATGCACAGGCCTCGGTATACTCTCCATTTTAACGATGAGCTACTAAAAAATTAGATCATATCCTTTGGAAAACCAACTATAAGGTCACAGGGGTAGTTCCTTAATGAGGAGGGCATATTAATAATGTCTTCTTTAAAAAAAAAAACCCAAACATTAAAGTATTATTTTAATGAAATCAAAGTGGTAGCATCCAGGAGTAGAGCATTAATAAAAGAAACAAGCACTGTCAATGACATCTCTCTTCTTTGCAGTGTTATTTTCCCATTCACTCTCTCTTTTCTCAGCACACACAAACGTTTTTCCCTTTTTACTTTTTTTTTTTTTTTTGGCATTTTCTTCAATCTGTCATTTTCTGATGCCACCTCGTGTAGAGCCATTTCTTCTCGCTGCTTAGTTCCTAAATACAGTCTCACACAAGAGGCGAAGAGTCTCCATTAAAGCACTGGCATAAGCCCTTGATAAATACCATGTGGCTGTGTACTTCATTGAGCCTCCACCCCTCCGGGACGCTCTCTTCCTCCTTCTCCAGGAAATCGAGGTCCTTCACATCACCGTGCAACTCTTTGCTTTGTCCTTTCGCAAGTCCGTCGCCACTGTGGAAAGTTCTGGCCTGCCAGGCATGTGTGAAATCCGCTTTGTTGCCCTCTGCGATTTGTTTCGTTTAACATTTTTATTTGTTTTATTCACACACGCCAAGGTGGCAACATGAAAAATGTCTCTGACACTGTTTTCTGACTGTAAGGCTGAGCATTCAATATACGTAGCTGCTCCAATCTGTTTGGCCATATTTGCACCCTAAGGGAAAAAAAGAACATGCAATCAATACCAAGTTTCCACAGAGAGCCAAAGCAAACCATACAATTACTTTTCAGCGCAGTTTTCCATACACAATGTTTTGTGAAAACCAAAGCTAAAGCTCCAGCACAACAGCCAGCAGCTAATTTTGCAAAATAAACAGAGCTTTGCTTCCAAGATACATTAAACAAGTATCCAAGCATTATCTCCTATGCCGATAAATACAAATTGGAAGAGAGAAGATAAGCTCAGAGACCTGCAAACAACTGCAGAACGCCAGAAGAGTATTACTGGGACCTATTTAGCAATTCCACCCTTACACCTTCACTTGCATCTGTGAATCACATGCTCGCTGGGAAAGGTCTGGACCTGGCAGCTTCCAGATTTAAGCCTCCAAAGAGAAAATGTATTCTGCCTGCCTTACAGGCTAGTCAGCGTGTCCCTGACCTGGGGCTTACATCTCCACCAAGGGGGCAAAGTTCATAGGGGAATGTGCTGTGGGTTTCTGGGCTGGGGACAGATCAACTTGCAGCTAGGGAACAGGCTAAAAAACAAAGAATAAAAGGACATCAGTGGTTATACCAGTCCTTTTGCAACTTTAAGTGCCTTAAAAGTCAAAGCAGGGGTATTTTTTCCAGCAGCACAAGAAAAACAACAAGACTCTGGCAGATGACAATACCCTGTATGCTGTTGTGGGTTTTGCAACAGGAAGACGATACAGCGTTGTGTGAAAAAAAAACTGAGTTGTTTCAATGGTATTTTCTTTCTGATGGTGAATCTTTTTAGTAAATGATGAAATCCAGCCACATCCTCGATGTGCCACTCCTCACGAATCCATAGGCCTGAGCTCCAGGCACAGGTCAGTCCAACCCCTCCTCTTTGCTCCAGTGCCAGGCTGATGGCACTACTCTATTTGGAACCACGTCTTTAGTATGTGCTATTTGCACTGCAGTGATGCAGCCATCTTCTTATCAAGTGCAAACGGGAGTGGCTGATAAAGGAGTATTAGTTTGTAGGACAAGCCCTCTCCCGTTGTTAAACATCTCAACTCCTACTGATCAAGACTAGCCTATACACCTTATAGTCTCAGAAATGTTTGCTCAGGTGTAGCTGACTGGAAACTGGCTAACATACTGGAGACAGGGTGTCACCATCAACTGCCTTTATCCTCCCGACGCTTCCTTGTGAAGTTAAGAGGAATGGGAAAACCCCGCTAAGCTCTTTGATCCCATGTCGACTTAGCAAGGCAAGGGAATTTAAAAATAAGCGGTGTAACTCTGTCCCAGAGGAGCCTTCCCTCGAACTAGTGCAGGAGAGCAGTGGGTTGCTTCATGCCACCGCTGGGCTTTGGCCACCACAAGAGATAAAACCATTACTCAGTGTAAATTTACACTTTACATAGAACACAGGTGAAACTGTGAGTTTGCTGAAGCACAGGCTTCCCTCTAACATGTGCAATTTTCCCTTTGGCTGTAAGTAATAAGCTTCTGGCTTAGTCTTTTGTCTTCAGCTGACTCCTGTTCCTGAGGGGTACAGGCTAAGCTGTGACACCAGAAGAAATGTGAATCTTCCACAGCAGAGGATAAATCCATCTGTCAGTAGATTTTTTTAATCACTATGGAAAAAAAGAGTCAGACTTGGTGATTCTATTGAAGTACTGTACAAAATGTAGCATGTGAACTTGCGTATGGAATAAGTGGCAGACAGTACTTCCTTTTAAGTTTAATATTCAAAGAAAAACAGCATGGAAAATTACAGATCTGAGGCTGAACAACACGAATATACACATGCAACAGCTGTAGGTTGTAACCAAGATGACATCTTCTGCAACAAGCAGGGTTTTAAGGACACTTCTGAGCTGTTTTACACTAAGGTAAAAAACTGGCATTCAGTTTCATATAAAATTGTCTGAGATGCAGGGATATTCACTGAGTGGAGAAAAAAGCATAAGCCATCACAGTACAACACCCCATGTTCTATTTTAATCAAGATACTCAGTTTATGGCATCTTTGCATTTTCCAATTTAAACATGCTGTGGGAGGCTGCATTATTAGTAACCGCCTATTAGAAGCCGTTGGTTTGGAAAACCTGAAGTTGTGGATAAAACAGCAAAAAAAAAATATTTGATAGCACAGGATATCCACACTAGCTAAAGTTTCTTCCGGAAGTACCATTCTCACACTTACACCCTGCAGGGTGTCTCTCAAACCACCACTGTGATTCAGCAGCAAAGCACGATACACATGTGTGAGCAATAAGGGGAAATTTACCTTAGAGCCCAGTTTTCCCCTGTTCTCTACCTCCTGCTCTCCCATGGCCTGATTCCTTTCACCTCTGTTTTTCTATCCCCTGATGCCTGGCTCCAAACTTCTCATTTCCCCAACAGCACAGAACTGCTACCAAGAATTAAGATGGTTTCTGGATTTGCTGCCACCTTCAGAGGGAGCTACAAGGTGTTTTCACAGGTGTTTTAAGGCAACAGGATTTTAAAGGAGACAGATTATATGCAATATTTGTCATGATGCTAAAGTTAAATGAATGACATTCAAATCTGAAGTCTGAAAACAACAATTTTGCCAATCTGTCAGTTAACAAACAGGATGCGTCACCTCTCAGTTACTGTTTTGGCCTCTGCAGGCACAGAAAAGCAATAAATTTATTTTCAATACACTTAAAAGGCTCTTTGCAACCAATAAGGCTACAAACTTGTGATGCTTAAAAGCATGTGTTACAGGGTTGCACGATTTTTCTGCTGCATCCAGTCTGTGGGTAAGTTTTGCCTTTACTTACAGTAGTTTTCAAATTCACCTCTGGCAACTACTAGAGAATGTGCATCTGACTTCTAGCATGCACTGCCGTCAATGGGGGGCAGAAGTTGTTCATGAAGATGGCTACAGTGATAGAAAAAGAGTACTATCTCCCATCCCTAAGTACAAAGTAAGTGGCACATACCTGATCGTAGGACACAGGCGTCTGCCTGTGATTGGAAAGCTCCACTAGCGTGCTTACATCTGTGCGCAGATCCGACTTGCAACCAACCAAAAGCATTTTGGTGTTTGGACAAAACTCCTGGATTTCACCTTTCCACTGTAAAATTTTACGTTGTTATTATACTCGAGTAGTTGAATGTTTAAATCCAGTGCAGCAACAGATACAAGATGAAGTTTAATAAGTCATGACATTTTATGTGGAAATATTCTTACATAATAGCTCTATCTACCTTCAAGATAATTTCTAAAGGCATTTGTTCCAGCAGAATCTGGTCAAGGATGAAATCTTACTATCTTGTACACTCATTAATTCCACTTACTAATCAGGAGGGAATGAACTGAGATTGTTTACCTACATGACTAAAGGTTTGCAGACCTGTCACTCCCCACAAGCAGTGAACACCCAGCCACGGCCATTTGCAGACAGGAATCTGCTGTCACCACATTCAATGGTTCCTCAAGATGGAGATGGAGGCAGGTCTTGTATGACCACAAAATAGATGTTGCTTTATATTGGCTACATCCTCACACCTAAACTGCACAAATCTGTCAAGGGTTCAGCTATTATGAACCAGTAACAAGCCCTTCAAACATGACTTGTGATACATTTCTTGGTTTTCTTCCCCTTCTACATAGTTATTTTGAGAATACAAGCCAAGAATTTTGCAGCATAACCTGGACAGATCATACAAACCCTAAAACATATGGATATCATCTGGGTTTAAAAGCATATAAAGAAAAATCTCTTACAGAATTAAGCAACAGTAAAGTAACCAAAATTATCAGGGACAGAAAACAAAAAGACAGTTCTAAAGGCTCGTCAGCACAGTTAGTAGCTGAAAGAACAGTCTTTAAATTTTCTGCCGACTATTCAGGGCATTGTATGCCACTTTATTCCCAGTGACACAAGAATCACTGGCCCCCAGCTTCAGAAAAAGGAACTTCAGGTCATTAAGCCTTAAAGACAACACTGCAAAGTTGAGCCATGGCCAGTGACCAAGGAAAGGACCCGGACCACCTTGCAAACACAGAGCTTGATTATCAAAATTCAATGTTTTAACTCGGGGGAAGTCTGGCATTGAATCTCAGATCAGTAAGCTTGTGAAAAATTCTGAAGTTCGGTGCAGGATAGCATTTCTATGCCACCGCTAGGTCTTCTGGTAGCTTCCAGAGGCATTTGTCACTGGCTGCTTCTAACTTCAGGCTGAGAAATTATGTAAAGCCATGGCAAAAGTCCAAACACTTGGCAGGCACGTTTTAGCCATCTTTGCAACATGGCAAAGTTTCTCAATCCTGTCTGTTATATGAACATAATGTGAGAGACAGCTTCTTGCTGCACCCAGCCCTGGCACCTCACACCACCCTGAACAATGCACTGCTGTGTAAGGGCCGAGGAATGAGAATTTACTTCATCCTTGAGCGTCCATTAGGGAGCTTTTGTTTTCAATTAACATTCACCCCTTTCAAACAAATGATCGCAAATTCTAGCAGTGCAGAGCGCGGTCCTGTCATCTCTCCATTAAAAGAAACAAACTGAAGTTTCCAATGTAGGAAACAGCACCACTCTTCAGAGATTTAAAGACAAGCTACTCAAACAGTTCTGTACTCAAATGTTTCTGAAACACTTGCCTTTTTTAGCACACTGTCAAGAGTTTCTGGCCGACTGATGTCAAAGCAAATCAGGACAGCATCAGAATCTGGATAGGAGAGCGGGCGGACATTGTCGTAATAAGGAGACCCTGCGGGGAAACAAACAACATTTTTATTAGTTTATATTTTTCACTTTCTGCAGTCACTCAAGCTTATTCAGAAAGTTTAGAAAGGTTTCCAGTGAAGCTCTTTAATAGCACCCAGCTACCTTCTCTTCTTCAACAGCACTGTATTCCCAAAACGCTCGCTGCAGTTGCTCATTTCCCCACTTCCCCTTTGTTTCTCACCTACAAAAGCAACAGCATTCCTAAGTAACGAAGAGTGATGGCACCCCAGTGGTCCATCTCCCACCAAAAGCTTGGGATGCCCACAGTAAGAAGGAAAGGGAAATTGGGTCAGCCCAAGTTTAAGTCCCAGCATTAACCTGCAGGGATTTGACTTTGAGAACAAATCCTCAACCTCCAAAAAGCTCCTTCAAAGCATATTTGTCACAGTTGTGCTTTCATGGGAAAAAAAAAAAAAACAACAAATCAGGAAGTTTTGAAATAAATCAGCTTTGATTCTTCTAACATTTAAAACAAATAGATCCCAGTGCAAAAAGCATCTTTAGTTGTCATGGATATCAGCAATTTTTAGAAGAAACTCTTGCTTCAAATTAAAGCATTTGTTGCAGTACTCCAGGAGAAAAGAATCCTAGTCCTGTAGGCAGGCACGCAACTTATCTGTCACAAATAGCCTCATCAATCTGTAAATCAATATATGCTTGCAATAAATGGCTATGTTTAGCCCATAAAACAAATCTTTATCAACGAGATCAAAGCTAATCTAGTAATTGGACGGAACAGAAATAGTCCAATATTGCACTTTGTGCACCTTTTACTTCCAGACTTAAGGGATATGCTGTTTTTTTTCAGAATTGTCATGATGTGCAGAGTTACAAGTATCTTTCCAGAGTCAGAAATCTCATTTTTATCATCTGGTGAATCTAGTAACAGGTTTGGGGAAAGAAATCTTCCTTTTTTCTAGGAAGTTCCAGTCACTCAGACACCATTCGGTTTGGCCTTGACTCTGCTGAAGCTTCAATTACTGAGGAGAATGCATTTCTGATTTAGAAAAGCACTTAAACGGTTAAGTGGCCCAACAGGATAAGGGCTTGGGCTTTAAAATGCATGCCTGCAACTTAAAATGCGTTTTCTTAGTTCATATAGTCTTACTCCTGTGCTTTTCTCTTGTGAACCTAAAATACATCATAGAACATATGCAACAAGAATACAGCTTTCAAGAGTTTGGAGGTTATCAGCTAATTATATCACCAATTTTCCAACTATCTATAACTAATTGGCTGTAAGGTCTCAGAGGCTGAGCAGCCTATTAACTGGATTAGAGAAATTCCTCAAGTTTTTAACTGACAGACAGCTCATGCTGTTGCACAAAGCAGAGCGGGGAATGGTGTGAACGTATCGCAGATGACTTCAGTTGGACAGCTTATACTGGAAGGAAGGAGTCAACAATCCCAGGAATGTTGTTTTTGAAATGAAGAGTAACACATGGGGAATGAAGCATTACCAAACTAGGTAGCAGAAGGTAATTTGTTGAAAGAGACTATTTTATTCAAATGCTCATCTTCATAAATGATGTCAATCTAACAAAGAGGCAGCTGTCAAAAACTGCTCTTCAAAAAAACAGTTAGCTGTCTTCAGCGGTAAACGACATGTTAAAAGAAATCTAAGCCATCTGAGCTGACCGGTAGTTAACTATTCATTTGAGCTCAGCTCTGCTAGCAGTGACTATCAATAAGCACTTTTCCACTACTAATTATTTCCCAGCTATCTCCAGCCCTGCTATTACAGTGTCTCCATCCTGGAGCCCCAGGGCCAAGTTATTTATCCTGGAGCCCCAGGGCCAAGTTATTTATCCTGGACAGAGGAACTGCAGAGCAGTGTGCCGTTAACTAGCCACCTGCACTGCTCTGCAGCCTTAAACTGGCCCAAGCACAGCCTGTGTGCTGCTGAGAGCCACTGCCTGGCTAGCACATCTCCCTGCTGAGCTCAGGCAAGTAAGGGCAAGACTGAAGATCATTAATGCTTGGCCAAATGGTTGCTGGCTAGAAAGGAGTCTCAAAAAAGCCTCACCCAGAAACTAATTCCTTAGACACATACCTATCTTCTCACTCACCAGTCTTCAGGGATACAACATACCATATATGTCCATCAGCATGTATTTATGTATACATACAGTCACCACCTCCAGCCCCGAGACTCCTTTCTACTGTGTCAGCTGTAGCTCTGTTTGTTTTGAGGGTTCTTCTTTTTAGGTTTTCCTTCTGAACCTCTCCTACTACAGATGCTGAGCTAGAATAAGCGCACTTTTACAGGCAGTCCTTCTGCTCAGCTGCAAGCTAGGAGGAATATTTGACACCTCCTTTTCTTTGGGGTACTGTGTGGCAGAACAAATGGGAACCATTTAAACTACTCAGGCTGCAGTATCAACAAAGGAAATTTCCTGCTCTCATTCAACAGCAATAACCAAACCTTTATTACTGCACAAATAAAGAGGGGCTACGGCTCTCGCTGTGCAAGCCTATTCAATCTGGCATTTCACCGTTTCGCCCAGAGAAACCCTCAGAAGCCAGGAATCTGAGGAATGAGGCTCAAGTCTGAACAGACAACTCAAGCACAGCCCAGTCAGGCTGCTCACTCATTTTCAAGTTAGTCTGCAGATTTGAAGCCATGCCAACCCTAGAAAACAGAAGGAGAATGCAGAGCTACAGCTATAGTATTTGTGGGGAAAAAAAAAATTAAGCCTATTTGTGTTTGTGATTCTGTCCCTACAAAATAAAGCATTTTTGTCAAGGACAATGTGGATGATTTTGTGTTTTATCAAGGAATTGCTGATAATGCTGCAGTTCATCTTACTTTGTGGTGGAAGTCCATTCCAGCTGCAATCCCCCTTTTTTAATCTGTTTGGCAGCTTAAATAATTTAAGACAAAGTAAGTTACACATGAAGAATTATCTACTTTTAAAACTTTGTTTCATGCAAAATACAACATACGTTCAGCTTTTAAACTGAAATAAAACCCTTTCACAGCAATATGGTTGGCTTTGGTCTACAGAAGATACCAAGCTTAGGCTTCAATATTGCTATCTTAATAAATAACAGAATTCCATTATTAAAAGTTAAAGCATACTTAATTTTTTTGATGGCTTAGTACTACTCCAGGATGCTACATCATGGAGTGCTGATGCCCTGTTTGTCTGCAAGACCCAAAGCCACCACCACCACCAGTTCCAACCAGGAGGTTCAGCCCCACGTCCCACCTACAGAGCTGAACCCGGGCAGCTCCTGCTCACTGTGCTGCTCAGCCTCCGCTTGCCCGCGGGCCCTAAGGGAACCTGAGCTCAGTAACAGGCAAGACTTTACTATTTACACACCACCAAGCAGCCATCAGGCATTAGTCTTTGTAGCCTTTTGGACTCCAGTCAACTGAAAGAACAACAGATGAACAGCAGCATTCTCACTCTCAAACCCTTGGGCTCACTAATTACCAGCTACCTAGAAAACACATCAAACACTGCAGTGGCTGCTCTAAGTAGCCGATTCACTGCTGATGGCTTTCCTCCTTCCAAATCCACCTTGACTTGTTTTGGAGAAAATGCAGGTGATTTTGTATACCGAGTATCATAGAACACAGCATCTCCCAAGCACACAAATCACCATATTTATAGCATTTTGTGTGTTTACATTTCCGCACCTCAAACAGAAAACAGGACTTTGGCAAGTGACTTGGCATTCCCAGTTATCAAGTCTAATTTTTTCCCCTCTAAAGGACAAAAGACCCCTGTAAAACTAGCTACTATTACGCTGTCGTGAAAGAAAAAAAAAAAAAATCACATGGCCCAATAAAGCCAACTTGCCAGTGAACTGGAAGGCAAAGACAGAAATTTGACATTTCCTTTACAACGATTCCTGCCAGAGAGCTCAGGAAAATAGTAACTTTAATTCCTGTACATTTCAGATGTCTTCTGTAATATTTCAGCTAAAAGCTTTATAATTAATATTATGTTTCTATATAGACACTGAAAACATTGTGCACATTCAAATCACAGTAAAGCTAACCTGGTTTAAAGCTCTTAAGGCCCTTCTGGATTTAATTATATGCTAATCCTCAGCAGTGCATAGGTATTTCTGGCCCTATTGAGAATTATTTTATTGGAGCATCCAGTACAGTTTCCACAGTACAACCAATAAAAAAACCAAAATCCTTTTTAGGGAGACACAGGTATGTATGTCTAATTACTAGTATGTGATTTCTGTGCCATAGCTGCTGTTGTACTAACAAGAAATGTAAGTATAGAAGTAGTCACTTTTACTGGAAGAACCCAAAACCTTAGTAAATGCACATTAAGACCACGCCTATGTCAGACAAATACATCTAATACACAAGTGCTCTTTACAGTGTCCATGAAACTACAAGATGAAGCTTCAGCCTGAAGAAACTCCTAATACCCTACCTAGCAAAATAAGCACACAGCTCCCAAACAGCTCACAACTGCCATACTACGTTACCACACAGTGGAGTAATTTATGGTGTAGTTAGATTGCAACCAGACATTCCTGCTTTGAAAGCAGGGTTGGTAGTCCAAAAACCAATTGAAATTCAAGTTGGCAAGTGCTTTCCTTAATGCTGTGGCTAATTTAAACCCTTATAATGACTTGCAGAACTAGACAGTACCAGAAAATATTTGAATAATGAGTCTTCCCATTCCACTCTTACTTGTAAGAGTGTTTTGTCCCACATTTCTATTGGCATATCCAAGATATAAAAAAAAAACCAACCTTCCCAATTAATTTACAGCTTGCTTTAAAACGTTCTATCAATTGCGTGACTCTCTCCATTTTGTACTTTTCTCTAGTAAAAAGCATATTCTTATTATATAAAGGATTGTAAACTAAAACCACGACAGCAGGGCCTGTTCTCACCCTAACACAAGGCTATTTTAACCAATGCCTAGAGCATTTCTCATTTTCTCAGGGAGAAAACAAAATGCTCAGAGTGGCAGTACCTTCCTTCCAAAGGATTCAATGCAAAAAAACAACGCTAGCTTTAATTCAAACTGTGGACTAGTTTGCAAGGTAGCTTGTTGCATGCTCCCAGTTAGAAAATAGTTAAAGATGGATACTAAATACTGATCAAGTCATCTTGAAAGTATCTGCAGTACACTGCAATCAACTTCAGTATCTCTTGGGGGAGGGCAGGAAGGACGCTATTTAGCTGAAGTACCTCAAAAGACTGGAGCCACCACCTCCCCCTGTGTTGCAATGGACAGGATCTTCCATTAGCATTTGGCAGTTAATCAGTTATATTTTTAAGTTAACTAGATCTAGTCCTGCTTTAAAAATGTCACCAAGACATTTATTCTAATTCAGCAGAGGAACAGGACAAAGACTTGTAAAAATTAAATTATCAAGAATCTAAGCTAATGCTAAAACACTATCTTATCTTCTGATGTCCCTTATCTGGTGATGTGATTTTGCATTGGGTTAATGGGTTTGGGTAGTGTTTCTTCTTGCAGTCGGTGAGAAGGGCTGTTCACAGAGAGACACTTCTTCATTCACAGAATCCCACAACCAGAGGATCCCGCTGTTCAGTAATACTTTAGAAGACCAAAGCATTGGATGTTTTAAACATTTCCTCTTCGGTTTCAGATTACACATTAGCCACTTGATCTTAAGCTTCTGACTCAAGTCAAATTTTCTATTAGTTCCAGGACAGGCCTGAGGACGACATGCACACGCAAAGGCTGGCAGGTGTTTCTTCCACTGCTTTTGTCTTTTGAAGTGCTACAGAATATTTCATTACATGGGTGTCTCCAGCCTTTGACATACAGATTCCAAACCTTCCCATGTCAACCAACTTCACTTGTGAGCATGTTGTATTTTAATAGATGAAGATAAAATTTTCCAAAATAACTTAACTATTAATTTTTAATAAACCCTCACTCCATAGCGTTTGTTACAGCCAGCTTAGTAATCAGGATGAAAGCTCAAACCAGACACACTCCAGAAGCCTGCAAGTCTTACTTGGCATAAGATGAAGAAAAAAATCAGTTCAGAGCTACGTTGATACCGGTTGTGGGCAGAGAGGCTGCCTTTTCCCAGTAATCATGTTGCAAGAATTTGGAATCATTTCCTCAACAGCAAGAGGAAAGCCAACTCGCCGCCTAAACTCCTTTTTTAAAAAAGGTATTAACATTTTCGTTTCTGGCAAAAGGACTGCTTTTATATTTGGAAGGAACCGCTGCGTCCAAATTCAACATTAACACGCTACCTACACAACCTGCCTGAAGCAGAAAGGGTTTGCGTAGTCTTCTCTAGTTCCTCCAGCTTTCTTCCAATCGCTTCTGCAGAATAATGTTGATCCACCTCCCCGTATGCTCGGTTATTGAGCAGCAGAGACACATTGGCTGTCCACACCCCTCTCCAGCACCGAGGTGGCAAGTTCAGGGGCCCATCCTCACCACCCTGGCAGTGAGCTTAGTTCATTTATCAACTGGCAGCAGGATCTAGAGGAGTTCCTGGCCTAACATGAGAGCTAAAACACCAAGAACCTCAACCTTGGAGGCACGTGAGCCAGGGTTTTTGACAAGGCACAACTGGAAGAGCAATGAGGACCCTAAACACTGGTCATGGTATGTAAGAAAGGATGGTTACCCCTGCATCCTCAGAGGGCTGGAGATGCCTACCTCCCTAGTCTTTAGCGGCTTTAAAGACTCTCTGAAACACGGGAAAGAAGGCGTTAAGGAGGCCACAAGGAATTCATTTACCATTAGCATATATAAGCACCTCTTCACTCTTCTCCGAGGTAAAGGCAGGTTTCATGGCAGCAGAGGAGCAAAGGTGCCTTACCCCTGGAGCTCCTCAGATAAGCTCCTTCCAGCCAGGCAGGACAGCACACGCCCCCACCCCTGCCCTGCAATGCTGACAAATCGCTTCGTGGAGGTTTGCCTACAGCCTTTTCCCCTCCCTCATCTATATATCGCTAAAGTTTACCTCAGATTTTTAACAAAAAATCCAACCAGAAGCAGCCTCCCGACTGCATCTGGAGACCGGCAGCCTCGGTGAGAGGCTGGGGGGCCGCCGTGCCGGTCTCCTGCTCCCCTCTCCCCCCACCCGACCTCCCTGGACCGAGGGTGAGCTGCGGCTCCTCATCGATTCCCGCCCCCCCCCCGCCACCGCCCCGGGGGAGCGCTCACCCGAGGTGTCCCAGAGGCTGAGCTCGATGCGCTGCGTGTCGATCTCGAAGCTGGCCGTGTAGTTCTCGAAGACGGTGGGGACGTAGCTCTGCCAGGAGACAGCGCACGGTCAGCCCGCCGCCACCACCGGCCCCGGTCACAGCCCGCCCCGCTCCCGGCCCCGGTCCCCCCCGATCCCGGCCCCCCCCGGCCCACCTCAGGGAAGCAGTCCTTGGCAAAGACGTGGAGCAGGGCGGTCTTCCCGCACTGGCTGTCCCCCACCACCACGATCTTGCACTTCACGTTCTGGTTGGGATCCATCACCGCCTTGCTCGATAACTTCTGGCTCGCTCTTCTTTCCTTCATTGATCTCGGCTTAGTTCCTCGGCCGGCCACAGCGAAAGAAAAAAAAAAAAAATACACCCGGTTCCCTCAAAAATAGATAAAAATAATTTAAAAAAAAAAAAAAAAAAAGCAAGAAAACCCCCAGGTGGCAGAGTCGCAGGACGGGACGCGCCTCCACCGCCCCCGCTCCAACCGCCGGTCCCGCGCAGACTGCTTTGTCCCCCCCGCCGCCCGCCGTATTTATAGCCTCGCACCCGCCAATCACCGCCCGCCGCCGCTGCGGAGCCCGCCCCCTGGCCGCGCGCTGCCGGGCGGGCCGGCGGAGCAGCGCGCCTCCTAGGGGAGCCGCCCGGCGCTGCAGCCCCCGGCGGGGGCGGTGGGAGGGGGGAGAGGTCTCGGTGCCGCATAAAGGGTGTTTTTTGTGGGTTTATTTTTTTTTTTTTTTAAAATTTCTGTTAATCTCAGTGCTACAAAAGGGAATCTGCGGTCTGCGTGGCTCTGTGGCCTCCAGAGGGGCGGCGAGGCCTGCCAAGGTGGCTAATGGCCACCGGGGTCCCTCAGGGGATTGCCACAGGCCGGGCTGAGGAGAGCAGCACGCTTCGGCCTTACCTGCACCGCAGAGTGGGCTCAGCCAGGCGGTGATTGTGGGCAAAGGGTTTTTTCACTCAAAACATGATCGCAAGGAGGGTGTCAGGATCCCATAAAACATACCCACTGTTACCGTGCTCCTTTTTCTTCAGCTTCCTGCACACAAAGCCGAGCCAAACTGGCTTACGTTCACCAGAGGACTGAATGGTGCTCTGACTGAAAAAGCGATTCTGTCAGAGTACCTTTGATTCTGTCTGGTACCTTTGCTCCTCCGCTGCCCTGAAACCTGCCATTACCTGTGAGAAGGGTGAGAAGGTGTTGATAAACGCTGATGGCAAGTGAATTCCTCGTGGCCTCCTTAACGCCTGGGTTTTTTTTTTTTTTTCAAAATGCAGCACTTCTTTCCTATGTTTTAGGGAGTCTTTGGCAGCGTGGGGTAAATCTTTCCTGAAGCGACAGCCCTGAAGAAGGGGCGCTTTGTGAGCGGTTCGTAGGGCTCCGTCAAGGGCTCCTCTCCGTATGGCTCCGTGTGGCAGGCGGGCAGCCACGGCCTCGCAGGAGGGCAAGACCTCGTGAAGGTGGGTCTTGGCATTACGTCTTGAGTGATCCCATCACAGACTAGCTCCGTGTCAGTTCTGGGCTGAAACGTGAGCCATTCATCAAGTTTTACATGCTGAAAGGGAAAGCGATGCTATCTTGTACGTGTTTGACCACAGGGAGATCCTCCAGTGACGCAGATGGGAGAATCCCAAGCATGACGTTTTCAAATTCAGTGCTAATGTTCTTGATTTTGTTCCGATGTGTCACATCTTCAGATGGTCAGATTGCTCAGCTCTAATGAAGTTTCCAAAGAATTTAAGCCTTGGTTGCTGCTTGGAAATCATGAGCAAAACACTAAAATTTGCATTGTATATGTTATTTGTAAGGCCTTACTGAAAAATTGGAGCAGACAAATTTCCATATCTCTCATATTTTTTTTTTTAATGGAAAGCTAGTCTCAGCTACTTTGCAGTCTCCATCCATCCCTGCTGTCCACCAACATGACTTCAACCCTTTGGGTGGGTGATGGAAAGGGAGAACAGTGAATAAGCAGTGAGTAAACTTACTGCTCACAGCAAGTTGGTTTTCTCTCTTTTGTTCAGCTGTGTATGTTTGAACAGGAGAGAATTCTGGAAAAATACAGTTATGTAAATGCTCTCATGTCTTCCTCAGGGTGCAGAAAATCCTGTTTCTTCATACCACTCCACCCTGAAACACGTGGCAGCCTCATGGGCAGATGCAGGTGGGGTAGAGCTCTGGAGGTTCAGCTCTGGCTCTGTATTCTTTGTGAGTCCAACATACCAACGGAGGCCTATCTGTCGAATATAAGGAGAGAAGAAGATGGGTTTGAAAGAGCTCTTTGTTAATCCTGAGTGGGAGCTGGGTATGAACATCTGCTCCCTATCGGTTCATCGGTCACCTCCGTACAGATGGAGGCAAGACGCACCAAAGCCGGTGCTGATGACACCCACCTTGGTGGGCTTGGCCAGGATTGAGGGTGCTCGGAGAAGGAATTGACACTCCCGGACATCGAGGCTGCGGGAGACGGCTCCCTCACACAGCTCACATGGAAAATTCGCCTGCATCCAGCTATGTTAGGAATGTGGAAACTTTAACGCACACGAAAGACTTACTCATCATGACCGCATATCTTCCAAGAGCACGCTTCCCAGTAATATCATGTTTACGTGCTTTGTTCACCCTTATGGTCCAGAGGCTGCCAGCATCACCCAGCGAAACCCTGGGGCTTTTGGGGTGCCTTGCAGCGCTTTGGGCACTTGTGACAATCAATAAGCTGCAAGACACCCCTGCCTGCTCTGAAACTGCCTGCTTGTTGTCATTCCTTGGGGAAGCTGTTAGAGATATGTTAATCCCCGTAAAACTATTATTCATGTCATACTCTTAACTTTAATGCCTTTTCCCATATCTTGATAACTAGGGGGATAACGCAGCGGGGGTTAACATTTCCATCGGTATTTTTCACACGCAGTCTGGATTTTGATTTATAAGGCAGAGTTTCTTGCTTTGCTTAGTTCAAATTCCCCATTTTTCTTCAGACCTGATTCCTTCCTAGAGTTTCACAGTTTCTCCGCTTTTCATCCAAGAAAGCATTATGCGTATATTAGTAACGTATATACAATCTCGTATTATCTGTGGTAACGACTACTGATCTAGTATAAGATTTTATGGGAATATCAAACCACATTTTTCTCCTCTCACAAGTAATCTGCCTGAACACTTTCTGCGACTATAATAAAACAGCCGAGAACAAGTGCTTTTAGTATCAGAATGGCTGCTTGATGATTTAAATCTAAAATTGCCACCAGAACATCTCTTTGTGCAATGCCAACTACCAAAGCATCTGTGGAAAGTATTAAACAATATACATAAAACATGAACCTTACACATCCCATTCCCTCCTCCTTTCTGCGAGCGTGTATGTAGCTAAATGGGACATACATTAAAAGAACATTATTAAGGTTTAAGGTCAAACACTTGTGTATTAGGAAATGCGTATTTCCTGTGTTGGAAATGTGGGCTCCCTTGTGAGTATGCGATGATAGTCATTAATTTCACGATCACGTATTATTTTTTCCCGAGAAGCCCACAGAGCGATATTGTCACCTTAACGAGCAGCTATTCAGAAACATCTGTACTTCTCACAGGCCAGCGTGTAATCCCTGCCTCATTTAGGGACGCTATTCAAAACCTTCTTCTGAACACATACCCGTTTGTTATCTCTTCTGTGGGCCTGATCAATGTCATATTTGAGTTCTCGGCAGATGAAAAGAAATTATTTCTCGCCGCTGCCTTATGAGGTGACACGATCTGAGGAGGCCTGTTTGACAGCGGAAAAGCAGTAAGGTCACAAGGACCCGCTAATTCTGGTTGAGCCTCGGTTCATTCCCAAAACTTAACGTTACGTGGCACCGTGGATGTTTAAAACCAAGCTCCTGCTGCTTTCATCCGCAGCCGGGAGGGGTTAGGACTTAAAATCAGAGAGCACCACCCCACATTGTCTGTGTAGGGAATAAAAGATTCTCATTTGGGGAAAAATAGGGTTCAAGCAGCTCGACTGTCACACGCAGCTCAGCCCACTGCCCAGGGACCGGAGCTTTGGCTGCCAAAACCAAACCATATTTTTCTTCTGTTCCAATGAGGGTTTAAAATCAGTGATGGGAGGATGAGAATGAGCATCTCCTGTTTCATGATGTTGGTACAATAATATGCAAGAACAATGGCAATTTTGAAAATAAATGCTAATTACCCGTGAACTGAGAAAAAAATTAAGCTTGATACTCTTATAATCTGTATATGTACTCTCATAATCTGTATTTTGGCATTTAGAAATCTGGCCATAACTACACTACTGAGAAAGAATTGCATAAATTCGTAAAATTAGTTCAAGACCTCAGTGACTCTCCCTCACTTGTCTGACAGTCCGTTGAGTGCTTGGCTGGGAAATAAAGCTCGGCTATCCCAAATTTCAGGAGCTGAGGGCCATGCTTTAACAAAGTTACAAGGACGCTAAAGTTATTTTTAAATCCCTTAATCATTTCGGGAGGATTTTAAGACAGAGGGCAAGGTATTTTAAAATACTGACCGTACCGCAATTATCCACCTGCAGGTGGGAATCCCATATCTCACGTGAGCCTGGTGCATATCTGCTCCTGGGCGTTATCCTCGGGGATGGTTTTAAGGCATTTATTGACATGACACCAGCGGGATGGCGGGTGTGTTGCTCTCTCCCCTTTACGGAGGGATAATACTGCGGTTAAATGGCTTCGCCAGGAACACACGTGGAGTCTACAGTGAAATGAGGACGTGCAGGAGGTGATCACGCTTTCCCTGCGTCCGCTCTCTTCCCAACACACCCCCCAGCTAAGGAGGCTCTGTAGGAGCCACAAAAATTATGTGGATTATTCACATGTATGTCTTAATTCCGTCTCTGGAAAAGCTTAATATTTTGAGAGTGGGAAAATGTATTCATTAGGACCCAGACAACAATATCTGGGGCCACTTCTTGCCAGGGGAAGGAGTCGGGGTTCAGATACACTCCCGCTGTGGCTTGCGGCCGCTTGACTTTCTTATCCCACCAGCTGGGGAACTGCCTCAACCCAAAACTTCCCCTGAGCAGAACTTACTCCTCTTGGGTAAATACATCTAAACCAGGAAAACTCCTGGATAAACACAGTAAAAGTATCTCATGCAGATCCGATGTTAGCTGCTTTGCTGTTACATTATGTATGATTTGTTAGTGCTCGCAGTAAGAACAAATTGCACGTCGGGGGTGTTCTGCCATCCGTGAAATCACGTGCAGCTCAAGGACGTTCCCTGCTGTAGGATGGTGGAGGGAACAGCCTTCAGTGAGCAAGAACACATGTGAGAAGCCAAAAATCAGCATTCGGAGCCCACAGCTTTAACTTTGGTTATTTTGTCTAAATTCCTAATGCTGTTGTGCATTCCTCGCTTGTTCAAAATCAGCACAAACATCTTCTGAAGTACTTCTATCTGCAGACATCAAAGAGCATGAGTCCTTAATCCGGATGACAATATAGGGTTGAATTTCAACAGAAAGGAAGAATTGTTTTGAGATTTATTTTTTTCAAAGCCCCATCCAAATGTTGAAGAAACACCCAGAGTTGTATTAAATGGATCTGGATCTGAACTCTGATCTGAACCGGCCTGATCTGAAGATCCATTGAAACTTGTGGAGAAAATCCTATTGAATTTACTGTGCTTTGGCTCAGAGTGAAATGATTTCTAGCTGTTGTTTGAGAATACCCTGCAGACAAAAAGATTTCATTTTCAGTTCCTGGAGGTTAATTATGGAAATTCGTTGTAGTGGATCAGCAGTTCCAGTTGCTGGGGAAACAGTAAAACTATTTGGTATGAAATTCTAGCCTGGAGCTGGATAAAAAATTTCTGACAGAATGGTTTTCCATCAGAAATATTGATATGCTGAAGGCAAAACATTTTGCAGAACTGCTTCGGTTTCAGTGAAGTTTGGTATTAGAAAGTTTCTGATACGAATCTCTGCGGTAAGGTTGCACTGTTCTGTTTTAGCCTTTTTTCAATGAGATGTTCAATTCCGAGGTTTTCTTCTATCTTTTTCAGGAAATATATAAGACATGTGTAAACTTGAACATTTTTGACTTTAGTCAAAGGATGGATGTCATTTCAGAGGGAGTTTAGAAATCCTTTTTCTTTAATCCCGTTTTGGGGTGGAAAAAGCAAGTGAATTTGTGCAATCCCCAGTTCTCAGCCAGCGGGTGCTGGGGGCCACCGGCGGGAGCTGGGAACAGCTTCCAGGGCAGAGCGGGGTGGGTTAGGTCAGTGCTGCATGTCCTCACCCATTCCTGTGAACGCTGCACTTTGCGGGGCTTCCCTCAAGGCGAAGCGGCTTTAAATTATTGCTGAAGAGCAGAAAGAACTCGGCAAATAATAAATGCATGTATTTTTTTTTTATTTTTATTTTTTTTTTTTTGGCCACAGTACCACCAAGGCGGTTTAATTGTCCCGAGGAAGTTAAAACTGCTTCTCTTCTCCTCGAACTGCTGCCGGCTGGAGCCGTGCTCCCCACCCCTTCATACCACACCAAGCCTCAAATATTCGGTGAACCAAAGCTTTTCTGGCTGCACAGACATACTTGTAATTCTTGCCCATGTGAATGAGTAACAGCAGCGGCCGGGGCAGCAGCACAGACCCTCAGAAACATAGCAAGCATTTTTTTGGTGCCATTTGAAACTCTTAACACGCTTCGCTGTTGATTTTTATTGTTATTTTCTGTCCCATAGGCATGCCCTTTCCCACCATAAAGTCGCAGGGCCGAGTTCTGCACTGAATTTCTCCGCTTATTAGGCTTGTGAAGCTGGTAGCTTTAGCCTGGCGGGCGAGCAGTGCCAGGCTGTGATTAATCTGGCTCCGATCTGCAGAAAAACCTCAGAAATTTTTTGGGGGGAAAGCAGCAGGGTTCAGCAGGACGGCCACGGGCACCCACGCGGGCAAACCACCCACGGGCAAGCGGTGGGGTTTGCGTGTCTGGAGGCCAGCGCTTCCGTAAAGCAAATAGCAGAGAGGAGAAATCCTCTGCCAGGAGCAATGGTGAGCAGCAAGTTTTGCAGTGCCACGTGGGGATTCAGGAGATACAAGGAAATTGGGCAGCTAAATCAGAGAATCACAGAATGGTTTGGGTTGGAAGGGACCTTAAAAGACCATCTCGTTCCAACCCCATGCCCTGGGCAGGGACACCTCCCACCAGCCCAGGTTGCTCCAAGCCCCGTCCAACCTGGCCTTGAACCCCTCCAGGGATGGGGCAGCCACAGCTTCTCTGGGCAACCTGGGCCAGGGGCTCACCCCCCTCACAGCAAACAATTTCGTCCTAATACCTAATTTAAACCTCCCCTCTTTCACTTTAAAACCAAAGTCTCTGGCTCAAAATAAGAATAGCAAATGTTCAACCTTATTAAACTTCCCCCTAGCCAATCGCTGGAAAAGCAAAAGCTGCTAGCGCAAGTCCTTGCCCCCAAATTTCTAATTAACTACAATTTTTGAGGCAGCTCCTGCACGACCACGGCTGTCGGCACCAAGGGATTGCTCCTCTCCAGAGCTGTTTGGGTGAGGCTGCAGATCGGAGCTGCAAAATGCGATTTAAAACAAGCCCGTGGGTCAAACAGGACATTTCTGGGTCATGGTGACCCCAGCCTCAGTTTTCATCCGCGCTGCCTGCAGATGGGAAGATGAAATGCAGAGTTTTCCTCCATTTCTGTGCTTGCTTCCAGATGCTGTAGTGGTGCCTGGAGGGATGCGGTGTTTCTAGGACCTGGAGCTCAGAAGGCACCAGTGTGGATGGATGGATGGACGGATGGACGGATGGATGGATGGATGCATGGTGGTGGGCAGCAGGCTGGGGATCCCACAGCTGCCACTGCCATCCCACCCCATGGCAAGAGCCTGTCCCACCTCGGCAGCTCCTAAACCAGATTAGGCTGAAAAAGTGTGAACGTCTGTGGGTCACACACGCTTTGACTCCCTTCAGAGAGAGGGAAATGCCAGGCTAATTAGGCAGGTGTTGGTTGCAGCAGGTTTCACACACTTTCCACCCTGAGATTTCCATAGAGAAGGAAAGTTACCTCTAATTAAATGACTCAGAAAAGACTAACTGGTCCTCCTTATAACACATTTTGTATTTGGTTTTGTAGTTGGGTGTTTTTGAATGAATGATTCAGGTTGCCCGGGGAAGTTGTTGAGGTCCCATCCCTGGAGGGGTTCAAGGCCAGGCTGGACGTGGCTTGGAGCAACCTGGGCTGGTGGGAGGTGTCCCTGCCCAGGGCAGGGGGTGGCACTCGGTGGGCTTCAAGGTCCCTTCCAACCCAAACCATTCCATGATTCTATGATTCCTACACTGCTGTTTACTAAATAAAATAAGTTTTATAGGAAGGTTACAGAAAACAAGGGCTTCTGGGGCAGCTGCACTTCATTTGCAGCTTGGTATATGGTAAAAGAAGGGTTGGAAGGGACCTGCAGGATGTCACTGCTCCATCCCTTCACCTCCAAACCCCGCAAAGCAGCGTGTGGGCTCCGTGCCGGTGAGATGAAGAGTCTGGGGCTTTCCAAGCCCCTGGCAAGTGTCGCTGGGTTTGTCTGTAACCCTCTGGGCTCCGTGCGGGAGTGGAGGCAGTGCCAAGGAGTGGCGGGGAGAGCAGGGCTCGGGCATTATAGAATCATAAGATGGTTTGCTTTGTAAAGGACCTTAAACATCATCCTGTTCCATTGCCATCATTGCTGCAAGATTCCCCTGTGCCTCTCCAGGCCCAGGACCGGCCTAGCAGCAACAGCGGTATCCAGCATAAATCACTCCAAAAACTCTCCCTGCCTATATTAGATGCATTAAAAATTAATTACTTAGCTTAGTTGTTTCATATTGGAGGCAAGACTGAGCAATAAGAACCAAATCCTGTCCTCAGATAAAAGCATTACATCAGCCTGCGCAGGGCGGTCGGGGAGCCCGGAGGAGCCCAGAGCACTGCTTTCCCCTTTGCATAAGCCCGTGCTCAGCACATCCCGGCGAGCGGCTGCAGATGCTGGGCTGGGTATTAATGCCCGGGTTGGATTTCGGCTGGAACATGTATTTGCAAAGTCAAAGGAAAGCCTCATTTTTCTCACCATAAAAGGTAAGGAGCAAAATTCCAGAGCTGAATTTACATGTCCTGCTGCTCCTCAACGTGGGAAAAGAATGCTGCATCCTCCCACATACCTGCTTCCCATCTCAGGTCTTCCTCCCTCCCTCTGACTTGTCCATGCAAGTCAAACCTTTTCTGCCATGAGCCAACAATTAATTATAAGTATATAATAACCTTTCATAAAGAAAGATACATGCAGAAGCCAGGTCTGGTTCCCTCGATGCTTACATAGGTTATTTTTCCTGTTGCATTTTCCAAATTAATTGGAGTGGCCCATAGTTTTCACAGGTCTGAGGCGGGGGGACATCTGGCACAGAAATCTCTTCTAATAAATAATGATGGGGAGAGAGGGTTATCCAGCAGCCGAGCTTGGTCATGCCACGGTGCGGGGGTTTGAAGGGATATTCCTGGTGGGAATGGGATGCCTGTGTGGGGTCAGCGTCCCTACAAGGGGGCTTGGGGCCAGAACCACAGCGTTGCTCTGCAGTTTCAGTCCTGGGAAATTCAGCAGAGGACAGGCAGTAAATCTCCAAAAAAGAAAAAAAAAAAAATTTTGGAATTGAGCTTTGGAAGTATGTTACATGGGGAAAGAGACGGATGTTCTTGCAAGAGTTTTTTCCTACAGAAATGAGCATGACAGAGAGGGCGATGCGCTACCAATAATTACAAGCTATTTTCAGACACAAAAATGGGTAAATTCTAAGGTTTCTGGAATCTTCTGGTCCAAGTGCAAAAGAGACTTACTCTGTTCCTGGTTGTCCTGCCAGTTTTCCAGCGGGACCTAGGGCAAGCCAGTTCATGTCTCCATGCCTCTTTCCTTATCTGAGGCTTGTAGAAACTCCCAGGCGCTCACAAGGGCACCAGGAGGGCGAACCCATTGCCACCACCTCTGAAAGAGCTCCGGTGCCTCCTGGGAGCCTGGGGTTCAGCTGGCAAATGTGGTGAGTGCCTCTGTTGCCTCCCTGTCAGATCCCTGGGTGCTGCCGGCAGGAGCCCGCGGTGCCCGGAGCTGCTTCCCCCAACCCCGCTGCCTGGTGGGTTCAACCCAACCATGTTGGTCTCAAAGGTCAGAAGCACCTCAAGGAACCACCCGAAAAGGTTAAAGTTGATGATCAAATGGTCCTCAGCCCAAGGGGCTTGGCCCTGATGAGGCCAAGACAGATGAACAAAAGCTAGGGTGGCTTTTTGCCCTTAGGTGCAGGATGTGGGGATGCAGGTTCTATTGTTGGAGGGAAGATGGGTTTTTTTCAAGCAATGTTCGGTTTAATCATCAGTCAGTAACAAAAGAAGAGTATTTGCAAGCTCCTTAGCAAGACACAGGAGTGTGCAAAGCCACACCAAGCCCAACAGGAGTGGTGACCACGCAGGGGAAATCCTGATGCCCCAAGGAGCCCATCCAGGTGGTGGTTTGCTGTTTGTGTCCAAGATGAAGAGACACAGAAGTGAGTGAACCCCTGGCACCAGGGAGCAGATCTTAGCAGGGAGCACCTGAGGAGCGAAGCCTGGGCCGGAGGGTCACGGTGCAAAGCCACAGCGCTCCACGAAAACCGGGTGCACGCTCAGCTGCTTTTACAGAAGGGATGGCAAGATTCACACCCACCGGAGGGTTGAGCTAATGTACCAGTGAGCACAGCTGGTCTCCTGGGCTTGGGCGAGGAGGGAGATGGCATTCGCCACACGGGCATCCTTTCCCCAGTGCCGGTTTAATCACACCTGGAGTTTGCGGCTGCGCCAGACAAGCTGGCTCATGTCCCTGGCAGTTTGAAAGCCGCGGTGAATCAAACCCGGAGAATTCCCCGTTTCCTCGATGGAGGATTTATTGGTTGTGTTAATTTTGGGGACATCAACATCTGGCTACCATGGGGAGTGAGGAACTGCCTCTTATGGGAGGTGGCGCCTCCCTGACCGACACGGGGGATGTCCCCCTGGGGTGGCAGTGCCACCAGCATGGCTGGCTCAGGAGCACAGGGCTACACCAGGTTTGTCCCTCTTGTGCCAGAGCTTTTGAGTAACACAGCGCCAGCTCCTGATGAAGAACCCTCTTGGCATCAAGTAACACAGTGGTTACAGAAAACCGGGGGGATTTTTCTCCTGTTAGAACCTCCCTGTGCCTAGGTCTGAGCGGATGTGAGGGTGCTGCACGGGGAGATAACGGCCGTCAGAAGACGGTGGGGCTGCCCCCGCACTGTACTTGAGTGCATTCATGCTTGGCAGGGCCGTGGGTGGAGAAATCGGCTTTGCTTATTGTGAAACCCTGCTCAAAGTGCTCGCAAAGGTGCAGCGTTGCTTCATCACTGGGGTTAAGGCCAAGTACCCTCTCTGCCTTGGCAGTGTGGGGCCAACAAGGCCAATGGGAGCCCTCCCGTGCTACCTGTCCCTTCCCAGGGCAGAGCCTGCATCTCCAGTGCATCTCCAGGAGTTGCTGATGGAGCCAGGTTAATCACAGAATCATTGAATCATAGAACGGTTAGAGTTGGAAGGGTCCTTAAAGCCCACCCAGTGCCACCCCCTGCCCTGGGCAGGGACACCTCCCACCAGCCCAGGTTGCTCCAAGCCCCGTCCAACCTGGCCTTGAACCCCTCCAGGGATGGGGCAGCCACAGCTTCTCTGGGCAACCTGGGCCAGGGGCTCACCCCCCCCCCTCACAGCAAACAATTTCTTCCCCACACCTCATCTCAATCTCCCCTCTGTCAGTGTAAAACCCTTCCCCCTCGTCCCATGGCTCCCCTCCCTGCTCCAGAGTCCCTCCCCAGCTTTCCTGGAGCCCCTTGAGGGCCTGGCAGGGGCTGGAAGGTCTCCCCGGAGCCTTCTCTTCTCCAGGCTGAACCCCCCCAGCTCTCTCAGCCTGTCCCCACAGCAGAGGGGCTCCAGCCCTCCCAGCATCTCCGGGGCCTCCTCTGGCCCCGCTCCAACAGCTCCGTGTCCTTCTGCTGTTGGTGCCCCAGAGCTGGAGGCAGCGCTGCAGGGGGGTCTCCCAGAGTGGAGCAGAGGGGCAGAATCCCCCCCCCTCGCCCTGCTGGCCATCTCTTGGCTTCTCTGGATGCCTTCGTAGGAGAAGCTCGGTCACTGGTTTTAGCGATGCTCCTGCAATGCTAAAGATGGAGGAGCATCTCCTGGGGACTACTGTGCTCTGGGCTCTGTTCAACCTAAAGGGGGTTACGCTCCCTGACTCCTTCATCTTGCTCAGCTTTGCAAATTGGTCTTTAATTTTCAAGAGGGGTTGAGAGGGGTGATTAATAGGGATGTGGAAACAAAGTCGAGTAACTCCCAACATCTCAAACTCTGATGGTTGTAAGCCAGCCCAAGCATTTCATGGGGAAGACCGAAATCCCCGGGATCCCAGCAAGGAGCAGCGGGAGCCTGGGTTACACCGCATCCCCCCATGCTGCTCGCGGCATATAGCAGCCCAAGGGCTAGGGGACGAGCAACAGACGAGAGGGAATTGATTTTGCTGGGAAAGTCCAAGCTTTTGCTTGACACCGAGATGCCACAACCATTGCCAGGGAGAGGGACATTCCCCCTGCGGCGGTGAGACGCCAGCCCTCGCCTACGAAGCAGGGCTTCTATTTATTTAAGAGACTCTCCCCCCAGTGCAACACAAGCGAGGAAAGTGGCCTGGGCGAAGAGCCAGGGTGCTGGCGGAGGGATCCCTATGGCTCCTCTTCCTTCCTCGCCGGCAGGTGGGAATCCCCCTCCCAGCCCTGCAGCCCTGGGGCTGCCATGCAGTCGGTGACATCAGCACATTCCCAGCAGCGCTCCCGCGGGCACCGCGTGAGCTTTGCACTGAGTCACCCTTCAGCAAACAAGGAAGATAAGAAACTGGATGGCAGCGGTCCAACCGGCACAGATGCTGGTTTATTTTGAACTACAGAAAATGATTTGTGCGCTAGAGGAGGGATACCAGCATTTCCTCCTCCCAAAAGTCCTTTTTTTAAATCCCTTATTTTTCTCACTGCTTTTTTCCTGTGGCAATCCCCTGTCATGTGAAGCACCTTCGCTACAGGTTCCTTAAAAACAAGGAAGGGACAAAGCAAATATTTTGGTGAGAACTGAACGGAGCCAAAGCTCCAGAGGGACAAGAAGAGGTTTCGTTTTATCAGAAAAGCAAACATCATCTTCACAAGTAAAATGCTATTTTCCCTCTTGAAACTGCCTTATGGAAATGAGGCCAATGCAGTTTTCATTTGCAACACTAATTTGATGAACTCCGGCGGGTTAATGATATTGCCGTATTTAATTAAGGCAGTCGTTAGTCTAGCAGAGTCCCTCCTCCCCAGCAAGGACCTGGTGCTTCGGAAGTGCTGCTGACCTCTGGCACTGGAGCCCGGCCTTTGGCCAGAAGTGTGGGACAGGATGGTTTTATGGGCTTTATCACCCCATCCCCTTCTTTTGGTAGCCACGGCCGATCTTTGAGTGCTACCGAATTTAGAAAGCAGAGATAAAAGCCCTGGCAAGCCCTGAGCAGCCGTTCCAGCTGTGGTCCTGATTTCTCTCCAGCCTTAAAATGAGCCGGTTACGATGGTTAACATTGCTTTTCCCAGTAAGATTTTCCCGCAGAAAGATCCGGAGCGTGACGTAGCTGCAAAGCATGAGTCAGTGCTTGGGTTGCCTGGCACGACCTGTGCGCTCCCCATCTCTGTATTTACACTGCAGCCCTCATTTCCGACCTGGCTGTCATCTAAGTGCCTTGTTGATATCTTTGTGCCAAATGATACCTTCCGTCCGGCTCAGCCCAGCTTCTGCACTGGGCAGGGAAGCGGCAGTGGGAATGCTGACTGATGGAAAGTGGGAAGAGACCAGCAAATTTCCCTCCATCAAACCTGCAGGCGATGGCTCTGGCTCTCTTCTACATCCTGAAAACCCGAGGCTCACTGCACAGGCTCACCCTGGCCCCTCCACGGGTTTATGGGCAGGAATATTGCGCCATCCCCAGCTCTTGCAAACAGGGAGGATGCTCCGGCTCCTGGTGACTGGTTTTCCAGTCCTGCATCGCGGCTTGCAGGTCAAAGGCTTTACCAAACAGTCGTTTCTTTGCTTGGAAAATACATGCTCTCTTTTCTCATTTGAGTTCTCTATGTTAATTAAAAGCAGGATAATAATAATAATCTACTACAAATCAGTGTGATGTGCATCCAGATTCCTCATCTCGTGTCATGTTAGCCGCTGAGATGCTAATCCGCCAGTGGGACACCTGCCAGGAAACACTGGGGGATAAGTGGCCTTCACGGGTATCCCGGACACAGGGATCCTTCCTCGGGGACGTTCTGCAGGAGCAGTGCTTTAATTCTCATCCCTAAGTTTTCTCTTCCTGCCATTAAGCTAATAACCACATTGTTATGTCAAGTGCGTCTTCATTTTTGTAGGCGCAATACACAAGGCGTTTAACCTGGTGGAAGATAATAACGATGTATTTTAGTCAGGGATGAACCCTTCTTGGTCCGATGAATGCCACGTGAGAGCAGGACAAGGTGACATAGAAAAGGGGCGAGTTGTTCAGGTACATGCAGGCTTTTTTAGGAATAAAAGCATTTTTGAAAGGGTTCAACCCAAACAACTTTACAGATGTTAATGTCTTTGAAAATTTAGATTGAGCACAAACCCTCAGTGTGAATGTGCCTTTGTTTGGCTCAGCAGTCCCGGACACAGCACCAAAGGATGTCACCTGTAGAATCATAGATTCATAAAATGGTTAGAGTTGGAAGGAACCTTAAAGATCATCTGGTTCCAAATCCACAAACACCTCCCACCAGCCCAGGTTGCTCCAAGCCCCGTCCAACCTGGCCTTGAACCCCTCCAGGGATGGGGCAGCCACAGCTTCTCTGGGCAACCTGGGCCAGGGGCTCACCCCCCTCACAGCAAACAATTTCTTCCCCACATCTCATCTCAATCTCCCCTCTGTCAGTGTAAAACCCTTCCCCCTTGTCCCATGGCTCCCCTCCCTGATCCAGAGTCCCTCCCCAGCTTTCCTGGAGCCCCTTGAGGGCCTGGCAGGGGCTGGAAGGTCTCCCCGGAGCCTTCTCTTCTCCAGGCTGAACCCCCCCAGCTCTCTCAGCCTGTCCCCACAGCAGAGGGGCTCCAGCCCTCCCAGCATCTCCGGGGCCTTCTCTGGCCCCGCTCCAACAGCTCCGTGTCCTTCTGCTGTTGGTGCCCCAGAGCTGGAGGCAGCGCTGCAGGGGGGTCTCACAGAGCGGAGCAGAGGGGCAGAATCCCCCCCTCGCCCCCCTGCCCACGCTGCTGGTGGCCATCTGTGGTGGCATCCTGGCCACTAGCAACAGGGCAACGTAGCTCTGTGGATCTCAACTAATTGTCCTGCCGCACCCTCCAGGGATTTTCCCTTCCAGCCCCTTCAAGTGCGTGTGGAAGAAGAATTTCCCTTGTCACAGCCCAAGCCTACATTATACATTTATGCATTTAAAGCATATACAGTCTGGTAATTAAATTCCAGAATATTTTAAGCACTTCTTGTAGTGATTTGAAGGTCTCGTAATTCAGTGCAGCATATGTTGCTTTTATAGTAAGCTCGTTTTCTGACAGCTGCCTGCGTGGGTTCCCCGTACAATCTCCATCCTCCCGTCAATGAGCCGCACACGGGGCGCCGGAGAAAGGGGGGAGCAGCAGGGGCAGGTACCACTCATGGACCAGAGCAAAGCCTGTTCCCTTCCCTCCCCAGGCACAAAATCCTGACATTTTCTCAGCAGCAACGCTAAGGTGAGACTTGGAAAGATGTAAAGCTCTGTGTCGAGCAGCTTAATCGGAAAATGGATGGGGGCTGGCATGAATTATGCCATCTCACAGGCTGGCGTAGGCTCCTTTGCCATGGTTACGTGAGCCAGGAAGGGAAAATGAAAGGTGGTGGATACCCAAGTGCTATTTCTTCTCTTTTAAGCCCAGATGGTTAACAAATCCAGTTTCCGAAGCCGTGGCAGGAACGCTAACGGGCAGGAAGCACTTGTGATTGTATGAGTAGCTGACCGGAGCTGGTACACACGCCTCAGCTTCTTTATTTTCCCTTGGAAGAATCTCATCCTCTCCTACCAAGTGGTAAACATTGCTACTTCTTCCTGTTTGTTACTGGGTCTGTAGAGCTGACAGCTTCATCTTGGCGCCTCCTCAGGCCACCTTGTCGGTTTCTAGGGCTTATGCATGGAAGACAGCTCTCTTGGGAGCACCTGCAAGGGCAGGGATGCTCCTGCGGGACAGGGGACGGTGCCCTTGGGGCTCATGGCTGATGGTGGTTTGCCAGAGCACAGCAGCAAGGGGCAGAGGCGCAGTCCCTTACCATGATCCCATCTGTCATCCAGAGATGATGGCGTTTGGCAGGGCTGCGATTTGGAATAATCCTACTGAATAATGTAATTAATATTAGATAACAAAAATAAATGACCTACCCAGGAACACAGCTGATTGTGTGGCTCTTCGGGGACCAGAGGGCAATGTCCACTTGCATCCGACCGTCCTCCCAGTGTCCAGGGAACAGCCTCTCCCACACGGACACGGAGAAACTCCCTCACGTTAATGCACACTTTAAATTGCTATTGTGAAAGTGGCTGGAGCTATGGGTGAGTGCTTTAAAAATAACTTAAAATAGCACATAAAAATAAGCATCCCTCCCTGGTGTCATCCCAAAGAGCTGCACCATCACATGAGACCTGAGAACCTGCCTGGAGCCAGATCCCAGTTAAGCATCCTTCAGACTTCAGGGGTTTAGCGACTGCGGGGCAGACCCTGAATCTTCTGCGAAGGCCAAGCTGCTCTCGCCCGTGTAATTGGGAAAAAAATCCTTGTCTTCTGTTTCTCCTCGGCTGGCTCAGCCCTGCGGTATTCAGGGCTGTCGGTCGCGGTGTCTCGTTTCAGGCGGTGTCACGGGACGGGCAGCGCAGCCCCGAGCCATGGGCCACTCTTTCCCAACGCGCTCGGTGTGAAATTTTCCCATCGTTTGTCAGGAAACTCTTCCCAGCCACTTCTTCTTGGAACAGACCATTAACGCGGAACAGAAATCTGCAGGCTCCGGGCCAGGTTTCACAACGCCTCCGGAAGAAATGCAGGGACAGTAGTATTGCATTTAAAAACCGAGTGTTGGAACAAAAATGATAACCTTTGCGCTCCCCGGTTGTATAAACATGGCCTTTCTTTTGCTCTGCACGCAAGGAAATGCTATGAAGGAACCACGTGGGCGCAGCTGGCCCCCGAATTACTTCTTTCACTAAATATACGCCATGTGGGGTTGCTGGCTGCGCGGCGAGGGCTGCTCTGGAGGGCTGGGGAAGTCTCTGGAAACACGAAATGCTGGCCATGCTGTGGCCATCCCTACGTACCCCTCCGGCTCTGGGATCCTGCACCTCTGGGCTTTCCCCAGGAGAACGTTTGTCTGCTAAGAACAGAGAAGAAGGCAAAAAAGGGGCAAAAATTTTAGCACATTTAGGGCAATAATGCGGGAAAAGGCTTTTAGCAGCCAGAGTTAGGTCCCATTCCCCCTCCCGTATGAATCCACGGGGGAGAGACATGGTGGGAGGAAGACCTGGAGCTTTCAGGACTTGCCACCCGTGCCCAAGGCACGAAGTTCTGCGAGGAAGAAGCGCCAACGTGGATGGTATGAGGATAACACTGTGTGTTGATAACGCACCCGTGGCTTCCAGAAGCTGTTTTTTGCCATTTTTCTCGGCAGCCCTCACCTTTATATTCAAATTCAGCAGTGCCTAAACCAATAGTTATTTATTTTCCCCTGGCCAGGAACGGCTCCTGCATGCTGCCATTTAAAAATACGTGTCTTGTTACCCTGAGAAGTTCTTGGGGGTGGGGGTGTGCGTCTCTGTGTGTGTGTGTGTGTGTGTCTGAGGAAGAGAAGAGCTGCGGGGAGCGGGGAGGGCTGTGGATATCTTTAGACGGGCGCCTGTGTTTGTTTGCAGATACGTGTCCCAGAAGAATTTTCAGCTTGCGCCCGCCTCGGCGCATCGCCTGGGGACCGAATCAGCCCTTGTTTGGGTGAGATGCGGAGGAAGAAGATATGAATGTTACCAGCCCAAGTAATACATTTACAAGCAGAATAAGCCAAGCGAAAAAATATTGCAGTCTGGCGTGAAAAATCCTTGAAGCCAGAGCTCAGGCTGGGCGGGTGAAGCAGAGCAGGAGGTCGGCGTCGGCCGGGGACGGGCAGTAGGAGCGGGACGGTCCCTCCTGGCCCCCATGGGCTTGTCGCCTGCACAGAGCGGTGGCCGAGCTGGCTTCCAGGACAAGCCACAGCAAGGGAGAAGCATCTGTAAGGCACGCTGCACGTACGGATTGTTGTCTGTCCACACAACCTCTATCAATACAAGCATTTTCTTCATGAAGTACCCTGCAACAGCACCCTGGCCTGTGTCAGCAATAGTGTGGCCAGCAGGACCGGGGCAGTGACCGTCCCCCTGTGCTGGGCACTGGTGAGGCCCCACCTCGAGGACTGTGTCCAGTTTTGGGCCCCTCACTACAGGAAAGACATTGAGGTGCTGGAGTGTGTCCAGAGAAGGGCAACGGAGCTGGTGAGGGGTCTGCAGCACAAGTCTGGTGAGGAGCAGCTGAGGGAGCTGGGGGTGCTCAGCCTGGAGAAAAGGGGGCTGAGGGAAGACCTTCTCGCTCTCTACAGCTCCCTGAAAGGAGGGGGTTGCCAGGGGGGGTCGAGCTCTTCTCACAAGGAACAGGCAATGGGACAAGAAGAAATGGCCTCAAGTTGCTCCAGGGGAGGTTTAGGATGGATATTAGGAAACATTTCTTCACCGAAAGGGCTGTCAAGCGCTGGAAGAGGCTGCCCAGGGAAGTTGTGGCATCACCATCCCTGAAGATGTTTAAAAGCCTGGCAGACGTGGTGCTGAGGGACATGGGGTAGTGGTGGCTTTGTCAGTGTTGGGTTGGTGGTTGGACTTGGTGGTCTTAAAGGTCTCTTCCAACCTAGATGATTCTATGATTCAATGATTCTATGATTCTATGTACCTGGCAGCTGGGGAGCCAGCGCTGCGGTGACCCAGCTCCTGCGTCCCCAAAGCCACCGCAGCTCCTCGGCACCCAGCAGTCCTCGGTACCCAGCGCTCATCACTGTCACTGCCCCGGGGAACAGGGGTGCGCTGATTCCCGACTAAGACATTTCGGTGGGGTAGAAAATGCCTTGGCTGTTTTATTTCCTACCTGCCGAGGAAGCACCTTGCAGAACTGGGTGAGTTTGACCTGTGATTGCTCCATGGGCCATCGGCTGACTTTTGCCAGTCTTTGAGCTGAGGCTCATTTTAAACTTCATCTCCTGTATTTGAGTGCTCTGCCCTGAGTTCCTTCTTTAAATAACAAGCTGCTGAAACAAGAGATGGAGGAGGAAAACGCGTTTCCAATTCTCTGCCGTTCCCTTTCCCTGCAGCCCGTTGTGTATTTTATATCCACCGCCCAAATTATTCATGCGTTAGGTATCTTCGCCACATCAGCTTTATGATGAACTCATAAAACGTAAATATTCTACGCTCCAGAGGGATTTTTTATTGTGTGGTTTCAGGGTGCTTAGCAAGCATTTAATCCGGCCCAAGCTGTGGCTTTCTCAGCAAAGCGGAGGTCCCCGGGAAGGGATGCGCGGGGGACGGGGACCGGCAGAGCCCGTACAACAGGTGGCATCGCATCCCTCTTCCGCAGCATCGCCATCGGAGCAGCCCCTGCCCTGCGGCACCTGGGTCAATAAACCCATAGGTTTGCCTTTTTATTAATGTACTTAACGCCTCTTTTTCTGTAGGTAGTTTTAATAGCCACAAAGTTTAACGAGGAGCCATTAAAGCGGAATTGCAGGACATTCAGAGAGCATCTCTGGCAGGGGCTGGGCAGCGAAGGAGCTGCGAGATGCCCACGGCCAGGACAGCAGCACACGGGTGAGGGAAACCGCCTGGGAAGAAAATACGGGCAGAAAATGAGAATTGGTGGCGTAAGGCAGGGCGTGTTCATTAAATGTAATGGAGGAAATGCTGACAAAGCTGGTTTTTTTGCATTGGAAACTGTTAGTTAAACAAGATCTAAGTGTTTTGCAAAAAATACATATATATATATATGTTGTTTGGATGAGAAATACTCCAAGGATTGCCAGGGTGGGAAAGGCGGGATGGAGCAATTTAGGCACTCCTGGGGGGCTCAAGCTCCCTTGGGATGCGGTGGGAGGGTTGGTGGGGATAAAGGGGGCCAGGACCACCCTTCGGGCTCACTCAGGCTGTGGCAGATGGAGCTGCAGGGTTTGCAGATGCTCCGTTGCAGGCGAGGATGTGGGATGGTGGGTTTATTCCAGCACTACGGAGCAGAGCCAGCCTCCTGCCGAGGCAGCGGAAAACCTGCACTTGAAGCCTCCTATTGCCGGTAAAGGCATCTGTCAGCGACAAATATACGAAAGCATTTCAACAGTGTGCTTCAAACCACCTCAAAATGTTTTTTCCGAGCCTTGCCGGGCTGGAAGGAAGCACGGCCAGGCTGCCGTAAATGCCTGTGAGACGGGAAGCTGCCCTTGCACCAGGCACACTGCTGAGCAAACCTGCTGCCTTTGCTGGCCCAGCACGTTCCTGCTCCGGAGCATGAAGACGATGCTCTGAAATTAAACTGAGAGGCATTGTTCTGCTTCCCTTTTGCTAAGTGGAATTCAGCATTTTATTATAATTTTGTCATTTTAATATAATATATTCTATTCTATATTCTATATTCTATATTCTATATTCTAAATTCTATATTCTATATTCTAAATTCTATATTCTATATTCTATGTTCTCTATTCTTCTATTCTATTTTATTCTATTCTATTCTTCTATTCTATTCTATTCTATTCTATTCTATTCTATTCTATTAATTTTTATTTATTCCTTTATTTTCATTATTTTTCATAGATTTTATATATATATATATATATATATATATATATATATATATATATATATATATATATATATATATATAAAACTATGCTGAAGCCTCTGACGTGTCACTTGTGCCGGGTAGACCTGGATGCGCATTACGGAGCTATGGAAAACCATTACTCCTCCTGCCTCCACAGCACTCCACGTCCTCCCAGAGCAGCCACCGCGCTGGGCACAGGGAGGAAGGACTAAGGGTGGTTTCAGGGATCACTTCAAAACCTGGTTGGCTCCATCCTGGGTCTCCCACCCAACTGCAGGAGCAGCAAAGCCTTGGGTTTGCAGCCCCAGATTGCTCCCGGGATGGGACGTGGGGTCCCCTGGAGCTGCCGGGGGTGATTCTTGGGACCGTGCATGGTCCTGCCCAGGCTCCCTGTGCCATCCCGCTCGGCTCACACAAAATTGGCCCAAATTCATCCCGACACAAACACCACCCAGAGGTGGCATTCGGGGAGGGAGATCACTGTGGGGTGGCACTGATGAAGGTAAGTGCCGGCATTGTTCACTGCATCAAGGTGTTTTTTGATGAAAAATCCAGCTTCCTTCTGACTTTTGTACATCTCCACTTCTGTGAACCTAAATTCTATTTTTTTAAAGTAACTGTTACACATGAACGGTGTCCTAAAATATACACCTAACCTACTTTCATCGAGTCCTCTAGCGCAGGTGTCAACTTGCAGCTTAAGGAGCGGGGTCCGTGTAGCAGGACGTCTCTGGGGGTTGATCTGCTCCTGGAGCCACCCGCAGGGAAGCAGCAGGGCTGCAGAAGGTGAACCAATGGTGTTTATTATTTTTTTTTTTTTCCTAAGGATCAAAGCAGTAATTGGAGCTTGTCGTGAAATTCAGCGTTTGGTTTTGGGGCACACACACGCGGGCATTTGGGGGGTTGTCCAAACCACAGAAGAATGCAAACTCCGTTTGTTCATCCGCCGGGAATGGCCTGACATGAAATTTCTGGGCTTTCTGCCTCCCGTCCAGCAGCCATGACCCGGCAGTAGCCCATGGCTGGGACTGCCGCCTGTCTGGGCTCTGGAGAGGGTGACAACAATAAATTAACTGAAGAAAAAAAAAAAAATTCAGTGTTTCATAATCTTCAAAGCAAGGCACTAAGTGTTGGACAACGTGTTGAATGTCTCTCTAGAAATCGTGGGATTTTTGTATTTCCTGCATCCAGCTCTAACGCTGAAGGTCTCCTCCAAATGCCAGCAGAAGTGATCATCCCAGGACCCAACTTTCAGAGTGCCTCTGTGTCACACAGTTGGTGGGAGGCAGGTGTCCCCCTAAAAGCTATCTGGTTCCCCAAAATGGAGGTGTGATGTGTCCCAAGTCCAGGTGCAGTGGGAGGCGAGTGCAGCAGAGTTTAAGGGTCCTGCACGAGGTTCCAGTGCCAGCTCCATGGCCTGAGACATCTGACTGCTGTCACCTCACTGGACATCTCTCAAGGCTACATGAAGCTGGTGCTGCTCATGGTCTGTCTGATGGGAGGTTGTAGTGAGATGGGGTCAGTCTCTTCTCCCAAGGAACAAGACAAGAGGAAACAGCCTCAAGTTGTTCCAGGGGAGGTTTAGGATGGATATTAGGAAACATTTCTTCACTGAAAGGGCTGTCAAGCATTGGAACTTGCTGCCCAGGAAAGCGGTGGCATCACCATCCCTGGAGGTATTTAAAAGACATGTAGACATGCTGAGGGACATCGTTTAGCGGTGGTTTTGGCAGCGTTAGGTTAACGGTTGGACTTGGTGATCTTAAAGGTTTTTTCCAACCAAAACGATTCTATAATTCTATGATACTCCTTCCCTGTGCCCCAACCAGCAGCACCACCCTGGGGTTCGGTTATGAAGCGGAGCCGTGGGCATGAGGTTGCAATGAGTACGTCTCGTCTTTGCTTCCCACCTTTGAACTTGGATTTCTAGAGGTGAAAACACTCCTTTCTGAGTATTTTAAGACCCTGTTGAAGAGGTTTATGAAGCATTTTCACCCAAGCCGTGGGGAAGAAATGCAGCATTGTAAAGAGGAACAAAGAAGTTCAGTCTCCAAGGATTGATGAACATATCCAGAACATGATGGGTTTATCCAGGTCACCTTTTTCATTCGCACCCAGTAAGGAAATTAATGAAGCTCCCGGAGTTATTACCTCTAATTCATGACCTATTAATGGCAATAAAGCTTTAAGAAAGCACAAGAGATATTATGCTGAAGGGCAAAGGGAACACCGGTGCGTGGTTCTTAGTGGTTTATCTTAGTGATTTGGACTCCCATTTGGGAGAGAGGAATTACAGGGTTTGATCCCTGCCCCAAGGACTGCTCTGCATTTTATTGGGGAACAGCATATGTAATACCGACACTTAAGAAAAATGGTGATTGGGTAATTAAAGACCAACTAATCTAACTTTATTTTAAAAAATGAAGGAAGGAAGGAACTGTTACTGTTACAGAGGTAAATGGAAAATGATACAGAAGTGGAGCAAAGGTGAAACAAAGGTTAATTGAGCCTGACTTTGCTAAGATAATGGATTTCTTAGACAAAGGAAATGTAGGAGATTGCATCTATCTGGACTCCAGTAAGAGCAGGTTGCAGCGGCAGAGGGGGGAGGTGGGACAAGGAGGGGATTTCAAATGGAGGTGAGAATGACGACAACCGGAGGAGTAGAGCCGTTTCCTTCAAGATCCACATGGAAAGCAACGTTGTTTGGTATTTTTGTTAATGACCATAACGAGAACAAAAAAAAGGAGGGGAGAGTGGGGGTGTTGCTGAGGAAATCTGCTGATGGCACAAATTTCAGGGGAAACATCAATAACTAGGGGGCCTTGAGGACTGAAATACTGGAGAGGAGAGGAAATTCAATAGTGTAAAATGCACTTGGGATCTCGCAACGAAGGCTTGAGCCGTACGGTTAAGAGTGCATCGGTTCAAAATGATTAAGGAGAAGACATCTAGGGGATGAAGAGCTCCTAGGAGAGGCACAAGGATCTCATTAGCCCTCACCTGAGATGTTGTACACAACTCTGATCAGGTATGTTCAAGAGAAAAATGAGTTCTCCTGGTGCAGGGTAGACTACAGGAACTTGGTGCATTTAATCTACCAAAATCTCAGCAAAGTAAAGTGTGAGAAAGTCTGATTGCTGTCTGCGTAGACATTTAAGGGCCAGGTATTGGGCAGAGGCAAGAAGTTTTTCAAGTCATGGACAAGTGGAAGAACACAACGGGAACTGGAGGAACCCTTCAAGATCTGACATAAAACCATTACAGCAGTGAGGTTTCAAAGACCAAGACACTGTTTTTGGTGGCCAGTTGAGAAAGCTAAGAAGCTGGATCTGCTCAAGACAGCAGGTGACTATGTTCTTAGGTGGAGAAGGAGACTATTTGATGTGGTGCCTGTAGTAGCAGAGGACTCCCTGATAAACCTGAGGTTCCTTCAAGTCAGACCAGAAAAACCTGAGATCCTGCACCCACCCTCGTAGTTGATCTGATCACCGTTTGTGATAACTAACACGCAGGAGGAGGAGGAGGAGTGCACAGAAGGGCTTGATGTTGTCGAGGATTTCTTTGTTCCCACGGTCAGCTGGGTGTAGATGAGATCACCACCAAGAAATTTGAATAATTGTCTTTCCGAGCCTCCTGTAGTGGGGCACAGACTTCCTCCTCATCAACTCCATCCTAAGAGTTGAGTTTTAGGTTCTGTGGGTCTCAGTAACTGCAGGTTTTTTAAGATGTGGAAAAAAATTGAAGAATTTATTGGTGATAAACCTACTAGGGATCCCTTGCTTTTTCCCATGGTTTTTCCACAGCAGCAAATCAGAGCAGAGGAACGGGATTTGGAAGTGTTTATTACTTTGAGCAATCAAAGATTTTGTCGCAACTCGAGGCTACTCTTCGGTGTAGATGAAATGCCAAGAGGCCAGTCCCGGCAGCGGGGAGGGGGAACCAGGGAGGTGTGAGGCTCAGAGCCCGAGGCTTGGGAGATGCTGACGATTACATTAAAAAGCTATAAACCAAACCTATCTCCTCCCTCCACTCACTGGTTATTTGAAATCAGCTTAAAAGCTGTGAGCTAACAAGGCTGAGTCCTGCCGCTTTGGTCCGTTCAATGTTTGCCTTTTCCCGTTCGATGTGAAAGTAGACCCGATCGATTCGCTAATAAAAAAAGCCAGTGAGTGGTTGATGGCAGTGCTTGAGGATGCATAGAGCTACCTTAGGATGGCGGGGGACAGGCAGAAGGGTGTCCCGTTTAATTGCACGGCTCCTTGCCCCATGAGGAGCAGCGCGGTGTGCATCCCCGAGCCGAGGGGCATCCCGCAGCCCAGCGCCTCATTTGTCCCTTTCAGGGAGGAAGAGAAACTCCTTATCGCCCCAGAAGTAAAATTGCACACTTAACGGTGGCCAGCACTTTGATTTCGGCAGAAGTTTAAAAATCAATAGAAGCATTTTTAAAAGCCTAATGGAATGAGTGGCTTTCAATATATGAGCATTCAGCTAACATTGCATTTAGATACCTAATATGACGGTACTCACAACCAGGGCTGGCTGTGCACAGGAGCACAGCACTTCCCACGTGCCCCCTGAGGGACCACGAAGACGATATGCACAAATAGCGGTATATTTCTTGGGTCTTTGGGTTGTCTTTACTTTCCAAGCAGTAGAAACAACATGGATGCAGAACAAGTGTTTTCCCAGTAGCAGAACAACGTTTGTGGCTCCCTGCACCCTCTGGCAACGTTCGCTGGGGACATCCAGTGCCTGCGATGCAATGGAAGTGCTGGGATGCTGCTCTGCTCCTCCTGAGCAGATGCTGCCGAGCTCCCCGGGTACCCGTGGTCTCTTCCCTTTGCGAAATGGACTGTTTCTGTCCCCAAAAACGCTTTGTTGTGTGGCAGACAACCGCCCCAGCGAAGCAGCGTTTTCCCTCAGACGCCCCGTACATCAAAGTGCCCGATGGCCGGGGGGGTTTTCACCACAAACCCATTTTCTCCCCGTGTGGGCTGGAGTGGAAAAATAAACACCAGTGGCTGTATTGAAATGCAAAGTCAAATGAAACGCTCCACTCCTTTTAGCTTCATTAAGAGGGCCTTCCACTTGGCAAATTAAGATGAGCCAATCAAAACGGCATTTGCAAAACACACATTAACAAATCAGTAACTGTAAAAACAGCCATCAAAATAGCTTTTAATGTTTCCAAATTGACTGCAGTGAATGCAGATCATATGGTGCTCAATTGAGTTTAGGAATGAGCTATAATTTCTGCATATTTATATGCCAACAGCTGAATTGTATCTTTCGATTTTTAAGCCTGTGGCTTTCAAGCCACAATAATCCCGGCTCTGAAAACGCTTTGATTCAGCCCAAAACAACGGTGGGCAAAGTGTCGGGCGTGACTTTTCTCAGCCATGACTTTTTTCCTGATATACTGAAATGGTGGTGGAAGAGACCAGAGGGCAGACAGCGCTGGGCAGCAGAGAAGGGGTCGTCAGCAGGTACAGGGATGCGAAATGCCACCTCTCCTGGCTCGGCTCGGCTCGGCTCGGCTCGCCCTCCCAGGGGCTCATCCTCTGGGGACGGGCAGGTCGAGCGGTTTGGTCGTGGTTAGGGCGTTGAAGAGATGACACGGCGAGACAGTGCTGCTTGCTGGTGGCCAGGGAACTGCCTTGGCTGGGGAAAAAAACCCCCCGCAGCCTGGGCTGCATCCCCAGCAGCGTGGGCAGCAGGGCGAGGGGGGGATTCTGCCCCTCTGCTCCGCTCTGGGAGACCCCCCTGCAGTGCTGCCTCCAGCTCTGGGGCACCAACAGCAGAAGGACACGGAGCTGTTGGAGCGGGGCCAGAGGAGGCCCCGGAGATGCTGGGAGGGCTGGAGCCCCTCTGCTGTGGGGACAGGCTGAGAGAGCTGGGGGGGTTCAGCCTGGAGAAGAGAAGGCTCCGGGGAGACCTTCCAGCCCCTGCCAGGCCCTCAAGGGGCTCCAGGAAAGCTGGGGAGGGACTCTGGAGCAGGGAGGGGAGCCATGGGACGAGGGGGAAGGGTTTTACACTGACAGAGGGGAGATTGAGATGAGATGTGGGGAAGAAATTGTTTGCTGTGAGGGGGGGGTGAGCCCCTGGCCCAGGTTGCCCAGAGAAGCTGTGGCTGCCCCATCCCTGGAGGGGCTCAAGGCCAGGTTGGACGGGGCTTGGAGCAACCTGGGCTGGTGGGAGGTGTCCCTGCCCAGGGCAGGGGGTGGCACTGGGTGGGCTTCAGGGTCCCTTCCCACCCAAACCATTGTGTGATTCTATCATCTCAGCCCACACACATGCATACCTAACGAGTGGATTCCTGCATATATTTTAAGACTAAAATAAATGCCTTTAAATAAAAAAAAAACACCTGGATGTAATGTTTCTCCTCAGCAGGAACACACTGACTATTCCCCAAAGTGTTATTCTGCTTCCTTGTCTGGTCTGACCCAGAATAATAACCATATCGATGATTTTAAATTAAGATACATACGCTGTCGCGCTCGATTAGCAGAGTGCAGAGAGTATTCTTTAGTTTGGAATAAGAAGCTAATCCAAATACAGGAATGCTAACAGAGGAAAGGACTGTAACAAAAGCAAGGAAACTGGCCAAATTAGTGCAGCAAGGCAGTCAGGTGTGGTCTGGCAGAAGCCCAGGGCAAAATTATTTGGGGTGGCTGGAAAATTATTTGGGGTGGCTGGGAGACGGACCACGGGGCTGCGGTCCTGGCCAGCAGCTTGCCCAACGATGGGAAGAGCTTGTCCACACAGCTGCACACCTCCCGGCGACCTCCTTTGTGATAAACTCTTCCCTTTTATTATGACAAATAATACGTATTTCATAATACGATGAAATTCTTAACCGTAACTTTTTGTAGATATTCTGCATCGGGAGGTGCCTGCACCGAGCGCAGCCCCATGTAACTATAAAATCCCCCGTTTCCCTGCGCTACAGGAGCCCTTCCTATAAATATGAATTTATGTTTAAAATACAGGCTGCTGTCCGCAGCGAGGGAGGAGAAGTGGCAGGCTGGAGGAGGTCCAGCCCTTGGTGGGATATACGGGCAGGATCTGTTATTTCTGCTAATTTATTTCCAATCAGCTCTGCACAAGACGGGTTTCTGCCTGCAGAAGGGCTGGGAACGCAACCCAGAGCTTCTCTCTGGCCGCGGGATATCAGATTGCAGCAGATTTTTCTAGTTAGAGGGGGAAAAAGCCGACTCGGTAGCGCTGCGCCGGATGGTCGGGGAAGGGGAATTCCACCTCCAAAGGCTTCCTATCGAAACCTGGGGTTTTAAATTCTCCGGCCCCCAAAGGAAAATGTAATATTTTGATTAAACTTTTGTGTCATCCGCGTGAAAAACTTGAGGCGCTTTTCTTTACATCTCGCTCCCCAGCCGCTTATTTTCCTTAGCGGAAAAGACCTCAAATATCATCAAATGGCGTTAAAAATCTAGGGAAATGTTATCAGTATTAATTTGGTGAGAAACCGTGGTAAAAAAAGAGACGATAAATGTGATTGCGTGCGTTTTCCTCTCCCCTGTTTGCTGGATCAGGCTTCCAAGCAGAAGCCCCGTTACTGAAGGACCGTCCTCAAAGACGAGTGACACTTTTTGCTCCCGCACCGAGAAACGCGCTGTTTCAGGAGTGCGTCTGTCTTTCCATATGTCTGCTAACACCCCTCTGTAGTTACCATAAGTTATCCCAGATGGAAGGAAAGTTGGAATTCCCCGGGACCGGCGCGGTGGCGTTTGGGCACCGCAGATGCCTGCGCCGGCGTCGGGGCAGCGGTGTGGTTTTTGCACCGGCTCAAACTGGGCTTTCTGCACGCAAAATGCCAAATTCAAAATATAAGCCGGCAGAAAAGGTTTCCATAAAGGGGAATTTCACGTGGCCGCTCCTTGGCAAAGCTGGGGGTAACTTGATGTGCAGTTGGGGAGAAGCAACGGGGAGCAAAGCTGGTTCCGTTCACCTGCTCTCAACAGCCAGCACCTTTATTTATATTATTTATGAGTCGCAAGGTTGAACCCTGGAACAACATGTAGTGTCAGACACCAAAGGAAAACCCTAGGAACAAAGTCATTTTGAAGGTGTGACCTACAGGGTTGTGAAGGGGACATTAATTTATTTCCTTAGCAGAAATAGTACACCTTCCTTAAAAAACGCTTTGAATATTTTCGGTACGTCGCATCTAAAAATGGCATCTTGAATCCTGTTTGCCTTGCGGTTTTTGCTTTCATTGCTGAGGGAAAAAAAAAAAAAAAAGAAAAAAAAAGAAAAAAAAAAAAGGAGAAAAAAAGGAAATTTGGGATTCCTGGGGTGAGTCAGCAGCGGCGCGGGGTCTGCGCTGGGGGTGAGGAGGGGAGGAGGCAGGTCGCTGGATGCAGGCGGGGGATGCTGCGGGACTGCGCCGCACCTCCGGACATCCCCTGAAACGGACACAAAACCCTGCCCTCGGCAGATTTTCTAGGAACGTGAGTTAAATCCGGGCTCGCAAAGGAAACCTTTAATTCAGGTCAGCAGAGCTGCCCCGGCTGCCGCAGACCAGAGCTCAATAAAGCCTCTTCTTTTCCCACCAACTCTCCATCAAAGTCACCCAGGGTTTGTATTTCTGTCCCGCGCTTTGGCAGCGGCACGTCCCCTGCTCGGAGCGGTGCTAATTAACCCAGGGATTCATTTACCTTGGGTAAAATCGGTTTTTACTGCAGACCTATTTCGGGAGCAGTGAAAAGGCGTCCTCGCTCGTGCCGTCTCTAACTGGCAGAGGAAGGACGCGGCGGTGGGGGGTGAGGGCTGAATCTGGAGCATTTGGCTGAATTCAGGATAAATTTTAAGCATGCCCACCCCCCCACCCCCCCCCCAACATCTCAGTTTTTGCAGAAGGATCTGAATCTTTGCTGCAAAAATCCTATTTACCTACCACCACAGCGGAGCTACCCCACAGCTGCATCCCACCCACTGGGAAAATGCTTATTTCTTTTAAAAAAGGATATTAATATTAATGCCCACATTGACATGAGCCATTGGATACAACCGACGCTCCTGGCTGTACTATCACCCAAGAGATCTTTTGCAATTAGGAGGAATATGGCCAGGACAGCCCATTCCTGCCCCTGGGCACATATTCCCTGCCAGAGGGTCTCGGGGACGACACTCTATATCCTTGCGGAGCATCTCCCAGCTGGCTGCGGAGCTCTCCAGATGATTTTTTTTTTTTTTTTTTTTTTTTTGCCCCCTTTTCTGATTCACGAATGATGTAGTGACGGGCAGAGCGTCTGACGAGAGGTGACAAACGAGCGTCCTCAAACGCAGGGCCAGCAGACAGGATCCCGCCCGCCCGCTCCGCTCCTCATCACCCCTTAGCGTTCGTCTGCCAAGGACGGGCAAAGATAAACTCCCAGAAGCAGCCTTGAATATAAAAATCAGCGTTATCTCCCTGTCAGAAGCTTTTGCCAAGAAGCAATCGCGTCGCAATGATTTTCCGTTTCCCATTTACCCCAGCCCACGGTTTGGATTTCTCTCTATAAAATCAACAATGTGTTTACTGAGGTTTGGGGCATTTCTCCTTGTTTTATGACATAATAAAATAAGATGGGCCCAGTCCTCAGCTGGTGTTAATCAACACAGCACCGCTCCTTGCCCCACTGCTGATTTACACCCGGGGAGAGCCTGGCCTGACACGCTCTCCAGTTCCATCGCCTTTCCCACCCCCGCCCGGTGGCATCATCCAAGGAGACCAGAAGAAGTGTGACCTGCTGGTGCCAGGACACCCCCTCCCTTTGCACCTTGGACTCCATTTTTCTAAACTTCTCATTTCTGTTCACCACCACCGCACCCCTCGGGTTTCGAGGGAGGACTTTGGGGTGTGCTACCTTGTCTGCTTTCCTTATTTTTAAGCTGCCTGCCCAGCTGATCGGTGCAAGATGGGTTGCACCCACCTCGGCGTTGCTCATCGGCACCAGGGAGCATCCCAGCAGCAGCAGACAGCACTGCTGCAAAGAGGGATGCTGGAATGAAAACCTCCCCCGAGAGCAATGGAAACCATCAAAGAAATCCTCTGGAGGGGATATTTTTCCAGAAGGACCATCCCACGCATGTTGACGGCTGTGTGGAGCTGATGCAGTTGTTGGCACACAACCGCACCTTGTCTCGGATGCATTTTTCCTCTCTCTTCACTGCCACATAAATATTGACGCCTACCAGGAACGTGGCAGCAGATATGACCTAGAAATACACTTTTTTTTAAGTTTCCAAGCTCTAAGGACAGGAAAGCACCTTCGCATTTTCCAGAGGGGAGCTAAGGATTATTTTAAATGCACCTGATCATTGTATCTGTTCTCTTAAAACGATGAACACTCAGCCTGTTGCTATACGAGTGAATCCAGGTTTCAGTTAATGCATATGGAATGTCCCTTTTCCAGTCATTCAGCGCATTGCTGAAGTGCGTGAGGATGGCTTGTGTGGTGCCTCGCAATAAACGCCCTTGTTTCCCTCCTCTAAAATTTCATGGTCTTCCTGCAACGGTCGTGGGCGGGTGATGTGGCAGAGGGAGCCGTGTCCGAGCAGAAGGAACCTCCCGAAGCCCTTCAGCCTCCCAAAAGCTGGTGCCCGTTCCATTACCTAGCTCCACATCTCATGAGCACAAGCGGAATTAAGACCAGAGTTGTAAGGAGGGAAGAAATCCCCGGCGGGTTGTTGTCTCCGAAGAGGAGTTGCTGCGGTGAGTGATGAGCAGCAAACGCGAAGGTCTCCTCTAGCAGGGGCAATGTGGCAGGCAGCTGTGCTCTCCTGACACTGCTGCAAGCTTTCATTGCTCCAAATTACACACCATTACTTATCTGCGTTTAGAAATGCCTGCAGTTAACTCTGGCGAGGCCTCTGCCAGATTTCATTCATGGTTTTGGGGAGGGGAAGAGCCTCTGACGGGACTCGCTGTCTGACATCGCTCTGTGCCGCAGTTGTGGTTCACACCATCTGCAGCCACTCATGCGGGAAGGGGATGACTTCATTTTCCCTGCGACGTTTCAGATGAGATTAGTTTTGCACTGTGTAACTCAAAACCAGACCTGGTTTTTTTCTCTATCGTAGGATGGCCTTACTTCTGCAAACCAGAGACAAATCAGCCAGTCCTTTCAGATTCTCTTTGATTTTCATAGAATCATCCAATCACAGAATGGTTTGGGTGGGAAGGGACCTTCAAGACCACCCAGTGGCACCCCCTGCCCTGGGCAGGGACACCTTCCACCAGCCCAGGTTGCTCCAAGCCCCGTCCAACCTGGCCTTGAACCCCTCCAGGGATGGGGCAGCCACAGCTTCTCTGGGCAACCTGGGCCAGGGGCTCACCCCCCTCACAGCAAACAATTTCTTCCTGATATCCAATCTAACTCTCCCCTCTTTCAGTTTGAAACCTCTATCTCAACCCACAAGGTTTTTTTCCTCCTTTTTCTCCCTCTTCTCCCTATCCCACTGCGGGGAAGTGAGTGAACGGCTGCATGGTCCTAGTTGCCAGCTGGGGTTAAACCACAATGTAAGTAAAGGGAACTGTGGGGTGCAGCTGCTTGATTTAATTTCTCAGATGAGCAGGTCGATGTGGTGAGTAAGGGGAAGACCCTCAGCCTGCCTTTAGATGCTTGGCGACGTGAGCAACCAAACTCTGAAGGGAAAGCCAGAGCAGCCGGGCAAACAGCAGCGGGTGAGCCCGTTGCACGTCTCAAGGGGAAAAGGGGAAGGGTGGGCAGCTCCACACCCCGCTGCTGGGTCCCGATGGCTAAACCCAGTGGAAGGTGAGCACCAGCTCCTCCATCAGGAATGGGCGGGTGGCTCGGTCCGGGCACCAGCGCTGCGGAGGGATGCAGGAACGGCTTTGGGGGAGATGCCCCACAGCCAGTCACAAAACTGCCGCTGCTCTTTAGTCCAAGGAGGTGGATTAACTGTGATATCTAAGACGCCTTAGTGCTGGACCAAGGGCATCCCATGCACAGGCTTCTTTTAAATGGAAAAGACAACTTAAAAATCCTTAGGGCCAACACTAGTGGCGGTGAAATAAATGTTATTTTCTTTCCTCCGCTGTTACTTAAGCTACTGATCCAGCACTACGGTAGGAGATGTGCCTTTCAGGCACATTAGGCCAAAATGCCTGATTTGCACTTGCGTTAAGACCGCTTCTTGCCACGGGGCTCAACGTGGCCCATTTAAATTCACTGACAGGGTATTTTGCATGCCTAGAGATTTGTAAAATGGCCATTTTTGAAATGAGAATCAAATCCGCGGCTCAAAGAACTTACAGACCCAACCGCGCACCATTAAAATAATTGGTTGTAGACCTCAGTGGGTGAAAACTGGGTATTTCTCTACTAAGAAAGATAATCCCAAATATCCAAGACGAGCTCACTGGAGCCAGATACAGCTGCAGGCAGGCAGTGCGGGTACCGGCGGGGCCAGCGTGGGTGAATTACTGGCTGAACCAGCGACCTGGCTGGATGTAGCCTTCACCAAAGATCCCGTGTTCAGATGAGAAGGAATTCATCTCGGCCCCGGTGCCACAAAGGCCACGGTCCCAGCCGGTAACTCCTGCCTCAAGCCCCAGCCATCGTGATGGATGTCGCAGATATATTTTGGGAAAATATCCACAGTCTTTGATTAGATGTTTCTTTTCCTGCTCTCTGGCTGATGTAATCCAGGGCAAACTGCACTAAATGAGATTTTAAGCTACACGCTATTAGATTACATGATATTATGTTCAATTATTATTGAAATATTATTGCATTATTGACATAGGAGCTGAAAGGTGTAATGAAGGCATCAAACAAATGCAGGCTGGAGAGAGAGAGGCCTGACTGCACCCGAAGCTAGGCAACCGCACTAATTAAAACCATTACGATGTGGAGTAATCAGCGTTGGGTACGGATTGATTTTGTTCGCCGTGCATCAGGTGCAAGATCTGGTGGGAACAGCCCTCGGTGCCTCAGCCCAGGCACCGCTCTCACCGCCCGCCCTGGCGAGCTACCAGGTGAGCAGAGGAACTCAAATAACTGTGGCTGTAACTGCCTTTCCACCAGAAAACTAATATATAATCAGCAAATAGCCAGGATAGTTACCGTAGTAAACAACAGCGGTAAATCTTTAGGGGGAGGAGGGAGACCCTCCGAGGCACCCGAGCTGCCCTCCGCCTGCTGTGCCGCTGCGTGGGTGTCTATATGTGTCAAACACCGTGGAAGTCAACAGCAATAATCTGTTTTAACGATGCAGGATCTGCTCTTTTGAACCGCCAAGCCTTGGTGTTGTACCTGTGCTGCTGGTTTGGCTTTTTTTTTTTTCCCCTTTGAGAGAGTCGCTCCCATCACCTTGTCTGGATGCACCTGGGGTTCCTGGGATGCAGCTCCCGGCGGTCCCCGCTGAAGCTGCGCCGGGAAGAGCGGCCTCGGTAATTCATCGCTGCTGCATCCGCGGTGACAGCCAGCTCCTTAACCTGACGTATCGAAGCTCTAAAACGAGCCATAAACCCCCGAGCATCCCCAGTGATGGCCTCAGCAGGGACACTCAGAGGTGGCCACACCTCAGCAATGGATGCTCTCCATCCAGGGAGAATATTTTGGCAAAACCAAACCAGCCCACACAGACGTTTCAGAGCAGATTTAAGCAGGTCAGGAGCCTGTATCTCCTGCCTGCTTTCCGCAGGGATGGAGGAAAGCAGTGCCAGGCAATATCTGGCTGGCCTCTGCCAGCATTTCCCCATGCTGGTGAAGATCATGGGGGAAAATCCTCCTCCCAAGGTCTTGTCAGGAGCCCGAGAAGAAATATCCTTGGAATGCCATCTCAATCACAGCCCATTGCTGCAGCTCTCGATGAGAAATGGGCTTTACAATATTAGAATTCAAGCTTCACAAGCGAGAAAAAAAATCCTCCCATCCATGCTGTCGCGCAGATTTTGGAGAGCGTGCTGAGGAGCCGAGTCAAAATATTAGGAGTTTTGCATTATGTGACCTACTCAACGCTGACAGACTCGCGAGATGGATGTGATAAACAGTGCGTCTGCCCGTGCAGATTAATGAGGTTAATAGCAACGCATTCCCGAGGAACCCAGACACTAGGCATGAGGAACAGAGGCGTTCATCTCCACAGGTCTCCCATAAACCCCCACAGATGGTGAAGGATCCCATGACATGAAACATCTGTGATGGGACAGGGAAAAAACCTTAGACTTCATGTTTTTTCAGATTACCGTGGCCTGAGCTGCTCGGCAGTTTGGGGGACAGCTGGTGGCACACGGGTGGCGATGCTGCAGTGATGGGCAGGAAGCTCCTGTTTGGTTGAGCACCAAGTGAGCTGGGGGCGGTGGGGTTGTGATGACCACCGGTGGCTCTGGGCACACACACAGTCACTGTGGGGGGAACGAGTGGGGCAGAGAGGATGCACCATCTCCAGCCTTGGAGGAGTTCGAGACCCAACCGGCTAAAGCAACGTGGTCCAGCCCCGTAGTTGACCCTCCTTGGGGCAGGAGGTCCCCTCCAACCTGAATTACCCCATTGTCCCCTGGAAGGGCTGGGGACTCCTGAGTCTTACTGGGCTCCTCTTGCTGAGGACAGCCTGCCTTTCCCTCACCCCTTTGCTCTGGAGGTCCTGGCCCACCCTGGGTCACCCTGTTTCAGACGCTTTGTACAACAAAGCCCTTTTGGGAGGGGAGGAGGCTGTCGGGAGGAGCCAAACGCAGGACTGTTTATTCTGCAGATTTTAATCACAGAGTTCTTTGTGTTACAGAGATTATTAAGGTTTTTATGAATACCTCAAATACTTCACTGGCCAGAGGCCATGAAGCAAGCAATAATATTAACATTTCTAGCTGTTTCCCCTAAATCTTTCCAGTTACTTTAGATAACTAAATATTATTTCCTCCACACTTACTTGGGGAGCAAAGTACGTACTGAGAACCTTTATATTGCACAGTAATAGAAAACAAGAAAGAATCAAGAAAAACCCTCTGTGGAGATCTTTCCTACAGATAGCGCTGTGTAAGAAACCACGTGTGGAGCTGAGTGGATATTGGAGGAGACAACAAGTCTTGCTCTTTGGCAGGGGAAAGTCTTGTCTGCTGTCCTCTTTGATGGCCAAGCCACCCGCACCCACCCATGGGCTCCAAGGGCGCACACCCATGCTGCTGCCCCGTTAAATGTGTACCCTGAGGCTCCAAGTCGGTTATCGCAGCAGGCTGATCGTTAAGGCCTAATGATGCTCAAAACACCCCCTCCACGGAGCAAGGAGGGACACTCTGGAGCACCCGGCAGCTCCTGCCCTTTGGAAATATGTTTCTTAAATAGCTCATTGCATCAATCATCTCTTTGTAGCGCAGCGTTGACATCTTTCCTTCCCCAAATCCCTCCCAGTGGGTAAAACATGCACTGGGTTACAGTCTAATGGCAATTAAAACGTCTCTCTTATAATTTATATTGCTCCCATAATGGAAATAGCAGAAGTTGCCGGGGCACTGGAACCCCCCTGGTACCCAGCGGCGAGCTCTGCTAGCGACATCAGGGGAAACGGGCAAAACAGATGAAGCGGTCCTCAGCTTGGCCGACTCCGAAGAAAAGGAAAATTGTAATAAACTTCAAGGTTAGCCCAGAAAAATACATCTGGGGAAGCAAAGGAGGAAAACTTCTGCCTTTTCCCTCCCCTCTCCGGCATGGACTTGATGATCTGGACTTAGAGGGGATCTGCTCAGATACAAAGGAAGGATTTGCCGGAGAGGAGGCAATAATCACCTGCTAATTGCTAATCAGGGAGACCTGGGCTGAGACGACTCTCCCTGTTACCGAGAAAAAAGCAGGAGATTATTAAAGCATTGATTTACTCATCCCAAATCCCCTTTGTCCAAATAATAACCGAAGGACAAGAAAAGAGGCACAAATATAGCTGGGAACCCAGCAGTTGCGTCACAGGAGGGAAAATTTCCATGCTTCGATGGAGTTAAAGCTCACCCTTTGATTCAGCATCTTGTGCCAAAACCACCGCCTGGGCTGCTGAGACCTGCAAAGCTTGTGGCACTGGGCTATGGACAAGGGATGTCTTTCAAGGGATGCGCGATTGCAGCTTTCCTGCCATTCGCCTTCAAGGTTTTGCTAATTTTGCGTGTTTTAATGGAGATATCTCTGGCACGATGCCTGCAGACTGGCCCGTGTGCTCAGGGCTCGCCAAGCACTTGCAGATGGGCATTTGTTTAGCGGCGGGCAGAAACAGCATCATGGGGAAACCGTCCCTTAGCAGAGGGGACTTGGCCAAACGCGGGGCTTGGTGTGCCCTGGTATCCTAAAAACCAAAGGCAAATTCAAGTCATGGCTTGCTCCTGCTCTCTGACCTGGAGTTGCTCTTTCCTCACTCAAGACGGAAGGGAAACTTTTCAAAACTCAGTGTATTTTTCTGATAATACCCCCAAAAAATTGCACCCCGTCAAGTTAGTATCCATTTCGCTGGGACAGAGTCTGAAAGCTGCTGAGAGTTTGCAGAGTAAGCAATTACCCGGTTACCAATTAGCCATTGTCCTGGGGGGGGCTCTGGTTTCCCCACGTTTGTGGCTGGGATGAGAGAGTGAGCCCCCGCATCCCTGAACCGTGGGAAGGGAGTTTTCTGAGCTGTCACTATTCATCACCTCGCTAGGATAGATTGCTTTAAATTGGTTTTTCTTGTACTTTAACGAGTTCGCGGAGAAGAAATAAAAAACAGCAGAGGAAAACCAGAATAAATGAGGGTAATTTAATCAGGTCCTGTGTCTGATCGTGTTATCTCTAAGTATTGGCACAGCAACTTGTTCAGCTGTGTCATTTTTCTGCGCAAATACAGAGGTGGAGGAAACGTTGCCCTTGGCCACAGCGTTAAATATTTGCCTATCAGAATGGGAACAAGAACGGTGTAAAAGCCAGCTTTTTGTGGCAAAAACCAATTTTATTTGTTGCCAATTAACATAAGCTTCTCAGTACAGCTTCAGGTATTGGGGAAAAGAGGGATCTGGGCAACCAAAGGTTTTGCCGTTGGGTACGCTGCCCACGGCTGCGGTGGGGTGGCCATGGTGTCTCATGAGCATCCTTGCCCTGCTCATGGACTTTGGGACAGAAGGAGGGGGAAAAAAAGGCCCTGGATGTGTATATTGCTGGGCATGGAGCCGAGCCCCACTCGGGGACGTGTTGGGTGACAGCCGCGGTGATGGGAAGGGGTGACTTTAGGTTCTTCCCTCCCCGCAAGCAGAGCTGGGGCCGCTGCTGACAGCAGGAGGGAAGGATGGATGTCAGGATCCCAACTCCGTGACCTGCAGCGGGCAGCGAGCCAGATAACCGGACACGCTAACGCCTATGTTTGCGTGTCCTAAATCCGGACTTAATTACCAACTCAAGGGCCAGAAGCCTCCCTCAATACATCTAATATCTTTCCTTTTCTTTTTCTTTTTTTTTTTTTTTTTGCTGGGCACTTTGAAGAACAGATCCCAGCTGCCAGCGTTCCCGCAGCTTGAAAGGGAAGAGGCAGGTCTCCCAGCAGTGCCGGCTGGAAAGTGTGAGTCAGCCCCGAAGCATCTTCTGTGCCGGCATTGGGAGGAACCGGGCTGGGAGGGAGAAGCTTTGCCTCCGCTGGACCTCTCCTCCACCTTTCATAAGAGCAATTGCATCAATCAGAGATGGGTGTTTGCTTCTTTCTCCTATATCTGCGATGATAAAGCAAAATTAATATGGCCCCCTATTAATTTTCACTTATTATCACAGAGCTGTGCAGCAGGTAGATGAACCCCGAGGCATATCTGTAAGGGTACATATGGTGTACGCTATTTCCTGGTATTGATCAGAAACAGACTGCTATGGACACCAGCTTTTTAAAGCGGATCATTTGGCCTTATTTCCCAAGCGACCATCCCACTGAAGTCGATGGGAAAGCTTTCATTGATTTAAATGGGGTTTTGATCAAGCCCTAAAGCACTTCCCGGATTTACAGCCCTTCTTCTGAACAGCAGGTGAAAAATAAAAAACAGCTCACCCCAATATCTCTGACCAGAAGGAAACGCCAACGCCAAGAAGAGCCTCCGGCAGCACCGGACACATTGGCTGCTCCCAATGGCACACGAGGTGTCCCTTCCACCGGTCCTTGCAGGAAAGCCACTGGTGACTTCAGCCCTCTCCTGTTCCCTGGGATACACAGCCTCGGGAAGTGCTGAAAGTAGTTGGATTTAGGTTAATCAGAAAGCTTGCGTTGCAATTTCTTAATTGAAAAATGACCTTTCCCCCCCCGCCCCCCCCAAGCTTGAAAGATGAAAAATTTCCATGTGCGTTCTCTGAAAAAATGATTATATGATGACTGGCCTCTGATATCATATGATAATATTGAATAACAGACAAAGTATCAAATCCCAGTCTTCAAATGATCCGTAACATTTTTGCCCAAACCAGTGTTTTCTGAGAATTTCAGATAGGGGAATTTCCCCTCTAGAGGGAGAAAAAATCTTGACGTTTTTCCTCGATTTCCTTAATACGACGGAGAAGGTGTTTAAATCAGTCCTGCAGTTCAGAGCTTTGTCTACAGATCTGCAATATTTCGTGTTTCAAGAGGCAGGGCTCTAACTGCTGCCCACCCCCTGGAGGTGATACACAGAAACCTGCTTTTGTGTCTGTATTGCTTTCTGCCTCAGCGGCGTGTTTGTGTTTCAGCGCTTAAAGCACTGTAAAATTTGGAGTAACATCTAGAGATGTAAGAACGCGAATGAGGATGAGGGACGTGCCGTGGGATGGAGAGACATCTCCTGCACGCCACTCTCCTGGGCTGAAGGGGACCGGGAGTGGGCAAGGGGAGGGGAAGGCGGAAGGAAAAGAAATAAAATAAAGAAAGAAAAAAAAAAATAAAGAAGGGAAAAAAAGCCCAAATAGTGAGCGCCCATGGAGTGGTAAGATTGAACCTTAGCATAGGAAACAGCTTCTGGCTATTTAGAGCTACTCCATTGTATCACTTTACAATGACTTCAGCTTGAGGGCGATGCATCATCAGTGTCTCTCCCGCCCTCATCAGCACATCTGATTGACGTCAGGTCCTTCTGATGAAGCCTTCAGTGATAGCAGGCCCCAGCTCCACACTTGATGGCTTTAGGAGGCTGCTGCTCCCGGGGCTGCACCTCTCCTGCACCAACCCACGCTGTTAAATGGGTTCGGATCCAGTCTGCTCCTGAGGAATTAAAATTGAAATGGGTTGCGTTTCTCTGCTGTGTCCCACACAAGTGCTGGGCTTGCTCCACACGTGGTGTCCATCATTCCGGGCTGCGGAAGCTCCTGAGCCCTGGGGTTGGTTCTAGGGGCTCCCCACACCCCGGCGGAGGCTCACATGGTCTAACGTCTAGAGAACAAGTGCTATGAGGAGCGGCTGAGGGAGCTGGGGGTGCTCAGCCTGGAGAAAAGGAGGCTGAGGGGAGACCTTCTCGCTCTCTACAGCTCCCTGAAAGGAGGGGGCAGCCAGGGGGTGGTCGGTCCCTTTTCCCAGACAACAAGCCATGGGACAAGAGGAAACGGCCTCAAGTTGTGCCAGGGGAGGTTTTGGTTGGATATTAGGAAGAATTTTTTCAACAAAAGGGTTGTCAAGCATTGGAAGAGGCTGTGCAGGGCAGTGGTGGAGTCGCCATCCCTGGAGGGATTTAAAAGACGTGTAGACGTGGTGCTGAGGGACATAGGGTAGTGGTGGACTTGGTAGTGCTGGGTTAATGGTCGGTTGATGATCTTAAAGGTCTCTTCCAAACAAGACGATTCTATGATCTTAAGCTGAATTTTCCATTGGTTTGTGCTGGATCTGTCCCCTAGACAGATCTGAGATGTCCCTTTCCCAGTGTGGTTCAGAGCACAAGGTACATCCTGAATGAACAAATTCAGGGAGATGAGGTGAGCTGGGGTAGTTGGGGCAGCAAAGCTCTGTGAGAGGCGCTGACAGACACTTGCAGCTGTTTCTTTTTATAAAAGCAGGAAATCAGTGTTTAAAAATCAACTCTTTATGGCCACGCTCAGGCTGGGTGTGTTGATGCACTTGTTTGCTCAAATCTATACAGGTCGCTTGGATCTCCTGGTGTTCCCAGAGCTTTTGGAGGCAGCTTGGAGAGGTCTGGCATGACGGAGCATCTCGCTGGCCTGCCCTGCCACCCGCTGATGCTCTGAGCCTCCTCGGGCCAAACCCAAGATCTCGGCTCTGACCCGGCTCCCTGCTTGGGTCCCAGCCAGACACACGGGGAGAGGCAGGCAAGTCCCGCATTCACATCCCAAAATTCAACCTCACATACAGCAAGCCCTAAAAGTCTTGATTATGTAAAAAATGTCACGGAAAAAAACAATTTCTGCTGACTCCGATAGAGCTACTTAATTAATATGGTAAGAAGCCAAGCCAAGGGAATTAGCATTAGCTTTGGGATAAAACTATAAAAGTGCTGTTGCGCTGATAAAGTTTAGATTTCCTACAGTAATAAAAAAATAAACCAATTGCTTTCTCAGTGGTGATGGATGGGATGCTGCAGCCTTGTTCCTCCGCAGCACACAACACTGTCTCCGAGCACTGAAATGCCCACGCTGCAGGAGCCCCTGTGCCCATCGTCGGGTGTCTGTGTGCAAGGAGGTCGTGAGCAGCGTTTGCCCGGTGGGACACGTGCTGCCTGCCCTTGACAGAGGACAATTTACTGCCCCCAACCTGGCGTTGCTCTCTTGGGCCCGGGATGCTGTAGGAGATACCTGGGTCCATCACAAACTCGTCAGTGAGAAATAGAGCCCTAAGTCACTCTTGACCTGGCTATAGGATTTCAGCTTCTGAGTCACTCGGGCACACTCAAGAATTTTATTCACTGGGGCTATTTCACAGAATTCACCTTTTAAGAACCCAAAGGACGCTGCCGGCATCAGATCCTGTGGATGGCTACAGAGAACTGGCAAGGGTTTAAATAAGAAGCGGAGATGCTTATTTCTCCCAAAGCTAGCCTAATGCTTTTGATAATATATAGCTTGATGGTACTGATGAGAGGCAGGGGAAATAGATACAGCCTGCATTAATTTCAGTCGCTCTTTAATTATCCACTACACAACCTAAATTACAAATTACATATTCCTTTCTCTTCTCAGCTTCTGTTACCTCCTAGATTGAGTGCTGGCCATGACAAGTGATTTAATTCATTTGGCTCATAGTATTTTTATGAAGGTGGTTTTGTGGTTTTTGGAGCTTTTCGCAATTAAGACTCCTGCACAATGTCAGCACAGGAGTGTCGAGGTTCTCCTGTCGGTGTGGATGCTGGCTGCAGCATGCTGGGCAACTTTGGGACTAATATCCCATTCCCACCATGCTGTAAGTATGACATTGATCAACAAGTTTATGTCAGTTCCTGAGTTATTTAGGCTTTGTCTTACATGGAAAATAGCATTAAACAGGTCAGAAAACACTTTGAGTCAAGAAGGGCTCTGTGGTGTGTGCTTGGCTCCAGCTGAAGCTGGTGAGATTCCAAACTTGGGACACCCTTGGCAGACGCTGCGTTTGTGCCGATGCACCAAAACCATATAACATAAAAGGAATGAACTCTTGGGGAATGGTAGGTGAGCATGCAGGTTCAGTGTCCATGCAGCATTTTGTGGCGGTGGAGGAGCGAGTGGGCAGTGGAGGACAGCAGGACGTTGGTGGGGTGGCACTTTGCTGGGGAGAGACACGACCGCGTGCTGGCCATGTGTTTGAGCAGCCCCAGTAACAGATCAAGTACTGCTCACCAACGTCCGAAAACAGATGGTTTCCATACTTTGGGGGTCTCTCATGAAAGAGAAGGTGAAGCAGTAAGAACCACACCATCGCTACCTGTTCAAGAACATGGTATACATAAATAAATAAGGGCGTGGGAGACAGCAAAGTAGGAAAATGTGCCAATGGAAATAGGATGTGGAACGTGCTCTTGGCAGGTCTCAGTTGTATCAGTATGGGAACAGGTTGTCACCCCCTGGTCCCATCTCATCAAAAAAGCCTCCCAAATCTGTGGCTGGTTGGGGTCAGTGGAAATAGGAATGCATCCAGGAGTGCTTTGCAGGCAGCAGTCCCAGGCGTGAACCCCAGTTACAACTTGATGTCGGCCAAAGACAAACTCCAGTAAGGCCACTGCAGGTTTTCCCAGCAGCATCTCTCTCCGCAGCGAGGCAGAGCCCAGCTTTGCCATTGATTCCTCCCGCAGCCACGTTTTCCAGCTGTGTGTTTTGAGCAGCTCCTTACAGGCTGCTGTTTGCAGAAAATAACCAAAGGAGATGCTACACGCCGCAAGCGAAGAGTGGTTTCACTTTTGTGTGCCAGCCCTGGCTGGGGCTCGACGTTATGCTGCATCCAAGAGCATCGGTGGGCAGCTGAATGCTCCTGCGAGAGCAGAACATCCAACAGCATCCAACATCCAACAGCTGCCGGTGGGTCAAATCTGGGTGATGCAAGACCTTGGCAAGGCGTCGGACTCCGAAAGCTCAGCCAAATGTATTTTGAATCCAACCACATCCTAGGACTGAGCTGCTTTTCCATCGTCCAGGTGAATTTCAGGCATCTCTTTGGGTTTTTCTTTTAAAAACAACTTTCAGAAGCCAAAGCCGGCAGGATTCGCACAGCTTCAGGCCTTTCCAGAGCATCATGCAGAGCTTACTCAATTCAGAGCCTTGTGGGTATGAATTTGCACTAAAATTCTCACCCGAGCCCAACCCAAAAGCCATTTCCATGGTCCACCGAGGCCACCAGAGTATTTTCCAGTAAGCAGCTGGGGAGCTGCATGGTTTTTGTACTGCATTTCATCTCGCCCCTGCTCTGCATGCCGCATTTTTCCTTAATTTGTCCCACTTGTTCTTGAACTATGGCTGGGTGTGTTTGCTTTCAGCTGTGCCTCTACTCATTCGTATTGCTAATGACTGGCTTGTGTACGCTAATTCACATCTTGTAACATCAATGTATATTTTTACACGCATCCATAAACCGATACATGCTGTTTAACACGTTCTGTGCAAAGATATCCCCAGAAAGCAGATGCGGGACATGTGGCGTCGGCAAACGTGAGATGCCAGCCTGGACTGTGTGTGGGAGCAGGTCGGAGATGATTTATATCTCCCTCAATTGCTAAATGACCTTGCTGATAGCAACCATTAGTTTTACAGCGTTAAATTGCAGGAGACAATAAGTTCAGCGCGGATACGACAGGACGTATTTCATATGCGGCGCTAAACACATGTTAAAAAACCAACTACAAGAAACCGAGACAATTTTTCAATTAATAAATATAGTGGGTGCCTGACGATGGAAAGTGCAGCATGTAAAAGGCTGCCATGGCAGAAAGCAGATGTTGGATACTCAGGAAAAATATTTGCAATTTCTAATCCACTGCAGTATTAATTTCCATAAGCGTTTCGCGGATCCGAGCTTGCACGCCCTCGGGGATGAATCAAAGCCACTCTTCCCCGAGTTTATCTTGGCCGCACAAATGTTTCTGAGCAACTTGGGGTTTGAATTTCTAATGGGAAAGCTGTGAGGAGGTATTTCTGGGGTGAGGTGGTGCTGCACACTGCAGTCATCCCTCCCGCGGGACCGTTGCAAGTCTCCCACCACCAGATTTTTAAGGTCAGTTCAGAAGCAAAAGCCGAGAGGAGGCAGGCAACGTTTTGAAGATGCTTTGGGGTTTTTGCTGCGAAAACATCTAAAATTTGACCTTTAGTTTCTGCATGACTCATCCCCTCAGGAGTTAGACTGGGCTAATAATATTCCTGGACTTTCTGGAGATAGGTGGGAGACCCAGAGCTTCCCAGGTGCTGGAGCCGTGGTGCAGATGGCACCGACCTGGCCTCTCCACCCGCTCCCGATTCATAGAATCACAGAATGGTTCGGGTTGGAAGACAACTTAAAGCCCCCCCAGTGCCACCCCCTGCCCTGGGCAGGGACACCTCCCACCAGCCCAGGTTGCTCCAAGCCCCGTCCAACCTGGCCTTGAACCCCTCCAGGGATGGGGCAGCCACAGCTTCTCTGGGCAACCTGGGCCAGGGGCTCACCCCCCTCACAGCAAACAATTTCTTCCCCACATCTCATCTCAGTCTCCCCTCTGTCAGTGTAAAACCCTTCCCCCTCGTCCCATGGCTCCCCTCCCTGCTCCAGAGTCCCTCCCCAGCTTTCCTGGAGCCCCTTGAGGGCCTGGCAGGGGCTGGAAGGTCTCCCCGGAGCCTTCTCTTCTCCAGGCTGACCCCCCCCAGCTCTCTCAGCCTGTCCCCACAGCAGAGGGGCTCCAGCCCTCCCAGCATCTCCGGGCCCCTCCGTTGTACCCATTCCAACATGTCCAGATTCCCTCGGCTTGTCCGCAATATCCAGGTTTCCCTATGTGATCTGGTATCCAAAGCTCTTGCTGAAACTCCCAATATTTAAAGCAGTTTTTTTCTCTACCTTCACCTTGCTAGCTCTCCCATCTAATTTTAAATTTCATCCATGATAGTATATTTTCTCTGCTTCCTCCATGTGTTACCACATGCCTTTTTCTCAGTATTTTTTTAATTTAACACTGGCTCTTATTTACATATGTGTTTTGAATAGACGTGAAGTGAAACTTATGTCCAAAACAAAAATATTCTATAGAATGCAATACACAGATGCCTTGTGGTGTAGACCCTCGTGTGGAGAGCTGCCCAGGAAGGAGCTTTCAAAAAAAAAAAATAAATGCAGAATAAGCATCCTCAAAGAGCTGGCTGCTGCTCGTATCCTTGAGTATGCTGGCTGTTTTGGGGGGGGACTGGCTAAATTAGCTGAGAGTCGGCACCTAAGGAAATAAATGACTCTTGTCTATTTAATTTGGAAATAAATAAAATTTTTAAAAATACAAAAACAATAAAAAAAAACTTCTAAAAAACCAAACAACCAAAAAAACCAAAAAAGCCCAACAGACCATGAACACTGATAAAATAGCATTGCCAAAGGTCATCTGAGAAGTGGCGCACAGGGGAAACGTTGCACAAGGAGCATCTTCCTCTCGCTGTGGCAATCGGGTCCCCACCCTGGGTGGGGGAAAGCGGGCTCCGGGCCACCCCCCGTGGCCAGCGCTGGCCCCGCTGCTTCTGCAGCAAATGAAAAGAATTAGCTTGGCTTTGACCTTAACTCACTTTTTTTTTTATTTTTAACTTTTTTTTTTTTTTTTTTAAATAGGAAGTCATTATAATTGTGCAACTGGCAGGTCGGAGAAACATCCCCCAGCTGGAGGCTGGCTTGACAGGATTATGAATTACAGATGTTGCCTGTGCGAGGAGTTGGGTTTCGGAGCGGGGCGAGGAGTCCCTGGGGTGGGCCGCGAGCCGGCGGGGAGAGCTTTTTTATTTTCCACTCTAAATGAACTTTTAACCATTTGGGTTTTACCCTGCACGTTAAAGACAAGTAACATAAGACAGGCAAGGACGGAGCAGAAGAGCCAGAGCCTCGAGAAGGGCAATTGTTTTGCTGCTCCCTCTCTCTTCCTAAGGGAAGTCCTACAGAAACGCGGCTTCAAGGCTTGGGCACCTCCCCAGCAGTGGCAGCACCTCGGGCCTTATTGTCAACAGCAGCCATCAAGGAGCGGAGAAAGGGGCAGGCTGAAAATTATTTAGTTTGTAATTATTACAGTTAAAAGCATCGCAGCTATAAGAATAAATAGGGGCAGTGCAAAATGCTGACTTTTGGTCAAATTTTACTGAGGCCAGTTTGCAAACACGGAGATGATGACTCCTCAAATCAGCTCCAGCAGTTCCAAACTGCTGGAGGTCCAGCCTTTGAGCTCAGCTTAGCTAAGCTCCATGGCTTTCTCCCCTCCAAGTGTGGAGTTTAGGCTCTGGAGAACAGAGGTGCTCTTACCTCTCTGGCCTTGTCCATAATTCCTTGGGGGTGATTAGACCTTGTTGCCACCTATATCCCACTCATTTTTTAGAAGGAAATGCTATATTTGGGGTCGGGGTTTTGTTTGTTTGTTTGTTTGTTTGTTTGGTTTTATTATTATTATTTTCATGCACAAATACTACTTATTGTTCTGTGCATTTTATCCCCAGAAGCCAGCTTTGACTTCTGGAGATAAGTTTGTTGTCAAGAAAGGATCCAAGTACCTCCATGGATGTACTCCGCGGGGTGTATTCACTTCTCTTCCACCTTTCAGTGACTCGACCTGTTTTTATTGTAGCTCCTGACCCCTGGTTTACCTGATGCCATTTGTAAAACATGAGGATTCATAATTTTTTGGCAGATTGTTAGCACTCCTTGGAGTTGGTGCACGTGACACATATGGGGACCTGCGTTTGGTCAGCCTGAAGAAGAGCAAGTCCAGTGGGGATGAGGGGTCTCCTGCTGTACCTGGCTGATGGGACGTGGTGGAAGGGGGTTACCTGAACCTCTTCAGCCTGGCAGGAGCTCAGGGCTGGCCAGGATGACTCTGGAATGCTTTCAGCTGTCTTCAGAGGTTTCTACACACGGTCATCAGTGGGGTGCATGGGTGAGGCCCACTGCTCCCAGTGACCCCAGGGTCTGTGAGGACACTGGGATGTCTCACGTTCCTCTTGGCAGTCTGATGGGGACGCAAGACACTCTTCTTCTTGCCATGAAGCCTCCCCTCTGGCCGAGCCAGGCACGGCTGCGTGGTTTGCAGGGGGACAAGTGGGCAGGGAGTGTCCCAGGCAGAGCGTCCCCTCTTTTGCAGGGCTGGACGGGAGAGCCGCGGCGCTGGATGTGCCTTTCATTTCTCTCCAACCTCCTTCCCAAGAGCTCACGTCCACTTCCCCTATTGCCAAACAGCCAGCAGAAGACCCAAAGTTTACATTTTTTCAAGGGAACACTAAAAGCAACAATTTCCTGTGCTCCTATTACCCAGAGACCCCGGCCGGCGAGGCAGGCAGATTTACGGGTCGGAGCAGGCTGCCCGTTCCTGCCGGTGCCGTGGGGAGCCCCGGCCTGCGTGGGCTGGGGACCAGGGATAATGAGGTCTTCACACTTTAACGAAGCAAGGCGGGGAGGCGTTAGATCCCACTTCTGCAGCTGGGGTGAAACGCGGCTGTGAGGGAACATTAAAGGCCCTGAGTGGAAAACAATAACAAACAGAAAAGGGGAAAAACCCCACCTTGGTTCAAAAAAGAAAAAAAAAGGGAAAAAGGGGAAGAAAAGACAAGAAAAAAAAAAAAGAAGAAAGGGGTGGGTGTGCAGGCACCATCTGATGCTGACCTCAAAGGCTCTCGCTGCCTCCTGCATCCTCCGACGGGTCTCTCGGGGGTGTGAGGAGGAGGGGAGCAGAGGACAGGGCGAGCATTGTGTTGGGAAGATGATGCCAGTGACTGTTCCCAGCAAGCCCCCTTTCAGGTGGGTTATTATAAGCTGCTCACCTCAAGGGAGGTGTTTCCCTCGGCTTTGTTTTACAAGCTGGTTTGTAAACGCAGCAGCCTCCCGCAGCCAGACGGCATGGAAATGAATATCACAGAAAACTTGTCGGGGCTCTTCGAAGGCTATTCTGTTTTGTTTTGGTTTGTTTTTTAGGAGATCTTGTTGAAAAGCTGCTGCCAAAGGGTGATGCTGAGAGTAGCTTCTGGCTGAGGTGGGCGTTGAGTCCAAGCGATGCCCCACCAGCTGAGGGGAAGAAGGGCAACAAAGAAGGGCAACGGAGCTGGTGAGGGGTCTGGAGCACAAGTGCAATGAGGAGCGGCTGAGGGAGCTGGGGGTGCTCAGCCTGGAGAAAAGGGGGCTGAGGGGAGACCTTCTCGCTCCCTACAGCTCCCTGAAAGGAGGGGGTTGCCGGGGGGGTCGAGCTCTTCTCACAAGGAACAGACAATGGGACAAGAAGAAATGGCCTCAAGTTGCGCCAGGGGAGGTTTAGGATGGATATTAGGAAACATTTCTTCACTGAAAGGGTTGTCAAACACTGGAAGAGGCTGCCCAGGGCAGTGGTGGAGTCACCATCCCTGGAGGTATTTAAAAGATATGTAGACGTGGTGCTGAGTGTGAAGAGTGAAGTGGGAGTGAGTGGGAGTGAAGAAAAGCCATCCTCCTCAAAGCACCTACTGCACGTCTCTCTGGAAGTTGGTTCTAGTTTCTGGGAAAACTCCTGGAAGAGAGTTGGGCTGAACCCCTCCAGCTCTCTCAGCCTGTCCCCACAGCAGAGGGGCTCCAGCCCTCCCAGCATCTCCGGGGCCTCCTCTGGCCCCGCTCCAACAGCTCCGTGTCCTTCTGCTGTTGGTGCCCCAGAGCTGGAGGCAGCGCTGCAGGGGGGTCTCCCCAGAGTGGGGCAGAGGGGCAGAAGTTTGGTAGAAGGGGCAGAAGGGGCCGATGCTGGACCCAGGCCAATGCTGGAGCCCACGCCTGGGGCAGCAGAGCTCAGGAACCGGGGAAGAAAGGTGCAGCAGCTCAGCAGAGTGCAGCTTAGAAAAAAGAAAAACATTTATTATGAAATATTATAACAGTAAATGACCCAGACACAAACAAGGGATAGGTTTGGGGTTTTTTTTTTGTTTCCTTTTAACTTCCCTCCAGTTGGCCCAGAGACCCCTGGCAGCAGCTGGAAACCAAAAAAGCTTTTGAGACCGGGAGGCACATGAGCCCCAGACAGTTTGATTGCTCAAACATTTCTCAAAGATTAGCTTTGTCAAAGCAAGCACCAGGGAGGATAAATCACATGGGCTGAGCTTAGCTTCATCCAGACTGTTCCAGCAAACGACTGACTCAAAAGCAGCATGGAGATGGCAATTAGCTGAAGCTGCAATATCACACGCGAAGGCGTCCCACGTAGATGAGGAAAGTTTCTCTCCCAGAAACAAATTTCTGTGCGGTTAAAATACAGGCATGCACTTGCCCCGTGCAAAAGAAATCACTGGCTGAAAGGCATCATAGAGATGAGCCAGATGTTCCTCTGGTTTCAAAAGGTCATTGAACAACTATTTTTACCTCCTGGAAAAAAAAAAAAAAAAAAAAAAATGCAGCTTGAAGAAGCCATCCATTTTGTCAGTGCTGTTTGCAGAACCCAGGCTTTCAAGTTAAGAGAAAACAAAAAAATATGACGGTGATCTTGAGTATATCTGACTGTGCGTGTTTTCTCATCTCAGTTGTTTTTAAATCCTGGAGCTTTGAGCAGGAGGAAGGTCCCCAGGTTGCTCCAGGAGAGCTGCTGCTCGTGCCCAGAGCCTGCTGGGGAGTTTGGATCCCCGTGTCCTCCATCAGCCCATGCTCCGGAGGACCAGCGCCGCATCCCGGAGGAGGCATTCCCTGTTTACAGCGGGGTTCAAAGCGACCTGTACAAGAATTTAGTGCTGTTTTGTTGATCTGGTCAATAAATAGCCACCAGTGGCTCCCTTCATCCTGCAGCAATGGCAGCCACGGCCAGAGAAGAAGAGGAAGAGGAAGAGGAAGAGGAAGAGGAAGAGGAAGAGGAAGAGGAAGAGGAAGAGGAAGAGGAAAGGGGAAAGGGGAAAGGGGAAAGGGGAAAAGGAAAGGAGAGGGAGAGGGAGAGGGAGAGGGAGAGGGAGGGGAAAGCAAAAAGAGAAGGAGAAGGAGAAAGAAGGAGAAGAAGAAGAGGCAGAGGGAAGGAGAAGAGGAAGAGGAAGAGGAAGAGGAAGGGGAAGGGGAAAGGGGAAGGGGAAGGGGAAGGGGAAAGGGAAAGGGAAAGGAAGGGAAAGGGAAAGGGAAAGGGAAAGGGAAAGGGAAAGGGAAAGGGAAAGGGAAAGGGAAAGGGAAAGGGAAAGGGGAGGGAGAGAGGGAGAGGAAGGGGAAAGGGGAAAGAGGAGAAGGAGAAGGAGAAAGAAGGAGAAGAGGCAGAGGGAAGGAGAAGGAGAAAGAGAAGGAGAAGAGGAAGAGGAAGAGGAAGAAGCTCTTCTTCCGCCATCCAGAGATTTGATGCCATGTCCCACAGAACATCCAAGGAGCCGTTCCCTGGATCTCACCCAAAACCAGCCCCTGCGCTGCCGAACGTCCTTGGCACATCCACCAGCGTTCGCTCCCTGCTGTGATGAACCTATGGCGTAACACCAAAAAAAAACACCCCAGATACCTACTGGGACATAATTTTCCGTGTGATTATATAAATAGCTGGTTTATATCCCCATGCATTCCTGCTTAGCTAGAGATAACCCCACAAAATGAAGATAAATACCTCAAAGACGAGAAGGAGGTGGCAATAACTTTCTAATGTCAGCATTAATCCGGCGATTTCTAGCGTTCGCGTGCAGCATCACTTCGGTAGGTATACTGAGGCGTAGGGGCACGCTGTCCCGTTCGCAGGGGTGAGAAAATGTTGTTTGTTTATGTGGGGGACGATGGAAAACAGAGGAGGGTTCTGGCAGCACAAACCCTTTAGACTTCCTGGGGTAGGATGTTAGGAAAAGCTGCGTTGCCAGCGTGGGAGTAGCCTCACGGGAAGCAGGACATGCCAACGGCTCCTGTGTGAGATTGCCGTGGCAGAAGAGTTACAAAAAGGAAGGGCAGCATTTGGGGAGGAAAATATCCAATAAAAAGGGTGTTAGGAGTGCTCAAACAGCGAGATACAGAAGATAAAAATTATCTTCTGCCCTGAGGGCTCTCAGTTTGCCAAGTGAATAAGTATCCCACCGTCCCGAAACTCCCTGGGAAATGCAGGAGCATCACTCCGCAGGTCCTGCATCCTGGCTCGGAGAGGCAGCTCTGTGTGAGCTTAGCCAAAAAAATCCTTTCTGATGTTTAGATGCAACGATGCTGCAAAGATCAGTGTTTTTACGTGTGTTTAGGTAGAAACCTGATGGAAGTAACTTAGAGGCAACGTCTGTCGTTCTTCATACAGTGTTTAGGCACCAGAAATGACCTGAATAGAAAAAGCAAAGGAGATCCGTATATGGGACAGACGTCTTTTCAAGGACAGGCTGGGATTCACAGCGCTGGCCCCTGGGAGAAGCTCCATTTAATTCGGCAGGATTCCTCCTGGACCACTCTCGCACGTCATCCCCACGCTGGTTCTGCAGAGGTCTTTTCATGGAATATGAAAAGAGAGCAGAGAGCTCTATATTTACGAAAGGCTGTACTGAAATGTAAGAAATTAGTAGTTTCAGAGCGGCTGCTGCCGAGACCTACATTTCTACAGGGAGGACATGCGCAAACGAGGAGAGCCCAGAAACGCCTCCTCTGCTGGGGTTAATTTTAACGTCCTCGTGAGACCCATCCTCAAACCACCCATGAAATCCAACTGCAGCATCTCCTCGGGGAAAGAGCAGCGAAGATCGGTCACGGCCGCCCGCCAGCGTGGCCTCGATGGTGGCTGGAGGGAGAAGCATCGACAGTGACACAGACACGTGCTTAAAATCTCAGCAAAAGAGGCCCAAGGGCCAAAGACATACACACACAGACGCACATATACACGTGTGTGTGTGTATGTGTGTATGTATATTCACACACAGACATATACACATGTATGTGTGTGTATATATATATGTGTGTGTGTATCTATAGAGATATATATGGGAAAATCTTGTCTGTGAAGGACTGGTCTTTAACGAGGTGGTTCATTCCTCCTGGGAACTGAATCCAGATTATTTTATTTGCTCAGTCTTATCTGTTACGCGTAGTGCTTGGCAAATCGCGGAAGACCAGTCTCCTGGCATTAGCAGGCAAATAACAAAAGGTGCTTTAATGATGGTGGAGCCAAGCGTAAGGCAGGGAGCAATGGAGATGCAGCGGGGGGAATTGCTGTTATTTGTGTAAGGAAGATTCTGAGTGCTCTCATGTTGGAAAATATTTGGAGGTATCCGAATGTGAGGGGTACGTCACTGGAATTTGTCTCTTTGCCTGGCAGAACCTCTCCCAAATAATTCATCGTTGCTGTATATAGGCTATGATTCACACCGGAGGAAATGATGAATTTCAGGCCACGCTGCGCATTTCCCTCAGTCCTTTTTATATCGTTTGGTCAAATGATTATTCCATATTCTTTGTTTCGGCTGGGATGAGAACATAATATGTGATTGAATCATTTCCCCTTATCTTCAAGTTATCACATTAAATGCATGCCCAACTGTCTCAGAAATGACTTACTGCATCCAGTTATTGTATTAAAGGAGGCACAGTAGGCTGTGGGTGGCTATTTCAGTACACACCGGGGGTTTTTTTCACTAGAATTCTCCTTTTCAAACATTTCACAAGCGCTGCAGACCGGGGAGGTTCCCAGCCTCCCACTGACCTCACGAACGGCCCAGCCAGATTTCTATTTGCAGGGACTCCTGTAATACTCGGTCTGAAGTGGTGCGCAGCTGCCTCGTTTGGCAGAAGATGACAAAAACTGATGGAGAAAAGGAGAATAATGTAAAAGGTGGGAAGAGCTCGCTCATGTTGTACGGGCAGGCAAAGGTGTTTCACAGCCGTCAGAAAATCTCTTCCTGACCCTTGTCTTCGACCCCAGGGAGGAGGGAAACGTCACATGTGGCATCAGGGGAGAGAAAACTCGTCTTTTATTTTTCTCATCTTCCTTTCTGCTACATTTCTGAAGGGCTGGAGCATTTTCCCTGCAAAGGAGCTCTTTGCAAGGGCTAAATCTCGTCGCCGCAGGGACCCCACCGACACCCCGCAATGGGCGTCGTTTATGGCTGTGCTTAGGGAGAATATAAGAAAAATCAGAGACCGAGATACCCCTCTGGAGCAGCTCGCCTGTTCCCTTCTTAGAATCACAGAATGGTTTGGGTTGGAAGGGACCATAAAGATCACCTAGTTCCAACCTCTTAGTTAGCCCATCATAAAATCTACTTTTTGGGGTCTTGCCATACCCATTATTTTTCCCCTCCTTTCTCCAGAGAGCTCGTTTGCCACCCCGTGCACCAAACCCTTCTGCCAACGTGCCTCGTGGGCACTTCCTAAGCTTGGCAATTATATCCCTCAATTTTTTTTTAATCCTTCCCACGCACCTTTGCAAACAACTCCTCCATGCAGCCGCTTCCCTCCGTACTCGGAGATTTCCCACGGCAGCTCCCGTCCCCTCTCCGCTGAAAAACCCCATTATCATTCCTGCCTCCCTTACTGCAGCCGGGCATTAAGCTAATAGCTTAAATTAATTTTTTTCCACAATTATGGCCTAATCCTTTCTCTTATCGGTATAGCAGATTAATTTTCCCAAGCGTGGTTAGCACCTTGTCTTCTCTCTAATTATACGGAGACAAATTTTGCTCCCTGATGAACGCGGCCTCAGAATTACCTGCAGGCAAAGCCCTGAAGCAAGCCCCTGACTTGGAGAGCATCCTCCTACTATCCCGCCTGGCTAAGCCCGGGCAGACGCGGAGCATCTTGCTGTCAACTCTAAATACACTCCAGTCTCTCCAGCTGTGATTTACGGAACGCTTCCCCATCATTTGCTAATAGCGAGGGGCTGTATTAACTGGAGCAAGTCGGTGTGAACACCCTCCTTCGACCAAGGGTGAACCTGCTTGGCCGTGAACGTTTCCGAGGTGGGATGAGCAGAAATAACTCCCCGAATTAATTACAGCAGAGAGCGAGAGCTGACATATTTCTGCCTGGCAGTTGCACAGTTGGATTCAGAGCTTGCAGCGTCTTCGCAGCTTAATTACAAGTGAAAGATGCTGTTTGTTACAGTGGCACCGGAGCACAATTGTCCTTATGGTTCTTTCTCCAATTTGTCTTAATAACTGCTATTTTCATGAGCGGGTAAATGGTTCATTATGCTCCTCCAGCCCCGGCCCCATCGGATGGGACCAGCAGCCCCGAGGCGGAGGCTGCGCCGGGGTAAATTTTGTGCCAAACCAGCCCCGGGGCCTGGGAGCATATTACAAAAGCAAACCCACCACTTGTATTTCACTGGGTTAATATCCCACCGTATAAAAGCATAAACACTGAAAGATTACTCCGTGCATCTTTAAAGAACTTACTTTAAAGCATCACTCACCTGAAAGACCAGACCGGTCCCTCCAGACTTGTTCTATTTTACAGAGCCTATAATAGGAATTTCATTTAATTTTTAAATGCCTGCCTTTGTACAAGACCAGAAACTATTCCAAGGTCTCTGGTAAATATTTACCAGCATTCTCCTGTGTAAAGACTAAGCATCTTAGAGGCTCCGCGGGCCAAATTCGCTCTTAGTTTATCCCTGTGTACACAGAGCGGTCCCGGTGCAGGCAGCTGCCGCGATACAGGATCCAGGCGCCGATGCCGCCTGCCTTTGGAAAGTCCTCGGCTGGCGTTTGCACTCGCCGGTTCCCCGCGGGATCTGCTTCGGATCAGAGAAACAATTTCATGTCGTGGAGGCGTTCACCTGCTGGGAGAAGGTCTGGGTTCCTCTGGGTGATGGGGGACCACTCGGTGCGATGAGCTAGCAACGCGCGTGGGAAAACACCCCCGCCGATTAAAATCCCAGTTAGCACTGCCCGTATTTTTAATGAGTACTCAAGATGCAAGAAATCCATATTCTTATTTTTTTTTTTTACATTAAATTGCCCCTATGGATGGTGCGTGATGCACCAGTACGCATGGTGCGTCGTGCAACTGCGACCGGCTAAACCCATACCATCAGTGAGAACTGAATACACTAATCTCATAAAGATTTTTAAATGCTAACTTAAGCTGCTGAGAATGGATTACTCGGAAACCAATCACCATTTTTCTTCGCCTAACTGTTAGAATAGGAGAAATATCTCTATTTGGGGGGGGGGGGTGGTGAGAAATCAATGTTTCATTACTAAAAGGCCTTACTGCCATGAGAATATTTTTGGGCTCCTGACACCTCATTAAGCTTATTTAACAACAGCACAATTCATTTGCCTGCCCGGTGCCCAGAGAAATTCTTAAAATTAAGTAGAGCGGGGGGAAAAAAACAAAAGCAGGCATTTAACAGCAGCCTCCCGGTGGGAAAAGACACACCATGGAAATGCGAAATATGGAATAACGCAGAGGGTTACAACACGGAGCATCATTTCACACCAAATCCATATGTAAATTCCACAGTGTATAAGTACGCAATTAACCTGCTGCCCACCCATTCGCGATGGGCACACAAAGTGTCCTATGGCCCGGTCTGATTTCTTCCGACTTTTTTTTCAATAAAATATAATTTTTATTATATTTCAGCTTGTGCAGGTGACAAACATCAGCTTTCTTCAGCATGAAGAACAGTCTCTGTAATAAGTTCACCCTGAAGACTTCTTGTTCTGCAGAAAATAAAAACAACTTAATGACTTAAACGTCTATCTTCTAGTGGAAATGGTACCAATTTTCAGAAGCACACAATTTCATGGGAATACGGTTATCTACAAATGCCGATCCACCGAAGACACAGGCGTCGCACCCACACACTTTGTGTTTGCAGGAAGATTTATATAATTTGTACAAATCCTTGTGATTTGCTTTGCATTTCTTTTAATTCTGGGTCTCACCTGAGTCTGGTTCCTCCATGAGCACTTCTTTCCCCACGGAAATTTCAGAGCAACGGTGCTGTTGAAGCCAGTGATAACTCTTAGCTCTTATTACAAAATAATTTAATTTATAACCTCTGGGTTTGAAGGCATTTGTCCCCCATACCTTGGGGGACTCTTTAGCCTCTACATCCTTCCTCGTCTGCCCGTGGCTCTCCCCGCTGCTGCCAGGACATGCGAAGGGTGTGTGTCCATCCCTGGGATGGATGGGAATCTCTTGGCTTACCCACTAGAAACGTTGCTGGTTTTCCAAGAATAAATGAAGAAACATGCCTAAGTTTTGCATTGCTGGCCAACGCTCAAAGCAAAAAAGCCTTGGCTGTAACTGCTGATGGTGGTTTTTTTCTGGGGATGCCTGTTCCCAACGCAGGGTGCAGAGTTGGGAACCATCTCCTGTTCTACCACCACAGTCCATCACCAGCCAGCCTGGGTGTCCCTGCTGACCTTGTGGGGTCCCCCTTGACCATCCCCAGCCTCATGAGGTCCTCCCTACCCATCTCCAACTTTTTGGGTTCCCCTTGACCATCCCCAACCTCACAGCGTCCTGCCTGCCCATCCCCAGCTTCGCAGGGTCCTCCTTGACCATCCCCAGCCTCATGAGGTCCTCCCTACCCATCCCCAACTTTTTGGGTTCCCCTTGACCATCCCCAACCTCACAGCATCCTGCCTGCCCATCCCCAGCTTCGCAGGGTCCTCCTTGACCATCCCCAGCCTCATGAGGTCCTCCCTACCCATCTCCAACTTTTTGGGTTCCCCTTGACCATCCCCAACCTCACAGCGTCCTGCCTGCCCATCCCCAGCTTCGCAGGGTCCTCCTTGACCATCCCCAGCCTCATGAGGTCCTCCCTACCCATCCCCAACTTTTTGGGTTCCCCTTGACCATCCCCAACCTCACAGCATCCTGCCTGCCCATCCCCAGCTTCGCAGGGTCCTCCTTGACCATCCCCAGCCTCATGAGGTCCTCCCTACCCATCCCCAACTTTTTGGGTTCCCCTTGACCATCCCCAACCTCACAGCGTCCTGCCTGCCCATCCCTAGCTTCGCAGGGTCCTCCTTGACCATCCCCAGCCTCATGAGGTCCTCCCTACCCATCCCCAACTTTTTGGGTTCCCCTTGACCATCCCCAACCTCACAGCGTCCTGCCTGCCCATCCCCAGCTTCGCAGGGTCCTCCTTGACCATCCCCAGCCTCATGAGGTCCTCCCTACCCATCCCCAGCATCACAAGGTCCTCCCTGCCCATCCCCACAGACCTGGTTTAGGATGAAGCACAGGCAAGATTTGGGTGGCCGATGCGTAACCTACGTCCATGCCCAAACTGCAAAGAGGAAAAAAACTCTCCAAACCAAAAAAAAAAAAGAAAAAAAAAAAAAAGCGCCATCATTTCTATTTGGGCCAACTGTCAGGAGCTGCCCCTCTGCTTCTACATGGGTGGGGATAAACGGCTCCAACTGCCCACCAAATTTCTGTTTATTATTCACTTTTATCGCATGGAAATGGGGTTAATGCTAAATAAAAGGTTTCGAACGAAAGTTTTGATATGCGGAAAGGGGAAGGGGCAGACGGGAGCTGGTCCTGGGTAGGGCTGGGCCCCACAGCGACCCCCGCGCCGGCGCAGTGACGGAGCGCAGGACAAGAGGCATTAGCCCGCGATTTCTGTGCAGGTAATAAAAGAGTTTTATGGGTAAGGGGCTGCGCAGTGCAAAGGCAAATTACTGCTGGGCAGTCTTGGAGCCTGATAAGGTTCTTTCTAAAAACAAACCATTAACATATGCGCAATTAGGCTGGCTGTATTGTTATGCCACGAGCAAAATGCAGCCCCTTCTTGAAATATATAACAGCCTTTTAGTTCAAGAGAGCTGGCGGGGAAAAATGTGTTAGCCTTACAGAACTGTTTGGCTTTTTTTTTTTTAACCACATCTAAAAATAACATTTATATAACCACCTACCCTGACATTTCACATCAGCAAGTGGCCAGAACCGCCTCGCTCAGCTGTATTAAAATACACAAACACAATGGGTTTTTAGCAGATTCTGTTTCCTGAAAAAGAATTGCATAACTCAACCTTTAGAGGCAATAGGAAAGCCAAAGCGGTTTTCTGCTCTGGTTAAAATATATCACGTGCAACGCGTCCTTCGGCAGTTCAGCGATAGCCGTTGCCTGTGATAATTACAGATATTAACTCTGTATGCCCAGCGCTACGCGTGCAGCACAAGTGAGGCCATAGCCGCTAACCTCGGGCAAAATGAGAAACCACGTAAAGGCAGGAAAATGCCTCGGCTGTTGTCTGCTTTTGGCCTCTCTTTGCACACACAGCAGGGGTCTGTTGACAATTATGTTTTTCTTTCCTTCTTCTTTCTGACCCCGCTCCCTTACGGACACCGTGCCTCCTTGGGAAATGTTTAGTCCCTAATGAGAAACACCTTTTATCTAACTGCAATTCGTGGAAGACAATGCTGATACCACAGTCAAGAGCTGACAGGTTTAAAAAACAAGACCATGTTATTTATTCCAAAGATAACCCTGGTGTTGGGGTGCAAAGATGCTTCATCATCCGTGGCGCGCGCCTCGTCCTGTTTGCAGGTAAATCATCTCATGGTCGCACCATGGCAGATAAGCTCCATCTCCTGCGGCTGCGTGCTCTTACAGGAGGAGAGGTGGCCTTTTGCTCCTGTCTTTGGACCTTTGGCACGGACATCTGAATTCTCTCCCCAGAGTGCTGCTACCTGCAGGGCTGTCGGCACATCTCCAAAGGACCTGTTTGTCGGTCTGTATATACAGAACCATGAGGTGTTGGTGAATTTCTGGGTGCTCACAGGAAAAAAAAAAGAAAACCGTGTGTTTGGGGGTCTGCGAGGAAGACTCCAGAGCAGATGGTGGATGAAGGCCAGGTTCCAGTGTCCAGACATTGTACCCCGGTAGGACAACACAGCTGCATTTTTGGGCAGGGATGTGCTTCTGGGCCCAGCCTTGGTCCTTCTGCTCCAGCTAAGAAAGTTCAGGATGTTCTTCTCTGAGAACATCTACAGATGTTCTTCTCCGAAAATGGATGTTCCTCTCCAAGAACATCTACATACAGGAAGACCAAAACGGGAATTCAGCGGTGTTTAAGAACTACCCAGAAACCCAGTTCCCATTTTAGTTTTCCTGTATGTAGATGTTCTCAGAGAAGCAGCTGAGCTGGGTTTGTTCAATTATATTGAGTTCAGACAGAGGGGATTAGACCCCTCTCCAGGCATAAGGGGTAGCGTGTGGCAGGTGGACCTCCAAACCACAACGCGTTGCTTGAAGGCCCTCTTGGTGCAATGCCGCTGCCTCCGAGGAGCGTTTCTCAGCTCTCTGCAGCCAGCCTCTGCCGACTTTCTACAAATCATTTATTACCGAGATTGATATTACAGTTATGTAAACATACATTATTTATCTGTTATGGCCCTTTGAACTGGGTGAGTGCTCCCGGCTTTCCATTATCCCGTGTCTAAATTAATCATGGACCATAAAATCAGTCACCATTTATGCAATATGAAAAAAAAAAAAAAAAAAATATGTAAAAATAACACTCGGGGTGTAGAGATTTCACGCGGTGTTCCCTGGACAGTAACTACTCGGGCATCGCACTTCTTCCTCCAGGCCTGTGAAATATTTATCGCTATTTTAAAAAGGAAGAAAAGCTCTTAAAATTATCTGCCTCCTCGGGAGAAACTTGTTCCCTGATCCAGTCATCTACTCCCCTGCCCCCGGGAGCGTGGCTCTGGATCTCCTTGCAGCATCCCCTGCCGACTCCACGTGCCACAACCCTCCAACAGTTGGTTGATGTCACACAGTAGGTTGGGGACAGCGATGGACGATGATGTTCAAGGTACAGCCAAGAGCCTTTGATACCCCGTGCATCTTCTGGGGAGGTTTGCACAGGACTGACACCAGTGTCCCCACCGGGAGAGCAAAGAGCTAAGGGGGAACTGCGACCTGGGGAGCTCCAGGAGGACTTTGACATCCTCGTCCATGAAATGAAGGAGGCAGCAGCTCCCTTCTGCTTTTTAACATGAATCATGCACTTCTCCAGACCCAAATGATCAACACCACCTATGTGCCCATCCCCAAGGCAGCTGCGGGTGGGGGGACAGCAGGACCCTCCAGCCCGTGTACCCTGTGCTCACCGCTGCTTCCTCCTGCTTGATGCACACCAGAAGAATCAGTTGTCTCTGCTTCGGCTGCCTGTACGGTGGGGACTTCAGTGCTGGAGCAGCACATGCTGGGGCTGGGCTTCTCGCACTTTTGCTGTCAACAAAAGCCGTGGTGGGAGAGGAGCTCGGGGGCTGCTTCGGTGCTGGGCTTCACTTGCAGGCACTTCTACCCAGTCCACCTCGGGGCACCCCCGGGGTGTTTTAAGGCATGCGTAACCTTCACCCACCTCTGTGCCTGCTGGAGGCAGCCCCAAACCCCGATCAGCCCAGCACAGAATCACAGAATCGCAGAATCACTTTGGTTGGAAAAGACATTTAAGATCATACGATACATCATTAAGATCATACGATACTTCATGAATAATCCAAAGAGCTGCCCTGGTCCAGCATCACGATTTGAGAGACGTGCCACGTCTTGCTAACCTGTAGGGTGAGGGCAGGGAGGGTTAAGAAAATGACATATTTGAAAAAATTCTTTTATTACATTCCTTTTTTGGAATTGTTAAGGTCCATCCCATCAGTTAATGATGTGCAATGAGCAGAGTTAATAAAGGTACCACTCAGAATAGGCTGGAGAAAAGGAGGCTGAGGGGAGACCCTCTCGCTCCCTACAGCTCCCTGAAAGGAGGGGGTAGCCAGGGGGGATCGGGCTCTTCTCCCAAGGAACAGGCAATAGGCAAGAGGAAATGGCCTCAGGTTGTGCCAGCAGAGGTTTAGATGGGAAATTAGGAAAAATTTCTTCACCAAAAGGGTTGTCAAGCATTGGAAGAGGCTGCCCAGGGCAGTGGTTGAGTCGCCATCCCTGGAGGTATTTAAAAGGCAGGTAGACGTGGTGCTGAGGGACATGGGGTAGTGGTAACTTGGCAGTGCTGGGTTAATGTTTGGACTCATTGATCTTAAAGGTCTTTTCCAACCAAAATGATTCTATGATTCTATTAACAATGTAATGGAAAGAATTATCTGTGCACGGGACACTGCTATTGGGGATGGAGTTTTCCGAGGCGGTCAGAAAGCACCGCTGAGTTACCAGACCCTCAATGTGATAGTTTTTCTTACTGCTGATGCTCCCCATGCTTCAGCAGCAGCTCTACGACTTGACCTGAGCCTGGGCCACAGCAGATGCCAAAGCCACCCGTCACCTCCACAACGCTGGCGGCAAGGTGCGGAGCCTCCTTGTGCTCTCCTGAGTGAAGGAACAGCTGCTCTCATGGGAATATCTTGGTGATATCCTGCAATATCCCAGCCCTCTCGACTCCAGCTATTAATAACCGGCCTTGCAGCAACTCCTTCCCTTGCCGTCCGCAGGCTGCTTCCCCTCGAGCAAGCGGCGCGGCTGAAAGGAGGAACTTCTTAGAGCTTTAAATAAACTCTTAGATTCTGCCCCCCTGGGCTTCTGCTCCAGCTGGGAGCAGCTTTCCTGTTTGTTTGTTTGTTTGTTTGTTCCTTTTTCCTTGCCATGATTGCAAAGAGGAAGGAATCTGGCTTCTGCCTCCCTGAAGACCTCGAAGGCGAGCAGCCCGGGCGAGGAGAGCAATTACTCAGCACTGCAGGCTTTGGTTCAGAATTAAAGGTCGGGGCACTTTTACTGGTGGTTTTTTATTCTGGGCTGCCACGGGGTCGTGGCTGGTGATAAGCACACACCGAAATCTACATCTCCAAAAGCAGTTCGCAGTCCTCAATGCGGCCATGAGAAAGCGAGGGCATGAAAATCCAAGGAAAGCGTTATTAACCCTCTCTTTTCTCCTGATTTTTTATTCTTTTTAGGTGGAAGGGACTGGTCAAAACCTGGGTTGGCATTTAACCCGGTTGGCCTCACGCCTGGGTGACGACTGCTTCTCCAGCGACCAGCAGAGCAGCCGGACCCTGGACCGCTCCGGACCCTGGAGCGCTCCGTGCCCAGGAGGACATCGCTGGGGGGGGGGGGTGGGGCGCGGTGGGAGGATGCTCTGATGGAAAGCTGTGAGCTTCAAAGCCAGGGGGCTTTGAAGTGCTTCAAATATTGACCTCCTTGGGGCAAACGGCTGTGAGCAGCAGTCAGGCACGACCACCTCGTGTTGGAGATCAAAGAGGGATGTCCAAAGGCATCGTCTGCCATAGCCGTGCTGCCCGCTCCCCGCCGGGGCTGCTTGGGGGTTTTAATGGCCAGAAGCTGCTGTAGGGACTCAGAGTCTCTGTTCTCCAGCCCTCTCCTCCTCGTGTGGCTGAAGCCTTGTGTCACTTCCAGAAACGTAGGAATACTTAGGAACAAAAGATCCAAATTAATTTATTTCTAGGAAAAAACTCAAACAATACTGAAAGAATTAAATCCCTCTGTAAAATGTCTTTTCTTCCAGTAGCTATTTGTGAAGACCCTCAACACGCTGCAGCTCTCCGGGCTGCAAACATCTTGGTTACAGCAGGTCTAGAAATCATGTTTATGCCTACCGTGGTATTCCCCGCCACAGGAATTGCAGTTCTCAGCGCTGTGCTCATGGACCAAAAAGCCTTCGGACCCAAATTCATTCAAGGAGACAGGGGGAGAGGGGTGGTGGTGGGACCTCTGCATCCCCAAGCTCTTCCTCACAAGCTGTGCTTTTGGGTTTTTTAACAAAAAATACCCTTGTGCCGCCCCTCTCCCGGAGGTGGTGGCTCCTTCCCCATCCAAGCCGGCACTCTGGGGGATCCAATGTGCTTGTCAGATGTTTCTGAAAAGCGGCTCCGTCATTAACTTGGCACGGGTTGGAAACGTGGGGGCTGAAGTCTCCAGCTGGAAGGGTGGTTTTGATAAATAATCAGCCGACAATTAGCCCGGGGGTGGGCCGGCCTGCCCTCCCCACACCGTCCCGGGGCATCAGCTGCTTGCGGGCGGGTTCCCAACTGTCCCATCCAACAGCCCACATGTCCCCTGCTGCTCTCCACCCCCTGCCCAAGTTCAGCTGAGGTTTTCCTTTCCACCGCATGCCGAAATCTTACTGGGGGTGAAATTCCTGGCTTCGCGGGGCTGGAAATGAGCTGTTGCAGGCAGGGGCGGCAGGCAGCAGCACCCCCCGCGAGGCAGCCCCTGCCTCTCCCGACCCAGCGCTGATGGATGGTCTCGCCTGAAAAAGCCCCGTCCTGAGCTTCGCCAGATGCGAGATTAATTTATTGCACCTGTCCAAACAGAACGTATTTCTATTTTATCTACATTACTGCCTGTCCTGCGGCGTGATGGAGGGGTTGGGCTGTGCCCACGCTCAGATGACCTTGGCCCAGCCTGATGGGTCCATCCCCCCCTGGAGATGGGGGGGTCACACAGACACTGAGCATTGCTGTGTTAGTCCAAAGGTGAGACCACAGAATCATGGAATCACAGAATGGTTTGCGTTGGAAAGGACCTTTAAAGTCATCCAGTCCCACCCCCTGCCACGAGCAGGGACATCTTCCGCTAGATGAGGCTGCCCAGAGCCCCGTCCAACCTGACAGAAGATGCAGATGCAGCAGAAAATACAGTTCCTCGGACAGGGAGGTTGATCCAGGGTCATGCAGGGGAAAATATCTGACCCTCTGCCCCAGCCGAAACGGGGAGCACCAGCAGAACAGCTCACGATATTATTAATAAGGAAATAATTTGGCGTGGAGTACCTTAATGCGACTAATTATACACCGCGGCACTTGGAGAGCAGCACGACGGTCCTTCCAGGAGCAAACGAGAGGGGAGGAGGGCCGTGCCTCCACCAGAAAGTGCTGCTTGGCCTTTCTTCCCAGTTTACGGGCCAAAGCTGAGACCCAGCAGGTTTTCACTCAAGCAAAATTCCCAGCGAGTTCAGTGGGATTTTTGCCTGATTAAAGCTTGAGCCACAGTCCAGGAATTCTGCCTTTGCTGAGATCCAGCCAGGCTTCGCGCCGGAGCTTGTAAGCAATCTGTTACCCTTAATGGAGGCTTTTTTTTTTTTTTTGGAGAGAATTCAAGTTTATTCCATTAGAAAGGGGTTTAGTCTTCCCTTTTCATGGGGGTGGGAAAGAGAAAATACTGGGTTCCCCCGAGCCGGGACGGCAGACTCTGATCTGGCTTGATTTTAACCTTCTCTCTTGGAGAGAGAAGTTGCTGAAGGACTTTGGCAATGATTGTTGCAGCTAACGAGGGGCCAAAGGGGCTCGGGAAAGTGAAACAGGATCATAATTAGGTGAGCGCCTTCCTTTCGCCGGGTCAAGAAATTAGAAATTTCGGCTGGAATTTCAAAGGGAGGAGCGATGAGAGGAAGCCGAACTTCTGACCCTGTAATTACAAATAACAGCTCTGCAGAAGTATAAATGTGCTCCGCTGAGCCAGGCAGCCAGGTGGGTGGTATTCTGCCCACAGTGACATTAGCAAAATGAATAGCAAAAATAATAATTAGAAAAAGCTAGTGTTTACCAAACATAGTCTGAAATAGCTTCGTTTTGAGGAATTGGAAAGAAAAAAAGGAAGAATTTCCTTTGGGGAGATGGGGAAAATCATAAGAAGCAGCAAAAGCCACCTGCAAAGAGAAGGGGAATTAAATCTTTGTGGTACCTGGGGGGCCGTATCCCGGGGATGCGGCTCCTCTCCAACACAAAAATCCTCCCGTTGCATCCTGAGCCTATTTTAACACGCAGCTATTGCAAACGCTGCGTCCGCCCAGGATGCGGTGATAACTCCAAACGTCAGTTTGGCAAGCCGGAATAATTTTACATGTATCAGAAAGGATCGAATGTGGCTTTGCAAATTGCGGAGAAGCAGGTTGTTTTCAGAGTTTTTAAGCAAAGCCTGCTGAGCTCTTGAGAGGGGGATAAGAGGAGATCCATAGCATCCCCCTTCTTAGAAAATGACAACAAATATGATGTCTCAAACATATCTACTTGCTGGTTTTGGTGCTTTACTTGATGGCAGGGACAGGGCTTGGGTGATGCTGTGCAGGTACCCACAAAACACCTTCATTCCTGGGGACATGGGGACATCCCACCTCCCTGTTCCCATCAGCTGCTTCTGCAGCAGAGTGTGTCCAAGGAAAACCCAAAGCTGGAAAGAAGAAATCATCTCCGACTGAAAAGCGAGGCTGCCCCAGCAGGGATGGCTCTGAGATGACCTGCCTTCGCCGTCGTGATGGAGCGAATCTCTTCTTACACAAAGCTTACTTTATTTTCTGTTCGGCATTCAGGTCTTTAACTAAAGAAAATACAGCACTACAGAAAAACATGACATTCAGAGACATTTTTTTTCTTTGGTTTGTTTATCAGCAAGATTAAGATTCCTGGCTGTGGAATAAAGGAGTGTCTTGCATTTATTTGTATCAGGGCATGTGGAGTGCATTTGTTTCCTAGGATGCAAATTCGTTGTTCATGCTCTGAATAAGAATCCCAGTGCCAGGAGACTGCCATCAGATTCAGATCTCTTGGCATCATTTTTGCTGGAACTTCATGCATGGAGCGGGGGTTTGATTTTTCCCAATATTCTGCCGCTATGTTCTGTCTCCGAGATGCTTTCCCAATTTCTTTCTGAAACTTTGTGTCAGCTAATTTCCTTCTGTCTAAATTACCACTGGTGGCTGTGGGGCTGCAGGGCCAGCTTTTGGGATGTAGGTCACACCGCCATCCCTCGCGTGATGCCTGTCTGCTGCCTCATCCCTGCCAAAGCCCAGGCAGCTGCAGGAGCCGTGTGCCCCACTCCGTGCTCCCGACCAGGGGCCGTGGCTCACAGAATCACAGAATGGTTTGGGTGGGAAGGGACCTTCAAGCCCACCCAGTGCCACCCCCTGCCCTGGGCAGGGACACCTCCCACCAGCCCAGGTTGCTCCAAGCCCCGTCCAACCTGGCCTTGAACCCCTCCAGGGATGGGGCAGCCACAGCTTCTCTGGGCAACCTGGGCCAGGGGCTCACCCCCCTCACAGCCAACAATTTCTTCCCCACATCTCATCTCAATCTCCCCTCTGTCAGTGTAAAACCCTTCCCCCTCGTCCCATGGCTCCCCTCCCTGCTCCAGAGTCCCTCCCCAGCTTTCCTGGAGCCCCTTGAGGGCCTGGCAGGGGCTGGAAGGTCTCCCCGGAGCCTTCTCTTCTCCAGGCTGAACCCCCCCAGCTCTCTCAGCCTGTCCCCACAGCAGAGGGGCTCCAGCCCTCCCAGCATCTCCGGGGCCTCCTCTGGCCCCGCTCCAACAGCTCCGTGTCCTTCCTCTGCCGAGGACTCCGTAGCTGGACACAGTACTCCAGGTGGGGTCTCCCCAGAGCGGAGCAGAGGGGTAAAATCACCTCCCTCGACCTCGAAGCCTGCAGGAAAGGAGGGAGAGATGCACATTTTGGAGCTGGCGCTGGGGACACACCATCTCCCATGCTCGTCTCAGCCCACAGCAGGCAAAACTGGGCATGAAAATGCAATTGGCTGCGGTTTCTAATTTTATTTATTTATCTATCTATCTATTTATGCATGCACACACACATATGCACGTCTCAAATCTTTGCTACAGCTGTGCAGGGGCTCCAAATCGCACACCTACCAGGAAAGCTGCTGTGTCCCGGGGGCACGGCTGGGCCATTTTAATTTCCAGCCCTTCCCTGTAATCACCGGGGGCAGAACCCCCCCTCCGAAGGCTGGGCAGCGGCCGGGCTCCCCGTTTGTCCCCAGCAGGGGCAGGACCTGCTCCCCCAGCCCGACGCAGGGGCTGCCACCTTGCATTAACTGCGTCTGGGTACGGCGTGTTGTGACATGACTGTGCCTGACATGACATGTCACCTTGGGAGATAATGAGTTGGAAATTTGTGCTAATAATTGTTTTGACTGTTCCCCAGGAACGAGTGGGGTTGTTTTTTTTTTTTTTTATTGCAACAGAATGTCTTGCACCCAAAGTGATTTTATTAGGGAATTATTATTTTTATGTTTTTAGATAGGAGAAATATCGGTCGTGCCCTCTGGAGGTTGGGAGTTGGTACCCGGCATCCCTGCCGCCCCTCCGGATGGACCTAGACGATCCACGGAGGTTTTCTCCTAGATCCCAGCTCCTCCCCTCCAAAACCTGCTGCCCCAGCCACCGTCACCTTCCCCACCACCAGCACCCTGATGCCATTACCACTAAGCAAAGGACTTGTATCGCTGTCCTTAAGCATCCGCAGATGGGCACACCCCATCCCAAAGCGTGGGGATGCTGCACGGAGCAAACTCCTGGGTACTGGGTGCTTGCACGGGGGTTATCACCACCAAATCACAGTGTTTCACTTTGCATCGCAAGGCGCTTGAATCCTTAATTGGCACCAAGCACGTTTACTTTCTCTCTACCTGCTACAGGAACCCCGGAGATTTTTCTAACGAGAAAAGCAAGCTACTGCTGGTGGATTTTTCAAGTTCTCATAGCTTTACAAATTACATTTGCTCTAGGCAGCCATTCATAATAATCAACTTGAAACCACTGCTAGCACAAAAAATCTTTGAGTTGTCAGCAATACACCTCTTAAATACCGCGCTGCCATCCGTCACAGCTCGCCGTAACTTGTAATCTGATTAAACGCGCTCCAAAACGCGGGGTTGGAAGTGCACTTGTCCACAGTAAGTGGATTTGCGTTCCCCTCTATTAGAAGACTGTGTGATGTGACTTAACGATGGAAAACACTCATTACGGCAGACACTCGTCAAACACACTGGATCGGGGGAGTCTATTTTTGCCCAGCGCCCGTGTAAAAATGCAGTTTCTCTCCATTTGGCTCAGACAGACAGACTCCCACCAGCCAAGCTGCTTCATGCCTTCCCTCCCCAAAGCAGCACGGCTCCTTCTCGCAGAGGAACACCGCTATTTTGGCAGCCTTGGTCCAAGATAGATTTGGGGGTAGAGATGAGCAGTTGAAGGCAGAGTGACCTCTCTCCGGGACTGGGCTGGAAGGAAGATGCTCACAGCAGCTGGGGAAAAGGTAAAAACAGTTTTTCAGCATCACCAACTCGAGAAATGCTGGGGCTAGCTATTGTTTTCCCAAATATATTGAGCATGAAGGTGCCATTTTTGTAGTCAAAGTGCTTTAATGCATTTTCCACAATTCCCCTGACCTGAGCTGATCATCTGGCCTGGGACCTCCTCATGGCCTGAGAACCCGTCCCATCCTGCAGCAGTTCTGCTCCCAGGGGCTGCAGAGGAGCCTCCAGCCATATGGACCACCTCACATGGGCAGCGCCCACGCCCAAAACCCAGCAGACCTGGTCGCATCCCAGTTTGGCCAGGCTCTCCCAGCAAGGCAGGCAATCTTCCCCAAGGTCTAGAAACACGTCCCTCCAGTGGCAGCCCAAATTAATGTTAAGACACTTATTCATTCTCTACTATGTATTTACAGTTTTACTCCTTCCATAGGAGCTGGGCAGCTTCGCCCATGGAGACGACGCTGGGCTTTCCTTTGCTACCCCATCGCCAGCAGCTGGCTTGCAAAAATGTGCAATTCCCCCATGCACCGAAGTCCCCGTGTCTTTCCCCAGCGCAGCCCTGTGCCCTCGCCAGTGGGATGCTTCCAAAACCCTTTCTTCCTCAAAATTTCCCGAGAGGGAAAGAGAGATATTAAGTAAACTGAATGTAAGATTATGGGAGGGATTGTTTTAGAGGCCATAAAAGAACTTTAATGAGGTCTGAGGCATATAAAAAAGGCTTGTGTTATGAGAGATCCCCGTCTGGAAGCCTGGCAGGATCCTGATGTTAACAACACGCAAGTGTATCTTAAACCCGGTGCTTTCATGTGGCTATTGCGGCTGGAGCACGTGAAAAGCTGCACTGAGATTTAAGTAAAATATTTAAGGGGCACTAAAAGTGGGCTGATGCTGACGAGGTTTGTGCTTCGGAGCGGGGACGCTCTCAGCGGGGCTGGGTGGGTGACGGGTCCCATTTCATACACTTTCTCAGAAACTCCAATATTATTTTGCGGTAATGTTTAGCCTTGCAGCAGAAAAATCAGTCTGCATTCCTGCACAGGGTATATGAAATACAGCACGTGGCATCCCACAGGTTTCCCTCTCCTTGAGAAATCGGGGTGTTTGATCCAGAGTGGAATAAGAATGTGAGACAACACCCCATATAGGCAAAGGGAATCCCCATCCTCCAGGCAACGCAGTGGGGGATTTGGGGTGTCCAGGGGTTTTCTCCGGTAGGGTCAACAGCGTGGACCATGGGTGCTGTCCCCATTGTCACCGTCACCCAGAGACACAGGTTGCTGAGTGGAAGTCCTAAGGATCAGGAGCATCTCCTGGCTCAGGAAGAGGTCACTTTTCCTTCAACACAGAATTTCACACAAATCCAAGGGTAAGGCAGGTTGAAAATCATTTGAAAATTATTATAAATGAAAAGGACATGCAATAACTTCCAGGAAAGCCCAGGTTGCCACAGCTGCACTGGCGGCAGCTCCGGCACCAGGGATGGGGCTCAGCACAGCCCCCATCACCTGGGAAACTATTTCTGCATTTCAAGATGCCACCATCAGAGTCACAACTGAAACAAAATAGGAATGATTCTACAGCATCGTTTTGAACTTAAAATTTTGCCCGTGGCACAGAGAAGAGGACATGGGCTTTCTGGTGTCTTTGGCATTAGTAGCTAATTAAACATGACACCTGAGGGTCCGGAGCCCTGAGCTCAGCAAGGGGCTCCAAATGCTTGGTATGACCCAAGGTTTGCATGAAACTGGGTGGGCAAGTGCAGATATTGGGGCAAATTGATGATGCCAGTGTGGCTTGGGGTACAGACGGCCACCTGGGATGTGCCGAGGGACCGTACAGCGGCACCTCCAGCAAAAGGCCATCCAGGGTGTAAGGACGGTCCCATAAACCACAGATATGAAGCATCTCAAGATATGCTTCCATCTCCCCAGCGCACCTTGCCATCTCCCCAGCACAGCGCGCTTGCTGAGCCCTGCAGCTCCGGAGGCAGCAAGGACAATGCGCTCCCTTCCCCATCTCCCCCGCGCCTCCACGGAGGGCTGTTACAGGCTCATGAACGCCGAATGAAAAGCTGATAAAAGCAAGAAAATAACACCCAGAGGACAGGCAGCATCCTTTCAACGAAGAACGGAGCAATGGTGGCATTGTAAGAGGCTCATTTATCCCTTCTGGGTGCTGCACATCTCTTAGCGGGAGCTCTAGACCCTCACCGCATCCAACCCACCCAGCCTTCCCACCACCGGCACACATGGCTTTGGGTTTGGGAGGGGAAAAAAAAAAAAAAAAAAAAAAAACCAGAAAAAATACAATTACTGGGAAAACATTGCAGCAAAAGCAAACCAGAAAGTTAAGCAGTTTGGTTTTCCTCTCCAGACAAACCCTAGGAGGAGTTTCTGACCGCACACGCCCTGGCAGAGCCGCGTCAGCTCCTCAGTATCCAGAGGGATGCTCGCCAGGGGACCACACTCCCGAGCTGCACGGTCGGCTTTTCCTGGGAAAATCGATCCTCCCCTCCCCCAAAAAAACACAGGGAAAAATCCGTTTACAACAGTGAAACGTTATTTTTGCAGTGTGAAGCCCATTTCAGTTTGACTTCTGAATTTGCTTTTGTGCAGACTCTTACATCGTTAAGTGCGGCGCATACGCCTTAATTAAATAAACTATAGCTCCTGCAGCAATATTTTATCAGGGAAACCCAGACACTTTGTTCTGACATCATTTAACTTCTCCTCCTTTCTTTCGCTTTTCCTTGTCAAAATACTCATCCGAACTGGCACATCCTCACCGAGTATTTAGATGGTTGCAGACACTTTTACAACCTATTTGCATTTTTATGGAAAACTCTTCCATCTGGTTATTTCCCTTCTGCAACCGCCTGGGATGAGTTGCGGCAGAGGGACCAGGGAAAGCCCGACGTCGCCGGGAAAGAGCCCGGCCGACAGCAACGTGCCTTTCCCCGTCCTCTTTCCTCCTGCTTTCCCCTCAAAATTGTTTTCTTATCTGCTCGGAGATCCCGCCCGTGAAAAGCAATCCTCCAGGCTGGCCTTTCTCTGCGGCCTTCGGTGACGAAAACTTGGCATATTGTTTGCAAAGCTGAAAACAAAACCCTCACTGATAAAGGCAACTTTAAAACCTGGGCAGCCCAATGTAAACAGCACATTTTTTGGGAATATTGTGAACATTTTCATATAAGATGGGTTATTCTGACAAGCAGAGCCACCTTTTTCCTTTTTAATATGCATAAAATAGTATATTTTCTGGGAGGGGATAAAAGCACGGCTTCAGCATCCCGATCCCCGGCTGCAACATGTCATCGCAGCTTAGAGAAGATCAACTTCTTGAGGCTATTTCTGCCCTTTTCTGTAAATTTATGTAGTGGCAAGCAGGGGGTAATTCAGCCCCCATAGTGCGGCTGGGGTTAATTTAATGCATGGATACTATAGCGATATTTGCCCCCCTCTATTACTTGCCCCTCTCTATTATTTGCAGAGTAAGAGCTGAGGACGGGGACATATCCCCAAACACATTTATCTCCCTGGGACTGCCATGTTTACGACGTCTTCCAAAGGTGTGAAGTTTTACACCCCATTGCACAGTAAAATGCATTTTTAGAGGCAGCGTGTAATAAATTCCTTCTCTGGGCGGCTCCTTGGCCAAATGAAGCACTTGCTGGAATTGCCGCGTGTTGCCAGCGTTTCACAGCCCAGCTCTCCCCTTCCGCTGTCGGAAGGGTGGCTTGCCCTCAGAACCAGGAAAATCTACCATAATTAATGCTAATAATATATAATATTTTATAGAGAGTTTATATATTAGATATTTAGATATATAATAAATATAATACATGTTATCTATTATCTATGGTTTATTGTACATTACATATATGTTCTATATATAACATATAATACAACATTATATATATAAAATGCTAATAATATATAAAATCCCGCATTATTTCTTTTAAGAGGCAGATTACAGCCAGTGTGCCACATTCACACCGGTGAATAAACCTGATGCAAAGCTCCATCACCTGCCCAGTTCCCTCCAGTGCTTTATAAAGGTGTTTGTATTATTTTTAGCGGTGGCAGCGGCGTCAGGCTGGGTGCTGCCGGGTGCAGGTTTTGTGCCTGCGAGTGCCCAAACTCTCCATCTCCTGCCCTGCCCCGGCTGTCCGTGTGTTCCTGGGAAGGGAATCAGATCGCTTGGACCAAGGAAGAGAAAAATGAGAAAATAAGTAGTGGGAGGTTTGCTGCGTGCACACGGGGGACGCTGAGACAGGGCCCTGCCACAGATGGAAACGTCAGGCGCGGTTATGATTTAGCAGCAATTAAAAATTTATTAACGATTCGAGGTAGATCAAGAGGTTGAGTTTTAGCAGCACTTAATCGTTAACTGACTGCAGGATTTACAAGATGATTTAACGAAATAATTGAACGGCAACTTAATTACAGATTGGAAAATGGCAAGGTTCACACTTGCTCGCTATAGGGTACCCCAAATCGATACATACGCGTATGAGCACAACAGAACACACACGCCACTCGAGGGGTCGCACACACACCCCCCCACACTCAAGTTTTTAACTGCCGGGACCAAAAGTCCCTCCGCAGCGGGCGACTCCAATGAGAGGATGGGTGCCCCTTTTACACGTGCACAGACAAATATTTGGATCCAGTAAAGGATCAGAACGTCCACACTGGTAGGAGCTAATGTGCATATAGAGCGGGGGATGAAAGAGATGCTAGCCTATGGTTAAAATTTCCCTCTTCGGGTTTGGAGTAAATATTCCCAACACATCGGCATTCCTCAGCGGGCGATCACTGGGACTCCAGAGGGTTGACCCGCCCTGGCCTTTCGATCCTCGAGGTGTTTGCCTGAGCGGCTCCCAGCTCAGGGGAGGTGCTGGTCACAGCCCGCTGCCATCCAGGGGAGCTCAAAGGATCTCGTTAGAATCACTCCTTATAGGGTCCAAGATAATTGAGTTTTGTCAGGCACTTTTCAACTCCGTCCCAACTCAGACAATGGGATGTTCTGGTACTTTCAACCAGAGCTTGCTAGATCTTGGCGTTCTGGTATCAACCCCCTTTTTGGGCCACGATCCATACATTGTCAGGAGTGATGGATTATTGTTATTGCTCCCAAACGATAGGAGCCACAGGAGCCAGGTACCTCGAGGGGTTGTCACAGCGTTCTGGTCCATCACTCTCCACCTTTTCCTTCCTTTCCTGTTGGACCATTATGTGTCTCAGGTAACGTTCTGGTCCATTGTATTGTCACGTGGCCCGGGTGGGGTGGGGGGAAATTGTGCCAAGCACCAAGTGGCCTACGGGGCAGCAAGGCAGGGGGTTGCACCACCCGTCCCCATTTCCCCCAGCATCCCCACTAGCCCCCAGCATCCCCGTTAGCCCCCAGCATCGGGCTGCAGTGCAGCGGGACGGGCTGTGCCAGCAGAGCCCCCGGAGAGCACAGACTTCCTCCGGACATGTGCCTGCAGGGCAATGGCGAGTTAATAATCTTTTCCTGCAACCACTTTATACTTCACGTTTATTTTTTTCCTCTGGCATTGTTCCTTCTTTCCCAAAGGAAATGTCCCAGCCCTTATTGCTCGTGCATATGGAAAGGGGTCAGCGCGAGCGATGCTATCGCACGGTGCGGTTCTCAGCCCTAACGAACTGCAGATGAAAGGAGCAACGCCACAGCTGTGCGATTAAACATCTATATCTGCATCGAAATTACACGTGAGGCAGAGTCAAATGGAAGTCCTGAATAGCCACCTGCAAGCGCTAGCCCAGAAAGCAAGCAGGTAAATATGTCATTAGGCAAATCTCTCTTCCCTGGGCTTTGCAGAACAACCGGGACAAACACAAGCATCGTGCTGGAGACCCACCATAGCGTGGTCCAGACCTGCTGTCAGCCTGGGAGATGGTTATTTACAAACCTGTTTTCTTCATCTGGGAGTTTTCAGGTACTTTATTATGGTAAAAGGCTAATGTTTATGCATTAAGAGATTAAATAAATCCAGCACTGCCATAGTTTGTTCACAGTTCTTCTCACAGCAGGCATTCCTATATCCACGGGCTCACCCCTTCCATTTGCTCAGCCCTCCAGCCCGGCAGCATCCATGGAATGGGAGGTGCTGCTGGCCCACCACAATTTATTTTTTTGGGTATTCAAAGCTGATACAACCACTGGTTTTCACTTTTGTCTCACGAAGAGGCTGGCATGCCTGCTGAGTACCCCCAGGGACACCTCGGTGGCAACCAATGACGACTGGCATTCCTCAGGGGTCGGTACTGGGACCAGTGCTGTTTAACATCCTTGTTGGTGACATGGATGTTGGGATTGAGTGCATCCTCAGCAAGTTTGCGGTTGACACCGAGCTGAGTGGAGAGGTCGACACACTGGAGGGAAGGGATGCCATACAGAGGGACCGCGACACGCTTGAGAGGTTGGCCCATGTGAACCTCATGAAGATCAACAAGGCCAAGTGCACGTGGGTCAGGGCAGTCCCAAGCACAAATACGGACTGAGAGGAGAACGGATGGAGAGCAGCCCTGCCAAGAAGGAGCTGGGCTGTGGGTGGATGAGAAGCTCAACATGAACCGGCAACAGGCGCTGGCAGCCCAGAAAGCCCCCTGCAGCCTGGGCTGCATCCCCAGCAGCGTGGGCAGCAGGGCGAGGGGGATCAGCAGGGCTTTGAGTAACCTGGTCTAGTGGGAGGTGTCCCTGCCCATGGCAGGGGGCTTGGGACCAGATGATCTTTAAGGTCCCTTCCAAGCCAAACCATCCCGTGATTCTGTGATTGTGTCCCCTCTGTGCGGGATGTCCCATCCCTAGGAAGCCCCTCCTGGGAGCGATGGGAATAACCCGTAGCACCGCTGCGCTCGCAGCATCCTTTAACACGTGGGCTTAGTGCACACAGATGCTGAAAGAGCATTTAACGACGTTCCTTTACATGAAGAAAATCACCTATATATTGCAATACATTTAAGGTCTGGGCTTTGCTTAGAGCTGGACCACCAGATTTGGCTGTGGTCCGTGCCCACACACCGAACCTGCCAGGCAGGGGGTCACCCCATGTGCGATCCAGGACGTGCTTCCGTCTCAGTCTGGAGCCACGGGTGATATTTGGTGGAAAGACTTGGGCTTACCAGCATGGATCAGAGCTCTTGAAATGCCTCTGTTTTCACGGACACGGCCCCTGTGGCCGAGGGCCATGGCTGCAACGCACCGAAAGCCGTTTCCCACTGCCCTTGGTTTGGCTCCCTCACAGAGCCAGCTATTCTCTTACGTGCTGAAACACCCTGAAAGAGCCTCAAGTACTTTTTCATTTCCACCTGTAACCATTTGCATGATGACAGTCGTCAGATAATAAAGACCGCGGCCCAAACTCCGCTCTCGGCAAAGGCACCGCAGCTCCCGCTGGGAGTAATTCAAACCCCAGGTTTGTCTTCGGGCGACCGAGAGCCATTTGGAAAAGATAATCAAAAATCATCGTATAAAATCATGGATGCAATTTGTAAGAAAGGATCCGTTTTGGCTTACCCATAATTTCACATGATCGGGCAAAAGTAGACATACATCCTTTTTACGGCTTCTAGGAAATTTCTCCTTGCCCAATTCATGTTAAACATATGGACTTCATTTTCTCTCACACCTGGCCATATATATTTGTTATGAAAGGTTCATGACTCTCCGGGTTATGTGACCTATTCCCAAGATGATTAGAGTTAAATGTGTTTCCTGCTCTCCCAAATTCCATATAAACCGAATAAACCAATCCATAGATCCCCAGTGTAATATCCTGAGCCTACAAATACACGCACGTAATAAGTCAGGGAGGAGGGAAAATCATATCGCTGCTTTCCATTAACTAGCAGCTGTGAGGGGAAGGTAATGAGAAAAAGAAAAACCCTGGTAATTCAGGGAACAATACAGACAGGTACTTGAATTTTGTCTCACTTTGCTGCACTCAATGAAAGCTCTAAAGCTTATTTACGCGTTTCTCCCTGTTTCTCCCGGTACCGCCTGGTTTGTCCTGACGCTCGGAGCAAGCTCTGCCGAGCCAGCTGGATGTCTGCGGGGATGGACACCTTCGGATCAATGCCAATGTCACTCCCCATCGGCTCCTGGGCCCTGACCATGAAAGGTCACGCTCAAGCCCTAAAATTCCTAGGGGGGTACATTTCTTTGAACCCAGAGCTGATGCGATTGCACCGTTCGGGAAAAGGAGACGCTTTTAGAGCCTCAGCAAATGGTGACGATGCTCTTGAGCACACCAAAATGCATCGGGGTGTCTGGGCATAATTTCATTGCATATGTAATAATATGTGCTATTATTATTATTTGTTGGTTTTATATCATTATATCCATATATTTATGTATCTATATCTGTGTATACAGCTATAGTGGCACACAGCCCAGGGGCACAAAGGACCCAAGCAGGGCTGGAGACCCCAATCACTGCAGCTCCTGGCCCATGCAGCGACAGCACTGACGCTGGAAACAACAGAGCTGCAAGCGATTCCTTCACCCCAGACATATCTTTGGCTCAGGACATAACGCAAGAGTGGGGTTTTTGGGCCACAGTCTCATATTTATGCGATTGCTGACCTTTTTTAAAATTGAGGGCATTGAGATTGGTCTGTTCTTCTCTACCCCGTATGGAGAAGCAAATGGAGCATCGGTGGCCTGAAGGAGGGCTGGCAGGCGGCGCAGGGATGCGGTGGCCTCTGCAGGTCCCACTCAGGAGCACCTGCAGAGGGGACTTTGTGGTGGCCACCTCTGCCCTAGCAGCTGTGGCCTTGACATAACACCAAGCAGAAACCCGGCTGGGGCTGACAAAACCTTTTTGCTCGGCTAGGTCTCGCTATGTATGTCTGAAACGGCTTATTCATCCACACGCGCGATGTTTGAGAGTCACTTTGGGGCTGCAGAAATCAAATAAAAACTCTTGGTGAGGTTGCTCCAGCTTGGGACATCGCCCTGCGTGCAGCCCCGTGCAGAAACCCCCCAGTCAAGGTTATTATCACAGAGGGCATCGGGAAAGGACGGATGCTATGGATAACTGCACCGGCATGGCTGCACGCTGCATCCCGATGGCCCTGACCTTTCCAGGGGCTGGGAAGCAAAGTCAGCTCCTCTTGCAAGCGGCGGCTGGCATTTACGGCTGCGGTCCATCCGCCCCATAAATACAACGCTCTACTTTCCATCCCAGCCACTATCCCCAGCCCTCCATCCACCGACCTCCCCAGGGCACGCTGCCCCAACTCTGCTGAGCCCAAGTCACACGGGGACAAAAATCAGCCCCAATAAAGAAAAGGTGGCCTTAGGGAGGGAGAAAAGAAGAGAGACCGTAAAAACCACCTCTTCTTTCCCTGGAGAGATTTTTTTTCCCTTCGAGGAGCTGAAAAGGAGAGCCGGAGGTTGTGCAACCACTCAGTGCTGGTGTAGCGGTACAAAATACCAAGTGAATCGCTTCCAAAAGAGTTTAGTTGGATGTCATTATTTCCTGTTGGTAGACAGAAGGAGAGTGGGAAAAACTCCTGTTTTGGGAGCCAAGCACTGCAGAGAAGAGCGATTAGCAGATGGCATGGAAATTAGCTCATTATTATTAATTTGCCAGGCCTCTACCAGTTCATGAATTGCCCTTTGAAAGTTGAAAAGCAGCGTGTGCATATGTACAAAAGAGGGCTTCTTTTGGCAAATCAGCTAATTAATTGCCGTGCCACCCACCGCATGAATGGGAGCCGTCCCCACCTGCCTCGGCACGGCCCCGCGCCCGGATTTGGGGGGGAACCGTCGCCGGCCCCAGCTGGGATAATGCAGCCCCTATTGCAGGATGCTGCTCAATAGGAAACCTCCACGACTGGTGCTTATTAATGTGCTGATGTTTTGTTTGAAGAAGTTAACACTGAAAAAGGCCTTTTTTTCTTTTTTTTTTTTTTTCCAGGGGGATTCTGCGAAGGCGGTTGAACCGGCTGTTTGACAGTATTGCAGATATATATCTATTGAAAAATTAATTTAAGACAAACCATACTTCAGTACACTAAGACCTCTCCTCCATCCTCTTTAAAATTTGATTTAGTTTTGCCTAGACTGTGCTTCCCAAAGGGATGCCCACATCCTTTCATTTCTTTCTGGGACATCACTGCCCTGTGGAGCCGAGGGGAGAACTTGGGCTGGTGAAGCAAAGTCTGAGCATTTAGATTTATAGTGAATGCATTGCCTCGAGTTGGAGCTGCAGTTTGACTTTTCTCCCAGCTCCTCTGTATAAAAGCTGCTGCAAATCACAGAAATAAAAATAATAATAATGATGATGTTTCCAAAATAATTGATAACACAAATCATAGACTTGGAGGTTTTAAAAGGACGTCGAAAGGTTGGTTGGTTTCTGCATGGGACAGGTCATGTAGGGAAAATTTCTTCACTGAAAGGGCTGTCAAGCGTTGGAACAGGCTGCCCAGGGAAATGGTGGAATCGCCATCCCTGAAGGTATTTAAAAGACATGTGGACGTGGTGCTGAGGGAGATGGGTTAGTGATGGACTTGGCAGTGCTCGGTTGACGGTTGGACTCGGTCTTAAAGGTCCCTTCTGACCAAAACGATTCTATGATTCTATGTAAAAACCATCCCCCTGCAGCTCTGCGAGCGGAGGCAGCGATGCCGCAGCACTGGGAGCATTTTTCCATCCTTACCAGGAGCCTGAAGAAGTAAGACAACACCATTTGAAAATTAACACACACACATCCCCCCGGCCACGCACACCACACACACAGGGCTGATTGCTGCCGATTAGAGCCGTGCGCGGAGGAGATCCCGCATACGGCTGCTTTCCAGCGGCAGGAAAGCGATCGTCGTCATCAGCAAGAGTGGCAGCACTGCCAGCCACTGGGAGGGCTATAAGTGACACAGTCGCTGGCGTTGTCACATTAAAACCGCAGCCTCATAGCTAGAGACAGGGCTAATTGCCTGAACACATCGCCGGGTGTCAAAACTCCTAATTGATTTCCTCCTCATTAGCGTCGTGATGCTGCTCCAGGGCTGTATCTCAGCACGTGCGCACGCGCCGCACTCCAGCTCTGCCTGGGGTAAAACACTGCAAAGTCTGTGCATGTAAACCCAGCGAACGGAGTCACGGAAAGCTAATTAGAAAGCTGGCGTAAATATACTGTCAAAGCGCAACACACGTTGGAGCTCAACTCATCGGTCGCCCTGGGCACTGCAGTGGGTTTAGTTCTTGCTGCTCTGGGCAATGGCGTCACCTTCATTTGGGGGTGTCATGGTTTTGGCTGGCATGGGGTTGACTTTCTTGCTGCCAGCTGGTGTAGTGCTGTGGTTTGGCTTCAGGATGGGAATAGTGTTGGTAGAACACTGGTGGGTTTGGGTGTTGCCGAGCTCTCAAGGCCTTTTCTGCTCCTCATCCCACCAGCGAGCAGGCTGGGGGGCACAAGGAGCTGGGAGGGGACACAGTGGGACAGCTGACCCCAACTGACCAAAGGGATGTTCCACAGGTCCCCAATTCCATAGATTGTGCTCAGCATAGAAACCTGGGGGAAGAAGTAAGAGGGGGACATTCAGAGCGATGGCGTTTGTCTTCTCAAGTCACCGTTACGTGTGATGGAGCCCGGCTTTCCTGGGGATGGCTGAGCACCTGCCTGCCCGCGGGGAGCAGGGAATGAATTCCTTGTTTTCCTTTGCTTGTGTGCGCACAGCTTTTGCTTTACTTATTAAACTGTCTTTATCTCAACCCACGAGTTTTTTCTTGCTTTGACTCTTTTGATTCTCTCCCCCATCCCAACTGGGAGGAGGGAGCGAGCGGCTGCGTGGTCCCAGTTGCTTGCTGGGATTAAATCACGTCAGGGGGTTAGATGCCACTCCACGGATTTATAACCGTGTGCCCATTTTTGCTGCTCGAGCATCTTGGATGTGGACCAGCATCACCCCTGCAGCTCACCGGGGAGCTGGGAAATCATTGATCCAGGTCGCAGTGGAGGGAACGCTCGCTTTGGCACTCTGTGGGGAGAACGCACAGGACAAGTCTCCGGCTTTAAGGATTTATGCATATGGATGAAGGAACTGGCACCCTCTGTTCGCGTGGCCATTTGGTACCCTACGATTATCCAACGTGGAATTTGATCATTCTGGTTTGGAAACGTGTGTGGAGTCCTTAGAAAAAGTTGCCTTGAAGTATTGCTGCAGCCTGACGGGGACGAGGGGCTGAACGGTTACATGTCACTCTCCAGACGGAAATCCTCAGAGAAGCCACAATGCGCTTTGTAATTAGAGTTAATTAACACTTTTGCAAATTGGTCTTTATTTAAGAGCAGCTGCTGAGGAAAAAAAAAAAAGTCTATAAGCCCATAAAATATTAATTAGAACAAGTGTCTCTCGTCTGCTACCATCCGTTCCTGCGTGGATGGGCGCTTGGCGAAGGCAGCTTTGTCTCCCTGGGTAAAGAGATAAAGAGCAAGACCTTGAAATAAATAAATGCCAGATTTCAACCCTTCCTCGCAGAGCCCCCGCACGCACGTGTCACAGGTGCGAGGAAAAAGCCTCGCGCCCTGAAAACATAACCCAGCGCTTTGGGAAAAAAGTATAATAAACTTGTAAGTACTAGAAATACTACCTTGGTAGGAATAAAAGGCAAGGTTTAATGCACGTATGTTAACCTGCGCCGTGGGAAAGAGCAATGGTCGAATGATGGTGACTCTGGTCCCTTTCTTGGGAATTTTTTTCCTTTTAGCTTTCCCATAACGTGTGACTTACATGGGACCCTGGATATTTTGGAGGAAGGGCAAATTATAGACTATGAGGCAGTATTTTTGTTAAGACGCACTGTCTCTGCACCGTGGGAAAGCTGGACGATGCCTAGATTAGATATTCCTTTTCTCCATCTATAAATTCCGGTTATTCACAGATTTGTAGAATAATGCAAGGCAGCAACGATGGAGATCTCTGCAGCAAAGCCCCCCTTTCCCTGCAGCAACCCCCTCGCCCTGGGAGTTTCCCTGCTCGCTTCTTTGTTGTGTTGTCTATATAAACTTACCCGAGAACTTCATGACACATATTATTTAAAACAAGGCTTTTTGCCCAAACTCCCCATTTTCATGCTTGTGGGATTTTGTGCTGAGGCCGCAGTGGGGCCGGTTCCTGTGCGGCTCCGCTCTGCTCTGACTGAATGAGGTCATGGGCTTCTCCGGGCTATAATGATCTTAAAATTATGTGACAGAAACAAATAGGAAATATTTAAAGTTAAGGCTCTGCAAGTACTTTTATTCAACATAGAGGTAGGATCACTTGGAGTTTATTTCTGCTTGCTACAAATCCCTTTAAGAAGCCAGGCTAGGGATAAGAAAAACTGCAAAAAATGGGGTTTTTTTTCCCTTTTGCGTGAAGTCTGTATCTGGTGCACAATCACGGATGCTGCGCTCAGAAAACGTCATTTAGAAGAAGGTACAAAACCAGCCTGGAGTTTGCAGAAGAAAAAAACCTGCAGAAACAAATAGCTTCAGGGAAGGCTAAATGAAATGTGAAAAAAACCCCACAATTTCAAGGGAAATTTTCAAACCGACTTTACTGTGAATTCCCTTGAAAATATGTCAGCTCCTTCACTGTGTGCAGGCCATTACCCATTGCTGTTGGATTCAGTGAACGATTTTAAGCAAGGGAACAATTTCTTTGTAAAAGGAAAAATGTTTAATTCCAGGGTGGTTTAAAGGATGGAGGTTGCTTGCGTTGTAGTCATATGTAGTTTTTCAGCATAAATTGAGAAAAGGTTTTAGAGGATTAAAAGCATGCTAAGCTGAAACAAACCGTTCCAGATCTACACCAACATGGTTTTTTAGCTTTTCTCTTTTCCTCGCCCGATAGTTTCACAAACACTGAGCCATTTTCTTTCCTTCTGCCCCAAACAAATGACTATATGAAATATGAAATACGAAACGTGAGATATGAGACGTGAGGTATGAGGCGGGCAGTTGTCTGCAGTGGTGTTAACCCACAGGTCAGCCATCTCCCGGCATCGCTCTGCTGGGGCTCTTCTTTCCAGCGCGAGATGCTCAACCAAGACCTCCGTGTCCCGCCCTCCTGATTTACCATGCCATTACAAATTCCCTTTCTGCAGAATATTTCATTTCAGCAGCCCATGGTGCTGCTCGGCAGGGCTGGAGACACCCCAGGGCAAGTGGGCACCACCCAAACACCTGTGTGAAGTTGGATGCGCCCATGGGTCAATGCAAAATGAAGAGGAGAGGCTAATGAACACTGTAATCGCCCCCCTTTGAGGACGATAATTCATCACCTTGAGAAAGCAAATGAAGCACAAGAAGTTTAGGGCATGCACTGATAGATTTGGGAATCTACTTGAAAATGGTAAATGTGGTGTCTCATGGACCAGGGAACCTCTCGTGGTCAGCAGTGGCTGGACCAGAGGAGCAACCAGCTGCAATGTGTTTGGAGAACACCTTCGGGAGCCCAGGCCCTCTGAGGAGCCGTCTGGTCCCGGGAGGAAGGGCTCTGGGTTCTCCCGGCACACGGCTCTGCCATCCCTCGGCAGAGAGGACCTCCCCGGTGGCTCTCACGAGCGTCGCGTTGCCCTCAGCAGATGACATGATGCGAAGCGACAGCTGGAGTAACGCGTGCTCAGCCGGCGAGGTTCGTGCCAGGTGAGACAGAAGAGGAGACGCTGGTGTGTTCCCCGGGAAGGTGTTGGACGCGGCGGGGATGGAGCTTGCGTTTCTACAAGCCACAGCAGAATGTCAGAACAGCTCGCACACAAATTAATGTGATGGGAAAAGTGCATTACAGATCCATTACCGCTACCCACAAAAGAGAAAACTGAATGACAGCCCTGGAAAGTCCAATATCTGCATTTTCAGAGGGTGAAATTCAAGCCTGAGCTATGGCAGTACCCCATCGAGACAGAAATGGCGTGTATCCCATTCCCATTTGTATGGCCGGGGGGTTGGCTCTATAATCTCATGGAAGAAAAGACTCCCAAAGATTTAAAAGAGGCTTTGGATCCGGCTTTGAATGCCTTTTCATTTTACTCTATTCATATATCAAATAGAGCTCTCTGGTCTGAATAATTGCATTTTACCTGCTGAAAACATGGTCTGAAAACATAGCAGTGCTTTATTTCTTCTGATGGCGCATAAAGCATAAACATTATTTTTTCTAAAAATAAAAAAAAAATAAGCCTCATTTTTCTCTTTAAATATAATTTACAATAGGAAACATTAACCCATAAATCATAGGCACAAATTCACATAGAATTGAAACACTACACTCAGCAGCAGGCAAATTACACCCAGACCACTCCATCACCAAGGCCTCCTTCCAAGGGCATTATTGGAAATATGTTCCTCATAAGGTGAGTTAATAAAAACAAAAAGCAGCAAAGCAAAGAAAGAGCCTGAGAACCGTGTGGAAGGATGGAAGGACACCCCCAGAACACCAGCAAAGTCAGTCAGAGCCCCTGCCGTGAAGGTAGGGCTGGATTCAGCTTGTTCCTCCTTGCCCGGCTTCTTGACCATGGGCTGGTGGCCAAGTGCATGAGCTTGGGTAGCAAATCCTCCACTCCCCTGGCTGCTCCATTTCTCCCCCCAGCTTTGCCTGAAAGCCGCTGGCATCATTAGTGTTCATCTCTTCATCTGCACCTCATGCGACAGGGCCTCGGACCCTCTTGGGGCCGTGGGTGGCCCTGCAGTCCTCCAAGGAACCCATCCCAGCTGCACCCATCTGCCACGTAACGTGTTAATCGGTAGCTCGGTGGAAAACCAGTGACAAATTATATACATACAATTACACATATTTTTTCCTTCTGGTTCAGCACTTGTGAGAGGGCTTTCAAAACGTGGTTTTGAGGAGAAGAAAGAGGAAAGCGCTGATGTTTAGCACCTCTAAAGTAACTACTGGGACTGAATAGACTTGCAGTCCTCATCCCGTGCAGCTCAGTGCATGGACGTGGCAGCAGCTCTGCAGTGGCAGCCTCTACCTCTCCTTCCTTTGGAAAGGGGCCTCCAAAATGAGGATTTAACGGTTTTACTAAGTACCTGCTTCCTCTCAAGTGTAATATTCCCCTTTAGGTTCTCATCTCCCAGCAAGGATTTAATACTGGTCTTTCTCAGACAGAGCATCTCAGAAATCTGGCTTACGCTCCAACCATCCAGCTCCTTTCTGCTCCAAACCTACTGTTTTCAGATACAGGATAATTACGTGCACGAGTGGGTTTGGTTTTTTTTTTTTCCCTCTTTAAATCTTGTAATGTGACTAATCCAGTGAAGAGGGATGTATCTCAGAGGATGTGTCAGCTGCGGAAACGAAGACCAGATGTGGTTCAAAGAGGGCGAAAGGGAACCTTGAAATACTTTCTGCTTGTTCAACACCCAGCTGCATCCAACCCTGCCACCCAAAGCTGCGGCCGGGCGAAAGTCGACAGGTTTGGGGAAATATCTTTACAGCCCCAAGACTGGTAAATACTTCATAGCCAGAGGTGCGAGGTACCCATGGTTTTGCCAAAAAAAGGCATATAAAGTGCGTTGGCTATTCCCCGTTTCCTTTTCTTTGCATTTTTCTGCAGTATTTGGGGCCTCCGGGGCGGGAGTTGCCCTTCCCAGTTACAAGCGGCGGTTCTGCACTGGGGAAGGAAGATATTTCTGGTTGTTTGTGGTTTCTGTATGTTTGCGTTGCTAGGATGGACGGCGTTGCTGGTACGTGATGCGGGGAGCTGGGCATCCCTCGCCCAGCCTGGCACAGGGAAAAGGCGGCTGCGACGCCCAGCCCTGGCACAGCCTCGCGGCTCATGAACGACAGAAAAAAGCCTCATTAAAGCCATGAAAAACTCCGAGCACAGAAAGGAGGAATGACCCCATCGCACTAAGCAACGTTCTCCTTCTGTCTGGCAGCAGACACGTGCTGCGTTTACTTTGGGGCTGTAAAACACTGCTCGCCGTGGCCGTTGGGGAGGGGGGATTTACAGCACCAGTGCCTTTCCCTCCACACTTACAGCAAACAATAACCGAAGGGATTAATTTTTTTTTTATGCCCTGTTCTGTGACACCCCCACACAGGCATGAATAATGCAGCTGTGCAATGTTTATAGGCCAAATACTGTAGATCGCTTATACACCGGCTGGTCATCATAGAATCACAGAATAGTTTGGGTTGGAAGGTACCTTAAAGATTGTCCAGCTCCAACCCCCTGCCCTGGGCAGGGACACCTCCCACCAGCCCAGGCTGCTCCAAGCCCCGTCCAACCTGGCCTTGAACCCCTCCAGGGATGGGGCAGCCACAGCTTCTCTGGGCAACCTGGGCCACCGCCCTGATTGTGAAAAATTTCTTCCTTATATCTAGTCTAAATCTGCCTTCGTTTAGTTTAAAGCCATTGCCCTTGTCCGATCGCAACAGGCCCTGCTAAAAAGCTTGACCCTTGGGGCTGTTTTGAACCCTACCTAGATGAATAAATGAGGGTGTCTCCGAGGGCTGAGCACCCAGCACTTACCTGGGCTCGGAAACATGCGCCCATCGCTGCCGCTTTTCCCAAGTATAAAAAGTCCAATGTGTATGACACAACATGTGTGGAGGTTAGGAGGTTTCCCAAAAATAAAGGTGAAATGAAGTTGTTAGTGAAGAGAGTGTAAGTGCATGCCTGTGCTGAGCTGGGATTGTGGAGAGCAACTAAAGGAAAAGAAATGCTGCAAAACAACAGAAAGTTGTTTGGTTTTACACCAAGAAACCCCTTGCAAACCCCTTGCAAACAATAGTGGGGATAAAATATTACTGGGACGGTTGCCTGGCTCATGAGATCTCGGCCAAACCTGGTGGCAGTTTCTATAAGTGCTTGACAAGATCATAACCAGGGAGGGCTTACGTGGGAGTTTCATCAAAGGCCGGGCTACAAAAGCAAGTGGCCATGGCGGGTACGGCAGCGGGGTGTGCTCAGTGGGATGAACTCGGTCCATTTGCCCATGCCAGGGGGAAACCCAACGCACTGAATTTGAGAAGGCAGAGGTAAGTGAAGGGGGGAGAGAAAAGAGACGGTGGGAGCGATGGGTGGATGAGTGAGTGACCTCTGCTCAGACGATGCCCCAAGCCAGTGACCAAAGCCACCAAAGATGCTCGTTGGCACGACAAGAACTTGGATCTGCTTTACCTTAACACGGCCAAGCTGATTTTAGTCATTCCTCATGCAGGGGTTCAAGGCTTGCAATAACTTCAGCTTGGCCACGTGTGGGGCCATCTCCATGCCCTGGAGGTTCATGAGACATCTCAGGAGCCTGCGAGCAGACAGCGGGCACTCCCTGGGCACATTTATTAGATCCAAGACAAGACCTGCTCATCCCATTTTCACTGCAGTGATTGACGACACTGGGGCAAAGCTGTCACCCAACATTAAAAACAACTCCTGAGGTAGACAGGCTAGCAAGGCTGTGCGCATCTTGAGGATTGGCCAAAATCGCATTAGAACATTAAACGTTGCATTAGGCGAGAGCTGAATTAGATCAGACTAAACAAAAAGCATCTTGTGAGAGTCTTTCCTCCAGGTCTTCCAGCACAGCTTGTTTCCCACCTGGTGGTGTTTCAGGCCCCAACCCTTTACACTTGCGCACGAAGCTAGACCTTGAATATCCATGGCAAGGATACTCCACAGCAATGAAAAAATTCAGCATATTTCTAATGCTGAGGCTGAAGTCTTGCACAAAACTTTGTTTCAGCGCTTAGCGTGAACTTTTCCTGAGGCCTGGGTGGTGATCGCATCACGGCGGTGAGGATTGCATCGTCACCACCCCTGGAACAGCAGAGGTCCTTCGTGCTTGTAGCCAACAGCTTCAAATCCTCCCTCCCAAATGTTAATGACTTTGTCTCTCCCTCACTTAGCAAAATTGTCGGTTACAGGCACTGAAATTATTCATTGTGCAGCTGCTAAAAATGGCTCGCGGGCTCGATAACGAGCAAAAGGGCTGGACCGTTTGCTCTTACGCCGGAGGGAAGAGACGGCACTACAGGAATAAGCCCTATTTGCACTGGTTTGTCTCCCCAAAGACACGCACGGGCCCGTATTTGTTGCAGTGCCTGGGATTGCCGTCCTTGCCATCACTGCCATCTGTCCAGACCCAGTTAATCCCATTTTCTTAACACTGCTGGGCTGAGGCTCACGCAGGATGGAGCCTGCAGCAAGGGATGAGGATGGGGAGCCGGGGGTGAATCTCCCCATCCCTCTCGCTCACCTCTTTGCCAACTGATGCTCCAAAAGCGGCAGAAGAAGGTGTGAAAAATAACATTACAGAAAGCCATGATGGTATCTAACCCTTGATCACCTCATTCCCCACCAGCTCCTCTCCTGGACCTCACCTCCCTAGTTTAACACATTTCCTCTCGTCATCTATATTTTAGTAAACATCAGAATTACCAAGGATACCTTCCGAGGGAGGATGGGGAACGTGAACTGGTGTTTCCTGCAACATGGGGAAGTTTGCTGCCCATCGCACCACGGGTTTGCAGGAACCTCCTCTGCCCACAAACATTGCTGCTTTCTTCCCCCTGCCTCCAAAAAGGAAACATCGGCGTTGCAATGGGACAGACGCAGTATAGCGTTCAGAACGGACTACCAAAACACAGCTCCCAAAGTGAGAAATAACACCCCCAGGCCTCTTCCAAAGAGCGTACAAGACTTTTGCACCCCCCAAAACCTCTTTGCAGCTGTGCCAGAAAACTGGACCAGAAACAGACGGTCCCATGCGGTGAGCTGATGAGCACGGGCACGTCCTTCCTCCCGCCCAGCTTGTCCGCATCATTTGTCATTTGAATTAAATAAATGTAGTAATGATAAATGCAGCTAGCTGGGGACAAGGGGGAATTCCCCCGGGAGGACAGCGATGCCCACGCGTGTGCCATGTGGATGTCGCCTGGCTACGGCGGAGGACAGGCTGGTGGTGTAGGTGGTCTGGAGTTTGCATGAGCCTTGTACAAACTTTTTAATCCTCCTGCTTTTATAGTGAACAGTCCTCTCTCAGCAGTAACTGCATACATTTCCAGAATTTATCTCTATTGGATTGCCTTTGGCACCTAGTCCCATAAAAATTGCCTATTCGGCGGATGGATGTCATATGTCTTGAGGCACTGGAGGGGTTAATGTAATGTGTAACCAATGTAAGATATATTTAATGATCTCTGAAATTGCTTCTGTGAAGCATCCACATAACTGCCACAACTCGATTTACTACAGATCCTGCAAAGAACAAATGTAATTACTTTGGAATCAACATAATATTAGGTCAGACTGGCTTATATTCCCCCAGTTTGCTGGGAACTTAATATAAATCTGAACCAAGTGTGCATCTCCAGTCATATTCCCTGGCTGTGCTCGCAGAAACAACATCCAACGTGACTTCTCTGGGAAAAGGCTTAAAAGCCAGAACGTTGTAATATTCATTTTTGCCTTATTAAGGGCCCGTCGCTCAGCCAGGAGATTGCACGTTTGCATCATCAGGTTAAAGCTTTAAACTGTCGCTGCTGGTTTCGCCGTGTTAGTCATGTTTAGCAGCACAGCCAAAGGCTGTTTTGTTGTTCTCAGTCCTTGACGTCTCTCACTGTGCCTCCTGAAGGCCAACCAGGCAAAGAAGACAAAAAAAGGCCATACGACAGGAACGCTGACGCCCGCAGCATCTCAGGCACTTCCAGTGCTCCATGCAAAGGCGCTGTCACGTTGGTTTCACTCCTGTTTAATTCAAGCGAGGTTTGGGTCATCAGTGATCATCGTGGCCAGCGAGCTGGCTGGGGAAGCCTGGATTTGGGGGGCATCTCTCCTTCCCATCTCCCTCAGCAATCCAAGGTTTGAATACTTTTCCAATGTGGAGGCTAGCAATGACATCTGTTTAACTGGGGACGGTCACCTCCTGCGTGCCGGTAGCGATGGCAGCAGATGGACCCCGGAGGCAGAAGATCCTCTGAACACTGGAAATCTGGATCTGTCAGGTGGCTAGAGGGATAATTATTGGATAACGTATGTATCTTAAATCTTCTTGAGGAGATTCACCTTGCCATAAGGCAGAGCATTTCTGCTAGCCAGGTGTTCCCACGCGCTCGGCTGGCTCGCAGGTCACGCCTTTTGAAGGTCGTGCAGGAAAAATCCACTTTAAACATCTAGGGAGAGAAAAGAGCTCCGTTCCCGTATCCTGAGCTGCTTCATACAGCCCGGTTGCCTCTGAGACGCATGATTTTATGATAAGCATCACATGCGTGGCAGTAGGTGATGGGTTCTCCTGCCCATGTCCTGGTGCTACTAGTGCTGGATATGGTCCCTCCACCAGGAGAGGTGCCTTCACCCCACGCGTGACACGGTGGTCCCACAGTGGCCAGCAAGGACATCCCTGCTGCCAGCATCACCCCCATCTCCCTCCATCAACAGCAATTCCCTAAAGACACTCCTTTCCCAGCCAAACATTCGCACAAGTGACGCCGACTAATTTTCAGCTAGGAACAAAGGTTTTATGCCTAAATGATAAACCTCCCAAAACAAAGGCAGAGGGCCCAGAGCCAGGCACGCAGCGGCACGGTGACAAGCGAGATAAAGCAGACAAAGGCACAGAGAAGCACTCGTGTTGCAGTGCTAATAAATAAGGCTCTCCACAGTCTCTCAAGTGGAGAAACATGCTGGTCGGTTCAATAAAACAGCCTATAACAAGAGATTTATACAGAATATATTGGATTTATTCATTGAGGATCGCGTATCTCTCCGCGTGGTGACATTTTTTTCTGCACCAGATCCTTCCCCACTGGCAATTGCTTATCGCTCGGTGCATTCACATCGTACATGGGGGCTCAGGAGCTCAGATCATGCTCACAGCCGTATTGATCACAGGCACATCACAGGCATACAGATGCGTGTGGCTTTCCTGCCTCCAGCAACGCAGCTCCGAAATCCCCAAGCCAGACAGTCTTCAAATACGTTGAAAAATAAATGGCAAAATAGCAATTCTTGGCAGTAAACACGCAGCTGAATGCAGCGCGGAGCCTCTCCCACCCCGGCCACCGCTTCCAGGGGCCCTTTTTGCTCAGCAGCTATGCCAAAATGCTTCTACAGTAGGCAAGAACTCGGATTTAAATTGCTCAGAGTACTATTTAGACTAATGGTGGCTTAAAACAGAATTGTAGGATGCTCGCTATAACCTGAACGCGGGCCATTTGGAGCTCGTTCGGTCGCACAAAGGGTGGACGTGCAGATGTGAACAGCCCTCACCCAAAGGCTAAGACACACATACGGGTCTGGCTGTGTAGATATATAACGTGTGTATTTACACATACACCAGCAGCTCCCCGGGTCAGGGCAGGTGTCCCCAGCGTTGTTGTCGCAGTCCCGGCTGTCCTGTCTCCTCTCTCTGCCCACCAGCCCAGCCCAGCGCACTCTAATAATGAGTCAAATTAATCCAAATCCAGTCAGTTCTCATTACAGACCTGGAAAGTTATTTGTTTTCTTTTCTTCTGCGAGTACTTTGCAAGTACTGCGGTCATTGCAGCCCACCATTTCTTTTTGTAACGTAACTTTCCACCTATTATTATCATTATTTACTCAAAATAATTTGACCAGAATACCAAACCAGTAGCCAGTGAATGCCTCACTATATCAAAGGCACCGGTTTAGGTGTAATCCACTTCAAAGGCGCTTTTCGCAGTAATCCAGTAACCATATGTCAAAGAAGTCATTACCAGTGAAATTTGGCTTTGCTTGTTTTCTTCTCCTCTTTATCATCAGATTACATTTAGTGAAACCCGAAAAGATTTGAGATGACTGAAATCTCATAAAGAAATAGGAGATTGGGTCAGGAGGGCAAAGGGACAGTATTAGTACGTCATGCAAGGACTTGGAAAAGGGATGTAGCGCCGGATCGCTCGGATGCGGTGGCATCGTAATGTAAAATGCATTAAGCTGTCAAAATGAAGATCCTGTCTTCAATCACACCGAGTCCCCCAGGCCTCCATGTTAAATATTGCATCAAGACATTTCCTGCCCGGCATTAAAAAAAAAAAAAAAAAAAAAAAAAAAGCTAAAAGGAAAAGGGTACCTTCATCCCCAGAGCGCGGGGCTGTCCCCAACGCCAGAGTCACCTCCTGGGATGACCCAGAGTCTCAAGTTGTGAAAGATTTCTCTCCTTTTTCTCCCATAAATGCAGTCAGGCAATGAGAAATCTTACAAGGAAAACCTGCTGTTCTGCTTTGGGCGGGTTTTGGCATTTTTGAACCCCCCCGTGCCTGCGGACAGTCCCTGGTTTGCAGCTAACTGGCCATCGAACCCTCACACCTTAAATATCCCGTTACTGAATGGCCTTCTCCTGTCTTCCTTCCAGCCTGCCTACCTGGGGATGCTCGGAGAACTTAGTCGGAATTAATTTCTAAAGTGGATTAGTTAAACCTCATTAAATCCCTGTGTAGACACCTCAGAATTAAGGTGGCCTTAATTTAATTTGCTCGGGAGCTTAATTTACTGCAATCGGCTCCTCATGCACCTTGCAGGGCCAACCCCACGCGGCGTCGGTGGGGACGAGCCGTAAGCATCAGCAGGAGGCCTTCCAAGGCCAGGCTGGACGGGGCTTGGAGCAACCTGGGCTGGTGGGAGGTGTCCCTGCCCAGGGCAGGGGGTGGCACTGGGTGGGCTTTAAGGTCCCTTCCAACCCAAACCATTCTATGATTCGATGATTCTATGCTCCGGGATGGCCACCCCAGCCCGGCTCCACCACCCGGCTCATCCCCATGGCACTGCGGCCACCCCATCCCTAAAAGGGGGCAAGGCACGACTGAAAGCATTTGAGCACTAAGTGCTTGCTGGGCTTGAAAGATTTCTGCGGAGGGTTTTGCCTTCCTTCAGGCTGCCCGAGCCCAGGTGATGAGAGGTAGAACCACAAAACCCATTTTCTACCAGGCTGCTAGCAAGCAGCATGAATAACTTTACCACCCCTTTTTACAAACTTTACAGCTTCCTTCATAAAAAGTACCACTGCATCCTGCTGAATAAGCGATTTCAAGTTATGGATTCCAGTCTTGCCTCTTCTGCTTTGACGACCACCTGTGAGCTCACATTCCCGTGTCTCCCTTCCCGTTGGTTCGGTACAACAGAGCCTTAAACCTCGGCTCCCGTGTTTCCAGCACGTGAACCAAACCCCACGGCAGTGTCTGAGCACTTCTCTCTAACTCGTGCTCGCTTGCATGCACCGATGGGAAGGTTGCAGTGAGTTCTGTACAAACTGGGGACCACAGCAGTGATCTCGGTTTTCAGAAAGCAGGAGAGAAATCCCTCCAAGCCGTGGGCAGGAGGACATGTCACATCAAGGTTGTAGATAAATTTGGCTCCCAGAATAAACCTGGTTTTTACATTTGGGAGGATTCACTCAACTCAGACGTCTACCAGGAAAGGAGCCGAGGTCACACACAGAAATTAAATTCTACCTAAATTACCCCATGCATGTTGGGCGACGCATCCCTCGCAGCAGCTGCAGGAGAAGTCCAAGTCCAGCCCAGCAGATCAATGACACTTCTGAAGCCAGGGCAGCACCTAAATGTCTCCCAGCACAGTTCACTTCCCTGGGACCGGCACCCTCTGCAGCAAAAAGCTCAGTTTTGGGGTCACTGCTTTGCTGGCCCTGGTTAAATATGATCCAAACCTTGCATGGGCAGAGCCAGCCGGCACCGCGCACATCGGATCTGGCCATCCCTTTGGGAAGAGACATGATCCTTCTTGAGCTGACAGCCATCTCCAGCGAGGTGCCGACCCGTGACAGGGAAGACAAGGGCCCAAGCATTAAAGAAATCCCACCTGAAGAAGCTTTCAAGAAAGCAGTAAAAAATGTCGCACTCCTCTCCTTGAGGCCATAATTTAATTCAGCAACAAAAGCTGGAAGACAGGCAGATGCTTCTCACAAATCCTGACCATCAACAACCGTTTCTCTCCTGATACAATATTTGTATTAAGTTGTAAAGCCCCTGATTAAGGTATCCAGGAGCTATGACACCACCAGAGATGCGGCACTAAACAGCTCTTACAGAAACACCGTGGAAAAGCAATTACAGGGAAATGCCCGAGCAGCAGAGATTAGCGGCAGCGTTTGGAGCAGCTTTACCTCGTTGTCACTGGGCTTGTTTTTAATGAAATCTGGAGCCGTGCAGATTAAACAATAATGTCACAGAAGGGGCTGATAAAATTGAAAAGATCCACCAGATTAATTACCGGGCTTAGAGGAGCTTGTCCATTTATTAGAAACAAAAGCCTTGGGCCACTTGCTATTGAAACTGTGATATCTTCCCCAATTTTTCCACTTGATGATGTAAAACCAGCTCGCGGGGAATGGCACAAAGTCCAACAGAAGTTTGCAGGGAGCCCTTCCCCGCATCCTCACCAGCCCGCGCTTTCGGAGCCCCGGCAAGCTCGTTAGCGTCAGCGTTCATCTTCACCCTTTGTAGAGGGCTCCTTGCTTTTTATCGAAGTCTTGCGTTTCCAGCCCCCACGGACCTGCCCGTGCACACGCTATTTGAAACGCTGCATCAATATTTATCATAGTTTTGGAGAATAAGGGATATTTTCATCTTAAAACAGCTACCTCTGTGGGGTGAGATTGAATAAATGCATGAATAAAAGATCTAGGCAGTGAACCTTTTAACCCCGCAGCACCTCTGATTCACTAGAGGCAGAGGAAGGGAGGCGATATTGGGGCTCTGGACCCTAAAACAGTGATTCTGGACGAAAATCATCTGTCAGCTCACCCGAAGCTTTTGAATTCACATGTTGCAATTTCCTTTTTTGACCATAATAATGAGCATAATGTTAATAACACAGGCTAAACTTTGTCATCTCATCGCCTAAGCTTCCCAATGAGCCGAAGGGGTCCCACTCCCAGTGTTCCCGGAGCATTTTGCATGGTCCATCTGAGTCACGTGACGAGCAGGACGGCGTGTCCCCACGGGCAGTGGGCACCCTGTACCAGATCCCTGGGAACAAAACACATCTTAGATCAGTTTCTAGGTCACTCTAAGTTGCTCCCAACCTGGATAAGGCCCCAAAAGCCCTGGGCTCTCGCAGCAACAGGAGACAAAACCCGCTGCTGCCCTGCTGTCTAGACCCAGCAGAGAGGGACTGAGACTTGGTGGGAGAAGGTGGCACGAGTGATGCACCATGGCCAACCCACTTGAGACACAAAGGTGGAAACCAGCTGCAAGGAACACCAACCCCCTTCCCCCAAAATACATTTTTAATAACAATATGCAGGTATCATTTCTGCAGTGGTATTTTCTTCACACTCATTAGAATGGTGGCATTAATTTGGGGTGGTACATAAATACCGACAGCAATGGTAACACCTTAGCCCTTCCAACCCTTCCAAACCATTGGGGACCCCAAACCATGGGGCTTTGAGCAACCTGGTCTAGTGGGAGGTGTCCCTGCCCATGGCAGGGGGGGTTGGAATTGGATGATCTTTAAGGTCCCTTCCAACCTGAACCATTCTATGATCTATGATTCTGTGGCTCTGGGTTTCCTGCGGCTCTCCTGGCTGGGCACAAAGCCATCGCAGCGATACCGGGCTTGCCAACACTCAAACCCAGGCAGCTCCAGCTTTTTATTGGAGTTCTCCCAAGAAATTCGTAGCTTCATTTTTATTACTTATAGGTATTGCAGGGCCCAGAGTCTGAAAATTAATCTGGCCAGGCAGCGTCCCAGGAGCGTGAGCCGCACAAGGGAGGAGATTGATAAAGCCATGGGCAAGATGCGGCGGCTTGTTTGCAGGAGCAATAATTCACCTGCCTCGGTGTGGCTTTTTTTCAGCTTCATCCCTGAGTTTTAACTCCTGCTGACATTGACCCATCCCAGTCGGGATCCTGACAGTGGGGACATCACCCCTGTCCCCGTGCCCTGTGCCCGTGAACCGGCCCGTGGCAGTCTCCGGACATCATGCCGGGCAAAGGGGCTCCACTTCTCTCATTTCCTCCCACCTCTGGCCCTTTTACAACTGTTGCAAGCGGCATTGATAAAATGACATCTTACGGTTTAAAAAATTGAGTAATTAAAAACTGATAGCGCTAATATGACCAGAGGAGTATGTTTTCTTAAATTCCCTGTAAAACTACCGTTCTTCTCCCTGCAGCCGATACCCAGGGACCTGTGTCTGTGCGCTCGCTTCCTAATGAGCTCATCATCCAGAGCAGTGCTTAAAATCAATTACCACCCTGTACGTGGGAGATGCTCTGAAACCCTACCCTTTTCTCCATTACGTGTCCTTCAAGCTAATTATTTCCCATTGTAGATCATGGGTCAGGGAAAACAACATTATTTTGTTGGGAAGAAAGTGTTTCCCCTTGCAGACAGTATAAATGCGATTTAAATGAGTTTCCAGCACGCTCTGCCTATGCGAGATATCAGTGTAGACCAAGTAAAGGGTTTATAATTGCTTTGGGTTTCATATCCCATTGAAACGATCTGCAAAGCCTGGATGGGTGCTTTACCCGCTGCTCGCAGACCCTGCTTGACCCCAGCAGCCACAAATTCGTCTGCTCCACATCTTCCTGCTCCCCAGCATCTTCCAAACCCGGAGCCAGCAGCCCCTTCAACGCGCAAAGGAGAGGTGCTGAGACCCCGCACCCGCGTTATTTCCCTGAAGGCTGAGGGCAGCTGGGGCTCCTGGCTGTAATAAATAACATAGATGTGTTTCTCGGGACTGTTCATGCTTACATCGATGCAAGTAGTAATCATATTTTTAAGTTTCCACTAAGCAAATCTTCCATATAATTTGCTAAATTTATACCAAACACAATAGCGTGCGTATAGAGGGGGATCTAAGTATGGAAGTCACTGTTTTAATATAATTGGCCTTTTAGATTAAAAGGCTCTTGTAATAACCTTTTTCTAAGAAGCAGAAGAAGTCATAATTACAGAGCAGTCGCACATGACAGATAACGTTCCAAATTTAGAAAATTAACTTTTCCCTGCATTTCCAGCGGAGCAATCCTTGCCTGGCTGCGGAGACAGGATCAGGTCACTGGGGCTGAAAAAATAACTGTATGAAGAGCAAAGCAGATGGGGTGACCCGGGGCTCCCTTCCACTGCGGGCTCCTGTGCATCTCCTACGGCCAACTGCAACTGCAGATGGTCTCAGAGCAGGACCGGGGCTGGGCGGCAGCTCCTGTCCCTGACGGCATCCCAGCAAACCCAGCCGCTCCCAAACTGGGCTTACTGGTCTTCAGCAGCATTTTTGGCAGGCCTCCTATCGCTAATGCAAATTCACATGAGGAAATGAGTGAGGAAACACGGAACAATTTTAAAGACAGTGTTTTCACGAATACTTTTTAAACCTTTGAGGAGGTACTCATCTTCCAGGTGTGAAGGGAAGATTTTCCTAGCTCCAGGGTAGGGATGTATCACCTAGCAAAGCCAAGCTCATAATTAGCTGTAGCACAAACAAAATCAAGAGCCTTAATGCTCCAGTGCCAGTGAAGTCAATTTACCTTTAAAAAACATTAAGTGAATCTTTGGTGGTGGTTTCCCCTTGAATACTGTATCCCCTTGAATACAGTGACCCCAAAACTCATGCAATCCTAAGCTTAAGGGACTACTTTCAGGGGAAGGCAAAGAACAAAACCCCTCACTAGCCTGCGCATTTAGTAACTTAGGTTTTTCCCCCCATTTGCCTTGGAAATCAATACTTTTTTTTCTGTTGGATTAAGTAGAACATCAGCCCAGCCTGGCTGTGTAAGCATTTACTTTTAATATCCTGCCTATTGCAATACATATATTATACGTGACAGTAATCGCCGTGCTCTAAAGGTGAAACCAGCTCAGCGGAGCCCCGAGGGGGAGTCATGGCTCCGGGCAGAGCCGGGACAGGGCAGAGCCGGGCTGCTGCTTCCCGGGCTTCGTGCGCTGCCCCACGCAGCCAAAAACGGTGGGAAGATGTACAGCACACAGCAAGGAATATAATGGGCTACCGCAAAGGAAATGCTGCAAGGAGACGTGTTCCTCGCTGCTCTCCCGCTGTGGGTTGTGGTGTAAAATACGTATCACGAGATCTCATCGTAACGGCGTCAGGTGCTGAGCGGAGACAGAAACATGTGCTAGTGCTTTGAGAAAGATCTGGATGAAATCTGCCCAGGGAAGTGGTGGAGGCACCATCCCTGGAGGTATTTAGAAGACGGGTAGACATAGTGCTTAGAGATATGGTTTAGTGATGGTTTTTGGGTTGGTGGTTGGACTCGGTGATCTGAAAGGTCCCTTCCAACCTAGGCAATTCTATGATTCTATGAAAAGCTGGCGATGCTTTTGGAGACATTCTGGGTTTGATTATCCTGGTGGAACAGTGGATGTCACACCATCCAGGCAGCCAGAGCGGGGGGAATTTGCAGCTCGGGAGCCCCGGGCAGCACCAGCAAAGCAGCACCCATCACCCACCACCGTGTCCTCAGCTCCGGCTGCTTGCAAGGACCGACGGCCACATGCTGGCATGTTTCTGCCATCAACGCTGTTTCGCCACCCGAATAAATACCCCAAAGGTGCGTCCTTTGCCCTCAGTGTTTTCTCCATCATTGAAATGCCCGGGATGACTTTCCTGACTTACCGGTCCCCGACGCCGTGCCAGATGCTGTCACCCCGCTGTGGGTCTAGAGCTGTTTTTGCACCATGGCCTCAAACCATTTCTGGCTGGTTAGGGAGAGAATTTTAACACGAGTTGACTGGCTCACATCGGTGACTCGCATCCCTCAAACATTTAACACCGAGCTCATCCACATCAGACAGGCACCGCTCACACTTCTGCTCACCGCCACACAGAAATGAATCAGAACGTTAATATTTAAAATTTATCCATCACAATACAATATTTTCTACTCAGCAATATGATGAAGGCATTTGAGATAACCATTTCCTCTGCACTCCCTCTAATTTTTTTATATCGGTTTCAGCGTTAAAAAAATGGAACCAGTAAATCAGACAATTAATCATTTCAGTCCAGGAAAGGTCCAGTAAATCACCCAAGTTTTATATCTCTATTTTTTTGAACTTATGCCCAAGAGCCTAGAGATTGAGTCCATGTGCTATTAATTTGAAAATAGGCAGTTCACATATTTGTGTAATGACCTCAGCAGCAATCTCAGCCATGCAGACCCAGGTGCACCGTGTAAAGAGCGAGAGACATGACTGCGCCGCTCAGACACACGAGGAGATGATGTGTCAAAACAAATGTCAAGATTTGGGGATTCATTTCGCCTGGCCCCAGCGGTGCCCAGCGTTGATTTATCGGCAGCCCGCTGCAGTGCACGCTCGCATGATTCACAGGAGAATAAACCAAGGGCAGCGCTTCCAGGTGATTATTTTGTATTTCTACTAATTAAAGTGCGAAAACACCTTGCCACGCATCCATAGGCTCGCTGTTGCTGGTATCTCTGGTTTTCTGTGCACAGCATGTGTGGGAGCCGGCACCCTGCCGGGTGCTGACCCGCCTTAGGGTGACATTTTAGGGGATGGAGCCAGTGTGGCAGAGGTGATGTTAAAGCAGGAAAAGCCAAAGCCACGTCTGCCATCAGCAGCGTAACCACTGACTCCAGCTGAGCCCCATTTTGCCCTTTTCTCCCCTCCTGCTTAACGATCCACGCAGGGAAAATCTAATGAGAGAGGGGATGGAGAGGAGCGATTGCCAGGGAACCGGCTCCAGCCTCTTCCCTGCAATGACCTCTGAAGGCCCTGGAATAAGAAAACACTCATTTCCAGCGCTCACCACTCCTTGCCCCGGCACTCCATCGATCGCAGCCTGCCGCCAGTGCTGCCTGGAACCGGGAGAGCACGGAAACCTGCATCCCCAGGCCAGAGCATCAGTTGGTGGGAGCCGGAAGATGCTTGTTTGAGCCTGTGTGGCCTCCTCACCTTCCCGAGCTGTTGCTAGCTGCCAGGAACAAGGGTGGACAGGCCACCATATAAAATCCACATGGCTTCGGCTTCACCTGAACTCCCCAAATAGCATTTGAAGCACTAAAATCAATCATCAGGTGGGGGACCCTGACCCCCTTTGCCCTTCTCCTAACCCCCCTTTGTTTATGCATCCCATCTCTCCGGCTATTCTGTATTTGGGCTTCTATATTTTAAAAGCCTCCCCTGTACTAAAGCGTCCTTTTCACTCTCTTTTATCCTCAGATAAAAAATAAGGTGCATCATTAAGGGCTTTGGCTCACATGTTTTAAACATAACCTCTGCTCCCCTCCATGGGAGGATGGCGGGGCTTGGGCGAGTCCTGGGGGATGCGGTGGGGCTTTGCTGCTCGCTGGCCGGTCTGCAGCTCGGCCGTGCCAACCTCCAGCCGCCATCAGACCGGCCACAGCCGCGGGACACGTCAGGCAGATTCCTGCCTGAAAATCCCATCTGGCAGCAGAGCTAAAATTGGAGACGGCTGGGACGCCAATGCCATCTGCGGCACGGCTGGGTGGTCAGGGTTGTCTCTACCAAAGTCACCACTGTGGCTGCATCGTGGAGCCCAGCAGGGATTAAACCTCCTGGTGGCACAAAGAACTCCAAAGTGAAATTTAGTGAGCCTGAAGACCTCATTAGTTGTAGGCAGATGGATGCTGGGACCTTGAATGAGACAGTCCATGGAAAGGAGACTTAGAATCATAGAATTGTTATGGTTGGAAGGGACCTTTCAGATCATCGAATCCAACCACCAACCCAGCACTGCCCAAACCCCCACTACCCCATGTCCCTCAGCACCACGTCTGCCCGGCTTTTAAACACCTCCAGGGATGGTGATTCCACCACTTCCACCAGCCTGTTCCAAGCTTGTCCAAGCATTTGGAGGGTCTCCATCCCCATCACCCTGGTCCCCCTCCATCCCCACCACCTCCCCACCACCAGTTGCTCTAACGACCAGGAGTGTGGTCTCCAGCCCAGAGGGATGAGGCTGAATCCCGGGTTCCTGCTGGGCCAAAGCAGGGAAAACCTGCAGCGCTGGTGGGTACTGGGAGGGCAAAGCAGCAGCGCTGGGGGCAGACACACGCCCCGCACCCTTCGCAGGGATTTTTTGATTTTTTAGGGCCCCCTTGCAAAGCCCCCCCAGTCCACAGGCTCAGGGACCAGCCGGCACAACAGGCACGGGGCTCAGAAGATCATTAAATTTTATTCTCTGCTATACATTTTCGTTGTTTCCCCAGTGCGAATTTGGAGCAAAATAAGGGGAATATACAGAACCGAGGATAAGAGAGATGGATTCCCAAAGTCGGGTTCATTTTATCCGGAGAGCCTGCGCAGTCCCTGCCATGCTCCGGGAGACATCACTTGTGCACCGGCGCTGCAGGAGCTGCTCCGTCTCTGAAAAGTTAAATACACCCAGAGCAGCCCAGAGCATGGAGCGGATCAGTTTGGAAATGTAAATTATTTATTTATGTAGCAGCCGTCTGTGGGAAGCAGAAAGGGGCCAAGCCGGTGCACGTCGGAAACTTCCCCTGGAAGCATTTATCCGCTCAACACGGAGCCTGTGCTCTGCGGGGATTGCTGCCACTATCACCACGCTCATGTTTTGATGTTATTTTTCTCTTAAAACCCTAACGAAAGGCCGTCCAGGTCCTGATCCGCAGGGTCGCTCTGGTTTCTGCAGCCAGCCGTCGCCACTGACACCTGCAAAGGGACCGGGGACCTTCCCACGCACCCGCCTGACCCGGCTCGGGGCTCGCTCGGTGGCTGCCCCATCCCTGAGAAGTTTCTTCTCCTCCAGGTTCAAAGCCAGGTCTCTGGGACGTGTCTGCTCCTGAAAGGATGAGTTTATAGGACTTGACAGAGTTGGCTTTTCTCCCTGCGAAGGAAGGAAGTTACTTTAAGCTTAAAAAAGCAGAGCCATCTGGCAGCGCACAGCTGTGGAAATATTATATGTCCAATTATTTATAGAGGTACCTGCGCAGGGACGAGTTCAGTTCTTCGGCGGTCCATAACTATGTCAGGAAAAAAGCTCATTTGATATAAAAACAACTCTGCAGTTCTTCACAAAAATATGCGCGCTGGGGGCTTGGGGCAGGGGAAGCAGCATCGTTTTCTTTGCTATTTGCAACCTCAAAGCAGCAACAAGTTTGTTTTCTGCTGGTGGTCTCTGTACGGGGTATGGGTTTATAATAAGACCTCTGGCATCTGAAAGCCATTAAAGTGTACAGTCACAACAGCCCCAGCCATTAGCAGAGACAAAACAAAGCTAAGCACAGCCACAGATAATTAACCAACTCTTGTTTCTCCTTAAATCAATAGCAAGAACATTACAGGAACAAACAGCCCAGCGTGTCCCCAGGGATGCGGCTTTGCCAGCCGGCCACCCCCGGAGAGCTGATTTCCAATGGAAATTACACCGTCAAGTCCTGGGCTTTAAGATCAGATTTCCCTTATTGGCTTCTTGGAGCTATTTTAATCCATGGGGAAGACCTCAAATGAAGCTGGTTGTGGTCTGGAACTGCTGGCTCTGAAATTTGGGGCTGGGGAGGGATGGCTGAGCATTGTGGGGTCTGCCTGGGGCTTCCCCGTGCACAGGAGTGAGGGAGGAAACCTCCTCCGAGTCTTGGATGGAGAGCAGGGAGGTAATTTCTGCAAGAATCCCGCTGGAGCATATAAGCACATTTTTCTTTGGGGAAAACAATGGGGAGGGAGAATTTTCTATTAGCGCTGAATATTGCATCCAAAAAAGTGAGCGGAAACAATAACTTCAGCCCAACGTGGTCAGCACGTAGCAGGAAGAGCTGCTGCTGTTCCTCCTGCCTGCTAATGGCACTGCCCCGCTTCCCATGCATTATGGCTCCAAATTCCTCCTGCCTCCTGCTTTGGGATCATAGAATCATAGAATGGTTTGGGTTGGAAGGGACCTTCAAGATCATCTCATTCCACCCCCCTGCCCTGGGCAGGGACACCTCCCACCAGCCCAGGTTGCTCCAAGCCCCGTCCAACCTGGCCTTGAACCCCTCCAGGGATGGGGCAGCCACAGCTTCTCTGGGCAACCTGGGCCAGGGGCTCACCCCCCTCACAGCAAACAATTTCTTCCCCACATCTCATCTCAATCTCCCCTCTGTCAGTGTAAAACCCTTCCCCCTCGTCCCATGGCTCCCCTCCCTGCTCCAGAGTCCCTCCCCAGCTTTCCTGGAGCCCCTTGAGGGCCTGGCAGGGGCTGGAAGGTCTCCCCGGAGCCTTCTCTTCTCCAGGCTGACCCCCCCCAGCTCTCTCAGCCTGTCCCCACAGCAGAGGGGCTCCAGCCCTCCCAGCATCTCCGGGGCCTCCTCTGGCCCCGCTCCAACAGCTCCATGTCCTGCTCGTGCTGAGATGGGATGTCCCCCCACGCTCCCGTCCCCTCAGCCGCAGCGTTCTTCCCCATAGCTTGCCAGCACAGGTCATCGCAGGAAGGTTCAAAGGAGGTTAAACAAAGTTGGGGAGGGTGGTACCCCATGGCTCAGCCGCCCCGAGACAGCAATGAGGGGCTGAACCAGAGCCCCCACGCCCCCGTGGCACTGCCCTGTCCTGGGGAAACCCACCCCACGGGGCCAAAGTTCTCCATCACCCAGAGACACAAGGCCAAGCAGGCGGAGACACTTCAGGGAGGGGCCATAAATTCAGCAAAAGCATTATAAAAACTCCCTCTACCTTAATTATCCCAGGAACAGTGATTTAGGGCTTATGGGGGGAGTGTCTGTTTCTGGGTTTTGGCAATAAGTGCCTGTGCATCCCAAATTACCCGTTATAAATTAATAAAGGAGATGGAAGCTAAATGACAATCATCCCTGCTATGTATCTTTTCTTCCTGATAAGAAAACAATATTACTAGGAATAAATATGTATATATGTATACGTGTAGTGTATATATATGCAGTAACAAATTTTCAAAGGGTTCCTATTCCAGTACTCTCTAAACTGCGTTTTCTTGCAATGCCCGAGGTTTCGGCATGGGGTTAGCGTGGGTCTGAGGACCAGGCGGAGAGGCTGAGGGTTGGACACGTTAAGGACACGTTACTGCAATACCCATCTATGCTCTCCTTCTCCAGAGCCCAGCGCAGGGACGGTGGCACCGGTGGCACTCACAGCGCAAGGGACCGTTTGCTGCAACCATGGAGAGAGTTTTATTGGCAACCCTCCGTTTGAAACCAGCGTTTGCAAACGATGATAATTTCATCAGCTGAACCAAGGTGGGAAGAAATGTTCCCGTGTTTTATAGGAAAACGTCGTAGAAATGAAACCAGCCACTTTCTACCCCTTTTCCTTTCTCGTTTTGTACAAAGGAGTCTTACAGACTTACAGCCAAGCATATTTTCTAAGAATAAATGTTATCTCTTGGCTTTTAAATTAGAAATTAAAGTCTTGTCAGCCCTGGGAGACTGGGAAGGAAAGTTATAATGTCACAGGAGACTGAAGGCTGGGGAAAGAAGGGGGTTTAGTCAAAAGGTTTAAAAATGCAGTTTTAGGTACTGACAGTCTCTTACGAACACCGGGTGAATATGAGGTCTCATAAAAATTCAGCATCACACTTTCTTAGGCTAAATGCATTCCAGCCAGCAGCAGGGATGTATTAGATCCCAACCAGCCTTTCAGCAAAATGAGGAAAAAACAGAAAAGACACTTCTGTTTCCTTTTAACACCTGAGTTTCTTTTATTCCGCGACACCAGGACACAGAAGAGAGCTCAGCCGCAAAATAGCCTTTTTTTTTATTATTATTAATTATGACCCGGTCCTGCTACTTGACGTAGTTTTCTCGTGATTCCTGTGGACCACGACCTGTGGCCATCGCTCTTTTAATACGTCCAGGCCCCAGAAGGGTTCTGCAGCCCCTCGTTCCACGTCTGCTCCGGCATCGCCTTCCTGCGAAGGGATGTGCGCGGCAGATGGAGGTTTCTGCTCCGACGCCGCGTCCTACCTGTCACCAGTCCAACAGTTTAAAGGCATTAAATTACTCCATCTGCTCTTGCAGCTTGCACCCAGCCTGTGCTTTATAGGCTAACGGGGATTTTTTTTTTTTTTTTTTTTTTTTTTTAATAAATGAATGAAAAGTCGCTTTGTAAATTCGAGGCCAGAGCTGACTCATAATCTCTGCTGACAAATTTCTGTCAATATTTACTGACATATCCAGCGATCTGTAATGTTTAAAGTATCAGTTTTTTATGAGAAAGCTGCTTTCAGGAAGTGTCTGGAAAAGCGTAACGCACTTTCTCACATTCTCTCATTCATTTCTGCCTCATCCCGATACCATAAACGTGGAACGTATATGCTGGTAAAAGGGAGAAGTAAGAGGTGCTGGAGTTTGAGCTGTGAAAAATCTTTCTGTGTCTGTGAACACAGAAGGACAATTTGTAAGGGGGCGATTCCGGTGAACCGTTTCTGCGGCAACACGCGTCCTTTCGTAATGGTGTAAAAGAGGAACCCTTCTTTTTTTGCAACTCTCATCGGCACCGCACATTTCCGTGTCTTAGCCCACATTTCCCTCGGCAAGCCCAGAAAACCCATCATTTCCAGCGAGGTTTCCACCTGCCCTCCACGGTTCAGAGCAGGAGGGAGGTAGGGGATGCAAACGTGCAGGATTTCCCTGGATTTACTGTCGTCCAATACAGCAGAATTTAACATACATTAACAGCATGGGCTTTAAATCAAAGGAGCATTTCTTAATACATTATTTATAATGAATCAATTATTAATAGAGATAGCTTTTTTCTCCCCTAATAAATTATTATAAACTCTGCTATAACACGCTGTACCAGTATGTACTATATAAATAACGTTACGTGTTTCAGTTTATGAGGACCTTTAAGCAGCTCACTAAGGCGTTATCTATCACAGATTTTGAAGCGTTGCATTCACTTCAAGCTCAAGCAATCAAACCTCCTTACTGCAGGTACTTTGCTTGGTGAGCGACAGATACTTCAATAAATCACTTGGTAAATATCTGTATCGTTTACACTGGAATGCGAATAAATGTATTTTTTGTACTATTGGAAATACCAAACCTTTTTCTTTACGCTTTTCCTGCTTTCTCTTTCTCAATGCCAAATTTTCCCCTTGTTTCTTTGCGATTTTGGGTGTACCTTATGGTTTTATTTTTCTCTCTATGTTTAGGTCCTGCGCAGCGGGCCTGACTTTCCTCTCATTTGCTCTGACACAACTTTGTGGCTGCTCCTTGCTGGGTGACGGTGGCTTCGCCGTGGCTCTGGTTTGGGGTCCCCCCCAAGCCCTGCAGTAACTGGGGTCTCCTCGGGAGGAGCAGAACCATCTCCCGAGCCCTAATGCAGGAGGATAAATAAATACCTGAGCTGCCACGGAGAAACATGGGGTCTGGACATGTTGGACCTCTTGGCAGAGAAGACTTTCAGCATCAGCCTTTCAGCCACCCCCGATTTTCCTCCTTGCCCCCATGCCCGGGCTGGCCCAGGAATTAGCTCCAGGTTTCATCTTTTCTTTCTTTTTTTTCATTTAGGACTTTGAGTCCCTGGAGAACCTCCTCTTTCCTGCCGAGTACTGGGGATAACTGAATTATAATCCTAGACAAATGCCCACAAACCACGCAGCGATTCCCCGCTGGGCTCTGCCACCCTCCCCAGCTCAGCACCCGACGGCAGAGATTGCTTTTTTTTTTTCCTGCCATCCATTACTTTACATTTCTTAACTCTCTACAGCCCTTTTCCTTGGATGGAGATTTTAGGACCCATGGCAGGAAAAAAAAATACTGTCCCATATTTCATTATTTTCCACTTATGTTCCCCTTGGCCAGCAGATGTTGTAAAACGTATATCTTTATTTGAGGGAGAGACCCTTCTTGCAAAATCTAGCACGAGCAGCTGTCATTCCCAAAAATTTCAATGCCTGTTCACACCAGGATATAAGAGGGTTTCTAATATCCAAGACCTAAAATCCAAGGTGGCTACACCCGAATACACCAGTCTTAAACCCTCTGTGCTTCTGCAAAAGCTGTGAGGGTGGCTGCATCCCTCCCGCGGCCACCCGAGCATCCCTGTGACACCCCGAGTACCGGGGGAACCTCCCCCAGCAGGGCTGCAGGGTGTAAAACGCACCCTCTCAAACATTCTCATTAATTTTCCTGCAGAAAGAGAAAGGCCCAGTCTCTATTTGGCCTAAATGCACACAGTCCCAGCGTGCTGCACAGCTGTACCAGAGGCTCCAAAATCCCTGACGTTTCTCTGTGTCGCTGGCGATTACCGCTGGGATACAGCAGCTGCAATCAAAATTCAGCTTGTATCACCATATCAAAGCAAATTTGAGAGACTTACTATTTTCATCTTAATGTCTCTCTTTCCTTACTTTTCATCGCTTTTGGTTTTAATAGCACCATCTGCATTTTATGTGAGAAGCGAGTTCCCCGCTTTCAGCTTTCCTCCGGCGTGAAGCCTCGTGCCTGGCTGTGCCCGGCTGTGCCCTCGCCACCCGCGGTGTGTCTTCTGTACCGGGACCCCCCTGCAGCGCTGCCCCCAGCTCTGGGGCACCAACAGCAGAAGGACACGGAGCTGTTGGAGCGGGGCCAGAGGAGGCCCCGGAGATGCTGGGAGGGCTGGAGCCCCTCTGCTGTGGGGACAGGCTGAGAGAGCTGGGGGGGTTCAGCCTGGAGAAGAGAAGGCTCCGGGGAGACCTTCCAGCCCCTGCCAGGCCCTCAAGGGGCTCCAGGAAAGCTGGGGAGGGACTCTGGAGCAGGGAGGGGAGCCATGGGACGAGGGGGAAGGGTTTTACACTGACAGAGGGGAGATTGAGATGAGATGTGGGGAAGAAATTGTTTGCTGTGAGGGGGGTGAGCCCCTGGCCCAGGTTGCTCAGAGAAGCTGTGGCTGCCCCATCCCTGGAGGGGTTCAAGGCCAGGTTGGACGGGGCTTGGAGCAACCTGGGCTGGTGGGAGGTGTCCCTGCCCAGGGCAGGGGGGTGGAATGAGATGATCTTGAAGGTCCCTTCCCACCCAAACCATTCTATGAGTCTACGAAATTTCTCAGGACGTTCTGTGGATGACTGCAGGTTATTACCATGGGACAATATCCCCTGAGCAACAGCGTCCGTCCCATGCCAGGGCTCAGGGGTTCAACCCAGAGAGCCCCTGCTCGCCTGCCCCTCCTTGCGCACGGTGGGCATCTCTCGCTGTGCGGTTAAAGTGTCTCTGACCAGGACACACACAAGCGTGTGTGCAAACCACACGTTTGCCAAGACCACTGGTTCCAGCCAGTCGTATAACAAAATTTGCCAGGATGACACAAAAAACATCTCGCAGTGAGAAATTTTCTTCCTCTTTATTTTCAACGGGAATTACTGTGAACTGATTTTGCCATAGCCAGCCCCTCCCCCCAGATGCAGTAGGTGGGAGGAAACGTCCACCGGCCACGGTGGAAATCGTTAAATTGGAGTAGTTTCAGAGGAGAGCCGCGGGGACGATGGAGGAGCTTGCCTGATAATGAAAGACGCCAGGAACTCAATTTGTTTTCCTTAACAAAAAGAAGGTTAAGAGAGGATCCACTTGCAGCCTCTAATTACTTCTGGAATTTAAATGTGATAATAGAGGGCTCCCTGGTCAGGCAGATGAAAATATGCACAGCCCGGTGCCTGAAAGATTCAAATTCAGGTTTGAATTAAAAGCACGTTTTTAGTGGTGTAGTTATTAACCGCTGAAACAGCCGTTGAGAAATCTTCTGATTTGAAGGGGTATCTTTTTCTTTCAAAACCTAAAGCTTCAGTTCAAATAGAAAAGTCCCCGGGCATGTTTTACACGGGAGTTCAGACTAGATAATCATTATGGCTTTTTCTAACCTTATAAAGTATTAATCTGCCATCACCCTTCTGCCCTCCTTTTATACTCTACTCATCAACCAATAATTTTTTCAGTAAACACACCGAATTTCTTGAGCATGGCATCAGCTAGGAGGTTATTAGCGATAACGAGGACTGTATCCGTACAACATCCTGGCTGAACGCGGTAGGAACCATCCGTGGCCGAGAGTGACAGCCCACTGCCGCCACGTACCGTGAATATTTCCCCTGTCGGCAAATCCCCGCTGACACCGGAGTTGTTTTTTCCACCTGGATATTGGAAGGAGATGCTGTAGTCAGCATGCCGGCTTGGTGGGACAGTGAGGGGGGGGTGGTCACCAGCTGGAGCCACGAGAAAGAGCCGAAGGACAGGGAAGGGCTCGTCAGGCTTGCAGGAAAAGGAAGGCTAGAGAAAATCAATCACTTAATCACTTAATTCTCTCTCGTTCTAGCATATGAAAAACAGAAAAAAAAAAAAAGTGGAGATTTTCCTTATCTGTTTTATCCCCTCCTGATATCTAAAATACCACGCTTTATCAAACATGTGCAATAAAACTAGCCCCACCTAGTTCAAATGCATATCATAAATTAATTCCTTTAACAAGGTGACAGCAAAAATACCCCAAAGTGTGTTTCTCACTTTGTCTTCCCCTTCCCCAAATGTCTCGGGACAGAGACATTACAACAATCTCTGAAAATCAAGTTGACATCCTCTATGTTATTCATTGTTTTATGTATTTTTCACATGCACACTTTATTTTGCCTCTTGTCCTTACCACCTAGCTGTACTTATTCCCTCAAGGCCATCATAGGCAGTATAAGCAGACAAATAATTTTCAGGTTGAATAAATTCTTTTAAAAGTAAAACCCATGTGTGAGAAGCTAAACTCAGAGCAACTTTTGTAGCTGAAACTGTCTTCCTCCCAAACTTACCTAGCTTCAAGTTGGTAAGTGTTTGCGCTAATGGCCTTGCCTTTGCCCACATTGCTTGGTGATGTTGTGCCACCACCACGCAAGGTGTCACCACGATGGAAGATGCCACCACCACGCAAGGTGTCACCACGATGGAAGGTGCCACCACCACGCAAGGTGTCACCATGATGGAAGGTGCCACCACCATTGCAAGGTGTCACCATGATGGAAGGTGCCACCACCATGCAAGGTGTTATCGTGATGGAAGGTGCTACCATGACACAAGGTGCTACCACAATGGAAGGTGCTACCACGACACAAGGTGCTACCACAATGGAAGGTGCTATGATGATGGAGGGTGCTACCATGGCAGCAGGTGCTTGGCGAGCAGCTCCGGCAGCACTACGCTGAGAAAACAGTGCCTGAGGACTGCCCTGTCGCTCAGAGGAGCAGATCGACGTCATCGTTGGTCCCAGCAAGAGCTGGAGCTGCCTTCAGACCTTCACTCCACCAGGATGATTGCATCGCTTTCTGCACAGGGACTGCAACGTGGGGCAGGCAATAGGTTTGGCTCAATTATAACAGCTCCTCTCTCACACACCTGCAGTCCTGGCTCTGAACAGGCTGTTTCTCAGCAGAACACTGTTCCCATATGGCTATTTTAAAAATACATACGTAGAACATAAATCAACTGCAATTTCAAGAACTCTGGTTGTGTTTTATATTTTTCACACAGCACAGCAGGCAGGATGGAGTGGCAGGGATGCTCAGAGGCTGCTTTCCCCACCAGTACACGCCATTTACTATCAGTTCAGTGATTTTGACCAGTGAAGGATGTGGTCGGGGAACTCTTTGGCCTTTGAAGGAATTACATAAAAATGACACCTCTGTGCACAGACCCATTTCCCTCTCCAGTAAAACACTGCTACTCCCTTTCATACCCAGCAGCCATCAGAGCCAATGCAGCTACGTGAGTCCAAAAAGCAGATTTGGCTCCTTTTCCCACAGACAAGTGGTGAGAAAGTTTAGTTTTCTATTCTGTTGATGCACAAAATCATCAACCACGTTTCCATGTATCAGATGTTTTGGATCCAGGTTGTGCAGCATTTACATCGGTGCCATTTATCTGTATTACCAAAAGCAGTGGAGACAATAGCCCTGTGGCTAGGACAAGTCTTACCCAAAGCTTACCCAAGGTTTACCCAAACCAGTGAAGTCTCTCCAGGCTCTGCTTACCCGAGGCTAGCCTGGGAGCATGAAGAAAGTTCAAAAGCTTATTAAACAGCAGGATGGTCTGGTGCATTTGGGTCTACAGCTTCTGTGAGAAGCTGCTAGAAACTTCCCCCATGTCCAGTAGAGCTAATGCCACCCATCTCCAAGGGACCCACCACTGGCCAAGGCTGAGCCCATCAGTGACGGTGGTGGGGCCTCTGGGATAACATAGTTAAGAAAGGGAAAAAAACAACCCCTGTGAAACAGCTATTGCATCTGGAGAAAGGAGTGAGAATATGTGAGAGGAACATTTCTGAAGACACCAAGGTCGGTGAAGAAGGAGGAGGAGGAGGTGCTCCAGGCACTGGAACAGAGGTTCCTCTGCAGCCCATGGTGAAGACCATGGTGAGGCAGGTTGTCCCCTGTAGCCCATGGAGGTCAACGGTGGAGCAGATATCCACCTGCAGCCCATGGAGGACCCCACGCCGGAGCAGGTGGATGCCCAAAGGCATCTGTGACCCCATGGAGACCCTGCGCTGGAGCAGGCTCCTGGCAGGACCTGTGGACTGTGTAGAGAGGAGCCCACACTGGAGCAGGTTTGCCGGCAGGAATTGTGACCCCATGGGGGACCCACATTAGAGCAGTGGAGAAGTTCGTGCAGAACTGTCCTCCTGGGGAGGGACCCCACACTGGAGCAGCTGGTGAAGGACTGCAGCCCATGGAAGGACCCACACTGGAGCAGTTGGTGAAGAACTGCACCCCATGGAAGGACCCACGCTGGAGCAGTTGGTGAAGGACTGCACCCCATGGAAGGACTCATGTTGGAGAAGTTCAGGACTATCTCCCATGGGAGGGACCCCACTATGGAGCAAGGGAAGAGTGTGAGGAGCCCTCCCCTGAGGAGGAAGGAGCGGCAGAGACAAGGTGTGATGGACTGACCACAGCCCCCATTCCCCATCCCCCTGCGCCGCTGGGGGAGGAGGTGGAGAAATGGGGAGTGAGGTTGGGCCTGGGAAGAAGGGAGGGGTGGGGGGAAGGTGTTTTATGGCTTAGTTTTTATTTCTCATTACCCTACTCTGATTGGATCGGTAATAAATTAAATTAATTTTCCCCAAGTCAAGTCTGTTTTGCCCGTGATGGTAATGGGTGAGTGATCTCCCCGTCCTTATCTCAACCCACAAGTCTCGTTATATTCCCTCTCCCCCGTCCAGCTGAGGGGGGGAGTGACAGAGCGGCTTTGGGGGGCACCTGGCATCTAGATGGGGTCAACCCAACTAGTTAAAGTACCAAAAAATGTGCAGTGAAGAGCAACCGACTCTGACAAAGAGATTGCTGCGCTGCCTGCAGTTTCTCTTATCCAAGATTCACATTTTTCCTTTCTAGAGTTCTACTTTACTAATTTATTTTCTACACACTTCTTGTGCCTTTTATGTACATTTAATTACAATATTAATCAAAGAACTCAAAAGAAGTTCCTATGCAAATGAAGTCATGAGTTTGCGATTTGGGAAAATTTTAAAACCTATTCATTCTATTTCTACTGAAATATTTTAATGTATTTTTAATGTGTTGGCCCTGAAAAAAATGCGTTTTCATTCAAGCAAATAATATATTGAGTAAATATTATTCTCCCACATTTATTTCTTTGTCAAATAATTGATTTTTTAAAAAAAAAAAATCTTCTCCCACATTATAGATAGCGTTACAGAAATTGCAGAGGGCAGATTTGTTGCAGTTAACAGGCATTTTTCACATTGTTATAACCCCCGTTTCTACGAAGCATGCTTCTGCTGCCACTACGTTTCTTCGGTGCTCTTTTCAGAGGATTTACCACAAATCCATGCAACCGCACTTTATCTAATCGAGCAGTGTTATCTGCAATGAGGCCAAAACTCCGGCGGTTCTTGGTGCCCTGCACGAGAAAACCCCTTCCCTCGCCTCTCCCGGCCCATTGGCAGCCTCAGCCCCGTGGCTGCGTGGGTAGGACAATTTGCAGACATTTTTCTGGGCACAGTGGAAGCACCGCCCAAGGATCGATGCTGCTACGTGCTGATGGGGATGCTCGGGAGCACGGGAAAATGTTCTGCGCTGCTTAGAGAGGACCAGGTGGGTTAAGCACGAGGCACTTTGCAGAACAGCTATTAACCTCCTTAGAAGCACTAGTGGAGGTTGGGGACCGGCTATTTTTAACCCAAGCAAAGACTACAGGCATGTATAGAAATGTTGCTAAATCACGGTTAAAATGCCCTCTCCCTGTAGATGCGCGGGTGCATGTATCTCACTGTTTCCAGCTAATTGCTCCCTGCTCCAAAGAAAAATCTCAGTTATTATTCAAAAATAGCAAAGCGTAATTACCCCCGTAACTTCCTCCTCGATGGCCACACACAGGCTCAAGAGTTTGTCAGACAGGGAAAAATAAATCTTCAAAAAGAACGAGAAAAGCTTATGTGTGGACAGCAGTTTACCAGTCCAAGGTCTGAGACCAGGCTCAAGCTCAAGCCTACGTGGTGACAGCCACCTACGCGTGAGCTCCGTGTTGGGCTGGGGAGGTGCTGCTCAACGAGGAACGTAAAGCGAGCGGCACGTCCCCAGCCAAGCCCTGCCGATGAGCTGGTTTCCAGCTGAGGAAAGGGACCTGCGCTGGACAAGCTCCCTTCTCAAAAGATGTCACTTCAGCGATAGGAAAAACAACAAACATACAGGGACGGGAATGACAGCAGGGACCTTCTGGTGGCCTTGGTGCACCCACAGGCGGGACCAGGAAAGGGTGAGACAAATCAACAGAGAGTGACTTGTCCAAGGGTTGGCCTGGACACAACTCATGGCGAAACGCTCGCTGCTGGAGGCTGGGAAAGATCGCAAAAGAAAGGAGAATTTATTTTCTGACCCCAACAGCAGGAGCCTGAGCGAGTGTCCCTCGGCGTGTCCCAGTCCTGCTCCTCCGACCCTGCCTCTCTGTGCAGTTTCACAGCTGAGTTAACTAAAAATACTCCTTTGTCTTGTACTTTCTAACTTCCTGCGCAGTTTCTCTTTAGACAAAAGTAGAGATCGCTGCCAAAATCAGATACTCAAGGAACTCTATTACTTACAAAAATCAACTGGTACCACGTGACAGCTGCAAACATCTGGAATCCATCTCTCCCTGGTACGCTCTCGCTCCGTGTGGGACTCGAGCATGCTCAAATATCAGCCTCGAGCAGAGTTTATGCAGCTTTCTCAAAACTGAAACAACTCCTGCAGAAAGTGTTTTGCAGATAATGAAAAGTTCAGGGGGGAAAAAAAAAAACCAAAAAAAAAACCCAGAAAAAATTTAACATTGTCAAAACAAACAGGGAATAGAAAAGATTTTTAAACTCTTTAGTGATATTTCTTTTAATCCGAGGGGGGAAGCGTTTTCCTTCCTTTTTCCTCCAAGTCAGACGTGAAGTGTTCCCAAACGTGCGTTTGAAGCGAGGCGCTGTTCCCCAGCCACACCACGAGCTAACCCGCGGCTCGAGCCGCTCCTCTGGGCTGGGCAGGACCTGAGCAGGAAACCTTCTCGGCAGAATATCTGCTGTCTTGGTGTCCAGAGCGGGGAGCCGGTGTGAGCACACCTGGGTCCCAGTGAGGTGCATGGCCACATATCTCCACCAGCATCAGGAGGAGAGGTCCTCAGGGCAGCACAGGCACCAGCATGTCCCTGAGATGAGGGACACAGGGCTCCTGCATCATCCTCATAAGGTCTCAGACCTCAAAGGGATGCTGCTTCCTCCTGGGTTTTGGTCTGATGGTGGTGTTGGATGGTGATAATACAGGGATGCAGAGCCAAAGTGCAGAGAGCTGGCGCAGGTGAGACGGGAAACACCTCTGCGGTGGTGCACAGGCTCTTCTGGTCTGCAGCGCTGGCCCTGTCCCTCTCGGGCAGCGCTAGCAATTCATGAGTGGATTCACTGATAGTCAGTATAGTGATGCCCCTCTTCAAAGGGAATTACCACCGTGTAATCCACACATCAGCGGCAGGTTAACACATTGTTTTCATTCAGGAATATGGAGAGTAGAACTTTCACCCCTACCACACACTCACCGAGCATCACCCGCACAGGTTAGGCCTAAAAAATCCTTATATCAGTTTGTTGTGCAACACATTGGGGTGGGACCCGTCAAAGGGGATTGGCGGGGATCCTCTGCTTTGATGAAAAGGGTGCAAACAACACTCTTGCCTGCTGGGAGCTTCATGCCCAGCACTCCGGTTACGTGGGCTGGCAGCGCGTTCCCTGCCGCTCCTGTGGCACCGATCCCAGCTCCGAAAATAGCCATGCCTGGGATTAGTCCTCTGTGGTCAGAAAGAGTAGAATTACACAATTATTGGTGTCCAGTCTCTCTCTCTCTGACCAGTGAAAACGCAATAAATCTATACGGAGGAACAGCTCTATGACATGCAACTACGGTGCTTCCCTTTTCCCTGTGCCGCGCTCACCAAGAGCATCCCCAGGGCACAGCTCCAAGCCCTCGCCCCTCTGCACAGGGAACCAAACAGGGCTTTGGAGCAAGGTCTTCTTCCCTTTCCTTAACTTTGGAGTTTTTCTTCACGCTCAGGCCCGTCTCCTGCAGACCTCCCAGCTGACTGCGCGCAGCTGAATCGCTCTGGATGAAACATTCAGTGAGTCGGAGGAGGAAAGCACGGGAACAGCCAAGCAACCTCATGAGAGAGGCATGGGAAGAGAGAGGAGGAAGACACCTGCACTGACGGCTGTATCCCAATTCATATTTAAACATTTTATACAGAGCTGGGACCTTCTTAGCAGAGAGCTTCGGAAAAAACTCAGCGGTGCTTTAATTGAGAGCCTCCCGAGCTCCCTGAGCAGGTTTTACGTGCACAGAGGCTTCTTCTCCCCTCCCCGGGCACAGCAATGAGTTCCTCCTCTTCAAATTATTCTCATACTAATTAGACTATGGTAAATTAAGAGAAGGATCAATGTGCAGTCCCGGCCTGAGACGTTTGTAGGCACTGAAGCTGGCAGGAGAAACAGCTGGGAAGGAGCCGTAGTCCCCAGGAGGCCACGTGTAGGAGGTTTGCTGAGGCTGAGCACGGGGCGCGTTCGCAAGCTCCATGCAGCACAAGAGCAGTTCCAAACTTGCAACCATTCACTTCATAGAAATGGCAGGGTTTTGCCCCATGCAGATTGCACCGAAAACCGTATGAGAATTATGGGTTTCTTTTTCCCCAAGTCTTCCACCTGTAGATGACAAGTGTCTGCTGACACGGTAGCTGCCCGCCCTGCGGGTAAAGCAAACTCTTCTGCATCCAAACCCACTAAGAGGGGCTACACCATCAGGGCTTTTCACAGACTCACAGAACGTGTTGGGTTGGAAGGGACCTCTAAAGGCCATCTAGTCCAACCCCCTGCAGTGAGCAGGGACATCTTCAACTAGATCAGGTTGCTCAGAGCCTCATCCAGCCTGGCCTTGAATGTCTCCAGGAATGGGGCCTCCACCCCATCTCTGGGCAACCTGGGCCAGTGTCTCACCACCCTCAGTGTAAAGAACTTCTTCCTAATGTCTAATCTAACCGTGCCCTGCTCTAGTTTAAACCATTGCCCCTCGTTCTATCGCTACATGCCCTTGCAGACAGCCCCTCCCCTTCCTCCGTATGCACTGTGCTCCCCAAGCAATTCTTGCGCCCAGAGCTGCATGGTTTGGGGACATCACCCCATGCAAGAGGCACTGCGGCCATTCCCTGGGACACTGCCAGCCAGGACAGGTCCCTGCTCTGACTTACTGCTTGCTACAGCATCTCCTCCCCATAAATTCAACCAGCAATGCTAAAAAAAACCCCAAGACATTGCCACAACGTACAGCCACCCTGCAGCTGCTGTCCCAGGAGCAGCTCGGCCCCTGGGTTCCACCTACAATAAGACCCTGCATTTGCAGATCCCCCAGTCTTTAACCCCAAACACAACAAAAACGTTCCCCATGCAAACAGCACTCCCAAATATTCAGAGGTAGTTCATATTCCCACAGCACAAAAGCTTATTTTTTTATTTTATTTTATTTTATTTTGGTACAGTGGTTTGTTTAATCTTTCTTCCTGTCATATCACGTAACTTGTCACCGGAGGGGAACCGCTCTTCTCGTTGTATCACGTTCGCAGGGAGCAACACCCTTGCGGCACGCCATGCTCTCAGCAGTCAAAAGCTACAGCTTTGCTCTGGTTTATATCCCCAAAAGCTATTTAATAGTTTGCACATTCCTCCCCATAAAGTTTCCCCTTTTGGTAATTTACGCCTTGGCTGGAGCAAGGGCTTTCAAAGAGCCGGAGCTGAACCGGTCGCTGTGCAGATGGGTGCTCGCACCGGCCTCCCCACCGCAGCGGCACGTTGTCCCGCTTTGAGCGACACGGGATTTATTTCTCTTCCAGTAATTTCACTTTTCAGTAAGGGCTTTTCTAATGCCTGGGAAAACTCCACTTTTAGAAGACTGTAGTGTCCGAATTGGTGAAAATATTTCCTTTACAGCCAGCTCTGGGGTACAGGTTTCAAGGTCTCGGTGTTTCCGAGCTCCCCAGGTGCGGGCAGGAGGAGGAGCGAGACCCCGGCACTTGCCCCAATCTGCCAACAGGGTTATTTCATACCATGAACGGCACATTCCATAGAAATTAGAAAGTTTGCTGAGGAGTTTTGGCTCTTCCATGATGTCTGGGATCCCGAGCACTCCTCGCCCCGGTGCCAGAGCCCTGAGCCCTTCCCTCCCTCCCGCAGCCGCGGCGCTCGCAGGGTCCCACATGGGCTGTGCCTGCAGGGAGCGCACGGCTCCTGCTGGGGAACGGGCTGGGCACAGTCCTGGGGTGGTTTATGTTGGTATTGGGATCAATACTGGGTCTTCAGTATTACTAATGTTAATTATTTAGCCTTATTCAATTAAATCTATTTATATTTCAACCCTCAGGTTTCCTTGTTTTTCCCAGTTCCCCTTCCCGGGTGGGGAGGGGTCATCACGTGGGAGAATAATTGTCTAAACGACAATAAATTGTTGTGGGTTCCTCAACCCATAACACACATGCCACCAGCTGCATGGCCAACGTCATTGCTTCCTCTTGAGAACAGGGAAGTAGGACCTAATCCTCATTCAAGGAAAATCATCCCAGAAGGAACGGGGAAGACCATGGTCAAGCCCTCGTTGGTCTCCCCAGTGTCCCCCCCTGCTACAGCCTCCTGCCCTACGCGCCGTGCAGCAGGGAGGGCGATAATCTGCCTTTTCAAAGCCCTCTCCATTTCACACAAATCGCAGATTATGTGCCCAAATTGTGCCGTAGGGAGGTTGTCTGGTTGCTCAGCAACTGTGTTTGTACGGAACAGAGCTCGGGGCGATGGGCAGCTGCCTGCAAACAGGAAGGGAACGGGGTCGAGATTTGGAGAAAGCTATTTAGATGGAAGAGGAAGCGCTGCTTACCAAGACTAGGCAAACTCCAGTTTATTTTAGTTAATAAAAATCAGCAGTAAAGCGTTGCAGGAGGAGGGAAATACAGTGAAGTTTGCCAGCAGCAATGCTTTGAGTGGGAAAGTGTCATTTTGGCTTCCCTATTCCTCGTTGCTCCAATTAGTTGTGAAAGGGAGGGGAATAAACAGCGCGGGACGGTCCCAGACTGCTGTGGCAGCACAAGCGGCTGTGGCACGGGGGCTTGGCCCGTGTCAGCCAGGGAAGCGCAAAATGGGGCATGGTCCCTGCTCCCCCCGCCCCGGAGAGCTGCTGACACCGCGAGAAGATCTGCTGCTGCATCCTACAACCAAGGGCGGCACGTTCAAGAGAGAAAAAACGCTTTTGCAGATTCAGGAGTTCAGCTCTCTTGGGGACGTTAAACAAACAAAGAGGCCTTTGACTGCAGGAAGACGCTGCCCAGAATGTGCTGTTGTTTTGCTTCTCCCTTGCTGCTGGTGGCCCCCATAACCCACGTCTCCTGCTCACCAAGGGTATCCCTCCAAGTTACTGCCCTGGAAGTGGCAATTAGGCTGATCCTGGCATCACTTTATGGTTTACAGAATGTTCCCCTTAATTATTAAAGACAATATTTACAACCCATCACTCCAGATTCCCTTTCGAGCTGTTGCTGAGCTCCGAGCCCCTTCTCCAGCTGCCTGATCCTGACACCTCCATCTGCAGAGCAGCTCCTGTTGACCAGCACCCGCAGGAACATGATCTGTGCACCCATCAGATCAGAGCTAAATTCTTGTCTTTCCCACCTGTTCTTATCTTTCCAACCCAACCCCGGTCATTTTATGGTTCCCCTTTCTTCCATTTAAGTAGGAATTACGTGCAGTGGCTGCTGCTCTCCGTTATGTGGTGATGGATGTGCAAAAACATGAAGGAAGCACTCCTGATACTGTGGGATTTTTACTCTGAAGATGTGCCTTTTGAAGTCATAATATTTTAAAGCACATTTATAATATGTTTGCAATATGGGTAAAAAGATTACTTTAGTCTCCTGGCAAATGTAATTTTCCAGTAATTGGTGTTCTCCTACAGTATCTCATATACATGCACTAATCCCTCTCCTCCAGCCCTGCACGTATTTTTATCCTATGTTTTACTGAAGTAGGCTGCTGAACTTCCCCAGTTGCTCTGACTTTTAAAATCCCAGTAACTAACTCCTTGTAAAATCAGATTTCCACAAGGGCAGGGAGTTTCTATCTATCTGTTACACGCCCCGACATTCGGTTCTATGCCCATAGCACAATTTTCAGCTTTTCTACCATTTGCAAAGCTCCCAGCTCCCCGCTCCTCACTTGCAGCAGATTTTCTGAAAACAAGCTAATATTTTCCTAAAAGGATTCACCTTTGGGATAACAATGGTTTGGGGGGCGTGATGCACATATTCTAGAAGGTGAATTTATTTGTACTGTAATCACTATACGTCTATAATCTGCAAAATCAGAGTAACGTTGTAAGACCTGGTGAGACTTTGCTTGTACGTACAGTGTGGACACTTGTGATTAATGCATCTCTACTGTCTCTGCGCTGAGGAAGAGACCTTTCTTCTGCTCCTTGGCCAAACAGATGAGGTTTTGGCAGGTTTTGTGCGATTCTCTGTTCGAACTTCAGTCCCGCCGGGGCCTTTTTCTCCCAGCCTTACCTGTTCCAAGCCTGTGGCAGGAAATGGTAAATATCTGCTGAAAATTTAATTGGTTCATCAAAAGCTTTGGGGTATTGTATTAATAATTAATTCAACATGAGTCAACGTAACTCAACGTGGTCATGTTTCACGGAATAATAAAATACAGAAATGGTAAAAATCTAGTCGAATACCTATGTCCTCCTGCTGTCTGTGCAGGATTGCTCCATACAGGGTATATTTTTCTCCCCTGCATGTTTAACACTTGTTTTCCAGTACAATGGCTGATTGTAATACTTTGCATGCTATTTTTTATGTAAATGAGCAGTTTAATTTCTCTTGCAGAAACAAATCTCAGACCTCCTGTATTGTAAGTTCTATGTTTTCCCCAGTAGTAAAAACTCTAACACTGAGCTGAGTTTATTCTCCTCTCAGCACGGAGCCGGCACACAGGACCCTCACCTCCGCGGCACCTGGCAGTAAGTGCCGCCACACGTTAACATGCTCTGGCAAGAAACTGGAGGATGAAAGAAAGAAAAAAGGGGAAAAAGACAACCCAAGGAAATGAGAAGGTTCTGCATCCTATCATGATGGAAAATCATATCAGGAAATATTCCAAAACTCACTGGTGTGTCTTCACCCGTAGATGAGCTGCCCATCCACCTCGACACTTTAATTTCATACACCACCAGTTCCTTAGTGAACAAATACAAGGATGTTCTGGAGTCCAAACATCCGAGTATATTTTCTCCCACTTGCTTCACCCCAACATCATTATAATATACTGCCATGCCAAGAGTTAGGGCTGAAAGAGTTTTCTTTTGTTTAAAAGAAACTTTAAGTCATGGCTGCTCCTCGCTGCCCGCCGTCCCTCCCGGAGTGCCGGGAAGCCAGGGGAGGTGGAGGAATCCCATCCTTACACATCACCCAGCTACTGCTCCAAAGCAAAGTCTTCAAAGGCAATTATCTTCTGCTTTAATCTCCAGCAACCTCAGTTCAAAGGTCAGTGCCCAATAAATGAGATTTCTGCTCAATTGTCTAATCACCGTTAATCTTGTTAGAGTGATCTTCAGCTCCATCTGTTCTCCAACCTCTCTTACTTGCACTTTTCCCATTCCTTCCATCTTTCTTCCTCCTTTTCATTTCCTACGGCTTCTCCAAGCACATTTACATATCTTTTCCTTTTGCTAGATTTGGAATTCTCAACTCTTTTTTTTTTTTTTTTTTTAAACAAAACTACATTCCAAGTGCTTCCAGTTTCTGAATATCTCTTATTTAAGCTCCAACAAAATTGTATCGAAAATGCTATTTGTTTTCAAGTTGACTCCCTATATGTCCTACACCTCTGCTGAATTTTCAAGAGCTCTTTTTTTTTTCCTGTGTCCTTTGAATAACCCATTCTTAAACTCTAACTCAAAAGAACCCAGATACAGAAACTCGTTCGCCTTTCACCTTTCCTCTCCATTACGTTTCCCTCTCCATTAAGTTTTTCTTTTGTTTTGGCCACTGCTTCAATCTCAGTTATACTGACAGTCACTATTCACGCTCCTTTTCTTTTTTTTTTTCACCTCTCCTGATTTTATACTGCCACAGGTGTTTATGAGCTTGTCCTTAGTAAAAATAAGAAACTTCTCTCCAAAAAAAACCAAAAAAAAAGGGAGCAGAATTGTGCAGTGCACGCTCTTTCGGTTTCAATGGTGTTGATTCAGTCAATCGTCGATTGGGATTTTCTCCACTCCAGGAGGAAGAGATGCTTAAAGGGTAAAACAAAAAAGAAACCTTTGAAGCAGTGTGTAGAACAAAACTGGAAGTTTTGAATCCTCAGATATGTCATTTTTGTGTCAAATCGTAAAAATCCCAGGTATTATCCACCTGACAGTATACATGCATGTGTTTCTATATTTAGCAGCTGGGAGATAAGCTTAATAGCTAGCTTGCGTTTGCCATCAATAGGTCACGTGGCAGGCGTACGCATGGGACAATGCTCTGCTTCTACACCGCAAACTCCTCTTCCCTACTCCATTTCTTTTCAAAAAGATAATAAAAATCATAACTCAGATCTTAACTCACTTCCTTGAATGCCTGTCCTGCAAGTGTTCAAATTAAAGATATTTGGAGTTTCCTGCTGGCAGCTTTAGGGTTATTCTGTAGGAGGGAGGTGGGAAAAACAGTCTTAATTACCCTGAGACGGCGTATAAAATATTAACAACTAGCAATATCCTTCTATCACAAAGACACCAGTACCTGGTTCTCTTATTATTACATTCAGTTCAAAGGATTGAAATCCCTGTAATTCCTTTTCCCCCTGCCTCTGCTTTTCATGGAGGCAGGAGTGGGAGCGTGGGAGCCCCCTCCCTCAAGGCCAGACCTCTCCAAGCGGCTCTTCCACCACCGGCTCCATCACTCGCTGTGGACACTCCATTAGATATGGGGAGTAACAAAGCATGATCCTAGAGACATTTTCCTTCCCATTCTTTTCCTTCCCTCTTTTGTCTTCCTGGAATAGTTGTTTTCCTCAAAATTTTAAAGCTATGTTGTTTGTATCTAGCTAGTCTTCTTGCATAATGGTTTTCTTGGGATAAAAAAATATTAGTGAAGCCTCAGCTGCTCGCTCCTGAGAGATGCTGATCCATGGAAAGAGCACATGGCCACTTTCTGCAGTTTCCTTTCTCATCTCACCCAGGCTGTTTCCACACGATGCAGTGACGAGAGGTGTCATCGGGCCGGGCAGGCTTGGACAGCAGTTGGCCCAATACTGTACTGGGAAGATGAGAAGTGGATTTTGCTGCTTAAAGCCCTCATCTTGACACGAGCTGAGCAGGAGCTGTGGGACTGGAATACCCGGTAAGAGACGAGGAGCCTGGTCACTTCTCAGCAGGGAGGAGGCAGGACCTGTATGTTAACAGAAACCTGAAGGGTGCCAAAACCTTGTCTTTTGCTTTTCTACAAGCAGAATAACAACCACAATGAGATAAAAGCCCTGGGGAGATGCTGAGGCTGCTGCATACACGAGCCCCAACCCGCATCCATGTCAGGGTTTATGCATGCAGGGACAGGAGACCCCTCTGCTCTCCATCCTTCTTCCATCCTCTTCCCCAGTCCTGGTTAAAGAAAGAAGAAAAGCTGCTGACATCCATGTTGTCAAAATAGCATTGCATCCTCCTGATACACCGCTCGGCGCTACACAGGTGTGCTGGCTGGCTCATCGCTCTCATTAGGAAGAGCACATCGTTAACGCTCCCTGAGCTGGCAGGGACAGGATTTCACCCGTAACGCTTGTTGCGTTGAATTCAAGCCCTTCAGCAGCGATACCTTGCAATACAAATTCCCTTTCACTAACTAGGAAGATGAAGAAAGCCTTAATTAGGATGTCAAATTTCAGGAAAACACAGTAAAGGCCATTCAGCGTTGAGGTTTGGGTCTCTGTATAGCCAAACGCCAACCGCAGACACAACAGGTTGTGACTCTCACATCTTTTTATGAGCTGAAGCACAATTACAAAAGGGTCTTTGGGTGATCAGCTGCTGGCCAGAGGCTGCCTTCCCCGAGGAAATGTCAGACAGTTGAACAAAACAAAGCACCAAGGTCATAAAAAAAAAAATTCAAGGTGTGAAGTACTGGCTGACCGGTCACCAAGCACTGGTTTCTGACCTTGGAGGACAGTGGGTTTTACTGGCATCAGGTGCAGCATTTAGCTCATCTAAATGGGGAAAAAAATTCTCTGAAAATCACAAAAGACATTTCTATCATTATTTCAATGAGCATTATTTGGGTTTTTTTTTAGAAGGATGCTCCAGAAGAGGTAGTGTCTGAGTGGGCACAGAGAAGGGAAGGCTGACCTACTGTGGGTCCCACCATCGGACCTGCCACGGGATCTGCAGTAGGGCCCACTGGGGGACCCACCGTTGGGCTGACAATGGGGCCCATGATGAGACCTCCTGCAGAACCTGCTGGAGGACCCCCGCTGGGACCCCAGTGAAGCCTTCTGAGAAGGGCAAGCCAAGCGGCATGTCCTGGGACCCATCATTGGGCCTGCTGTGGGATGTGACAGACTTGGGGAGTGGGAGACCCAGAAAGGGTTGAGGCCATGGAAAAATGAGAGGCCCAAAGATAATCTATTTGCGAGGCCGAGCGGGTACCTTGTTCACTTAGAGCTGGAAGCACACCAGAGCCCTCAGATGGCAGAAAATAAGGACAACCAGGGTCGGTGAGAACAGCCAGGCTGGCACATCTGGGTACGGTTATGCGCTCCTTGGACACGCCATATGGGAAAACGCTGTTTGCTGTGATTAAATTTTTTCTCTTTTTTCCCTCTGTCTCCAAACTGTAGGTCAGAGCATACCCAGCGTTTTACTTTCTTGCCCCAAATGGCACATAAACATTGTAGTTTGAAGAGTTTTCTGCTTTAACCTTTTTGTTCAGGGGCCTCATAAAGGGAACAAGGTGCAGCATTGGGACGGGACCTTTCCTGCAACAGGGACAAAGGCCTGGGTTTGTGCTTTTTCACTCTTCTCTCTTGCTTTTAAAGTGCATTCCGCTCATGTTTACAACTATTTAGAGAAAAATACTCCATTTGCCCTAAGAGCTGGTTATGGGCTCGTAATCATGAAATAAAAAGCAGAATGATTTCATCCTGGCTATTGGTGATGGGCTCAGCCAGGCAGTAAAAAGGTCCCTGCGGTGCACGTGGGTTGAGCTGATGCAGAAGCGGAGGCGAAGGTTAAGGCAGTCCTGGAAGAGAAAAGGACCACTTAAACAAGGGATAGATGCAGAAGCTTTTGGAGAAGGGGGAGGTGAGAGCTCCTCCTCCAGACCCTGGCTCAGGTCAAGGATTTAGAAGCTGTGGGTGAAGCCTGGGCTGAAGCAGAGGAGCAGCCCCCGAGCGCACTCCTGCGCGGCTGAGAAAGGACAATTCCCATCGCTGCCAGTCCTACTGCAAGGGGAAGGGGCAGGGGAGGGAAAATGAGATATAATCAGATGAAAGATGCGATTACAGAGATTGCTGAGTTCCCTGACTAATTGTGAAAACCACATGGCCTGATTGCTGTACCGGAAAAAAAAAAAAAAAAAAGAAAAAAAAAGAAAGAAAGATGAATGCCGGCATCAATGCTTTGGAAGGAATTAGATGTATGGATGAGTGTATTATTAAATCTTACATGGATACTTTGCCCATTACAGCAATACATCTATGTCACAACTGAGCTGGAATACAAATTCTTGGGACACATCGCTACAGAAACCTTCAACAACAGCCAAGCAGAGGGATCAGCCGGCTCTGGAAAGCTGCAGAGCACAAAGCTCTGTGTCCTGACCTCTCATGGGCCTCACACTGTGCTAAATGTGCCTCCTGAGGTTCCAGCCCTGCAAGGAGTGGCCATCTCTTATCCCTAAGGCTCTCTTGTGGCCAATATGCATTAGTTACCCATTAGATCCACAGCCTCCAGATACCCTGTGTCCCACCATGGGGTGGTTTCTCACAGCATGCAGACACTGACACCCTGGGAAGGGGGTTTGGGGCACACACATCACCCCAAGTACAAATGCAGGGACCCCTGGCCCATCCTTCACCCCTTTCCCCCTTCCCTGTTCCTGGCTTGCGTTGCTGAGTCGGTGGCGAGGAGAGGTGGCAGCCTTGTCCCAAACCTCCTTGCAAGGCTTTGGGGTTCCAGAGCTGCCACCTCACTCCAGCCTCGCCATTCCCAGCCGTGTGCCAGCTCTCCCTGTCCCCTCCAAGCCTTTGGCACCGGGCATTCCAAAACTACTCCAAAAAAAAAAAAAAAAAAAAGTTTCTCCCAATCCCTTCCTTAAAACAGTGAGACAAACACTCAGAGGTGATGAAGCATCTATTATCGTGTTTGAAATGAAATTGGGGGCTCAGAGGGACCCTTGCACAGCCTACAACGTTCAACAGTGGACTTTAAAAGGCCATCAGCTCCTCAAAAAGCCAAACCCACTCAAAAGAAAAGCCTTTCCGAAGGCCACAATGGCAGCCGAGCGCCCCTCGGGTTGGCTCATCATCTGGTTTGAAAGTCAATATCAGTAAGGCCCCAATCCCGAAAAGTACTTACGCAAAGTACTTGGGGTTGAGCACCCGTTTTGTCAGGGCTGGGTGAGCATCACAGGCCCAACTGCGGCCTTTTAACATGGAAATGACATTTTTCTGTTATTCTAAATGGAGTTGGGATAACATTTCCCCGTGCCTGACTCCGCAAGCCGTAATAATGAAGAGTGGGAAGCGCTGAAATTTCCACTTTTCTTTTTTTCCTCTGTGGACGCAAAGGGGTCCAGCCTTTCCTCCACATCACCCCATGGCAAACGCGAGTGGTTTTGAGGGACTACAGCACAGGTCCCACCGAGACTCATTTGCCTTCAAAAGGCAGACTTTGGGACTACTCCACGGTCTGGGACCATTTCAGGCAAGGATTTCAGCTCCTTACCATCACACCTCTGCAGGGGGGGGGGGAAAAAGACCTTCTGGCATTTAACAGAATTTATCGGTTTCACCATGCCCCAGGTGGCCTCAGCGCTCAGCCCCACATGCTCAGACCTGGCTATCAGCCTTAAATCTATCCCACTCTGAACCGGGGGCCCATCTCTAGGTAAGGATGGCCCCAGAAATACCTTCTCAGCAAAACGTCAAGCTTCACCTCTCTCCGATAATACCTGCGTGCAAAGAAATTACATCAGAAATGACTTCCCTCAATCTCAGTAGAAGCACATTAGGAAAAACTTCCATTTCTAGGAAAAAGACTTGACAGCTGTGTTGAAATTACCTCTGGTAATTTTAACTGAGTGGAAGCTTTTATATTCGATTGCACCAAAAATGTAAAGCATGTCACTTATTAAGCTTTTATGTCTGACATTCAGTCTGGTACCTGACGACATCTTTCTAGCAATCTGGAGATCATGCAGCTAATGTACTTGGAAATGGTAGAATTAGGTATGGTGGAAAGTCATTAAATTCGGAATTAAATGGGCTCTCTTGGTTCTTGAGGGTAATCTTAAAAAAAAAAAAAAAGTGCCTGTGCAGAAGTCAAAAAACATCTCCCATATTAACTGTCTGAGCTTTCTTGTTCTTCCTTTAATAGCGACAATTAGTTGACTTGAGTATCACACCGGCTTCGCTGTGATCAAGGGGGGGGAACCTGCAGGCTCCCACAAAAATGAAGCATCGAGTCCTCCTCGCCGTTGGCACCAGCCAGAGCCCCCGTCTTTGTCTGAACATTTTTAGCCCCGTTTCAAAGGTTCAAAAAAAATGCCACGCAAGTGGTGTGATGCTCTGGCAAGCCAAGCTATTTTCTACCCAAGGCTTTTTAAGTGAGAAACATCTAACAGTACATCATAAGGCTGCCTTTAAGGGGCAATTGCAGGGAGGGGCAAAAATCGCACTTAGACTAGTCTATTAAAACCCACATAAAAATAAAAATACAAAAATAGCTGAAGGACAAAGGCCTGGAAAGTGTTTAGGCCAAATTAAACAGCCTAGAAATGCTTGAAAGAGTGTTGCCATGGTTTCGTACGCCAGCAGGATGCTATGCCATCTATACTCCGCGATTCTTCCCTGGGATCTGGGAATCCCAGCCCCATAGAGGGTGATGGGCGTGAGATGGAGGGGCTGGTTCCTCACCCCCATGGCTCAGCCCAGCGCTCCCGTTGCACACCTGGGCATGTTTCCAGCATCAACCTACCTGGGCAGACTCCCACGGCATCCACTCCTCTGCAGGAGCCTGATGGGTGACCACACGCTGTTAGAGGTGTACGTGCCACAAGATGAACCCCCCCAGATGCCTCCACTCGCCACTCTGGGACTCTCCGATCACCCATGCTCTGGCACTAGGAAGCAGCGTCGGTGGCTTGTAGAGCTCGTTGGAAAATCTTGGTTCCCACCTTACGGCTGTGCTCACCCGAGCATACGTGTCCCGCGATTCATTAACGTGGTAACGATCGCTGAGCGAACATTAACGGTCTTTGTGCGAGTATAAAATGATGTATCGCTGCCAAATATCTGGTTGCGGTTTAACAGCTTCAACTCTAAAGGTAAGCACTGCGGAGGAAAATATAAATGCGTTATTAAAGAAAAAAAACAAAACCCTCTCAAAATAAACCTTGAAGAACAATAAAAACAAACCGGCTACAATATAAACATGCCCTTTTGTGCCGCTCTGCTGTAGCACAGACCGCAGAACAGATGGGCTATAAGATCACCCACGGACCAGTGGTTCCTGTACGGGCTAACGGTAACCGGAGATGGGGAATAGCGAGACGTGGTTTCCTTTACTGTTGCTACCATGGGCTCCTTCTGCGTTTCACGCGGCTCTCGCCCCCATAAGGAGGGCTCCAAACCACCAACCACCCTCATTAACAGCGCAGGCAATCAAAACAGACGCATCCTGACCAAGAGAGGGAGAACAGGCGAGTCGGCTGTACCTGAGCACAACCGCGGGACCTGCTGGAAACCCCACTCCTGAAGTTATTCGGCTGAAGTGCACGGTGATGGGCACAAAGGCTGCGTCCCCGTGCCCTGTGCCAGCCCAGCCGTCTGCGGGGCGCCCGCAGTGCCCTGGCGGGGAGACGCCGGGCACATCTGGGAGGAGGCAGCCTCATAAAACCTGCTTTGATTTGTTTAATGAGCTGCCTAGTGACAAAGATGAAAGAAAGGAGCGCGGCAGCTAACGAACTTGGGAAGTGCCATTAATGTTGTTTTCTAGCACTTCTTGATGGAAAAAAAGCTATGTTTTTTGACTTTATACACGAGCTTACTATCTGCAGGCTCTGTAAAGCAGGGGGTCCCAAAGCCCTGGGATACCATGTCGGGAAGGGTACCCAGAGGACGTGGTGTCCCAGGCGTATCCATCCATCCTCCTGCCTCCCACCCGCAAAGTCCTGTAGCACAGGTACTGGTGGAGGTCCTGCAGCACCACCATCCGCAGCGGGGAAGGGGCCAAGAGGGAGAGCCTGTTGGTTACATCGTTAGCTGCCATCCAATTAATCGAAATAACAGTTATAAAAACGACATTATAGAGCTGAGATGGGCCATCCCCGATTTCCCCAATCGCTACAGACCCTACGATGCAGTTCAAACAGAAAAATCCGGATAGATGTACAAGCCTCCACACCCTTGCAGGTCCCCTTCATAACCTGGCAGCCTCCACGTCCCCATTGCCAAGGCGAGCAACGGCTGAAATCCAGACTTAAAAAAGGGCCCCGCACCAGAGCGGTGATGCTCAGGGACCCTGGGGCTCCAGCCGCTCACCCCGAAATGCCAGGGGGTCTCATTAGCCCTTTTCCACGCTCTCTGGAAGCCGAACAAATCCCCTGGATCCCGTGGCAGGAGAGGGCGGCATAACGAGCTCTGCGTGCGAGGCTCCGCGAAGCTGCCGACGGCTGCAGAGGTAATTTAAACGGTGTACGTTTGAAGTGCAGTTCACATTTAAGTACCAGTGGGTAGTAAAATACTTCTAATTATTCCCATGTCCCTAAGTTTTCGCACCTCCATTTTTTTTCTTATACTCAATTCCCCTGCTTTCTTTTTTGGACTTAATTCTTTTTTCAGGCAAAGAAGAGCAGAAGCACGGTTTGTTACACCAAATAAACTGACATGCTCTGCCATTTGGCTACCAAATATGCGGGTTTTGGGAATGGCACATACAGCACACTGCATAAAAACACGTTTTCACAAGGGACCACCTCAGACACAGCAGTTCCTTTCCCTAAACAAAAAGAAGTCGTGTTTGCTAAGTCAGTTTTACTTCTTTGGCTAGGCAGAAGGCTTCAAAATTCTTCGTTTCTTTTCAATTTCGACAATTTTCACACAGCATTTTCCAGCTCCGTGAACTGCCCAAAGCACAAGCTGCAAAAGCAGAGAGCTGACTACGGATGGCAGAAAAAGTCTGAAGGTGAACCTGAAAACCCCGCAGCACCCGGTGAATTTGTCCCCAGGCGTCCCCTGCTCGCGCTCAGCCGCCTTCAGCACCAGCGCAACGCGGTTTTCTGCCTCTCACACCATTATCGTGAGCCACAACAATCCTCTGCTCTTTTTCTTAAGGCACCGACTTCAAACCCTGCAAACGCACGAGGTCCTCAGCCGTCGTTATTTTCATTATTTCCAATTATTTTCATTTTCAGGCTTTTTAATCCGCTTTTCAGTTAAAGGGCTGGAAATACGCACCTGCAAAAGGCAGAGAGCTCGACATGGAGGGGTTTAGGAATAAAACCATGGCGTGGAGCCTCTCGTCCCATGCTTCCTGAATGCTGGAGGCTGACAAAGTGTTAATATTTCTTTGGCCTGACCTTAGTGCGTTATCGTCAATTTTTATTCTGCTATTGAATGCGTAGCCTCGGGCAAGCATTTGCCCTCTTTGCCTCAATTTTTCAATCTATGAAATAACAGCGAAATTACAATGGTTTGACAGGAATGAAAACACATGACATTTATACTCATTTTACATAATGCTTACTTTTCAAAAAATGGATGCATTGCCTCAAATTTCCCATTAAGGCAGTGGACTATCATGGAAATGTATCTCCAGAGGCAAAGAGAAATAGTATAAAGTTCATGGCAGGTGGGACCACAACTTCACGGCGTGAGGCTGTAGCCAACCCCCTGCTCCTGAGGAAAACCAAATCACATTATACCAGGAGCCCGACCGAACCAAAGAACATTATCGCTTCAGCTATTCAAAATTTCCTAAGGTGCCATAAACACATTTATATGAATGATTTTAGACTAGATAGATGTCTTAATATTTAAGATGTCAGATGGAGTAATATGTAAGTAATTATGTTTTGCCTTTCATTCCGTCTTTGTCAGGGGTATAGACTGATGGCCCTGGAGATTGAAGGCTTCTGTCTAGATAGTGAAAATACTCGTTTTTAATGCAACGAGCGCAAGCTTTCCCTGCCACGCTTTCCCAAAGGGGCCAAAAGCGGGACCGATCTGTTCAGCCGTGGTTGAACCTTGCCCAGAAGAAGAGAGTTCTCCCAGATTTGCTTGAGCCAAGGGCGTTGGGCTGCTCCAGTGGGAAACTACTGATAAATGGACCCAGAAACAGAGGTGAGGAAGATGATTTTGAGCGAGGTCTCCACAGGGAGTGAAGGAGGTACTGGTGGAGATGCCGGGTCAATCCACACCAGAGGCGAATGACAGCATGAGAGCCTTCCTGCTTGGCCAAACATGACCGAGCCCTGAGGATTCACATAAGACCTCGCTTTTGGGAAGGCGGCTGGATCCCTGGCGATCTGCGTCCTCCTGGGAGATGCGCCCCGTCATCGCACAGCCTGGACTGGCACAAGCCGCTGAAGGGCAGACCTTTTTCAAATCGCTCTACCAGTTTTCCCTGTGTTTGATACAGACCTGCGTTGGTGCCCACCAAAATCCACGCATCTCAGGACAGAGGATGAAGTCCCAGCTCCTTTTGAGGTGATGGGAAGCTGGGGCTGACCCCAGCAGCAGGGACTTGTGCTCCCGATCTGCTGCTGTTCCCATGCTCCAGCCACGCCTGTATTTATCACCTATTCATACAACAGCACAAATTCACGTATAAATTCAGCGCAGAACGCCATTCATCCCCTGGCCATTAGCAGCGTTGCACATGAGCGTGCAAACCAGGTTCACAACAGCAGGACTGCTAATATCTACTCACCGACGCAACCATTAAGACGAACGACCATCACAATTTTATCTGTTCCCTTTTAGCCGTTGCCAGCCCGGTACGGTTGTGAAGAATCTGCAACTTAGCAGCAATATTTGACAACCCTGCTTTATTTTGCCCAGCTTCCCTATTAAAGAGCGCCAGTTATTTGCAAAGTAATTTGGGAAAATGTGAATATGCCACCTGAAGGGAATGAAACCGTTTCTCAAATTCCCATGCCCACTCCAGACCTGCAAAAATTAATTCATCTTGTGAAAAAAAAAACAAAAAAACAAACAAACCAAAAAAAAGTTTCATTGATCTGCATGATATAAAAATGTGTTTCTTCCAGAAACTCAGAAACACACTTCTCTCTGCTTTTTCCTTCCCTGATGGGGTTATTTTGCCCGGTTGCCCCCTCCTGGCAGAGCCCATTCCAGGTGTCAGCGTTACCTGGTTGAATTACCAACAATCCACAGTAAATATTTAAGAGGAAAAACTCCACAGCATGATGAGCAGACTTTTGCAAGCTGGCACGATAACAGTAGGAGAAACAAAACCCTCTAAGAAATACCAGTAAGAATTATCAAAGGGTCTTTGGGTCTCACGTGCCAGAGCTGCAGCTACAACTGCGCGCAGGCATGGCGTTTTGCTGATCTTGAGGCTCATTAGTGGAAACACAGCTGTTTTCTCCAGGAAATTGTCAGCCTCTTGATGTAATACCGCCTTGGTGGGGGGAAGCTGTTTTAATTACCACCTGGAAATAGACAGCAAGTGTTTGCAAGTTGCAATAGGCTCTCCCCTGGGGAAGAACACAGAGCTTTAACCCTTTAGTGCTGTGACCCAGGTATTCATTTACTTCTGCTTGTGTTTGCACAAAGCCTGGGAGTGGTGATGGATATGCCTTGGGACTGGCTGACACAGAAGCAGCAGAAATGTCAGTTGACACGAAGATATGAGCTGAAGAGCTGATGGGCTCAGGCTGAGGTGCTGAGCAAACCGAGCGCAGCTGACTTGCAAGGCCTCTGGCGTGCTCATTTTTAACGTTTTGGCTTAGTGGCACTCTCAGCTCGCAGTATTTGTCACTGAGCAAAACGGGTCAGGAGCATGAAAACCTGATTGGGAAGGTCTCTATCAGATACCAGGGCAGTTGCTCTGCCCCTCTCTGGGGAGACCCCCCTGCAGCGCTGCCTCCAGCTCTGGGGCACCAACAGCAGAAGGACACGGAGCTGTTGGAGCGGGGCCAGAGGAGGCCCCGGAGATGCTGGGAGGGCTGGAGCCCCTCTGCTGTGGGGACAGGCTGAGAGAGCTGGGGGGGTTCAGCCTGGAGAAGAGAAGGCTCCGGGGAGACCTTCCAGCCCCTGCCAGGCCCTCAAGGGGCTCCAGGAAAGCTGGGGAGGGACTCTGGAGCAGGGAGGGGAGCCATGGGCCGAGGGGGAAGGGTTTTACACTGACAGGGGGGAGACTGAGATGAGATGTGGGGAAGAAATTGTTTGCTGTGAGGGGGGTGAGCCCCTGGCCCAGGTTGCCCAGAGAAGCTGTGGCTGCCCCATCCCTGGAGGGGTTCAAGGCCAGGTTGGACGGGGCTTGGAGCAACCTGGGCTGGTGGGAGGTGTCCCTGCCCAGGGCAGGGGGTGGCACTGGGTGGGCTTTAAGGTCCCTTCCAACCCAAACCATTCTATGATTCTTGAGGATCTCTTATTTGATTAGATATTCAATATGTGATTGCTATGACAGTACTGCAAGTCTGGAGGCTCTTCAGGGTTACCCACGTTAAAAAGCTGAGAACATAACAAAAAAAGCTAAAAATGTAACCCAGGCCCCAAATCAGCAAGACTTTAAATACCTTCTGAGGCTGATGCCATTGCACACTGAGCTCAGCACTGTGAGTGTCTGGTACCTAAACATCTACAGCCAGCAAAGAGGAGGGGTGCTGTGAAAGCTGGCCTTGTTTCCGCACCATCACTGCTGTGCGCTCCAGAAAGCCAAGCAGAGCTCTGGGGCGGTTCATGTGCTTTAACAGGAATGCAAAGTGGTGTGGGAAGAAGGCGAGGGAGCCAAGCAGCTGGCTTCAATTAATCATCAGCTCTCTTGGAGGCTGGGAGGATGACTCTGGAGGGGTGAAGACCAGACCTCATTGGCTGTGGAGAGGCACCGAGGGGAGGTGGGTGGTGTGGGCAACCTGCGGTGTGTTGGGGACAACCTCGGCGTGCGTTGGTTGGGCACGTTGGGGAGCGGCGATGGGGGGCAGAGGGACAGCTCTGCAGATAGTGTTGAGCCAACAACTAGATAAATACAGTTATTTTGGGTTTGACTTCAGGAGAGTTTGTGAGGGGGGGTTGACAACTGTAGTTTTATAAATGCTGTTATTTTCTGGATTTTCTTAGTCGTTCCATCTTCAAGTTCTCTTCTGTTCCTTTCCTCCATAGCTAATTCACCCTCATTTGCTCTCGGGGGCTCTGCTCGCAGTGGGATAGCTGGTGTCGCTGAGCTCCAACAGCTCCACGTGTGGGGAAAAATCCTCCAGCTGCCACCAAGAACAGCATTTGCGACCGTGTTTTTAAGTGTGTTTTTGGAAGCACAGGTAAAACCTTCCCTATGTCAGACTGCGCTCCCAGTTCCTGTCCCTTTTGCATCTAAATGAGACCCCACCCCTGAAGGAACATCTCTCCTCCATGTAAATGACACTGCGCTTCCCCGAAGGCCTGTCTCTACCCTGCGTAAATAAAATCGCAGCCCCCTCCAGGCCTGTCAGTGCGAGGCATTAATGAGCCTGCAAAATCGTTTCTTCTCTCATTTGGTTTGGCAGTGCAGATGCTTCAGTCTCTCAATGTGTTATTCAGAAAGTTTGGAAAATGTAAAGTATGCCTGAGAGAAATGCCAAATCCCTTAACGCACGGGGGAAGCGTTCGGGTGACTTCGAGGGGGAAAAGCACTCTCAGTGGTGTTTACTGGGTGCATTAACATTTTCCAGTTGTTAAGAACTGGCTGTATCTGCTAATAAACAGAAGCACTCAGACAATGGTAAAAATGGCGAGTTTCTGCGAATTAAGGCCCTACGTGCAGGCCAGGCAGGACACATCTATTTGCAACACCGAGATGTTGCTTTTATTACAACGCTAGGAAAGACTTGCCAGAAGCCATGCCGAAGTGGATGGATTTTGGTTTGGGTTTTTTTTTTTGTTTGTTTGGGTTTTTTTATTATTTTTATTTTGTTTTGTTTTTTAAAGTGTGCCTGAACTGAAAGTCAAACCCTTGGATATGTACCACCACTGCCCCCTGACTTCAGTGCCAGCCGCTCCAAGAGATGGGATGGGTGATTCCTATGTGCAGGAAGGGTTAAATTCCCGAGTGCAGCGGTGGTCTCATTGAGCTGGTGTTTCTCCTCCAAAGCCCTTGTACTTGGTGGGATCTGGAGGAGACCAGGAGCCCCAGAGCAGTGCAGGTAAGCTGGAATCCAAGCGCAGCTTTCCACAGCAGGTCCTCACCTCCGGGGAACAGGGCTTAGCGGGGAGCATCACCCCCAGAGAGCAGAACTGCTGGCTTTCGCCTTCTCTTCTTTCTGGTCACTCCCTGTGTCTCAGAGTAGTGGTAATGGGGTGGTCACCCCCCACAGGTGAGCACCAAGGTGATCCTCCCTGCATGGTGTCACGTTGTGCTCACCTGGTTCAGGGCTCTGCAGCCTGAAGTAATGATGTTTAATAAGGGATTAACTACAGCAGCGCTTGGGCTTCTGGTCATCTAATCCATCCGTAATTTCAGTGCAGAATCAGTGAAGTGCTCTATTTCCTTACCCATTTTTATATAACCTTTAAAGAAGGTGATGTAAGAGAACCTCCTGAGTGATGAAGGACTGGAAGAGACCACTCCCAACATCTGCTCCAGGCAAACGTGACCTGAGCTCCAATTCCACCAGCTAAGGGACAGAGCAGGACCTGCTTCTAGCATCTCCTCCTTCCCAGGCTGCCGTTGGGCAGGACCCCAGCGGAGACTTTGGGATTTCAGCTCCAAAGCATCTGGCTCCCTCTTGTGCTCCCTGTGTTTATGGCAGGAGAAGTCGATGGGACAAAGTCCAGCTGGTGGAACCCTCTAGGGAAGGTGGCCCCTGCTCATCTCCTCATGTCCAGCCCAAGAAGTAGATCACATCAGTAGCTGTTGGTCAGGACCTGACCTGATATGGACCGTCTCCGTGTTCTGGCACCCTTGAGTTTGCCAGGAAATATCAAGCTGTTCCTGGAGCACAGCTACGGAACAGGGTGTGCAGCCCCATATGCACTACGCACAGCCTGCTGCTTATAGCTTGATCGGGGATGAGTTGTGACTGTCAGCCATGGCTTCCACCTTGGAGAAAATCCCCCCTTCTTCTGCGCGATTCGGTCCCAGCGACAGCACTGCCATCTGTACGTACCGCGCTCGGCATGCCATGTGTTCCCTCCTCCATGGTGTCAGGGATTTAAGGAGTATGTAACGATTTCACCTGTACAAAGATAACAGAACTTTGTTTTTTCCAGTATTTTATACAGCTGGGTTTTTTTGGTAAAGTACTCTGTGTAGCAGGTCCTGATCCATACTGCTTCTGTCACAAAGGTGGTAACAATAACGAGTGGGGAAATCCACCTGAAAAATGGCCTTAATGCAATGCTCCAGCAGCAGTGGCCGCTGCCATTAGAGGTAGTATTTCTTCTTAACGGAGTTACTTTTGGAAGGTTTCTTTAAAGGTCATTAATGGGTGTCAGGGGACAAAGGAAAGCTGTGTTAGGCGAAGGAGAAAAAGGGACTTGTTTTCCAGCAGATGTTCTGCAACTTTATAGCTAAGGAAAAAGTAAGTACAACCAGGCCAGGTTCTGTCAGTTCTGAATTGTTGTGCAGTTTTGACTCAATTTTTCTGTTTTGTCGTGTTTTTTAAATGAATAATTAAAATTAATTATGAATTATTCTTTTTCTCTTAGCCAAATTGTCTGTTTATCTTCAGCAGTCTGCTGCAGAAATCAGGGAAGACTCCCATCCTCTACTGCTAGGTGAAAATGGTAAAGCAGCTACATGTGATTTCACTATGCTCTTAGTTTAAAAGAGAGGGATGGAAAAGGTCCTTTCATCAGTAACTGCAGTAGATTGAAAGGCAGAAGCCCAAAGGACAAGAAATGAGTTATTTTGAATTAAATTGGACAGAAGCCACGTATCCCGTAAACACCCACACACCGCACAATGCGAGGGAAGAAGTCACCGCAGAAATGTTGTGCAATGGAGAAGGAATTTCCCCTGCGTGAGCTCGGCCCTCCTCTACAGCTGCTTTTCTCTTGCACAAGATGCGCAACAAAACAGGACCGTGTGTGTTTGTTTATGGGAGCCTCCCGAGAGCCGAAGGGGAGCCAAGCAAAGAGCCTCGGCTCCTCCGGAGACACAGACTGCAGAGCTCCTCTCCTCTCAGCCCCATCTCACCCCTGTGGGCTGCAGGTACCGACTCACCCACCACCCCACGCTCGCCCTCCGTCCTCGGCTCACGGCTTACGGCTGTTTTCATCTGTGTTTTATGGTTCTGCGTCTCCAGCGTGGCCGGATGAAGACATAAGCCTAAAAACTGTCTTAGAGAATAAATCATTTGCTCGTAATGCTGTTTATTTTTCCTGCGCATCATGTTGTTGTTGTTGTTGTTGTTGTTGTTGTTTTTTTAAATAAGAGACACGGCTTCCAGAAGTAGCAAGAAAATGTCGCTCTGGCATCGCAGTCTTTCAGGAGACCTGCCAGGTCTTTTGTAGGATGTGCTTTTTTTTAAGAAACGCTCAGAGAAAGTCTCAATGCAACTCGAAGGTGGCAGAAGCAGTTTGGATGACAACAATTAAGCCCATGGGAAGGGCTTTTTTTCCTACTGGAACAACCTCCTCCTTGCAGGAATCGAATTAACCTTTTACATTTCATTAGTTGCACAGGTACAACAGGGAGTACAGGGGGTTTTGTCCCCCACTTTGCCCCACCAGAGCAGCGCTTTGTGCCAGTGATAGCAAAAGGACTTAAGTAAGTCTTTCTTCCTCCATCCCCTCTGGTCAACAAGGAGATTGCTTTTGCCTCCAAAATATACACTATTTTCCTGATAAGGGATGTCAAATTGTTTCTTGAATCCTCAGGCTGTCAGGCGACAGAAAAAGGTGTTTACCCCACTGACCGTAGTGGGGGAGAACCAGGAACTGGGCTCAGGTTCTGCTGCTATTTGTGACTTTTAAAATTTTTTTTATTTTTTAGGCTTTGTCAGTAGGAGTTGCGCCTGAAGTCAAAATTAGGCTTAGTATTTTTACAACGTGAACTGTTACGTATTCCCTTCTGGTGAAGGGCAGCAAGCGTCGGCACAGCAATAAGGACAAATATTTTGTTGAGGTCCCACGAGCAAGTTCTCTATTCAAAATTAAAAGTGCAAACCCAACGCTGAGAATACTGAGTCAGCACCACTAGTTTAGATCTAGGAAAAACATCCGATACGGTTTCCCGGATATTTTCCAATATACACAAATACTAAATGCCTTTGTCAAGTGGAGTTTAATAGATACAGCAGTGCTTTGCTTGCCATAAAAATGACTGTGAGAATAAGAGCTGGCAAGTCTCTTACAAGACCTAAGACCGATTTGTTTTGTTGTATTTGTTTAAGTATTCATGGTAATGACAAAACCGGACTTTCATTTTCTCCTAAACATCTATTGTTTTCCGTGGTATCTGCATCATGAAGGAAGGAACAAATGCCTGTTTTGCTTATGATATTATTCTCCTGAAACGCTGTTTATGTTTTACAGCAAACGCTGGTCTATCCTGGTGGACCACAGCTTTTTTTTTTCCTGCTGCTGGGGTTAAATCTTAGAGTAGCTCTATCAGTCGCAGGCCGTAGGAGGAACAGCCTCTCTACTATCACTAGGAAAGACCCTGCCCTCGCACAGCCACAAGGAACCATCAGAGGTGACAAAGGTGGCACGTTCCTGACCAAGGCTGCTGCAAATCCAATGTGAAAAACCAGCCCCATAAAGCCTGGAGCGTAACAGCAGCTACTATTTGCTCATCTACCCCGGATCCAGATCCCTGTTTACTAGGCACTCCATAAAACACAAACCAACCAACGCAAAGCTCTTTTTTGTCTAAAGAAATGACATTCTTAGTACGAGACCACAGACGGCAGATGGGAGAGCACAGGGAAACAATGAACCACCACTGGCTGGGGGCGAGAAACGGCCCCAGCACTCAGCAGCCAAGCACTGCCACGGACGTGGTGGCAAAGGGGCGTTCAGCAAGTGAATCAGAAGAGCTGCTGCAACTGAACCAGGATTCAACAATGAAATTTTATCCAACTGTGATGTTTTCAAGATTTTCAGGTTTTGACTGAAAAGCACTCTGTGAAAACCACTTACTTGCCAGGCAATGAGACTTGAGTGACACCTGTACCACTGCTGCAAGCTCTTCTGTGGTCAAACTTGACTCAAAAAGTGACACTCAGCCAGTAGTAACCAGTCAGGACTCAAACTGACACCAGTGCCACTGGTTTACCAGCCTAGCCCTAAACATTTATTGACGTGAACAGGAAATACTCATGCTATGAATCGGAAAGAAATGGGGCTCTTCAGGAAAGAAAAGGGAAGACCAATCCGGACACTAGTGAAGAGCAGTAATTTCATTAAAGGATTATCCTTCGTAGAGGATTTTCTCTTTTACAAGGTTGAAAAACTTCCCATCTTTGCTTAAGCCCTGTGGGGAGCACCCAAAAGAGGCCAGCGCTAGAGGGGAGCACAAGAGGGGCTCTTCCAGGGCCTGACCCCAGGCACCCATCTTCAGCCCCATCTCCGACACGCTCGGTGAACTGATGAGCTGCCCAGGAACTTGGAAGAGATTAATTCTTTAAATACTACTCCCCCCACTTCCAATTCAGCAAAGTGCTTAAGCTCATCATCTTCCCATTTTGACAGTGTATTTTAATACAGAGCACTGGCACTAGTTTAACAATTTTATCTTTCACTAGCATAATTGCAATGGCTAATCAGTCCTGAAAAGAAAATGCCTAAAGCATTTCTTAGGCTTTAGGTTTGGGATTCTAACCAAAAGAACACGGACACGATATTTTGTATAACTAATTTCTTTAATGGCATAAAAAAATAAAACTTTTCCTGCACATAAGACAAAAGAGCTAGTGCTCGCAATGTTTCGACAAAGTATCCTGAACACACTGATATCATAAAGTAAGTTATTTTCTAAATTCGTTTTATAAAAAGCCTAAATTAGGATGGCCATTTAGACCCTTGTAATGGATATATAAACAGACTTGCATAAACTGAATCTGATTCAGAAGTCTAAATGTCCCAAGATTGTCCCATCAAAACTTTGGATATACTTTCATGTCTAAATAACACACTGTCAAGGGATGCTGCAAATGCCGTTACAGCTGCAAAAAACCCCATTACTGCTCTTATGAAAACAAACTCACTTATTTTCTACTGTCAAGAACTTCCAATGCCATCTTCTAAGGTCTTTCTCAGGACATGACAAGCCTGTAAATTTAATAAAACATTCCATCCCCTCAAGTGTCAAAGCTCTATCTTTGTCATGCATCCCAATGACGAGAACTTCCTTCTGCCGATTAAAGGCAACAGAAAAAGGCCACTATTCCTGTTTGCAGCAGTCATCTCCCAGCACAAAGAAACACAACTCAACTTCAACGCAGTATGTCATAGCAGACTGGCTCGCCCAGCTTTGTCAGTCTGAATTCTTATGCTAATGAGAACTATTAAAAAAAATCCTCTTTTCTTACCATATGCTCCCTGACAGCAAGATGAAATGAGTATGTGTGTGCCCAGAACGCAGCTAACAAAAGGAAAAAGGTGGCTATATCTGGACAGAGGAGGCCTAACTTCTTTGGCCTCTAAGCTCACGAGAGATACAGAGATCGTTTGTTTCCTGTTCTGAAGTTAATCTGGAATTTCGGGGGAATTGGCTTGTTCACCCTCATATGCAGACTTCCCCTTCCCAGCCCGTGAGCGGGAGGAATGTGAAAGAGCTGCAGGGACACAGAGGTGCACAGGTTGCACCAGTACGGTCTGTGTGAGAAGCACAATGTGTTAAAAAGCATGAACACTAACTTCCTACCTGGTTTGAAGCCGGCTCTGAATCTTATTGCTCACTTCCTTTATAAATTCAAAAATCTCAGAAGAATTTCCTACAATATCAACGTGAGTATCGTAAGAAATGATCAAAACATGAGGGTAATGGGGTTTTAGACTTTCACATGCCCGTTTATATCTCCGCTTTTCATCTCCAGTTTGTTCCTCAAAGTAAATCCTTTCTTTACGTAAAGCATTATGGAGTTTGAGAGACCGATTTTCAATTTTCTCTTTGACTCTTAGTACCTGTTCAGCATCAGACCTACTTCCAGCTTTCCCAATATACACTGTAGTTATATCACCATCAGTAATGTTCGAAATTACAACATCATCATTTACTAGGAATGTCCTGGGATAAAAGTACTTCATGTAGTGATATATATCTGTGTCAAGAACAACCACTTGTTTTTCGCCATCCGCATCATAAACGAAATTACTTGTCTCTGTGGTAAGTCTGTGTTGCTGTAGCCTCCTCCTTGGTCTCTGACGGGACTTACTTTCTTCTCCTTTGTCCTTCTCTGAAAGGGATTTTGCTTTTAGTAAGAGAGAGTCTCTTAGCAATTTGATTGCTGGAAATGACCCTTGAACAGAAATATGCCCATTGGATTGCAAAGGACCAAAGCTCAAAGCTGTGCTCTTCTTTTTAAGTTCTTGTATCAGATCTTCTAAAACAAACTGATCTTTGAAAATAGACATATTGAGGATAGACGTGACAGAGCTGAAGACCTAGAATTTTGAATTAGAGAAGTTACGTAATGGTTAACATAGCAATGGAAGTACAACTAGGTAAATTCTGAATGCGCTTACGTGTTCACAGTAACGGGTTACTTTCAGCGGATAGTATCTGGACAACCTCTTGTCTTCTAGTCGATGTTCATCCTTCTTTAGAACACTCTCTACAACTAAAGAGAAAGCCAGATTCACTGGTTGCACAGTAAGATAATGTGGTTTTCTCTTGATGTTTTCCCTAACAATTTCCATACATACATGCAGGCAATTCAATACTCTTGCCTAATATTTTATGTATTAGTCAAATTGTGGAGAGAGAGACAGAAGCCTGTCTTCTTAGAACACTAATTGGCAGAGATTTATTTTCAAAGACCTGACTACAAAAATCGTATCTGTTACGTATGATATAAATTTATTCCTAAAAACAAACATAAGAAACGTTTTACACAAATCCTGTTCAGGGTCATGTCTTCACTGAACAGAAATAAAAACCTAAAGCTTTGACTGACTAAAAGCGAGGTGTTAGTCTCCCCTCCCAGTTTTATAAAATCCTAGTACCAGTAAACCATTTAAAATTATTTGGTTTAGAGCTAACATTCTAGGGCTAATTCTTTGGGAAACAGCTACATTTCATGTATTAATCTAAATACCTTCTTGATCTTCAAAAGTTACATATGCAACTCCTTTTTCCATTGTTGGATACAGTACTTCTTCCACATCTCCCCCGTTATTCTTGGACATTTGGAAGTGAATCACCAGTATGTCAGTCATGACATCATCATGCAGAAGGCCATCTGGAACACCAGTGATGACAACCGTCCTTGCTGATTTAGCAGCTTGTCCTGTCGCCTGCGCAGAGACATGGCACAATGTAAACGCGGGGAGTACCGGTGAGCTCCCGTTAAGGTTACCCCGATTCACCCAGATCACTGAAGTGACTCCCCTTCCCTTTGCACAGTGAACATGCACATTTAGTAGGTAATTAAGAAGACTGCTGAATCAGATGTTTGTGAATGCCAGGCTCCCTCAGGCACCTTTCCATTACGCTGCAGTAAAAAATGGCCTGGCTCTTAAGTGTAATTTACACTCTCTCAGTATCTTCTTTTCTTAAGGCAGTAAAAATTACAGCTAAATTTAACAGCTTCTCAAATGAAAGGTCCGGTGTCACACTGATAAGGTTGTTTTCTCTGATTCTAATATTCAAAATTTGAAGAGAATGAAAAATTGTAATTGCATGTACTGTTCAGTAAGGATTGTCTGTTCAGAGCGGAAGGGTCAGATTCAGACTGTCCTTACTTGTTAAATTGATGAGAGCTGGGATCTGGGGTTGTGCTCTGACTCATCTCTCTCCACTTACTGAATGGATAACCTTGTTAAATTGGAAGAACATAATCCCAGTCATTTGCGACTCGCAGTGCATATAACAACTAACTACACATGATTTTCATCAGAGACAAACCTCCCAATGCTGCAAACATGAAATCCATCCTAAATAGGCTTTGCATCCATGTCTTGTTAAGGAAAGCATATTTTTTCTCCATTCTTATTACACAGACATAAACAGTAACATTTCACTGGGAATATCACAGCAGAATTACTGTAAATGATGGAACACTGAGTACATTTTGTAACAGTTCATTGACTTTTTGGAGGAAAGAAAACAATTTGGTATGTCTGCATGGCGGCGTTCATGGGAGCGAACTGCCAGTAACTTCACACCGACTGTACTTGAGGCCAGACACTCCATCTACATTCTTTAGACTTCTTTACAAAGTTTCTTCTGGACCTGGGCTACATAAAACATTAGGGCCAGCAGAGCAATCACAAAGCCTGCAGAATGTGCCGCTGGGGGTGAATGCTTCATCAACCTGCGTCCAAAGCCTTACAGACCACCACCGCAGTGTTTCTGACGGGACTGAGAGGACATTCAATTCAACTGTGCCACCATGCAAGCTTTTAATTCATAAAAGCATGCGGCCTTTTTTTTAATCACCCATCAAATTTAAAGAGCCAGGAGGTTTAACTGTATTTGTGCGAAAGCAAGTTTCTGCATTAATGAGACAACATGAAGAGAATATAAACAGGGTCCTCCCGAGATTGCCAGAGCTTTATGCAAGATCTTCTCAGGCTTTGCACAGCCGAGACAGCCCCTGCACGAGCGGGAGCACTCTGCTGCCAGACAGCATCTCGCACCTTGCCAGCTGGTATTTTGGAACAACGCTCATGCCTACTATTCGAGTTAGGAAAAAAAAAACAACACAAAAACCAAAAAACCCCACGAAGACACAATTCGTTTGTGCTGAATCACTTCTGAGACATGTCTGTGTTAGTCGCCAGAGGGGACGGCGGAGGTGCCGCGGGGACACAGGCAGGGAGAGGAGCACTACGATGCCAGGCCCTGGCGACCATTTGCCCTTTCTTGGCAAATCTGCTACACGGGTCAAGGCTGGCAAGCGATCGGATGTGAAGACTTACCCATAGGCCTCATCGGTTATCACTATTATTAAAAAACTGAAGCATTAATGTTAGTGAGAGGGAAATTGGAGCCGCTGCTATCCCTACAGGAGGGCCAGGACAGCAGGCCGCGGCTGCCCGGAAACACAGTGTTTCTTCAGTGCGGAAACCGAGCGAGGGGCGGGCGCGACTCGCTCCTTTCCCTCATGGCGCCGTTACTTTTAAGCCCCCGAGGCTTTTCACCAGCGATGCAGGAGACGGCCGCTCCTTCCACCCCGCTGTGAGGGGGCTCCGGAGGGAGAGGAGGGCCGGCGGGAAGCCCCGGGCTCTCCCCCGCCCTCAGCACCTCCGAAACCTCCCGGCGGGAACCGGCCCGTCCCCTCTGAGGGCCGCCGCCTCCCGCCGCCGCGGCGCTCCCCTCCCGGCCCCGCCGCTCCCCTCCCGGCCCTGCCCGCCCGCTCGCTCGCCGCCGGCACTTGCCATGGCCGCCGCTCCGCTGAGGTGAGGCTTCCGCCGGCGTCCCGGGCGACGGGCAGCCGCCTCCCTCCGCGGGGAGGAGCGGGAGCGCTCGGCCGGCCCCCGCCCGGCGGGGAAAGCGAAGGGAAATGGCGGGCCCCGGCGCCGCGGGAACCCCGCAGCCGGAGGAAGGGAGAGGCCTTTCCCGGGCCGCCTCCCGCCGGCCCCGCGCTGAGGAAGCTCGAGAAGGAGCAATAACCCGATTTTCACAATTAGTGAAAATCCACAGGGGCTGTGGGACTGAGCCGGCATGGAGGCTCGGCTCAGGGTGGGAGCGGCATCGGTGAGGCCGTGAAGTACTTGCCGGCAGTACGGGCATGGAAAAAGTTCATACAGCTCTTCTTCAAACTTCAGTCAAAGGTAACTTCACTCCAGTAGGTAGAAAAAGGGATGTTGCCATTTACAGAAACATCACCTAAATTCTGTATTCTCGTTTTTCATCATTAAAACTGGTACAGTTAAAATTCATGACATTTTTTACTTTCACCAGGTTTCCCTCCTTTTCTTTTTAAGGCATCTGATCTTATCAAGATTTTAAGACCGTTACATGCAAAAGTACACAATCTCCATAAATACTCCAGTAGTACTACTTTTTTATTATAATTACTTCATAATTTTCAGGTAATCAATCCGTGCCTTTGCACGCACTAGACAGTAAGAGGTGCTGCAGTCACATGTATCTCACCCAACAGTAAATTCGCAGTAAAAATCAACTGTGGTGCTGGCAGCCTTTTCGTTTCCCATATTCAACACTATCTATTGCCTACTAACAGCATCTCTAGAATAATAATAATAATTAGAATAATAATAGATATACCTGAGGTATATCAGGTATACCTGAGGTGTATATAATAGATATACCTGAGGATATATCTGAGGTATTTCTGAGTTTGGCGCATTGTCCTTTTCCTGCATACCAAGATGTCAAATACCATGAAAATAAATTATTTTTAATGTTAAAGCCGTGCTACTTTGAAGTTAAGTTGCCAAAACATTTCAACCCCCAAAGGCAGCAAATAAAAAGGCTGACAGCAGAACAGGAAAAACACCCCTCCTTGGAAAATAATCCACCCCCAATTTTGCACTTCCATTTTATTTCAAAGATCTTTTAGAATGACAACTGGAAGGATGAACTGGAAACAAAAGGGAGACTTTACACGCTGAAAAATTAAGTTGTCCTTAATTCTATATGCCTTTTTCCAACTGACCCATCCCTCCATACCCTCCCAGAGCCAGCAGTCTGGCCAGTCACACGCAACAAACACCATCAGACTGTTTCCCTGACCTTGTTACAAAAGAATCTGGTTTAGGTAAAGAATCATCTCAACTCTTCAATATTTCAAAGTAAGCAAAATCATGAACAAAAATAATGAAAAAATGTGATTGTAGAAACAAATATTAAAAGTAAACAATAAACCAGGCTATAATCTTACGGGATTACATATGGCTTTTGTAACCAAAATGTAAGAAGGAATAGATTTATCCCACTTGGGAGTGACCTATCTAAAATGTGCAAGATACAAAATCTGCAAATGTGCAGAAAGCAATCTTAGGTTTAAGTTTCAAGTGCTGGTAAAGGCTTTTACTGTGACTTTAATCAAGAACCTCTGGAACACCAAGCAGTGAGTTTTACTGAATTTCTATGCAGTCTGTGCTGTTACACAAATTAGAAAGACAGGTCATTCCTCTTTTTCAAGTATAAATTTCAGAACATTAAAGGTACATACAGGTACATACAGAAACATACAAGGTACGTAACTTTCCATGCCTCTGATGACGTGAAAACTTGAAACTTCATGAGTTCAACCTACAATTTCCTCTATGGCATGCTAAGCATCCTCCTCAAAACAAACCCATGTTACTCCTTTTGATACATATTTGATATTCTCTATTTCCCCGCCACCATTACTAGGCTTTTGAAAATGAATTTCAATCATGTCCTGTACACTTTCCTCATCATCTTCCGTCTCTTGAATTCCTTTCAACAGAATGGTCCTCTCAGAAATCCCACAATAGAGCTAGTGAGGAAAGAAAAACAAACTTGTATTACACATCAGCTGTTGCATGTACATCTAAAGGAAATAAACATATCCTTGATCAGATATGGCTAGGATCTTTGATGACATTGTAAGACTTTGGATGGTGTGGTATATTTCTATCACTGAATATAGCAAGACTTCTGAACTTTATCATAATATACCGAGTTCAATAGGCAAAGCACCCAGCCTCCTCAACTGGTGTGTCCTCCACTCCTGAATGCACACACACACTGGATTTGGGGATCTCTGATGACTCCAGACAGCGTCACTCCATAAAAACCCATGCCAATACATGATACACACCTGCAAAGAATGCTGTTGTATCTCATAAATGCGCACACTCTAGTCAATGCTTTAATTATAAAGGCCTGATTATATACACAATACTGACTTGATTACAATCTATTCATACAAAGTAAAAGACAATTTCAGTGAGAATATGATGAGCAAGCAGACTAGTGTTACAGGAAAAGAAGTCATTATTTGGGTTGAATGAATGAATGAATGAATGAATGAATGAATGAATGAATGAAAAAAATGAACGAGCAAACGTTTCACAGAACAACAAAGGTCTCTGCTGAGACTATCAACAAGGCCTCTCATTAGGGATGAACATGACAGTGCTTTGTGACTTGGAAAAACGTGTCTACTATTAACCTACTTCACAAACAGTTCAGTATCTGCCTCCTGTCTAGCACAGACATTATGGTAAGTAATGATATAATTCGATCAAGGGAAGACAAGCACACCATTTAAAAATAAATTACAGCTTTCACACTGCAAAACATAAGATTATCAGCAGAGCAGCATATTGTGGACTCACGCTTGCTATTAAGTTTCACAGAGTGCACGACACAAAAGCTTCTGCAATCCTCAGAACCAAAAATTCTGCTCATATCTCCTATTTCCCACGTATCTCTTCTAGTTAGGGGTTAGCCTGGGCTAGATTCTTTTACCTGAAACTTTTCCAAGTGTACGTTGGTGTCTGGGGACACAGAAAGCCTATAGCACCTTTCATTTACAAAGAAAGGATATTTAGTACAGCTCACAAAGCCATTAGCTGCTGTAATGGAGAATGAGAGAAAGAGGAGTAAGAGTAATATAATCTAAAATGCATTTTGTAAGCATATCAAAGAACAGACTATCTTTCTTATATGCATTTAGAAACTAAAATACGATAACACACTTGTAGATTCTTCATATGCATTTTGAAAAGTTTATCTGGCATTTCCAAAAAAGCAAAATCATTAAATACCCACAAAAGCTTCTGAAAGAAATCTAAAGCAATCATTAAATACCCACAAAAGCTTCTGAAAGAAATCTAAAGCAGCTGCTCTAACTGGATGTGGCTCCACTGATCTTCATAGAATTTCATACAGTTGGGCAATCTGAATGCCTGTCTAACTTCATTGTCATGAAACAAGAGCTAAAATCAAACACATTTTCCTAATTTTCTTTTTGCAATATGTGTCTAGCAATGCAAAGAAAAAATAGTTTTTTGACAAAGTTAAGAAAGAAAGCAAGCTCACAAGCTGCCCATCAGGTCATGTTTGATCAAAAAGGAGTATGATGAAATACTGCTTTATTTACAGATGTGTGGGCGAACCCACATCTTTTCCTGATCTACTTAACTCTCCGTGGGAAGAATTTGCTACATTCAGTGGTTAAGTTAACACAGAATATAACATGGAATGGAATGGAATGCAGAATGGACAATATGGCCTGTACATCTAGCTAAGAAAATATCACATACTATACCTCCAGGTCTGAGGAACGTAATAACGGCTGTTCTAGACTGCTTGTCATAGCTCACATTTTCTACTTCTCCTCCTCTGCCCTGTTCAGATTTGTAGAAGTTCAGCTCTAATTTGTCTCTCACCCAGTCTTCAGGAATGGATAGGTCAGGTACTTCTGAAACATTGATCTTCCTTCCAGACATAGTGACATGGAGCTAAAAAAATAATTTTGTGCACTTTGTGACTGAAAACACCCAAAATCCCTGAACTTAAAGCTTTTTAAGAGCTGCAAGTTCGTATCTTTACAGTTTCGTATTTCAGTTGATTACCTCAAATTTGATTCCCATTTCAAGTGTAAAAGGCTTCACGCTCACATCTGCTATTTTGTTGTCCAGGTTCACAGTATGCTTACCCATTTTTATCAGTCTCTGGGCAACTAAGGAAAATCACAAGTTTTCAGATATGAAAAGCTTTGTTTAATCATTATAAAACCAAAATTATTCCCCAGCCTCATAAGCAAAATGTCCTTTTGCATCAATAAAGGAGAAATAAATAACAGTTAGGCAACCAGATCCCACTATCCATGTCTTCAGGCATTTCTGGTTCCATAAAGTCTCATTAGTTATGGGCAACAGGTAAAATATTGTACTGTCTTTAGAATAGTATAATAGAATAGTATAGAATAACACAGAATCTTTACGCTGTCAGAAGATGCTCTCACTGTATCAAAGAACAAATACTAGACTTCTTATATTTAAAATATCCTTGGATGAAAATGACATCACTAGCTTTGTACCTGAAATATCCTCACGTATGTGTACCTGGAATATACTCGCTGGGCGAGTATACCACCGAGCAGAGCCTGCAGGCTCCTTGTGGGCATGCACCAGACTGGCCAAACAGCAACCATCCCAGTGGGAAGCCAGCAAGGTATAGACCACACCATTCCTGTGTCTCAGATCTACCCATCATCTGACGTGTACACTTAACCAACATAACTGCTGTCAGAATAAGGTACTGCCCAGAGTAAAGAAAAAAAATCAAATTCTGTTGTCAAAACATTTTCAATCATTCTTGACAATACTCTGTAAGGTAGAAACATATTCCCAGTTTCAAACATCAAGTATTGTTTGTATTAGCTGAGAGCAGAAATCTGGTAATCCAACAAAGACAGGCAGAGGGCTTGCAAGAAATTTTTTCTACTGATTGGTATCATAATAATGAAAGGTTCTCTGTGTATTCTTTCTTTGGCTGTTTTTGATTTTTTTTTTCAAAACGTTTATGTAAATCTTTTTCCATTTGGCAATGAAATACATCAGAGATTAATTTTATACTTAAAATATGCATCATACCTTCTTCATCTTCAAAAGTAAGCAGTGCCTGGTTTTGATTCAGTCTGAATGGGATTTTTGTAGTTGCACCAAAGACACAGTGAGTATCCATATCTAGATAATCATCCCTCATGTCTTCCATGTGAGTGAACTTCAGTTTCATTCCTGCTACTTTTTTTTTAATCTAGTGTTTTAGAATCAAGATAAGGGAAAAAAAAATTCTGTAATTTATTGCAGAACAGAAAAACGAACAGTAGTCTTTCCTTGAAGTGCTACATATATTCTGTATTTTGAAAGTTTAACAGTCAAGCAGATTGAAGTCATGGCTGGTAAAACAGGTATAACTCTTCTAACTAAACTGACTAGTTCTACTTATATATTCCTGGGATTTTTGTCAGTGGGATGGGTTTTTTGTCTTCTCTTTGATTATCCTCGAACTTAAACTTGACCTTATACAGTAAAAATTCAACTGAACTCCACACTTCCACCTGCAGAAGTATACTACTTTTGGTATGTAAAATTTGCAAAAGGCAAGTATCGGAGTCATTTGTGTTGCTATTTATTTTTGCCTAATTGCATCACTGCTTTATAGCAATGGGAAGTCTGCTAATAAACAGCCTTCGATGTTGCCACCTTGGTAAAATAGTTAAGAATATCTTATCCCTATATATATAGTTACTTTATAACTAGGAATATATATATAGTTATTTTATAACTAGGATAGATTAAAACTCTTCATGAAAATGTTGGTTAGGAAAGGCTGCTTTGATAAACTTGAGGGAGTTTCAGATAACTCTTTTTTCCCCTTTACGTAACTATTTCAAAATAAAACCCTGTGTAGAAGAAAAATACTGTTTGCGTCAAGATAAAATAACCAGAGTAATGAAAGCGTTCCTGCTACCTATCTTCAAAACTAGCATCTTATCTATGAGCCTGCTTTCTTTCCATGCCCTCTACTGCCAAGGGAAAGAGAGACATTCTTCCGAATGATAATTCAGAGAGTGGGTGTCTGAATTCACGCTGAATCTCCTTCTAGAGGAGCCTTGCCCTGTCCAGTGACTGCACAGGCTGAACTTAACTGACATCTTCTAAACTTAGAAATGGAATTTAGAAAGCTAAAACTAGTATTACAATATTGCTAATATTAAACAAGGTAACACTTGGATAGAGTTTCAATCTCTGTATAAACAAAAAATGATCACAGTTTTCATTTTACTGTAAATTCCCCAAAATATTTGGGTTTGTTCCAATTCAGAATGAAAATGGGTTTTTAAAAGCTGAAATTTCCACAAGGGAAGTTCCAATTTCTGAACACTTATGAATCAGTAGCAGTTTCACCAAAAGACACTTTGGATCCTAAGTTTAAATCTATTTAGTATCACTAATATTCACCTGGCTGCAAATTGAGTTACTTCTGATTTGGAGTAATATGAGAAAAGCTATAATCAAATCAAGCTCAGTACAGTCTAAAATAAATTTGCCATATAATTGACACATTCCCTTTCTTCCATCCTCTTGCCCAATAAGTATGAGAGTACTTGAAAATTACTAATGCTATGTGTATTTTTTATTCCAGTGTCTTCCATGTAGTAATTTTCTGCTTTTCTTCATTCCTCTCATGTTTTCAATATCTCACATACTTGTTTCCATATCCTTAGCCTGCTTCACATTATCTTTCCAGGTAAAATAAGAAAATAAAACTTCAAGCTCTATTTTGTATTGAAATCAGTAGAGATTCACATGCTGAACAACTGGCCCCAGCTGTCTAGAACTGACAAAATAAAAGTGTGCACTTCCAAAAGACAAATTGCAAAATATTTCAAACTTTACCTGACTATCCTGCGAAGGCAGTGAACTACATTCTGCAAGGTCTTCTTTGAGCTTTTCAATCTCTCTCTTCAGCTCAGCATTTTCTTGCTTTAGTACATTGAGTTCTCTCTACAGCCCAAAAAGTATTAAATGTAAAATTAAAAATACAGAAGACAAAAATATATTTCAGCAAAATCTGTAGACATTAGAAATGGTTTCAACTTTTAATTATTCTACACGACAGCCAAGCACAATACATTTTCTGCATTGCTTTAACTATCTGCAAGGTAAATTCACTCACTGAGGAGCAGTTTCAGTCAAAGTAAATTACAGAAAGAGGGTTTTTGAAATGAGTGTTTCCAAGCACATACAGTGTACCATAAATCGCACAGGGCTTTCCATAGTTATTGTCAGTTCCTTATACATGCAAGGTCAGAACCTATGTCAACACACAAACATTATGGTTTTTGTACCACGTGTGATCTTAGTAACTGTTATCCCCTTTTCTGAAAAGTTTAGCAGGTGAGGACAGTTCCTGACACACTGCTGCTCTTCCCTCTTTATACTTCTTCAGCAAGGAAGAGGGAACACCTCTTCTACCTCCCATCTGCTACGTACTTCCTCCACTCCAATGAATCCTCAATGGGCATAAAGCCCACGTAACTAAATCCAGTATTTCTTGGAATGACAAGGAAACACTGCAGATGTAGTCAGCTCCAGCCATCCACAGTTACAAGATGGCTCCTTTAAAGTTATTAACCACTCGAGACATTTAGACCAGTTCCCATCAGCTGAAGATAATGTAAAACAAAAGCCAGATGATGATAAGGACCTCTTCTGTCTATAAAATCCAAACATTTATGATTGGAGAACCAAAACCAACTTTCAGAAAATCTCATGCCAACCTGAATGTACTTAACCTATTAATTATATTTTAACAGCTTGTAATATTGAAGCCATAATTTCTCATCGGTGATTTACGGGCCAAACCAAACTTCACTGAAACCACTTCCTTGACAGTCTATGGAAACCTCTATTACTGTACCAGTAATTGCACCTGGCACACTGAGGTAATGAACCAATTAGTTCTAGGGCCAAGTAGTCCTAGCAAAAAGAGCCCTCTTCAGGCTCTTGCTCAGCTCAGCATCACTTAAGAAATCCCTTGGGTGCTGTAACGTCTTGTAAGATGGGCTGGGAGTTGACAAAGCAGTGGAATCAACACGTTCAATTTTACCTCCATCACACAAAATTGAAACTCATCTGTTAGTGGAAAATCTTGGAAGAGGAAGACTGGTTTTGTCAGTCTTCATCTTCTATACAAAATATGTCTCGGTTTTGCCTTCACTCTTGCAACATTGCCCTAAGACTTAGTTTATTGCACTGGTTTATCTGCCACTGAAAAGCTACGTGTAGAACATTCTACTCGTATAGTCTGCAAACCAGTAAAGCCATTTAAACTGAAAAGGAGATATTATTTTCTCTAATCAACACCTCCTTCACAACTCCCCAGACACTAAGAGCTATAAGAAATCCTGCTCCATACCTCCTGGGTGTCCCTAGACATAATAATGTCCTTATGCTGTTTCTCTTGAAAGTCTTTGAGCTTTTTCAGCTCCTCCTCTGCTTTAATGCACTCTTCATTGGCACTTAATTTACAGAGAAGGAGGTCAGCTTTTACTTTTTCGGCTTTTTCAACTCTTTCCTGGACAGTAAAAAGAAAAAAAAGATTTTTGATTTTATTTTCTTCCACAGGAACAAACAAAACCTTAAGTAAGCCCTTTATATTTATTTTTTTTAACACTTTGGATAAATATTTTTCTTAGACTTAGAAATGTAGTTACCACTGAGATCAACACAAGCATGTACCATTGAAGAACAGAGAACAAGTTAGACAAACATGTTATAATTGGGGGAGAGTTGATTTGGTTTTAGAAGGATAGACTAAAGGTCTTGCAAGTATCATTCAGCTAATTTCCACAAATGTATGTGCTTTATAGAACTTGCCTTCCATTTCTTCAGTTCTTCTTTAAGTTTTTCCATCTCATCTTGTGATGTGCGAACAGGGTTGGGGCTTACCATACTCTGGAGAGAAAAAAGGAGGCACACACAGGTTTTCCCCTCCATTAGGCAAAAACTGAGACACACCAAATAATTCAAATGAGGCTTCAGAATAAAAAAAGAAATAAAACCCTCTGCAGTTGGATGAATCATTTCGCCATGGCAGATTTCAATGTACGGCCATTAATGAAAGTCCAATGTATTTTGCCTGTGTGTCCATTTGCTGTTTTTCTCCAATTATGCAGGCAAAATATGTGGTGAGTCAAGAGACCGATTGTATTTCATAATTAAATCTTCCTAGAATCTGCATGCCAGAGGATAGCATATACCACATAATTTTTGAAAAATGCATTCAGGCACTTAGGCCAAATCATTGAACTATTTAATGGCTGGATAGGACAAAAATCTCAGAAAATGCATCCTGGTCAGTAATCATTATTTGCTAACTATCCGACTGAAAATATTCACAGGCTACTATTTTGATAAATAATAAAAGCAAGTTGTCTCTATGTTCTTCCACAGGGAACTAAGCCCCTCAAACCCACAAATTTTTAACTATATGCTTTCTCAGCAGTTCCTCTAAGAGAATGTATATATATATACAGGCCTAATGAGAAAAAACAAATTCAAAATGGGATGCTTCCAAACTCAGGGAGATTGGACAATAAAAGGTAACATCAAGCAGGAGGAAGGTGATAAAAGAAGCATTTCATAATTGAAGTACTTCAAGGCAGAAGTTTACAAGCATGGGAAAACTACAACTGGATAAAGCCCAAGAAGAGAGACAATTTTCTGTTCTGTTTTGTTTCTATGGCTGCAATATTCTGCAGAAAAGAAAAAAAAATCCAAAGAGACCTGCTGAAACAATCCCTCCCTTTTACTTAAGATTACATAAAACTTGAATGTGAACCATGAAATTTAGGCATGGCAAAGGTCTAAATTAGATAATCTTGTAAATTCTCTTGGTAATGCTGGGTATTTCCTAAAAACAATAAAATATAAAATAATTTTTTCCACTACTTTGTCCAGTTTCAAATGCCTATTAAGCAACAGGGAAATCCCCATCTGTGTATAACTTAAAACCGGAAAAAAATCCCTCTGCTCAAGGGACTGAGTGCAGGAAAGCAGAAGGATGCACGTGCCACAGCTGGAAGGTAGTAAGAAAGAATTCCTGTTTTTTACTGAAAAATTGTCTAAGACAACAGTTTTCAACCTGAAATAAAGAAAAAAATAAGAAGGAAACCACAAGAAATTCCGGGGGAAGTCCCATCCAAATTACTTGCCACACTGCAGGAACTGAGTCCAGGAAGTCACCAGGAAAAAGGAAATTCCCCTAAGAAACCTCCAGAGAGACGGATGAACAAGCGAGGCAGGACAGGAAAATTCTCCCAGAATCTGTAATGCAGACACTTTGGAATGGGACTCTCCCGATGGAAAGCGGAGGCGGGAATGGGGAATGTCCAAAGTATGAAAGGATGGAAGAAGGTGAGACAAGAAGTTTCAGAAGTACTGTCCTAGCAGCCCTAGCACAAACCTTCACTCAGCGATACTATTGTCAAATATAGATTTTTTTTCCAGGAAATACTTACAAAACCATTATCTTGTAAAGATAGCGGGGGACTTGTGAAATCCATTGAAACCTGAGGGAACAAGAAAAGAAATCAGAACATTGTGTGTATTGGCTTTTTTTTTTTTTTCAGCAGAACAGAATAGCAGAAGCCGTGTTGAGCTAAAAGAATGTTTAAATGTAAATGCTGTACCATTTTATAGGCAAAAGTGATATATATTGGATACCTGAAGCTTCCTTCCTTACTAAGCATAAATGCCAGAGCCATGTGAGGAATTCTGCATTGCACAATGTAATTTTTCAGTCCTGAAACTGTATGTACTTACCCTTACACTGCTTTTGTACTGTGATACGTTTAACATCCTGTGTGCTCTGTGCTTAACGGATACAACCCTTAAACCTGCTTAATACAACTGAAAATCACTTCCTTTACACAGATAGTGTAAAATCTGGAATCTGTTGCAACAACATTTAGTGGAGGCAGATAAAAAGGAATTTAGAGAAGCTGATGGGCCACTGATCCGCAAACAGATGCTAAGGGGGGCAGGTTCCCAAGCCTATGGATGCTGAGGCAAGTGCGAGGGCTTGGCATGGCAGGTGAGAGAGTCTCTTAAGTGCCTCTGACAACTGCCAGGACCCGGGCATCAGCGTCCCGACCCGGGTGAACATCTCACACATTCCCACCTGGAAATCCCGAGCTTGGTTCTTACCCGACACCACCATCCCCGCTGCATTCAACAACGTGGTTCAGCATTGAGGCCGTCTTTGGCCAACGATGCAGGAATCCCTTTCTGCTTTACGTTCAGTAACCCAAAATTTACTCACTTATGTACCCATTCCTGACTTGGGAAAGTGCACAACTGGAAAACACCTTCGCTAGGCTTCTCCACAGGACAGCCAGCTGCCAGCCGAGGCCCACCTCTGCACTGCCACGCTTTCTCTTGTGGTCCCCTTCTCTTGTGGACCCAAAACACGGCTCTCCAGCAGCCCAACTACCGGCTCCAGCCCCTCGCCTCGCCGGACGAGCCCGTCCCAGCCCCGCTCTGCGGTGCGGGGAGGCCGGTCCCGCCGGGAAGGCCGCACCAGGCCCAGCGCCCCTGGCCTGAGGGGGGCGAGCGGGTCCTCAACTTACAGCGGCCGCGGGTCCCCGCGGCGGACGGCCGGCCGCGCTGCGACGAGCGCTCCCCTGCACGGTCCTGCGCAGCGCCGGGCTCCCCACAAGCCCCTCCGGGCGCCGCCGAGACACCTCCCTCCGCCACCGGCGATTTCGCTTTCGCTTTCCAGGCTGGCCGAGGAGCGGCTGCCGGGCACCCCTCCCTTCCCCGGTGCCCTTCCCCGGGTCCCCGCGGGCGACGCCGGCTCCTCTTCCTCGAAGTGACGTGGAGGAAGGTGTCGCCGGCCGCCGCCTCAGCGGAGGGCAGCCCGCCCGGACCCCTCCCCGCGGCGGCAGCGCGGCCTCCCGCCCGCCCCTCGCCCCCGGGGCGGCCTGAGGGGCGTCCCGTCGTCCCGCTCCGGTAACGGGGCCTGGGCTGCGGGACCCTGGGGCACCCCCAGGGAACAGCCCCTGGGCAGCACCCGCAGGTAGCGCCCTGCGGAAAATGAGGAAATCCCAGAAAAAGTGGGGAGCGGGCGGGCTGGGAATGGGTCAGGGAGGGCACGAAGGCATCCAGGCGGCCATCGCCTCCCTGCCATTTCACCTCTTTTTCGCCCATCTCTTAACTTGGCTGGAAGCTTCTGGTTTGGACGCTGGATTTTTCTGTGAAGTAAAGTGACTAAGACCTGGTGTCCTCAAGCTAATTTTGGTGAATTTGTTTTATTTATTTATTTGTTTGTTTTCAACCACGTTCTCTGTGATTATGCGTTTGTATTATAAGCAATAGGTATTCCTTTGCCGGGCTGTGGCAAAAGACGTAAGACATTCAGTGACAGAAAGACCCTTTGCTGATGGAGGTGCCCCGTTCAAAAAAATAATTTCTGTAAAAAGTCTGGAAAATGCAGCGGCAGACGGTTGTCCCTTTCCTAGGGACAGCAGCAGCCCCCCATCTCAGAGGGAGCCCGCCATCTCGGAGGGAGCCCTCCACCTCTGAAGAAGCCCCCCATCTCAGAGGGAACCCCCCATCTCAGAGGGGGCCCGCCATCTCGGAGGGAGCCCGCCATCTTGGAGAGAGCCCTCCACCTCTGAAGAAGACCCCCATCTCTGAGGGGGCCCCCCATCTCATAGGGAGCCCCCCATCTCAGAGGGGGTCCGCCATCTCGGAGGGAGCCCTCCACCTCTGAAGAAACCCCCCATCTCAGAGGGAACCCCTCATCTCAGAGGGGGCCCCCCATCTCATAGGGAGCCCCCCATCTCGGAGGGATCCTCCCATCTCGGAGGGATCCTCCCATCTCAGAGGGAGCCCGCCATCGTGGAGGGAGCCCTCCACCTCTGAAGAAGTCCCCCATCTCAGAGGGAACCCCCCATCTCAGAGGGAGCCCGCCATCTCGGAGGGAGCCCGCCATCTCGGGTCAGGGGGATGAGGTGGGGCTTTGGGTCAGGGAGTGGCAGCCACTTCTCATCAAGCAGAGGGCTTCGTCCTCCGTCCTAGGGGCACATCGTTGATTTTATAAATGGGTTTGATTTATAAATATGTATATAGATTCATAAAAATGATCCATGGCAGACACACCTAGAATTGGGCAGCAAAGTCATTGATGGGCAGTCTATAGGCAATGCCACCTTCATTCTGTGGTGAGTGTTTAAGGTATCTGAGTTTTTTTTCAAGTCCTTTGACTGGCCATAGTGTGTGCTTGGTGGGTTGGATTGGAGCACCGATCCAACAGCTACCTCCTTTTTGCCCCTCACAAAAAAGCCCCATCAGTTCCTAGGTCTGTGATGACAACTGCTAATGCCAGCACAGGGAAAGATGGGGAGGAGAGCTTCAGCACGCAAGTAAGTCATTTCAGAGAAGTCATGAAATGTGGACTGGTGTGAAGTGACTGATAGTTGCAAACATCCACTGTGTTAGCCAGCAGGCACTCATTTTCTAAAGAGATTTCAGGGAAGAGCTTCTTCTGGGAAAGACAGGCTTAGATTTCCATGATGATCAGTTTGAGGAAGAGAAAGCACTGGCTCCTCCTTGAAGGGGAGGGCAAAAGGCTTTGGTGACTGAATGATCCTTCTTCATGTGGGTAACTAAAGGAAGGAATCTTTTATGGATCCTGAGAGTGCTGGTGTGACTCACTTTGTCATGCAGATTATGTTGCTAGGACAGACTGGACTTCTGACAGGAGCTGTCAGTTGGCAGGTATAAAGTGTGCCTGTGCCTAAGCATGGGTGGGCCAAAGAAAAGTACCACACACATCTTTCAGTTGGATTCAGGAGCAGACAATGCATCCAAGATTGTAGCCAAGCAGGCAGACGCAGCTGATTGAATTCAAAACTTACTGTCTATTTAGATACTCATAATAGATGCATTTCAGTCATGAACAAAATTTGTGCAATGTCTGTGTCCTCGACCAAAAAGTAAAGAAAGCATATTCATAGAATTGCTTTCAGGTTTCCCTTAAAACTAACTGATCTTTTAAATGTCACCCTCAAAATTGGAAACAGACTTGTACTCATTGACCGAAGTATTTTGTATGGTTAGCAGTCAATCAGCACTGACTGTTAAACAAATTAATCCTCAAAAATTCAAAATATGCCAGATAGTTGGAGAAAGAGTAGAAGCTGACTTTGCCACTTAGCAGATGTGGACTTCTATTTTCAGAGGAAAGCGGGAGGAGCTGTGTAGCAGCAAAGCATCACAGTGAAATTGGTTGGGCTCCACGCATACACTTGAGGAGGCCTGCGCAAGAGCAGCCAGATCAAGGTTTTCAGAACTTTTGCTTTCATTGGCTATACAAAGGGCATCCTGGATTGCACCCTGCTTCGATAGCAATCACCTTGTGCCACTGAATTCAGTGGGAGTTTTACCCATGGGGTAATTATTATGGCAGTTTCAAATGTTGTTTATCTGTTTTTTAAGATAAGTGGATGAAACTATGACCCTGTATTTGAGATATTTTTTTAATTATTTTCTGCCTTGACAGTGGATAACTCTGTTTACTTTTGCTTTATAAACACAAAGTTGGTAACTAATGAGATGAGTAAAAGGGAGAGGTTTAGCTGGAGTAGCCAGGGAGGAGGAGGTGATTATGTTATGACCTAAGTACAGCAGATTTCAGATTTAAATGTCAGAGTGGCAGGCTGCTCTCCAGTAACCGTGGTCATGTTGGGAAGTCACTGTTGATCTGAAAGTGCCTTATTTTTCTAAACTCCAGGGAATGCAGCAACACCAGTCTGTTTACATGGCCTGCTTTGGGATTTGAGCAGAACAGTGTGTTTGTGCTTGTTCGGTGAAGGAAATTTATTGGAGATACTGAGCTGGGCAAAGTTCCTTAACTGAAATGGAATTGACTTGGAGTTGATATGTTCATTGATTTCTATTTGATGTGAATTTATAGTGTTAACCACATATGAATCAGAGTAAAGGGAAAAGCATTAATTTCAAAACTCTAGAATAGTCTAGCTAAAGGGGAAAATCAAGGAATAAAATATAGTGTAAGAGTACAAGAAGCCTTAAAACTCTCAAGAGTTCTCTGAGCAGTCGGCATTGATAGCAAACTTGTTCTTCAGGAGTCTGAAAAACTCTTGATAAGCCTAGAAAGCTGGACTGGAAACTTCAAAAGAAAACCATGACCCTTCTGGCAGCATAGGATTAGGACTCGTCTACATCAGGAAATACTCTGATTAAGCTGGAAAAAAGTTTACAGCCATAAGCTTACCTTTTGTTGGTACCAAAACAATTTGACCATAACTCAGCTTCTGGACAGTAACTGTTAAGAACCTCATGGCATTGCCTTCAGAGGGAGAGTATTCTTTCAAAGTTAGACCAGGTCCAAAGAAGGAAGTAAATGGAATTTAGGTGCTTAGATCATAACTGTCATAATGAAGACCCTGCTCAGTGCCCATCTGATCCTTGAGGTACCCCGGCTGCAAAGGAGCCTGGTTCTCCAGCCAGGTCTAGTATCATCTGAATGTTGGCAGTTCTGAATGCTTTAGTCTGATAATGCTTAGAAGCCACATTAAACCACTGACGTGTTCTGATGGCGTGTATGGTACTTTCATACTCTAACAGAATCATGTTCCATGGCATTGCAGGTTTTTTTGTGCTTTCTTTCAAAACCTGGCCATCAGAGGCTAGTGATGCCTTCCCTGCTTGTCTTCGAGATTTGCAGAGTCTGGAAAATCGTGTATGCTTTTGTAGAATATTAGTGCCTGGAAAAAAGGAAATAAAATTTCACGTTCTTCTTTTAAGGACCTGCTCATGTATTCTGTCAGCACATTGTCAAACAAATACGTTCCTTAATAAGCAGGATACAATCATGACTCCTGTTTATCAATGCTTTTTTTCTAGTGTTCTTTGAGAAGTTTTCACACATTCTGAGAGAGAGAACAGAGACTCCATGTTCCAGAGCAACCAGTATCATGTGGTCAGAGCACTGTTCCAGCAACTGGGAGAAGTGGGTTTGACCTCTCTTCAGTGTCCCAGTCCTTTGCACTTTGTCCAGCAGCTGGCCTGCCCAAAGGGAATGATGATTGCTGTACCACCTCCCATCCTTAGTGATCTCTAGTCAGTTATTGGGAAAAAAAAACAACCTACAAACCATGGACAAACAGAAATTTCTTCTTTCTATCCTTGGTGCAATGCCAGGCCCTGGAGAGGAGCAGATCTGAATCTTACATTTATTGTATTCTCAGTAACTGGAAGTGATATCTTATGCAGTGCGCAGACTTCTAAGCAGCATCAAAAATCACCATGATGATAGTTCTGGATCTCACTGCTGAGATACTATAGTCTGTAGTTCATCAGACCTTGACATCAAGGAGATACCAAGAACACACAGATGGTGGTGTCTTTAAAGAAACTGTCCTATCGACCTGTCATTCCCCTGTTTCTCCCGTATCCTGAGTGCTCATGCAGCCACATGGCAATCTTGACTGGGAAATGAACCAGCTTAAAAACTAGCCCAGAACAAAGTTGGTTTTAGCTGGCTCATTTCTCCAATCCAGTTCATCCTGTGGTCAAAAAACAGTGTGCCATCCCAGGAGGGGGTGGCATGCAGCAGGGTCAGTAGACTCAGTGGGGGTGAATAAAAGCTTATTTCGGTGTTGGTGCCAGAGTAACATGGCTTAAAGCACTGGTCAAAATACAGGCTCATTGTCTGGTGTGGTATAGGGTGCCTCAGTGCCATAGAGGGGGTTCCAGATTTTGTTTCAAGGGACCTACATTTTAGGCATCACAAAACATAGTCCTTTTTTCAGTCCTTTTTTCTAGTGTGGCAGGAGAGAAAAATATACCTGACAATGAACATCCAGCACCTTTAGATGTCAAATATCTGCCTCTTGTAAATGTACAAGTCCATTTCCAGCACAAGCAAAATTATGAAATAAATACTCTATACCAATCTACTTTTTTTGCTGGAAGGATTCTGAAATGTGTCCAGCAAGACTTGGGAATGTTTCAGCTTCCCTAAGATGTGTGTCCCAGAACACAGTGCTATGAGGCAATGCAGTGGTTCAGTAAATAGTCCCAGCACGACCGTTAGAAAGCAAACAATGCAGCAGAAATCATCTAAGATGCACGTTGTTAGGCTTGAATCACATTCCACTTCTTTGGCTGTAAATCACTGCATGTTAATAAAAGACTTCTTTCAAATAACATTGCTAGTGTTTCAGTGAGGGTTATTGGTTTATATAGGCAGAATAAATTCTAGCGTGCAGGCCATTTGAGAAGACATAAATGAGAGGAAAGGGAGAGTAGGAGAAGGGCTGGAGGAGGTGTGCCTGTCAATAGTGTTAGTCTATGCTTTTATTTTATGTGATGAAGGAATAGAAATTGTTTGTTTGTATTCCTTAGGAATAAAAAACATTGTCGTTGAAAATCCCAGGTGTGTCCCAGAGTAACCACTGGCCGTAGCATAGACTGTAACAGAGGGCAAAATGCTTCTTTGGTCTGGCTCTGGCCTGAATGACAGATTCTGAAATTGTCCATATGAAAAAAAAAGATCTTTTCTGTTTCTTGCCAAAATTTGTAGTCAGCAGGATTTCTGAATGAATACTCTATCAAGATAATCTTTGGGGAATGTTTAAATAAGTGCCTTAGTCTCTGGAAATGCTTTTTGAAAGAGATTGTGAAGTTACCGCCTTTTTTTAATTTCCAAAAATTATTTAATTACATGCCATTCTTCATGAAAGAAACATTTACTGAGTGTAAAGCATATAAGGCCCTATCTTAAATGGAAAGCTATGGTACAGCTGAGACAAATTAAAAAGTAAATACGTGTAAGTTAAAACATGAGAATTGCTTATGTAGAGGATATCTCTGGGAAGTAAAATAATCCCAGTATTATATAGCTTTGGCCTTGACATTTTACTGGAAAAACTCAGAACTCTAAATGGTGAAGGAAGGTCACTTTGCCTGTGGGCTGGTTTTGGCTGGGATAGAGTTAATTTTCTTCGTAGAAGCGAGTATGAGGCTGTTTGGGATTTGTGCTGGAAACAGTGTTGATAATCCAGGGATGTTTTAGTTACTGCTGGGCAGCGCTTACACAGCCTCAAGGCTGCTCCTTTTTCTGCTCCTCACCCCACCAGCGAGCAGGCTGGGGGGCACAAGGAGCTGGGAGGGGACACAGTGGGACAGCTGACCCCAACTGACCAAAGGGATGTCCCATCCCACATGGCGTCACGCTCAGCAGAGAAACCTGGGGGAATAAGAAGGAAGGGGGGGATGTTTGGAGCGATGGCGTTTGTCTTCCCAAGTCACCGTTACGTGTGATGGAGCCCGGCTTTCCTGGGGATGGCTGAGCACCTGCCTGCCCGCAGGGAGCAGGGAATGAATTCCTTGTTTTGCTTTGCTTGTGTCCTTTTGCTCTACCTATTAAACTGTCTTTATCTCAACCCATGAGCTTTCTTACTTTTACCCTTCTGATTCTCTCCCGCACCCTGCCGTAGAGTGAGTGAGCGAGCGGCTGTGGGGGGCTTAGCTGCTGGCTGGGGTTAAACCATGACAGCCTGAAAAACTGAGAATTGAATGTATTAGGTTTTGTTTATTAACACCACTGTTTTGGTCAGTTCATCTCAATCCACAGTTTGGACAAACCCTAGGATTTAATAAATTATATACTGATATTCCAAGTCTTGTCTTCTGTAAGCTTTAATGAACCTAACAAAACTGGGAAAATTGTTAAGTAAGTAAAAATGAAAAGCTCTCATTTTTAGAGAATGCAGCTTCTCTTTCCAACTTCTGCCTCCGTCCTTAAGTCTTTTGTCAGAGCCCAAGTTGCAGAATGCTGAATAGATTGCCTGCAGATATTTGCATGTGCTTCATTTTCTTTTACCCGTTTTTTATTGAAAGGCCCAATGTGAAGCCAAGGATTGACTAATGGCTGCCTCTTCTGTAGAAATCCCACTTCCTTATCCACAGACAGGCCCACCAGGTTTTTCTTTTTCTTTTTCTTTTTCTTTTTCTTTTTCTTTTTCTTTTTCTTTTTCTTTTTCTTTTTCTTTTTCTTTTTCTTTTTCTTTTTCTTTTTCTTTTTCTTTTTCTTTTTCTTTTCTTCTTTTTCTTTTTCTTTTTCTTTTTCTTTTTCTTTTTCTTTTCCTTTTCCTTTTTTCCTTTTTTCCTTTTCCTTTTCCTTTTCCTTCAAAATAACCTGGGGTTTAATTGTTTTGAATGAACTTGTATTTCAGTTTCTTCCTGTGCTTGTGCACATAAACCACTCTTTTGAAGATAAAGACACAACAGCTGTTGACCCAGCTCATTTCCAAGTGAAGTGTTACTAACTCTTAAGAGCTCTGTTTAGTTTTTGCAGGGTTTTTTTTTAAACATGGGGTTTTTATGCCACTAATTCTGGCTGAAGATATTTTGCTGCGTCCAATTCTCAAATAAGTATCTCATATTCCCTGATACTCTGTTTCAGATCTGACAAGTCATCATGTTTACATGTTAAATCAACGTTAAAAATGTCTAGTGTGATGTCATTCACAGCTGAAGGCAGCCTTAGAATACAGTGAATGAATTTGTATTTTTATTATTTCACCAGAGAAAACTGACTTAACAGTTTT